>CM037843.1:22536199-23786199 GCA_021234535.1 Stichopus chloronotus
TTGTGAAAATATTGTACTTCCGATATCTCAAGGAGGAAAGCTTGGACAGACCTCATATGTAGTATGTATAGGTGTACTACATTTAGTGGCAGACGTTGAGTCTCACGTCACAATTTAAGGTCAAAATTCAAGGGCTAAAGGTCAAATTAGTCTAAAAACATCTTATTTCGCTGTATTGATCTGAGGAATAAATGTACTCTTTGATTACTTTGATTTCTACATGGAATACTTTGAAGCGCACGTTCTACCCACGTATGATGGAGGTGAGATGTTTATAGGGACAGTGTTTGTAGGGACGACACGCTTGTATAGGGTATTGCAAAACCCCTAGAGTGTGACAGAGCCTCGGATCTGAGCAATTTTTCAATGGGCACGCAAACTCTGGTAATACCATAGAAATATGTATGTATGATGGGTACCTGAAGCCCATTAACCAGGAGACCAATCAATTACTACATTTACATACTACGGTAGGCTATTGGTAATGACTGACTTTATTCTTCAACATTTCTAATATACATAAGAAATCAGATGTTAATTTTTCCATGCCTTGGTACATGTACTAGTGTTCTCAAATAGTATATTTCACATCAGGGAAGTTGATATGTTTGCGTGTTTGAAGGGAATAAAGTAAGTCAAGCACTGCGACGCTGGGTATCACAGACTGACGGCATGTGAGGAATTCCCCGAAGCGCACGCAATTGGGAATACTTTTGACAAACACGGTGCGCGATTTCTGAGCACAGGTGCACGTATGCGACAATTAGTGTCCATGCGGTCACAACTTGCAATCTGATTCACATATCCAACTGAACGCAGTCTGGGAATACCTATATGGAAAGGTGAGTATCGAATGTTAAAACGATACGAGATTTGAGATTCAGTGTGGATTGCCTATACACTTGCATTGCTTTTTCGATCTCTGATAACGATTTGTAATTTTTTGAAGGAAGTGTTTTTTCGTTTGTAAACACTCAGATCTTCGGAATGGGGCCTTCTCTCTGACGAAGAAAAAGGTAACCTTGGACTGACGTTTGAAGACGATGGAGAATTTTGGTAAATTTGATTAGCTTCAAGGGATCGATACTACTAGGAGAAAATCCTTTAGTTAGTGTAACGTGGGCCTTTCGATGGCGTTTCTCGTGGATTCTGACTCTGTAGGTCTAGTGGGGCGTTGTCCATAAATATGTGCGTAGGAAATAGAACTTAATTAGGCGAACTTAGAGTGGTAACACAACTACAAGAAAAATTGAAGAGGCACGATGAGTTGCGTGCATTGCTTGTATTTTATACGTGCTCCAACTGAAATCCAACAACAGATTGACATCTAAATCCTCTACAACTTACAAGGACAACTCAGCTAATTAACATAAAAATAACGGACATAACACACACATACATACAGCTGCATACACACAGCTGGCTTAAGACAAAAAGAAATAGTTACGCTTGCAACAATGATACTCTTAAATTGGTATACTTCAACTACCGTGTTGAGATTCGTACACAATTGTGGGGCAAGTGGTGATCTTGAGCACGTTCATTTTATTCTTTCATTTTAATGACTTGCAGGTAATTCCTGTAGATTTTATGAGACGAAAATGTTTGGAAGTTTTAAATGGCCCGGGAAGTGGCACTTCCAGCCAACTGGGAGGCAATTTTGGCCAAAATATTCTTCAGCGCTTCGCGTCTGTCTAGTTTATCCAAATTCCTCCTACCTGTCTCCTATTCTGCCCTTTGCTAGGGTAAGACCTATGTTGGTCATCATCGTTCAGTAGAATCATTTGTTATTCTTACACTACATTTTTTTGTCGCAGCCTATATGTGATGCAATAAAAAGCATATGACGTCACATAGCTCACTGTTGCTGGCAAGATCTTAATTTTGTAGTTCTAAACTACAGCTTCCACTGGAGGGGGGGGGGGGGGTTGATGAAAATGTTACCAGTAACAATTGTCACAGATATAGCTCTAGTCGGTCAAGAGAGCTTTTCATTTGCTTCAAGGTTACAAAATGTCATCTGAATACAATCTAAATTTCTGCAAATTTGTTTGTTATTGAGTTTAAATTCCTGTTTGAACATAAAATTAAGATCAAGGGGAGAAAATATTCCCTCCTTTTTGTGAAATTTCATTTTTTTTTTTTTACTAGAGCCCTTCCATTATTATTTATTTTTCAATTTAAAGGATGTGTTACAGCGACTGGATCTCCAATTTCAGCAAAGTCGAGATATGCAATCTCAGTCTCAGCGACGAAGACGCCTTTGAAAATAGAATACAGAACGGCGAGTGGATACGTAGTACAACAGCTGGTGGATGCCGAAATTTCCCTGGTACAAAACTTTGATTTCTTCTGAAACACCCCCCCCCCCCTCTTTACCCTTCACTCAGCCTAAGCACCCGTCATGAAAGTGTAACAAGTACAAAAAGTACTAAAACTGTTTAATTGTATATGGAATCAGAGAGCTGCCACCTGATCAGATTAACTTCATTTGTAATTGTATATCAACGTGCTCGGATAGTTTTTCAAAGTACAGTTAGTCAAAAATGTCCAAAATCACATAGCCATAATGTTAGTATGAGCTTGTTCACGACGTTTCTCTTATATTGTACTACACACACTGCAATGCCTCGTTTATTGCAGCGGATTATACATTCTCTCCAAAAATTTGGGTAATGTTTTACCTAGGTCGATTACATTTGCTGCGTTACAAACTAGTGGATAAAAAAAATACCCAAGGTGGTATAAAAATTACCCTTCTAGGGTAAAATGTTACCTAACAATGGGTACGTTTTAGCCAACTTGGACACTTTCCCTCACCCAACAGTTTGTATACATACCCAACCTTACATACCCAACCTTTTTAGAGTGCTGCGTATAGATGATTGAACCTGTTTAGAGTGCTGCGTATAGATGATTGAGATCAAATGTCATCAGACGTCTAAAGAAAGAAAATGTCATTAAGTTTCCAATAAAATATCTTGTTATCTTGTAAGGAAGTCGAGAATCTCGTTTCGCTTCATGCACCCTGACTTCATGCAAAATGCAATATTTTGGCCCTTGATCCAATGAGTGTACCGTCTGTGCAAATTCAACACTTTTGTTTATATTAATTATAGGTCAGCTCTGATCAGCAGAGTAGATGGTATTCGGGTGCGCTCTTAAAATTGAGAATACACAGAATAGTATCCACTTTTATTGCAGATACGTTTCACCTGAACCCCCAGTACAAAATTACAGTAGGGAAAAAGGAGGGGACGGAAGAGGATGAAAAGTGCAGTGTCGTCATTGCACTGATGCAAAAAGATCGTCGTAAATTGAAAGAGATGGGTGGAAAAATGCTGACGATTGGGTTTGCCATTTATAAGGTAACCACATAACTTGACATTTTCCGATGTCATGAACACACTGTAGCTATAATTGACAATACATGTAGTCATGAGATGCTAAAAGCAATTGGATCCGCCAACTCATGGCCATGAATCATTGATGTTAATGGGATATTTCTTTCGGAGAGGGAGGGGAGGGGACAGGCAAAGGCAAAGGCACGGTAATTTCCACAAGACCACTTGGGCGTCACTCATCTTCACGCCAAGGTTGCCGCACAAATGGAATCTCGGCACGGAGGGGGGGGGGGGTGTCGCGTGAAAATGCGAATCGGGTTACGTATGAGAAATATCTCACTGTGTCTTATTTTACGAAAATTAATGAGAATGAAAAATAAGGGCTTACTATTTATGCAACAGGGAGGAGCAACTTACTTGCCCAAGTTAGCTACCTCACTGCAATCAATGAAATGCCATTGTTTTCACGAAAATTGGGGGGGGGGGGGAAGGCATCAATAATCTAATATTACCAAAGGCAATGTCACATTGTGGTTTTTTATGTTGTAAAATACAGACTGCAGTGTGTAGGGCAGTACGTTTTCATGTAGTAATTAAGCAAAATGCTTGTTGAGCTTTAAAGGGAAATAGGGCGTTTAGAATACACCAACATGACATACAAAAGAAGTAGAGTTAGTCATTGTTAAACCATCCAGTCTCATCAATAAACACCTGCAAAAGCTTCATCTCCTCAAAACATTATGGATGTGACAAGTAACGGAAGATGCTCATTTGAATTTTGAAAAGTTTGGATGAACAAATTAGTGTTGAGTAAGAAATAACTGAATTTCTATTAGTGAAAAGCTTATTTCTTGGAAAGAAGGCTACTGCCCTTGCTTGTTTTGAATAATCTATCATTCTACGTCCACAAACATTGGTTTAAAAAATATGGATGTTTTCTCTAAAACAAACGCCCTTTTTCCCTTTAAATATAAAACAATGAACAAAAACCATTTACGGTATTTAACTAAGAATATACAGATGTAATAAGTCAACTGTCTTTTTAATTTTCTCGGAAAGGATTTTGTCTAGTCAAAGAAGGATGTCACATTTTCTAATTTGAGAGACTTTACATAGCTGGTCATTTTGTTGTTTGAGTGTCGAGGTTATGTTTCCTTGAAATTTAGGTTGTAGTAATATTAGATCCCACACAACCTATTTGGTCTAATTCTGTGTTAACTGTATAGGGAATAACATGATCCCTTGAAAAGAAATTTCATGTGTATTTTTAGGGGCAAAAGTCGAACCGCAGACCTGCAATCTTGGACAACATTTTTGTTTGTCGAAGGTTGCAAATATAATACTGAATTTTAGGTGAAAGGACAACATGAACCCCGCTCCCCTTTTCCAGTGTTGCGCTTTAGGATACACTTTAATCAGTAATCCTATATAGCCAACATTGAAAGGAGGAGGGGGGGGGGGGGTGTTCAACGTATTTTGCCCAAGATTGTAGAACAGCGCCGGTTAATCGATCGCACTTCTTATACATTTGGAATTAGCCTATATCCTCTGTTCCCCTTTTTGGCGGGGGCTCTTTTCTTCGGAAGGGAGGGTGACTTGATTTGGTGCTGTATATTTATCATGACGGGCCAGCAAATGTCAGCACTATAACATTCTATCACTTACCGTCGGATTTACTGAATTATTTATCTCATTTACAGCTAGATGAAGAGAATATTAAACTTGACAGATTGCCAAAGGATTATTTTTTGTACAATAAATCGACCGCACGAAGTTCTAGTTTTTTAAACTGCAGGGAAATTACCGACCGCTTCGAGTTCCTCCCCGGGACATACTGCATCGTACCGTCTACGTTTAAGCCTAACGAGGAGGGAGAGTTTATTCTCCGTACATTCACGGAAAAGAATACTACTAGGTATGAAAGAGCAAGCTAATTGCGTCATTGTGCAGTCATTTGCCTTTAAAAGTTTTTTTGCCTTGAGTATACATAGTAATTTACTTGGGCTTAGAAAATAATTGTAGGAACCAAAGAAATACAGACATTGCTGAGACGGTTACGATATTAAAACATTATGTTTCCTTAAAGGGGAAATCAGGGTTTATTTTCACAATTTTTTTCACTACAATTCCCCACCGGTATCGTACAATGACTTATAACTAACAAATATGATCAGCATTATCTCAAAACATGTGGACAATTTCGAGAAACGAGTCAAATTCGGTAAAATCGTATACAGGAGGCTGTGTTGTCTTGTACATGAACGTTTATTTTTTGTACCCGACAAATATTACGAGTTCTCATTCAACAGTAAATAAGGCAATAATTATTACCGTTTCTTCTACCTTCAAACACCTCCCCAACGTCTCTATATTTCGGTGAACAATCAGTTTAGAAAGAAAAATCAACTAAAGGTGAGTTTTCTCAGTCAAACCCTGATTCCCCCTTTAAACTCCTTTAATTAATCCAATAACTCATAGTATACGACATTGGAAAGTGTACTTTCCTTTGCACTTAATGGTATGTAGATTCAGTCAGTTAAATGGCATTAATCAGGTGTTTCATTAAGTAATTTTCAGTACTTTTCCATCAATCATCAAAGGCACAAAAGGCACATAACATGTCTAGTGAGCAAAAAAAAAAAAAAAAAAAGTGAGAAAGCATGGCGAAGTTACATACGAAGGGAAGGAAAGGATTACAAACTTTTAAATAACCCTGAATATTGATGCAAAAAAAAATGTTTTTCCTTTTATTAACAATTTCGTCGTTGCAGAAATCCAGATGCAGTGTCATCTGACCTGAAACCAGTTCGACCAAAGGTTTGTCTAGACTGTTCTTGAATTTAAACTAAAAGTAATGTTTCACGGAAAAGAAGTAGATAATAACAAAGAAACTTTTCCTGGGCTCGTTCTATTTACTTATTTTGATTAAAAGAATAAAGGATTTTTTTAGTTTCTAAAGGTAGATTTATTAATGGTGCAAGCATGCTTCACACAATACGTTTTTCTCATTCTTATGACTTAATATGTTTTTTTTTTTCTGTCGTAAAAACTGAAAATGGCGCCGGTAATCCATTTGAGTCGGCCAGGGTGAGGGGGAAGGGTGACCTCTCCTTGATTGTACACGTAACAACAATGAGCTGGCTTCAGTGCTGGGAGCCACTTTCCATGTTGTTCATAAATTTTCGAAGTTATTTTAATGCACACAGTTGACCCGGGAACAATCGGAAGCCATGGATGCAAAGTTTAGGACGTTGTTTTCACGACTAGCAGGCAGAGTAAGTAACAACACAAGAATACGTTACACCATCTCCTCCACTGTAGCTGGTTTTAGAGTAAACCTGACAACTAACTTTGAAGTGTTTCAGTGTCAGCAAGTGTTTTACGTGTGTTTATAAAAAAAAAACAAAAAAACTTTTTATCATTCATGTAAAACCTTTGTGACATGAACACAAATATCTATCGATGATGAGGTGCCAGTGCATCAATGGGTGGTTCGTCGTTGTGACGTCACATACGAATAACACAGTGGTTTTTAGTTGTTCAGTTTACAATTAAAGAGAGAAGCATCTTCTTTTGTTTTTTTTTTTGTTTTTTTGTTGTTGTTTTTTTCACAGGATGAACTGATTGACTTTGTCGAATTGCAGGAACTGTTGTCTGCCGCGGTGAAATCCGGTGAGATTGCTATTTGATGCCATATATCTACATATAACTATGCAGAAGAACTATGCAAAACAATATAGAAAATAGAGAGGACTAAAATGGATTATTTACAATTGGATGTCCGATAGACGGTGGATCACTTGGTGTATAATAATACGCAAAACACATTATTGGACACGTATAGCTACATGTCATCCTGCCATGCAGTGACCGTATGTTGTTACATCAGTTGTTCTCATATTCCTGTTTCAAAATTTTCACACTTCAATGTAGGACTACCTTTATCACAGGCAATACAGTTGTTTAATTTACAGAATATAATTCTCAATTTATCACCTGAGAATTATAACTAACAGCACAGAACTTGTCCAGAGCTAGTCAAAGAAGTGTCACGTGCACCGTCACCTGTTACTATCAGTCAACTAAATTGTAATTGTTTAAGGTTCAATGCCACACATGATTTATTCTTATATGATGATTGATGGGGGTCAAAGGTCATTTGGGTTCGACAGGGCTTAAACAACGGATTTACAAATAGTCCTCATAATGAAATCAACGAAACCACAATGCATTTGTGCGTCCTGGTTCTATTTTAACCAGAAGAATATTGATCACACTTATATCTTTGTAAATGGTTGAGTCACTTTGACACGTCACTATAGTAACAAGATATCATAAACGTGCCTGCGTTGCAAGTGGCATACCCAGATTTCAAGTATATTTTTATTGGGTTTTATTCTCTTTCAGAGATGGAAGGAAGAGAGGTTTCAGACAGCTTGTGCCGGCTTCTCGTTCGATTTCACGATGTATCCTTGAAATAAAAAATAAATGAACGCAAGAAAAAGAAACGTACTTTTTAAGTTCATGCAGGTGAAAAGTTTGCAAAACTGAGCTGCTTTTTGCCAAGTGTACAGACTATTAAATAAAATAGGGTCTTCCCTTTAAAGCCAGTAAAAAAAAAGCAATGCAAAAAAAAAAAAAAAACTAGAAATGTGAACTTCAGAACGATTTAGGATAATCTACCCAGAATCTCAGATATGCCCTCTTAGCTTCTCATCCAAGCACATTCTCTCAGATGAACGAAGATCGATTTACATTTGCTGCACGAAATTACAAATACCACCGTCATAATGAGTCCATTATTTATCGTCATGTCATTTTTTTTACATTGCTTTCCATCCAGATTTATGGTATTCTTTTGGTCCTCAAAAATCATACTGGTTAGTTTTTTTTTGTTTTGAGCACCATGGTTGGAGCGCTTTGAAGAACATCGAACAACCTACTTGCCATTCAAATTCACCTACACAGTCAGTCCTCGGGGTTTAAACTAAAGCTTGTGAATGTGTAGCGAACGAAGTTAAATGAACTTTTAATCGCAAATAGGGATCAACCGATAATCGGATAGGATAGAGAATCGGGCCGATGTTCACCATTAGAGGTAAAGCATCGCGGATAGGCGTAAGTTAGATGCTGATGTTCGGCAATCTGATAATGTATTTACACCGGCGGACGTAGGCCTACTAATCCGTGAACAACGTAGGCCTATAAGAATTGGAATTGAGGAATTGCCCCATGTATGAAGGCTATTTTCTATCTGTAAATCGAGAGGTATAGCAATGAGATTTGCGATGATTTTGGAATCGTGATAAAAGCACTCATGAGACTGTATCATAAAAACATTTTCAGGAGAGAAATCCAATACATCGAATATTGGCAATGTTGCGATAAAAAACAAAACGTAGGCAGATTGAAACCACATCGGCTAACCTCCAATCACAAATAGTTGCAGCTGTTTACCACGTAGGCTGTCTGTTGAGCCCCCCCCCCCCCCCCCAAGCAGGAAAACCACGACGCTTCGTCTTATTGTCTCTTCATGTCTCCATAAAAATTGAGTAACGTGGAAGGGGTACGGTGAAGGTGTTATCCCTAGCTCTGTGAAACCTATAAGCAATACAAACGACAGGCTCAATGTCTACTATGGAACAGTATGATCCAGATTCACCAATTGAGACAGTATAGGAATGCGTAAGTCAAAACAAGAACGATATTTATAGGAACTTAGGATGGACACTGAACAGTAAATTTCATTTTTCTGTATGAGAGAAAACCGGAGGGAGGGAAGGGGAGGGGGAACGAATGATTGTTCTCAAGTAGCTTTGTGTTGAATCATTTGCCATCGTATAGGAGATGGTAATCGTAACTTGAATGAGCTACGTTGCAAACCTATCAGTTGTATACTTTCCTTACTTGTACACAGAATGATATTGATGGGAAGTTGAACTTTGAGGAATTCAAGGAAATGTGGTACACCTTTAAACATTACATGGTAAGTTATATCAAAATATTGACAACACTGTTAACAACCATATTGCTTATGGACTAACATATGTCCCCCAATGTGTAGGATCCTAGGGTGCTAACCAATGAAAGCTTGTCACCAGTCGTCCTGGCTCTCTATGATGTCCGAGTCGAGACAAGGATCCTCAATGGTATAGTCTGGGGGTTTTTCACTTGCAATGGGGAAATTATTGACCGATCCAGAGAACGATGTTGGGTTTTCCCTTCTGCAGTAACGCGGAATTCTCTCAGTATAAATCACTGACGGATATCGTATAACGTTAATCATGTGTTTGCAGTCTGTGCTATGTAAATCCACGTTGATATATGCAGGTTTGCTGCACGAGTTACCTAAGGGAAACATTAACTGCTCACGTGGTCTAGTTCGGTCGGTAAATTGTTTTAAATCGAAGTATATTCCTCGTACCTCCCTGCCTCAACTGCCGGAAACAGCATTTCACGTGTGTTCTAAGCTGCATGTACCAACGGCAGCCGAGAAACAGTGAGGTCATGTCTGCAATTTCTCAATTAATGAGTAAAAAAATATTTCTATACATGAAGTGTAGAAGGAACATTACATACTTTGCAAGTTTGGGTCAGTGTAATGTTATTTGCAATGATGTATTAGTTCATGAGCAGCACTCGTCCCTTTCTATAGTAGTGTATGATGAGTATATGAATGGAATGCCGCTGTATCTTATTACGCAAGCAGCCAAGGCGCTACCACGCGTCCGCTCTCTTCCACCCTCGCTGTCCAACACACATTACACACCTTAGGTACTTATTTTCTGTTGCCTGAGAGACATGTTCTGATTTCGTTATTGAAGGAGTTATTATCGAATACAAGTAACAAGATTCAGCTGTCGTCTCCTGCTATTGTCCTCCTGTTATTATTCTCTGCCTCAAAGAACCGTTCTTTTCATCGACATATAAGAAAATAAGACAGTTATTATTCCTAGGTCGATCCACAACTGTCAACATTTACCAAGTACCACTAGTACCGTCCATACGACCTCTTTGCCGCCGGATGTGCTCGTTCGTGAGGATTTCGGAAAGTTTATGAATGTGGGTAGCTGTTTCCAATCGAGCGGCAAATGACTATCGGCTAAACCACAAATGTGTAAAATAATAAAATTGTTGATTTGATTTCCAAATTCTTTTGTGAGTCCAAATGTTTCTGTATATATTATTAAATACCTAATTTTGTCACAAAATTGCTCGAGCCCAAGGAAATTTGTACCCACACCCTTCCCTCGGCGACCATGACGATCACTGGCTCCCCACAAATCATATCATACTGATCTAGCTAATCATGTGGCAATGGATTAACCTTTCAAACTCACGAAGCCGTCAAAAGTCATCTGGTCATTGAACCTTCAAAACTTGATCCTGTTACCTCCAAAAGTCATTAAGCCGTTGTCAAAAAGTATCTTGTAGTTCAATACTTGTTACGTCTTCAAAACATTAAGTCTTCAACATTTGTCGCGATAACTTATCAGGCCTATGTAAAAAATCATTCCGTTGTCTCAATACGAAAAGCGGGTTACAGTCCGGAAGACGAGGGAAGGAAACACTTTAACGGAGTGAATGATACCTATCTTACTTTTGATAACATTTTGTATATTCGTATGCACATATATTTACTCTACCGCAATTTACTCTACCCATCTCTATTTTGATGCCTTTGGTTTTTTCCACAGGACGTATTCGAGAAGTTTGAAGTGGATCGCAGTGGTGACCTTAATCAATACGAATTAAGTCAAGCCCTTGAATCATTAGGTACGTGAGGGGGACGGGATGGGGGACCGAGATAGAGGACGGGAATAGGGGGCCGGGATAAGGGCCAGGGTACGGGGCCTAGGGAAGGAGGACCTGGGTAGGGGCAGGGGTAGGGAGACGGAGGGACCGGGGGTCGGGGAAGGAAGCACCCCCACACAAGCTCTCTATTAATAACGTAAAATCATTTGTTCCAAGATTACATTTAAATGACCCATTAATGCATTTATTTATAGCCCGCATTGGGTATAATACACGCAACTGCCCTCCGCTTTGACATTGCATTGCTCTCTAGATCTCACTTATCCACATCTAGGGACTGTTAACCTACAGTAAACACTAGTAAATAGTATCTTTCGCTTTTCCTTTCTGCAGGATTTAAGTTGAGTACACGATTGATGAAGAAAGTGTCAAAGGTATATGCCAACAAAAACGGCCGGGTATCCGTGGATGATTTTGTCGAAGTTGTCCTCAAGTTACAAATTCTGTACGGTAAGAATGTCACTGAGTTTATGTTGCTATGCGATCATGTATGTACGTAGGCTGTTTGCTCGTATTCCACATATACCCGTATGTCCGTATGTATAGGCAACGTATATCCTACATAATCTGTCTGCTTAATATTGCCTAAAGTTTGAATGAGTATCGTAAGATTCATAATTGTCGCATTTCTCTCTTTTTGTGAAACAAATCCTTGTCAAGGACTGCTTATTACAAGCGTCATTTATATAGTAAGGTACCCAGAGCTAAGTTGATATTGACTGAGATCACAGCTAATTACCAGCGTCGAGCCCGTCCACATAATAATATACCTGCTCGCATTTTCTTTTTAAAAGTTTTTTGCACTCAAATCTCAAAGAAATTTAATCTCCTATTATCCATTCCAGATGGCTTCACCACTTTCAACGGCAGACATTGCTCTCTCTACGACGTATGTTTTTGTTTGAGATAGTTTACCATTTAAGATAAAACCGTGCCTCATTTATCATTTAAAGTACAAAAAAGAAAAGTAATCCTTTTCTAGTAGTCCTCCTTTTCGCCCAGGCCAGCAATTAGTTGAATTTAATAGTAGGGGGTGAAATGTACGAAGAAGTCTGAACAAAATTTAAATTAGAATTATTTACTGTCACTAAGTTCCGATGGCCTAAACTTTAACATCTGCATCTCGATAAAAATGAATAAAAGGGAAGCGCCTCTTCATGGTTTTAAACCAACTAGCAATCTCCCTTATACAAAATGCATTTTCTTTTTCAAAGAGCAACTCATGTTTGTCTTTCTTCATGTATTTAATTGAAATAAGCATTTTTTTCTTTCTACATACTGCTGTAGACACATTCCGAGTTGAATATTTACATCGAGCATAAACAATGAAGCTAAGTACTTAGAAACTCTACTTCACTTTCAATCATTTCAATATAAAGCACATATTCAAATGTATTTTCTTGTGGTTTCTTCAACAGTTTGTGGAAAAATTACTATACTGACGATGGAAGAGGCAGTCTGAGTCATGTGACTCAGTGTACATTTCACTTTCAATTACTTTTCTTTTTTATTGTTGTATCAATCACTTTATGTATCCCACCAATTGGCACCCACCCAATCCATAACATAGTACGATGCATTTTTTACACGTCTCAAGACTTGTGTTCCCTGACCTTTCCTAACGTCTCTGAGCATAACCTAATCGTGTCATGAGGCATGACATACATTTCTGGAGAGGCGAGTGTGAAACCTAACAAAACAAAACTATGCAGGATTTGATGATGCTCTTTGGATTACGGATACCGTTTGGTATGGATTTATCGTATACTGTTGTACTGTCGATTGTGATTGGTAGCTATATATTGTCATTTAAAGTAATAATTTTGTTATCCTGCATTCGCAAGTCTAACAATTCGCCCCTCTTTTCTCGTATAGTGGTGAATGCAAAAAAAAAAAAATGGAGGTTTTCAAATTTGAACAATTTGTAATTCCGCTTACTTGACGTATGCAGTTTAGGATGTTTTTTTTTCTTTCGAACACAATGCAAGTTAGTTTCTTGGATCAAGTTTTGGAACAGATCTACACTCATTTTGTATTCTTTCCAGAAGGCAAGCAATAAATGTATATTGATATTTTGAGTTCCGCCTACTTTTCATCTTTTTAGATTGCCCTCCTCTGATGATTTCACATTCTGATATGTAGGCGCACACTCTAATTCATAAATTCACAAAATGCTCTCTCTTTTAATTTATGGTATTTTTCTCCTAAGTTAATTCCTTTTCATCAAAGTTCGACCTTCTCGACAAGTGACAAAGATGTGATCATTATGTCTGTGTGTGTGTTCAGAACCCGCCACTGATCGTCTGACCCAGTGATAACGTGTCACGCTGATGACTTACAATGATGACCTCAAGCCAGTGATGGCTAAATAGTCGTTATACTCTCTAAATTCCAAAGACTGAAATTACGGATCACTCCAACATTAAGATTGAATATTCACTCTAAAGGAATGAGGATGACTCTTTTCATTGAGATCTTTTCCTCCGAATGTAGCTTGGTCCCTTATTTCACACTAAAAGAGTGAATTTTCACTTCTCAAGCATTTAAGAGAGTAAATTTATATGTAATGAATAATTGCAAGAAATAACAAACAAAATACTCTGCTATACATGCAAGTTCCTATGTATGGAGTTTCTATACATGTTTTTTCCTTACACTTATTTTTATTTCCTTATGATTAAGGGGGAAAATGTATGTCAAAATGCTCTTATAATGGAATGCGTTTTAGTCCTTTTTGAATTCGGTGTATAGTAACTTTCATATACATTCATACTACACCAGTCTGAAAGGTTATCATGCATGACAGCGGTAATCAGTCCACTTGTTCAGCTGTTATTGCATAAGCAGTAAAACTGGGTTCACACCAACAACGCTGGCACTGGATTCTCTCAAGACTCTCTTTACAACAAAGTACATCAGATTAAGAATTATATCACAAAAGTTCTCCACCAAATTCCTGACGAGCTTTTTTTTTTTATTTCGATCTCAAATGCTGACCTGGTCTAAGGGCAGGCTGGAATTAAAACTGCAGGAGAATACACTTTGAAACACTGTTTTGCTGGTTCATTTAAAATTAGGTGTCACTGCTGGATACCACCGAGTGACACTGCATCTACCACCATTGTTGAAGTCGAGACCACACTATCCGAGACCAAGAACGAGTCCTATGGATTCGAAACCGAGACCGAGTAATTTGAATCCGAGTCAAGAACAAGTCTAACAAATCCGAATTAAGGCACCGTCTCGAGACGGGAAGAAATGCAATGTTTCTTACAACTATTTTACAAGCATACGTATTTCATCTCCAAGAAGTTGCACATGCGCAGTACAACTCCATAATACCATACAGGAATGTCTAAACTATATCACCTTCCTAATCATGCAATACCATGTACCAAATGTATGACAATTAAAGTTAGTAGACACCTACATAGTGGTATTTTAGAGGATGGTTAAAATGTGTGAATGCCTTATGATGGTTGCCGAATATATCCTGGCTAATACACACTTAACTGATCAGTGACAGCGTTTAATTACTTTTTTGGTTGATGCCACATTTGAAGAAAATGCCTTTTGTTTCCCATCAGTAATGCAACATTTTCTGCTCGTGAGCATTATAGTTGGACTTATTTCGCTGCGACTTTTCGATAGGTAGGGCTAGAGTCAGCTCTAGGCCATATTTGACAGTATAACACTGACCTACATTACATAACATATAAACTGTATTACATGTTCCACCAGAGTGGTCTTCAAACTTTTTCCCTGGCGTCCCACAAAAATGCCAGAAATCTGAAGCTTACCACCTATTTACGCTGATTCCGACAAATAACATTGTTCACGTGTTGAGAGTTTCTTTTACCGAATTCTAAAAATGGTGTGTACTTGTCACAAATTTCGATTGTGTCTCAACAAAACTGAACATTTGTTTATTTTTATTTTATCTTTTTTTAATCGAAAATCTATCCGTTCCAATCAAATTTTCAGACTTTCCTGTTTGTGGGATGTGTCACACAGTTTAGCGACCGTAGTTCTACTGTGAAGTCTTTGTGTAGTAAGCATTTATAGGAACTGTATTTTTCTCTGTGGGACCTCCTTTTTATTCGGGAGGGGGAGGGGCATGTAATGGAGGTGATTATGATCAGAGCAATAGAAAAATTTTAGCCACACTTAGCCAGCTATAATTGGATGCAACGATATTCGTCGAATCTTAAAAATAACCAACAAACAAACATGAAAATACTAGTTAATAATGGTTGCACAACCGGGGGAGCTCCCCGCCGTGAGTTGCGGTATCACACCACCTAAATTATGAGAGAGCACTTGTAACGTTAAAAAATACTGCTCATTAACACATACATCCTCTGGTGCTACAGTCAACTGAACGTTCCCAGCTGTGTCTGTTCAGTCCAAGACCTCGAGTCATGACCCTCATGACCGAGACCAAGACCGAGTGCTTTCTGTTCGAGACGAAGTCCTGGCAATCAAACACCGAGACGGTGGAGAGACCGGACTCGAGACCTAGACGACCGAGACCGAGATGAATTCATAAAAATCAGGAAACTAAGAAATCGTTTAGCGACCTGCAAATTAGTACGGTATATCATTTAGCAAATCAATTATCAAAAAAAAAAAAATTCTGGAGGTGAGTTTGAACCCCTTCACCTCATACCTCTCCGTGGCGATCTCTTGGCGAACGCGTTCGGGCTTCATCTGTCGCACCCCCGACTTCAAACTTCAAAATTATGGTGGGCACTGAGGCAGAAGACCATACTCTATTCGGTGGCTCTGACAATGTGCCTATATATATATGACGCATGGTCGTCACGACAGGGGGCTGTGGCGGTGCCCCCCCCCCCCCGCATTGGTAAATTTTAAATTTCCAATTGGAATTTTTCATATCTCAGTCTAGTTCATTTTATGGCACAAAAAGACCGCTACTATTGCACGAGATTGTGTCTAAGATTATCTGGTAACTGAAACATTTTTCAATAAATCTGAAATACCAGTTTAAATTTTCATAGTTCAGTCTATCACATTCTGTGACATAGAAAGATGTCAAATATTGCACCAGATTGTGTTCAAAGTTATCTGGTACTTAGAAAAAATTTCTCAATAACTCTGAAATACCAGTTGAAATTTTTCATATTAAAGTGAAGAAGCTATGCTTCCGACTTAATTGCGATAAATACAAAATATTGCAAAAAATTTTTCTGGAAATTACAATAGCATAAATACTCTAGATATTATCAGTCCCAATTATTACCAATTTTCATAAAATAATTTTATCGGTAATTGAGAAAGTGCAGACATAAGATCATGGGTACATGCAGCTCAATTACACCCGGGAAGTGCCGTTTCCGGCATTCTGGGGGTTTTAAAAGCCCAAATCCGCGCCTACCAAAAATGGCGTTCCGCTTCGATAATCTTGCTGTTACTCACCCCTCTCCCCTTCCTAAAGCTTTTTCTTTTGTTTGTATCGTAGACAATTTGTTTGTTTCGCTTGATAATGTTTTTTTTTGTAGACTGTACCCCTTTAATTATTACCCCTCCTCAGTGAGAAGATATTCCTATAGTGTATGAAACTATAGGGGTGGTCTCCAATAGTTGAGGAATTCAGGTCATCCAGCATTTGCATTTTGCCAATACAGTGTATGAAGGCGTTTGCCCATCTTTCGACCAACTAAAATCTATCTAAACCCCATTGCAACGGGGCATCAGCAAAGTACCTGTTCTTGCAGCTGCCGTCTGTGCAACGTTCTGTAAACAAAGACCGAAGTGGGGAATACGGGAAATCCCCATGTCGGTAACACGTATGTTACCTCAATATAGTGTGCTGATTGTCGTCCCCAACTGGCAATAATACTGGAGCTCCACGGGCAAATTAGTCTTCAACTGACTAACTCTGGGCCAAAAGTCGACCCTACGAAGGAAGGACTCAGTACAGTTTTCTAGGACACAGTGGATGAATGAGACCGTAACCGTCCAAGTGTCTAGGCTTATAAGTTGGTATAACGTGAGTTTCATTGTGAAATTCATGTCGCTTCGTACTTTTGATCAATTACTACTGGAAGTTATTACACAGCACTAAGTTAAGTTAATTTACATACTATACTGGCCCACAAGTCGTCCTAGCGTTAAGTATACACTGTTACCTTACCCCTATATGTAGGGGTAGGTAATAGTGTATACTTACGCTAGGACGACCAGTGTACTGGCCTAGCCCCTGCCTGGATGAATGTTTCCAAAGTATAGCCTATCCTAGACACAGGCCTAGCGTTACATATATTATTTGTGGCCTTTTGTTACGGGGAAAGGATCCACGTAAAAAATATTCAAATAACGTAGGAATATGATGAACCTTAGCTTTTTCTCCAGGTTTGTTGGAGTGACGTTAATCAGGTCATTCCGCTGGTACAGAATTTACAACTTATGCTTAGGACGATTAAAATGAGGGTTAGGCCTAGACTGTTAGGTCTAGTCTACACCTATTTAGTTGTAATCATATCAAGTAATAAGTATGATCACCTTTGGAGCCCAAACTAGACCTTAAACAGGGCTGGGTACAAATGGAGAATCCATAACCGGAAGTGATGTCAACAAGGATATCACTAGAAGTGTTGGTAAAGTATTTGGCCACCTGCTTTTTTCCTTTCTCCAACCTCTTGCAAGAGTTGCACACATTCTGTGGAAGGGAGAGAAGTGAAAACCTGTGGAAGAAGTGAGAGAAGTTAAATACGTGAATAAAAGAGGATAGAAGAGAATTCTAACTGGAGAAGTCAGATAACGATCACATCATGAGTCTAAAGCATAACCCACTGTGCTGTGTGAGCGCATCTGGTGGCCAGGTGTTTTAAAATGATCACAATCCAACATTGTAATTTTAGTATGGTTAATATTCATGTACAATGATAATTACAACCCTATCCCCTAAGTCTATCCCCGAATCATGACATCTTACCCAATCCCCTAACCCTGTACTCTATTCCTTGCAACCATGCTTCTGTACTCTATTCCTTGCAACCATGCTTCAATGCAACAAGTACTACGAGTAAAGGAGGGATGCAAGGGATATACGGTCCAGCTGGACTAACCAGTCAGATAGTGAAGTAAAATCCAAGTTCCTGCCGGATATTTTTCAACATTTTGTTACAATTGTGTGACCAGAGAATGTTGATGAGAGCATCTCTCATGAATTAAAATGCAAGACATGAAAGGAAAGGTTGAACAGTAGCAGTGTAAACACAATTTATGTAATATGTTGGCAGCTTACCTAAATTGTTGTGAGAAGTATAAGGGGAGTTTAGTGAATTGAATAGTTTCATTTTAGTGGAAACATGGAGACAGTCATTTAGCAGTGGGACAGCAGACAGGTGCCATGTAGCCATGCTCTGTGTTTGTATCAAGAGACTTAACTAAATCATGCCAAAATAATGTACTACTACAGTTTAGTGTAGTTTCGAATTAACCTGTTTTGTAGTTTCATAGAATGGCTGCAAATTATACAGCATTTTTTTTTCTCTCAAGATTCTATTTAACGGTACTCCCCTTTTTCAATTCTAATTCTATAAAAGCATCGTAAAAATCCGGTTAGGCCAGAGTTTTCGGCGGGGGTTCAGGTAATATCCCGTCAAATCCGGTTCCAACCAGATCTTAAACTTTATATCTGGTGCAACCCTAGAGTGGAGCCTGCAAGTAAGTTCTCATTCATGCCTATCATTGTCTATTGTGTGAGTGTGGTCACGCATTCTCTATTCGAGCCTCGGGCTGTGTGTTCCATTAGTAGCCGCCACTTCCACAGCCCATGTCCCTTTATAAAGTCAACCAGTTGAAAATATACAATAATTGGGCCAGTGTGATGGTTTTATTATTTAAACTCTGATAGTATGCTTAGACTCCAAGGATTTCTTTTAGCCTTTACTGCTCCCAGGGAATGACAGTAAATTTTACTGAATGTGTGCCTTCTCAGAGCACAAGTCAGATAGACCCTTCAGCAAAGATAGATGATTCGGAAATCTTCTCTGCATGCTTTACAGAACAGTTTTCATAGCACAAGCATTGGCAAAGTTTGAAACAGTTTCTTTTGTAAGAGGAATTTTCCATTAGCTATTGCAGCAGAGTTTATTCATAGGTAAATAAATAGGCAACCGTAAGGTCTGTGAACTCAGAGACTGTGCTCTTATAACCCTGTGGTCAAGATCCATCCAAGCGTGTGATACTGTCCAGCACTATTGAGATGTTTGCCTCTTATCTGTTCACTGTGTTTGCACAGGGAAGGACCATGGTCAGAGGGAGGTAACAAATTTATCTAATCAAGTGCATTGGAGCAGAAAATCTTTCCTCCTCTGGCAGGTCAGGGAAGACAAGCTAATGGGAGTTCCCTCTCATGTTAGAGTTTGTTCTCTTTCTTCCTATGATTGCGTGTGAAAACCTCAGCAGTACCAACATCATGCCCACCATCACTGGCGAAACACCACGTGTATCAGATGAGTTTTCTTTGTTCAATGTATCGAGGTTGTGACAGTGTCATATTATTGTTTGATGTTCCCAATGTAGGTTACTTTCAAGTTTTAATATGAGGAAGCTCCCTCCATGATTAAGTTAGTTTAGAGAGCCCTTGTTCTTCATAGAAAAACATCACTAAATATTCTCAGATACAGTAGTTCTATGTGTCACTCTCAAATGAGAAGGTGTTATTACTGGCACATTTTCTGTATCCCACTGTATTAGATTATGTATGCCATGGATATAGACAAAGGGATGGTAGACATATTGTGACTTAATTGTCACTCCCTTTAGGAATTAGAAAGGGGGTTAACTACATAGGCCTATCAGCTAGATCTGTGCCATTACATTGACATTCACCACCTACATGCTGCAAGTGATGCCACCCAATATTGCCATTTTTTTTTGCAAAAAATTTCATTCAGTGTGTTTGACAATGAATATGGCAAGTACGTCTCATTTCATAATTATACACTTAAAACAACATTTGCTATAACTGTCAATCATACATTGAATAGGCTACAACTCCATCATTATGTTATCTTACACGTGTGACATCCTTTTCAAATCTGACTGACACAAGTTTCTATCCTTGTTTTTTTTTTTTTCATTCACAAATGTATGTAAATGACCAAAAATGTAAATGGCCAACGAAAAAAATGCAACCAAAAGTAATATCAAAGAACAAAATTGATATAATGAAAAAAGCTGCATGCATAATTTGTGACTTTCATGCTCTTGACCAAACCTACTTAAAGGGAAATCCAGAATATACCAACATGGCATACAAAAAAATAGCTTAAACCATTGCTAGACCATTCAGTCTCATCCATAAACATCTACAAAAGCTTCATCTCCTCAAAGTGTTACTTTTGCATGTGATAATCAAAAGTAACAGATGTATCATTTGAATTTTAGAAAACTTAAGAAAGTTAGGGTGAACAAATTATTGTTCATCACCTATTAACTGAACTTCTATCTGTGAGAGACTTATGTCATAAGGCCTCTGTCCTTTCTTATTTTGAATGACCTATTATTCTATATCAGCAAACAATTGGTTTTAAAAGTATGATTGTTTTTTTTGTCCAACAAAGCATTATTTCCCGTTATCACTTTAGCTACAGTGGGGACAGGTTTGTAACTTTTCCACATTGAGAAATCGCCTTTCTGCCCAGTGAGAACAGAGTTGAACTGAGAGTCGTGTGGTCCTGATAAACCACGGTGCCATTGTTTGAAGTCCTTTGAGAACATTTTCTTGGAAGGTGGAGTGGACCTATTGCATAAGCAATCACGACCAGTTGTTGCAAGCGTGATGAACTTTCTATATTCTGAACACTTTGCATACACTGGATCTGATCCAAAGACCATCACCACCGTGGTGATTGGAATCTCTCCTTTCAATGAACAAAACTTGTAACTACTCTAAGAAAGGGATCTGACTCTGCAGTCTATTTTACATGCCATCGTTTCTCTGTATTGCATTGAATGATTGTGTGCACCACATTCAGGGATGGCACGGACGTGAAGGGTACGGGGGCTTCAGTCCTCACACTTTACTCCCTCGGCCCTTTTGGGTAGCCTTAAACAGTCTATGAACTCAACTGCCTTAAACTTGGAGAAAATTATTAATCAAGTCACAAAATGCAATATATTCTGTACAAAAATAGTATGTATCGAGGTTATTGACGCAATTGTTTGTATCAACTTCACGCGTAAAGTACATAAGAAGAATGTGGGACACAAGGTGTGCATTGCAGATAAATATCAAGTGATAATGACATCTTGTTGTAGGTGCATGCTTATTTTATGTTTGCAGGTGTTCAGATGTAATGTTGCATAGAATTGTGTGATTTACATATCACCTTGGGTTACATTAATGTAGAAAACAAGGTGTATATTATTGTTAAGTGTATCTGTTTTCGGAATTAGCTACTCTGCTCCATATGGCCCATGGTGTTGGTAATATTATTCACCTGAAACCTACTAAATTTCCTTAATTGTCTGCATGGTACGAATAAAGACGTACTATAAATTTTGTGACATGAAGTTACATTGTTTTTAATTTTTGCCTACGCACCAGTTTTACAGCCCGCAGCAGAACTTCAGTCACTTTTTAGTTTCTGTGATGATCCTAACTTCTTCATTCATGTGGTGTGCTTGTTTATTGTGTGCCATCTTCTAAACACTATTGCACAGTTTATCCCATGATGGGAACCTTCGACAAGTAACTTGCAGTGTAGGTGTGTCTCATAGGTTACAACAGCCTATTGCTTTTGGTGGAGGTCAGTGTGGCATATTGTGAACACATTGAGAAAACTTTGTACAGTAAGTTTGGTATGTCAAGACAGACATACAATTATGTGGATGTCACCATCCAGGAAAGGGAGAGAGGAGTAGCAAATGGTCAACCAGTTACCTGTGTAAGACATACATATCCTTCCTGTGTTAACTACATGCTTACTTTGTGAGACGGATTTATGTCCTGTAATATATGCACAAAACTACGTCAAATAACCCCTAGCTAATCAAGAATACAGTGTTCGTTTGCTATGCACAGCCAACGTTCAAGCCCTATTATCTGTTCAATATTTGAGAAAAATAATGTGATGACATGTATTTGTGATGTCAGTATAGTATTTTTCTTGTGTGATATTGAAATTCAGGGAAAAAAGACAATTTTGCAAAAATTAATTCCGCAGTGGGATATAAGTCGTGATATTTTAGTTCCCTGGTAATTGGTTAATGAGAGTCATAGTGGCAAAATGTCAAAAAATTAAACTTAACATCAAGCAGATTCAAACTTTTCTATTTGTTTTGATAATCTCATCAATCACAGCTGAACTGTTTGCTAACATATTCAGAATATCCTTACAAAGGAATGTTAACCAGATTTTGTGGTTAAATGACTTTTTGTGGGACCATGACCAAAAGGCGTAATCCAAATATGTGTACAGAGTGTATTCACTTCATGAGATTGTATCATGGGATGTTTTAAGGAGCACAAAGTTTAGTTTACAGAATGATTTAACCACGGATGCAAAACTAATCCAGTAGTGTGCCTTTACATCTACTGTGAAAGGAAAAATAAACAGGTTTTACGGCCTACAATTGATTTGAAAGAATGCAGCACTCATGCACAGTGTACGTGAATGTAAATTATGGTGCAGTGTTTGGTGAAGTAACAGGTATTGTTTCACCTCTAGTTGTAGAATATTGTATCTATCGCACATACACATATTTGTGTGACTGAGAATGTTTTCTTCTCTCTGTCACATGACAAACTGATCAGTGAGAAAAAGAAGGATGTTTTGGTCAACAACATCCTTTCTCATATATTCCTTTGTCATCACATTCTACAGACTTTTTGAAACAGAGATATGGAGCAGCGGCACAGGAAGGCCATAAAGAAGAACCTTGTCAACCTCTCCAAGGATTTAGACTTTGAGGTCCTGGAACCACATCTATTAGCAGGGGATATATTTCCTGATGGGAAGCTGGACGCTTTCAAGGTTGGTATTTACTGTTTAATAGTTTTGAAATTTAATTTGGTTGCTAGGAGACAACGAGGTGTTTGGATGAAGACATCATTTTATCAATGGTATAATGAAATAGGTCCAACATAAGCAGTAAAAGATCACATGACGCATTCAGCACAGGATATTTTTTTCACACCGCTGAGTTTGTCTTACCTTGCCAATCAAGCTTAATTAAACATGCGAGATGATAACACTCCTCAATTTACACAGAGTGCTACCCTCTTAGTGCATTCCTACGAACTGTCGTGCTTCACGCATACCAATGGAGCACTGGGGAGAAAACCGGAAGTAAGCCTGGAGACTTAGAACCATGTACGAAAGAGTAATCTCCTGGTAGGTCTATCTCCCCGCATAGCTAGTCAAAAAAATCGTTTTTATCAAAAACAAACTTCGGTATCCTGCTTTTCGTGTAACCGTTACGGAAATGTTTATTCCTGCTAGTTTTGATCTGACCTGTATACATTCGTTGCAATTAAGTTCTCGACTAGTTGAGTTAGTTCGTGAGAATTGCACCTAGGCCTATATAAAACTATTTTTCGAATCTCGCAATTTGTTGAGACTGTTACTTAAGCAGCCATATTGACATTCAGTAAATTTTGTGTTTTGTCCCCGCGTAATACTGGAATCTGAGGAATTAATTGGACAACTCTATTTATTCCACCAAATATAAGGTACTTGCA
This sequence comes from Stichopus chloronotus, assembly GCA_021234535.1. Taxonomy (NCBI): domain Eukaryota; kingdom Metazoa; phylum Echinodermata; class Holothuroidea; order Aspidochirotida; family Stichopodidae; genus Stichopus; species Stichopus chloronotus. The sequence goes on from CM037843.1 coordinate 22,560,077, forward strand.
TTTTCAAGTTAAAGGAGGGTAAAGGGTGCTATAGGCTAAACAAAATTCGCAATATAGTCTCTGGTAGACCACTGAAAAGGCCTGCATGCAGTGGCTTACTGTGGGTACCCCTGCTTTTGTACTCTCTGACAAAAACATAGCCCCAGTGATAATCAGCAAAAAATCAGCAAAATAGACCACCCCAATACAGAAGGTAAAATACAGACAATAATCAAAACTGGACTTTAAACTATAGAACATTCCTCATAGAGCTTGACAAACAGATCCAACGTAAAACATAAAAATGAAGACAATAATTCACACGTGAAGAAGTTATGAGAAGAAACAATAACCTTTATTGTGAATGGATTAGTTAACAAAGGTTTAAAAGAACACTGATTGGATTGTATTCATTTTAACATGCAATCTACTTGCTAAATGTTATTATTTGTATTCACACCCAATATTTTTGACAGTTTACACATGCATTGGAAAATCATAACAAATTAGACTAGATCTTGATTACAAAGATTTCATGCAGTTTATCCTTAGCAATACAAAAGGTTCTCTACTGTTTATACATGATGTTTTAACCTTTTACACAAAAACAGAAGAGGACTAATAATTAGCAGGTCAATAATAAGCAGGTGTAGGCAGGGAGATGTTGGTATAGGTTTACGTCCTGCTGCAAAAGTTTTCATGCCTTGTTAAGTTTATCTCGAGCGAAGCTGCTCTAACCCTGGCAGGCAAGCTCTGGTTTGATATGTTCCCAGGCAGAAAAAAGGTGAGTCACTAGGACATCTTAAATAGTTGGAGCAAACAGTGGAGCAAGAGTGAATCCGTTGGAACAAGCTTTCTCTGAAATTCTATGTTCGACCAACCATGCCAACAGAAAAGTTGAGAAAACTGTCTTGCTTTACCTCATGTGGTCAGTTTGGATACAAACTTCAGGGAATGACTGGAACTACACACATGGACCTTTTGATTCACAAATGAATGGGTCTTAGCTGCAAGGTGGATAAGATCAAAGCAGATGCCATCTGGGTGATCTCCTGAAAATCCGTCGGTCAACAGGAATTTCAGTTGTTCTTAGTATCAGTGAAGTTCATGACATGAATTTCACTTAACATGATTCTCCTTTTAAGGTGAAACTAAGTGAAAGTTAATAAGTAACTGAACACAGCTTATCTCTTTTTCAACACAATCTCCGCTTATTTGCTGTGTATGCACTCAAGCAAGTAGTAAGAATAGTAAGATTACTTGCTGTCCAGGCAAGTAGAATCAGGGTGCAGATTACAAAGAAGAAACCACGGAATGTTGAAGTCACTGACCATCACTAATTTAACTTCCCTGACTTGTGCCTGCCAGATCCTGCAAGCTTGCTTATGTGCATTTGAATAGCATATACTGCTATTCTTCCAAAGGCTGTGCCGGTAATTAACTGGTTGTTATTGCTGCTTATGCTGATTTTTAACATGAATTTCGCTACATCCACAGGCCATCCATGAAAAGCCAAAACAGAATGTGGAATTCCTATCTGATATACAAAGAAGAGGTCCAAGGGCTTTTAGAGTCCTAATCCAAGCCCTCCTTGATACGAATCAGAGTCATTGTGCTGACTGGTTGGACCCCAATGGTGAAATTCCTCGATCTGCACCGGTCGAAGCAGTTCCGACTCCTGCTCGTTCTAGGGAACACTCGCAACAGCCAGTGGGTGTGCAGGAGTCGACAGGTGGAAGCAGTCTGAGCAGTTTCGGTCCCATTGACGAAGTAGATGATAGGGGAGCTCCAGGTAGTTTTAAGTTGGTGGTTTTTATGTGCTTCATACCTACTGCATCAAAGATAATGATTTAAATGTGATTTCTTCAGGAGAATACATAATGAAATTTGGTGATCATGGTTTCCTTGATTTACCTTGGGTGTTCTGATGTACTATTCAATCAAAGGTCATGTGAGGTGCTTGCTGTACTTACCTTGTGATTAATTCTTCCCCTTACCATATAGTGTACTCTGTTTACTTGCTTTCTCACTTGCCTGCCTCCATACTGGTGCCCCCTTGTACTGCATTCATATCATCTATGGTTATTGATGTAGAGAGTACAGACTTTCCAAGACTGTCAGTACCATAGTGGTTCAAATTAATTTGAACAAATACTTCTTTGCGATGTATGTTATTTTCGTGAGTGAAGGATCTTGTTGTAGCTAAGATGAACATTCTATCTTTAAATTGTAACATATATGTTGAGAAAAAATGTGGAAGTACCATTCTATAATATACTGTTCTACAACTGTGGCTTGGCCCAAGGACATGCTGCATGTCATCAGCAATTTGAATGGCTTAGCTATTTGAAAAGTTGGTCATCACTAGTTGCGGTACAGTGGGTCCCTTGAATCAGTGGTACTGTAGATCCAAAGAGGTTCTTTGGGTGCAAGGTCCATCCCAAAGTTTTCAAAGTTGATCCATTGTCTCTTTAATATTGCATTACACCTCACTGTTGATCATCATGGTTTTGGTATATTTTGAGGGCTCTATTTCTTCAGAAATCCTCCAGACAGAAGACACTCTCCAACAATAAAGTGATGATAAATATGATGAGTATATGGATATGGTATGATGGTCTGTAGACCAGTAGATGCGGTTGTTTCCTACCACTACTACGGAAGTGTTGGAGAAATCATGTCACAGTTTGCCAAAGTTGCATTTTGGAACTACTTTAGCATCATTTTCTTTTCACTTAAACCATCCTAAGAAAGAAATAGAAACTTAAACTACAGGCAAACTGCAAATATACTAAAAGACCCCTGCAGGAATGTAGTCAAAGCTTGAGTGGGCTTAATACTGTTCATTTTATTTAGAATGCTCAGATTCTTCTACAAGGACAAAATGAGTAGATACTGAATGTGCACGAGACATCTTTATTTCCTCCTTTTTGGTCCTGTGTTTCCATCTTCTAATTGGTTTTTCTCTGTATTTTGTGAAAGAGTGTTACATTTAGGAAGACCATGCTTTGGTTGAAATGAAAATCCACTCAAGTTACCACACTATTATCAAATGTTGAAATACTGTGATGTGACACTGATCTCAGCCACCTTTGAAACACTTGCCTTCAACTAAAGTAAAATGGCAGTGAGAGGTAATTTGTTATTTTTGTTTAAAGCTTTGTCTGGTTGGTTATGACATCAATAAGAAATTAAAAAAAAAACCTGCTTTACACTGTTCCATTTGAAACCATGAAGTTATTTCGCTGTGTATATTGTGTTCTTAATTTTTTTTTCTTTTTCCAGGTACACAAGCAAATACATGTCCATGGGATTCCGAAAATGTGAGTTTGCAGGATTACTTTGATACATTGAAGTATAAATCCATCTAATGTTTTCTCATTTCTTGTAAGTAGTATCTTGTTGTTTTGTCATCCATTGTGGATTTACATATCACCGTCACAGACGGCAGTCCATGTGACAGTGTGTTACATGAGGATCTACGGTAGTTGTTCTAATTTTTCAGCACATAGACAAAAGGAAAAATAATACAGTATCTCATTGAACAAGCCAGTGAAAGACGTCATTATTCCTGTTTGTCTTTCTCCATTTTTGACTGGGGAGCCTGCATTCACTGGCCTTCACCCCTCCGGTCAGCTCTTGCAAATCTCGCGATTGCTGTATACTTATTGGTGTATTAAAGTTATGACAAGGAAGTTGGAGGGAGTTCATTTTAAGCATTCATTGTAGTTTCTTAGTGTATCAAATTGAGATGTTTCAACTTTCAGTTGATGATTCTTGATGGCAACCATCATTGCAGGAAGCAAAAAAATTTTGTCAAGTGCCAACCATTTAGACCTTTTGGTGTATCTGTAAAACATCGATGAGGGTACTCTTTATGTTTTGGTAAAACATTGTCCACTGTCCATGCTCAGTCTCTGCCGTCACATACCGGCAAAACTGAGAAATTTATCCTGCAACCTGCCATGAAGTGTCACTTAGTATTTTTGTACACATCAATGCAAATGCTGCAGCTGTTTATCTCTGCCGTCATGTCGTGTTCACAAGTGAGGGGTGCATGTACCTATTGAAAAACATCTGTAGTAATTAATTTCCACTACTCATCACTGGTTTGACATGTCCAATCAATTCATCTGCAGGTTTTAATCTCGCTGTCAGCGACGTGATAGTTATTAAAAGTGACCACGAAACCTAACCTAAGTGGACTGCGTAAGGTGGAAATTGGTTTTTGTGCTTATTTGAAGAAAAAGAATGATTTTATTTTTTTCTAGTCATGCTCAGTTCAAGTCTGTCATTGCTCTGTTGAATAAACTGTTAAGGGCCTAATTGGTCAATCTCTTTATTGTGCTGATTGGTAGCCTGCAAACTCACCATCACATTGGCGTGTGACCTTTTTTCCTGACATTTTGTTGTGTTTGCAAGTTGGAAACTGTGGAACGAAAATGTAAACAAAACTCTTATCTTTGAAAAGGACTCTGCTGACATTGTTCAATAATGCAATCCCTGAAAGACACAGTCTCTTCTGTTCTGTGGCATGATGTAAACAGAGCAATGGCTCTTTATGGTTTGATACAATATCTACAACTGCTAATATTTTGTGAATAAACCAAAATTTTAGAAACAATGTACTTAATTTGATAGGTTAGTTGTGTTCTGTTCTAGGTGGTCAATCTACAGTTCAGTGGACAGGTTTAAATTCCAACCTAGATCAGATAGCTATCACACCCTTTACTCTGGGATTCATTCATTTGAGCTTTTCGAAGCAGTCTTGGAATACAATTGATAAAGATGAATTTTTTAGTTTCCTTGGTGACTTGCAGTTTATTTCTATAAAATGTCCACATATCAGTGTGTGGTTATAAATCTTCCCTTAATGTGTGTTTGATTTCAGGCCTACCCGATGGAGAAATACCCACGAGGCATAATGCTCATCATAAACAATGAATTCTTTCTTGATGATCAGACCCTGCCACAGCGAGTTGGAACTGAGAAGGACTGTGAAACAATTGAAAACCTTTTTAGAGATCAACTAGGCTTCATAATTTTGAAGAAACACAACTTAAATTTAGAGGTAAGTGCTTCTATTGTTGACCATAAATTATTCCTTGTTTGAACTGTCTTTTCATGGAACTGTTCACATTGTATTTTCTCTTTTTATGAATCACCACAGATGTTTGTATGTAAATTTCGATAGTCAATAATCCTGTTGTGTTAAATACCTAGTCAAACTTGAATTTCTTTTCATTACTCTTGCCTTTAATGTTTGTGTGGTAAAATGTACTCTGGGAGTTGGATTTCTCTTTTGGAAAAATGCCAGTTCAATCGCTTTCAAACCGTTTGATAGTTAGCAGTTTACCTGAGTGTGTTTCAAAGTATGTTCCTTGCTGGTGAGGATCATCATAGAAGAGAAGCCTTGCCCTACCATTTCAACATCAATTAAAGGAACAAACCAACAACAACAACAACTGCAATATTTTGGGTACAAGAAATCATATCCATTTTTTTCATAGCTGTAACACGACATGAAATCAGAACTAACAAGCAATGTTTTACTTTTTCTTGGTCGATGGAGGAATCATGGTGGCCTCCACAGTATTAGATTGTTCAATGCCATTTTATGGATGGTTTTAAATTCATATTCCAAATTATGGTTTACTGAGAGAGAATATATTTATTGCCACTATCAAGATTTTGAACTGTTTGGTACTCAGCTGCCAGGGAATCAAAAATTGTAAACAGTATTTAAGGTTGTTTGATATATGATTATGATTAAGTGCATAATTCTTCATTAGTTCATGGTCCATTAGAGTTGAAGCAATCTAGAATTAAGTAGTAGGGGATGATTTCATTCCCTCTAATATTATTTATTTATTGATTTAACAGCAAATGAGAGAGCTATTTAAATTGCAAAAAGAAAAGGATCACAGTAATTACGACTGCTTCGTGTCGGTGGTCCTGTCGCACGGCGTGAAGGAAGGCATTTGTGGAACAGACTATGACAAAACTAAAGGAAATGTCCTGGTCGTAGAAGACATGGTGGATCTCATGGATCAATGTCAGAGTCTTCAGAACAAACCCAAAGTCTTCATTACGCAAGCTTGCCGTGGAGGTAAAAGATTTGTCATTACGAAATCTACATCAGATCTCTATGTTTGAGGTTGTCCTCGGGCAATTATTCAGGGAAATGTTGTCAGGGAGATCATCACAGTACCCGGTCAATTTTTGGTTTTGAGGGGTCAAATTGTGAATAGTCTGTAAACACATTACTCAGAAAAACAAACTGTAGGAGATCTCATATTTAGTATGTAGGTGTATTGAATTGACTGTCACACCCCTGCCATTCTTGGTGAAGGTCATGAGGTGAACAGGGTCCAAAATTATGAAAACTTTGCACATGCAATATCTCAAGAAAGTTGTGTCAGATCTCATATATAGTTTGCAGGTGTATCACATCAAATATAAGAATCCTATTGTTTTTAGTAGAAGTAAGAGGTCATTTGAGGTCAATTGACGTCATTTAGAGAATCTTGTCATATGATACATTCAGAGAGAAACTTATATTGATCTCATATTTTGTAGGTAGGTGTACCACAATGAAGACAAATATCCTATTATTTTTTGTGCAGGTCAGAGATCATTTTGAGGTCAACTATCGATCAAATAGTTCAAATAGATCTTTGTAATAATGTGATTTTAAGAAGTGACATGTAGCAGATGTTATTTGAAGTACCACATTGAGTATAAGAACCGTATTGTAGATGGTGGAGGTCAAAGCTCATTTGAGGTCAACAGGGGTCAAATTTTGAAAAACTTTGTAAAGATGATATTTCAAGAAGGGAAGCTTGCATTAGTGTGATATTTCATATTTCGTACTGTAGGTATAGTGGTGTACCATATTGAGTGCAAAAGACTCTTATACTTGATGAAGGTGATTTGGGTCAACAAGGATCAGTTTGTAAAAACCATCTACATATGGAATCCCAAGACAGGAACCCTGGATGTATTTCTCACATGTATTTAGTCCCTATGGGTACATAATGAGTGCATGATGCCTATTAGTCATCAACTTAGGTCAACAAATGCCTTTTTATGTATAGTGGTTGTTCCATTTTAATTACTGACATGATACATTGCAGATCTAATGTTACAGAAATCAAGCTTGTGACACATCCTCAAGTTTTGATGTGACAGTCCAAAAAAAAAAAAAATTGCTCATAATTGCATCACCAAAACCACAATGCATTTGTGATTTATTTGAAAAAGTTGGTAATAGCAAATAAAACTTACTGATATTCCAATTACCAAAAGAGTGCAGTTCCATTCCCTTTCTACAGTATTTTATCCCTATTAATGCAGCTCGCCAGGATCTCTCAATTCTTAAAATGTAACAGGGTAGTGTTGTTCATTTTCTGAAATAAACAGCTCTCCTTTAGGTTGAGTAGACTGTAATTTAGTCAAATCTTAATGAATCACAAAGTAAAGTAAGTAGTCTTGTTTAGGAACTTCTTTTAAATGCTACATGTACTGTAAAATTGATTTCCATTCCAGAAAAAGTCCACAGACCAACACAGCTTGATGCAAGACGACCACAAGAAGACATTGAAAGGGATATGGAGAGGCTTCAGATCGAGAAAGCGCAACCAGATGCCACACAAACAGTTGCACCAAGAACACATGCTGGTTCAGATGTCCTCCTAGCTTACCCTACAATTAAAGGTGAAACTTTGTATAATTTATGTAACTCACCCAAACAGATCTCTTCCATATTCATGGTTTGCATGTCGCTGAATGCAAGTGTTTTGAATGATGTTTTGCATAGCAACTGGTAAACTTTGATAGCATTTTGTGTTCCGATTTTGTCGTGACAATATGCCAATGCCATGACTGATGGATTGATACATTACAGATCTTGATGTCTAGAACTTTTACCTAGATCGATTTTACTTGTTTCGCTTTCTTCGTAGACGGCATTTTAATCTCGTTGTTCTATTGTCCCACAGGCTATGCTGCTGCACGTGAAGAAGACACGGGAACGTGGTACATAAACAACCTGTGTAAGGTGTTGAAAGAACATGCGCATCATGAAGATGTGTGCAGTATGCTGACAATGGTATGTAAAAGTGTGTCAAAAGTTGTATTTGTAATGATTCCAAAATCTTCTTCAAATCAATATTCTAGTTTACTTTATGGATGCGACATCCATCTTATTCTGTCGACAAAACTTTTAAGCACTTAATGGTGTTGAAGGACTTAATGGTGCCACAGATTGTCTCTAAGTGAAGATGGTCTTGAACCGGGCACTCAGTGTATTCTTTGCTTTTAATCTCAGTGTTCTAGTTTGATATACACCCATTCTTTTTTATCTCAATACATAACATGTAGAGAGATATTGTTATGCTAGCTGGACATTCTGGTATTCCTTTAAGATGGTGTCAGTGTCTCGATCCATTGTCAATGTGTATCAAACTTCCCCAGCATGCTTCTTTACATGTAAGCAAAATATGTTACTAGTTTAGTTGTGGCAAAAATATGTCCAATAAGTCTTTTCTGCAAATGATTGACCAAAAAAGGGCCTGAAACAGTGTAAAATGATGAAGTTCTTCCATACTTTTGCACATGGTACTTGCACAAGTTATAGATGCTTTAATTCTTGATTTGGATTGGTATTCCCTGGGTAGTAGTTATTTTATCTCCTCCTTCAATTTGCTGTGACTGAAGTGTGGAATAGTACAGTATGACAGAGTAGTATTGAGGGTTTAGACCCAATTGTGTGTACTCCTCCATTAGCATGCTTAGAACAATGCTTTGATCCCAGGTGTTTAGCCGCCCACATTTTCAAAGGTAGGCGCAAAACTCAAAAGGACTGTTTAATTGACGTAGATAAATACATTTACCCTCTTGTTAGCAAGGGATGGCATGCAAATGAACTGAAGTCACTTGTTTTGTCGGCCAGATGAGAATTTTCCTTTAATTTCCTGAAAAAGCCAGATATAGATTCTCCATTTGTGTGTTTTGACATAAAACCTTAACGTTATACTGTTATACCCAACACCAAGCGACATGTAGGCAGAATAATTATTTTCTCTCAACTACTGTAAATGCTGTTATAATCCCAACTCATAGTCTCCAGCAGATGATATATATTATAATGCATTAAAATTAATTTTTGGACATGAAAATTTCAATGTTTTTCCTTTTTGCTTAGGCATGCAGTCACTTTAACTGCTCCCAGAAGAACTGCAGTTTGTCTTTGATTTCTGTAATAATCATAATGTCTGAATTTGTGATGGTGTGTCTGTATGTTATGTGTCATCTTCTGAACACAGCATCTCATGAACCTAGCTTGGACGAGTCTCATGTTTGCAATGTAGGTGTATCCCATTGATTACAACAAGCCTATTGCTTTTGGTGGGGGTCAGTGGACCAACTTGTGAATACCTTGAGACAAAATTGCAAGCTTGTTGTCTCAGGAAGGAAGTATTGAAATTCAGTTTCATTGCTGCTCTAGCCTTTCAGGATTTGCATGATATTTTCTACATCAATGTTTTTTTGTAGTAATTGTGAAGGCAAACTAGCTTCATCTCCATGTAGGGATAAAGCAGTTTCATGCAAGTGTACCACCCACTTGCTTTAAGATCATTTTTCTACTCCAATTTTCCAGAAAGCATTAATTTTGTTTTTGTATCCATTTTTGTTTTCGTTTTCCTTGAAATTTATTGGCTAAGTTTCTGTAACCGTAAGAGTGTTGTTGGTTTTATTAAGTTGTTAATGTTGGTCACTGTTCAGTGATCTTTCTGTTGTTTTCATGATGGCTCTGAACCTGTGCAGTCATGACAGTACATATTTAGATGTACATGTGTGCAGATGATCCTAACTTGTGAGCAAGTTGTCTCCGCCTTGAATAAGTTTTGGTTTCAATGATTATTTGAAGAGTTTGTGATCAGGTGTTTGTGTATGTGTATGTGTGTTTGTGATGCACCTTGTAAACATTCACAAAGAGGCACTTAGACTAATTTTATGTTTGGTATGTAGGTGTAACACATATTTGGTGGAGCTCAAGTCATTTTGGCTCATGGCAGAAAAAACGTATCGTAAACATATCTCATAAATGGAAAGCTTATACCTATCTTCCATTTGGTACAAAGGTGTAGCACATCGAGTGAAAGGATCCTTATGTATTTGATGGATCTTAAATGTCATTTGGACATATCTGGGTACAATTGCAGAAAAAACTTTTGTAAATGTGTCATTTCAAGAGAGGAAGATTTGTCAAATCTCCTACTTGGTATTGTGAGTATACTGCTACTGTGGTGGTGGTCAAGGATCAACTGGGGTCATCAGAAGTCAAATCCTGAAAACCTTGTTAACACGATGATCTCAAAACACGATATCTCAAAATTTCAGACAGTCCTACTTTTTCATAATTATTATGTCAGCTTGTTTTATCGCAAAAAACCTGTACAAGCCCTTTGTGAGCAGTGGATGTCCATTATTTATGAATTCAAATGTCATCTGAGGTAAAGGCAATGTAACCAAACTATAGAAACTGCTGTTTACAATGTCTCTCCATGATACTCTCTGTGGTGATGGTCCTTTGTAAGAAGATTGTTCTGTCCTTCATGTAGGTCAAGCATCATTTGAAGTCAGCTAACTCTGACAGTCAACTGTCTGAGTCACCATATTGTTAAATAATAATATATCAATAAAAAAAAAAACATTACTTTTATGCATGTAGCACAAAGTTCATACAACAGAGTTAACCACAAGAACTCTGTGTCAGTATCATTATAATTTGGGTTAGGAAATGCTTCTCCATTGGCTTTCATGTTTTGCAGCTTCCAAGCTGGACTGAATTTGAGGATTGAGAAATTGAGAATTGGTGGCAGTTAGCAGAAGAGTTAATGTACAGTGATATGCTGTGTACCATGAAGTGCACTATGTGTTTGGGCTTTAATAAACTGAGAGTGCACCAAAGCAGTAAAGGAAGATACATTCCTGGGGATGGTGGGCTGCTGAAGGTGGTACATCCCTGGCCAGATAAGCGGTGTTTGCGTGGGAAACATTCCTGAACATGCAGGGTTGATAAGGGTGGCCATGGTGCTATGCAGCACCCTTCAGTTTGTTGAAGTTGCATGACTTGTAGCTATCAAAATGTGTGATTTTGTTTGATGTCACTTCTAATCAAATTCACCAGCTTTGTTTTTCTATTTTTTCTTTTTTTTTCTCCAGGTGAATAACGAAGTCGGTGCACAGAGAGGGTCACTCTCCGATGGACACACTGTCACCCAGACCAGCGAATATAAAACTACCCTCAAGAAAAAGCTGTACTTTCCACCTGTTTCAAAGCCTCAAGGAGTGCAACCCTCGAGCCCGTGATGCTGAAGAGGGCTGTTTGTGGATCTGTCACACATGTCATGCTTTATCAAGCATCACCGAGTCTGTAGAGACATACAGTAGGTAAACATACCTAAAAATGAAATGACCAACCTCCTTGTGAAAAAAAAAAATAGAATGCATAACAACTCCTTCCAGAAACTGCAATGTTTTACAGCAAGTGTTCCACTCACAAAGAGTACAGAAAATAATTTTACAAGTTGCCTATTAAATGTTTATTAATTTGGGCTTGCAGGTTGGTAAAATTTTAAAGAAAAAACAAAACTGGGAGTTGGTGTTTCTTTACCCTAAATATTGATATCAATAAGATATCATTTCCTTTCTGTGTGGATCCAGAAAGGCACCACATCGATAAATTCAGTCCTGTCTCTCACGTGCAGAGACGTCTCACTGTCTCCAGTAGAGGCATGTTGTTGTGCTAAGGTACTAAACACAGAAGGGTGGATGTTCCCCATGGAAGAGCTCTTCTGTAGCATCGATGCTGTGTAATTTCCTTTTCTGGCTGAATGTGTGGGGAACTAAACTTAACATGCATTCCTAGATACTTGGGGAGTATCCTCAACTCCTGTTGGCCCATTTCAGTCAGGTGACCATGCATTATCCCACAGTAACTACACAGGCACTGGTCAACCTTCTACTGAGGTGTATCAAGATGGAGATAGATATCTTTGTGTGGCATGTGAAATTCATCTAAGTGTGTGACATTTCATGAAACTTGCAGAGGGTGAAATCTTTAGATATATTAAAGAAAGACTAACCGTTGTGTCAAGTAGATTTAAAATTTATCCAAATGTGCATCTATAATATTTAATACATTCATAGCACCTCTCATTTTCAATACATCAATAGCACTTCATATTCAATGTTTCTATTTAGCACTTTACACCATTCCAAACTGGCTTCGGTTTGTTAGACTTTTGCAAAATAATTACACTTTTGGTCGCCATGTCACATAGCAGTATGAATGTTCCGCTCATATGCAAGTTCAGCCACAGCTTTTCCTTTTTGAGGGTGATTGATAATCTAATCACTCTGAAGAATATTGCATTTTTCCCTTCAGTTGCATTGTCTTCAAATATAGAGAGTGTTCATGAAAAAGGCTCAACGCTACTGGTCGCAGATTTATATTTTTTATCTTAAAGATTGCAGGAGGAGGGGAAGAGTTGATGATGAAGAAACTATTGTTTGCCGCAGTACAGTAGATGTTGTTTGTGTCAAACTGCACAATTGTTGAAATCATTAAAGATCCTCCTTACAAGTGCTGTTGAATAAGACCACACTCATCACAGCACAACAGTGTAGCATCATTGACCGTTGTGTCAGATACACTGGATTGGAAGTTAGTCAACTTATCCAAGCAAACCCTCACCTTGTATTGATGTGCAAGTCAGCTGTGTCTTTTATTGTATAGGATTATGATCGAAGTGACACCAGTTTTTGACAGGTCACATGTATCTAATTAAAATTTTATTATTTTTTATTCTTTTTTTATTTTCAGAGTGGTTGAATGATAGATCCAAAACTAAAGTCTGTCTTCCCAGTTTATCAGCTGTAAATGTTTTAACAACTCAGTCTATCATTCATGCCTTTTCAAATGGATTGTTTAATTAGAGTTCATTTGAATGTTTCTGGTGACATTTGCCATAGTATTATTTTCTGTAATGAAAGCTGAAACAACTTCCATCATTGGAGTTTCAGTGACATGTGAATGTGTTACAAATGCTGTTCAAAGTTTCTGTAACAGCATATTTTTTTCCCCAACGAATAGCAATACCATTGATTTTTCTCTGAAAAAAAAAAACAAAAAGAAAACTTACCGGAAACCGATCTTTTTATGCATCTTTCAACACTGATCGAAAGAAACCATGAAGTGCAAGTTGTGATAGAGTCACTTATTTCAGTTCTGTCAATCAAAGAAGACTTCGGATCATGATCCTGAATTGTGCATAAATTAACATGAGATCAAGTTTAAAAAATGTAAAAATGTGGACAAATATACAATGAGAAATTGACAAAATATTTTGTCATGATCGCATTTACGATGCCTCTGATCCTTCATTTTTGTACCGTGTTCATAACTTTTTGTAGTAGCTTTGGCATGCACCCTCCTCTCCCCCCCCCCCCCCCTTCTGATATGTTTCAGTGGGTGTTTATGTCCCTAAATGTCATCTTTTAGGGAAGACATGTGCTGCACAATCAGTAACTTCATGCAATCTAAGCAGAATTCATACTTACTGCTTGATTGGTTGTCTTATTAATTTCTCTTGTGACGTCGGTCCCTTTTTAATAACTCTCTGCAAGGTTACGATTACTCTCTGCAAGTGGCAATGTCACGCTGGTGGACTAAGGCCATGTGTGTATTAACCACTTTGCTATCATAGAGGTGTACTGTAGCCTGCACGAGTACGTGTAAAGGGTAACTTGTAAGGTTTGCAGGGCGTTAGCAAGAAAAGACTAGCTTCACAGGAGAGATTAAAACAGGGTGTGTTATTATTCATGGTTTTTAAAGTACACCAAAGGACTGGCTATACTTTTTACAGTTGCGAAAAGCTTTAAGAACATACTGTACTGTGGTCTATTTGTCCAAATACAACCAATAATTTTCAAAGTAAATGTGTCAAGGATTTCGCTCTGGTAGGATTCACACACTGCATAGCCCGTTTCTGCAGCTTTTTAGCAAAAAAAAAAAACAAAACTAAATCACTCTTTTCTTATCATAATTAATACTCTAATTGATGATCGAAGATTAATGATAAAGACTGTTTTTCTTCAAACAATATGCCCAGCTTGATTAAGATGACCAATCACATTAAGGAGAAGGGCATAACTAAATGCGGTTTGTTGGGGTGGAGGTTGTTTTTCCCCCTTAACATACAATTGATATTTCAATGAGGGGAGAGGTTTCTCATTTTGGCCATAAAATATATAATAACATGCTTTGCCAATGACAATCCAGAATCATCAAGTGATAAACCTGGATTATCACTTAATGATTCTGGGTTATTCCTATGATGAACCTGGATTGCGGTTGATAATCAGGTTTATCAAAATAATTTTGATAATCCAGGTTTATTGGTGAAGTTCTGATAAATCTGGAGCAAGTTTGGATTATCATCGATAAACCAAGCTTATGGACTGATAATCCTGGATTATCTAGTAGTTAACCTGGGTTATCCAATGATAAACCTGGATTATCGCGTGAATGACCTGGCTTTTCTATTTATTGCACATTAGGCTTGCCATAGTTTGATTTTCACGAGAATCAGTGAATCCAAATTATCTATCTTGGGAAGGGATAAACTAGAACCCTCTTGCAACCGCTTCATGTTAATGACGTCTTACGTCACTTTTAAATATTCATATCTTGATGTCACAATGCACAACCCATGGATAACTGAAACTTCGGACTGTTATCAATAATACCAGTCAACTGCACCGTAATCCCGGTGGACGTGGGAATATGTGTGTTGACTTTGAGTTGAACAGTACGCATATGGTGTATGGTACAGTACAGTAGGTGTTTAATTTCGTTGATTTTGGAGTGAATTATCAAACTTTATCAGGGGATGGTGCTGTTTATTCATGTAGTGGTACACTATAATTTCAAGAGAGATTTAATGTTGTGTGCAACTTGTCTTTCCATATTGATTTTTCAGTTGACAAAAATATCATTCACAGGCTCACTCTTATTGTTCCCCCCAAAAATTATTATTTGTAAATAACAAAATAAATTTTAGTCTCATTATTTTCATATTGGTATATTAAGATGGAACAGGACTAAACGTCAACCATGCTATCAACACGTCATGCAGTAGCAGTGTGGGTGTATTTCCTGAGTTGAGACAAAGGCCCATACTGGGTCTGTAACACATGCAGGTAGTTTTCACTGATATATCTTCATTAAGGACAAAATAGGTTTACCAAGCAAAAGCAGTATTGATTATTGATCATAAGTCTCACCCTTCGTGTGACATGCATTACTCTGGGCAAACTTTATGGTACGGGAGTATGATACATACCTAATTATTATGCATGGTGGCTTCATCACTTAGTTAAGATCAAACTGCTAAACCAATTGGATTACTTGACATCTTTCTTTTATTATTTTTTTTTTGTGTATTTTGTCATAGGTTGATCAATTGTTGCATGCACATAAATTCACATCAGTCCCCCTGTTTTTTTCTGCATGCCCCCACCTTCTGGAGAAATGTGTCATGCAACCCTCCAAGAAAAAAGGCCTGTCATGCTACTGGGAATTGGTTACGATGTTCCAACTCTAGCTAGCTGTATAACCAATAAACAAGTTGCACTTGGTTAAATGATTTTCTTTAACCCTAGCACCTTATATATCCTTTCCCCCTTCTCTCATTTCTACATGGAAACTGGCAATTAGCCAAGCAAGTCAGTGGTGATATTAACTCCAGATCTTTCGACATCATATTACAATCAGAAAGTCACTAGAGATGAGAACTGGTATGTGAATATACAGTACAGTACTGCATCCCAATCCACAGGAGCAAGGAGTTAAACACTATTCACAATACTTTTTGTAAGCTAGATTTAATTTTAAAATTTATCTTCACAGTTATTTGTTCTCTCAATCAATTTAAAATGCAATAAGATTAAAAACAATATGAATATCAAATACAGGTGATCAAAGGAAAGTCCTCAGTTTACGTGCTTCATTTGATTTAGATCAGATTTTGCCTATTGCAGTTGTCTATGTGATACATCATAGGCAAGCTCCCCCCTCCTCTTACCATTGGAATAGAGTGGGGGACATGGCATGTCCTCATTGCAAAATTGTTGTCTTTTTTACAGGTTCAAGATGCAAAATGTCGCGAGATTTCCATCTTTTCTTCCTGTATTTGTATTCGGAAATAACAGGACCTTTTATTGAAAATCGTTTTAAGAGAACTTCCCCCCTGTGGCTGCGTGCCTGGACGATAGCCCGCCTGTATCCGTCTCCACCCTTCCCCGCCAGATTGTGAATTCCTTTCTTAACCCGGCCTACCCATGGTGGTATAGCTATATACTTTCACGCACACTTTTACACCTATTTTGTACCTTTTACAATGAATGAATATTCCATCATACAAGAGGAAAAGCCAAAATACTTCCTCAAAAAAAAAAAATTCTGGAAATTCTGTTCAAAATCTAGCATTAAATGTACCACCATTTTTTAATCTAGATCACCCTACGTTAGCAATTTTTTTGCAAAGGGTAGGTGAACACCCCTCCTCCTAGACCCCCCCCCCCCCGACAAGCGTCACCCATCTACGAGCCATCGTCAAATCAACCTTTAGAGAAAGCCTGAATCCACCCATGATACGACATTATTTCCATCATCGTATTAACCTCAGAAGTTTTGTCGCTAATTTCCAGCAAAGAGAATACTTGCATTTATAGGCCAGGCTGCTTCAAAGAGCATGCAGGAACAACTAAACGAACTAAACTCAAGTAAGCCGCGGCTGACCTGTTTTTTTTTTTTTTTTTGGACGTGTTTTTTTTTTTTTTTTGGACGTGTTTTTTTTTTTTTTTTTTGGACGTGTTTTTTTTTTTTTCTACATAGTATTGTCACTAAGCTATTATACTAGAATGGAAGCTCCCTGGTATTCGAGGGCACTAGCTATATACTGGCTGTATTTGACACATCCATTATGCAGCAAGCGAAGCCGCAATAGAAAACTCCTGTGAATGAATATTGAACAACTTGTATATGCACAATGTCGTCACTGTTATTAATATTAAGCGGTTGCTAGAAGGTTCTACTTTATCAGTCCCCTAAGGTAGCATACCCATATTAACTTCCCCATTGCCTTACACACTTAATTGGAAAAGTAATGTGGTTTCTGGAGCCTTGTAGAAAATTTCAACAGATATAAGCTACCACTCTTTAAAAAGCTGACAGATTGGCCATTCATGGCTTTTTTAATTTTCCGTACCTTAGGTGGTTAGATTTTCTGCCAGAGGTCGTCGAAGTTGGCATACCTTGTCACTGGGGTAAATCACACAGCCCCTCGAATGATACTGCTCCGCCAGCTCAAAGTCCATAACTTTTCCATACTTGCTTCAATTGGCACCATTTTCAAACATTGTATACCTCAACTCGCCTACTTCAATATTCAGTCCACCAGCGGACCCATCTCAAAGGATGAAATTACCAAAAAAGTTATCCAAATGTCCCTGATAGGGACTTTCACTGAGGGTGAACAAAATGCGCAGGAATCTCCAACTTCTGTATAGGGTATGC
Organism: Stichopus chloronotus; assembly: GCA_021234535.1. NCBI lineage: Eukaryota > Metazoa > Echinodermata > Holothuroidea > Aspidochirotida > Stichopodidae > Stichopus > Stichopus chloronotus. The sequence continues at coordinate 22,577,703 of CM037843.1, forward strand.
TACCCTAAGCCTCATCACACCCTTGACGACGGTTGTACTGTTCTTATGTAAATATTAGCTCCTCATTAATCGTTCACCTACTGAAGGCATACCATCATGTTAGGGTTTGTTCCTTCAGTGAAACCTTATCATGTATGATATCATATGAGGATTGGCTGTATATAAACAACTCAATAGTCAGCTATATCGTGAGCTGTAGTAACTACAATTCCTACCAGTGGTGAAAACTCAATAATGTATTTGCAAATCACTTCCTGTAGAGATAGGTGTGTTAGAATATGTTTAAAATATTGCAAAAACTAGTAAGGGATTGGGTGGTTGAGGTGCGCGATCTGTAGAGGACACCATACATATTGTAAAGCTAAAAAGTATATAGTAGCGGTGCATCAAAGTCGTTGAACCTTTCGGCTACGAGGATTCTTAATATAGGCTATTGCACATTTCTTTTCTCTTACTTCATTCATCACTTAAAATCATTACTCAGAATTTCGTTTAAATTCATTGTTGGCAGAAAAGGCCAACATTACTGTGTGCTGCTATTGTTCGCAAGCGCCTATTGCTCTGCTATCCTATAACAATAAGTTCACCATGAAACGAGGACAATAGCCAGATTCGGCCAAAATGGTATTACTTCAAATCAGTAAGTCAGTAAAGATCGTACCAAACAACACAACCGTTCTAACAGTCTACCCCCTCCCTCTTCAGCTTTAGTAAGAACAAAATCGAAAGAATAATCGACAATCGCACAAGGACCCACTTGGAACAAAACATCCACTTTTTTTCGGCAAGGTGAATCCAACATTATTCAGACTATTTGGCCCATCAAATATTCTTTTACAACTGCTTTCTTCCTAGATGTCGAAAAAAGCTTTAAAGCGTTGCACACCGGTATCAGATACAAAATGTCAGTATACCGATAATAATGATATATGACGCACCAACAAGAAAACACTACACTGAAATTAACATAAAAAAAAAACAATTTCTTACCTTGAAAGCTGGTGCTTCATGAAACTGACGTCTCGAAATTGACATTTCTTAATATAGTCGTTCTTACAATCTTTCTTTATATACTCTTTCTTTTCTAAAGGCAGAACACCATGCATTTGCCTCCAAAATCTCTGTAATGCTTTTAGTAGATCCTCTCCTAGTGCAGCTTTCCTTGGTGTCACTTCCGAAAACAAACTTTAACTTTAAACGTCAATGCACTAAAACTGCCATTCCGTTTGCTGGATGGGCACAACTCCATTGCCTCTCTTACAACTCCGATGTTCCGTCCGATATTCTCGTTAAGATTGACAACACAAAAACGAAGAAAATTCGTCCGGTCCTTCACTATGGGAGAATTTCTCTTACCACTATAGCTGACGCTAACTAGCAAATTCTGAATTAGCATTCGCACTAGTTGTAACCCATATCGACTTGCTCATAAAATCCCTGGTTACATTAGTAGCTCTCATACCCTCAGTTCTGAGACCTCAATAAACGATTCTTACATTTTTTAAGGGACTTTGACATGAAACTTTACACGGATAACAACAACTCGGTTGTAAGTAGATCTGAACGCCAGCTGGTAAAATGCAAAACCGCTGCAACGCATTCCCCCAAACTCTTCTCCTCATAATCCGCATTCCGTCCTAGTCTCACTTCCATTATCTTACGGGTGAATTGCTACAGCTTTTTTAAAGATGTTGTGTGATTGTAGACAATCCTCATTGGAAGGGATAATTCAAAGCATAGTTTTGCTTCAAAAAGAAAAGAAGGACAAGAAGGTCACACGTAGCTCATCCACACTCCCTTGCAGGACCTTTCGTGAGGGTGATCCAGGGTAAATCCCTATCATTATACATATGTATCTAGCTATATGCCCCCTGTTCTCAAAGTCCATCTGATATGCCTCTAGAAAAGAGCTGGGTTTATTCAAAATTTGCAGAGTAAAACTCAGAACAAAAATCAGAATTTCATGACATCTGTTACCGTTTTTGACTTACCCTTTTACAAAATTGATGAAAAGATATGATGATAATGTGGGGTGGTGAGCAGCGTCAGTGTTCTTAGTGAGCATTTTCATATTTTGCAAGTGATATCAATATTATGTAAAGAAGGAAACACATGCTACCGAAACAAAACACACATAAAGAATATCCTTGAAATTAGGAATAACATAAGATATATGATACGAGTCCCTCTTTTGACGTCATATATTTGCATACATAGCCAATGCTCATTTACGATGCAGTTATAGGACAGGAATTATGTGTCTGTAAAATCGTCCAATATCCTGTAAGATTTAATGATATTTTTAAGGTTTTTAATGAATAATACAGACAATATATCGCAAAATGTATTTTTTTCATATCTCACAACAGTTGTATTTTTAATGGTATATGTTTCCCATACCAAGGGAAACAGTTTCCATGCAATATGGAAATGCAAGTTACATACAACTCTTGAAGTTACTCTTGAAGTTATGGTGTACCGCTACATGAATGAAGAGCAGAGATAAATTTTGGCAATTCGCTCCGAAATCAATGAAATGCAACATCGGTGATAGTATGCGTACTGTCCAACTCAAAGTCCAACACATATTACTGTGCAGTTGACGAGTATTATCGATAACACACTATTAATCTAAAGTTTTCGTAGTGTTTCAGTGCGATATATGCACTGTGACATCGTGACGTAACACTAACACGGTTGCGAGAGTTTATCACTAGCATTTTCCATCTATCTTCAAGTTCAACGCTGCCGAAGTCATCCTACAGTCCGAGCAAAGGCAACAGCAACGAAAGCGAATATGGCTTTTTGCCCGAGACTGGTTTGCACATCAGTCGCAAAACATATTCTGGCAAAAAGTTGGATGGCAAGTGATACAATGTTGTCTTCACAGGTAATATATAATTGGAGCTAAATTGTTTCACACCTGACGTGAGCTAGCTTACAATGGACTTGTGACCAAAGAACTAGATTGCTTGTGACTTAAATACTTTACTGTGTAAAGGCTAGTTCCGCGAATCGAGCTGCAGTAGGGCATGCTGACTGTAGCCACAGGTCGTCCTAGCGTATTGGTGCAGGTAATAGTGTATACTCGCTAGGACGACCTGTGGTATTATATCTAATCCGAGTAATCGCTTTAAATAAGTATTTTTCATTGTATGGGGTGAGCATGTGTATGACTCATTAGGTCTGTACGTTGGTGTTTGTGCGTAAGTAGCTTTGTGGTTCATATGTATCCATCCATCCATTTTTTTTCTCGTTGTTTGGTTACATTGTTTCCAGTTGGGGTCTGGTGACTAAGTTTATATTTGTGTGTATTTGAATGTGTAATTTGTTTGTATTACTTCTTTCTTTTGATATTCCTCCTTCTGTATGATATTGTGTTTCTTATTTTCCTGTATGTTTTGACTTTAACACCTCCTAGGAGGTATAAAGAGTAAATAAACTGAACTGAACTGTGACTGTAGCCTAGGCTAGGCCTAAGTTAGAGGCCTAATTCAATTCTCTATGCAGTTGGCTAAGGCCTATGCCAGTTCTAATTTAGAATCAGTGACCACCAGTCAAGTTTATTGATGATGGTTAGGATTAACTTAGTAGTTGATGACAATGAACCAAGTTGAAGGTGTAAAAACCTATTTAAGCCTAGCTTTAACCTAAATAACCTACAATCATGGTTAAAATTGAGGGTTAGGTTTAATTTTAGGGTGAATTAATTAAGCAAAAACAAGGATTTTAGCAAGAATATGTCACTTCCGGTCACTGATTCTAAATTAGTACGCCCAGTCCTAATGTAAGGCAATGCAACTTTAAGTTCGCCAACAGGTCTAGGCCTAAGCTTAGTACCATAGGCAGTCGGTAGTACCATACGGCCCATAGGCAGTCAGTCATAGTTATGATATAGGCTACTAGCATACTGTGATCACTGAAAGTGATAGGATGTTACATTCAGTGTGTTACATTACTAACCAGCCTATCCTCTGCCGTGGTGTGCAAAGGGGTAATCAGACAGTAATCTTACATTCAAACGTGAATGTAAACATCGCACCCAAGAAACCCATCATCAACCGTTCCAATTTGTAGTGACTTAGGATTGTTTTGTCCCATCCGAGCTCTATTTGTAGAGTCTGGGAGGACAGGTGGACCCCAGAGAATGAACGAAAATACAACTTAGCACAACAAAATATGAGTTCAAACTGACTTGTATGCAGCCTCCCCTTGCAGACATGTTCTGCTCGCCACACTCTGCAATGCATACTTTGCATATAATAATAATATGATAATACTACTTATAATAATATTTATAATAAAAACGCCATATGCATAGTTAACATAATAATACCCAAAAATGCTCAGTGAAAACTACACACACAATACACCAGATGGAGATAACAAACAAACATAAATACTCTACATGTTCACTGAGACCAGGAGGTGCGGTCATGGTGAAACAGAGGGCTTGGTGAATAGGATTACATCATGCACTGTGATGTCATAGTCAATTGTCTACGTAATCATGACTGTGACTTCGAATCCACTCTAGATTGGAGTCTTAGAGGATTTTGAATACTTTGTCAAAACTATTATGTACAAGACGATGTATCTTAATAAATGACAGAGAATAATTTATCCAGCATTGCATCTCATTTTGCTACACAAAATGATCTAATTGCTACACAAATGGAATGTTGTGTAGCATTTTTGCTCAATTAACATAAGGGCTTTCACCAAGAAAACTGCTGTTCAAATTTTGAAAACCAAATTATTCCCTAAATGACCAAGTGCTTGGAACTGTGACCAGTCTCCACTCCAGTTGATAGCTTCAGTATTATGTTATACACTCCACTTCAGATTGAAGACTCAGTGGACTTTGAATACTTCCTCCAAACTGCACAGCATGTGTATAGGGCCATTTTCAAAGTAATCTGCTCCTTGTAACTGCATTTCTGCAGCTATGTTGTAGAATGATGTCACTTCAATTGTTTTCTTCACCGGGACTGTGACCACGACTCAACTCTATTGTCTACTGTAAGTGGACTTTTAGTATTTTTTCCACAGTTATGAATTTCAAGATGATTAATCCATTTCAGGTATCTTTCTTCTAAAATGTGTTTTAGGTACCAGTTTCTAAGCATGTTCGTACTGTCAAAAATACTTTCATTTTATTCTACACCATTTCAAACATATACTGTAATCTGATCTGATTATGTTGTGGTTTAGTTTCAGAGTCAGAGGATATATACAAAGTGAAAGTTCAAATTTTTTGGTGTGTAAGGCAATGGAACTGTCAACCTACAGGTATGGTACGATCCAGGGTAAATTATTAGAATATTATTAGTACTGTACTAGATATATGGTAGACCGGAAGTCAAACAGCAGGATCTTGTACAGTATCCTCAAAATGGAACACATTCATATTCTTTTGTATTCTTCGTGTGACTTGCAATACACATATCTGTCTGTCGAGTAAAGACCTTGCAATGTATTCATTTTTGCCTCAGGTAGCTTCAGTGCCACACAGATACCTCCCTATTGCATGGAGTTCAACAACTTGGAATCAAGAATATTACAACGGTAAAACTGCACTAGCAGATGAAAATGAGGAGAGAACAAAATACGTGGAGTCAAAGGATGATTTCAAATATGTTGAGAGGTTGATACCAACTTTTGAGATTCCAAAACCACCAGTGCATGAATCATATCCAACTCCATCTGGATGGTCTCCTCCAGCAGGTTATTATTTACAGTTCATTTCTTCTCATTGTACTTGTAGTCTCCTACAGAATATTAAGTGTAGTTAAACGTATACTTAATGATCAAATTCTTGTACTTAATTTTTTTTTAGACACTCACAAGGCTTGTTTGTGGGAACCCTTGCAAGATTTTATCAACTATGACATGTCATGAAAAAAAGAAAAGAAAAGAAAAGCATGAAAAAAAAACAAACTTGTTAATGTGGAGACATTTCCAAAGTATTTGCAGAACTTGTACTTTTAAACTTGGTCATTTGAAGGTTTTTTTTTTTTTTCATTGCAGTTACAGTATATCAAATGATAGCATGCAAATGTTCACAAAATGTAGTAATTAATCTCCAGAAAGTTTTCTACAAAAAAGGAAATGATGGTTTACTCAAAGCACAATGCAAGGTTATTTGAATGCATGCAGGTATGAAAGATGCTTTACATTGAGATTTATGTTGACCCAAAGACTGTGCTTCATGTGATTCATGAGGCTGTTGTGTCTAATTGTCTGGCCTTGATCAGTATCTTACAAGTCAATGGAATAGTCACTGTAAGTGAAATGTTTAACTGTTTTTAAAGTAATATGACAATGTCATAGGCTTGATAGTGTGTCAACTAGATACTTTTTGTATGTAACATTTTGTCACCTTCCAAGTACTGTACTTTCATTTTGCAATACTGCAAACAAAGATTACCTCTACTTAGTTCAGTGACTGCCATAAGTTTCGACACTCCTATGTTCCGACACACTTATATTTCGACATACACTTAAATGCCGACAGCAGCAGCTGACCAATGCGTAATTACTGTGCCGAGCATCATAGCTGGGACCCAAATGGTGCCTGATGTAATGAATGTGTTGTAACATGAGTGTCAGAACATGAGGTGTGGGAACAAAAGTGTGTCAGAACATAGGGCTGTAACCCTCAGTTCAATTGTGTGAGCTACAGCTGCATTACTGCACTAGTTAAAGTATTTTAGACTGATGACTTGAAGTGCACATCTATATGAAGTAGCCATCAGAGGTTTAGGGAAGCTCCACCATCTTCTGAACCACTACAGCTGTTCCTATACAAGTTTGGGCATCTGGGTAGTAATAAATTGGAAACTGTTCAACTGACTGACTCATCTTTTATGTCACGAGGAAATTGCTTTCCATTTGCAAATTACTTTGATGTATATTTGATTCACCAGACACCAGCTATGATGCACAATAATAAGACCATCCTGTTATTATTTGCTGGGTACATCATTTTTGGTATGCGATGGAGAAAGTCATGCCTTGCCATCAGTACATATAGCTGAGAAGACCATTTTATTATCATGAAACATTACTGCAGGTGCCAAAGAAGGAACAGTGTATCATGTACGAAGGACAAGATACCACAATTATCCAGTGAGCATCAAGCAAAAGCATGGTGGAAACCAGATCTGGACGATAGTCAAAAATATTGACGGTGACATTTGGGTGAGTATTATCATCATCTTGTGCAGTATGAAGCAGGGTTCGTAATTTGTGTAGCATAAATATTTGGTGGAGGCTATTTACCTAATCATTGCGCGAATAAGCAGTGGCACTACACTTCTTTTTTCATTGATCGTTGGGCAAATTATCACAACAATAATGCTTATTTACCCGATCATCAGACAAATAATCCAGATCCTTGGACAAATAATCATAGTGTGACTGCTTTTTGCCCAATGATCTGGTATAAAGCAGTATCATTGTGCTCATTTACCTAATCATATACAGTAGCAAAGAGGTTTCTTGCCTGTTCATTGAACTACAAAAATGCAATGTTGCGCATATTTGCCTGATGATGGGGTAAATAGCAGTAGTGTTGTGCTTTTTCTACCTGACCATCAAGCAAATACGTAGATGCCTCCATCTTACTTGGCTGATCATTTGGTGAATAAGGAGCAGGGTTGCGCTCATTTCACCAATGATCAGATGAATATGTTGTGGCTTTATCCTAATTTTGCCGATCATTGCGAGAATGAGCAGTGGTACTATTCTCTTATGCCCAATCATCAGGCAGATAATAAGAAGACCATCTGGTTTTCATGATCATATCAGTCAAATAAGCAGTAGTGATCTGCTTATTTGCTCCATCTTTGAGCAGAGTATTTTTGTGTACTTCTATGCCAGTATACTTTCTCTGAAATTATAAGTCTGTGCTACTGAAAACAGGGAAATCATCTGAATTTTGGAAAGGAGTATTTAAACTTTTTGGTTTCAGTGTTATCACATTGGTATGTGTGTGTGTACACAGAGTGTGTGTCTGTGTGTGTTTGTGACACTTGTAAACACAATGTCTCAAAAAGGGAAGGCTGGTTTGAACACAAATTTGGTTTGTGGGTGAAACACATTAAGTGCAAGAAGCCTACTGTTTTGGTGGAAGTCAGAGGTTATCTAAGGTCAACAGGGGTCAAATTTATAAAACCTTGTGAAATCCTGAACTGATGTTGCACTTTGTGCATGGACCATATTGGGTACAAGATACTGTTTTTGGTGGGAACCAAAGGTCATGTCAGGTCAGCAAAGGTCACAATGTGATAACCTTATAAACACAATATCTTATGAAGGGACATTTGGACTGATGGCATACCTGGTAGAAATTGATCACACGTAAGTGATCATATGTTGGACCTAATTGAATACCAGAAATATATGTTGGGGCTATCTCCTGTATTGAACAATGATGGACTGCATTGATCAGAATATTTGGTATGTGTTGTGCCAGACTCTACATGTACTATCGCAGCCCAGTTCCTTTTGCGTACGGAAACTACTGTGGGTTGCATCATCGAAACCACATGGTATTCATCTGTCTTGGTATGTAATGGTGAGTGATTCGACTTTAACAAAGAAGGTTGCGTACTTAATTTTAACTCCATGTAAATATTCAAATTGGGGTAATTTTCATCATTGGCTTCAATTTTTTGGCTTTTTTTTTCAGACCTGTGCAGAAAAGCTTTTGAAGCACTTGGAAGAAGTTAAAGGAGCCGAAGTGGCGATGTCAATCAATGAATATGCCAAGCGAGTGGTTTACAAAGGAGTATTCAAGGAAGATGTTATCAACTGGTTGAAAAAGGAAGGCTTTTGATGACTGTTGAACATGTCTATGGATAGCACTGTTTTGTGAAAGACCGATGCCTGATGGTGTAATCAAGAGCACCGCTTCTCTCTGAATCCATCTGGAGGTTGAACAGTGAGTGACAGTTCCCTGATGTGCAATCTACACAAAGGATGATGTGACAGAACACCAGTGTTAACCCCTCTGAAACGGCCAGCTTTGTTATGTAAATTGCAAAGTTTATATCCAGTGATATTTAGATATCTGTTGTCCTGGTTTCATTGTTCTCCAAACAACACCTCGGTGGGCAAAGTGGATCTCTCTAATCTTTAGCAAATTATGATAGATGTTAAAAACTTAAGGCAAACTATTTTGTGGAACTTTCTAAATATTAACAGTTTTCCTCAGTTGTGGCAAATCGACAACATGTGTGTTGAGTGGTTGGTTGTTGCTTACAGTGATGGCAATTGTGAGTGAAAGTAAATGGGTAAAATCTGGAGGCTCCAGTATTATTTAATTGCTTTATGTCAAGTTGGTATATCTGGTATTGGTCTCACTGCTTTTGCTGAGGCTAGAATTGAATAGATCTACTCAGCTATACTTTTCCAACAGGATGTTCACTCACAACCTAGATCGCACATGCTCTTTAGTAATACAGTGCAATGTGTACAAGCCAAGCATACCACCATACAAGATAAGATTTGGATAGATTTCATCCCCCAGTTATCCCAAGGACCTTTGGCTGTGTGAGCCTATTTGATGTGCGTGGCAAGGATCCCAGGTACCATACACCATATATTAATTTAAGTTCATGGACATACCTGATAAAGATTTTCTAACAATTTTCTTCCTGTTTGTCAATCTATTATATGAACATGTAGAGCAGCAGAAATGTGCTGTAGTTCTTCTTTTGCACAGTGATGTTCGGCACCATCCTTGTTTTTTGGAGAACCATCTTTAATAGTGTACCGCAGTCCTTGGATGTGATTAGTTGATTCATCAAAGAGGAGTGGTCTGTCAACCTTTTCAGTAGGGGGTTCAATTCTACCAAAAGTGGAACATTTTACCTGACAATTATAACCGACAAAGTAAAGCTCACGATGTTGCTAATGTAAGCCTAATATCACAGGCTGCAGGAAACTCCACATCTTGTCGGGGAAGGGGGGGGGGGTTTCGTCCAAACTGTACCCCCTGAACCCACCTGGATACGGGCCTGTCTGCTGTATGTAACACGGTACCAACTGGAACCCATGCAGCATTACAATTTGAACTTTGAAGGAAACTACATTAATGAGTACAAACACTGGTAAGAAAAATTGGTCACTGTCCATTACTATCTGTGAATTGCAGGAGGGGGTATCAGGTGAGAGCGGTATCAGTTCCTAAGTGATAAACAAATGGCAATTTTATTCTTTCAATGAAGGGGGGTGCTTTGCGTATGTATCAAAATGGTAAATTTTAATACAGCAATGTAATCGTTGAAGAATACTGTCACATTTTTGTCATGCTCATAACAAGGTGTTTATGTCATTCTTTGAGAATTGCAGTGATATCTGTTCATTGTCTCACATTTGTGACTTTTACGGAGAGCAAACAAACTATCTGGAAGATTAGTATCATCAAGTTTGTTTCAATATGATCAAGCATCAGAGGATCGATATGGCAGAGTGAGAGCTTACATTCTGAATGATTAAATGATCAGACATAATTGTTGGAATTGAACAATGTTATTAATTTCCAGTGATGGACAAATCAAATTATGAAGTTGTGACCAAAGTTTCTCTCTGGTTTCACTAATCTTTAACAAACTTGCCCCATGTTCTCCTTTTGAACTGTCTATTTTTAACTATCATGAAATGATTGCATGGTGAAGAAAAGAAAGTGGGCGGGTGTGGGAACGACTATATAAAACTAGAAATGGCACAGTTCAAAATTACGGTAAAGTGTTACTATTCCACTTAACTTTTTATTACCTTACTTGCTGGCAAACTGCAAAAAGGGTAACAGTGATCAAGAGATAGAGAAAGCATTACAAAACTTCAGCTTGACAAAAACAGAAGAATGTGGAAGGGGAAAAAGTAGTACATTGAAAATCGTTTCATACGTGTCCAGACAGGATTGTAAGAAATGAGAAAACGTGATTGCATGAAAACATGTTTAATTGGTGTGAATTTTTGGGTGAAAACATCATACATAGAAAGTTGCACTAATCCATGTTGAGAATACAGCAAGATTATAAAATGCATCTTGATATGGCAAAATTGATCAGACTGCATCTTCGTTAATAACATACCTACTGATGGGAATACATGTGACAAATGACGTAGTAGTAGTAAATGAAAACAGTACCGAATACAACTTCTGAAAGAATACACCTAGTTTTTGATGATATACAATCATGAACCAGAATACTTTGTCCCAATGAATTAGCAATGTTATGAAGAAAATGAAAGTCAAAAAGTGAATAATTTCTCCTCCTTGACAATGATAAGAGTTTCTTTTTGTGTCTCTAAGCTTAAAAAAAAAAAAAGAAGAAAAAAACACTTTACACCTGATCTTAGCTTTTCCCTGTTTCTATTGCAACCTATATACCTGGGTCAGACAAACAACACTTAATACTTTCCACAAACCGACGACATATATTTCAGCTTTTCCGAGAAATTGGCCTACTGCACATCGAATATCACCACTCGCGGTGGGTGAAGGCATTTTGATTGGGTACCCCCAAGTCCCGACTAGGCCATTGCTTTTGTTCCACAATAGCAGAGGTACTGAGTGGCCTGCCTGCTGTGCATTCACAAAGTAGGTTTATTTTAATCTATCTCCCTCTATACAAAGTAGACTGAATCACCGAGGCATCCATAACAAGTACTTTTTTTTTATTTTTGCTCATCACCGACTAACGTCAAGTACTGGAGAAGACCACATCAAATTGCTAAGCAAACTGTAAATACAAAACCACTAAAGATTTGCAATTATATTGAAGAAAAAATTATAATAATGATTAAAAAAAAAGACATGCAACAGCATTCCATTACTACTTCCAGCTATATCTACTTTCTTATGGTCAATTTCATCATTTAAAGGGGGTATGATACAGTCATACCTACAAGATACAACAAGTTATACAAATTCTCAATTTTTTGGATGTACATTCTTTCAATAAGCTACATTGCGCTAGCAATTATACATTCTGCTCGAACTTATAATACAGAAAAAAGAGAAATTCACGATAATTCTGTGACAATTGCAAATCATTTAAAGGGCTTGTGATAAACAAATTTTGGTTCGTTTGAATGATGGCCACCTATTCATCATTGTTATATATATATATATGGCAATTCATGCACTATGGTAGTACTATACAGTTACACTATCAGAAAAAGAAATAAAGACAGGCCCTCTAAAAGAGACAAAACAGTGAAAGAGTACTTGATCATTTTCACTATAACACCCATCAATAAGGTGACAAGGTTGTCTCTTTGACACACACTTTGTATCACACAATATAGAGTCGGGGCCCTATTGCAAAAAAAAAAAACAAAATGGCATGATGTAGGCCAAAAGCCTTTCAAGAAAAACAAAATGTTAGTACATTTCAAAGATCTCATACAGTTTGCTTAATTCTCTCACTTACTGTTCACTTCTGTCCCCGCCTGGTGGCAGTGAAATGACTACCTCATGCTCTGGGCAATGGTTCCTATCTTTTTTTTTTTTTTTTTCATTTTTTCTCCTCCTCTAAGCTCATTTCAAACATTTCACACAGTCAAGCATATAAAACTACAGCAACAAACCCCTTTTAAAAGGTTTAAATACAAAAAGAAAGGCCAAAAACCAAAAACTCAAACAACACTAAATAACGCCGTTGACGATCATTTCTTCCTCATTGTGAATAAGCCTTTGCTCTTTGATTTTTTGCCTCCGACGGCAGAGCTCTCTGAGGCTGGGAATGTCGCTGCTCGCTTCTCGGTGTCTACCTCACCAGCTGCTCCTTGTAGCTTGGCTAACCAGTAGTCTACCTCGTTCTGGTCCTTAGCTTGAAACAAGTACTCCGAACCTGATGGTAATCTGAAAGTGGATCAAAAAAGCAGGATGTCACCCCATTTTTTATGACTGCTTACCTAACATGTTATATTTTGTCACTGAAATCTATCTTGCCACATTCTCCCATTTTTTTTTCCCTGCAGATGAGCAGAATATTAGACCCAGTCTCCTGCTGGTTTGCATTTATCGTATGTGTCTCACTTCTTTGGTCAGTTATGATGATTAAACCGTATGCCAGAGCTGTAAGGAGTCATGGCTCCAGCCACTAACTTTCAAAAGGAAAATGACTTGAGCAGTCGTACATGATTTTCCTCACAGAAATAGCGCAATGACTCAGAGTCACATTGAAACTAGTGAATGACTCGAACCGACTGCAAAGTTGGGTGACTTTGTTACTCCTCTGTCATATACTATAACCTTCAAGACAGTTTGTAATCTCATAAAAATCTGTGAATTTGAAAAAACGAATAATTACGAATGAAAAAGACAGTTCATACTTTATCCTGAAGACAAAGGTCTTCTTCTTGTATTCTGTTGTCTCAACTTCAGCACCTTTGATGTCTAGAGGTTCCTCACCATGGAAGGTATTCTGGTTCTGTTGTGACTTCTTGTCCTTGTAGAAGTACAGGGAATGACCTTGCAGTGCAGTAAACACTTGATTCCAGGATCTAACAATGGGAGGGCAAGCAGAGTAGTCAAATTGAAGCTGTTGTATAAAATCACAAGTTGCGAGGCAATCAAGAGAAATAATTAAGGGCCAACATCTGTAACTGCATTTGTTCCAACCTAGTTGTATTAAAGGAATTATCCATACATGAAGCAGATGAATGCAAGGAAAAACAAACTACTCCCACCCTCCTCTACCCCCTCCTCTACCCCCCCCCCCCCCTGGCCTCACACTCTTCACAAAATACACCAAAAGCATGTATAGAGCACTTTGCTTATACCCTTAAGGTCAGCAATATCTTCATGAAAGGAATACTGGACTGTGGCACAAATTACCTGTTAGACGCCTTCTTTGTGGCACTTTCCCACTCATGTTTTCTGAGCAAGACGCCCTCGACTTCCCCTGCATCACCGAATGCTCCAGCAGGCACTGTACCTGGGGCGGGTTCATCAGGTGGAGCACTGGTATCAACCTCGGTGGTGTCTGCCCCAGCTGGTTCCTGTGGTGTTGGTGGTGATGGCTCTGTATGAGGTGTGGCTTCTTGTTGAACCATTTCTTGCACTTGTTCTACCAACTCAGCAGCTTGTTGCCTGCAAAATCAAAAGTTGACTTCAGTTTGAGATGAGACAGCGTTTGGTGACAATCGAAAGATAAAAACGTCGAGTGCGAGGAAGAGGTGAGAAAAAGCAATGAGGTATATCAGAGGTGGCAAAGAATATGGATGACCATAAAATAAATGTTAACTGATATTATTCAACTTTAACCAACAGTAACGACGACAGCAATATCCAAACATCTGCATGACAGTGACAATACCAGAATTTAATACTAATTTGAGCAATTAACGACAGCCTGAATATGCCAAACTTCCCACCTGAAATCTCAGTGTTTCTGCCATCAAATGAAAACATTGTGATTACAGAAAGGGCGAAATATTTGTGAAAAGTGCAAATGATGAAGGCACCCACAAAAGATGAAATGGATGAACTAACCTTATCCTCTGCTCTTCCTGTTCTTTGCGCTGCCTCTCAACAGCTGCCTCTCGCTCCCGTTCCTCCTCAAGGAAGTCGTCGACCACTTTGTGCTTCATTTTGGGTGATTCCTTTAATGGAGGTGTGCTCTCACCTGCGGCAGCTCTGGCCTCCTGTTGTTGCTTTCGCAGCTCACGTAATTCCAGCTGTGGACATGACAATGATTTCAGGAAATACTTCTTGAAGTTTGTTCTCATTTGTCATCATAAAATATAAATCTTTGACATCAAGACAAAGGTTAGGCATTACTCAATGGGAGTCTAGCTTTCCAAACAATGACAAGTTCTGACGTTTTCAAGAGTTTGAACAATTAAACCATTTGCATATCAAAGAAACACAATGTAAACCATTTTCTGACACACGATGTACTAGTAGTTCAGATGCACCTGATTACTTACAGTTGTCAGTTTCTCAAGGGCACTGAATCTGTCTTCCTGAGCAAAGAGAGCCTTCTCCAGGGCTTCATGACGTTTGATGAGCTTTTCAACTTCATCGATAGATTGCTGGAATGGAAGATATAAGCCTCTGTCATTATTCTTCAATAGATAAAATGTGTTTGCTAAACAGCATGATTGCATGTGGGCAACCAATAGGCAACAAGACATAAATGAAAACTTGGGAGGGGTTTGAAAAATAACTAAATTATGAAACCGAAAGAAAAGAAGGTGTTTTATCTTTCAAATCGAGGACAGGACTTTGTGTGTTAGAGTCATTCCAAAACAGCAAAACTGCTGAGATACTAACGTTTGGTTTATGAGTTGTAGCCATGCCGACTCTAGATAATACACCAAGGAAAACAAATAAGGTAAACACATTCATTTTCCTCTTCTCCTGAGTATATTTTAAATTTTTGGTCTTTCCTGGACCATCATCAGAATACAACTAAAAATCTGCAAAGGTTACAACACAGACCCCACTGCAGCAGTAAATGAAGAACACAATGTAATAAAGCCATGAGGGAAGGATTAGACACAGACGACTGCAGAACAACAGGCCTGAGAAACCAATAAAAGTAGAATTACAGCTGAGTATTATGCCTAACAAGTCTACCTGTTGACCATTCTTCTTTCCTATTTAACCTGGGATTGAGATCACCTATACAAACCCCCTCAGCCACCTGTCGCCGCATAGGGTCACCAATGTGTGAATTGAGGATACTGACATCTACATCAAAAACCTCCCCATTGTGGCATTCAACACTGTGACTATAAAGAACTGAAGTTTCCTTATCCCTGCTGTTACAATGTTCATTGAACCTTTCCCCCAGACTCCTAGATGTTTCCCCTACATATTTAAAATCTCCTTCACAAATCCGACACTGTATACAATAGACCACTTCCCTTTTCTTGCAGATCCCTTTCTTAAAAGTACACAATTTACAACCCGAATCCTTGCAGACTGCACCAGCAAATGGGTTAGACTTGCTCAATGTGTCTACAAGTCTAGTGCCAGCCCTCTCAAGTACGTTGACCTTCAAGCCAGTTTCCTTTATAATACTCTTACACTTTTTCTGTAATTCACTATTGGGGGTAGCTTCTAGAATTCTTTGGAATTCTAAAGTCAGTGCTGAGATACTGTAAATGATCCACTGCTTTAATCACTTACAAATTCTCACTGCAAGGGAGGGTGTGGGTTGTTTACTTACTCCATAATCTTCACTCCTGAGGTACTGTTCTTGAGCAAACAACCAGGCTTCTGCAGACTGAGCATCCCGGGCCCACATGAAAACTTCCAGAACTATAACAAGAAAATTACAGAATACGTGTATATCAATGAAACTGGAGCGCAAGTCAACACAATTGTATGCAATTATCTAAGAAACAAAATGATACCTATCCAGTAGATAGTTTACTGACACTCCTTGTGATAAAAAAGTTACCCTTCTCCACGACACATCCTTGAAACATGCACATTTGTTAAATTTCAACATGCACATTTGCTAAATTTCTTCATGGCCACTGCTATACACATAACAGTAATCGTAGCATAAAGGCGTATAACTAATAGTTTCTTACTGAGCTGTAAGTACTCCCATCTGTGTTCCCAATCTTCAATCATTTCTACTCTCTTGTTTCCAACCTGCATCAGTTTACTTCGGATCTGTCGACAAAAAATATTCAAACAAGACAAAATTTAAATATATTCTTCACTTTTCATCGTAATTGGTTGAGCCACCGATGTGATCTTGAAGGAAGTCAGGAACCTTGAGCCACGAAGCTTGAGATCCAGGAGCATGGCAGGTAAATTTCACTGTGCCCAAAAAACAACATAACAAAATACACAACACCACTGGTAATACAAGAAGAAATGGCAGCAGCAGCACATTTCACTTGACTTAAACAATTGATTGTGAATACAGTCTGCAATTTCATATACAACACATTACATTTTACGCGCACCTCCTACTACAAAAATGATTTACAGCATAATAGGATATTGTGTATCTTCTACCAACTGTATGCTGCTATGTATCTTCTATCAACTAATGCTGCAGTTCATATCTACACCAAAGTGAAAAAACCTTTCTCCCGATCCCCTCCCTCAAATAGTCTACTACACGGACGTCACTTTGTGAGAAGACGCCCTCGAGCTGACTGACCTCTTCTGATGCATAATGGTCCTTGCTGAGCATTTCCTTGCCAAGGTTGAAGCACTGCGTAAAACTGTCATCTCTGGAATCGAATCTCAGCCTTGATGCTTTGATGTTGGTTCATCATCAACTCTACTCCAGAAACATCACTATAAAAAAAAAAACACACATGACTAAATAACATTTCTTATAAATACTTAAAACCAATGAAAATTGTCAATCAATCTCTTGCAATTCAGCTGTCCAGACATATACACCAGTGGTTTAACTTTCAGGCCTATTAATGCCTGTCATTTTTCTATCTTTTAACGAGAACTTTGAAATGAAAAGAGTTGCATGAATATTGGGGTGTGGCTGTTCTTGTCTTGTTAAATTGCTGATGTGTCGGACCACTCTGTACACAAATGTATAGAATTGTAGGCGAAGCAAGTTAAGTTACACAGTACAATGAATTTCACATCCAAACATCACACCAGAGTCTTACCAGAGCCAAATGTTACATTTCTCTGTTGAAGGGATACATTTTGCTTTAACACTGTGCTATAACTTACTCATGGGTATGACCATATGATTGCACAAACTGGACTTATGAGTAACACATGCAAAAATATCACTGCTACTGGGAGGCAGAGCTATAGCTGGCGTTCTACTTCATGCTGTTTCGTGACTTACTCGGCCTTTTCCTCCGTTTTGATGCTGAGGATGACATCATCCATCCACAAGAGGAGAGCCCTGACCATGTTGAGGAATCTGTAGAGTTCGTCCGTCTGATCCAGCTTGCTGGCCCTGAGCTGAATGCTCTGGTTCAGGGCATTCCAGGCGTCCACGACTTCCTGCTCCTGGGCGTCGATATCCCGAGCTTTATCTCCAGCGTAGGCTGACCTCAGGCGGGCTGCTTCCTCTTGAACATCCTTAACCTATTGTTGCAGTGATATCAAAGAAACAAACACATTGTTTCTCTGTAGTTTCAACCTTGCAAAAAAAGTTTTCTCCTGTTGTCATTTTGTACACAAATTGTGTTGTTCCTCTTTCACATTACAGTACCTCCCACCTACTTTGCATTTTTATTGTTTCTGGGATTTTCTACATGTCACTAACACCAGCTATTTCACTCCAACTACCTGGCAAGAGCTATTGTATCATTGCATCACCTTTCATACCTTTCAAAAAAAAAAAAAATACAGCTACGACAGGAGAAGGACAATAGGACTAAAGATTACACAAATTGAGGGGTAAAATGGAGCATTTCTTAACTTACAATGAAGCAATGAACTACCTGAATGAAAGAGCAACCACTTGGAATCTTTACAAAGTGATTTGCTAAATTTTAATTGTAGTTGCTAAAGTGGCAACATTTCTATTTTTTTACCTGAGCTCCCAATGCTGCCAGATCACTCTGGAATGAGACATGCTTTCTCTGTAAGATGGCAACCTGCTGCTGGTCCTTGCCAAGCTCATCAGACATTTCATTTTGTTTGTCCTACGAGAAAAAAAAAATATGTTGAAAATGTAATGAAGAGTTGCAATCAATGATCAGGTTTTTCATTCACAGCTTAAGCAGGTACGAATAGTCGGAGGAAAACGATACTTAGGTTAGTAGCATTGATCAACAACTCACTGAATGAAAACCACCCTTTGAGGGCACAAATCCAATCAGTCAAGAAAATATTATTTAAAGCACATTCACACAGCTTGAATGATGCCTCTGTTTCGCGAGTGACACACGTCTTGAGTTTAATGGCAGATAGTGGCCGATCAATATGTTGAATCTTGAGGTGGACTGCAAGCAAATCATTGACTTTAATCCTTTGGGAGACAAACTGATGAGGCAGAGTGCCGATATGGTGATTGGAAGAATAAATGCACAAACGATACCAACTACGTACTTTGATGTCGCTGAGAACTTCCTTGGCATCATGATAAAACTTGTGAAGTTCATATGAAGCTGCCAACATCTGCAAAAGAAGTTGAAGATGAAAAATCTGACTTTAAGATGGGAAAATCTATGGCAACAAAGAGGCTAACAATCAGTGTCAAAAAATTACACTTCCATAGCAACTCGTGATGTATCTTGTTGGTCATCCTTTATACTGAAACTCTTCCTTTGAGACTTCAAACAATTAACTTGAACTTGTACATATTTGCTATGCCAATGATGACAAGACATGTATTGAGAATTCTCTTATTTAAGAATCACAGCAAAGATCTGAATTTATTTGCCATCAAATTCAACAGAAATAATCAGTGACATTCCTGATCATAATATCACAAATGGCACCATCTAGAGCCTAACACTGCACACTGATACTCTTCCAGTCATTAGGAATGACTTCACAAATAAAAATCTACATGACAACTTCAGAGAGAGAGTCAAGGAAGGACAAAAAAACTCACAGTCGTTCTTGTTTCTATAAGTTCACAGAGGTCAGCCCATGAATCGTTGATCTGGTCACGCCATTCTGCTATGACATTAGAGTCGGAATGTCCTTCATCGATGTGAGCATCACACATTTGGTTGACGTTGTGAACTTTGACTGTGCCGACGTTGTAAGTGTCGCGAGCAAACTCCTTGAATCTGTCTTGAAGCATCTGTTGAAAAATAAATGAAGATTTGTACGCCTGAAGTCTTCAAATATCGGTAACTGTGCTAGTGCGTGAAACCTGTAGGCTGCGTCGAAGTAGAGATAATGTACGAAGACAACAAGGTTTGTGAAAATCTGTCTGGAATGGCAGTTAACAACTAAGGAACAATACGGATTTCAACAATGACAGTGCTCCGGTATGGACAGTCTGCAAACTACCGGCCATTAATAATATTGGGACTACCAAGATTTTCTGGAAGGATGTGAGGGGATGCAGGAATAGCAGAAAAATGCAAGTGATTGTAAGTGACATGTTTGGCGCATGAGCCATGTTATCTGTACACAGTTGGGTTGGACAGCTGAACATTTTCCAGCCCCAGAGGATACGTGTCATCACGGCGTCAACATAGCAGATCCACTCACTGTAACATGTTCAAAATCTTGACCAAGCTCATGTGAACCAGCCACGACTTCCTTCTCGGCTATCCACTGCTCGATGTCATCGATCTCTCGATTGATTTCAAAGAGTTTGTTGTTTTCTTCTAGTCTGCTGCGACGTTCCTCTGCAAGGTCCTTGAGACCGGCATAGAGTTTGTCTATCTGGGACTGTCTGATTGCAACTTGATCACTGAAAAGAAAAAAATACGATAGCTGGCAATTAAGATTTTGTGACGTCTTGTGTTGTCTCAATACCAGCTTTTGAAGTTGAGAAGACATATCAATGAAGACATGCTTCACTCATGAAGTATGCACAAGCAAGTAAACGCCTTGTCCTTGTCTAGATTAAGACCACTACAGAAACTTCAGAAACAAAATAAAACCAACCACAAGAATGAAATGTAAAACTTTTAACTTTCTGAGACAAAGCCACTGCAAATGATTGACAACAACCTGCAACATATTTGTTTCCAGCAACTTACACTTTCGATACATTTTGGGGTAAACAAGCACTCACAGTAAAATACAATGAGATTGAAAGATATGAAAAAGAACCATGAACCCAATGTCCCCCACCATGTTCGAACAATTTACCAAGCCTACCTGGGGCATGATAACCCTCCCAGACACCATGTTTGCACATACCTTACCATGTACCCTCTTTGTACACCCACCCAGACTGTTTTATATCTCCATGCGAATATCAGGCCAAAGGCAAGCCAACTTTACCTTTCAGGATGGTTCTCGTCGATGAGTTTCTTGGCTTCCATCGACAGTTCATTAATGTTGTCTGCGTAATCTTCCACAGCCTTCTCAAGGATCATGTGCTTCTTCAGGAGGCTCTTAGCGCTGGCTTCATCCTTGCCTTTCTCTTCTCCCATCATGTACAACTCTTGCTCGCTCAGCCAGGCCTCTGCCTCTGCTGCATCAAAGTAGTACTAAAAGAGAAAAAATGAAAAGGAAGTTGGGTATACAACTAGAACAAAGGAAAAGAAAAGGGGCTTGAGGGGGAGAGAAGAATACAGGACACTGACAAGATGTAAACTCTATGAGACAACTTGCACTATCTGCATTAGAGTAGTATATGATGAAGTGGATGGCAGACTTCCAATACTTCTAATGTAGAGTAGCTGAGATTTCATGCGGAGCTGTCCACCATTATGAAAGCAGCCCAAACAGGACGTTTGGTGCGTCTATGTACGTAAAACTGTGTGGAAACAAACTAGTCTACGGAAAGCTTTATTTTGTATACATTGTGGTTGTTAATTGTGCTTATTTACAGAGGTATTAACGATGCCACTAGTCCTAAGTTATTGATTAGCATGGGCAAGGTGTCATGTATGAATTAAAAGCCATATGAAGTGTAACTAGGCCTACTGTATGTGTTTACTTTATTACGTAAGTGTCTGTAGTATGAGGCATAGGCTAGGTAGCATTTACCATGCATCAACAATGGATAGGAAAAGCTCAGTGAATTTAAAGATAGGCCTGAATCATTTTCACTGTTCCTTCAACAAATCACAGGGACAGCAATAGTCTAAGATCATTACTTATGACTAAAGCTACCACATACATTATGTCTTCAGTTGTTGCAACCTAATGTAAGGTAGACAAGATATTTGTTCGAACAAACTACTGTCAGGCGATGTTTCTGCACTGACTTTGTACAGTGACAAACGACTGCTAAAACTTAGACTGCTTTCGTAATGGCCCCAGACACTCCATGCAATGACAGGGAATTTCACACTCTAGTTCTTATATATCACTCTATGATTGTCGCTTCATACCTTTCCACTGATATTTACATTCGTCATCATATCTCTGAAGAGCTCCACTCTCCAAAAGCAGGGGTCCCCGTCTTCCAGTCCCTATAGAAGAGGGAGGTGCTTACCTTCTGTGCCTTCTCTGACTCCTTAAGCCTCTTATCTCTATCCTTTACTGCATCTTTCAGCTTCTCAAGTTGATCATTCATGTCCTTCAGACCTTCCTCTATCTCTGGAGACCTGGGATGATTCTCGTCTATCATGGCTTGGCCGCGCTCACAGACCTCGTCGATGCGGGGCTGATGGCCATCTATCTCGGACTGCAGGGCGTTGTTTTTCTTCTGCAGGGTCCTCACCGACTGCAGGCTGTTGCCGTAGTCTGTGGAGGTAGCTGTGGGCATCCTCTCTTGAATCCATCTCTGAAATGTCCAAGAGAAAGAACAAGACGATAACTAAATCGCCTACTTCGTCTACAGTCAAACTTACCAAGAACTCACCAGGAGCGATGACTAAATGAGAGCCAAAATACTGCCATCAATTTAGATACATCTCCTTTTTATAGAACTGCAGTGTGAACCTTGTCAGAAAAGTATTATTACTCTCCAAACTGGACGGTATTTCTTGGTTCATTGGTATAAGAATAATTACTTCATGGCAGTTTGAAGTATTGCAAAAACTATCAGCAGTCACTATTTTCCTTGCTCTTCACTGGAAGTACATCATACTGTCAACTTCAAAAGCATTTTATGAAGTTTTTTTTTTTTTCTTTTTTCTTTGAACTATGAGCAACATTTCAGACAAGTTGAAAATGGTAACATTTCAAAAAAGCACCAGTATTCCCGTTTGACTTTCAGTTAGATGTTCTATACTATGACGATAACCAATTGCACTGTGTGCAAAGATTTCAGGATGAATAACAAAATCCTACTGCTTTCACTGTAACACTGTACATACATTCAAAACATGATGGTAGTCATCAGATTGTCACTACAAAATAGGTTAAAACTTCCTTGTGAGAAAGGATCAGGGAATGAAGACAGCAACATTTAGCTAGCTACTAAGACAATTATCTTCATACACCAGGTTATGTATTACTGTTGTCTGAACAACATGCAGAAATACAACGACAAAGAAGACAGCGTCAGTGATGTAAACCATCCTCGAAACAAACAAGCTACAGCCTATTTTAAAGTTAAGATTGTGACATAAATATATGCTGACCTTCTCAGCATCGATGTCCTTGAGCAACTGTAGGCTCTTCTTCTGCGTTTCCAGTTCGTTCCTCCTGTGAGTGAGTGGTTCCGCCATGCACTGGAACCTCTCTTCGATCAGGGCCTTCTTGGCAGTCACCCTCTCGATGTCATCTGCGTTCTCCAGCTGGCACAGTTGGGCCTCTAACTGGGTTACTTCCTCCTTCTTGATTATCACCAACTCTTCAAGCATCTATGAACAAAAAATTGCAAATTGCAAATTATTTCAATATCTGAGGCTTTGAGTGACTCATACCAAACAAAATGATCAGGGATCAATGCAATTAATGACAACTAAACCTTCGGGATCAGGGATCAAGTGTTAAGAACAAGCTAAAATGCTTCACCATACCTGTTGTTTCTTGAGTTCATGGTTGAGGGTCACAAAGTCCTGATCAGCCTCCTCTCGCTTCAGTTGTGACTCCAGATCTGTGATCCAGTTATCCAGATCATCGCAACCTTGATTGAAGAGTGCCTGGCTGTTCTCCTCTGACAGTTTCTTTCCCTTTTCCTTTGTGGTGTCTTCCAACTCTCCCCACTGGTTCTCAAGATCGTTGATATGTTGACGCACTATCTCCTCTGTCTCAGGCTTCTCCCGGATCAGTTCCTCTGCATGCTGCATTGAGAGAAAGGTATGTCACCAACAGTTAGTGTAAATTTGTAAAATCATCCTCCCTGAAATACGGGGCAGCTGCAAGGAGGGAAAACCTTTATTTCAGCACGATATACCATACAGCCTACATAAAGAAGTAACTGACTTAAGATGACTTGGATCTGCCAAGAAAACATGAATAAATTTATCACTACTTTCCAAAATCGTTTTAGAGTGACAACTGTGTGATCAGAATTTGTTTACAACATGAATCCATGTAACAAGAAAGATTCACCTATACCAACACTTGGAACCAAATCCTGCCTTAAGCTAAATATTTTGTTATTTCATGCTTTAAAATACACATGACATGAATAACATTTTGGAGTGTTGAAAGAATTGATCATTAAAAATGTTGGAAATAGTCACAATTTTCAAGAAAATCTATCAAACATTGACCATCCTACAAACAAATTTCTCTTTCACAATTGCATCAGGAATAAAGATAGGCCAAATATGCAATTTGTGATGTCCAGGGAAGGACTCACCTTATATACCTGATGTTATCCTTTGTTAACGTAACCTTTATTTCAAGGACGACTGACAATTTTACATGCCCTGTGGGTTTTATTTTGGAAGCACGTGCTGCCTTCTTAAGAAATATTGATATCAGTCACCAGTGTGAAAACCAGGAATTAAGTAATTTAGAGATAAAATGTAAAGGTCTTAACAAAAGGAATACTAACACTGTGCAACACCCCACATCATCTGTTTTGCATTTTTGTCAAACTTTGAAAAAGTCACATGTCAAAGACAGTAATACATAGAAACACAATTAAAACAGATTATCACTCAGGATTTCACTTTGCAACTTCTGAATGCAGCTAACTCTTTTACATACATGCAACTTGGTCTTTAAAGCAGAATTGTGTGCATTCTGTGGACAGCAAGTAAGCACAGTGAAGTGGTTAATGGTCAATTTCAACAACCATTAATCCCAGATCATGACTGCATTAATGGAAAATGCAACTTAAAAACTGAAAGTCAATAACTACCTCTTTCAATTTATCAAGTCGGTCTTTATTGGAATCTAACTCTGCCTCAAAGGCCTGGTGCTTCTGGTATCTGCTATGGGAGTTGCGAGCATTATCGTAAGTCTCCTCCTGGGCGACCACCATCTTCTCCACCACCCACATGCCAACATCATCAGCCTCCTCCAAGAATGTCTGCAGGAGACGATTGTCCTTCAATTTGGCTAGGGTGTCCTCTGCAGCCTTTCGGTTGGCCTTTCGTCTGGAGGAAGACAAAAAGAAGATACCATGTGGAACCGACAGACCTCTGGAAATTGGTTCATGGATGACAAAGTGAGACTTACACGAGATTACTTCTCAACAACGTAGCTCAAAAACGAGCATTTTCAACAGGAGCAATTCGGTCTTCAAACTAACCTTTCTTCGATACTCTCACATTTCTTGTTGATTTTATCTGCTGCGTAATGGTCTTCATCGCAAAGTTTTTGTCCAAAGCTCAAGACATTGTTTATCTTCTCATCGTTGGTATCCATCTGGTTCAGGAAGTTCTCGTACTTCTTGATTGCTTCATCACAAGCCTCAAGCGATCCCTGAGTTGAAAAAAAAAAAACACTATCACTTTGAGTATCAGAACAGAATGGGTGTGAATATGCACGTACCAGTAAGTGCAAAAAGAATCTATTATTACATCAAATTTATTGATTACAAAAATTGACAAAGGCAGACAATTTGTTGTCAATTTAAATCATGCACAGCTTTCTACCACAGTTCACTTCAATAATCATAAAGACTGCGAAGTTCTGGCATTGCCACAAAGCTTCCAGTTGAGTTTACACGTTCACATACATGTAGCAATACAATGATGACAACTACATACTTTGCGACTCTCCATATGTGTGTGTGGATGTAAGGAAGGGGCAACAAGTGACATTGATACAACCTGATGGGAAATGGCATAAGAAAGACTTACTGGCTGTTCAACCTTGGCCAAGAAATTCTCCTGTTGGTTCAAGATGGAATCGACCTGTCTAGCGTCCCTCAAGAACATCTGGTGGTTGAGGGCTTGAGAGAGCAACTGTTGACGAGAGTCCCACATTTGATGGAGCTCGATCCATCCGTCGTCCAGTGCTTGAAGACGCTGGGAAAAGAACAAGGAGAAGGGCGATTGTGGACACTGTCACGATACAAGATCCTTTAAAAGAAGGTGATGTCATAACTTATTTCAAGAAAGTCTGAAAGCAACTTACGTTCAAAACAAGTAACGGGATCTGTTCAATTTGGAAGGCAACATATACGTCGTATGTTACAGACAATAAAACAATGACCCAGTTTAGTATCTCACCTGTTTGAGGAAGACATACTGCGTGTCAGTTTGGTCTGCACAGATACGTTCTCCAGTCTCTTTCATCTTTGCGTAGTTCTCCTCGTATCCGTCGATCTCCTCCTTGATGGCAGCGTGCTTGTTCAGCATCTTCTCTGCTTCTGCCAGACTCTCGGGGAGTTCCTCTGAGGCAATCTCTGTAACGGTTCTGGCCAGCCATGCCTGGAAGTCGTCGATGTCACGCAAGAACTGGTGAAGGTCTCCCGCTTCGCTAAGTGCTGCTTCCCGAGTTTTCAACTATTTGGCAAAGAAGGAAGGGCAAAATTTGTGTTATCATTTCACATTAATATGTCACATTAATGTCTCTCAACATAAACAGAAGTCTCTGGAGGAAATGAGGACCATTTATTACAAAGACCACACCATAGTTTGACCACACCAAACTAAAATAATCCCTGACTGGATAGAATTTTTTCCACACACCAAACTAACTAATGACTGTCCACGATAAATTGACCCCACCAAATCAATCACTGACTAGTACAATAGTTTGACCACAACAAACTGATCTAATCCTTGATGGGTTGGAATGGTTCCACACACCGAACTAATTAATGGCTGTCCAGGATATATTGACCACACCAAATTAATCACTGACTAGCAGGATAGTTTGACAACACCCAACTGAACTAATTCCTGACTAGTTGGAATGGTTTGACCATGGCAAACTCAACTAATCCCTGACAGACTGGAAAGGTTTGCCCACACCAAACTTATCACTTCTTTTAAAGGATACTTTGACTCTGGGATATTTTCTTTGACATTTCTAGAATGGAAACAATCAACCTGTCTTACCAGTTCCTTTAGCTCCTCCCACACATCCATGATCTCCTTGTTCCGCTGGTGAATCTCTTCAGCATCTTCTGGGTGTTCTTCTGCAAGTTTGTCTGACTCTTTGCCCAGATTTTCAAGCTATTAGAAAATCAAAGTTGTATAGGACAAACCATTCAATTTGGTGAAATTATTTCAAGAAATGTTTCTGACAAATTTTTATACAACAGAATAATTTCTAAGGTGTACATTACGTCACCATCACACCAAATGAAAAAGGATCACTCAGGCTGCTTCAAGATCACATTCTTGGCTTCAACCATACACCAAAAGGAAAGACTCGTTTTCAGTCCTTTGCAAGTTCCTCTCTTCACACTGACACTCCCCTCATGTTAAAGCCAATATTTTTTTTTCCTCTCACACTTTTTCCCATGTTTTCTTATCCTGTTATTACACTGTCCTAGTACTCATTTTGACGTTCTTCCCTTCAGTTCTGGCCATCCTTGCAGTCTGACACCAATCTTCAATATGCCAACTCCTCTCTAATCTCTTCAATCCCTGGAACTTTTGTAAGCTTACTCCAATCTAACATTCACTGACTTACCTGACATAGGTCCAATCATTCTGATCCCACCCCCCTCCACCTTCATCTACTCTAGGTCCAATGTATACTTTCCCTGTACAACTTTTGACATCCCTTGTGCCATTCTGACATTCCCTCCCCCTTGACACCCAACCACATCCCCCCACACCTCTCCTTGAATCTGTCCTTCGACTTTGTCCAGCACACATTTCTGCAGTGCCGTACGTACCTTGGCCTCAATGGCAGCTAGATCACTCTCCATTCCCTTCAGTCTTCTCTGTAGGGAGGTGATGCCTGCCAGGTCGTTGCCGAGGTCTTCGGTGGCTGCGATCAATCTGGCCTTGTCGCGGATCCATTGGGTGGTCTCTGTGCATTCAAAGTGGTAGGTCTGGACCTCCCTCACCGACAGTACGGCGTCACGCTTCTCCTTGAGGAGCTTGCTCAACTCTGCCCACCTGCAACACAATCAGAAAAAGAGGAAGGATGTAAACAATTTGACAGAGCGAGTAGAATTTAACAGAGCAAGTCATGAATAACAATTGCAGGAAATGTATCATGAGGAAACATTTGCAACCTACAGAAAAATATCGAATTTATTGCTGTCACCATCAAACAGATTGCTGACAAAAAAACAACACTATTATTTCATGTGATTAGAAATGTTATAGACACTGCACAGCTTAACTTCCTGCCCCCCCCCCTTCCAATTACATCAACCTTCCAAGCCAATGCAGCTACATTAATAATATGCACTGTCATGCTTCATCTGTTACAACCATAAGGCATACTCTCTTCTGTCTTCACTTTACAGGGCAACGATTGGAAGAGTGGAGATACTTTGCTAGGGTTTCTGCCAAAACTGTGACAACTGTGGGTGGGGGCTGGGGAAGGCATATGTCATCCTTTAAGGGTATGTTGGAATACATCATTTCACCTCTCTTTGAAAAAAAAAAAGAATACAAATTCCTTCATTACATAAAGCAGGGAGGTTGTAAAATCTTGATAATAATAATTATAATATAAGGATAATGATAGTCATTGTCATCATCTTCATAATAATAATACAGCATTTATAATGCGCCATCTATCTATGTAACATAATCTGAGGCACAGAAGGAACGCAGCCGAACAATTAATAAGAACATAAAAAATGGCACAAAGCACTGGTCAGTTAAGTAAGGATCAATTATGAGCAATTGTGAACAAGTAAGTCGAAATTATTTTTAAAGGTAAGTAAGGAAGTGCAAATCACGAATGTTCTGCCAGTGTGCTGGAAGTTTGGTTTTTCCTTTATTATGGAGCGAGGATTAAACAATTTTAAACAAATCCCTTTAATTGTCGCAGCTAGATATTTTGTTCCTATCGTAGACCGACTTTGCCTCATTTATCATATTCACAACACAAAGACGCTGAGCAATGAAGCGCTCTCTATCAATGACCCTCTATCCTACATGGTGGAAATCCAAAGTTACTGTAAGTAATACGGGGGCACTCACCTCTCGTTCAGATGGTTCTGCTTGTCAGTGATCTCTCCAGAGTTTGGATGGTCAACCTGGAGGAGGTTACTAGCCAGCTGGTTGACCACGGCAACCTTGGAGGCGTTCACCTCGACCTCCTTCTCGATGTGATCAAAGCGGGCCAGGATGACATCGTTGGACTCCAGATCCTCTGCTGGGATCAGAGCGTGCAAGGTGTGCTCCTATATGGAGAGGGATGTCAACACAAATCAACAGATTATGACATGAACAATATTTGCATTACAGACATCACAAAGTCTACGAGGACCAAGACATTCTATAAAGGACTTCAACAAAGTTATCTCACGAACCTTTCAAGGGTAAATCTCCACCTGTCTCAAGGCCTTTCCTACCCAAGAATCAAGTAAAGGCCAACTAGATTATGTACATCTCATTGTAATTGCTACATTTGTATTCAAAGCTGTTTTAAAAGATAATGCATACCATGCAAACAAAGGGATCCAATATTCTATTTTCAAACTTGTATGATGAACTGCTGAACTGTTATAGGTGTAACCAGTCAATCACAGAGATGGGTGAAGCTTCAAGACATACCATTCTATGACATACCATTGGTAAACACCAGCACCAGATAATACCCACAACCATCAAATGGCCAGAGAGATGTTTGGCAAACTTGGGAGCATACTAATTACAACAAAGGCCTATTGGCCAAGTCTGTGTGGAGTTAATACTAACAGTTACACCATGCATATCAAATATCTACTTCGATGTTTTCTTGCTACTTCTATAAAGCTACATGTAGTGCTAAGTGTATAACCTCTACAGTGTCATGTAACATACTACACCTATGACCATTTTAACACTAGGACACTAATGAACTAATTAAATGCTACTTGTTACACCATGAATGAATCATTAATTCACAAAACACTGTGGGTGGGAGTGAAATATCACAACAATAAACCACCATCAGACCAATTCAGTTTTATCTTTCCTTTTTATTGATCATATACTACTCCTCAAAACCTTTCACAATCATTTCTTCTAAGCTCCCCCCCCCCCACCTTTCAACTCCCAACATTCCCTAACAATGCAAAGCTCAGTCGACATTCACACCAAATTTATTTTTAACACTGCCAGTGTCATTCTGTGAAGGCAAATTATTTCAATAAATAATATCCACCATATAGTAATGTGACAAAATTATTTTGTTAATTGTTTTACATTGTGTGTATGTATTCTTTACAAGGAGGGATGACAGTACCTCACAGTGTGCATATGTTAATGGGATACATCAAACATTAGTGTCTAA
Source organism: Stichopus chloronotus (assembly GCA_021234535.1). Classification (NCBI taxonomy): domain Eukaryota; kingdom Metazoa; phylum Echinodermata; class Holothuroidea; order Aspidochirotida; family Stichopodidae; genus Stichopus; species Stichopus chloronotus. The sequence goes on from CM037843.1 coordinate 22,608,031, forward strand.
ACAGGTTTAGGAGCTTGGTAAGTAGGGACTGGGGTATTCTATAGCAGTTATTAGGTTTTTATGTAAAGGATGACTCCAACCAACACAGCGTATTGACTTTACACTGAAACTTCTAGAAAGGAAGCAAACAGACGTTCAAACAGATTCATGTCACAACAACAAGGTAAGAGCCAATAATGGATGCAGCATTTCAGGGTGTGTCAAAGGATGGGCACATCCTCATTTGCACTACCATAACAGAGACCCCTTGCAATTATTTCAACTATTTAGACAAAAGAGGATCGGCATGCTACATTATCAAATATCTGGCCAACTATGCAGGCGTCAGTTGGGATCCCTTCCACACTGAACAAATACTGAAAGCGGAAATGGTACGTTGGCATATCGGTCAGTTAAGGCTATCAGATGGCTAAATCAGACGACAGAAGGACACCGCAGGAGAGCTACGTATCATGGTAACACTGAACAATATTTTCTTTTGTACATTCACTATGAGAAGCAAGGCTACTAAGTGGTCTCAAACTCAATGCACTATTATAATGCATTACTACAGAGTACACATACACACAGTATACAGTATGGAAGCATTCGGACATGTTCCCAACAAAGTTTACATCACAAGCATGGTTGGGGAACAGAATGCAAAAACTAAAACGGAACAGCCTAGCTTTCATCTGTTGCAATGAGCAATCCACACAAATGAATAAAGATGGTTCCTGCAATTTCTACTGAAGAGAATCAATATTCATGACTTTTCAAGAACCAAATAAGTAAATTCCATGACCTTTCAGCTAACAGCTTACAAAAACTTTTCCACTGAAACAGGACAAGCCAAAGCAATATTAGGTACAGAGAATGATAAACTTTGAGATTACGAGTGAGAATGCATTTTTACATTAAGAGTGAGAAAGTAACGATGTCACTTTGAGGGAGTTTTCCAGGCCTTGATATGATTTTTCAAATTTTCGTGATTTTCCATGATCGCAGGAACTCTGTATACGAACCAAACTCGTGACTTTCAGCTAAACATCAATTTAGGATCGGTCTTTGTAATGCATTCAGGCCTACAATCAGGACAGACCACCTGATAACACTAAAAACTAATCCTCACATGACAATTTCTGATATCACTGGAATTCCTGATGGTAGATGCTGTCGATGTATACCGAATGCTTGATCTGCTTGGTTTGAGGAAAAGGCTGGCTAGAACCCTGTTTACACTGATACAAGCATCACTAATGTATATACTATGGTTCTGCTACCACACTGTATATGGTAGGCACCAAGTAATATTACTTACACTACAGGGCTGCTACAAATATCAACCACTCCAACACAATACTTGGTGTGGGCCAATTTTAAAAACTAATTGTACAAAATTATTTCACAGAGCGATATGTCCTCCCTTTGATATCATGCCTTAATTTGCAAAGAAATCACACAAAATATGTCAATTGTTATTTGCTGCAATTCTCTGCTCTCATTTTGAAAACAAAACAATGCTAGAGTACCATCTCCTCCAAGAAGAATAAAACATAAAGAACCATCAAAGAGCTTGTTAATAATTGTAGAGTTGATCAATTTATCATCCACCATCTCCAACAACCACCACCACCAGTTCATTCAATTTTTTGGCAGATTCATGCACTGTTTGGAAACCAAGTTGAAGTCACCAAGTATGTAAAAAAAATTCCACAAGTGTAAGACCACACTAAGATCTGACACCTCAAATGCCAGAAACACTAAAAAGGATGAGAAAACCTTTAAGAGGAGCAAAAAAATATCTTGACTGCCCACATGAGAGATGAGTTACATGATCTCAAAAGCAATGGTTCAAAACCATTATCTTTTCACATTTATCACTTGTAGAAATTCTGCACGTGAGCCCATGAGCCCCCAAATGGGACATTTGACTCTTTCTTTAGAGTGAGTGAATAATACCCAAATGACAACAAACCAAACAGAATGCAAACAAAAAGATGCATCCCAAACGAGAATGAAGTGCATCCAGAGGTTCATATCTTGTCTTCTTTAAAATGTTGGCATTCTTTATTGTCACACAAATGGGTGAGTGCACAAGAAACTATCATATTGAACAAGAGTATGATTTTAATTTGGTTCATACACAATGCAGAGTGTAAGTATGGTCCTTTCTGCATCTGATAACAGTTGCTAATATTTGGAACTGATTGAACCCTCTGATTTTGATCACTCACAGCAGATGGAAGTTACTAATACAAAGCAAAAAACGATTTCATCGATTCCATCAGAATATCATGATCTGCATGACTGGAACAGAGAACAATCTCTGCACTTCAAAAATATGACTAATTTTACAATTTAGTTTGTCCAATTTCAAATTAATTTAACTTACTTCACCAAGTTTGATTACATGTATGGTCTGACTAAAAAACACAGTTATGAATTGATCCCCCTCATTCATGCAACATACAATCCACCCTATTGAAAGTGAGTGTACTACTAAGTACGTGAAACACTGGTGACGATGGAAATCAAACCACTGGTTGACTGGTGCTGCCAGGGGGGGTTACATGTAGCTGCTAGACAGGGACAGCTAGCTATAATGGAGACATTTGTTGGGAAGACCACGTTAATTCTGAAGTTAAGAAAACTGAAACACCTGTACATCACTGCTGCTGAAAAAGGTCAGTTTTGGCACAGAATTATCATTTAGCCAAATGCAAAGCATTCAAAATCTTTTGTCACAACTGTCGAAAAAAAAAATATGCAGTCAGTATGCTGACATAACACTGTCACAACTGACCAAACGGGTATGAGGTACTGTGGTTTGAAAATTGGTCTTGGTGCTTAAAATGATGGAAGATTTTTTCGGACAAGGGACGGGAGAGAAAAGGCCAGAGTTCAAGCGGGCCATAACGTAACTTGGTGGGGGAATTTGGGTGTTAGGCAAGTGCTGGAATGGAATGTTTAAAAGTTTTGTTTTTTTTAATGGTCCAGGGAGGGGCTAGTGTGAGAAGGGGTATAATGGTGGAAGGGGGTGGATCAGTGTCTTTAACCCTTGCACTCTCTAAGACAAACATGTTGACATGATATTAATGAATATGGACACTGAAAATGGGTTAATGCATCACATGTTGAATGAAGAAATGATTCTGGTAAAATGGATCATTAGTGTTATTCCTACAAACGTTCGGGCAAAGTATTACAAGAGTTGTGTGCATGAACTTGTAACCGACACTGATTGTTAAGTGCTTGTTTTGTTTCCCTACCTGGAAATATCTCATCTGTAAAATTTACAAAAATGAAAATATCAGGAGAAAAACAAGTCATCAATTACAACTGCTACAGAAACAAAAAAAAAAAGGATATTTGGGCAAACAATGTCCATTTCAGATGATGGAACGAGAGAAAGGCCACATGAGATAATGTTGCATGGTACGTTCACACTGTTAGAGTCACATCAAACCTGAGGAACTTAATGAAATGAGTCTAGGCAGAAGAAAGTCACAGCATTATGGGTGACAATAACAACTTTGTGAACTTTAAGAGCAAAAATAGTCACAAAAAATGTCACAGCCAAACACAAACAAGCAGAAAGAACAGTAACATCGCTTTGCAAAAACTGTCTCAAAACAAAGAGAATTCTGATGCTCAAAGCAAAGTTAATTCACTCTGTTAAACCCAAGACCCCATTCTACTAATCTCCACTCTTCAATGAAACAAACCTTCTCACCTTTAGTTCTTTCTGAACATTTCGCTGTTCGTTAATCTACCATTCAAAATGTTTTGTTTGTCTTTCCTACATTTTTTTTTAGAGTTGCAAGTTCAAATCCAAAGTCTACAAATATCCGAGAAAATCGTTACCTTCTCGTCGATCCAGGTTTCCACTGTGTCAGCCTCATTGAAGAGCTTGTACAGGGAGAGGGCATCCTGGAGGCGTCGCTCTCTGAGTTTAGCCAGCTCGAGCAGCTTCTGATAGTAGTCGTCGATTTTGTCCAGGCGTTGTCTGACCTCGGGTGAATCGCGGTCCTGCAGGAGATGGGGTGAAACGACAGACGAGGGAAATGACAAATGAGAAAGGGAAAAGAAAGCCTTGCAAAAACATCCTGCTTTATGCTTTTGCTGCAGCAACTGCAAAATTCTCTGATCACTTCCAAGACATATGATACTTGCTCACATGAACACTGTTCCAGGATTGTGCATGATAACAGATAGAAACTAGCGACCAAAGTATGATGATGAACATACAATTGGAGGTAAGTAACAGGTGGAGTGCTGATGTCATTCCCCGTGTTCTTTTACTATACCATGCATTCTCTGCGACACCATCAAAACTTACACACCCAGAGGGTTCGACCTACTACAATGAATGTTTAACCCATGAAAGATAAGTGGTTCAAAACACTGCAAATAGAGTGTTCTTTCACCCAAGAAAAGCCAGATACCTATCTAATCAAGTCAAGATTTCAGGCTTCAATGGATGACAAAAACAAACAAACAAACAAACAAACTACCAAACGGACAATAAAATTAAACAGTTACACAGACCTGTTCACCAAGTTCATTAGCTTGGTCATGGAGTCCTCGAATGGTTGCTTCATAGTTCTGAAGTTCCTCAGCAACATCCTATGGAAAATCACAACAGAAAGGATTTCACTATATCAGTAAAATGATGCATTTCAATTTACATGATACAATGAAGAGATATAAAACAGATTGGGAGTGCGCCTCAAAATTAAAAACAAAACCTCACCCCAAAATTTAAAAAAAATGTTTCACTAAATTAAAATATTTACAAAACTAAATTGCAATTTCAAGTTTATTGAATACCTGTGTAATTGTCACTTATTCTTTTTTTTCAGAAAGGTTTAATTTTTCAAGCAACGAGGGCAATTTCCTTTTTAGGGAAATGGGGGATACCATGCAAATTTGAAACATAAAAAAACAGCTTCCACTTGAATGATCAAGAAATTTCTTAGCTTTCAATCAATCAATATTTTCAACACATTCTGATGGCTTTAGTTAAGTCTACATATATATATATATATATACACATCTAAACATACAAACTTGTGATTACATAAAAGCACCTGAAGGTGAAAACTTTTTTCATGGGGACATTCCTAGCAAAAATTAAAGACAGACAAGATACAAGTCTGCCTTTCAGCTAAATGATAAAATCTTGTATGATTTACAAGAACGTAAAGAGTAAAATTCTGCCGACTACATCTGAAGAAAAAACAACTAATCAAAAAATGAATGATTTATTTCACAAGAAAATGTTCCACCTGCAGAGCTTCAAAAGGAAATGAAAATCAGTGCCATGCAGAACTGATAAATGAATGCAGAATAGAAAGAACTGGATGGGTTTATAGCTCTGACATTCATCTAGCAAATATTGCTTTTTATGGCGAATAACTGTCAAACGAAACAACGTATGACGATCCAAACAACACATTCAATAAACACAAACAACTGGGAGAGGGCCAATGTCATAAAAAAATGACCATTTAACTGCAAAAACTCAAATATTCCTTGAATCAGCAGACTTGGCATAGTACTTCTTAATACTCATAAATTCTTCACTGCTACAAGCTTTTAAACCAGAGACTGTACTTCAAAAGTATAGGACAGTCTTTGAAATATATTGGGTATAGGACAGTCTTTGAAATATATTGGGTATAGGACAGTCTTTGAAATATATTGGGTATAGGACAGTCTTTGAAATATATTGGGTATAGGACAGTCTTTGAAATATATTGGGTATAGGACAGTCTTTGAAATACATTGGGGACAAGTAAATGTGAGGGCATAAATCTTACTTCCATTATTCCTCACTGGAAACTTCTAAAACAATCCCATGGCATCAATTTGTATTTTTGGTTTTTCTTATCAAATTTAGTCGGTGCAAATATATTCCAGTATGCTGTGAGTTTCCCATTAAACAAAATGATTTGATCACATTACAATTTGAAGCAAAACAGTTCCACTTGGTGTAATATTTTTTAAATAAAACAAGACCTAAACAAATGGCACAGAGTACTATTTCCATGATTCCAAGAGGGATACTGATTAATATATTTGTTACTCCACCTTAAAAGAAACAGGTTTCACTGTTTAGGTGACTATTTAGTTGGGACATCACAGCCATGCAACAAAGAAACCTCACACCTCTTATTCTCATAACAGATTCAAAATGTAACTTTCACTCATATTTGCCAAGAGCATCTCAGGTTACAGTTAATCGGTGCTACCCGAGCTTAGGCCTCTCAGAACCAAATACCAAAGGGGAAAGTCATTCTCAGTGGAGAGGCTGCAAAACATCTAAATGAGCTCTAGTTTACTTGATTGAACGGCAGAGCATTCCTACGGGGGCTGGCCAGAATTTGCACACACTTTTATATCATGCATGGTGCTCCTTTGTTGCAGCCTGCACAATGATACCTCTGAAGTGATAAGATATAGTAATTAATGAAAAACCAAATGCCTTGGAGCAAAAGACTATTTATGGGGCAAAAGACAGGAATTTCTGTTATTAACAATATTCACCCTTGCATCACAAATCACATCATTACACGCTGCCCTAATGAAAGACCAATTTATTCAGCAACCAGTGACCAACTGAACTCATACAAACAAGAAAAGCTTCTCTTGTTTTCTCTTTCTCAAGTTTTCAAAATAGTTTGTTTGCACAGCACTTTTTCATGTATGAATACAATGCAAATATGCATGGACTTATCCTTTGTGCATAATGCGTTGGGGGTAAATGACAAGATGTGTGGATCAAGTTTACCCATCACAGCAACCAAGTTCTCTCACAAATCTTCAAGGTATTGGACTGACAATAGATCCAGTGCCTACGATCATATTGCTTTATCGCTTCACTTTTCTATCTTTTGCATAAGATGGCTTTTAACAATGGCTTTCAATGAAGTGGTAAAATGGAAGCTTTTATCTTCCTCAAAAAAAAAGGAAAAAGCATGATCTCCTGTTGCAGGATTTTTACACACTTCAGATTGCAAGACATCACAACTTTCAAGCTTTTTTCCCTTTGTATTAGCATAACATTTTGTTATCTCCCAATTGAAATAGGTGATCCTTGGAGGGGCACTACCTTGTGTTTCTTGAGAAGCGACTCAGCACTAGCTTCATCACGACCAACATCTTCACTGGAAACGATGCGGAGAGTGTCCACCATCCAGTTCTCTATGTCATCAGCATCAGCAAAGAACTGATAACAGAAAGCAAGATAACATCTAAATCAGCAAGTTAATAATATGTGAAAATAAAAACTACAGATAACATGTAACTAAAAAAATTACGATACACACAAAAAATGGATAACAAGATAGACAGAAGTAAATTTTATACATCTGATGCACACAAAAATTCCTCAGTTATGAAGTGAAGAAGTTCACTGCAGCTTGTTGCGACTATGCAGTCAAAGGTAACTAAGACTCCATGTGATCTGATCATTACATTAATATTCTGACAGCAATTAAAAAAAAATTCAATAACCTTGTCAACCTACCCTTGAGTGAACTAAATTGTCACAAATCCTGAACATGCATAACCCAACAGTTCGACCACATTCATGAATCAATTATATAACTCCAAACTAAGGAATCATGATAAAGGAACTAGAACAAAGTTTACAGAACTGGCTAGCTCTGTCAGATCACAGCCACATTTCAACAAGGATAGTTGTGAGTTCAGCACTTTTGAGCTGTCTTTCTAAAATATGGCAAAATCACACACTCCCACAAAAATTGGCAGTAGAAATGGACTTGACAATTAAAGGTCAGACCTGACAAAACCATTCACCCACATGACAATTTGAACTTTCCTTAACGGAACAAAATCTGAAGTTGAGCAGCTATTTACTACAAAATGAAAATATATTTTTGGTTCCAGTAAGCATCAAAATGGCTGAGTTTCCTCCTTTAAATGACACATCAGACGATGACACGATTGTGCCACGTGGACAGTATGCTAACAACCGAACGAAAAACTCTATGTGCACCACTCACATAAACTTCTGAAACTCTTAAGGAAATTGTACAATAGCATGAAGCATATGATAGTCAGATAATTGTGTAACCATCAGTTTTGGGGCAATCAAATCCTTAGTTTTCACCATCAGAAATCCAGATTGAAGGTATCCTCTCCTCGCTCCTCCTGAGATCACATTCACAGTCAGTCTGACTCACCTGGTACAAATCAACAGCTTCCTTCAGTCGCTTCTGCCTCTGAGCTGCAAGGTCCTGGAGTCTGTCAAACTTGTCCTTAACGTCGGTGATACGATCTTTGATCTGAGGAGATCCTGGGTGGTTCTCTGTGATCAGCTCTTCACCCATCTGGATGTTAGACTCCAACTGAGCTTGATGTCCAGCAATCTCATCTTCTTGACCCTAGGGAGGAGATACTCATTTGTCATAACCTGTAACTTTATATATGAGTTGCGTATTGAATGGAAAGGGCATTTCCTATTTATGCACAATAAATGGACAATGGTCACATAGTTTTGTGAAAAGAAAGCAGACACACCATTGTCTAGCCTTGAAAACCACACAGAAATACCATGAAGTTCAAATAGGGATAATGCATAAATTACAGGGAACTCAACAGGGCAAGTAATATGTCTCCTGACTTATTTGTGCCATTTCCAACCTCCTTCATGACTGTTTGAAATGAACCTCTCAGGGACAATATGACATGTTTAAGTAACAATGTGCATGCATGAGAAATGTGCGGCCATTATTATGAAATTTACAGTGATCTCTGTGATTTGTGAAATAGTTGACGCCCAGCTCTGATTCATAATGTCCAACCTGACTGAGCTAAATAGTTAATACACCGGACTGAGGCTGTCACAAGACTGCATGGGTCAACAGAACACATGAGAAGAGGAGGGTCTCATCTAAAGACCATATTACCCTGCTTAGCTGTTGCGAACAATAGCTCAAAGATTAGGCAACGTTATCTTTACTACCTATGAAGGAGTCAAAAAAATAATCCTTTCCAAAGACAGGGCAACAAGTCAACAAATTACTCATCATCTAGGACAATCAGCTTATTTGTCTGGATGAGAGCTAGGCGTCGATTACCTCACAAATCACAGAGATCACAGTCAATTTCATAATAACAGCCGCGCCCTTCCTTTAAAAACATAGTGTTAGGAACTCTGTTGGGCGGACAGTTTGAACATACTATGTTGTCTATGAGAAGTAAAAAAACAAAAAAGGTTTGAAATTGCTTAAACAAGTCAGATGGCATGCTCCTTGTCCAGAATTTCCTTCAAACTGTAAATACTTAACTAACCCAGAGATTAGGAACAATATTGAACAACTGAGGGAGTTGTTATAAAACAGTAAAATGCAAATTAAATACATCTGGCACACACAAAAGACCATCCATTTTGATGTTTAACTACTTGTTGTAGCTCCACAGTCGAAGCTGACTAACACTTGACACATGCGTAAGAAGTTAAAAATAACATTCCACAAAAAAAAGAACATTCTAACGGTGACAGACACTGAACAAATGGACTGCCCACTTACTTTGTGTTTGTTCAAGAGCAGGTTAACACTGGTAAGATCATGTCCAATGTCTGTTGATGATACGATTTGGGCCTGCTCTTTGATCCAAGTCTCATCGTCTGCTAACTCCCAGAAGAAGCGCCAGAGGCGTAGAGATTCCTCCAGCTTGTCACGTCGGTTACGGGCCAGATCCTTAAGCTCCTCATACTTCTGCTCCAGATTCTCAATTCGCTCTTGACAAATTTGGGGATCTACAGGTATGTACCCTGCATGAATAGAGAAAAGAAAAGTTATTAAACAGTTATTAAACTCTCAGCCTGTCTACTTTTTCTGAATTTGAAGACAAGAGTCAATCTAAGAACATCACTTTGAGAATAACCTCTGTGTGTTATGCAGGACACCAGGTGACCTCTCACGTCTCAACATTCAACAGACTATATTTTAATTTCTGTTGAATGGACAAATGAATATTAAATACAACTAATATGATACCCTTCTTCTATAGAGCTCCAACACAATCCAACATCAGTTTACAACTTAGTAGCAAACAAATCTCAAATGCCACGTCAAATTAATCTACGATAGTGACAGCTATAGAGACAATTATATTATTCGACCAATTCGTTCTGCTTATTTGCATTGGCTGCTTTTTACTTCATGTGAACCTTAAAAATGTTACACACCTGATCCATCAGGGCCCTCTGGCTCCATGTACTTGGCTACGTGTGCATTGACATCTGCCACCTGATCGCCGTAGGCTGCTACATCTGCTTCGAGGAGAGCGTGCTTCTGGAGGAGATCTTCAACTCCCATCAGATGCTTACCGTAATCCTCAGACAACAGGAGAACCTACAGAAGAAGCAAAATCCTTAGTTACCATGAAATGCAACCTTTGGATGGTTAGTGCAAGAAAGGATGGCAGTAGGTTTTCATGGAATTCAGTTAGACAAATGGGGCTGTGGTGGGTATTATCAGTGGGGGCCCTTGGAATGGTATCAGTATCGGTTATCACCTTATTGTGAAGACAAGTTAAGTCCCTAATGCAAAGTAAACATTACTGACTGTTCATCAATACAGAATTTTAGAGTAACATTCTCATTGCAATATTACTTATGAGCCTTCAACAGTACCTAGGAGTCTTTGAAGATCATCCTGATCCATTACCTGGAAAACATTCCTAGACTCAAAACCTAAGCAGTAAAGTCCCCACAACTTCCTGGTGTGGGTATTCACTGGTGACTGTACTTATCCCTTGCCTAACTAATGCACACATTTGACCCCATGCTCAAATTGTCCTCGAAACCAATTCTAGCACCGCACGCTCTGAGGTCTATCCCACCCTCGTATGGCTGAGGGAGGTGCGATAAAGTACTGGATGCTGACACATCCACAACATGAGGTGAGAGTTTACCCTTGTCTCATCCATGGAGTCGAGCAACAGTTCCATCTCTTGGAAGCGTTTCTGGATCTCCAGAGAGAGCATGAGTCTCTGCCTTCTGCCCTTGAGCAGCTCCAGCAAATAGTCCCACAGTCGAAGCACATTGTTTTTCCTTCAAAGACAAAAAGGTTAATCCCATTTTTCTTCTTGCAAGAAACAAATTAGGTAATTGATCACACTTCATGATGACTACTTTTTGCAAGTTTCTCCTTTTACAAGAATAGATCAACAGAGCATTTTCCTGATGTATACAGAAACAAACCATTCCTAGCTCATACCAGTCCAAATGCTGGGACTTTTTTGTATCAATGTAAGCTGATTGTATATATTGCACTGACTGCACTTTCTCTGCCTAGGCGAGTATTACCTTGCATTAATTCTGTCAATATCATGGTATTTCTCCTCCTCGAGTTCCTCTGCAACAGCCACTACAGCCAGGACTCTGTCTTGGTAGGCGTTGATGTCTGTTTCAATTGCCTCATGTTTCTTGGAGGCAGCTTCTACAGCAGGCAGATCATAGCCAAAGTTATCCTGGGAGAAGAATATGTGAACAAAGTGACAGAGGTAGTTATCACTGGCGACTGCACTACACTTATTATCACCACTTTCACACAGAAGAAAGAAGTCAAATCAATTTGAACCTCTAGGCAGGTGTAGCCTTATTTCTACCCCAAAGAGTCACACATTGGAATGTGAAACTTATCAAAGATAACGTTACTTTTACGACAGCTGAACGGAATTTTATAACCATGGCAGCAAAAGCAACAACTGTGTGACTTGCCACCAAACTCTCAGCATCAATGCAAAACGATCTTTAACTACTGAAAATAATCGTAAGATGTGCAGATGTTTATGACAGTCTCCACAAGCAACACTCGGGCAGACAAAGCTACCTCTCAATAAAATTCATCTTTGTCACTCACTTCTCTCCTGCCACATGTTTTCTTTGACACTTTTAGAATTCTGTAAGGTCTTGTCAGACATCAGATATGTTAGATTCACTTTCAACAGTTGCAATGACATTTTACAACATTCTAACAATACGACCCATCTTGGAATGTGTGATGTTCAGATAAAATGCACAAACACAGCCCACCACCAGACACAGTCCTTTGAGAGAAAGCAAGTCACTGAAGTATTAAGGTTGACATACTGACTGTAGTATGTTGAGTTTGCATGCTGCAATTTCTAACCATTCTGATCTCCTAAAAATTTCTAAATATCTTGAGATATATATTTCTTACTTCAAATTTCCAAAGGAAATTCAGCGCATCCTTACATCGAACATCCACTGAAAAGTACTCACAATCAAAACATTTTTGAACAAAGCACGGCCATAAAAATCTTCCATGACATTAGAGTGAGGATTAAATAGGTCAAACATTCCATGTAATGAACCTAGTTTTGAGGAAATTAGTCCATGAGATATAGGGTTAAACACTGCTTGCTCCAGTGAACTTTGAGTTCCAATCCAGCATTTGGATTCTTAACATGAACAATGTATACAACTCTTTGCTATTGACCATGTCAGTGTGTTCCACAAATACATGAATTACCTCTGTGGTATCGTTTGCAGCTCATTTTGATACAACTGTTGACTCACTTTACAGCAGCTTTGTTCACGGTGATTTTTAAACATTGAAAGTTCACCTCCACAGGTTGCATTAAAAAAAAAGATACAATTCAATAAATTTAAAACATCAATTAAGTACAAATCAAATAATAGTTAAATCTGGGTACCTGGGCAACCAAACGTTGGTTCTCACTGAGCCAGGCTTCACGCATGGCGGCTTTTCTGTCAAACCGAGCAGCCAACTGTTCTAGTTTCTCTTGGCGGATGAGCTCCTGTCTCAAGGCCATTTCACGTTCATGTTCTGCTTTCTCAAGCTTTTCCCAGGCCTGTTGGATTTGCAATGAAATTTTGTAATTCACTGACTGGATTATCAACACGTTCAGCATGATTGTCTCGACAAAATAAATTGATTACAAAATCAAGTAATAATGAAATAGTCCACAGAAAAATATGCAGATTGGAAATATGCAAATTGAACAAACTGGAGAGGTAGTTGTTTTGGAAACAAATAAAACACAGTGGCTAAATTTGTGGACATTGGCAAGCAAAGTTTCTGCTGAAAATAGTCAGGAGCATTTAACCTTCTCTCCATTGTTTAAACATTTAAGGAATATAAAAAGCTGTCACAGTGAAAGCTTTGATTATTTTTTTTTTTTTTTTTGACCTCTGACAACTGTGTCGGTTGTCATTTTGTTCTAGCTGTGATCAGTATCTGTATTTTTGTCTCCTTGTGGTGGTGAGCTAAGCTGGAGCTGACCACCGCCGTCCGCTGTAACTACAACCCCGCATAGGCAACGACAAAATTTACACTTACTTTGTTGATGTCAGAGATGAGTTTCCCTTCGGCTGGTGTGTAAGGCCTCTGGTTGTTGGCCCTCATCTTACTCTGAATTGTAAACAACAATACCTCTAAGTTGCCCTTCTCTTGGAACCTGCAAGAGAAGAACAATGCATTATTTAGTAGAACTGATATGGTAGTACAAAAGAAAATGCTGGGCGGCATAAACAAATTGTGGCACAAAGACAAAGATGTAGTGTTTTTGAACACAGTAAAGCATGCCTCCTACAGTTATCCTACCTAGTCTTGGCAATGTAGTGGTCTTAGTTGGGCATGCACGCTGCATTTTGTCACTCATACAGTGTACATTACTGAAATTTTGAATCCGGGTATTTACAACTTACTTTGGTGGTTTTTCCACTGTCCTGTAGCTGTTAAAGGCCATTAACTGTTGCTGGACACCCTGCAGGGAGTTTGCAAATGTGCGGTCATTCAGAATGCTAATGGTCTGTTCGATCCACTTCAGGAGGTCAGAGGAGATCTTGTCATAGTCGTTGACGAGCTTCTCATTCTCTATGGCTTCGCTGATAACCTTGCCGATACGTTTCCCGGAGACTGTCTCCACCTTCATCTTGGAGAAGTAGTGGTAGTATGTCACCACATAGGTGATGATGGACTTCTCATCTGGGTGCTCCACCATGACGTCTGTTGGAGGAAAACCAAATCGTTGGCGAGGTGAATGGATGTGATGCTCAACAAATTATGGAAAAATGACTGCCTGTCAAATAGTATGGATGGTGACCACTTGCAGCATCAACAAGTGGAGAAAACACGAGTTGGATGGTTCTGCTGCTGACTGCTAGAAAATAATACCAAATCTGATGTGACATGACAGTGGGACACTGGTACACAGAATGCACAGTTCTTGATTACACACACATATAGCAGTTTCAGCTACAACAAAACTGCAATGTAAACCAAGAAGGCAGAACGGGCAAACAGGGTTAGCATTCCAACTATCAAGGATCATTGTTAGATAAGGTAAGTCAGATTTAAGGTGACATTTGCGAAGGCTCATTTTCAAAAATATCACCATAAGAAGAGCCCATTTTTCTGGTATGTGTTAAAAGGAAAAGACTGCAATGACCTGACCCGATTGGATTCTTTGATAAGATCTAAGATAAATTTTTAACACCAGTTGGCACTTGGATGGCATCTACAGAAACCCTGGATAAAAAGCAAGGAATGCAGTTAAAGAGGAACCCTTTTCAAGTCAACTGAATTTTGAGTGATAGACAATCCTCAAAGATTTAGAAAAAGAAACAGCTATAAAAACATTGATAATTGCTTTATGAACATTTATGTAAATGATGATGCTAATTTTTCCAAAAAAAAAAAAAAGGCTTCATGAGTACCCTTCGACCGATTCACTACTTCACTGACAGTAATTTTGCATTCGCAGGGTCCACAAATTACTGCGGCCAATTGACAATACCAAATCATCTTGTTGCTTCCACATTCCTTTACGAGGTCAAGACAAAATGTTTCACCACATCACAGAATTTGGTGAAACTTTTCAGGCAGCTACTATAGAAGATGATGAACACATCAAGACTACAGTAAGTCCACACAGCAAATTGACCCACTTCTAACACAGAGTAATGACAAAGTACAGTAACATGGATTTCAACCCCTCCACTCAGAACGTACAGCAAAATAACAAAGATTGTGTTTGGTTCTGTAAGTCAACAATTATACACTGATAGGTCATGATTTAGTCAAAATGAGGATTTGCTATCAAATAATCTTGAATAACAACATATAATGGCTCTGAATGTTTGCAACATTTTACTTGTTGACAGGTATGTATGTATGTGTTATATTAACAAGCAATTACCCATTTTCTCACGGTAAATCACTATGAAGTGTACTGTACAGGACTATAAACACACACAGAGACGGAAGAAAGCAACAGTACTTGAACATAAATCATGAAAGGAATTTAAAAGGGCTAATGAAGGAAGAGTAGCTATGTTTCAGTATATGCTCCTTTGAAGATTAACTGACACTACTGAATCAAGAGGTACAAGGACAACAAATACACATGACAATTTGAAAAAGTCTACACAAGTCACAAACCATCAGAAGCAAACTAACAAGTTCAAATACCTATGATAAGATTTGACAAGAACCACTGACACGGCAGAATAAATACACTATTCCTTTTTTTCAGGTATTTGTGATAAAATATGCAAAGCTGAAAACTGTACACTGCCTCTGGCATAGAGCCATTGTTTGTTTCCTAACAAGACAGCTGCAATCAAATTAAGCAGTGACCTAATACACAGCAATGAGAGTGTGCAAGCGCAGGCAGGCTTAACCGTCTTTGATGTCCTTCAAAATTCCAGGCATGTCAATTGGTTGGCATACTAATGATGTACTGCTGCCTGACTATTCTCAGGAGTAGCCAGCAGTCGGGAGCTTCGAGCTCACGCTGGAAGAAACCACTACATCATCAAACCATGTCAATTGAGAGAACAAAAACTGCGTACGGTACCTTCTGCTGAACAGCGCCTCATTTTGGCCAGAGAATCACAGAACATCGCCAAACTCCCAAAACGACTCTTTGTGTAACAACATTTGTCCTGTCACTGTGACTTTTATGAGACTGCATATTACTCTGACCTGATGGGGAACATTGTGTTCCCTCAGGTTCAGGCTTATCTAGAAACTTTAGGCCATGGCATCTGCCATGTATCATCACATCTCTCCAAACAAGTGACAGGGACTACCAGAGAGATTCCTACTTTAGGATCTGCCATTGACGTTGTTGTTACTACGGGTCACCGGGTATGGAATGCGCTCATGCAAGGCGACTGGCACAGCAAGGGCAGGAATAAATGCCAACAGGATATGTATTTACACACGTCTGAGATGATTAATTGTGTAACTACCCGATGGTGAGTGAGGCAAGCAACAGAAAGGAACAGCTCAGAGATTGAAATAGAAATAGCACCCTCCTGCTAACACATGGTTTCTTGAAAGATCTCTAGGTTAGACAGGCTATGCATTCAATGGAGTTGGTCTGTAACACAGATACATAGACAACACTACCCAAGGTGTGTTACATGTCTATTTATGCTTAAAGGCATCATCAGAGAGACAAAAGATCAAACACCATAAATACTCACATTTTGTACGGTTCATGGTAGCAGAAGAGATACACCTCACTTCCCCGAGAAATGTGCAGTTATTGCAAATATGGTGGCCATATTTTAGGGCACGCTTTTGAATGTTAGATCTGCAGCAATGAGCACTACAAGTCTGCCTACGATGGTGGAATGTTTCTCATTGTGTACTTACACTTTTTTTATCGTGTTAAATTCCGTAGGCAAACTAGCTATCACTAGACTCACAGGTTTGTGTCAAAGTACAAAGTATCAAACTACAGAGCTGAGATCCTCTACTGGCCACAGGTGATAATACGTCAAGTCCTAAACCCTACTTGCATTCTTCTTCCTTGTGTCCACGGACACCTCCTCTGTAAACATTCTTGAAGTGGGCAGACTTCACAATCAGATTAAATAAAAGAACTCTCACTTTGAAGCTCAGAAAGGTGAATTCATCCAACCTCCACATCACAGAGCTTCCGACAAATGCCTTGGGTGCCCTCTGGATGATCAGGGATACAGTACTTGCAGGATGGGGTAAACACATGCACTTATTTGACAAAGGTTCAAGATTAAATGTATTGGCCATGATCATTCTACATGAAACCTCCAGGAGTGGGAGAGAGTAGCCATTCAGGGTGTCATATTTCCACCTTTCATAGACTTATCTCATCTCATGAAATTCTTTCACTTTGGGCTCAAATCTCAATCAAAAACAACAGTGAATTGCAATGTGGGCAATTTTGGTAGTTTACATAGGCAGATGAAGTTCAGATTACATATTGATGGAGTTGATAACAGGAGGCTATATTCCATATTTACAAGCGGTTACAAGGACCCTCACAAAATTATCAAAGGTTAATATAATCTCATGTCCATTGTACAGTACTATACACTCCACTGCAATGATGGCCCAACATGTTAACGTTTCACCAGTTAAACATGCAACAAATCAGTCTTTCCATTGAAGGTTCATTTTCTAGTGTCCACAACACACTATCAATTTCCAATCTGCCAATAGTCAGTGTGTGGAACTCTGGTCACATCCAAGAACTGCAACTCACCAACTGTAAAGTCGTCCCACACCTTGCTACCATATTTCAAGGATTTAAATGCTCAACACAAGTTTTACTTGAAAAGAACTCCACATTTCTTGTTGGTGTCAAGAAGGAAACGAAAAAAAAAAATATATATATTACCTAGCAGTAAAATCCCAATCAATGAGAGAAATACTCTACTGTTGACTACTGTACCTTCAATTTCCTCACAACCATAGCTGTTTCAAGCCCCAGAGAGAACAGGGAAAAGGTATACACAAATGAAACACCCAACCCAAATTACTTGAAAGAAATAGATGATAGTAATACAATACACAGCTACATTGCGAGTCTTCAAATGTCTCAGATTGTCCTTATTTCTTGTTCCAGTGAGTGAGAAACAAGTGACCTCTCATACATAGTAGTAAAGGCTGACTTTCTTTTGTTTTTCTCTCACTGTTTATCATTAACACATTATAAATAACTGTAATACTTCAGACAGAATCAATATCAATATGCTAGACAAAAAAAAACAAACTTCAAGGTAGGCCTACTACGGACCAAGACCAGGTCATTCCTCATGTGATGAAATTTGCTATTCATATGATATATGACACCTCACTCTTTAAAGTGCTTCTTTTGCAGGATGTCGTAATCAGACAAATTTTCAGGCCAGGGTGATGGACAAGAGTGAAGCACATCTTACAAACAAAAGCTTATATAATCCTCATAAAACAAAACTTATCCACTCTTTCAACAGTGGATCAACATTCCTCTCAGATCTTGATAAGTGGTCCTTGTAGATAGCATATACACCTCCAACCAGGGAGCTGTCTTCCAGCTCCCTGCTCCAACATAGGCAGGAACAAAACACTGCTGTTATTACATTCAAGAAGAGAGACCTCTATCTATCAGCTGGCAAGGAATCATGCAACAGATAGCCTGGGCAACTCTGCATCCATCTACAAATCTAAACTTCATTAAAATGCAGGCAGTGTAGCCTGTAGGTATGCAAAAACCAACAAGGCAAATTTGATGCCAACTTTCAAGACTGAATAAACAAAAACATGGCTCAATGTCAATATATACAAATGTAACAAGAGATAAGGACTAAGGATTACTGTTGCAGGGCCTTGCCGACTTGAAAACAAAATCATGGCAAGAAGGCAAACACATATAAAAGATCTCTGCAAAAATTTGCATTAATGTAACCTTCTTTTTTTCAGAAGAATACATCAATCCACTGACGAAAAAGTTTAAAATTTGTTTTCTCTCACGATTTGTATGCAACCATTTATGCAAACTGGAAGACTAGAGTAGCTTGTAAAGGGTTGGGAAAGGTGAACAGTGGTGGGAGGACTCCACAGACACAAAATATATAGGAGATCATGTGTAAAGAGTTGGAAGTGCATGATACCGACCAATCTGAAATACAGTTATCTTGTTTTCCTTACGTTATCTTCGGACATCTCTATTCTCAAATCTTTTGAATGCCGATGAGCGAGAACGCTGACCTTGCATCCCTACAATTACCTTGGCTCTTCCAACCCTATAGCTGGCAAGTAGCAATCAGTAAGTTCTCGTGAAACTTGTTCCAGTCTAGCACCCCCCATTCTAACCCTATCACCCTATTCTAAAAGTCTGGTTAGAAATGTGATCTTCATATCGTTGCTCTTGCTCCTTTGATTTTTTTTTTTTCTTCAGCTGAAATAACTGTTAGATTTTTGGTCAAAAGTTGAAGCAGTCATGAAATACATCAGCAACAGTGCAAAGTTCTCTACCACATGTATACATTAATCTCATCACATGCTTATGAGTGCAATTATTCTCACTGGAATTGTGATAAGTAACTTGAACAAGTACATGGTTGCAGATGAAATGAGCCAAAGATATTTGCAAGGAGTAAGCAATAAATTTACTCACCTTCTGTGTCCAGTAGCTTTGAAATTCCCAAATTATGCTCTGCAGCATTGAAAGCATTGTTCAGATTCTCAACAGGGTTGGCTTTGGTTAGTTTCTCGTACTGTATGAGGTCTGGGCGATGTTTATGTATGAGGGCATTGAAGGCCAGGCCATCTCGCCAGCTGCTGGTGAAGTTGCGAATGTTGACATTTTCATAGCCAGCTGTCTTCATCTGGCACCACAGGAGGAGGGCATCCTTGGCTGACTTTGTCTCCTGGTTGTCCTCATCTTCAAAGCTGATGTCTTGGATCTATAAATGATTACATTAAATTAATCTGAGAAACCATTTTATGATGTGAAGATGGGGTCTCAGGAAGGATGGCTTTAACGCATGTAAATACTTGAGAACAACTGACAAGGTGTGCTTATGTTTAGGGCATCTACTGTACCCACTGAGAGGAGTTATAAACAGGCAATATGTGATGTACAGCACCACAGATAACTTAGATACGAACACACTTTAAGAATCAGGGAAACATTGGCAGAAGTTTTACCCGAGTGGATACAATCATCTGACAATCAATCCTGGGTTACTAGCTAGGTTATGTATCTGGGAGTGCAAAGGTACTTGTGTAGCTCTAGATGAGTATTAAAGCTGAAGTGCTTACACATTTACTGTATGTCATAGGAGATGGTGCCCTCCAATGTTGGGACTGTTAAAGAACTCCCTGAGACAACTGAATGAAGATAGCATTTCACTAACATATATCCCTTGTCCTGCCAAAACAAACCCTCCTCCACACAAATAAAGACCACTTGAAGGCTAAAAAGATCATCTTCTAAGAGCCTTCATATTAGTCAGATTAACTTAGAGGGTAAATTTTGGCTATGATAACTCTCATTCTTTGGACAAATATAGAGCTCTGGAGAGGGGGGAGGGGAGAGAAAGGTAAGTGATTGTGATGTAGACGCAAGTTGAGAAGGCGAAGTGCTTACTTGGAATCTCAGGATGATGGTCCAGATGAGACCGAGTGTTAGTCTGTGATTGCCATCTACGATATCATGAGATCCCATGTTTTCCATGTGTACTCTCTTGTCCTTTAAGAACTGAAGAGCTTTGTCAACATTTTCCAAACAATGGATCCTCATCTTGCCCTTTGTGGGTTTTGGCTGGAAAAAAGACGAGGAAAAGAAGATTACAATTGAGCAAAGTATGAACTGTTTACGGTACACATACAGTAGCATACTGAGATAACAACTCTAGATTCTACCAATCTCCTTCATTCAAGTTTTACGACAATGTATTATTCTACCTTTCTACTGTATTTCTTCACTTAAAAATTAAACTTCAAAAATAATACACACCATCCAGTACTGTATCTACTGTAGCATCATATCCCATGGGTTTAATGTTTTTGTTACTGATATGACAAATATCATTTTAGCACTACAGCATATAGTTTATGCAAAAAAACAGATTCTGAGTAAATCAAATTCTGCATGTAACTTGGCAGAACTTGATGACATTTTGCCTTTTGATAAGCAAGCTCATTTCTTACAGCATACAGTACACACACATCTTACCTTAATGTTTTTTAATTAACAAAGCAAACAAGGACTCATAGCGAAGTGAAACTTCAAAACAATACAACAAGCCATTCTCACACATGCATAAAATGCATCATCTACGCTACATGTAAAAGATTTCAAAATGCAAGGAAAAAATTTAGCATTTCTAGCTTACGTTTGTGGAATTGAAACACTGTACTCTGTCTGAAAACTTTGTTCACCATCGCTGCTTATCAGACACCTTCATTTTTTAATTACACTTTTTGTGACATAATGGGCGACATCTACAGTATTGTATCTGTAAGAACCCAAGGCTACATAATCCATAATATGTGATGATCTGTGCACCACAGTATGGCTGGAAGTCATGCTACATTGCAGACTTAAACAAGGTCTGTGGATAATACGAGGCAGCAATATCTCTTGGTTGCACTGTAGGGAAGGATTCAGCATCTCATTATGCTGTAGGAGGTTCCAACTGACACAGTGGGCACACAGTATTGTGCATGTTACTGAGTACCTGCTTCTTTTTCATATCAAAGCTGATGACAGGGTAACAGAAATTTGATGTCACTGTAAAGATTATGAAGAGTGGAAGCAACAGTGTGCACACTGCAAAGCTAGTAGCCATATGGGGCTTGTAAGTCTTCATCAGAGCGTGTCATCACACACAGTCAGACTGGCAATATTTTGTGACACGATTTATTACATAAATATTACACTTACTCTATGGAATATTTCAACATAACAGTATCACAGAAACATTTCAAACACACCGTGCACTTACTGCACAAATTGCATGGCTTTTAAAGGTTGACAAATTTAAGTGATCAATAAAGGGTAACACCTCCAACAAGTCTTTTTGACAAAACATGTCAATCATACTGTGCAATGTGACAGTATCTCTTGTACTAATGCATACGAGAGGTTTGCGTTTCAGAACTTCCATTTGAGGGTAAGAGCTACTGTACCTGCATGGTTTGTGCAAACTTATGTTCAATGTAACGATCTACTGGAGTAGTCTGTGTGACCCTTTCATGAGGCTACCTCACAAGGTCATGAGTATATAAAGCATGCAAGAGCTCAACGGACACACCCTTCTGGTACACTGATGTTGTTGTGAGAATGTAGTTCAAAATTTATCAACCAGACAACTTCACCTCAGTGGTGTTGTCAGGATGCCTTTCAATGTTTTAAATCTCTGAACAGCATTTCTTACTTGCGAGCAAGAATCAAACAGCGTCATTAAATATTACATTTCAAAACCCACCACAAGCACAATGTAACAAATTTCTTACCTTTTTTGTTGAGGAACTGTCTCCACAGTTTTGACAGCAAAGCTGGCTACACAAGAAGTGCTCTTTTTACAGAAATATTTGTTAACTCACAAGGCAAACACTGATCATGCCTTAAGCATTCATGTTTGATGGCTTAAAATAAGACATTATTTACTCCTTTAAAACTGGTAGGTTTTGTGATAGGAAAGTTCTCTTTCAACATTAAAGTCTACTTTGAAAGTTATCATGCGTAGAAGAAAACCACACATTTTACGAACAGAGAAATAGAGCTTTAAAGGATATCTACAGAAAATTAAGAAATGGTCAAGTCATTGGCCCTCA
The DNA here is from genome assembly GCA_021234535.1 of Stichopus chloronotus. Taxonomy (NCBI): domain Eukaryota; kingdom Metazoa; phylum Echinodermata; class Holothuroidea; order Aspidochirotida; family Stichopodidae; genus Stichopus; species Stichopus chloronotus. The sequence continues at coordinate 22,630,638 of CM037843.1, forward strand.
CTGAGTCATAACTTACTCTGTAGCCACTCATAGTAAGTTCCCATTCATCCTGTGCATACGGAACACAACAACATATTTTAGAAGTCTAGATAAAGGACACTGGATAACATTGTATGACCAGTAAACTACTGTACTGTATGTAGACCTACAGTATTGTACACAACGTAAGAAAAAGAAACAACCCCTTTATTCAACTACATTACAGTGTTGCACACTGTAATGTCCATATTGACCCAGTACATACTTACCGTACTGTATTATACACTAGAAAACAAGAGAATGTTTTCTCAACTTTAGAAACACTACTGTCAGAATGACCTTAAGTAAGTGCAGTTCCAAAAAAATTTAGGTCTTTAAGTTCATCCATTTCTCAACTCCCTTTTCCTTTTTTTATTTTGTCATTCATTAACATGCATTTAATTGCAGTCATTGAACAATTCTCAAATAATCCATACCACACTACTGTACCGTAGTAAGAAAAGCCAAATCGGCATATCTCTGTTTCACAATTTTACTAAAAATTTCCAAACATTTTATGAAGGAAATTCTCAAATAAAAATATTTTCTTTTCATTTTAATTTCTTTTTAGTATTTCTGTAGACAAAATGCAAGGTTAGTCACGAATATACTGTGAATCACACAAACTAAACTTGCCAAAATACAGCAAATATACACAAGATTACCACCCAACAAAACAAGCCCAGTCCAATACATCATCCTGAACTTGTACAATAATTCATATGAAAATTCAGTCACGGAAGCTTTGCATACACACACACCACACACACACAACGAGTGATGATGTGTTAGTCTTGAATGCCACACCCCACACACTGTGAAGATGAGTTTTCTCCACATAGTAATCATGTGGAACTGCAATAACAAATACTGCACAGCAGATTGCATGTACGTATGCGGCATACAGTAGTGTAATAGTTGTTCCACAGGGGCAGTTCATCACACTGTGCTGCCTCTCCGCAGACTGCAATCTGAGTGCATGCATAGTACTGTTACTTCATGTAAGGGCAGTACATGCAAAGAATAACATTACTGTACTGGATATGATAGCCCTACATTTCATCACATTTTGCCACACAAAATGGCCAAATTGCTGATCAAATGAAGACATGTGTAGCAGACCATGTTGTTTGAATATTTGGAAAAGAAAGAATTGTTCAAGAGTTATCTCCAGAACTCAGTATATACCTACTGAATGCAAAACGTAAAAGCTACATTTACAATGTATTCCTTAAATGTTTTGAGACTGAATGACAATTAAGAATCGCGAAGGACACTGCATTATCTTCTACTGTGTGGTCTGTGGGTTATTTATTTGCAAAGTAACTTTTTCCGATAAACACCACTGAGGACATTTTTGTACGAGGCACAAATGTACAGTATTCCTTCACTGTCACATGTATGTTCCATGAACATAGCACAGAACTGTAGAACTTGAAAAGAATTTCAATCCAAATATGTATGTACACATGTATGACAGACAATGTGGACTGTAAAATACCAGAAACTCCCTTTTGCTGCAATGTGTACAGTACCTTGAAAGAAATTCTTCTTTCATGGTGGATTAAGTCCATAAAACTGGTAAGACTACTTTAAATGACAAACACTGTTTAGACAACCATCTGTACTGCTGTAAATGATCAGCCTTTAGCAAGACTCATTCATCCATTGAGCAGTAAAATACCCTGCAGAATTTATTTTCTGGAAACTCCAAAAAGAATTGCATTTTAGATGTCCATCAATTAAATGTACACATGTACAGATGACAGCAACAAGGAATTCACAAAACTGTTGTTTGCCTTCCGAGGAGACAGTGGGGACTCCTCAGTTGAAATTTCAGGTTCAAGGTACTCTACCTCTGGGTTGGATCTAAAAGACAACCGAGGGACCAATGCAAAAAATTACACTTTTTCAAGAATTGTGTTCAGGATGTTGTGATGACAGTGTTTGAATCTAATCATGACTCTCTGGTGCAAGTATCCCTATTATATTAAAAGAACAAAACCTGTAAATATGGTGCATATCTTAGCCAAAAAAGGGACAATATGACTGGAAACTTTGGTTTCTCCATGCACAAAAGAAAAGAAATGTGTCAGTTTTCAGAGCAACCAACTGTAAAGATCAAAATATGAGCATGCAAAATGATTAACTGTATTTATCTGTGGTGCAGTAGTATCATCCAAGAAGAAAACAAGTTAGGCGAATTGTGGTAGTGGGGAGGGGGCTATGGTTGTGCATGGGAATGAGAAACAGGGTCATGCCAAAGAACAAAATCCTTGTTTTGAAAGAAACATACTGCGGGTAAATATTCTTCTCCCTGTACAAAAACATTTAAAGAAAAGAAAAAGTAAAGGGAGAGGTAGGTAGAGATAGATGGAAAGGAAGAGCAAAAAGAGGGATTGTGGATAGAAAGCCATTTTGTTAAAGTCATTTTGTTTTTAAGCTCTGAGCTACGAGAGATCTACGGGACTGTCTCCACTGTCTACAGTAGAGCATCACAATATCTGCTGTAAACTGTGCAAGGGATGAGACTGAGAGATGAGTTGCCTAGAGGGTACTGTTTGCACTATAGAAGCTGCTTTCAGCATACACCTGCTTCAAATGACTTCCCTAGAGAAGTTTAATCAACAGTTCTGCCAGACAAAAATATCATTCCATACTTATAAAGCGATAGTGAACATTCCTTGTATCACTCCAGGCGGTAAAGCAGGTGTGAACGAAAATCATTTCAAAACATTCCCACTGAGAGGGTTTGGGGCTTGAAGGAAGGTAGAAATGGTTCCACAGCCTTGTGAGATATGGAGGGACAAATGCATTCCATCTCTTTTCAACAATCCACCATAGTTTGGTGGCAACCCTATGCTGTCTGCACTTTTGAATTTTCTCAAAGTCTGCCCTGATTTTGTAGACTTTGCATCCAGCCACTGCAACAAGTAAAGGCTGTGTTTTGGTTGGCAACCCTCACAATGTTCTTAAACATGAGAGTAGAAAAACACCTGGAATTAAAATCACAGGAGGAGCAGCAGAAACTAATATTGCCCTAAGTCATTACCTGTAAAGTTTGTAAGCACAAAGATAAAAATGACAATATTTTTTCATGCATGCATTGATGCCCAGAGTTTTTTTTTCTGGAGAGGAGAGGACAACAGTTTACAACTGCAACCATTACATGTACCGGTCAGCATGTATAACAATGATTTTCCACACATATCACAATCTGCACTGTGCATTTTAAGTCTACACTTTAAGTCAATTACCATCTAGCAGTAAATATTTGAAACTTTTGTTTGGCTTGCTTAAACTAAAACATCAATACAGTTAGATACCCAGCCTCTCTCACCATGACTGATAGAGGGTTTTGTTTGCATTTCAGATGAAAGCCAAAGGTGGGGTTGCATGCTATTTACATTTCAGCCCACCAGTCTGCAAGTTGCACACCACACTCCTCAATGGGACTTACAGTTACTTGCTACACTAATGACAGAATCACTACACAGGTATGCACAGAGATATCTATAGCATGAGTGTTGTTTCACAGATGAGTAACCATCAAAAGGCCTAAGTACTGTACTTATTGCAAAACCAAACAATTAGCTGACTGAAGTGAGCTACATGGCTATGATACTTTGACCCTTGTGGAACTTGTCAATTGCATTATTTACAGTTTAATTCAATTGACAATTGACACCAGCTTTCAAGCTCTTCCTAGAAGTGGATTCTTGCTTGCATGATAGACTCTCAAAAAGGAATTCCAACTATTAGACTGGGTGTCACCTTTACTCAGGAATTGCTTGATACCTCATCTACTCTAGAGTAAGTTGAGTACTATTGCAATGGCAGGTGCAATGCAAGTGTCATATTGCCAATTTGTGGAATGAAAGTGCCACATTTTTTGTGACTGTGCCAAATATAGACTGATGGCTTGTGTGACACCCCACACTTTTGGAGTTAAGTACTTGAAGAAAAAAAGTAGGAACTCTGAAGCGTCTTGCAACTCCTACTACTGTAGGTAGGCTATTGGTATCAATAACATAACTGCCACATTTTGAGGATGACTTATTGCACAGACAACGTACCGAACTCAAACAGTGTTGGTGGGTAATGATTGGGCTTCTTGATAATAAGAGTTGTTCTTGCTAATAAAAGTAGTCAGACTGAGTTTTTGACATACTACCAGCGACAACTGTCAACTTAACCAACAAAGACAGGTTCGTTTCACTAAACTTGCAACAGAACATTCATTAAAACTGTTAAGCACACATTAAATGATTTCATGAGTGTTTTCTATTGATAGTTTTCAAAATTCCACAGGAGGTATGACATTAATTGATTTAAAATGTAAACTATCAATTCACCCATTCAAGAAAACATGATAGTCTGTTCCAAACAGCTGTTGTGGTCATCTCCCATGGCCATTATACATGTGAGGCTGTGAGCTTATTGACACTTACAGTGAGCTGTAACAACTGCTGCAGTATAGGCAGAAACTATATGACACAACAACAGTGATGCAAACAACAGTGGCATAGGATTACCATTTGTGCAATGATAAATTTAGCTTCAACTACATACAAAAAGCATGATTTTATACAAACTTGTGTTTCAAACTGCTACTTGAACACAGCCAGCAGAAAGGAAGAGAAACTTCCAGTATTGACTTCCAACTTGCTAATAACCATTCTCAAACTGTTGTAAAAGATAAGGCAATGTTTACATAGTACAGTACACTTGATAATTCTCTAGGCTATAATGTGCTACAAATAGGACTTTGGAACTATGAATACCAGAAACGAAAGTTGCACACCACAAGAATGTACATCCAATATATAGAACAAAGAACATGGAAAAGAGACGTTTAACAGAAACACAAAACACCAAAAATTAAATTCTTCACACACATTTTCAGTTCAATTTAGGCAAATCTGGCGGGCACATGTACAGTACTGACTGATACGACAGACTTGTCCTGAGAGAAAAATATTAACAGTAACCGACATCACAGCTATAGGCCTCAGTGCATGTAGTATCATCAGCATTCCAGAAATGTTGTACGATGATGAGACCATCATAGGAACATACTCATAGACTACACTTTGTTGCAAACAGGCCTACATCAGTTTTGATTGAAGATTCAAAATGCGATTATGGTCACTATGGCTCAATATGTTGGTTCAATTTGATTTACTTACCAGGTGCTCCCCTGACAGGACCTCCAATAGACGAATCAGCTGGCGTCCATCCTTTAAATCGTTGTAGAGGTCCGCAATGCGGGAGCCCACCCTTTGTAGGTGAGAGTTTACCCATTTGGTGAAGGTTTTCTTTTGGACCATCTCACGCTCATCTAGTTTTTGAGGATAAGGCAGAAACAGCGACACAAAATTAGTAAAATGACTTTGAAAACTATCAGAGGACAAAAAAAAAAAACATTCACTTTCAATAGCTTGGAAATACTGGGTCAGATGCGTAAATTACAATTGAAATGTGTCATGTTGCACGACAGCCATATGATAGTATGAAAGTTGATTTCATACAGTCAGTCAACATCTTCAAAAAGTTACTATCATATTGCTACTGTCTGAAGGAAGCACAGCAAAGAGAGAACTTGAAGCAATTTCAAGTGTTTATTTGTCCTAAAGTTTCAAATTTACATGTAGGCTATGCACATATGATGAAGGGTGCAAGAAACAATAGCATTTTAAAGTGTACTGTAACTCAAGTTGAAAGAGAAAAATGTAAATCTCACAGTACATGTGTACAAATAATGTTTTGACTTGAATGTCTGCTTCCTCGATGTTATTCTGAGTTTCCATCAATTTGCCTCTAAAAAAAAAAAATAATTAAAAAAAAAAAAGAAGATCGAGACTACAGACCTGTACAATAATAATGTAATCCCTAAAATTTTACTTGTATAGAAGTTTGCCATAAACATAAGACTTGAATTTTCTTCTTTTTTTTATGAAGTTTCCATTCATCAATGTATTAACATTGCAGTGTTCCTTCTTCTCTTACAACAGATTGAAAGCAAAGCCAAAAACTTACCAGTGGACATGTATAAGCCTTGACTTGGTCAAGCTGATGTATCACATGTAGGTACTGTATCTTCACGCAACACAAACCTACGCAACATGTTTTATTCTGACAAATATACTGACAGACCTCTGCTGTTTCAAAACACCAGGATCCACATTCAATCATTTCTATCTTTGATCTACTGTATCACTGTTAATGTTGCTTTAAACTGCACAAACTAAAACTACTGCACAGTTCACTGCAAACTCATGCAAAGTTAAAGAGAGTGCAAACTTTTATGGCCAGTTACTTCGACATATCCAATACAGTAGCTTTATACTGTTGTACAATGGACTACTGGAGACGGAATTACACCAGAATCCACCCTACAGTAAGTACACTGTGCACTACACTGTGACTGGAAAATTCCCACATAGACGTTTTTCCCCTGAACAATTTTCCCTTGGACAACTCACCAAGGTAATTCCCACCAAAATAATGCCCACCTAAACAATTTCCACACCAAAGAATTTCACCTGGGACAACTGCCTCCTGACAAATTCCTCCAGGGAAAGGGTTAGGTAGGGTTACATAAAGTTTAGGTCAGGTGGGGATTGTCTGAGGGGGAAATTGTCCCGAGTTGGGATTTATCAAAATGGAAATTGTCAGGGGAATTTGTCTGAGAAGGAATCGTCCTCTGGAAATTGTCCAGAAGAAAAGTCAGAGGGAAGTCGTCCAGGAATGACACTGCACATTGCACGAGATTTGCTGCTCAAATTTAAATGTAAGGAGAAAACTGACTAACGAAAAAAAAATTTCTTAACATTTCATGACTGTGAAAGTAGCATGTCAAACACTTTTCAAGTGCACAACTTAACCGCCATGTTTGACCAAAACACTTGCAATATGATGCAATATTAGGGATCTACTGGTAAGTCTACCATTCCTATTCCTGAACAAAAGTTTGACTACTGTGAGTTGCTTGAGCAAAAGCATGAATGGACTTCAGGCCCAGAGTTAGAGTACTTACAATTTTACAGTACTTTTGAACCAAGGTTTCATGTCGGCCAAGTTTATACTGTAGGATATGACTGTGATCTGAGCAATGCATATAGACTATTACACTACCTTTCAAAATCACCCTGGAGGAGAAGAAGATGAGCAAATGGAGTCTGTCTGTTCCTCACCATTTATCACTCCTTCCCTCAGCTAATTCTTCAGACAAAAAAGGACACCATAAATAATCTCTGCATGCAATCACTGCAACATCCAACCTACAGTAAATCTACTGTATGTACTGTACAGTATTGCAAGTACTGTCTAAAGTTGAGCACTAGTTAATCCAGTTCAACAGTAACATGGCTCACTCGAACTCTTGCCTCTTCTGTCTCATCCAATTACTGTTGCCTTACCTGGGGTGTAAGCTGCTTGTTCCACAGCAAAATCTAACTCATCCTCAAGCTCGCATTCAGCTCAAGTAAGGAAGAAGTTAATGCCAATCACGTTAATAGGGAGAAGTGAAGTACAGTGTGGGGATGAAGGAGATCGGAGAATGATATGTTCAGTAGGTGCAATAACAAGATAAAATGAGGAAGGAAATAAGAAAACAGGATGAACAGACATGTAGAGTAATCACAATGAACTGGGCAAGGACAGAAAATGACCACATGTGGTTAAGATTCAAAGGTGCATGTAAGGTAGACATAAAGCTTGCAGGGAAGGGGGAAGGGGAAATCCTGCTACACATTCAAAGTTCGCATATGTTGGGTAAGGGAACATCGAAAGGCTGGCTGAGGCAGGGAGGGGGGGCATTCTGCAACATTAATACCTGTAAGGAAGTTTTTATTTAAAATACTCATCTGTGAAATGGCTGAATATTGTTTGTTTTAATGTAAAATTAATATTTGTGGTCAGTAGAGGTCGTACAGTATGTGTAACAAGAATTGTGTGAGAAGCAAATGACATCCAAGGCAAAAACGTAACTGGTTATTATGCACAAAGGAAGGAGAAGAACACAAATGTAGCTACAGGGTGATGTGGCCAACATACCAAACTGATAGAGCTGATGTTCATATGGTAAGTGTAGTACAGTAGAGTGTAAGTCAGGATAAACAGCAGACAACACAATGAAGGCAAAGGGCACAGTATTGATTGTCTGGTGAAGACAAATGTTTATGTTCCCAGGCCTGGAAATCCTTTTGTGCATACAACTGACGCTCTTCAGTTTATGAAAGCGTCTTCAGCTTTTTGTCCTGCTAGGATGCTGTGTTCAAAAGCTCGCTTTATTGAATTTGAAGTTACTTATAAGCCTTTTGTGCATGGTTCTACCCCAGTGATCCCCCCTAATATCTTGACCTAGAAGAAAACCTTGAACTACTGTTCCTAGGGTAAGATTGTGCAATATTAAGTACTTACACCTTCAGGTACTGACATAGACTGTAAACTTACAGATAAATATCTACATGATGCGACATCACACATTTAAATAACCTGGGAAATCCAAGGAGAACAGTATCACCCAGAAGGATTGTCACCACTAGATATTCCTGTTCATTGGTTTACACAGGATCTGGTTCCAAGGGTGAATGAACATTTTGTGGACATTTGCAAAAAAAAAAGATTTAAAAGGGAAACAAAACATGTTTCACAGAAAACAACACACTTTTAGAACCAATGTTTATAGACAATGAATGATAGATTATTCAAAATAAGGAAGACTTATAAAATTCTTATCAGGGAATAACTTTCTTGAAAGTTTCTAACAGATAGAAATCCAGTTATTTGTTGCTTAAAAATAACTTGTTCACCCAACCTTTTAGAAATTCAAATAATGCAGGGCTCTGTAACTCATCTTATGAATGTTATGAGGAGATAAGCTGTTGCAGAAGTTAATTTGAGACTAAATATTCTATTTTTTCTCTCTTTTTTTGTATGTCCTGTTGCACGTTACATGCCTTATTTTCCTTTAATTCATAGAGACTGGACAATGTGGTTGCTAGTAAAATTGTGCAATGTGTATGCCTCAAGGTGTTTAGTGTATTAATTATGATGCTTACATTGATGTGTATAAGCCCATTTCAAACTCAGAATAAACACCATCCTAGTTAAAAGTTAAGGGAAGGAGTCATGTAGCTATTACAGATGAGAGCAACAAATTGCATGGAAAATCTCTAGATGTCCAAAGTGAGCAAATTATACAGGGACTGGTGAAAGATGCAATAGATATATACTGAGCCTCAGAGATAGGACAGCAGTCTGCCTGCTGACTACTGCTGGTTTCTTACCTGCCAATGCCTTAATCCTGGACCGCTCAAAGAGCTTGGCCCCACCCTGGTCGTCAAAGGCAGTCTCTTCATCTTTACTCTTTTCCCATCTTTCGGTCTCAATTGACATGGCTGATTGATGGACTCAGCCTACAGAATACAAAATAAAAAGAAGGTAATGACAGGGTCAATTTAGAGAGATCTAATTAAAACAAACACTTGTTTAAACTGTTGACCAGGGACTGACATGAGCATAAACAAGGGCATGAAAAAAGGGCCATCTATTTCCCAAAGCAAGGGCCATCATAACAAACGGTACAGTAATAATTGGCAATAATTGCCAGAAGTTGAGGTTAACTTTTATTTTTTGGGTAGGATTGTTTCAAACACTTTCTCTACTGTACTGTAGTCACACCATCCATTTCTGTATTTTTAAGCCCTACTGTACATGACTGCAGCCATTAAAACTATGAACCAACCATGCAGAAATTTTGGATTAAGGAAATACAGAAAAATCACACTGCATGGTTATGACATTTTTCTATTTGGTCATGTATGGTATTTTTCAAGTAGAACTTCAAAGTCTTTGTAAACTGGAAAATTATTATCAAGTTAAGTAGTCCTTGCAATACTACAGGTTTCTGTAGCACTACAGTTGTTCCTTCATCAATGATTGTTTAACAGTTCAAGAGGTGACACGTGAGTCATCGCTAGTCTTTGTTATCAAATTAGGATAAATCTTAGCGAAATTTCAATAAATAAGTGAAAACAGTAGAGGCATTGGATGCAGCAGTGTTCTTACCTGTTGAGGTGAAACAGAAAGCTGAATAAATAACAAACTTCCTTCAAAACAGTGTCAGACTTCAATTGACAATCACCATCATAAATACATCCATTAAAATCTCCAAAAAGAATGAATTTAGCTGCAGCCAGTGTCTATAAATACCCAGAAGATCCCAGCTCAACACAAATTCACATGCATAATTTCCAATTACTGTAGAAAATACATGTACCGTGAAATGACTGTACATTAAGTACTGTAAGCAACACACCCAAAAAGGTGCTTCATGCACACATTTTATCTGTTCCAAAGAAACAACTGCACTTATCTGTTTCTTAGTTTGCAAGGTGCCTAAAATGACTCAAAGCTCATATCTTCCTACAAGGTATCAAAGTTTGATTTAATTCCCTCCGACAAGATCCACGAAAACATCCGTTAGGAGATGGTGGTTCAACCTAACCTTTCAGAGAGACAACAGCAGTTGTCCAAATTACCCTTCCATGAGGTTTGTACCGTTATTATGAAACTGCCACAGCAAAGATACAACTGCAGTTCAGCAAAGAGCATACACAGTGGAGTGTAGAAAGCATTTCATTCCGTAGAGCCTTCTGTGTACACTTGTCTGACTCACCAATACCAAACACAGCCAACTCATTAACGATGCAGTCACGGAGAGGGCAGGGAGATAGTTGCTGCTCACTGTGTAGGCTGCTCAGGGAGTGTTAAGGTTTTGAAAACATTTCAGTACAATAACACACAGTGATGCAATGCTGAGAATATGAAGAACGCATAGGACTCTGATAAGTATACACTGTTGTATCTAAAGTAGCAACATTTGACACCAGGCCTGAAGGTGCTACCAGACAGCTTTTGAAACATCAATCATTCAATTTATCATAGAGACCTGGTATGCAGACACTTCTATCCTATCAGTACAAGCTTAAGAAGTACTTCAGTTGCACTTTATGACGCACAACAAAGCAACTTTGTACAATTTCACATGGTAAGGAAGAGTGTGACACACTAACATGGTCAAAGTCAGGGGTCGGCAACCTACGGCCTGCAGGCCAAGTCTGGTGTCAAGAATCCAGCCGGCGGAGAGCAGTCAAAATAGGGTGCAATAAGCACAATATGCAATACTGATTGCAACTATCAAATTCCCATATACACCTCACCTCCAGCTATTTCAACTACCCCTTTGGCACTCCACTAATTCGCCAAATGGCAAGTTGTGCCGTGCTATCGAAAGGTTGCAAAACCCCTGGTCTAGGGTAATCAACCCAGTACATTTTATTGGCAAGTTGCTCACATTTATAGCAACAGACTTGAAAATTTGTGCACAGTAAAATGTTGGAATCGTTGCACTGCCAGCAGAGAATGACTTCTGATACAGATGCAGGGCTGACACTGTGTTTGCTTGACTTTTTTCTTTAATGGCCATCTACCACAATTACTGTAACCTAAATCTGGAAGGGTAAACAAGGTAACTCTAACAAGAAAAGGAAATTAACCTCTGCCTGTTATGAACGATTTAATAGTGTTAGTGACTGGCCAGGAAATTAGTCTCCAAGACTACACACAGTAGGTGGTTCATGTACTGTAAAAAAATCACCATTTCAATTATTACAGGTGGAATTCTTTACATGAAGAAATATGACACAGAAAACTTTTTCTTTATTATGAAACTTAAAGAACAATTCATAGTTGTGACATCATGTTACTTTTTGCACCTCCTTCTTTCAAATCAGGGGTAGGCATACTGCATCTCGTCAACAGGTGTGTGTTAAATAACAAATTGTCTGAACATGTCCCAACAGAGAGGGAAAAACTGCTCAGTTTTTAATTATTCTTCCATTGACATCCCATAGATAATACTCATTGTGAGTTTTGCCTTTCCCAAGTTTGGCCTTGGAATGCTTTTTGGTCAAAGATCACCATTGCTTACCTGAAAACTGTTGGTCAACATCAAAGAAATTTGACCAAACAACATACCATATTCAAGCTAGGGAGATGCATAAAACACACACACTACTGTAAACTCCAGTGTATTTCACTTTCGGTATGTAAACAAAAGAAAATCTAAATACTACAGTAACAGTTTTTTCCTCTCTACCTGGGCACCTTTTGACTGAATTTGTGGAACCCTCTTAATCACACATCTCTTAAGGAGATATGATCATAATCTATTTCAAAGAAGAGAGTGCAAAAAGTCATGCAAGCTGTATGTCACAAACCTTCCTTTAATTTATGTAAGGCACAATTTCTTTTGACGCACTTGAGAGATCAAGAGAGGAATGAACGGTAACTCCTTTTATTAGAGCTACAGTATCATGTAATGTACTTTAGAAGGTTCATGGCAGGCTACCTGTAGACATGAAAAAAGTGAAATGCTAAATACATGGAATGTTTGGGGGGGACATAAATCTCCAGCTTTCAGTGCTGACCTTCAACCTGAGATTATCCAGGGAATTGAATGGAAAACACAAAACAGCCTTAGGTCTCCACACTGCTTCACAGAAGATAATGCACTGCACACATGCATGATTTTTCTGGGCAATGGTACCAGGCATGGATCCAAGGAGGGAGGCACTCCAGCCTCAGCATCTCTCTAGCCCCCCTTCTTTGCCACATTAAATAGTAACAAAAACATAAAATTAAGCAATACATTATTCTATCCTTAGCAGGGTTGTTTGATTTAAATCAAGCTGATTAAAATCATGATTTAAATCATGATTTTTCTACTGAAAATATCATGACTTAAATCGATTTTATTTTATTTAAATCATGATTTTTTTTACAAAAAAAAAATCAACAAAACTGTACAGTAGTCTGGATGAATACTCAAAGTAAAGTAGGATTGGGCAGTAAATCAGTGTGCAAGTCTCTCCCAGTACTGATGGTGCTGATAATGTACTTGCAATACCAACACCTGACCCAGTTCGTACTGTAAGTAGAACTGGAACTTTTACAACATACGTACCTGGTACCACTGAAATTTATCAGTATCAGTGCTATCTAATCAATTTTAGTAAACTATCACTTTCCTTGAAATTTAGCATTAATACTCTCATATCGACATCAAAACAGACCAAAATGCATCCCAAATCATTCAGTACATTTCACTTCAATAGTTCACAAAAGAACTGAATTCTTAACGTGACAGTAAAACGATCGAACAGATGCTGTGTGGTTCTAAACGAGTACTGTAAGAGGTTGGTTCTACTCTATAGTCTCTAGGTTGAAACAGGCCTACGAATGCTGCTGTCATTTACCAAATTACTTATAAGCAACATTATTATGTTTATTTTAAGACATTTTATGTGTTACAATTTCTCTACTGTATGAAGTAATGTTTCACAATAATTCTAAAAAGCCAAGCTACATGTAGAAGACTAATGTTAGGCCTACAGTAGGTGTCTATTAAGTAATGCTTATAATAATATATTTGGAAACAGACTATGTACTTTCGTCAGCTTTTCAAGTTTTTGCAAAAACAGCTGTTCACAAAAGCAACCCTTTCAAATGAAACATCAATATTGTGATGAAATTTGTTCCTACTGTAAGGATCAGTCTCCTTTTAGAGATGAACATCTACAGCACAGTAATTTTAGAAACATTTATGATTCAAGTTCAACTTTGCAGCATACAGTATCAGTTTACATCACAGGAATATGCTATGGTTTGCATACAGATCTACTGTACTGTAAGCTTTCCTAACTGATACTGAACATACAGTAGGATTGGCAGTCAAAGAATCTTCTGGAAACATTAAGGCTATTTTTTTCTAATCACATAAGGTCTCTGTGCAACAAAAGAAGTGAAAACATGCCATGCTGTAAGAGCTGCGTCCATAAGGTGTGTGAAATTCAGAAATTTCTGGCTGATTTTCATGAAAGGTTCTAGAGTAATGATAGATGAATATGAGTTACAGTAAACTGTAAAATCCAGCAACTTTGATACATGCAGCAACAGTACATGTCCAGCAAAGTTACAGTATCCCTGAATGAAATCATATGACCATATTGTAAAGTACATTCTGCATTTACTACATGACAAAATAAGCTCAGAAATTATAACACCTGTGTAAATACAAAATAACCCATGCAGTGGCATGGGTTTAACTTTGAGGCAAAATTCTTACTTGCAGTACCTTGCAAAGCAAACAAGTTGATGAAGGTTGAATATACGAAGTGGTTTACGTGTTCATCCTAAATTGGAAGTGTCTTAAAGTGAAAAACTTAATACATGCTGTTGTTTGGATTGCTGCTGGGTGGAATGTGCAAGAAAGACCAAAGTTCAGACAGGCAATAAAATTTTGAATGGAAATAAGGAATGTGCAGTATGCAGGTTGTACAGTGATGGGAGCTAGGCCTACAGTACTTAATTACAACCATGCTGAAGAAGTTTAGTAAGTAAAGGGTCAGAAAGGACAATGTCCTCATAAAGAGACCCTGACAAAGCAGACATCCCTGGCCCAAATAAAAAAAACCAGCAGAATCTACCACAATGCCGAAAATTCTAAGTGCGTTCTTAATATAGGCAAAACACTCTTAGACATCACTACAGACTCTGGCAGATCATTCCATTCATCCACAACTCTTTGTGTAAAGAAATACTTTCTGACATCCAGCCTACACACCCGGAGCTTAAATCTATGACCACGAGAACTCCTTGAATTAGACCACTGAAAAATTTCACGAGAAACTAAATTATCAGCACCATGAACAATTTTGAACACTTGAAGCAAATCACCATGTGAACGTCTAAGCTCAGAGATGTAAGATGAAATATTTTAAATCTACGATCCTAACCTACATATCTTATGGAACTAATGAGCTTAGGACAGTAGCTCAAATGAAATAATATGCACAGTACATGAGATGTTCTACTACTGTAGTACTACTATGCTGCAGAGTCTTGCGATAATGATGCAGAAACCATTGACTTGTGGAATAATACAGCAGACGTAAGAAAACAAGAAAAAACCTTTTACTGTAGATTGGGATCAAGCAATGAAAGTTAATCTACTGGTGGTTAGGCATTTTAAGTTTTTAAGTGATGATGTGAGGTTAAATAAACTTAAAGACATGTACATTAAACAATAAACATATTGCTTCATCTAAGTTTTTCTCTGTTCTTCAATACCCCATGGGCACGCTCTGCATAGCTGACATTAGAAATGGTACTAACAGTTTCTAACACTAACATAAAACATTCAAAGATGGTGAACAGTTGAACTACTGTTTTGAAAAAAAGTGAACCTTACTATGAACATTAGACCATGGCCTACTGTACATCTACAATGTACAGTCCAGTATGCAGTATTATCTCATCTCCTGTATTTTCTGCATGGGAAAAAATCTGTGATTCAGTGTAGTCTCTCTGCTGAGCTGTGCTGTGTCCCAACGGAATTGTCAGGGAGAACTTGTCTGATGGCCGTGATAGGGAATTCTCTGAGATTTGAATTGAACAGATCTATGCAAATTGTCCAGGGGAGGATCTCAAAAGATCCAGAGATAAAATATCTGAAATTATTTTTACTGTAATTCAACCATCAAATTAGTGAATGTGATGTACAGTATGGGACAAGGTACAAGGAAAACTGTGTTCCAGTGTGACATCTGGTGGAAACATTCCAGTGCCTTATGTAATGTATAAATTGTGCATGCCAGTTGCCACTGGTTGTCCTTCATACATGACATCAGTGCTAACAAATGTAGGGGAGCTCATGAATAATCATTTGACTTGTCACCAACACAACTGACAGCAACTGTTACTGTTGGGTAGCCTACAGTATACGTGGAAATCAGGTTTGAGTGTGAATAATCCACAACACAGTGACATCAGAGTCATTTCTATGTCATGTCTTTGTAGGATTGAGCTGCTTAATGGAAATCTAATTACTGGTCCAGACTCCATACCAAAACATATTTTACTTGACCCTTGGTCACTTGATTTGTGTATAATTGTAATTCACAACAATATCAATTTGCAGTGAAAAGAAATCTGAGAAAGGATAACAAAAGTATACCCACAACTCAACAGTAATTCCCTGAACCATGTACTGCCACACCCTCCCATAGCCTGTCTAAAATTCCTCCTGGTGCGAACACAATCCTAGCTTTAAGTGTCACATGACCTAGTGAACATGCACGGACCACCCCTTAACCCCAGCTGCTACTGCTTTTGACACAAAATATGTCATGACCTTTGTTGGACTGCTAGAGGTCAATGCACTGTAGTTCAGGCTTCAGCATTTATTTATTGTACAGGCCTAATCTTGCTTTTGCAAGAGGCTTAGAGGAGGAAGTGTGTGTTTTCCCATAATTTCCAGATTGTTTAGTCTAATTAAATATACAGTAGACCTTTTATCCAACATAACTGCACATGATAAAAGTCATGAGCTATGTTTTCAGTAGGACCCATTGATATGTTCCTTCTACGGTATTGATGGCAGATGTATGCAGCCCAGGGTGGCTCGGGTAGGGGCCAGAGCAGGGTGGGTGGGGGCACGTAGACAAAGGATATATAGGAACTGTCTATGCGGGCTCAACAATTATGTGGTTGCCATGTGTGTGAGGAATGAGGATATCTGAAAACATGTTTTTAATAACAAAATAGTCAAAGGACTTTGTGATTCATTTGTGCCACATTACCATTACACAGATTTCTTTTGCCTTCAACAAGGAATCAAAAAACACTTTTAGGCTTTATAAAGGAAATTAAAGCAGTAAAAACCATACTTTTATTACAGCTCATCAAATCGGCCATGAACTGCCAGTGTCAGGCCTAGCAGTATCAGGGTAAGAGTAGGCCTAGCAGTATATAATCAAATAATTAAAGCTAGAATATGAGTTTCACTGGAGGTTGCCTGGTCATCTACCTTTGTTCTTCATCAGAGTTTCGGGGAAGAGAAAGTAGGGGAAAAGATAACCTGTCACAAAATCTAGATGAGAACTATGCACTCATCTTCCAGACATTTGAATATGAAAATTGTGTTGACATTTTTGTTGGCCTTACAAAATTCAGTTTCTCCAAGAAAGCAGGTCAGTCAATCATCATGACTCAAAATCACACAGACCAATAGGAATGGATATGAATACTCATGTATGCAAAAATGGGGCTTTAATCAGTGTTTTTTGTAGTGACTATGTCATGTTCCACAGAATCTGACGGTTGCTGACAAATTTTCAACTCAAAGTCCAGCTTTCGCCCACAGACTTCTGTACTTACATTTCCCTAACTTTGACTTTTGAGGCAATTTTACAATGACACAGTTTATTTCCATCCACATGGAGAACATAACATATAGCAGCAAGACAAAGGTAAATGCAATATAAATATTTACATAACACAAATCTTAAGTTTGTCTTGAACATATTTGAGATATGATGGAAAAGGAGAAAACTGAAGTATAATACTTGTAAATTGTTTTCCCCTGCAAAATAATTTACCCCAATCATTGACCCCAATACAGTAACACTACTAAGTGTTGTATACACAGAAGTCTGGGCAACGGCAATTTCTTACCACAACCATGTTTTTTTCCTTTATTTTAACTCTATCAAATCATCTAAACCTTAAAAAGTGTGAACATTATGTTGTATGGCTTATGCAATGTCCAAACCCGGATGGAAGTTACAGTTGTAATGATATCAGTTATCACTTAAGTAAATGACCTATAGTAATAAGTATAACAGTACCAATTTTACACTAAGATGCATTTATTCATACCAATAATCACATCGCACAATTATGCAAGTTTGGCCAAACTTAGGCCCTTATCAAAGTGTGGTCTACAGTATCCCCTCTTTAGTGTATGTATAGGCCTAGGTCTAACAGTTGGTCTCAGCTGTATCAGTACGCATAGGCTATGTTGAACCCGTTCAAGAATCACAGAGGATGCATCAAACATCGAGTTAAACTTGGGCAACTAATCGTTCCTGATTTCTGCCTGTTGAGTACTCCGTTAGTAATAGACTAAGTTACACCCAGTCATGTTACTTGTAGCCTATGTTACTTTTACAGTTGAACAGGTTTGGATAAGACATTCCTTGGTTTAACCCCCATGGCATGGATAGCCCCCACATTTGACGGTCCCAGCGTTCTATACTTCAGTTCTATGGCACAGAAATCATCATTCATCATGGCCCTGTGAACTACTGGGTTTAGTGTTCGTGATGCTAACGGTAACCCGTCGCCTAGGTTTGACCTGCTGAGTTGCAGCCTAAGCCAGTCAATGCACAAGCGCAGCTAGAGCTGACCCATCCCATTCCCAATCCTATCGGTCTCACCCAAGTTGCACAAACACAATGCAGCACAAACATTAAAATAGTGGCAAAGTACCTGGCTAATGTAATGATACCAGCGTAACCACCTACATGTTAGTAAGTATGCATTCGCACTAAAGATTTCAAGAACAGCATATGACAGATACTTGTTACAGAAAAGCTGATGAGTAAACCTACCTTCGATCAAATTTAAAATACCGATAAACTTTAAGGAAGTGGAGCCAGCTTCGCTCGTTTAATCCGTAAAATTCCGGCGTAATGTTTGCAATTCACTACGCCTAGTTGATCCCTACGTATGAGACTGTACCGCCGATCGGCTAGTCGATCGAATAACGGCCGGATAGGCTGCAAGCGCATAAATTATGTTGATCACAAAGCAACACCCATTGTTAAGTTTCTTCCGCGTATGACCATTAATTTGCTAAATTCAAGGAATTATTAGTTCATATACGACGGAAAAATTTACTACGAAAATTCATTCCGTACCACACATAAATTTGAGACTCTCATCAATCCAGAATTCTGACAAATTTGTAGAATCTCATGTCAGTTGTCTGTCTAATGCGTAATAATCTTGTATTGAATTGGTATATGGCTCATGACTATTCATATTTTATATGGTGGCCAGAAATTCGGTGTATTTATTTGCTGAGAATTGTTTCCACTGGCGTAAAACAGTCTTGTTGCCACTAGGCTCTAATGCTCTGTTTCTTTTCTTTTACCAATACAGCTTTTCCCGGTACATGGAAAACAGTGATTATTGATCATTTAAAAGGAAAAGAATTGCCATATGTGGGGGGGGGGGGGGGGAGGGGAGAGGGGAGGGAGAGTGGCGCATGCATTGTTAGACAGGATGGCAGTGGCGTAACCAGAGGAGGGCAGGGGACCACCGGACCCCTGTCAAATGTCCTCCCCGTCCCCTCCCCCTCCCCCATGAAACTCGAAGGTAAAAACATATAGGCCAAACTTTGTATATGATAAGAACTTCCCAAACTGTTATTGAAAGTACGGATTTATAGCATTTGCATGGAAAAAGGTTACTGACAATAGAGAAGTTTTGAAATCTTTATATGACACAAGTTTTGAAAACCTCACAAACGTACAACGCAGAAGCCTACTTATCCGAAAGTCCTTGGCAGTGACCATATGGCTTGGAAGTTTTACCTCCAAGGTAGTACGTCCATGCACCAGAGTGCAAACTGCGGTCAGTATAAAGAAAATGTTAGCTGGAACTTACAACGCTAGTGGGAAATGCCATTTTCCCGCAATCTGAGAGGCATTTTTATCAAAACATTTTCTCTGTACACTACGTGCCAACCGATGGTGGTGCCCCGGCCGCTTCGGGTACGGGTGCAGGGGTTCCCCCCCCCCCCTGGAAAAATGGGTTCCTAAAGGTTTATTCCTCCCCAGATATTTGCCAATTGCGTCGAGAAAGAATACTTAGGATGCGTAACTCATCTGACACGTATTTCTCCTTTTTGCACATGCAGTTGAGGATGGCAGACATGAGATCCCCATTTTAAGGACAGCCTCAGGTATATGCAGCTCATGCAACTACATCCGGGAAGTGCCGTCTCCGGCTATTTAGAGGGTTCTGGAAAGCCAGAAATTACTTCTGCGTTCGGGGCCAACTAATATGAGTTGCGCTCCACTTCCAGTGCCGTAGCCACAGACATTTTGGGGACGCGATGGATGATGATGAAAAGGAGAGCCAAAAAAAAAAAAAAAACGACCAGTGGAGGGAGGGATAATAAGTTTTCAGAGTTGGGGAAACTAGGGGGAGCTGGCAAATTGGCTTCACAATTGAGATCTTTTTATGATATTGAAAAGTAAGACACGAAACAGATTAACAGCACAATGGAAAAAAATCGTTGATCCGAGGTTGATCCCCAAAAGTATTGGTTGTCAATGTCAACTAAGGCTATTGCTAATAAGAATCAATATATGCTGCCATATTAGTATGTTAATTCTGCTATACTTAAAAGTTAACGTCAATTCTACTATTAGAAGTACGTCATTTTCATAAAAAATGAAAATTTTCACTACAGGTGCATGCAACAAGCTCATGTTTTACCCCTAAAGGCGTTTCCCTTAAAGTCTTCCAGTTGGGTTCGCTTCGTTGCGTTAAATAATGTTCAACCACCTACTCCATTTTTAATTTTTATTTTCAGGCGTAAAATGGGCCATTAGTCAACCAATATAGAAAAAGGGCGTCTTAAGGTATGTTCAGCCCCTCCCCCTAATCTTTGCAAACTGTTCCAAGAATAAATGAAACAGAATGTATAATTCACTATGATTATTGCATCATATCAACCCATCTGAAACGCATTACCATTTTTCATACATTAGTTTTTATCTTATTAATTGAGAAATTGCAGGCATGAGATCCTTAGATCAAGACTGGGTATATGCAGCTTAGAACGCTCAGAAAGTGCCGTTTCTGGCCATTTGGAGGGTTTGAAAAGCCAGAATATTTTTGTAGGCTCCACTCCAACTGATGTGGCGCTCCGCTTAGATAGTCATGCTGGCTCTCAATTTCTTATTTTCCAATACTGTTCTAGTCCTTAACCTTTAGTGTAGATTCATAGATTCAGGTGTCAAAGAAAGTCAATTTTGCACCATGATTCTCCAACTAAAAAAGGAATAAAGACGATCCTTTTTTGGCACGGTGGAGCGGGGGGGGGGGGGGGCATCCTCTTAGACCTCTCCTTATGCTATGTATCGGTCCACTGACTGATGTTAAATCCTGGCTGAAGCCCTCGGAGGGGATATCCCCCCTTATACCCCTCTACCTGACGGCGGTCAAGAATAGGGACGATGAGTCGATTTTCCCCCTCACAAGAAAAACCTCGCTACGCCCCTGAGATAGTCCTTAGAGTCCCCAAAGGGACGTTCTGATAGTCCTGCCGTCACTCAGCCCCACTCCTTTTAAATATGTATGTATGTATTATATGTATGTATAGTTAAATAGTCCTGTCCTGCACTCACTGCATCCCCCCAGTGTTTTTGCGCCCCTCCGCGAATGCTTTAACTCCCCGCCCACATCACTGTACCATCCAGTGCGGTATGGCCCCTTAAAAACAAAGGGCTTGTATCCATAAGTAGTAAATGATAATCATGCAAAGGGAAAAAACGTAAAGACAAGGACAAGATTTTTCGGCCTTATTTGCATCTTAAATGCCGGTAGTACATGATTTTAACAGATTTTCTGCTGTTTCATGCAGTAGGACAGAGCAATACGATGCAACTAACGCATCCATGATTTGATTGAGGGGATAACCACTCTCACGTGCTGGTAGTAGTATCACTCAGTGTGTTTCAGAAATGCATTTATGACCGTTGGTTGATGCAGGATGGTGGGGGGCACAACCCAAAGGTGGGATAAAAATTGTTTGTACAGGGAGATTTTTTACAGGGGGAAAACTTCAGATTTTAAATTTAGGTAGATAACGAACGAGATGTAAGAAGCCTGGTCAGTCATCGAGTTAAAGTTGAATCGACTGATATTACGTCTTCGTAGGTATGAATGTCGATTTTATTCCTATTCTAGAACAAAATGACAGTACAGTAGATTGAAGAACATTAAAGTTACAATTGTTTTACCGAATCAATCAATCAATCGTGAGGGCATTCAGTTTTGGAAACGCTTTTCAAACAGGAGATTTCCTCCACCGGGCCCATATCACTATACCACCAGTTTTGTCCCTCCCAAACAGAGAACTTGCCTCAGCCAGTGTGGGACGTTTTTGGTCGAATGCGTGAAATTTAATTTCTAATCCCCAAATTCTCATTACTACAAAAATGGCTAAATGACCATTCGTTTAAAAGTAATTTTGAGGAATCTCCCAGTGGCAACTTGAAAAACTTATTTATTGTGATCAGCACATCGGAATTTACAAGTGAAGATGCGGAAGTATTTATTGATTCTACTTCTGTCTTAAAAATTGCGATAGTTCTTGCAGTGAGTGTAATTTCACACTTTTTAGAGCAAGTCTCGCTCATGGATATATCGTTTCATATTTTAAATCGATATTTAGACTTTCCTTACTGAAGGGAGTATCGACAGCCATATAGGACATACCAGGCAGAATCGAAATGTATACGGTAGCTTTTACGGTGCAGTATAGAGTCATAATCTTTCTACTACTATCGTTTTTCTTTTATTCTCACAAATGTAATTTCCATTATGCATGGCTTAAGCAGAAAAAAGATTTCTATTAAGCCAGCCTTGACATTTAAAATATTTTTGAAAAGAGTGTTAAATGATGATTGTAAATGGGAATTACGTTAAAAACTGCAAAAGCGGTGCAATGACATTTTTATCTCACTATGATGGCCCGGCGTCTTAGAGAATGTTTGGAGTAAGTCATTGTCCAACTTCACCAAAGAGCGATAAATGACTGCTTCTTACAATTCGAAACAGGTATTGCATTTCTTTCAACATATTGCCATTTATTTATGGATTGCAATTGCTTAAGTAATCAATCTTTGCATTTATACCAAATGTTCATTTCTTTTTTGAGTAAATTGGCGGGACAATCGAAGGTTGTAACTTTCATACAGTCCATTCTTTACGTCCGTAATATTCGACCCCTGGGCAGATAATAGTGTGTGTATACATATGGTGAATCGTGTAATAACTGCACCGACAAAGACTATAATAAAAATTAAGAAAGTCTATCATGAGGTACCATGCTAGTAAAAGTGGTTAACTATGAATTTATTATTACAAATTAGGCTACTTGTAATAAAGTATGATGATTTTTACTTGCATGGCATTAATGGGCTATCGTACAGAACCGAAACCCTCAACAACCTGAAGGTTTCGAGTTCTTGTATGCTGAATTTAATAGAAGCATGAAGGGTACATCAATGCACTTTCTAGCGAGGAAGGGAAAATACTCTCTGAACTTCTCACCAAAGCCTGAATTGAAGGTTTTCTTAAGAAAACTGATGAGATAAAACTGATCTATCTACGTCACATTTTCTATCTATCTAGCCAGATTTTTCTTAGATAAAAAATATAGCCAACTAAAAGAAATGTGAACAATTGATAAGATACGATGCAGGTCAGCGTAAGAGTTGTAGTGTAGCAAAAAGGTTGTGACCCCCTAGCTCTCCACTTCAATACCATGGGGAAAAAAGTCCAAGTCAAAGTTACTATATGGTTTAGTTCATGCTGTTTACAGTGTCTTTTCTTAGGCTATGTCATGGAAAGAGATGGTATGATTTGGCAAATATTCACTTGGGCGACAAAACGCACAGTGTTGAAGTTTTTATTCAACATAATTCAGGAATAGGCCACTGTATTGTGAACCAGCCTTAATTTACAACCCTCCCCCGATGGTCGAAACTTTCCAGGTGTCCCGTGCTGTGAAATGTAGCCAGTCTTGAAATAGGAATCTCATGTTTGCAATTTCTCAATGCATGAGAAACAACGTCAAAATTAATTCAACAGTTTTTACCTTCTAACGATAACAGATTTTTTTTTGAGAAATTTTCAACTACCAGGTTACCGTAAACAAAATCTGTGACAATATTTGGCATCTTTTATGTCACAAAATGTGCGAGACTGAGATCTTGAGATTCCAACAGCTATTTCAAATGTTCAGACTATCTTCGCCTCTAGACTGAAATATAAAGGATTCAAATGGTACGGTATTTCAGATTTATTCAGAAAGTTTTCAATTACCATTTAACCTTACACACAACCTGGCATCCTTCTATGTCATGAAATGTGTTAGAGTGAGATAAGAAATTCCCCCAACAGGTACTTTAAATTTCCCAACTATCGTCACTTTGAAAATATTTTTTGGGGGTGAGGGGGTGAGACACCACACCACCACTCGCCCTGTTGCGATGGTCCTGGTACCGTAAGTATCGTATGTTTTTCATCGATGTGGGAGGGTCAGTGTCTCGATGTGACGGTATAGCCTATGCTGAAAGGTCCACATCGGCTTATATGGAGAGAGAATGACTTTGCATAAGATGTATGAGCCAAGAAAGACGACTGTTCCGACGTTTTCCGTAATGCTCAATCGATTGTTTTACAGCAGGTTGTTTACTTATTCACAGATCCCCAAGACTATATACAATTCAACAGTCGGTTCTCGAACAGTTTCCCACGACAGCCCCCTCCCCGACAAAATCCCCTAACTCTCAGAGAAGGAATTGTCAGTGAGGAGTTTACTGAGGTGGAATTAAAATGTCGCGACGTCGTAAAATTTAAAAGCATGATGTCACTCGCACGTCCTTTGTTTTTGTTCAAGTTAAGAAAACTATTTATCCAATGCTTTGATTTGTTTACAGGCCACAACTTTGTCACAGGGTCTTTTTTTGACCATTCAGTCGCAGAGTCATACGGTTTCTGATACTGATTGATTCGTATGTCTCTATCTGTCTCTTCATTTATAGACGAACGTGTGGCGGGGGGGGGGGGGGGAGAGTCTGCACTTGCAGAGGAAGGACTATCAAAGAGAATGTAGTGTCACATGGCCGAAGTCTTGAAAAAGTTGCTCCCATGACGCGCACTGATCTTGACTGTCGAATCTCACCTTCTAGAAACTGGAATTAGTTTGGAATAATTCATTCACCAAAGTGACCACAGAATATAGGACAACCTAATTACAACGCGGCTTTGTTTTCCGGTAATTATTCTCCCACATGATAGTCCTGGATCAAAAAGCTTTGTTTGTGAACAAGTTTAAAGTCGAAAAAGTATACACTTTCCAGCTGTTTAAAGTTCTGTCATTGTACATAAATATAAGAGTTCACCTTTCATCACAGGTTTACTGTATCTGATTAAATATTTTTGAACAGTCGGTTCGATCAGCTGCAGTTTAATCGGATACTTATCCTCTTCGTCATTCAATATGAGTCTAGTCAGGGCTCTCTCTCTTCTTCAATCTCATACACCAGTCAGTTGACTAGTAACGGTTAGTTGTGTTCTGTGTCTGTCACGTTTAAAAATAGTCGCCAACCAACTATCCTTTATCGAGGGTAAGGAGTTGCTGCTTCTGCCCGGACACATTACAAAATGACAATGACTTTTTTTTTATTTCTGTCAACGTGTTCCATCGGTGGCCTGATTGGACACGATTTGTAAACGGATGTATCCTTTTGTCAGTGTCCATCCTTTAATTGTAATGACCAGAAGAAACAACAATGGAAGGTGACATTTCTTTCACCATTGGGGAAATTTTCAATGGTTTAAGTCGGTAACATGGCCACGGGACTTTCTGATGGTGTTTGGAATGTTTGTTTTTAATAAAATCAAAATTAAACCATCCAAGCTCAAAAACATTCATCTGCAAAAACTTCATCTTCTCAAATCATTAGGCATAAGATGAGCCTTAGCAACGCTAGATGCGTCACTTGAATTTTGACAGTTGGGGTGGAAAAATTACTCTTGAGCAACAAATACCTGAATTTCGTCATGTGAGAAACATATAAAGGCATATACAAAATATATAAAAATACGTAAACAAAGGCCATCATACTTTCTTATTTTTAATGATCTGTCATTTTGTGTCCACAAATACGAACTTTAACCAGAAAGCCAAAAGGCATAGTGGTTTCAATGATTCAATTCTGAGCACTCTGAATCTAGCTTATTGCTTAAGGTGAAAATATGTTGTCCTTCCTAAAATTTCTACATAAATACCACATAACATCAAAGACGGTATGGGGTATGATCAGATGTGAAACTTGTCACCTGATCTGTGCAATCCAGTGTTTTGGCATTCATTTTGCCTGTCTAATGCAGAAATAATGAACTAATAGCAAATGCGCCATTGAGCACAAACCTCCTCAAATGACTTTGTTAGGTGTTGAGGCTGCTGAGGTGGTAACTTGTAATCAACCTGAGGATGAACATGCAACAGATTTTAAAGAGGGATAGTTTCATCATGATATATTCACACTCGCTCAAAGTACATCTTTTTTTGCTATGGAATTAATAGCAAAAATGACAACCATTGACAATAAGCCTTGCACTGAGTTCAAAGTGGAACTGAACGAAGGGGTGGATGCTACGTTAGGAAAAAATGAAAACCTTTCAACCGTCTACTAGACATATGACAAATAAGATAAAAAATTAAGACGTGCCTTTTGCAGCAAACTTGTGAATATGTCAATGTCAATTGCAAATATTCTGAAAACACTCAAACTGAGAGTAACTTGTACCCTTTAATGGAAAATACCATTCAGTCAATCCTGGTTGTAGTGTGTTCGTTGTGATTGGATGACAATTGTGAAATTTTGCTATGCATCACCTAAAGCTTGCATGTGTGGAATGAACTCCCTTCTCCCAAGTGCTGACGGTAGTCAGGTGGCCGATAAGGAGAACAATAGAACAGAAAACAGGTTACGCGGTCGAGGGGGAGCTTTATGTGGGGATCTGTATGTCAGTTGGATGGACAATTAGTAAAATTATAAACTTTACTAGGGTAGAAGAGCTGATGAAGTGAAGGGGGTAACACGTTTGGACTTCATTGCACGTAATGAGCCTAAGTGGCCGAATAGTCCATAACAAGGGTTAAGAAATGACTTGTCAATGTGGAACGCCATAATCATAATTGCACTTTGATAATTGGTGCAATAACAGTGTGGAGATAATTAAGGTAAATAAAAGGTTTTGTCTGGTTATTTTGGCATGAAAAGTGCACATAATCCACACATCCTAAGAAAAACTTTCCTCATGTCCATTCTTGATATCACATTTGCTGTCCATGTACTAAACAAGTTTTCGAAATGAGAAACTACGGTGCCATATGCGGACATTTCTTTGTTTTCTGTGGTAGAACATTACACACCCTGCCAAAACAACATCACATACCACTTCATGCGATGCTGCAGTGATTAAGCCCTTGGTGTCATGGATTCATCTCATTCAAGTTGTACCTGCACATCATCATATATAGATTAGATAAGAAATTGACAAACCTGAAGAATAATTTGATGTCATGTTCAGACATGTAAATTACCAGGACATGTTGTTGAGACCCATGTATCAAATGTTTTCAGATTGTTGATACACTGCCACTGTAACATTATAAATGCAACAAGGGTGACACTTCTTTGCAAGGAAATTTGTGGCTAAGTTGTCCTCATTCATAGCCTGAGGGCCAAGGACACGTTATATATCAGATCTCGTCAGTATTCTCTTTTGTTTTAATGATGGGGTGCCTGGAGTTGTCACAACTGTGGTACTGCACCCAAGTGTTCCACATAAAAAGGAAGAAGAAAAGAGAGATACAATGGCAGAAGAAAAAGAGAGATACACAAGAGCCACCTCTGATTTTCATGATTGTATTTAATTCTCCCTCTGTGGAAGAATGATTGTAAAATAAACTTTACCTCTCACTTAAACACAAACTAACTTTGATATCCACTTAACTCCTTACACTGCCAATTCAACATTTTCAAATAATTGATGCTGCACAATGTACATGCTGTACCAACCATTATAGCAATGACTGTCAGTTGATACTTACTAGAGCAATGAATTGCAGATGGTGTGACAAAATAGTGTGATAGATTTCAGAATAATCTTCTTTAATATTCCGTGCATCATGGATGTCAGGAGTTTGTTTGGTTTCGTCTTGGCCCAGGAAAGACACCACCGACTTTTGCAATGATCCTGCATTAACTCCAAGAATACTCAACTCACCAAGTGCTCTTGGATAAGAACTCTCCACGTGGTCATGATTTTTCTTGATGTGGATTTAGACAATAAGCAGTTGAAAAAAAACAAAAAACAAAACAATATATTCATGAAAAAGTACCATTGTCTCAGCACTCCTCAAAACTCAAAAATGACTAATCACTCCTCTGATTGTTGGTATCTCTGAAGAACAAAGTGCAACTTACTGTGTGAATTCTTTGTGCATAAGCTAATTGTTGGTCCATGGAAAATGCAAGTAATGCTAAATGATCATATCAACTGTGTGACTTGGGGTCACCCCAGGTGGTATGGTACACTGTAACTATAAACCAGAATGCAAAAATGTACTGGGGTTTCAATGAATTTCATTACACAACATTGCGAATGAATGTTTACCAGAAATGGCTCTCGTGGGCTAATGTTCTGCACCATTATAGGTCCTTCTAACATGGCAGTTGGGTCCTTGGAGCTGTACTCCTAAAGAGACCTCGCAGATGACCTCTCACTTTAACCCAAATCAACATACTTCGTGTCCTCAATATGGAGATGCAATATACTATGTATGAAAACTATCCACGCCCCTGTGTTGAAATATGGTGCTCAATTTTCAGTTTTAAAAGTTTTGGTGCAACTGAGATGATATTTGACGCCCATCAATAGGAAGAGCATTTACTCAGTTAACATGACACATCTTCAACATACCCCAATAAGAAAAGTATCCAAGCTTCCTATGTTGAGATACTGTTATTAATTTAAAAGAAATTTCAGGATATGACATATGGTGACCTAACAAGACCTTTGACCCACTATAAAAACAACAGAATTAATCTACTCTGTATGGACTACCTACATACCAAGTACAAGAATTAAAATTTTTCAAGTTTTTCAAATTATGTATCTGTGAAAGTTTCTGGCATTTGACCACTGGTGACCTTAGATGACCTCTCATCTCCAACACAACAGAAGTCATCCACTCATATGGACTTCCTACACACCAAGTATAAAATAATCCAATGTTGCCCTTCTCAAGTTTATTAAGCATCTGACCTCAAGTGACCTGAGATGAATATCATCATTACAAACAGTAAGGATTATCAACCAATATCTATCAATATGGTCTACCTACATGCCAAGTATTCTGCACAACTCCCTGAGGTGGGTATTCACGAGTGACTATACTAATACCCCTTGACTCACTAATTCATACATTTGAGCTATGCTAAACAATTCTCGAAACTAATTCTAGCACTGTGCCCTGTAAGATCTAACCCACCCTCGTCTGCCTTTCACTTGAGGGCCTCAGAACACTATTATCAGTCTTCTGCTGTTTTTGGCCTCTTGCAAAGGCAGCTGACTGAAAACCTGGAGTATTCTTGTCTTGTCAAGTTTTTGAATTATCAATGTTGCCTAAGATACACTGGTTACAAGAGAGTTAGCATTTGTCCTCTGGTGACCTCTCACCCCACCCGGACAATAGAATTCATCTTTCTCTTAAAATGAGATCTATGTACCAAATATGAGAAGTATCCATCATTCCTACCTTGAGATATTGTATGCACAATGTTTTTACCTTTTTACCTCTGGTGACTCCAGATGAGCTTTGACCTCTACCAAAAAACACTAGGAATCTTCCTTTAAATATGACAAAACTATATATGAAATATGAAAAGTATCTATCACTCCTATCTTGAGATATTGTGTGCACAAATTTTGGAGTCTTTGACCTTTCATGACCCAAGATGACCAATGACTCCACGAAAAAAACAATAGGTTTCTTCCACAGAATATGGCAATCACTAGTTTGTAATACACATGATGATCTAATGAGGTATAAATTTTTGATAGGATTGTAATTACAGTAGCTACGACTGAAGTGATGCCAAGTTCTACAGTGACAATCAGTGGTACAATTACATGCTACAAACAGTTTCATTTTTTTTTGTGTGTGTGCAATGTTTGTTTACTTCACAATATCTTTTTATTTCAGATACACAGAAAATTGCATTGAAGTAGTCAATAATCTCGTGCTAACCAAATTTCTTATGGGTCTCTTTTCATTTTAATACAAACTTTGTCCTGTCTACGATATTTAGGAAACATTTGGTACAAAACACTGACTTATTTTGTGACGATCTTACATCACCTTAAAAATTGATCGACTGCTCTTACATAGTCTGACACATTTAGATATATGTGAAAAAAACTTCCATCCTGGAATCAGCTCAGAGTAAATATACACTTCGATTTGTCTTTCCGCCATGACTGATTCTGTAACTATCATGTGCATGAATAACGTGTATGTAGGTGCAAAGAGCAGTGCACTCAGTCTCACACACATACATATCTACACACATACACATACATACCACCCACATATGTGCCACTTTACACACACATATGAAGGTGATTCTTATACTGGTATTTGCTGCAATGTTAACTCTTGTTATATTGTAGTTCAATGAAACCAGCCTCTTAAGCTTCTTTGTGTTATTGCTATATTCATTTGATGCCCATATCCATCTCCATGTTCCATATTTCAAGGACTATATGCTAGAAGTGAACGAGACAGTTACGATTACCACGCTGCTTGACATCATATGCTTTTCATTCAGAGGTAGGTTATCCAAAAGACCCTGATGCTCCCAAATATGTGATGATCTCCAACGAATGTAATACTTAGATACATTATAATTATCCGTCTGTGATTTACACACTGTGATGCCAGCATGAACAGACAATGATGCACATGGAGAGAGGATTACTTTAATAAAGGCGCACTTCCATACCTTTTACTCAGTGGTGGCACCAAAGGGAGGGGGGAATATTCCCCAAGTCAGAACCTTTGTTTCCCAGTTTCCCCCTCCCCAACTCAGCTGATACAATGTATACATATGTATCTTCCCTGTTTATGTACATACTGCACGTAACTTTCTGTTGTAAGAAGTCCTGAGACTCAATGTTTCAACAAAACACCAAAGATATGCTAAAACCTCAGACTTTCCAGGCACTTTGCCCCCTGGATCTCCAATGGAACTTTCCCCTTTGACCCCACCAGGCCCTAGGACATGTCCCTGACATCCTGGACCCAACTCACAAAAGTTTGTTGCACACTCAGTTTTGCTCTATGTGTGAAACTGTTTGGCCACCAACAGTTTCTTTTGCTTTCCTGCTGTCCCCAAATCTAAGATCCTGGTGTCATCGCTGTTTTTACTTTATCTCATAGCCTCCTATCACAGACACCAATATTGTATTCAAACTGTGTTTCTATCCCAGCAGTCATACCCTCAGTAGTGCATACCAATTTACTATGTAACTCTCCACACAAAAGGTGAGTTTAAAGAACCAGTCTTAGGACTCAACATGGCTAACTAAATAGTAGCAACCGGCTGTCATGTTATGATGTTCACAATGAAGACTTAAACACTTATATTGCATTTCATTTTTTTTTTAAATTGGAAAATATGGTGGAATCCATTGCTCATTACTTGTCAATTGTATTCTCTCCCATTTCATTGGCCCGAGATTTTAGGTTTTGTAAAATCTGATGCTATGATGGGATGTGCAATAATCACCGAATTACTATTATAATATAATCATTTTTGTAGAAGACAATCTCGTCTACTTTAAAATTTAAATATGTTCAACACAACTATGTTTTTAGAAAACTACTTTATACAAGTGGCAATACAATACACATCAGTTCCACCTTACAGGGTCACATCTCCAAATTAAAGCCCTCCTTTGAAAGTGCTCACAAGCATTGAAGTAGCGTCTTCATGGTCCAATATTTCTCGGTATGAATCGTGCATCGCCAATACTGCAAAACCTTGCGTCGAGCATGTTTCATGTTGGCGCGACAGGGCACACTTTTCGATCTTTGCAGCAGTAGTAATGCACTATGACACCGTTTGGGTATCGGGCGAATGCACTGTTGCCTATTCGCTTCCTGCAAACCAGACAATTGGTTTCCTCCGTGATGATGCTCCTTGCACTCTGGTAGTACATGTGCAGCTCCCGTATCTGTGAAAATAGACGATGAAAAGTTTTTGGGGAAAAGCTGATATCGATCTCATTTTAATTACCTCATCCATGGAGATTTTGCAAGATGTACTTGCCTTCAGCCATGTGCCAATCTCTATGTATCTCCATGGAAGTCAAGAAGTGAAATACTAGACTATATTCACAGTAAAAAAAACAGTGTCGGCTGTCTTTGAAGAGAGACAGAGTTTTTTTCATGTATGCAGTTGAACATTAGTCTACTTGGAAGGTATAACACAGCATCTTGCACTGAAATGTTATTTCACACCATTTTGTCACGTTCATGCAGTTTGTTGTGCAATGCTGATATAAACTATCAAACTAAAATGTATATTCTTTTACATTTTTCTAGGTAAAAACTTCTGAGTGATTCTAAAACAGATGTTGACCTGACAATTTTCTTCTTTGAAATTAATCACATGCAACCACTGTTTCAAATTCAGCTGATTTAACCAAGATGTGATGTTTATTAACTAGCAGAGCTACGTATAGACTCATTCACAGATAATCCTCTTGTGTGTCACATCGGTGTTACATACACATATGCAGTTCGTACATGCACATGAAATGGTAGAGGAACAATTTAAGTCAGCACTTTGCAAGCTGCTCCCATTATTCAACAACCTGATACTCTAAAAAAAGTCATCACAAGGGAGGAGTTATCGCAACTTTGTAAAAGAGTGTACGGTAGCTTCTGATACAAAGGCAAAGCGGGAAGTTCTCGACTGTTATTCCGTACTTCCGTTATTCTGTTTCAAACACAAATTGGCTAAATTACCTTGTGTTTAAATTTTAGTCACTGTAAACATACAAAGACTCTTCTAATTCTAATTTAAAACAATGCGTATCAATATTTATTCCATCAGTTGAAATATTGAAAACAATTATGTGACCCAACCAAACCAAATATAATCAGTCACAACAGGCTCACTAAAAAAAAAAAGAAAGAGGAATCAGCCTGTAATCAGGGTCAAAATGTAGATGGTACCTATACTACCCACCATCCACAGTGCATGTGCAATCTGCAGTGGGGACACCTCAACTTCGAGGACAGCTTGGTGGTAAAACAGAGTTAACGAATGAACAGAGTGTGATCTCGACTTTCATTGGATGTATCAAGCTATCAGAACATAAAATGAACAAAGTTAACTGTTCTTTAACCAAACTGAAGAAGTTCTGGAGACTTTAAAAAGACAGGAATGAAATATATTCATAGGTGCTGGGTCTACATCACTTTGCTATTATGCACTGTACATGAGTACTACGTGCACCATAGGGCCCGAAGGTGTACACTGGCGTAATCGTTTATAAAGTCAAAGAAATTCTATTTCAAATGGATTTCTGTGGCAATGGGATGATTAGTCACCTTTCACAACTACAATACAGTTACTTCCTCTTTAGTACTGAGAGCTACACAGTGCTTTGCCACTGTGAAACAGAGTACTTAGTGACTTGACTCAATAACTGAACTAGGTGGCATTGTTACCCCACAGTTGGTTGAGAAAAGTTTCCAAAATCACATATTGAGAATGTAGTACAAATGTTATAAAATGAGGTGGGTCATTCACATGTGTTGAAACTTGACAGTACACGAGGAGAATTCATATTTATGTTGTATAAATTCATGTCTTGGGAGAAGATTATAACCGCGTAAGGAGAGACAAATGAAGCCATTCTGATGATATTTATTTTTCCAACAAGAGGGGGGGATCCAGATTGAAATTTGAGGTTCATATTCATAATATGGATTGTAAACATTCAACAAGTTTTGATACTTTCTGTTAAGCATCTATTCATTAAACTGAAGGTGACATATTTTGCTTGGTTTTCTTCTAAGTAAGTGGTGGCTTACTGTATACAATGACAATAAGTTTTCCAAGGCTTAGGAGATCCGATTCTTTTTGGAAACAGCGAGTCAATTTATATAGGGGTACAGTATGCCACCCATGAAATATTCCTCAACTTCATAGTGAGTTCAACTCCTTTGTTGTTGTTTGTAATACTTTAATGTTCAGTACGACAGATAACAGACAAAAACCAGTGAGCGCTGGAACTATTTAGCAATAGAGGACTACTACTGGTGTTGGATGGCCGACTGGTAATTTGCAGGCCTTCTGCTTCTCATTAATGAGGGGCAGAGAGGTTTAATTATTCTTCCTTTAATGAAATCTCCAACAGAACAGAATGACAGTCATTGTTGTTGGTTTGTGCATACAGTATTAGGAGTCCAACGACCAAAATAGATTTCCCCTTATGCTTTCTGGGAAGGTGGGGTGAACTGCGATAGCATGGTCTTTAACAGCAGGTCTATTGGTCTGACGATTTCAAAAAATGTCTTGTTTTCATTAAAGAATTGTAATGGAACTCTGATGCCACACTTGGTATAAACAGCAAAGCTATCCTACTTATTTCATCTGAAATAATACAAGGTAACATTCCCACCCCAGCAGATCACTGTTAGCTACTGAAGATGACCAAGTAAGAGTGAAGTCACTTCTTTGAGACTCATGTTTTCTTTGCAATGAAATGAATACATGAGCCATGCACTCAGCAAACCAAGTATTGACTACTAAATCAGGCCAACACATTTTGGTATTTACTGTTTTTGAATAGGATATTGATGATCAGTTCTGGAGATCTAGCCAGCAATTGGATATAGGCCTACATGTCTACATCTGTCATTTTTTTAGTTGATTCATTTTCCACACCATACAGAGGATTGCACTTGCCATCATTGGTGGTAACAAGGACCCATTAAAGCCAATTTGGTGTGGTTGACTACTTTGATTACCTCTTCATTTTGAGGCTAATCTGTTTTACGGTGTATTGCCCAAAGGAGGCATGTGTATACTAGTGGTAAACACCCACCTTTTGATTTCTGTGTTTGCATATCTCCTTATCACTTTGTTGTTGACCACATACAAACAGACCAATGGAATTGGAAGTATTGGCTTAACTGGTTGAGTCATCCAGTACATACAATTTGATTTGAATCTACCGGATTGTGTGTGGGCAATCGATTTTCTTGCATATCAAAGGTCGACGTTGACTGTTAATTGGAGGACCTATTTAATGTCAAAGGGCAAAGTCATTTAGAAAGCACAGTATACTACAGATACTTAATCTTTTCTGTTAATTTCACTTGAAATCAACAGAAATTTTTTTGGTAAGGTTACCTGATCAAGGAGTTTATTAGTTGAGAAGTAGGAACATCTCTTACACGGCAAGGGATTAGGACAGCGTCTTCAACTGACTTGCTCGCTCGCTATACTCCGTGTAATAGAACTTCTACAGGGCACTCCATGACAAACTACTCTACGCAGATGGGACAGTATTACTTTCCTGCATGTCTGTAATGATAAACTTACTGTAAGTCTTACGAAGTGGCCAGGTATCAATGTAAATGAAAAGGACATGCACATTTCCATACAGCCCATTCTATATACATTGCTTAAGCATGTGCTTTGCACTACAGGGCTTGAAATAAGTTTCAAAAAGGGCATTGCAAACTTATGTAATCCTGAAAAGGGCAGGCACTTACAGAATTTTCTCGACAAAGTACTAATGACGTGCAGATTGTACTACATCTACAGAGCCATAAACACGAGCGACAGAGCTTTGAAGAAACTAAGTTTCTTGAAATAGAGGAAAAACAATTTAAGAGAAATTTGCTTCTTTTTTGCAGCAGCAAAATGATGGCTCTATGAAACTTATCTGTAAAACTATAAAATCAGCAATAAAAGGAAGGCCACCAACGGGAAGCAAAAATGGGCCAATTATCGCTATCGATGAGGCGTATTTTCGGAGGCATACCTCAGCAAAGCATGGAGGGCAAGCTCCCTGTCCTATGCAATTCAGGTCAGACACGCTGACTGATTTGTTTAAGAAGTGCCACCATTTTGTGTCTAGACATCCTAGACGCTTAGTTTGCAAGGAAATTTAACCCCTTATACTCAAGCACATGTGGGACAAACACTTTTCAAAGAGGAGGGAGAGAGCCCTCCTTCAGGCCAGCAAAACTCCAACACTGATGTGCCCCCCAAAAAAACAAACAATTTGTTGGTTTGATTACGGGCCTGCTTAAACCCCTCCACTGGTCCATAGAAGAACCAGTCAGAGTTGGGAGCTGTGAGTATCTAGATACAGCAGCTAATAAACAATATATGCAGCAATGAAGCAATGATATAACACAAAAGTAATGCTATCCTATATGAAACCTTATGGTTTGTAATTTTTATCGACATTTTAAGGTTACTTTGTACAAATCATATTTTAAACCCTTGCTAGCTGTCGACCAGCTTAGTATCAAACATGCCATGTCTGTTGCACACTACCCATGGCAATGATCAATTTTACCATGCAGAGCACCTGCATTTACCATGCACACACTTCTGTGGATTGTTTGTCGTACTTGTAAGCTTATATCATTTTGGACAAGAACATAAGAATTTATCAAGACTGTAGCAACCAGTTTCCTTTCTACAAATAATACGCCAGCAGCACTGGCATATCACTGCAACCGATACAACAGACAGAGAGAGAATTGTCAAAATGATCATAAAAGTTTATTGTGCATGTTCCACAAAAAATTCCTATCTCTGAGAAAATTGAGGCTCACAAAAACAGTGTCTAGGCCAAGCACCTAGGATGTCATACTTCCACAAAAGGGACAAAACCTTTTCACTGCATCAGGTGAAATCCAAACAGCGGTCACAATAACTGGCATTCCCCACTGACTCAAAGTGGGTGCCACTTAAGTTAATGTATTCATACTTCACAAGCATCTTGAGCAAGACTCTCAGAAATATATAGAACTTAAGAATCCAGAAACTCATCTGAATTTTATTAGACAATATAAAAGCGTTCCACGCATTTGCATAGTTTACTATTTAAGGGACTGGAATTTCAAAAGTACTCGACTCAAGAATGGACGGCTTGTGAATGTGAATTCCAGATGAGCATGATTCAATAGAACACAATCTTAACATTTATGACATTCATGATTTGTCAAATGATACACAAATGAGAGCAAAATGTGTTCATGTAAATTGTCTTCAGGAGAAAAGAACTTGCATAATGTTTCTGTAAAACCCTAAAAATTACAATTGCAGCATAAAAACCAGGCTAGATGAGGAGAGAATAACTTACACAGTTACACTTCAATCTTACTTCCATATATCAGTGAGTCATGTGACAATGAACGTGGAAAGTGTTGAAATACTTGGAAGTTGGTACAGAAAGACGGGGTGTTATCCAATGAACAATTTCTTCAATTCTTATATGCATTCTGTCTCTCTCCCTCCCCCCCCCAAAAAAAAAAATAAAATATGCTTCAGTTGGATGCTACATGATTTTTACTCTGCACTGGTGCAAGTCATGTGGTACACCTGTACTGAAGGGGTTCATTGAGTTGGTTCACAAAATTCATAATATTTTGTCATACCTGCTGAGAATTACTTTGATGGTAAATGGTCAAACTAAGAGATTCTGAGGATCTGCCACACAACTGAAGCAACGATGACAGGGTAGTTAATGATCAAAATTACTTTAGTACTGCAAATCTGTCGGCAGATGTTTTAAACATACAGTAAAGGTACTGACCACAACTACGGTTTATGCAATTTATCACATTTTCAGCAACTGCAGGAATACAGACACATGACTGATGAGGCTAATTTAGAAGCACCAGCATACGATGGTTCCCTTCAAACTTGTCTTAAAATATTTCAATGAGCCAGTTTACTTAAAACCTATAGATATATCCCAGCTACAGTCACATTCAATGGATACTGAAAGCATTAGACCTAAGCAGCAGATGACACTCAAGGCACTTTTGCATTGGATGGTGCCATGCACCGCAAAGAGTTTTTGAGGAGATATTTTTGCTGTCACACCACAGGTGACTTTTCATTACTTGTACTTTCTTTTCATCATGTGATGAGAAAAATGCCCATATATATATATCCATATGCGACAAAAATTGAAATCTTTGTGTTATCGCATCGCGTCACGTTGTACTGCATCAAGTCGTATCCCACTCAGGTGTAGAAAGGTACAATGACATCATTTTAACTGTTGTCCACATTGTATTGCATCAGTCCTGTTGTACCTACATGTAATGTGAAAGAGTTCATATGATCTCACATGGCTTTTAAGGGTAAAGTCCATGCATTCACACTACAAGGGTTGATCACTTGATGTTCCACAGTTTGCACCTGAAGTCTAAACCAACTCTTTTAAGAAACAATGTTGACGACCAAAGACTTCAAGCTGATGTTGACAGCAATCAAAGGCCAGTACAAACATTAAATCAATCTTGAAAACTGCACAACAATTTCTGTTAAAGGTCAACAAGCAACCCCTTACAAGGATCCAGTCATCACAACACCATTTATGATGATAGTACAGCTATAGCATCCAGCAATGCTTGAGATCCTGTTATCTATCCCAACTCACTGAACTTGTGGAATTTTTATGTTTACAGTTACCGTGCTATATTGCCAAGTCATTTACATTAGAAAACTGTACAAGGTTGAGAGCCAAGTGGTTGAAAAACCATACAGCCATATTGTAAGAAACATGAATCATTCACAAGACAAGTTCAGTGACAGTTATTCTATCTGAAATATCATGTTAAAAAGCTTTTGACCATCAAAATATTTTGACCCAAAACGACTTTACACCTTCTTTTAAAAGAAAATTGATAGGAATGCTCAATTCGACATTCGCAAATGAATGTGTGCTAAGTATATGAACCCTCACAGTTACCCTTCTTAGGATATGGTGTGTGCAAAATTGTAACTTCAAGTGACCGCTAATGACCTTGACCTAAAAGAAACAGGGTTTGAACCCTGAATATGAGCAATACACATGCAAAGTATGAGATCACTTTACGGTTTCTCTTTTTGAGATATGAGTTTAAATGGTTTTGACATTTTGACCTCTGGTGACCCCAACTGACCTTTGAGACGACAAAAAAAAACCAATAAGGATCATCTACTAAATTTCAGCAATCCACATGCTGGGTATTACCACCCGCACAGTTCTCCTTTTTAGATGTACTGCTTACGAGGTTTTCACAGTATGGCCTCTATTGACCTCAAATGACAATTGAACTGTACCATAAATACTACAGACCGTGGAGATAGTTAAAGGTTAGTTACCCCTCTTGGGATATTGTGTTTACAAGGTTTCAACACTTAGACCTCTGGTGACCTCAAATGATCTTTGAAATCCACCAAAATTAATAGGGATATTCTACCTAATATGGCCTACTGACACACTGAGTATGACATCACTAAAGGATACACACTTTGAGATACTGCGTTTATAAGGCTTTCCTTAGATTGACTTCTGGTGACCTGTAATGACCTTTGATATCCACCAAGAACACTACGGATCACCTACTGAGTAGGACCTGATTATGAACCAAGTATGATATGAGTCAAGGTTAACCTTCCTGAGATATCATGTCTACAAGCAAAGTGTCACAAACAAACACACAACATTACCATTGCATAGATTCCTTCCCATTTGGCAAAGGAATCAAAAACTCTGTCGAACATTAAGTGTGTTATATAACAATACTAAAATAAAATATTCATGTCACAGCATTTTATGATTTACTGTAGCCATCAAACAGTTGTGCCGCGATTTATACCACCCCTGATCCCTCTAGATGCCATACAAACCTGCAATAAAGCCTGCTAGGTTGCCAGTTCATACAACTTGACATACATCAACAGATGTACCAGTGAAGTCCCTGTACTATTAATAGCACTCTGTACCTTCAATGACAAGGGTAGGGAAACAATACAAAAAGGTCAAGAAGGGTCACACCAAAAATGCACTCCCATTCTCCCTATCAACCCACTCATTCATCAGTTGGGGATAACCTTTTTGCAATTTTTTAATGGAGCATACACAGATCATCTATTTTAACCATGACCCTCCACAGACTGTTGAAATAAAATCATTCATATTGATACTTAATCACCTTGTGATAGTTCTGCTCACATAGTACAGAACTCTTCATGGGGATATAAGAGCTTTATGGCATTATACTCTAGAGTTTCTACGGTATGAAAATGTTCAGTACCTGACTGAACGAATAGTTTAGTTAAAAAAAAAACAAAACCCCCCCCCGAAAGTAAATACCAGCAAAGCATGTTACCATGACAACCAAAATCACATAACAAGGCAACCCTTAAGGTTGCGCAAAGCTGCAGTGTCTCAGTAGGGTAAAACTATACCAAGTCAAGAGACTGAAAAAGAAAATTCCCACATGAGCAAGACCACCACAGAATGAATAACTAAGCTAAAAGTGAATGAGAAGTGGATTATTTGAATGAATTACAGGGCAAAAGAGCACCACATCTAACGGAATAGGGCTATTCCTAACCTGTGCTGTTCACCACCATTGAGTACGCTGTAAATTTTGGCACTGTAGGCTTATACTGTGAGTTAATGTATTAAATTATTATATACAACTCAAGGACTGCACTTGTCAGCAACATGTTGTAGTACATAACATTTTACACACTGAATACATACATAACATCCTCATGACTGGCATGGACAATTTTTTTTCTTCTGGTTGACAGTCAAACTTTTATCAGTTTGAGCAAATATTTTAAAACAGTTTCAATTCAATCATTACATTCGATTTTCACAGCAGGGAGATATACAGGCCCTAATCACCTACAAAAATCCTCAGGTATCACTTTATTGTCTCATGCAATCTGTGGGTTAAACACTGTCATCCAAAGCTTCTGTGTTGCAATGTAGCCAAATACTTAGGGATTGAATTAAACATCAAAATAACATGCTGCATTTGTCACCTAGTACTGCATATAAGCATAAAGTATTCAAAAGCTGGAGCAATTGACAGCTTGTGTATGGGCAAATACAAACTTGAAATTAGCTGATGATTAGCTTTTGTATGTATGTATGTATGTATGTATGTATGTATGTATGTATGTATGTATGTATGTATGTATGTATGTATGTATGTATGTATGTATGTATGTATGTATGTATGTATGTATGTATGTACGTACGTACGTACGTACGTATGTATGTATGCATGTGTGTATGCATGTGTGTGTGACATTAAAGGCTGTATTGCATCACTCTAAGCTATATTTTTACCTCCCTGAAAGGAAAATTCTCAACTGGTTCTAAGTTACAGTACTCTTAGATTGCCAGCAAATTCAAAAGATGCAGAGCAGCTCGTATTACACAGCGTACACAGGGATCCATTGTTTTGATTACACATGTGGAGGAATGTAAGACAAGCTGAGGGAAGGACTAGAGGTAGGTGGTTGGGAGAATTGAAACTCTGGGGTGATGCATTACAACCTTTAACTACGCAGAATAATAGGATGTCAGAGAAAGACAGTAAATTCATACATAAATAGCACTGATGATTTAGCACTTGTAAACTTTTAAACAGCACTACCTGCTGTGACGCTATGGTCACTCACCTTTTTTTTTAAAGTTAATCACATCATAAATGTATCACAATCATGTGTTACATGGAATCTTATCTGTAGTAATGCTAATGATGTATTGGAGTAACGCATACCTTCTGAAAAGCCAAAAAGTGGTTATCAGAGTTTGGGGCCTGTCAAGCACTAGCCTTTTCTAATTTTGTCAGTAATTTTGTCATCAGTGCTATGTTACATGACTCCATACTTTCGTACAAGATGTGATGTCATGCAATTACACTGTTACTGTGCTAGCATTGAATTTGCCATAATGGTTGCCAAACTTGTTTGTATAAGCGATCATATACTAAATAAAAAATGTAAAAAATGGTTTAGGCCGGTAAATGGAACCACCCTTACGATCTCTAAAACAGCAGGCCTTGACTGTAAAATGAAAACTGAAGTATTAGATAACATCCACACAGACTGTTAGGCCTAATACTTGGCTGCATTGTCCATAATAGCAAACACATCGTATTTGGTTATGTTACGCACATCGCAAATAAAACAACAGCCCATGGGCACTGTGGTTCCTGGCACAGATGTACACCACTGTATTATGAAGCAAAAGGAGCATTTTGCATTATTTTGTACAATAGCCCATGTGGCCTACTTTCTGACCAAGAACCCTCATATCCTGACCATCCCACAATTTGTCTAGTGCTAATGAGACAGATCTTCCACTTTTGTACCATAAAATCTGTAGAAAAGAAACATATTTCATGATTTTATAAAATGACCCATTTCAGACATTGGACCCATAGCATGACAAATACCCAGATGGAACCACTTCCATAGTACTAATGTTAACAAACATCAACAGTGTTACATACAATCTGTAAGAGAAGAACTAGTCTGCATGATTTCATAAAATGGTCACATGGACCTTCTACCAGTACATTCCTAATACACCAAAGGTACCACTACCATATTTGTGATGCAACACAATGTCAACTTATTACCATGGCCCTTGGACCCAGATGTATTGAACATCCAGAAAGCACTACCATAGCATAAGATGTGACACAACCTTAACTTACAGTGCCATATAATCTGTAGGATAAGCATTTTGCACAATGTCATAAAATGCCTCATTTCAGACCTTGGACCCAATACACCTGAACAACCAAAATGTACCACTAAAATAGTACTTATGTGCCACAACTTCAACTTAGAATCATACAATCTGTAGAAGTTTGCATTTTGCATGATTTCATAAAATGAAATAAAATGGTCCACATCGTCCACTTAGACCTTGGACCCAAATATATTGGACACCCCTTAAGGCACCACAACAGTAGTAGAAACAGGATACAACCTTAACTTAATTATCTAGACTGATGAGAAGCAATTGGTTTTCTTTCAAATACTGGGCCCTTTTCGTCACCCATAGCCCTCATGTGACCTCTCTCACACACACACACGTACACTCACAAAGGGCTCATAGCCCAAGGATCATAGTCCCCAAGTTTCAAGGGAGCACATCAAGCATTGTTCGAGAGAGAGAGCAATTCATAGCAATTGTGAACAGATAAGGTC
Organism: Stichopus chloronotus; assembly: GCA_021234535.1. Lineage (NCBI taxonomy): Eukaryota > Metazoa > Echinodermata > Holothuroidea > Aspidochirotida > Stichopodidae > Stichopus > Stichopus chloronotus. The sequence goes on from CM037843.1 coordinate 22,673,729, forward strand.
GATACGTAGAGAGCTAACAATACATGCAGTAACATAGCAATTACAGCTCACACAGGGTCAGGTAGAGTAAGTCACAAATGTTTAGTTACCTTCTATTTGAAGGTATAGAGTACCCATTGTTCATACACCAAAGCAAACTCAATGATTACATTACTAGACCACATAGGCATCCATGGCATGAGAGAGAGACAGAAATTGCCTGTCAGACAATCACCTGCATATATACAGTGTACTAAGGGATCAAATTTCAACTACACTGATGACTGACGATGCACATAGTAGCAAATAGGAGTTTCAGGCAAATGTGATACGGTAGCCTAAGAGTACCATGATATCACTACTTAGGGCTAAAATAGACCCCCTGTCATTTGCCTCTTGCTTGACCTCCACCAAAACGAATCAAATTTATCTTTTCATTATAATACATCCATACACCAAGTATATAATTTTTCCAAGCTTTCTACCTTAAGATATCCATTTAAATAGGTTTTCAGAGCTTTGCCCCAAGTGCCCACAGATCACCTGCGACCTCCACCAAAAACACTAGGGTACACCTTCTCAATTTGGCAGATCTACAGAACAATTTTGACTCTCATCCTACTTTCCCTTATTAAGTTAGAACGTACCCAAGCAACTGTCACAGACACACACATAAACACACACTAACCTGACTGCACAGGTTCCTTTGCTGACGCAAGGAAGCAAAGAGGCAGCTGTCTGAAGATTTCAGCATAGCCAACTGTACAGTAAGCTAATGGAAGGCATGTCATACAACTAAGCACTGACTGACTACACTGCTCATCCTAAAACGCTCTGCGGTTAGGAAGATAGACATGTGTGGACAAGCCTATGTCAAGGATTGTCTTGTTTGGCAAAGAAATGGGTAAACTAATGTACTTGGACAACTTAAGTATGCACTAACTCTAAAAACTGCCTACAAGTGAGAACATATTTCTGTCTTAGAAAAACAAAGCACAAAACATTGTTCTTTTTATTCAATCTTTATTTTTTGCAACACACTTTAATTGGCATTTCTACTTCCATCTCATGACTGATGTCTATAGTGTTGACAAAAGCACTATTGTGTGACACACATTTAGCATACAGCTCTTCTCAGGGTACCAACACTTTTTTAACAGATCTGTCTGCCTTGGAATGTCTAGTATTTGTGTTGATGAGCATTGTTTTAGAATAAGCAGAAGCACAGCAGTGACAGCACTGCATCATTATGCATCATATTGCCTTCCATCTGACCCCTACTTAACAGACTATGCAACCAATGAATTATGTATCCACAGAGCAGTTATTTTCAGGCACTATCTCCCTAGGAAATTTACAGGTCAGTAGCTATAAATACACAAAAAACTACTTAGTACACTGCATACAGCTATCATCAGTAGATGAACCTACCATGCAACTTCATATGTTTCCACGAAAAAACAAACATGCAGCGAAGCTAGCAGTTGACTAGAAAGTAGAAAAGGAACCTGATAAAATAGTTAAACAACTGCTGTTGGTGTAATTGACCTTCGATGTAATGAATTTCTCATTTTGATTACAGCTGTGCTGGAAAACAAATGACTGCAGCACTGGCTTCTCAGTTTACACCAGCTGTGGCTCAGAGAGATGGAATGACCATGGCTATACATGCACCCCTACAATATGCTTCAGATTGTGCGCATATGGAGACTTATGAATATGGTTAAAACTTGGTATTGTGAAAGTGTATTTCAACTCTTAATTCGCTCTTCAGGTATTAATGCAGAATTGAGGAGGGAAATCTAAAGACTCACTGTCACAGACTGTTCAGAAATATATATCGTTTAAGTCTGTGTGTTGGTGGTTTTGAAACATAACTGAAAGTGACTACTTACTGGTGCTTCCATTGGGACATAATAGTTATGAGCATAATATTCATTGAGTACTTGGCTTAACAAATATTCAACAACTGCAACGATGACTCTGTTTACATACAATTCACACCCTACTGTAGTTACTGCAGTAAAGCATTCTGTACTTTTGTCATAAATCAATTACTTAACCATTTAATGGGATTCTTAAAATGAAATCTTTTTAGTGGCTGGAAAATTCCTTGTGATCGACTGCCACAGCTGAGATAGATATGAGATTTAATATACAATCGATATACACCCAAAGTGCCACGTTCACTCTCGCATGGAGAAAGTCAGTGATTGGAGCCCCTAGCAAGATGTACTGTGCAGTGTAATTACCTAAACGCTAATACTTCCTACATCCAGTTAATAACCATCCATGTGTTGCCATGGTGACACTCATCTCCAGACCTGTGTTGTCATATTCCCAGCTGGAGACAGCCCAATGATATTGTTTCACTGCTTGGTATGACATAGCTTCAAAAGCATATATAAGTGCTATTTGAACTGAATGATCCACAAAGTAGATGAGGATTTTCCAAGTATGAAGGAATGCTCTTGAACTGGTTTTATAGAACGGAAGTTACGAATTCTACATGCAGATAAATGTACTGATAGCATTAACTTAAATAGCATCGCATACTATCCTACTTGGGAATATCCACTTTCACAAGTACTACCATCACAATTTGACCCGGCATTGATGCAATGTGTAACGAGTTTACTTTAACGGTAATTACTTTTCAAAAGTGGTGGAAGATAGTGAATGGCATCCCTGGGTACATGTTCTGTGCATGTACTGAAGTATGCCAAGTGCACACTGAGCCTCATTCTAAATAGATATTTTGCCATGTTTTCAGGCCAAACACTGACATCTGCAAAAGCCATTTATTCCAAACGTAATGACCTGTTAGAATAACTATAGTATCTGTATGGAAGTGGGGCTGGGTCAAGAAAAACTTTCTTGAAGAAACTATTATCAAATAGACTGGATCTCATATTTCTTAGTGTGAGGTTTTTTTTTTGTTCTATTAATGACACATTCAAATACATGAATTAGAATACAAATTAATATTTGTTTTTTGTCTTAGTTCCGGTACAACAAACAGTTTGTCATAGGTGTAATTGCCATACATTCTAAATTTGACAGAAAAGCAATCAGAACCATTCTTAATGAAAACTATCCGAAGAGTACACCAGTTGATGAAAATTTTTTAAGATTGCAAATTATCCAGACCAGGAAAGAGGTCAAATGAAGGTCAAGATTCGTTTTTAACCTCCCCACCATACAGTTTGCAATTGGACCACAACTAAAACTAGTACCAACTTCACAGCATGCTTAATCTAAATCTCATCTCCATCTATAACAATAAATACAGCACAGGATGTTCAACTCTGCATGCCATCACCACTTCAGACCATTCAAGTTGATAGTATTCACGGGGATGGAAGACCTGCAATATCACACTTAACTAAGGATGGTAGGAAAGGATTTGCACATGAAGGTCAACCCAAACTTGTATGCTATCACTGAACACTGGTATTAGCAAATCTACAGCAATCATAGGAATTGCACTGAGGAGTTCTGAAGTTCATCAGAGAGTTTTTTTTTCCAGTACAAATTAGCACAGTTGGGATAAATCTTACATTAGTCACGTGATACAATGAATATATCAGAGAGTGAGTTAAACTTGTAGAATGACTCAAAATAATTGCATGGAGTTTATGCCTAACTTGGTGGGACTGAATGGTTTCACAAGGAGTAAAGGCTGTTTTCCTTGTATGCCCTATTTCCTTCAAACACAGTAAACGCTCAACACTATTTCTGGATGACATTTATCACAAGCAAGGTGATGTCAAAATGACAAGTAAATCCCAAGAAGAGAGACTGATAAGCTCTGTAATGTTGTCTGATGTAATATTGAAAATTAGCATACCAAATGGTAGGCATATGGTTTAACATCAACTACACGCAGGTTCAATTGTTATACCTCAGACTGAAAGTATGTCTCGATCTTCTGAGGTACACACTTCTCAATACTGATGTGACTTGAGCCAGAGCAAGGACAGCATTGCTTCATACTGACAGTGACTTCTATCAGTAATTTCATGATGCACGAGATTTGTCTCATGAGTGCTGCATGTCCTTCTGACACACACTACACTCCACGTCCATGAGAAGTACCATGAAGGGGTACCTTCGAAGGGTGTTAATTAAAGTTGAACACCACTGTAACTCAATAGTTCAAATATACAGGGTATCATGTATTAATACTAAAGCAGGTGGTGAGAGCATTTTCATTACCAACAAAATTTAAAAATTGGTTGATACTATTGTATATTTCAGGACTGCTCCTAATTCAGATGTGATGGGACAACTCAAAGAATATACTGTACATGTACATGCACACAGAATATGTGTCACTAAATGATGTTGACAATTAAAGGGAACATTACACTATAGTTCAAGAAGGATAATCCTTCGGCAGACCATTAACATTTGACTTACTTCTACTTTTATGTTATGCATTCCTGAAGATTGTCGAGAGGGTAAAGAGTTAATGATGGGCTACATCTATCAACGAAATATGTGGCACTCTCATCTATGGTAGATGGATTACAGATGGCATCTTATTACTTAACGACCAGTTACAAATGTTAACATTACAATGAAGATTGCACACAGTACACTGTCAGGCAAATTCCAAGTAATTGATTATGGTCATAAGGTTTATGCAAAATGTTTTTACTTTTTAACCTCTTTGGTTAAAAAATATATTTTGCCTACATATTGCAAATGCTTTGAATGCTCCACTCTAAACTTCACTTTAGATACAAGTCATTGTTTCACTTTAACACTGAACCTCACTTGCATCTTTCAGACGTATCTACTGGATGGCATCTCACCATGTTTTGATCTCTCGGTTCTCTCTCTCTCTCTCTTTGTAAATTCCATATCAGAATTTGGGCTGATTGATTTCCTCTGTTGAGCTGAATGTTTTGCGAGAAAGCTGTACCTTCAGGCGATATCCACAGGGGCGAGGGCCTCCTCACAAATTCAAATTCAGCGGAGACCTCCATCAGCTAAACCTATTTAGCAGACCAGAGTTTTTAGTAGGCCCTTTATTTATGACCATTTCTCTTATCTCATAGCATAAAACCAATAACAGAGTGGGGGCAATCTTTTGACAGTTCGCCAAGGTTCTCTTCCGCTGGTTGCTAAATGTAAAGGCTATGGGTGTCACAAGGCATTTGAGGAGAAGATGCATCTCAAAGTGTAACTTCCACCAGTTTAATCACTTAATGCTTCCGAGACACTTACATGATTAACGTAACGTACAATTGCCGCAAACATAATCTAGGAAGGGTAAAACTATCACTCAAATGTGAGCCAGACAAGAGCAGAAAATCTAAACATGAAACAGTTACTGCCAGTGGATAATGCATTCACTGTTAGGGTATTTTGATAAAACATTCCAGATGACATACAAACAACCTGAGAGCCATTTTTCTTAAAGACGATTACTTTACCCAGATACACTGTCTTCTCTTGATGGGACAGTACCATGCTGCCAGTGAAAAATTGTTAATATTTTGCTTTTTTCAAAATTTCCTGAGAGAGTTAAATGCTGAACAAAAGCAGTATCTATTATAATGTCACTGACAGCCTAGTTTTAAACTAAGTACATCATTTGCATTTTACCACATTTACAGTTATTTTTAACTTTATAGCATTTTGTGGACATAATGGTTTCAGCCTGACAAATTTAAATGGTATTTCATTACACAGGTATTTTTCTTTTTCACTCAGCTTGTAATAGGCAGCAACATGTTCACTGTATTACAAACTTGATAAATAACATTAGACTGCTTTGGTTACAAACAGGCAAACTGTTACTTAATACAACTGAAACATTGCAATGAAAAGGGCACAAGTACCTACCTGTGTAACCTGCGAAGATATGTGAAACCCTTTTACTACCATTTTATGTTATCTGCGGGCTGAATGTCAGCTCACATGACATGCTTGATAAACATAGTAAAGTATTGGTTTCAATGCAAAAAGGTGCTCTTATCTATGTGCATCAACCTACTAAAATAGTTTGAGACTACTGAATACATCAACATACACACATAACTGTATGTCTCATGACATACATTCTGTATTGCAAATACTTTTTCAAAACACCATCCTTACCTTTTGGATAAATCGACACCAAGTGAATAGCGTCCTGTAGATATCAAAGACTAAACTTTCAAGGTTGATATACTTACAGTTAAGTACCCAGTTTACAGTACCAGTCTCTGAACAGACATGCTATATCAGGGAAGGCAAACTTTATCAATCAAGGGTCCATGCTGCCAGCTTTGAAATTTGTAGCAAGGCCCACAGGTTGCAAGCCTGTCCTCTATTGTTCTTCCTTTATAATAGTCCTCTAGTTAAAGGTATAGATAGCAGCAAACGTTCACCAACAGATACATCATCACAAGATTTTACGTGGATGATATCTTTCTTTATTTTCCCCCTCTTGTTTGTTTCTTTTTCTTCTATTAAATTTTGGTTTTGCTCAAATGTGGCTTAAAGGGCCATAAGATGCCTATTTGTGGGCCATATTTGGGCCTGCAGCCTGCAAGTTGGTGACCCCCATGCTAAATCACTTTGTATTCTGAGTGGGAACAATTACACACAGTTCCCAAACACAATCTAAATCAATTGTCCCTTCTCTCAATCTAAACCAAATGTCCTTTGTCCTTTACATATAACCCAATGGTGATAATCAAACTCACTGGTCTCCAGTTTTTTTTAACTCACATACAGCGAAACTTCTAAAATTACAAACTGTAAGAAGTCATATTTCTTCTTGATTCTTTCATCCCAAAACATTTATTCTTTGCAGTCCACATTTCTGGTTTTCTTCTTCTACCTAAACTATTAAAATCACAAGTTTTCTCCCTGGTCTACCAATTTCAATTACGTACAATATCTGCATGTGTTACATTGCTTAAGGGTTCCTGTGCATACAGTATGTCTTTTCCTATTTAGTACACATTGTATTTAAGTCGGTAGCGTCCATCTACTATGTGCTTCTCACAATGTCTTATGAGAAGAGATTTCCCTTGATATCATTTTTGTAGAAAGCAGAGAAGACATTGCCTTGGAAATGAGCCATTCATCGGGTGGTGCTTAAAGCAGAAGTAAAAGTACAATGAAGAAAGCTGGCAGCACAGTCATAATCATCTGGGTTGGATATTGTGACAGCTTCACATGAATCCAAGAATATTGTTGAGTCAGACCTTTTCTCGCAAGATTTGGTTGGACCAATTCTCGCGAGAATTGGTCAGACCAATTTGATCAGACCAATTCTCGCAAGATTTGGTCTCTTTGGTTACTCCATGAATTCTCTTACAAATTTGTCACTGTTTTATTTTTACTTGCAAAAGCTTGCAAAACTTTTGGACATAAGAACATTTTAGAGTTGAATTATTAGCAAATTGGCTTCAATGGTGTGTATTGCAGGACAGAATCTTTCACACAATTAATGGTCTGTTCAGTCATTTCTAAAATCATTAAAGATTCTTCACAAAATGTATTTTTCTGTTAACTGACTACTGTACGGTCAGAAAGCTGACAAAATTCCACAAGATTCTTTAATTTAAAACATAGTGACACTGACACCCAGAGAATGAGAAGCACCAGAGGTCATCAATGCTCTTCCAAGGTTTGCAGAGAGCTGTAACAGTTGATACGTACATTTCATGAAAGTCAAAGATGATCTTTCATGTGTAGGAAAGAACATTTCTCATAGCTTAAAAGTGTTTCAAAAGTACATCAAATTGTGAGTTTGTCATAGTCCACATCAGGGTGTTGTTCATGATCCTTAAGTAAACTACTGTACAGCATATGGAGTACAGTTGGAAATCATGCATTTCAAAAGGCTGATACCTTCTGGTACAAAGGACATTAGGCATACCTGTTGCTATGGAATTCGTTCAGAATTGACTCATGAACAAGACTCCATATTTGTTGACACTAGCGATTACCTCATGAATTAATGCCTTTTATGTTTTAGATATTCAAAGTGTGTAGCAGATATAGGATGAACACACAGTTAACAGTCATCGTATTGAAACCAAGACTTTTCAAAAACTGGATCACACACAATAGATGGTAGGCAGCAATGAGTACCCGTCACCCCTAGCAATGAAATCAAACGACCTGACTTATATATACTATGGGAGATTCTCTGGTCTATGGTGACAAGACTGCTATTGATTAATATCTGTGCTACAGTGGTGGAATGTGTAACATCAAAACTGAAATGTTTAACAAAATGAGCAGAACAGAAATAGGCTTGAAGGAGGGTAAGGAATATGTCTCACCCTAGTTTGAACATGAAATGTTGTTTGGTCGAAGGTTATGTTTGTCTGGACTCTGGGAACAGACATTGATGGCCTTCAATCAACAACATTCCTCCTTCAAAGTTAAGGAGTGGCATAAAAGAAATACTCATGAATATTATCTTGTGGGCCACAATGTCAGAAAAATTAAAAAAATTAATGATTTTTCTCTCTACTGGGATGCTCTCTAACAAAATTGGTGATTGGCAGTTCATTTTTGCCACAAATCTGTTAAATCAAATAGTGCTTCTACTCGAGTTGGAGAAAGAATGAGTAAAAAGTTATGTAAGATGTCTTTCACAACTCTATATCCTCCTTTAAGAAAAAAAAATGAAAACATATATTGATATTGTACCAGGCTACTGTACACACACTGTCATGTTTACGAGTTGACATCAAGAAAATGTAGTTAAAACTGTTCTTAAAAAACAATAAGGTAAATTTGTACAATCATGAGCTAGAGAAGCACTGCAAACACCAGCTGACTGATAATTCAACATGGTCAGATCAGATTATGCCTTGAAAATTGAGCCAGCGGCCTCTTGAGCTGATGCAAGCTGACTGTGAGTCACAGCAGAAACTGGATGTTTGGTGCCTAGGAGACTTCACAACGATGTAAGATGCTCCCTAAGACAGACTCGAGAGAACCGACTCACAAGGAGCGAATGCATGAGCTGCAGATCTCGTCCCTGGATCGGTGACTAAAGGCTTGCAATCTGTCCAACAGCTGGGCATTACACATAAACATGCTATAGGAACATGCTGTTAAGACTGCATGACAGTTGGTGTAATGGAATATCTGAGAGAAAATTGTGGGATGTAAATGACGTTAAATGTTCGATAATTAGAGGATTCTCATCTGTTGGTGCATAATTTCAGAGACACCAATGACCATGTGAAAAGTTGCATGGAAGGCTATTCGGTGTACATGTATTGTTTCTCTTCAAGGATACATGAACTTCAGGATCAATGCTCTCAGAGCTACCAGAGATGGACTGAATGATTAAAATGTTGGTTTTGCAATTTCTTCAGCAACGGAAAAAATTAAAACGCTGATGCGAAACGAAGATATGAAAATTTCGTGTGGAAACTATTTGTGTGAATGGCAGATTTTAAGTCTTTTGAGTTCTTGTATGAAATTCTTTGAAAATCCCATACGAACAACATCTGCTAAACAAGTTTGCATTTGAATCTATGGCAATTTGATCACTTTGTGCAGCAAAGTGTGAGGCCATACCTGATAATGCATTCCTTTGGTTCATTCATATCATGGTTATATGTCATCTTAGACTTCTCTCTTTCGCTGAATTAACGTCTGTTGTATCAGTCCCACAGTTAGCACATTTCAATGTTAAAAGTGTTCCTATCTGTGATTCACTGCATGCTCAATTTCAGTCAGTTACTGTAATTCTAGCCATACAAATAGTAAATAATTCAAGGATACAATACTGTTTGTGAAAAGGATGCTCAAGCAAGGAGGAAGCAGTGCAGACTAAGTTGTGGTACTTGAAGTCATTTCTATGACAAAATTATGAAACTTTATAAAATACATTCATGCTATTATGTGGATCAAATAAGCAGACGTGTAACATAACACACCACCATTACGTCTCAAGCAGCAGCTCAGTTTGATTACTCCAGCCAGTGAGGTCAATTTCTGAAGCTACTTACCATTTGACATTGTCCTCCCATATCATACTCCAAAGCACTCAAATCAAAAACAGCATCCCACCTATATCTGACAAAAACATGGATACACAGGTTCCTAACACTGCTCTTACTGACAATACAACTGCTTCAAAGTTGGACATGAAAGCACAATACAGGAAGTATTGTCCCAACTGCGTGGTCAGCCATGTCACTTCATGAATATTCACTTTGGTTGGGTCATTTGCCCCATATTATTGCAGAAAAGAGAAAAGATGTATATATACTAACAGCCACCTAAAGCTAAAGAGTCTGGTCCATATGTATTACTGTACCTATGTCATTATTGTACAGACCCTTTATATCAACGTAATTTTCAGACATATTGCATGATGTTTTCATACACACTGGATAATCCCTAATACCTATGTACAAAACAAAAAGAAAAAGAATTGCATTTAGGTGAGTGTGTTAGCCCAAGATGTATCGAAGGAAATACTGTGCATGTCACTCAACTTGCACACTACAAACCCACATGAAACGGGGCATGAGCGTAAAGCAACGTACACCAATGTAATGAATGAAAGGTTTAACCAAGCCAAGATGTTCAAAGTATGCATTTAGGATTCAGCTGATGCCATTTTTCTGGCAGTTCAAGGTCCCAGAGAAGTTTCTTTGTCTCTATGCTCTATTAAACACAGAGAGTCAGACTGAGTGGAATGTGTCAAGTGTTGACACCATCGTTAATAATCCTTCTGTAGTAGCAGCATGTTGCGGCAAACTATAATCGCAACTTCACAGAGCAGCGAGATGGAATGATCCTCAAACACACAGTAATTACTGCATCAGAGAGGGGGGAAAGCTCCGAAAATGATGATTCATGATTCAGCTTGGAGAAAATTAAACGGTCTTATTAAAAAACACCCAGGGCATTTCTCACGCTTCCTGGGTAACAAATGACACAAAAATATACCTATGGGTTTTTATTAATTTCACATTCGGCAATATTCAATGGATGCTACAAACAAAGCTTCGCTTGAAGTTGCAGCCCAGTTACATCAGATGACAGAATATTGCTTTGCTCACTTTGTGCCTCAGGAGAATCCAATCGGATAGACTTGATTCTGAAGATTTGTGATCTGGAGGAAGAAGCTATTACGCTACTTAGACAAAAAGACGTACGAACAAAGAAACATTGCTTGAAGTGCATAATGTCAGTGATCCCTTTGACCCCTTGCCAAATGGTGTTATGATGGATTAAAGGGAAATAGGGCATTTAGAAATACACCAACGTGACATACAAAAGAAAATGGCGGTAATCATTGTGAAACCATTCAGTGTCATCAATAACCATCTACCAAAGCTTCATCTCCTCAAAACATTATGCATGTGATGAGTAGTGGAAGATGCATCATATGAAAGTTAGGTTGAACAAATTATTGTTGAGCAACAAATAACTGAATTTCTATGTGTAAGAAACTTATTTCTTGCAAAGAAGGCCACTGTCCTTTCTTATTTTGAATGACCTTTCATTCTATGTTTTGTACACATTGATTTTAAAAACACTCTGTTTTCTGTTTAACAAATACGCTATTTCACTTTAACACTCTAATTGACTTCAGTTCAGTTTGTTGCAAAGATGGGTGAATAGTGTTCACCTGGTATTCACAAATGCTTGTAAACACTGATTACATCAATACAGAAGTGTGACTGCATAAATTGAAATCCCTGTTGAATTCACAACACATCCAAAGCATTATACATCCTTGTTCTAATGGTTAGTTGACTTTTGCAAAAAATTTCAAACAAAATCTTTGTACAAAATTAGCCTGGATTTGTTGTATTCACTTCTTATGCTATGTGAACCATGCAATCTTGCGAGAAATGTGTGTGTGCCTCCATCACATAACTCACTTTAAATACTGCAATTAATATATTCAAGTTTGGAAATTGTTTTGTAACATTGTGCCATCGGGGATCGAATGAAATGACTCTGCACAATTCTCAAAATGATATATTTTTGAGTATATCAGGCTGAAATTTATTTCAGCCCACAGAAAAGTCTGATCCAGACAGACAGACAGTAATTGGCTTGCTTTCTTGTGGTTTGTCACCCTGGCACCACTGAAGTGGAAACAAAACCATTTTTGCACATATCATGACAAAGTTTATTTCATCGGTCCAATGCACAATAGAGAGGCTGGATCCAAACATGTAGTCTATTGCTTTGATCTATTGTGGACAATGACTTTTTTGTCAATAAAATGTTACAACTTCACATACACGATCTTATCATATTTAATGAAAAGCTCTACCTCAGCTGAGATCCCAAGTCACGCTATCCTACCAGCATGTTATTTAGCACCTATCGGTACCTACCAGTGCCTTGAGTTGTTTGGCGGTTTGGGCATATCTGTGTGTACAGCATGTAGTAGCTTGAGCAATTAAACATGGAATACTGCTGCCAAATCATGTCAATGATATATACTACGACAGGCTAAGAGCCTATGACTTTCTGACTAGTGGAAGAAACACTTGCGCAGATGTGACTAATTACGTAGCACCAAAGTAAACTGGAAAATGTTGAAAAGACCAGGTACATACTCCCAGGGATAGTTTTTGTTGAATATTCAGGACAGACCTTTCATGCTTACTGTAGCAACAGTCCAAATGTATGAATACACTCAAAGAAACAAACAAAAGGTCAACTCAAATCCTTTCCTACGTCCCCCACTCAAATAAGTGCCACTGCAACTACCTCAGTATCAATAATTTTCACACAGAGACATTCTAGTCTAAGAAACAGGGCGGACAAGGAGAGGGGAAAGGAACAGGAGGGGGGGGGGGAGGAGGTAGAAAGAGCTGTATGCATTTGCATCTGCATGACCTCCTTATACATACTTACTATTAGGTACAATCCCTATTGCATGTCAAGCAGTGTAGGAACTTCAGACAATTTCCTGTGGTAGTTCATGAGATAAGTAAAATGTGGCTAATCTTTTCAAAATTTAATTGCATTGGCAAAAAGTACTCCATGACCTTTCTCTTAGGGTGCTGTACCAAGAACCACTTGCATTATGCCAATAGCAACTTAATTACCACATTTCATGACATTGGTTGAGATACCTTACATTTTATTCAACCACCTAAACCAAATTTGGTTGTCTTATGGGCAATCTGGAACAAATTTAGTTGTACGTTAGATTCTGATGCAAAGACTATCATCAAGATTCATTACTATCAAGCAATGGCACCTTATCATCTGAGCAATTCTTACCTGTCTTGCCTGGCTTGTTTACTTGATATTTCTCACTCAGTTGTGTATTAAACAAAACAAACAAAACCCTGACTTTTAGTTTTAACATACACTTTTAAACATCATCGAATGCGGTTACTGTACCTTCTTGCTGAGATATCGGTAACAAAGAAAGCAATGCAGTCTGTGAATACTGAATGAAACTTCTCAGTTTCATCTTTGATGGAGTTTCTTTGGCTACTGCGGACAAAATGTCATTAGGCACTTGGCCTAACTATTGTCTTTACCAGTGTCATGAGACACCAAAAGATATGGCCTCAGAGAGGTTGACATACTTTGTATCCCCCAAACTGACTCCCCTCCCACTTCCTCTACTTTCGCTTGACATAATGTCACATGGAATCAAAGGCTAAATAATGCTCTGGGTGGTGTCCCCACTTTGTGTTTACAAACCTCTCTCAGAGTAAATTAAGCAGGGCCTCAATCAGGCTGAAAGAGGAAAACGTTTCACATTACTGGCTTTTAGTGATGTCGAGATAGGCAAAGTAGGACAGACACGAAACAGACAAAGAGAGAAATCTAGAGGCAGCGAGAGTCTAATGAGATGGTAAACGTCGATTTGGGATGTTAAAAGACCATGGTTAGGGACTTTGTTCCCTCTGTGATCTGCATTTTCATGGGCGAACATTATGACTCAAAAGCGAAACACATCAAAAGCTGTGTAAACAATTATGAGTCATGTTTGTTCTTCTGCTGTGGGAGCTGCGATGGAATGTTTCATATTTAATAGCGCATTATAAGAAGACAGTAATAATTAAACTGGTTAATGTACCCCCCATCAGCTACAGACAAAGTGTGACAATGACTGACTAGCTTGCTATTGGTAGGATCTACAATGGGACAATTTGTGAATTCATTTAATTCAGGGAAACAATCATAACTATTTGTGTTACATGAGGACACCTTCACAACTCTCCTACGACACATCAGGACAAAGAGCCGAAAAAAGTATTGCAAATTGGTTGCAGAAAACCTGGGACATCAATACTACACAAACTTGTTCCCCCACCCAAAAAAAACAAAAAAACAGAGTCAATACGATACAAATGCAAATACTACATTAGAGGCAAGTCTTTATCATTGCTATACCAACGACATACTTGCTCTAGTAGTCTAGGCATAAGAAGGCATAACTTGACAACGCATATCCGTAAATACTGCATTCACTGTACCACATCGGAAAAACAAGACTTTTTGTCGCGGGACTCCCATGTGTGGATCGCGATAAGTCCCACCAAGACCCCTGTGATGAAGTTCCTTCAGAGAAAGGGTTAGGGTTAAGTTAAGGGTGGGTGGGGAAGTTGTCCAAGTTGGGAATTGTCCATTAGAAACTGTCCGGGAGGAAATTGTCTGAGGGGGAGTTGTGATGCAAAGAAACTGATCAGAGCTTCCAAGAGAACTTTTCTTGTACACCACTCAGAACTTGAACAGCTCTGTGTAAGAAACCAACTGTAAAGAAGCACTCTCGTGCATTCTGGAATGGAAAGTCTGTTTGGATTGTACATACATGCTGATCCTTATTCACCATGAATGGTATCTCATTAAGAAACACAGAACTATGAGACCACTTATTTGGTTGTTTCAGGGCATGTGTACATGGAACACTTGGCTGTTGAAAACTGTATTGTTTGCTGTACAAAAGCAGCCTTTTTCTTCACTAAAAGGAACTTTAATGCTGTTTCTCCCTAACTACTGCTGCATGAATACAACAGTAATAGATGAACCATGACATCACCAAAAATGGATATGCAGGTATTGTGCTATGCATTTCCAGAAACACGGGTATAACATCAGTTTGTTGTTGGTCTGAACAATAAAAAGTACTGTATCGTTCACACGTTACACATACAATAGGCACACATACTGTATGACGAACTACGCAACACCTTCAGAGATGTCACTATGTCATGCCATACATGACTATGTCTATAATAGGATGTTCAATGATATCAGAGAGCATTTAGCTATCTCCATTCTCCTGCATGGTGATATGTCCATCCATATGTTAACTTTCTAACTTTCTTTCAGAGATTTATGAAGTTTGTACAAAGCCAATTCCAAAGACCCTTCAATAGTCAAGCGGACTTGCTGGATGGTGTAACATTTACGATGTACTTGCCTTTGATTGCAAACAACTTGCTATAAATTTAAGACATTGCGTACCGCCTGACTTGTGGTACGATAGAATATACTCAGATTGTCTATCGAAGCACTAAGTTCAAGGGCACACCAACTGTATGTAACATGATTAAGTCTAACATGATGATAACATTATTTACTGTTATGTCATGATGGAAGATAAATGTCAAGGAGATTGAACTTTTTATAATTATTACATTCAATATCACCAGGCAGGTTGGTTAAAGGTGTCAAGTGCCCTCTTTAAATGTCAAATGACAATCAGGTTAGTCTAACAATTGCAATCTGATTGTTAACATAAATGTTAACAATCCATGTGTGGATTAAATGCTAGATGTTGCGAGAACACTGGGTGCTGGCATTGGTTCTACCATAAACAATCAGAAATTAAAATTAACTCATTCTTTAGTTCTAGTATGTCTCTCATAGACAAAAAAAAAAAAAACCCTCTAAGTTATTTTACAAACTTTGAGACATGTTGGATCTCATTTTGTCTCTGAATAAAACTAACAAGTTATTTCTTCTCTATCGGATAAATGAAGGCAACCACTCCTAGAGTAATACGACATTCTGCTGAATATTTCTAAGAGTGCATAACAGCAAATAAAATCAAATTAAACAGAAATGCAACCATGTATCATGTGCAATAAGTCTTATTTAGCCTGTCCTTTACCACTAGCCAACCCCCCTTTTGCCACACCATCATCCCCATCTCCCACAAAATGACACCCTACAGAAATAAGAAACTGGTTTCAAGAAATAAACTGGTTTCAACAAGCTAACAACATGCACCACAAAGTTCTCCATTCCTTGACGCAGTTCACGAGATGTCTACACACAGTATACTTTCATGCCCTGTGCATGGTAACTCGACCTCTGCAAGAACACATACAGTAGTTAATAGCTGAGATATGATCCTAGAGAAAACGTTAAAAATGTTCATCATATTGACTTCCTTGACGAGAACAAACACACCTTTAATAGCTGAAATTTGATATGTGAGAAGACTTTAACAAAGCCACCTCTAAAACTGATTAATGGTCGTGTCTGGATAACATCTGGAGGATGTATTTGCCTTGCTGATCCTTAAAGGGATTTTGTGTACACACCGCAACGATGTCAAGTTCACCCAGGCTATCAGTGATTCCAAGTGAAATGGTAATTTGAAGTGAAACCATCATGGAGTAGATCTTTTTGTTATGACATAAATTTCGTGACAATTCATGATATCTTCAAACATGAAACAAGTTACAATAGTACATGGTTCATTTGTCATAGAATGCATGCTACAATAAAATCATAGCCTGGACTATCTTTAATTATTCATTAAACTGTATTTAACTTGCAAGCATTGCAATTTTTAATCGCATGACATTTCGCAGGGACAATTTGTCTGTAGACACAAAACTCTGGAATAACATTTAGGAATGATTCCACAAACCTCACAGGGAATTTCAATAAAAGACTATTAATAGAAGACAATTTTCTCTTCCATTCATCCATCACAACATTTAGCCGGAGCTGAAAACGTCAATTGCTTGCTTTGATATTCAATTCTGTCTGCCACTTAAGCTGAACGTCACCTTACTGATTTGTGCCTTTTGATGGTATATTTATCTTGGCAAAACTTTCCTCCTTCTGAACCAAAATGTAAAAGGACTGCTGATGAGAAAGTTTTGACAAGTGGAGAAGCTCAGCCAAAAGAGGGCGATGCAAGCGACGGAGGTATTACTTTACAAGGCAAAAAGCAAGCATGATAACAGCTTCAGAGAAAGAAAAATAAAAATTTAAGGAAAAGGGATAGAGTTTCGGGTAAAATGTGCATTTTTTAGTTTGAATGTTGAAAGGTCAGTATAGCTTTCAAAAACAGCTTGTCATATACTGACCTAGAAAGTGGTAAATTTTTCAAAGGAGAAAAAGACTTCAGCTGCAGAATAATTTGATTATGGATGCTTTGAAAAGAGCTTGTGAAATGTAATGTATAAAATGTATGTATAGGTGCAAGAATACATCAAATATCATTGAATAATAATGCTGTTGCATTTTCGTTTCTTAGATAAGATCTAATCAGTAGCTTTCACTTGATGCCTTGGATGAATGTAGCACAACGAGGATATGACACACTTGAGTGACATCTACAACTAAGAAGTTACTCCATAAATAGCACACAGTGTGCAATACTCAAATCTTCCATTCATCAAGAACCTAAAAATGTAACACATAATGATAGACCTCCAGCTCTGCTTCTTTTTTATCTCTACATTGTTGTCGAAACACTCTCGTCCTGGCTCGGATGTTTGATCATAAACAGCAAACGTGATGATAAGCTATCCTTCCGTGTTTACGAAAGTGCCACTGACTAATGTGAAATGAATACCTAAGCCAATGATGTCCCAATCATGAGATCGCTGTGCTAGACGAGTAATCGTCTTGCAAGCACTCATTTAAATTCTCGTTGCCAAGGGAACTGCCCATAGCAACAGAACAACACGGAAGCTGGCGCCTGGAGGAATGATTGATCACTTGCAGGCACAAGGAATATCTTGGAGCATGGGTTTGATTTTGTTAGCTAGTGAGGAGGATACATTGCAGTTTGCATTTAATATTAATACAAAGGGATACTGCCTTGTTTTAATAGAGGAATGTTCTGTCATTATGTTTTATATCTCAAACATGAACCCTGTGAGTGTGGTAAATGCGTGGTCAAAACCTTTGATCAGCAAGGAAAATAACTGCACACACCCAACTAATTTCAAGGAATATGATTTCAACACAACCAAGTACTGTGGATATACACCAATGACTTTAGTTATACAAAGCCAGGGGGTGCCACAGGATGGAACTCAAACTAATGTGACCACGCCATGCAGGTATCAGTACATAAAGTTAAAAGAAAAATCTCCTATCTCGGGTTGAGCAGCCGACAGACCTCTATTCAGTTCTTTACTCGTTCCTATTGAAGGCACCTATGCCTGTCGAAATATTGTATTGAGTATGTTCATTCTGAATAAACTTTGTTTTGCTATATATATATGACTCTGTCACCTGAAGAGTGTTATAGAGTAAGCACGAAACCTGCTGGTAGTGACTTAACGTAATCCCACTTTGTTATTTGTTATATAACAGCTCTACTCTCACCAAGTATTGAGCACTCTACACTGGGAATGCAAATCACTTGCATTTATATACATACATATACTTGAATCAGGCAACCAGCAACATAAACCATAGTTGACTAGACATGCTGAAAGTTGTATTGAAGCCAGGTTTTGGATGGCTGCTCTTATAAAGTTTCTTGTCTGTTATGAGAATGATTTCTGCAGATCGTGGATCATAATGTGGCCCAAAATTGAAACTGGTCTGAAGGAAAATGTTGCTTATCCCATGGTTAGCCTCTTCACATACCATGACCACACTTCTTTTACTGACTTTGATCAATGAATTTCAAACTACTTCATGTAACTATTACTTCACACATACATGGCAGTATCATTTCTTTGGCCATGGAGTTTGTGAGGAGTACTTAAGAGAAGTTACCACATCAATAAATTTGAACAAATATTAGCTACTCTCTTGTTTCCATAATCCATCACGATCACTTCCAGCAAAGTGAAAAACAATCACAAAAAATCCCATGACGAGACAACCTCCACATCAATATGACATTTATGAGCCGTGTGAATCCACCAACCATGGCAGATAAATCATTCACGGATGACCTGACGATGGGAGACACGGCGTTTGGAATGAACTTGAAAATTCACGGTTTCCCTTCAATTTGAGGGGGCCAGCTGAACCAGCTGCACGCAAACATCCCGTAAAGGAAGGATACCTCAAGGTATTTCTTATGCTTGTTGTGTTTTAATACTATGCCATACACATGAATCATCTGGTTTTACATTGCTTTTCAACAATCAGGACACTTCTGCTTTCAAATATTCTGTGATAACAGCTTTAAGTTTCAAAATTGTTGACACCATCCACTATCTTCGTCGCCAAACATAATTGTACGTACGAGGAACTATGTGCTGGTTGGCTGAATATAAATAATTACATTGTTGTTAACATATACCAGTTACTTTCTTTGCTGAGTAATTACAATATGACATGATGGTGTAGTCAAACGAAGACCACAAAGACTACAAATTGCTGACTACAAATTGCTGAAGACTTTAATGGTTCAAAAATGTCAGACAATGCACAATACTTCCAACCTGAGAGGCAAGTACTTACAGCATTGTTTTTCTGCTTTGCTGGAGTTTACTCGAACCTTTCCTTATAAACAAATACATTAGTGACTACAGGCAATTATTTCATGTGCAAGTAATTAAATTCCACAATGTCATTATTAAAATGAAAGAAACAAATAAGAAATTGTGAAAGCAAATTTTGCACCAAAATGATCTGCTTTGTGTGGTAGCAAAATCTACAACAACAAATCAAGGACAAAATAAGCTAAACTACTTAAAGGAAGATATGTAGTCTTAAGGCACACTTTCCAAACCCTCTATGCAGTCTTCATTATAATAAGCAATCACTATTCATCATGGTGTGGATTATGAGTAGAATCTAACTTGTAAAAAAAGAAAGAAAAAAATGGAACTAAACCTGTATTCCTGGCAATTTTGAAAACTTTTTGCCAAAATGTTGTTATTGGTCATTTAGTTTCCCCCTTGAAATCTTTGCACGATGCAAAGTATGGTGTGAAAAATCTCTCTCTCACAAATACTTTATCTTCCTTTAAGTTTTCGAATAAGTAGACACTTATTTCTTTACCAAGGGCGAGGGTAACTTGGCTATGCATCTTGGACACTTGAGATGAAGGTTTGGGTGGTATTGAGTGAAATGTTAAGAAAATACTGGTGATGATTTGATACTGCAACTATCTTGGGAACGAAAAAACATCAATGTTAATTAAATTTTCAAGATCGGCAGTAACAGAGACTCCATGGAGACACAAGTAAAACGGAAGCTGGTTAGCGGGAAGAAATAAGTACCCTGAAAAGAAAACAACTTTAATGTTGGTGAAGTCCACACAAAATACACCACAATTTACAGCAGGGGGGGATGAGGGATATGAAACATTATTATCAATAACATCTGCTTCATGTATTCAATGACAAAGAGTTACTAAATAATAACAGGGAATCAATGCGAGGAACTGATATGCTTGTAATATTTAGATATAAAACTTGTCGTGAAAAATGCTACGTAGACTATGTATATGCATCTGCAAATTCTTTGTGTGAATCAAGTCTCCGCTTGCAATGGCAAAAGCCAGTGACCGCCAACGTAGGTGAACATACCACTTCTTCAAGGGTGACATAAGTTGATCCGACGTTGGATGACTTTGACGAGCGTCTCAACTGAATGACAACAATGACAACAAGGATCTATCTACAGTCATGGCATGGTGAAGGGGGGGGGGGTAGGTTGGCATGGGGGAGTTGCTCAAACTCATGAGCTGGATTACACCAAAGAAAGGTCAAAGCATTTGTTGCTTCTTTGAAAATAATAGAGGCACAGTGATTCGCTTCCTAAATTTCCCTGAACCTGGCAAGTTTCTTTCACATGCTAATGACAAAATGCTTAAACTAAGAGAATACACATGTGTCACATACAAAGGAACATTAAGGAATATGTAAATAAAGATTCAATTTGGTTTTTCAAAATTCATGATCAGAGTCTTTTCACATTAGTACTAATTCATATGCACACAGCGAGTACAAATCAAGGTCAAAAATTCAAAAACTTTGAGTGTTTTCATAACTATTGGATATGAATCTTGACTAATTATGCTAATTAGAAGCATTGTTATGTGTTTGTATCCTTCAAAATCCTCACAGACTTATTGACATTGGCTCAATCAGTCCCTTTAAGCTATTACTTGAACTTACAAGAATTCTGAAAAGAAAACATCTTTAAGCTTTTTAATCCACACAAAATGTGGCATAATTTACTGGAGGGGAGGTGGGAGTTGATGGGATTTAGATCCTGGGGTACTAAAGATTTCTTAGTTTTAGTTACACTATTCATTACACAAGACCATCAACGCAACTTATCTTTTGCATTATACAAAACCACATCATCACAAGTTACAAAAAACAAATGGAATGCTTCTTTGTTTCTGTTTATGCAGGAATATTATCACCATCATCCTAGGACATTCAGGCAAATTTGTTTTTCAAATTTGATCAACACTGCTTTCATATAATTCAGAACAAAAGCAAAGCAGTTCTTGAGAACGTTTGCACACATACAGAGCACACAAGTTTCAAGCAATAACATTTTTACTATCTTAAATTACTGTTTTAAAATGACTTAGTAAATCCTGCTTTATCAACAGATGTTGGGAGCAATGGGGCACTTTTTGCGTCAATCGTTGAAATGGGAAACCCATTCCTAATTCTCTTAGAGAATATTTTGTACAAAATGCAAAATTACAATACTTCTGCCAACACAAATATAGTAACTTTAAGCTCAAGTGGTTCTGTACAAACACTGCTCTGATATGTCTCTTCAAAAGTGTAAAAAATCATCTTGTGAAATTTTGTTCACACAATCAAACATTCCTGCGCATGGGTGACACGTGTCGACATGTGAAATAACAATGTAATTTGGAACCAGCAAGTAATGAGTGTTGTGTAAAGGACAGGCTCTCAAGCAATGGGATTTTGTAACCAGGGTCGTGGTCAGAAACATTTAAGATGACATACTCTTCCTTTGAATCCAATTTCCCAGGTGGTAAAAATGTATATGTACCATCGAATAATAACCATAATATAATCCATCCATTACACTTGTCCTTCTTCAATGATGCGAGACCTTGAGGTCACTCACTCAAAACCCATTCCAGCTGAGAATGAGTTTACTCTTTTCAAATGAAACATGACAGTGATAGAAAAGCTGTTGACGCTGTACGACCCCCCTCCTCTCTGGACAATATCAACACAATGGCTACCAACTACTGAAAGCAAGAACACAACTTGACTTTGTATCTGAGAGGAGATATGTTAAATTACATTTACCAAGAGCACTGAAAAAACTCAGTCAAGTTACTAGTGAACAAAACTGGTACAAAACTTGTCATCATGGGAAAGCACATATGAAGTATTCCTACAACTCATAAGTCAAAAACTGAACAAGTATGATATAAAAGACTAGCTTTTAACAGATGCAAAATGCATGACATTAACATGAGTCAAAGTGCATTCGAATATGTTGAAATTTAATAAGAGGAGACCAATCTCAACAACTTTAACACTCGCCAGCATGTGCCAAACTCACCTCAAATTCTTGACTAGCAGTTTAATTTGGAGACAGCTTTGCACACAAGTAATTTTACGGAAGTACATCTTGGTTGGGATAAACAGCCTGTGGAAGAGAAACAATTAAGTCAGTATCGATCTTACCTGAAGATTCTCTGCATAGAACAAACTTTTGGACACTTGAGCTGCTCTTCTCTGTTTGGCCTTGATTTCGAGGACTTTTCGAAGGAAGCCATGGACGTGGTCGACTTTGATATCGCCGGGAAGAGACTCAAAGGCCTGAATGAAAAACATACAGACAGAGTTAATGATGTGAAATGCCAGAATTCAGAAGAAGACCTAACAACAGTGCTGTAACGTAAGTCTGGTTTGCCTCACTATATACGTTTGCACCCACTCGTGCCGCACACTTGTGTCAAACTTTTATAATGCGATTTTTTTCAGTTGACAATCCCAAGTGAAATTGTCACTGTCAGTAAGTTAGTTTGTACTTGGCAATGGTTTACAATCTATTAGTAAAACCAATCATATTGCAGGAATGGATGGCTGTGAGTTGTTTCTTAAGTCATTATGTCACTACCTACCAAAAAGGCATATACATCTAACTGTGAGGGTCTTGTCTGAAAGCAGGATGTGCATTAGATAAAACACAAATAGCCTCTATTGTCAATCTTCCATCATTCTCTTCCATCTGATACCAAACCTAGGAACCAACATCTAAGACACATTTTCTTCAGGAGAACTTTCTTCCAGCTAAAATCTTAGCAGAACCAGATCCTGTGGTAAATATACCTGATGTTTGTGCTGATAACCACAACAAAACTCACATACCAAAGCATTTCTTTTGGATACTTTCTGACAAAAAGATCAAGGTGCGGTAGTTTTTACTGTAAGAAGTGTAGCCAGTCCTTTGGTGCACTTTGTAAATCAGCAAATCCTGCTTTACTTTCTTCCTTTCAAAGATCTTAAAACATACTTTATTTTTAATGCAGAGGGTGCATCAAAAAACAATTTGTTTTTTGAAATATTAATTGCAACAGTGCCTGATCTGCAGCTAAACAGAAAACTCAGTAATTCTGATTTCAGGTCATGCCTCCTTTCTCTTGATCATAAAGAATTTTGAGGTAACAAAAAAAAAATATCTATAAAGACAAATTTTACATAAAGGCAGAGTGACAGTACTCCGTTGAGACAACTCTATGTCATCATACAGATTGATCCTCCCAGGAATTACTTTGGTATTAAAGTTTTCTGAAAACAGTGCTGTCATGAATTTTGCTAAGGCTTACTTTAGCGGTATCGATCTTGTCGAAGTGCTTCTCGAGGATCTTCAATGCTTCCACCACATTTTTCTCTGGCTCTGCCAGGCTAGTCTGAGATCTGAAAGACTGTGAATCTGGTGGGTCTAAGTAGGTTTGAAAGAGTTTAAAATAAACCTGTAAAGAAGAGAGAGAAAAAAACTAATGGCGACTGCATTCAGAATTTGATAGAAAGATTGTAACAAAACAAAACAAAACACAAGC
This sequence comes from Stichopus chloronotus, assembly GCA_021234535.1. NCBI lineage: Eukaryota > Metazoa > Echinodermata > Holothuroidea > Aspidochirotida > Stichopodidae > Stichopus > Stichopus chloronotus. The sequence continues at coordinate 22,697,913 of CM037843.1, forward strand.
TATGACAATCACATGGCATTAGTCCAAAGTTAGCTTGAAAGCAACTGTAGGGCTACTTTGGTGTTTTTTATGATTATGCAGGAGGGGAGCACCAGGGGGGTGCAATACAAAATGAGAAAAGATCTATCAGGCTTGCCTTCATTCAACACCTTAGTTTGCCATCACCTACTGTAAACCAACTAAGTGCAACATTTTGACTTGCTCAAAAAACTGTGAAGGCAGGGAAAGAGATACCAGTGCACATACGTCATCGCTACTTCACAAATCGGAGGTAAACGTAACGATAGCTCTAATTTTCTCTTTGCTCTTCAGTTGTGATTTTCTGAAGGCATAGGGGGGGGGGGTTTACAGTCATTACAACGCATGACTTTGGTTTTTGTAAGTTCATGCCGGAAGCACAAAAAGTGATGAAACCAATAGAAATGGCTGGTAACACTGTTGTTAAAGCTAGTGATCAAACATCGAGAGAAAGCTTTACATATGCACACTTTCACAGGTCTGAAGGGTAAGATTTTATCAACCACGAGAAAATTCCCTCCAGAGTAGTCATTCTCAATTCTACAACCTAGCTCTCCACTGATCAGCAGCATTTATAAGCATGCTCATTTCGCTTCAAGGTTTTCACAATGTTTTATCATACCGATGGGTTCAATTCAAATCTTTCCCATTACTCTGCTTTCTTGCTCCTCATGTGACATTTGTTTCCTGTTTGAATACTTGCATGACTCTGACACTTCCAAGCTACGTGAGCTTTACTTTGTAGATTCCCCATTTCTACCTACAATCACATGACAGATTGCCAAATCTATAGCCTTACAGATATCTGTCATGAACTATGAGCAACAAATAGCGGCATTTCAAAAACAGGTTTCAATCTGACAGGTGCTGGAGGAATTTATGCAAAAATGCAACAAAGAGAAACATATGCGTCTTTCATGAGTGAAAAATAACTGGAATGTTGAGGGTCAGGACAGGGAAGAATACTGATTACATTACTTTGTATTGTGACACTCCTTCCAATAAAAACAAAATTAAACACAACATGTGAAAGAGTTTAAGTCTCCTTTAACCGATACACACAAACAGAACTAGAAAGCCAAAAGGCTTAGTGATTCCTTGCCTCATGATATATATTGTAACAAACATGAATCGCCCACATGACAAGCATGAGATCCCACACAGTTATCCTACTTGAGATACCATCTTAGTAAGGTCAAAACCTTTTGAAATCTCGTGACCCAAAATGACCTTTCACCTCCACTTAAAACAATAGGGATCACCTACCCTATATGGCCATCAACATGCTAAATATGAACAATTCACAAACTAAGTATAAGATCCCTCTTATTTATCACACTTAAAATATCATGCATACAAGGTTTTGACCTTTTGTCACCCCAAATAACCTTTGACCTACACAAACATGAGAAAACTCCCAAACGGATATGATGCTGCAGGGGAACAAATTATATTTTGTCGTGTCTAATAACTTGATAAAAAGGTAAACATGTTTATTTAATCAAAATTATAGCACTTTATTTTGTCGAGTTACAGCTATTGGTGGCAGCTCTTTCATATTTGATTTTTTGGCATGATGCCCTTCCCAATGGCTATGAGGTCCTTGAAAATTAGCAAAAACTGATATTCCTATTAAACAAGAATCTAGAGTGACTTGCAATTTTGCCTTTAGTCTACTTAAAGACACAACACACAGTACAAGTTTCCCTGGTTTGATACACAGTAGTCATTTGTTTAAAGCTTACCTGAACTACTGTAAAGTGAAATAGGGCGTTTAGAATACATCAACATGGCATACAAAGAAATTCGCCTTAACCATTGTTAAACCATTCAGTCTCATCAATAAATATCTGTCAAAGCTTCATCTCCTCAAAACATTATGCATGTGATGAGTAACGGATGCATCATTTGAATTTTAAAAAGTTTGGGTGAACAAATTATTGTTGAGCAACAAATAGCTAAATTTCTGATCTGTGAGAATCTTATTCCTTGAAAATAAGGCTGCTGTAATTCGTTATTTTGAATAATCTATCATTCTATGTCCACAAATAATGGTTTTAAAAATATGGTTGTTTTCTGTAAAACAAACGCCCTATTTCCCTTTAAGGGCTAAACAGAGACACTGTTTATACAGTAAATGGTTAAGTCCATTGAGCACCTGGCTCAACAGACTGTATGATTTATTCTGGACATTGTGGTTTCTACTGGCAGTCAACTGTGATAAATTATGTCAGATAACAGTGACCAATTTGAACAGAGGGGGGTCAGTTACAATTTGATTCATTCAATTAAGCAATCACAGTTTATGCACGCTCAAGTGTATTTGATCCAAATGATCTGTAATTTAGTTCTTTTTATAAAGCTAATAACCCATGGTATATTTAATCAATTCCAATTTACAATTCATGCATGCTCACATGTCCTTATGAGGATAGTAGCATAAGGTTTGAAAATAATAATCTTTGATACCAAATTTAATGTTGTCTTCATCTTTTCTTTATGGTTATGGAAGAGACTATGTTGGTATGTCCTAAAAGAAGTTCTCAAATCAACAAGAGGATTCTACATTACAAGTATAAAATTCACTAGAAGGACCGTTCTTTAAATATTGTAGATTCAAGTTTTTCACATTTTGACCTCCCATGACCCCAAATGACCTTTCACCTCTGCCAAAAAAAAATAAGGATCATCTACTCGATATGGGCAATCCACACGCTAACTATGAGATCTCTCACATTTACCGTTCTGGAGATATCGTGTTTACAAGCAATTTTCAAGGTATTTACCTTTTTGACCTCTGGTGACCCTTGTACTCAATAAGATACACCTACCCACCTCATATGACATCTGCTCAAGCTTCTCTTCTTGAGATATTGTGTTTACATGGTTTTCACAATTTGACCCCTGTTGACCCCAAATGACCTTTGACCTCCACTGAAAACAATAGGGTTCCTTTACTCAACATGGTGCAACTACATACTAAACATGAGATTTCTACAAGCTTCCTTTCTTGAGATATCGTGTTTACAAGGTTTTTGCAATTTGACCCCTGTTGACCCCAAATGACCTTTGACCTACACCAAAAACAATAGGGATCATCTACTCAATAAGGGCAACCTTCATGCCAAGTATGAGATCACTCAGAGTTACTCTTCTGGAGATACCGTGTTTACAAGCAATTTTCAAGGTATTTACCTTTTGACCTCTAGTGACCCCAAATGACCTTTGACCTCCACCAAAAACAATAGGGATCATCTACTCAATATGGGCAATCTACATGCCAAGTATGAGATCACTCACAGTTACGCTTCTTGAGATATTGTGTTTACAAGCAGGCGTCACACATGCACATACGCACATACATACACACACACACGACATCACCACCGCATAGACTCCTCTGCCTTCGGCAAGGAATCAAAAATGACAACTACGAAAACAGCTAAGAGCTCTATGAATTAAAAACATAGAAAAATGACTATTCTTGAGAGAACAAAGAAAACTCCCCAATAAATGTGACATTCTGTCTTTATCCTACCTCTCTACTGGTTTCGCACTTAGGATCATAGTGTCGTTCACAGTAGGCTTCTGCTAGATTGGCATTTTTGAGAAGATGTGCATAGATTGCCAAGGCTTGTTCGTGCCTTCCTGCTCGACCTGACAAGAGAGCTCGTTCCTCAAAGAATGCTGAAAATCAAGTTGGAAGGTTTAGGCTTATTTCTTTCAATTAAATAAATTTTCAAAGAATACTTCATTGAAATAATTCACCACAGAGAAGGAAATCCACAAAGGTAGCAACAGGCAAATGTAAAAAAATCCTGACTGTTTAACAAAAGGTCAGGGAATAGTGGTTCCAATATTAAATATATTATATCTCAAGAACTTATATGAAATGCAAAAGTGAAGTTGAAATATATTACAGGTCTTCCCACTACAAAGTGACACAAAACACTCATTTTTCAGCCATAACAATGTTTTCAACTTTCAACACAAACAAAGGCTGTTTGTCTTTTTGGAAACTGGTTCAACTGCACCAAATAAGTGACATGAGAATCTTTGTAGAGTGCAGACTTCCTCATACTCACCATTTTTGGGAAAGAATGCTAATAATTTTCCAGGTGCATAAGACTTGGAAGTTTCCAAAAACCCAAGAAGCTTTTTTCTTAAGGCACCTAACTCCCCGGGTTCTGAGCCAGCTCTAGTGAAGCTTTGACCTGTTTAAAGCAGAAACAAATTTTCATAAGGAAACTTTCTTCCGATTAATACTTGCAAGTTTTCTCCTTTCTTAACATCCAGTAATTGAGAGACCAGTAACAACCTGATATTATCCTTGAAACTTCTTCCTTGTTGAAAGACTGCCTCAGACTGATGTTTGAGCAAGACATACACTAAAGAGTAGGTAGCAGAGAGAAACACATCACTTATACATGCAGCTTGATCTGGGCCATGACTGAGGAAAATGATTTAATCCTCTTGTTTCATCTTGGCCAAGCCTATCAGCTCTGTCATGAATTAGTTGTCCATCGTACAATGTAGCATAATAGTTGGATTGTGTGTAGATGAAAATATATCAAAATCGTTGTTTCGTAATTGCAACTAGTACTCACTGTACATAATGCTGATAAAAATCAAATCTACAAATCAATAAAGAAAATGTCCTGATCATAGCAACAACTACCATAGCTATGATGTATACCTTCTGGGAGCGTCTCTACGAATTCGGGCATCAATTTCTCTATTTTTTCTCGATACATTTGGATGAGTTGGTTGTGAAAGGCCTCTGTCTTGTCCCCACAGTTGAGGATGATGTGTTCCAGGTATGGAATGACAAGATCAGGGGCAGCTCGACTCAGGTAAGCCAAAACTTTCCTCCGGTCTAGAGGATCTGCCTCTAGGTTGTCTTCTGTGAAAATCTACAACAGGATAAGAAAGAAAAAAATATTCACTTATATAGCACTTCAGATGTTAGAAGAGTTCATACCACTTGACAACTGACTGCTAACAAACATACATCAATGCTTTAAATAAGAGAGGAGAAAAGTTTGATATACATATGCGCTTATTGGTTTCACAGAGAACGAGCAGGTACACTCACTACTTATCTCTCATTTTTCTTCTGCATATTACCAATGAATTGTTATCTTTTTCTTGAGTACATACCACTGCATGTGACTATCTTATTCCAATGGTGTTGGGCAGGAATTATTAACACAGTGTGCTCTTTACCTAAATCAAAACCCACAGTGGTATAGACTCTACCGGTATTCTTTGTTAAAATGGATCACAACTATAGTATATTTAGTTTACGGAAAGCTAAAAAAAAAATTACAACAGATTTTCACAAAACTCAAGACAGCATTTAAGTTGTAGAATGCCAATAAATTCTTCTCTTCTTCTCTACATCTGCCCCTGACTTGGAACAGATAACCTGAAGTGATATCATGCAAGGAAGCAGGGGACTTGCAAAAACTTCACTTTTTATAATAGGTGTATATGATGCATGCATACTGTGTAAACTTTCACAAATTCTTGGTCTGTACATATCATAATAACAGTTCAAAACATAGTCACAGAATTCACTCTACAAGTCAGATGAAATTAGGAGGTTAGAGATCTGAAATCTTTTGTGGTGAAATAAATTTGGATTGATACCCTCTCGTTTTCCTTTCTACAGCTACCTACAGTGAGGCTTGTGTTTGAGTGTCAGGTTGTCTTGAATACAGAGTTTCCCCGTTTCTTGGGAACAGTTGTTTATGCCATCATTAACTTGACATAAAGCATATGTGTGCTTAAATACATTTTAAATGGCACTTAGTTGTACTGGGAACACGAACAACTGTTTAACAACAGCTGAAACGAGAATGATGACAACAGATATGTTCTCCGTTGGACTTCACCTTAATTCAAGTCTTGAAGGGAATACTTTAAGATGGTAAGCAACCAAACAAGAGTGGCGGAAGCCTGTGGTATATATACTACAACCTCATGCCAGGTGAGTACCAACTCAACAAATTTTTGATCAAATTCAGCCTCTTTTTTTCTTTTTTTACGATGTCACTTTAAATTCTTGCACAGACTTAACATTCTAACCTATGATAACGAGGTGTCACTACCCACATACATGGTTTTACTTTAAAATGAAATCCAGAATTTTTCCACAGTTCAAGCCTTTCTGATTGAAAATTTTTGGAAATCTATGGCAGTGTGTGAAACTTAAACATCTTTGCAATACTCTACAGTAATCCGTCTACCAACTTTCGCATAGCACTACTACCAGATCATTTACATATTTCACGTCATCGGAAAAGTCAACTTTAGCGATGATACTTTGGATTAAAGGTAGTCTGGGGAACTGAGATTTGTAAAATCTTTTTTCCCATATTTGGAAACACCAATCGATGGTGCTACTTCCAAAATTAAATTTAATTATTGTTTCACAGGTTGCTTTACAGGTCTGCTCTATTGCATCTCACCTTGAGCCCATCTTCAGGATGAGCTGTAAGCACCCAAGTTGCATATTCAAATATAAGGTCTATGTGTTTTGCTCCGAGCTTCTGCAGGTATTGTACCGTTCTTTCATGCCCCTTCAGTGGACTAGACACCTTCTGAGATTGTCGTAGTAGCAGATCAAGCGCTATCGGGTGCCAAAGAAAAAAGAAAGAATCTTTAATAATAATAATATATTTATCAGTTTTATTAACTAGATAAAGAACAGATTCCCTCGTTGTTGTCATTCTCAGGTAGATAAATTGCACAAACAGCTAAAATGGTCTTGCATCAGCTGACCAGTGTCACATTTTACAACTGTGCATTAATGCTATGTTCACCTATTGTTTGTTATAATCAGTGTGCAATTTGTCTTGATGTGCATGTAGTTGTATGTCATGCAGCAAGTATGAATGAATACTATAGAGTGCCTCAGTGGTGTTTTTCTTCCCGAAGCAGGGTACATTTCGTTTCAGTTTGGATATAAATAATGAATGTTCAGCAGTGCTACATTTATCAATAATCAATTCAACTATTCTTTGGTTTGTTGTTCCTGCATTGGTGCGAACAGCTGGATTTAACTTGCATGAGGTGACTAAATAATGAGCAGCAGTAGTCAATGTTGTGTTTTTTTTTGGTTGTTTTTCTATGCATGGTTGGGTTTAGAGCAATGTTATACACAGTATCAATGTATATATTCCAGTGCTCTGGTACCACATTCATGAATGCCAAATGATAGAGGTACAATAAATTGTAGACACTACGCTGCCCTTGTTCCTTTTTACTTTACACCAGTTGTTCCCAACCCTTGTCGGGAACAATTTCTCCGATTCTTCAACTTCCCGAAACCCCGCTTCTCCGATTTCTTTATCCAGTGTATATGTATGATGTGTTGATTTGGAGCATCTTGGTAAGAACGAATACTTCTACGTTAAGATTTTTGTATGTACTTTGAGGTCCTCATCTACTTCGAATGAGCGCCTAAATTCAAATTATTAAAATGAGATGCACAGATTTTAAAAAAATTGAGGTCAAACAAGGTCAGACGTCCTACTGCTACAAGCTGCTGGGTAATTACAAGTGTAACCAGGGGGGGTTTGCTGGGTTTTCTATTATTCTACCCCCTCCCCCATTACAATGGAAAAGAGAAAAATACAAATACAATTGAAAGCAATAATTGAAAACTTATTTGCTTCTTTTATAGCTCAGGGTTGAATTTAGCATGGTATCTCATTTTTCTCTTTAATGCCCCATTGCTGCCCCAATACATTTACTGCCTTCTTGAGTTACAAAAACACCCAGGAGGGGGGTGGACACTTCTCCCATTGGGAACCACTCCTTGAAACCATCTCATCTGAATCACTGAAAGTTTACAGAGGTTGTGAGAGATACCACATTGTTGAAACTGAACAGCCAGTTGGGATAAACAGGGTTTCTGATAAGCAGGGTTTCGGATGAGAGGGGCTTTACTGTACTGGTCACATTTGACTCTGTAAATGTTTGAAATGCTTTACCGTCCTTGTGCTTTTCCTTCTTGTTATACAGTATGATGAGTTCACTGTACTTCAAATGTTTCTTCAGGACTCTCTCGCTCTCTTCAAAATGGCATTTGTTGTCCGGGAGTCTCAGCAAAGATGCGACCAGGGCATCATTGGTCTAAACAGTACAAAAAAAAAAGAAGAAAAGTAAAGAAAAAGGAAACATGTTTTAATTGTATTAACTACTTTGGTATGGACTAATGCAAAGAGAGAGTTAACAAAATATTTGACATCATTAAATGTACTAACATGTACATGATACAAGTTGACAATGTTTCCAAAGAGTAAGTAACTGCGTTAAGCATTTTATTGCAACTTGACCCATTGATCTCAAATGACCTTTGACTTCCCAAAACAATAGATTTCTTGTGCTTCACTGTTTTAATCTTCACTGAATGGTTCCTGACTGAGGAACAGGACATACGTTGTTATACGTCTGTGATGTCCACCATCTCAGAGTCTCTCTCTCTCTCTATATATATATACATACATATATATATGGCTCAGACAAGGCAATGGTATTCAAATAAATATTTATTATTTGAGGGTCACATGGGAGATCACCAAGCAGACCTGTATACACAGAGTCTGATCAATCGAGACACGGGCACCAAGTTGCCTCTCATTTTACAGATCTATTAGAAATGAGTTGGCAACTTGACAAAGCACTCTGTTCACATGGCTCAATGTATGAATATTCATAGCCTCTCACCTGAAGGTAACACTTCAGCAAGGTGGTGTCAATAATTTGAGCACGCTGTTTGGAAGACGACGTGGTAGTCGACCCCTCCACGATGCTAGATGGCTGAGACATGTCGGCGGAAGGGTCTTTGGACATCAGGTCCACTCTCTTCTGTGTGAGATACTCAATCAGGGCTGTAAGTCCCTTCTCAAGCTTGGCTCCCATCAACTCCGTCGGGGTGCTTGGATATTCTATTTTGTTCCGATAGTCGCCAGGCAGCAAGTCTGGGAAGAGTCCTATAACTTGGGCAGGATCTGCATGTGTGTAGATAGAATGAAATCATGTGCTTTAATGTGTAATTTTAATAAGTGTTTGTGTTTTGTTTCATTTTGATAATCAAACTAATTTCCTCAGAGGACACACTGTAAAGGACCACACTTCAGTGAAAATCTTCAGAACATGAGGTTCACTATTCCACATGAAAGTGAATGTAAGGTGGGAAAGAAGGCATCTGCAAATTGCAACATTTACAACCATTATAAAAATACAGTATTTGTCAGCACAATTTCTTCACTGTGACATTTGATGGATCATGAGAGACAACGAAAAGTTCACAAAGACATTGGTATCTTGAACATACTTATCACATGAGAAAATTTGAGCTGGCTCTGGACCTAAACTTGTGTCTTCAATTTGAATTAAAATACATTCAATTTCACCACAAACGCTTCATTGCCAATGGATAATTCTACCGTTGATGGGTGGTAGATAATTTTCGTTTCACCAAAATCAGGAAACCACACAGGAAAACAAGTTCCAGTTGAACAATTGATAAACTTTGACCTTATCATACCAACTTAGCCAGTATTTATCAATTATACAGGAGGGTTCAGGGGGGCAGACACTCATAAAGTCCACCAGGAAAAGAAAAGGTAGAAATTTTCAATAGAATGTGTGCTAACATAGTAATTACTGGTGCTAGACAGTCAAAATCATTTTCAAATATCAACAACCAGTCTTTTTGTTCAAGATACAACTTTGATTCTATTTTCTCATACTAAAACCCTGTGTGCCATCACTATTTAAGAAACGGTCAAAAACTTCATCTCAGGAAGATGTTTCCCGGCAAAGTCACTATCTGGCAGTGACAAAGATGGATCAAACATTTGTACAAAGATGTACCTCTCGACAGATTTTTCATTGGAAATAAAACTTCATCCAAAGATCAAAAGATAAGTTCATGCATAAAATAAAGGACGCAAGTCCCAAATCACACAAATTGCGGAAACATGTGATGGGAGACACAATAACCACTTTGATGTACTGCTATGTATATGCCCACCTTTTGTCATTATACCATCCAGAAACCATATTTATGTTTCACATGAAAGGTGATACATGTTAATCAGCCTGAATCTCCCTGTCATTGCTCAGAAATGACAAACAGAAATGTGAGATTCTTTTCCAATCTGCACTGATTTTTATCAGGTTGCGTGCTACATTTGGCCTCTCCCTCTTTCATAAGGCGATTCCCAGTCAAGTTGAGGAGTTATCACCGACCATGTCAGATGGCACAAACAAAACAAAACCTAATCTTACATCAATAACTCCTCCACCAACCTGTGCTGAGCTTTGTGAAGAGTTTCATTGATTCTTCAAACCTCTCTTCTTGAAATAACTGGAAGGCATAAAGATTCTGAATATTCTGTATCCTCATCTGTTTGTCAGCTTCTACTTCTTCGGTCATATTCTGTCAAGAAAAAAAGAAAAAAAGAAGAGTACACTAGTTGCAGCAACGGTGCTGAAACTCATACACATCACTCCAGCAGCGGCTTTATCTCCTTCAAATGCAACGCATTACCAGGGCGCATTTAACCAAAGTTGTCCATTTGAACGAATGACACGTTGGTGTGAACAATTAGGCTGTGCAAACCTTGCCTGCAAGCTCTTATTTCAACATGATTGAAAGTAGCTGTTTCTGAAATGGTAATAGTTCTATGCTCAGTATTAGTAAGTACACATACAGTATTAACATACAATCTACTGTGATAGAATGATCTGCTCTTTAGTGGATCTGGCCAACTGATACCTCTCAGCACAGAACCCTATACTGTTTAACAACTTGTAAACAGCAAAGCAGAGTAGGAGTAAAATTATACATAAACCACCAAAAGTACTAGTCCTCTGAAGAGACAGATGGCATTTTTATTTCAAACGGTTTTAGCTGGAAGTTTTTGCAGGGACTGTTGGAAATCTGGTTGATTATTACAACAGTGGTCATGGTTTGGGGCACAAAGATGCAGACTATATTCTTAAGATTTAAAAGGGATTGGTGAATAAAGAAAATTGATGAATTATTTAAATTAGGAATATTGTTTTCTCTTGGTGAAAAACTATATTTCAATAGCATGTTCCACATGGAAGTTATGAATTTAAAAAAATAAAAAAAAAAATCGTTACATAGAAAGTTTGTGATGTCACTCAGGCACAACTGAATATCCTTTGAATTTCTTTTTAATTTTGACTGTCTTAATCTTCCCTGCCTCAAAAGAAACATTACGCTAGACTTAGTCGGAGATGTTACCTTAATTTCCACGATGTTTACGACCTACAGTATACCCAGTCAACATTTTTGCTGGTGTCGAATTTCAAGGTCCTTCAAGAAAAGGAAAGACTTCTTGAAATAATTTGCCACTTTTACATGGCATTCTTCTACCCATGAGGCAACTGGAAATTCTTCTTGATTTAGAGCAGTCTTTCTTCAAACAGCAATATTTTAAGTGAGGAACGAGTTATTGGCATGGGGTTTGAAATGCCTGCAGTGAAAAATTATTCCCTTTCAGTTGCAGACTCCCACACTTGTCAGAGAAATATTCCTTAAAGTAGGTATAAGTTTCAAGGAGATCAAAAACAAATAACATCTTTACTCAATCTAAAAGTTTCACTTTTAATTTGGCAAAATCAACGACGCTATACCTTGGCAGTAGCACCCAAACTCCACGTATGAACAGCGTTCTCAAAAAGCTTTTGGCTCTCAATGTAAAGTTATGCATCTTCATTTCTGTTGAAAAGCCATCAGAAACTGGAAGTTACAGAAAATTTCCTCCTTAACCACCATCACAGAGGATAACTGTCTGCCTATTTTTTTCTTAGGCTTTCACTTTTCATGTAGAATTTTCTGGGTCAACGTAAAAGAAAAGGAAAAGGACTAAACTTAATGTAATATTGGAAATGACACCTTAGTTGCTTCTTAAAGTTTTAAACAGAATGTGAGAAAGTGTCTCTGCTTCATAAAGATAGCAACAACTTATGGCATGTAACCCCTTATTTTACCATGAAGGAATCATTTTCACTTTGGTTGCAACTTACGGCAAGGTGCAAGGCGAGTTCAAACTGTTTATCCTTCAATAATTCCTTGATCTGATTTTGAATGGGGACAGGTTCCAGTTTCCATATACACTCTTGTGATGCTACGTAGACATGTCCGCTGAAACGAGATTCAAAGACTGAGATTAAGCATTTTAGATTGAATTTGCTGTTTACTTTGACTTAGAAAAAGAATAGTTCAAGGAAAAGCAAACACATGATATGTCATTTTTAAAAGATGAGGGACAATCAGACACTCTCCATCTTGAGGAAACACAAACATTCAACTGAAACCGGCTCAAAGAAAATAAAAATTCCAAGTAAAACTTCCTGGAAAATATTCACATAAACTATACACCAGCAGATATGGATGCATTTTCCAATCTATTTTTTTCATTAAAGGAGGATGTGCTGCCATTCCTGTGTTTTCAAAATTACACAAAAGGACAGGCTATACTTCTTACAGATTAATGTAAAGTCAGCAATAAAGGCTGTTTTTTTTTTCAAGCAGCACACCCTACTTTAAGGTAAACTTTAAGGTAAACTTTTAAAACAAAAGAAGTGGGTGGCTGAGGAGTCATTAGTACCTTCCACTGGTGATGTATTTTGGATCCTTTATTTCTATCGATTGGACCAGAAGCCTGGGTTCCACCGTCCTGATTTCGACATACTTGGGCATTACAGCAATGACAGTAAGGTTGGTCATGTTCTGCAAATTAAAGATAGACTTCCTGCATAAGACCTGACTTTCTGGAGATGTAAATGTACTTCTTATCCATGCAAATATTTGATTGTTATAAAATAAAGGCCTCACATTAAAATAAAAAAAAAGTAAAAGGTGAAATACCACAGAGGTTTAACCTAGACTTAATTTCAATTTATCATCTTCATGATTTTTGATAAAATAATTGCATCATACCATGAAATCTCAACCCATGATACCACAGGCATTACTTAGAATACCATGCTTGCTTAAAATGCATTATGAAGCCCAAGATAACAACTAAGCCTTCTTTTTTTAAGTTAAGTTAAGTACACTTTCAACATTGATTAATATCCGACTAACACCAGAAATGTTCCTGTGTAGCAGGAACTAGTTTGAAATGGTCACAGGCCTTATAGCAATAACATACTGATCACTTGGGTGTTGAAACAGATCCAATTTCAATGTTAGAATTCAATATCACGAGATCTTTAGAGTCTTAAAAACCGATATGATAAACTATCTGGATGTTTCACCGGCTTGGGACACTTACAATTACCAGTAAAGTAGATAAATGACTCTCAGCAACAGAGACATGCATTTTTTTTTTCCTCAAAATGATTGTTAATTGCAAAGATAGCAGAATAAATGTAAATAAATAAGATAATAAATGTACCCAGTACAGTCGGTACATCCGACCATCTGAGAGCAAACTTCTTGGCGGGTTCGCCGTCAGAATCGATGATGATGCTCATGTTATCCCGCCCCAGTGCCATCAAATTCTCGGAGAGCTTGGTGATTGTGGGTTCAACTTGAGATGTGTTGCCAGTGGTGAAGAGTTCCTTGAGTTCACCTGTCAGGATCTGTAAAAAAAAAAAGTGAACAATGTCAAAGAAGGGGTGACATAGTTCCATGGAAGACAACAAAGGGATAAAAGGGCTCAAACTGGATCAAAGCATCGTTGACAGATCTGGATTAACGAGTAATGCCGTCGGATGAGACCAGTCACTCTATCTTCTGCTGAACCAATATGCATCAGTGAGAAACCATCAGTACAGACCGCTTTTCTTTTGTTCATTACTTTCATGACATGGGGCTGACCTCATTAACGATACACTTACGCTGATAAGGAAGTAGTCCCTTTTAAATCCGACACAAATGGAATGGTTGCACCACGCCAGAGACCTTGGAACGTCAGATACACCGAGTTCAGTCTAGAGAAAAGACAACAAAGGACATGGAAAGTGTAAGACAATTGGTTTGACTGTTTTATACTGCAAACTTTGTCCCCATATCCATTGCAATTGAACGGCTCAAAGTTTCACCTTGCACACTGTAAAGCAAACAGCTGCTCCAATTAATAGAATCTTTACATGTTACTGTACAAGTGGTAGTCACAGACAGTCAGCATAATTACTGTATAGATGCACATTAAATCAACTAAATCTCACACGTACTCGAAAACAAGGACATTTCTTAATTTCACACTAAAATGATCTTCTTGTAGACTTCAAATTGCATTTAGTACTCCAAAATACAGAATGTACAACCTGCTTATACCGTCATTTACGAGCATTTCTCGCAAACAAAGAAACAACACACTATTAAATTAGGTCACTGCAAACATTCAATGATCTATGCACATTGTACACATTTATTCAATCATAGAGTCATGTAGGCCTACTACCCAGCATCGTGTCTACTTACTATTTCCATAAAAGATCTATTCCTCCAGTCGAACAACACGATTTTCCTTTTGACTGCAACACACATCTTCAAGTGGTACGTGACTAAACCACTGGCACTGCTTGTTTTCTGTGATAGGCAAATTTATGAGAGGTAGAAAACCGTAGTCAGTTAAGAAGGGAGATGCTGACTCGCAGTCACTCTTTATGAAGAACGTAAATGACAAAAACAAGTGAAAAAAAAAAAAGTAACAAATGATCAACGGCAAAGCTGACATTTTAACACCTAAAACCAACATGGTTTTTCCAGACTTCATTCAATGCAACTTTTATTGGCAGGTCTGTTTACTAGCAGACTCTTAAAATTTACTTGTTTGAAGCTGGTAACATAAAGATCATGTCTACATTAAACAAATAGTTTGGAAGGTTTCACAGAGCATGAAAGCCATCCAACTTCATAACATGTTTCTTTTTTTCCTTATTCTACTTTTTCTGGACTTTAATGGATGCTTTCAATAGTCTACTGATGTTGTAAATTTAACCACTTCAAGACACAATGTCAGTGATATTCAAGACGTATTCATCAAATAAAACTTTCTCTTCTGTGGTATGCAAATTCTAAATTGGCAACCAACTACAAATCATTGCTTTCGAGATTAAGACCGTCTCATTGCATGATGTAAACTTTGAAGAGGTTATGTATTGGCTAGGCTCAGCAGACTATATACACGGGTAGTGTTCAGTAGATTTGTTGTATTGAACCGACTGAAAACAACAACTTGACACAAATTCAGGATGATATCCTGTACCTGCCACAGAACCAAAGACCGCAAGACAGGCAATGTGAGACTTAGGGTGAATTACATAAAAAACTCGGACCTTCTTGACATATTGGCTACAACAAAGGAGATGTACAGAAGGACTAGTGTATGGTAAAGGATGCTATAAGCTTTACAGTAGGACATTTCATTGAGGCCTGTACATGATTAAGAAGAAAGAACTAAGAATGACAGCACAAATAACGGTGACATATCAGCCTTCTCATTTGTTAAGTTCAAACAGTTTTCAGCGGGCAAAGAGTTGCATACTGTGGTGTCAAAGCTACTGTACCTTCACCTTAAACTTACATGCAGGTCAGTGGCAAATAAAGATGCCCCTTTGGTCTTGTGCATCGTGAACAGTTCAGTGAAGTGAGACATCTCATGGACATGTATGAGACCATCTGAGGTAAACAAAAAAAAAAAAATGTAATTCAACAAAATTACAAAAAATCCCTCAAATTGTGTTTCATCCCAGAATTCACAATGATTTCCAATATGTGACCAGAATCTTGTATTTCAACGTAAATCTTGTACAGTATATTGTATTTAAAACTTTATTACAAGTAACATAATGCACCACCTAAACTAATCCCATTAGCCAATATTGCAATGCAAAAACAATTGGGTTATGAGAAACATGAGTCTGACATTGAGGTTACAGTACACGTGTAAGCATCAAACCTATGTCATATTCACAACTTAATTATTCTTTAACTCCACAGAAAAACAATATATTGTTCTTTTTTCTAAATATAATACACCTACATACTACATGTTGAGTCAATACCACAGGTAAAGTTAGTACAAACTTTTTTTTCTGAGGAATTGGGTCACAGGGTTTTTATCATACACTGTAGTCTGACTTAATAGTTGAAACTTGACGTGACACTAAGAAACAACATCAAGATTCTTGCAGTTCAAAGGCACACTAGTTATGAAGTCATTTCAGGATTCCCCTCTTGAGATACTGTACTATATGGGTATCTGCAATGCTTTTGTGACTTGACACGGCTTGGTATCAAATAACATTTGACCTCCAACACAATGGGTGTGTTGTATTCAATGTGGTACATTTACACGTAGCATTTAAGGGACTCGCTGAGTTGGTTCATGAAATTCATGACATTTTGTCACACCTATTGAGTTTTAATCACACATGGAGATGGTAGAAAGGTCAAACTAAGAGATACTGAACATCTGACATACAACTGAAGCAACAATGGTTGTGAAATGTTTAATTGACGATAAAAACCACTTATTGCAAATCTGTGACCAGACACTTATCACCATAAGTATTCACCGTACGTATATCTATTAAAAATAAACAAAAGTCATTTTCTCACATTTTCAATAACTGTAACCAGAATGCAGAAATGCATTGTGGTTTCGATGATCTGCCTAAGAGAATTTTTTTCGATTGTTTCTATGTCTTACAAACATTGTTTCTTATTTTGATGTTCCATTCTCGCCAAGTTTTTTATCTTTCTACTAAAATGCTAATTTGTGTTTGATGTGCCCTGCAAGGTGTGCAGCTTTTGTGTACACAACTTGAAGTGCGGGTCTTGGAATTTTCTGTAACCCCTAATCACTGACTATTCCAATTTCATACTTCTAACTATAGCATGTATATTGCTACCATCCATTGGGCAATGAAGCACAAGCCATTGTGTGAAGGTTAGAATATGTTTGCAGTTCAGTTGCGTTCTCTCTGATCGACTACCTGAGCGAGCGAGCAGGAATCAATTGCTTACTTTACACGGCTTTACTTTTTGCTAAGTATTACCCACCTTTCTAAGTGTACCTGGTATGTTTGGTATACATGTTAGCTCTTTTACAATGTAGTGCATTTACAATGTTTTCAGAGTTTGACCCTTGTTGACCTCAAGTGACCGTTGACTTCCATTAAAATAACAGCATTCTTGTACTCAATAAGATACACCTACACACTTCCTATGACATTTGTTCAAGCTTCTCTTCTTGAGACATCGTGTTTACAAGATTTTTACAATTTGACTCCTGTTGATCCCAAATTACCTTTGACCTCCACCAAAAACAATAAGTTTCTTCTACTCAATGTGGTACACCTACATACCAAATACGAGATTTCTCCAAGCTTCCCTTCTTGAGATATCGTGTTTACAAGGTTTCCACAATTTGACCCCTGTTGACCCCAAATGACCTTTGACCTCCACCAAAAACATAAGAGTTTTTCTACTCAATGTGGTACACCTACATACTACATATGAGATCTCTCCAAGCTTCCCTTCTTGAGATATCGTGTTTACAAGGTAGGGCGTCACAAATATACATACACACACACCCATACCCACACACACACACACACATACACCCATGCATGACTACAAAGGTTACGATTATCATCGAAACCAAAAACAGATACATGACTAATGTGGCTAGTAAGAGGTATTGGTATGTAATGGTTTTCTTCCAGCTTGTCACAAAATAAACTATATCAACTCAATGAGTCCCTTTAAGAACAATTTCAAGTGAAAAAGACAGCAACTTCATAAAACTAAGAGAAATTTTTCAACCCATAGATACATGATTCACGTTTCAGAGGGCTGTAGACATGGCAGGTGTGGGGTGTGTCAGTGAGAGATACAATGTAAGTGTTAAATACAAGTAAATTATCACACATTACCTGAAAGACTAATCAGTATCTGGTGTTCTGGGACACATGTTAACTGCTGGACAGGCTTCTTGGAAAACGACTTCAGAGACTTGTTGACGTCAATTTCGTATTCCCCTACGCATGTCGAAGGAACAGGAATAAGACAATCTTGACAAGTTTGTATGTCTTACGTTGGTCTTTGCATCTTCACACAGAATGAATTTCCTTGCATCTACAGACATGCTATACAGATGTTCATGTTTATCACATGTGACTGGCTCCATTGTCAAACATACAGTATCACAATCAGTTCATCTAAACACAGTACAGTATAACTTTAACTGAGAGTACTAAGGGTGGAGGGGGGGGGGGGAGCATAGGAGGAGGGAACATCAGTGACGAAGCAACTGTAATGTTTCGTGTACATACTGTATGCTATGCCCTGCTTTCAGTGTACTGCAAGTAGTGACTATGTGTAAATGAAAAGGTCATGGAAACACGTTCTCTTACATTGCAGACAAATTTTTGACATGAAGCTAAAAAGTCATTAGTGCATTTCTATGGCACATGTGTGCAATCTTCACCATGATGGTGAAATCTGGCATTTTCAATGTGAGACAATGTCTGAGACAGTGAAACTCACGTTGAAACCGTGCGAGTTGGCAAGTCTGCTCTAAGAAATAAGATTTTTCTAAAGTATGTAAAACATAGACTCCAATAGCTCAAAGTATTGTTTCTTTTACAATTTCATGCAGTCAGACTTCTTGAAGATAATATACTTTACTGTACCTTCTGCTCTTTTAATGGTATAGTCCAAGAGCTTTGCAGAGCCATCTTTGCTGTCTTTGGTCCCCACAAGAACATGGTTGCCTTTAAACATAAGAACAAACATACAGATCACTCACTGTCACTTCAAGCAAAGGCCATTTCTTTTTCAAACTGCATAAGCACTTGGTCATTTTAATTAAGTCATAAATGAAATCCTCCATCACAGCCTCAAGATAAATTGCAAGACCCTATCTTTTCAAAACAGTGGAATTTTATGTACATGTGTCATCTTTGGTCACACTCTGGTAGCCTGCCCTTTAACCCTTTGAGGCCCAGAAGTGTGTTAACATGTGTGAGAACATGTACAGTAGAACCCCTCAAACAGGTATCCAACGTATCATTATTGCATGAAACAGTTGCCAATGATCCAAGAGACATATCTAAATGGTTTTTGAAAGGAATTTGATAATGTTTTATGAAATATTGCCAAAAATGTAACCTGGTAGTAAACTGGAAGTAGCCATTTTACTTTTTTAAAGTAAACTTTTTGAACTTGGGAGCAGAATCTTTTGAAGAATTATGCAGGTCAAAAAGGTGTTGAGAATGTAGTGCTGCAATGTAGGCATCAGTTTTGTGAATCTCATACATAATCCAACATTATATCTGAGAAATTGTGCTTTAGAAGGGGTCAAATTTAGGGGAAACTATGTGAATATGTAACCTGGAAGTAACAGGGAAGCCATTTTTATAACTCTGAGGTGAAATTTTGGATACAATAACCTTTTATTGAGTTACAAAATTTTTGTAAAGCGGTTTTGGGGTAAGTTACCCCTGTATCGACTTGTATAGTCAATCATGGTGTATCAGCCATGTGAGATGTAATTAATTCAAAGTGTTTGTTTGTTTACATGTATTTGGGACAATCATTATTTTCTTTGTTACCCATGTATCGACTTGTATAGTCAATCATGGTGTATCAGCCAGGTGAGATGTAATTAATTCAAAGTGTTTGTTTGTTTACATGTATTTGGGACAATCATTATTTTCTGTGTTTGCTATGCATGACCTCATTTGCATACTAATAGGGGGTTCCCCAAAGAAGTTGAAGAATAAGCTCATAATAATTAAAACATGCTGAAATGAGTCTACAAGAAGGGGAGGAGGGGTTGAAGCAAAATTTTTGGAATATCAAATATTTTATTGTTCATTGCTGGTTGGCAACCATCCAAAAGTTGCAATTTCAGAAAAAAAATTTTTTTCAAAATATTCCCCTATGTGTAAGTTTCCTAAAAATATATAGTTATGTACACTTTCAAAGCTTTCATTTGAAATTATAGCTCTTAGAATGAAGCACAGTGCAGCATCCAATTTTTGTCTGAAAATTTATCCGGGCCTCAAGGGGTTCATGAGACCTTTTACATATTTATGTAGCTCAGTGTCTGGTTTACTATAGATGGTTTTTCATACCACACTTCTCAACTTACCAGGAACTGACATTCCAACAAGTCTGTCTTAATGTCTTTCCCTCTAGAGGTACACGGTAGAGTATATTGGCTCACTACCGAACCAAGAGTTGATGCATGAGTTGCAACTGCACATGGCTACAATACACTATTTTAGGCTATCTCAGATTGCAGGATAATAACTGCAACAATATTAAAACTCACAAACTTTATTGTTCTGATCTGACCAGCTCCAAAAACTCTCCTCAAAAAAGCCTATTCACATGTGGTGACTGCACACACACAATATGAAAAATGTATATCCTGAAAATGTTAGCAAAATGCTTTAAAACATGACCCACTGAAAATTCATTGAAATTCTACACATTTATGGAAAAACAACATTATGACACTTTTGAATTTTAATTTCTAAGCAGAAATACATACCAATGGCCAACAGTTTGCAATGATATAATTACACTATCCCATTTGCAGCTATAAAATGGACTATTTCCAAAGTTGTTTTGTGGAATTATGGCAACTAAAAAGGCCAAAATATGTGATGGCAACTTTTTCCACCATATGATTGTCCCATCAATTTATCTCTGTTAGTATTTACCTGAATCTGTCATTTTTGGAGGTAAAGTATCGAGTGCATAGAAAAGAATGTTGTTTCCAGTGTTTCTTGGGTTCAACTTAATACAAAACATGATGCTATGCAAATGCCAATTTGCACTCAATTGTGACAACTGTTGGCACATTCAGAACCCAAATATCACTTACCAATAAGACACATGAAAACAGTGTTTTTTAACGTATTAAGGATGTGAAACGTTTACAAAAAACATGGAATGGACTAACACAAGACCTATTTTTTTTTCTGCTAAAGTCATTAGCCTAGTATACTTACATGTTCCTACCGATAAAGATTTAAGATTAAAGGTTGAAAGGAAAAGCCAGGCTTTTAGAAATGTCAAAGACAACCCCTGCCCAGGCTGTACACAAAAGGCTGGTTAAAAAGCAGTTAGTAGAATCTCACAACTTCCTGACACAGTACTCTACAGTAACACTCTTATCTGGCCTTTACTGGGTTGAACAAAATTTGGAAGTGCATGCTGAGTACCAGATTGCAATGTTTCCAAACTGAGTGAGGAATACAGCTGCTTGCCAGTTGGATAAACAGTTCCAGATTATGCAAATATGCAACAGGAGAACTTTGTGAGTTAAATAAAAATCTATCATCAGCGGGACTAACTATACCTACATAGATATACAGGCTTATAGCCCAGAACTGTTTGTTACAGTACTAAGCATATGGGTAGTAAGAGTGCAATTTTAGAAAACCCTGCCTTTCAGACCGTCTTTTTCACAAGTGGAGTCCAAGTTGCAGTTGAGCAAGGAACAATAAGCTCAATCATGCTAACAGAGGCCGCTAATCAACTTTAACATTAACTCTGTGTTCACTGAGAATCGGACTCCGATGTAAATAAAACATGTATTATCACTATGACTCTGTCTCCAGCAACACCAGATGCATCATTCTCATGCCTCCCCCACCTGGACTCCACCTCCACCTAATGTACAGTATGTCATGGAAATGTTCACCCCAAATCCAGCAACATTTATATTGCAATTACTGTAGCCTATAGGCTCTGACTTCAATGCGACTCCCTCTAAAAGTTGTATTTCTATCACTACAAGTGTGACTCCAGCAGCAAGTATAATTACACATTCACTCTGACACAAGATGTTAAACAATAGATGCATCATTCTCATGCTCCCAAATATGTGTCGTTCTCATTTACTTTTACTCCACATGGAAAATGATTAAACTTCCATAACTTTTAGAGGCCTTCTGTATAAGTTCGGTTTGACAGTGACTCAATTGAAAGGGAGACTTTCAAAAGTGCAGAATATTCTAAAATTACTCTGAAATAATATTTTGGTAAACTTGCGAATATATATTTTTTTTTTTTGAAAGTACATGGAAAGGCCAGCTTTCTTATTTTTGAGCACGGTGTTTCTCCCACGCAAATGGGTCTTACTCTAACGAATGCCACCCAAATGCCGACTAGATTGCATGCAAAACAAGCGAATGCCAATTGGATTTGTGTTACAGACACGTCCAATACGAAAGTTGATAAAGGACATCAATAGGTCGCCTCCTGGTTTAAAATGTGCTATTTGTGGGTACTAAATGGTGTTAATCACCTATGTAGTAACTATGATCACCTAAACCATTGAAACTTCTTAAAAATTTAGAGCCTAATAAAACGTATCAGGGTTTCCCCTGGGCTTTTTAGAGTATGAGGCGGTCAGGACGAATTACTTGACGCCGCCATCAATTTGTTTTTAAATCCGTACTTAGTAGGTTGAAGAAGAATGGGTGATTCTAGGATTTTGACCATGATATAAACAGGGCTAAAAAAAAAGTGTAAATTTCCCGGGAGACTAATTACAATATAGTCGGACTTCCTGCCTAACATAACATAACGCTGTAGGCGTCATTTGATAGCGAAGCCATTGTCTTACCAGCTTGGGGTCAATGGGCCCGTCATAGGACCCATTGTGGGGTCCATGAATGATCCCAGTAGGGGTCCAGGGTGCAAAGCACCCAGAAACTTAGTGATTTTAGCATTTTTAGACGTGTCCCGCCGAGTCATTTGAAATCAAGTTGAACGATGTTACGAATCAAGTTGAAAAATGTTACTGTATCGCGTGAAACTACGATAGTTTGATCAGAAAAAAGTCATTGACATTGCTTCAAAATCAAAACGTTCTATGAAATGTTGAGCATGTCATGTAGAGTAAACTTTATTATATACATTTTTGAAGTTGAAATGTCTCTAAAAGTTTCGTGAAAAGAATCACGTAAGATCGAGTGAAGCCTTCCGAAAATTTTAAGTAATGATATCCTAACGCATTGGGTGTATATCGAATAGCCTAACCACCTTGGCAATTCATATTTCCGTATAACAGGGAACAACCGTCATTTTGTAAGTTGCAGGTTTCAGAGTTTTTCAAGTAACATTGAAAATTTTTTATTATTTTGTTCATTGATCCTAGTCACTTTCAAATGTTTTGAGGAAGCAGACTAATGGTTTCGTGAAGGGTTTTGGACATTGAAATATGCAATCATTTTTGTATTTCTGTGGGTTGCGATATGTCCACCAGCTGTCATTCTACAGATAATTTGCGTATGCAGGCAGGCCTAAGCCAGGCCTAAGCTTATGCTTTTTAATTGACATTGAATGTAGTGAAGGGGGTATACCTAGAATCTTCTGATTTGCCAACGTTGTTTTTTCACATATAACTTGAAAAATATTGATCATGAGTAAAAAAATAAGGGCATTTTATTACAGGAATAGTAATTTACTTCAATTTTTGTTGAAGATTGAACGTGGATGGGGCATTTAGGATACACATTTGAATGGATTTATTTACCAGTCATTTTTGGATGTAACTAGTAGGAAACTACTGTACATGTGTGATCTCTACTATGCTGTGTTCGAAAGTTTGAAACAAGCATGGTATGTACAAGATAAACATGGCCAGAAGTACAGAAGCGGATTTCCCATGAGACACAGAATTTCCCAGAAAGGAGTCTCCGGTTCCCGACTTTTTCCAGCCCTGGATATAAACATGTGAGGCCGTAATTACAGCAATTTTTGGCGAGGCGGTCCTAAAAAGTTGCGAGGCGGCCGCCTCCGAAATTACGTACCAGGGGAAACCCTGCGTATAATGTAAAACATGTTGTTCTGTTTCTCGGAAATTTAGCCTAGGCCCAGTTGTAGATCAAATATCTGTTGTCCGTGCCTTCATGTAATGTTTGCAGAAAAGATGAACGAATTTCAGCTTGCAGCACACTGCAGGTATGTATTTCATTGACTTACAGAATGCTTGTATGTTTTTTACATGTTCTCTATGGCTTCCACAGTGTAAGTTACCATTTAGGTATTGTCATTGGTTAGTTCAGAGGAAATCAATTGGCATTTGGTGGCATTCATCCTCGGTCACCATAAATATATTGACTATTGGTATTCTCTGGCATTCATTTTATGTTTTTCCCATGCAAACAGCAAACGTTACAGTCTGGATGAAATGCACATTTGTATGCAAATTTTCATGTGTTACTTAAAGTTAGTACCTACCATGGCAAGCAATGGCTTCAATTTGAAGTGGAAGGTTTGGTAAAACCGCTCTTGCTTCATAAGCAATGTGCATGTCGTTGCTAAGGCAGCGTACAGCTCTGGTCAATATCTTCAAAGTGTCCAGGAAATAAGCTGGTGTATACTTCAGTTCAAAGGCTTACCCTTGCTTGTTAGAGTTCTGCAGTTAAACCAATGTTATTGTTACTGCTAGCACTTGGTTGTAGCCTGTGACAATCAGCGATTACTTAGTTGTGCTGTTACTGTTACACCAGACGCAACGTGCTCTGCAACAACAGTAGTCAGTAGGCCCACGAACATACCAAAGCCTAACTCAGCCAGTCAATGTACAGTGTAACTGTTCACTGTTACAAGCTAAAACTTTAATCAGGTTACCCTATGCCTAAGTATTTTGACGACGTCATTTTACATTATTTTTCGTTTACACGAAGGTCTGCTCAGTTTTCAGGTACCAAAAAGAAATCTGGGTGATCATGAGAAGATAAGCAGATTCATGACAGCTTAACAGGCCCGGAATATCTGATACGCACACTGCTTCGAACGCGACGTAGTAGCCAGAACTGTAGATGTTATTGTTAACTTGTGAAGAAGTCTACCATCATCATATGACTTTCTGTTCGTATCATCGTTTCCTCACTGTACTTACTTTAAGTCTTCACTGTACTTACTTTAAGTCGTTAAACCAATCCACTAACCTCTATACTAATATAGAGATCAGTGGTGGGGCTTTCTACAGGTCTCTGTTTGGAATCGAGACCATAGAATTCTACATAACCAATAACCATACATCACCAAATTCTGCGGACCGGTGACAACGTTGGTGATTTGTACCTTAAACTGAGTGTCGTCTTTCTGCGAATACTTGGCTTGTGTCAAATTTGAGGTGAAGGTGAACTTAGTAGTTTTGATTAAAGCGCTCGGGTGGCTTTAGCTTTTTAAATAACGAAAATTTGTCGATGCAGTGATCGTCTTAAGCTCTCTGTTAAGACTCGAACGAAGTTAACTAGGCTAGGCCGCTCTGCCCTGATACTGAGTAACAAGTTAGGCTAGACTTAGTTCACAGTACTTTTGGCGGCAAAGTTCAACGTTACAAATGATGTCAATTTAAAAACAGTCAGCAGCAGCCTACATGAATGATGAACACTTTTGTTTTGACATGAAAGTATAAGTGAAGCCGATTTAAGCATAGCCACTTGCGTGTATTCAGTCAGTGTAGACTAGAGATCTAAAGATGTGATAGACCTAGTCCTAGGTGCCAACATGAAATTGGTTCTTTCCTGTTTCTATAAATAGTAACCATATGGCTTAGCTACTGCAGCTAAGCCATAACCCACACACCATGACTGTCAACTCTCCGGGGTTTAAGGGGAGACTCCTGGGCTCTAGCCAGATCTCCCGCCCTCATGGTGTTACATTTTAATCTCCCCGTTTTTAAGTCCATTTGTGACATTTCTGAAAATAGCCAAAACACTAACAGTTAGCACAACAACTTCTTATTTGAGTCATATGGTAGATTAGTTCTATTTTACTCCTTATTACACCAATAGCAGGTGATGTCCTTATGTTAAGTATACACTGTTACATACCCCTATATATGCAGGGTTTCCCCTGTGTTTTGGAGAGTATGAGGCGGTGAGGGCGCATTACCTGATGCCGCCATGAATTTTGGGTTCAAGTCCATAACTTAGGTTCTTCAAGAATGGGTTATTCTAGGAATTTTACCATGATATAAAGGTGTGAGGCGATAATTACGGTATTTTTTGGCAAGGCGGTTTTAAAAAGTTGCGAGGCGGCCGCCTCTGCAATTAAGTACCAGGGGAAACCCTGATATGTATGTATAAAAAGACAAGGTATGACATCCCTGTTAATGTCCAGATTCATGTATGCTTACCTATAGTATTTGTTGTGTGAGTCGCTGCCTTATCCACAAACTACGTCACTTTGGGTTGCAAAGCTATCCAATGACACAAGCAAACTTAGATGGGGCAACTCTCAATACTCCTCAGTTACAAGTGATCTCAAAAAAACGAATAAGTGATTCGCCCCGATGAGATTGGGACTAATTTTTTGTCTTGAACAAGCCATCGTACTATTTTACAGATTAGGGAAGGTAATGGGAACATCCTTCTGTACTAAAAAGAGGTAAAGTTCAGGGAAAGGCAAGAAATAGTGATTTATTTGGGCAAAACTTTTGGGCTGTGATTGGCAGTCTGTCTTGTATGGGTATTTAATAATGTACACTTACGGCTAGGATGATTTCTGACCTAGGAAACCCTTAGGACCTGGTGGACCCCACCAGGAGCCCTGAAGCCCCTGGTAGGGGTTCCTTAAGTGGTGTCTAGGAGCAAAGCCCTGTTGGAGGTCCAGGGAGCAATCCCCTGGAATTTCCCTGGCTAAGCCTACTGCCGGCATTCCATTTCAAAGCATTGGTTTGAAACAGTAAAAGATACGTCACCCAGTCAGTACTGTCGTAGCTAGTGTCCCACACAGTAGGTTCGCAGGTAGCGGCACTAGTGGTTAGACAGTCAGCGTTGTTAATTACTGTAGTGTGCTTCTCACTTTAAATCCTTTTTCCATGTTGGCCAGCAAATACAATATCCCATTTGCAGAGATAAATTTTTAACCACATGTGGTTATTTTATCGCAAAAATTTCGAAAGTTTTCTGTTGATTTGGGGTTTATAACTGTTATCGATGAACAGACTCTGGGGTTTCCCCTGTGTTTTGGGGAGTATGAGGTGGTGAGGGCGAATTACCTGATGTCGCCATGAATTTTGGGTTCAAGTCCATACTTAGGTTCTTCAAGAATGGGTTATTCTAGGATTTTTACCAAGATATAAACGTGTGAGGCGGTAATTACGGTATTTTTTGGCGAGGCGGTCTTAAAAAGTTGCGAGGCGGCTGCCTTCGCAATTAAGTACCAGGGGAAACCCTGGACTCGTTGAAGATGGAAAAACACGGCGATAACCTTTGATCCCTTGTATTGAACTCACACAGTCAACATGATGAAATATACAACAATTCCGCACTACTGCGGTGACGGAAAGGATAATTGGCTACAACATAGGCCTACGTAGCTAACACCAATATAATGGTGACGTGTAAGCATAGCGACATGCATACATGTGTATGTGGTTAAATCTGCATGGAATAGACATTTTGTTTACTCTTAATGCTAATAGTTATAAATGAAAATAATGTCATTGAACACCTTAGAAATTTAGTAAAGAATCTAGATATTCTAACGGGCGCCGAGCTGGTTTCGGGAAATGAGAAGACAGAATAAATGCAACAACGTATAACTATATGTTCAGAAGGAATACATTTATTTGACGTGTCTCTCCAGTCGCCGACCAAACCCAAACTCAATGAAATACCACGAAGTGCAGCTTACCCCTTAACCAAGACAGCATAACTCATTAACATAACAAATACAAACTTTAACACAACAAGACACAAGCATGCCCCAACACATGTGGAACAGAAATCAACACAAATCAACAGCTGACAACATAGCTCAAGATAATACAAATAAATTCATCAACAATACACATAAATACCTTCTTTACATTACTTTCATCCCCAAAAAGAAATGTCATTTCACTTTATAAATCCTTTAAGTATATCAAAATATGTAGGATAGATGGCGTCACCATTGGGAAAAGTCTTCTGTACCGTTTCCATGAAAGATGGGTGGTAGTTTAAGTTTTACATTATAACAGTGTAAAGAGTCGTCGCTATCCTTCGTCATGGTAAATATACTAACGATTAAGAATATGTACGGAATTAAAGAATTGGGTAGGAAGGGGTACGATATTAAATTTAAAAAAAAATGGACTTACCCCAACAAACTAACACATAATATGAGTTTCCTTTGAAGAAAAAAAAATCCAGACAAAACAACAATACGATACACTACTATACAGAGCGTCCGGTACGTAATTTCAGTCAATATGGTTTTAAGTTTATTTTATTCGCAAAAGTTAGAGCACATTCTCCATCTCGGTCTTCATACTGTTAAAGGGAATACCGTCATCCAGGCAGTTTCGTAGACTCAGATAAAGTTTTTTTTAAAGCGATTTGTCACACCAGGGATCCATCGTCAAGGGGTACCACCAACCACGAAGCGTCTAGAGAATCGGCCACCATCCAAAACTACATCAGATACCAATATCAGAGTTCCTTTTCCAGGTTCTATCTTATACTTGGGCGTAAAACTGTGTCAGATCCTTGCTGTAGTGCACTACTGTATGTCTTCGCACTAGGATAGTAATGTTAAAACAGTACGTAGGCCAAGTTTCCGAACGAAGAAAAATTTAAGTAAATACTGTTCCGAATAGCACGTGGTCTCCGGTACAACCTCCTTTATTTAGAAGGATATGCAAGACATTATTACGAATTAAATTTATTTGAATTCACTGCAAACTTACTATATAGGAATATTTCGAAGTGTTCCCCAGACATAAGCGGGCGTTGTCTGTCTCCTCTTCCAAATATACATGTATGGGATAGGTAATATATATTAGTCTGTAAAAGTTCAAAAAAGTAAACTTTAAGACTTCTCTCTCACAGAGATATATGAAATAATACAATAATATTAAAGTCGACGCTGAGATCGTGAAAGTATAGTTTAAAAACACCGCTGCCACCAAATGTAACGGGCGCCGAGCTGGTTTCGGGAAATGAGAAGACAGAATAAATGCAACAACGTATAACTATATGTTCAGAAGGAATACATTTATTTGACGTGTCTCTCCAGTCGCCGACCAAACCCAAACTCAATGAAATACCACGAAGTGCAGCTTACCACTTAACCAAGACAGCATAACTCATTAACATAACAAATACAAACTTTAACACAACAAGACACAAGCATGCCCCAACACAGGTGGAACAGAAATCAACACAAATCAACAGCTGACAACATAGCTCAAGATTATACAAATAAATTCAATCAACAATACACATAAATACCTTCTTTACAATATATATATGCAATAAACTTACTAACGAGTGGTATTTTCAAGAGCTCAGCGACAAACTTGGGAGAGGGTACATAATGAAGAATGAATGCTACATCATAAAAGGAGTTATTATAAGACCACATTCCCAAACACAAATTCAACGAAATCCCAACAAAAAATTGGTACCCTCAAAAATGTACTTATATTATGAACCTCTAAACATTCATAAAGCTAGCAAACACAATTAACAAACAGTATTAAAGTGTAAAGGATTAAACGTACAACATTGGGCCTCTGAAAGTATTTCTCCAAATCAACGGTACAGTGAAGTGTGGCGGAGTGCCAATCAACCTTCGGTTGGTGCTATAACTGTATAACATAAGAACTACGTACGTACTGTGCTTCAACATAGAGTAGCTCTTCTCAATAAGGCAAGTGAACTAATACAGAGGGTGAACATGTAAAAAACTTAAAATGAAAGAAACGTAATTTCAGTAGGTCTCTCACTGTAGTGTGAAAGTGATATTGCAATCCTTGTAGTTAAGAAAGGGCCACAAGATTTTTTGACAGAATAGATAGAGAAAGTTCATTTGATTCATGTGATAATCAGTACATTGGCCATTCCCAATGTGGAACAACTATCTTACCACTTTGTTGATATTCCTGAATGCAAGGAGAGCTAGTTCCATCATAAAACTGTTATGGTAGGCTCTATAATGGTATGCACTGTCTAGCTTTTAGCAATGATAAGATTTAGGAGAATGGAACATTCAAGTACTTGCCACTAAATCTAAAAGAAATTAAAAGAAGTGAAAGTTATCACCAATCTGTCTGGTTTGTAAATCAGCTGAACGTCAAGATGATTTCAAGTTCTCTGTGACTCTTGGGTCTGAAAGTACTCTGTTTTAAGTTGGTACCATGCAATTGTTTGTAGGTGGTAAATAATTTTGGAAAACAAAGTTCTGTGGAACTTATAGGCCCACATACTGAGGCTAATATGTAAGAAGCAACACACATGTACAGCACCCTACCTGACAAAAACACAATGCATTATTTTGCATGGTCAAGTGATTGCTTAATTTTGATTTGATAGCTAACTGATTCAAGAATACACCCAATTACCAACTGCCAGAGCTTGCAAGGTAAAATTCCTGTATTAATTTACTGTATCAAAGTTTGGGGAGATTGTTACGTACCAGTTACATCTGGTTACTGGGACATGCTCTTATGGTAGAAGTAAACGGCATCCCTCTTTCATTTCTTTCAAACACTATTGATACTGTGGGATATACTATCAATTCATAATTCATGGGACTCGTTGCACATAGATCACGGGACAAGTGAACCTGTGTAAATTGATCACAGTGTACTTGACTACTTGCACATGATCTTCCATAATGCTAAGGAAAACTTTCAGTGTTGAGTAGTACAGTAGCAAGAAGCTGTGAGGAATTAGTTGTTTTTAAAGAAGCCTCTGCTATCATCATGATGACAAAGCATTGCCAAGTTTTGTCACCATCCATGGTGAAAATCTTTTGCAAATTTTTTTCACAGACCAACACCATACAGTATAGTCTCGGGACTGTATCTGATGTAGGTATGTTTTGGATTCTGTATTATGCAAGCCATACAGTAGTACCAAGCCTACATTGTATTGCTATGCCACCTCGATCGCATTTGAATTTTCTGTTAAATGTCTGCAGTACTGAGTAAACATCTTCTGAATTGATTGCATAAACTCTAAATGGGTAATTTTAGCACATCGCTGGGTAATAATACCTTGTGCTGTAATGCTGTATGCCTGTCATTGGGGCAAAATGTGTTCTACTGTATGCTTAACATGACAAAAAAAAACACAGAGGGCAATCCACAGAGTTGCATCTGATCCCTATCGTTGTCCATAATCATTTGCTCTTTTACACTTGCTTTACATAATACAAGTACACAGTGCATAGATACACAGTGCATAGATACACGTAGCGAAGCGCACACTCGGCCATGGATGTGTAAATAAGGCACAAGTGTGTGTGCACCAAAGTTATCCTTTCATTTCCTTTATGTCTCAGATCAGCGCACCACCACTCTGCGCGTTTTGTAGTAGTTCTAAGAAACACATCACAATCATTTGCATTACTCAATTTCTCTCTCTGCCAAAACGTAGTACTGTAAACCACTCAATTCCTTGTCTAGTGTACTGTATACACGACATGTAACAGTTAAAAACGTACTGAGTATGGGTATTACCAAAAGAATGTAAAAGGACATTCAATGAAATATAATCACTCAGTCACACTGTATGAAAAGCAAGATATAAAAAGTTAAGTTGGGCCTTGTACTAGCAGAACCTACAGTACCCTACTGTATTATGTGCCCTGTTGACCTGCAACAGCACTGATCAAGTGAACAGTACATATTATAATCAGGTACCCAACAACCAAGTTTGAACATCATTAGACTAACTGTCTAGAAGGAAATCCCAACTCAATCGTTCATAGCATTTTGTGGGTTAAAAACTTTGACCTCGGACCTTAAATGTTGATGGGAGACATAACTTCAGACCATGGGTCACCTACTGTATTTACCAACTTTGACCATCATCGACTTTGCAGTCTAGGAGAAGTTGCGCACACAAACTTATGAAATTGATATTTTCTTTCGCACTCAAAGGCACACACATCTTCGCACATTGTGATTTGTGAACCAAACTGTACGAAAATGGGGGAGTTCCAGGTCACCTTAAGTACCATGCTGGGTTAGAGCACCCATGTTTCATATATCAGCCATACATAATTTTACCATGGCAACCATTGCTATGGCAACTGAGAGAGCCATAATATATTTTAACGTCCCAAAGCAATTACAATATCTCATCCGGTACAATACATGTATAGGGATGACATAATGAAAAAAATCCATAAAAAAAAAAAACCCGTGAATTGTAAGCAAGGAATTACCCAATAAACACTACAGGATATTCTTTATTACAGCTACCCTTGTGTACTGATTTTGCAATCTACTGTAGGCACTAAGCTTGCCAAGAAAGATCCTATCCGTGTTGCGTGAGTCACAGCATCACAGTCTTAGACTGTTACAGTCATGTAACAAAGACAAAATAAGTGTATTCTTTTCATTTCTGTGTAATATTGTAGCCCTGTTTAGGATTACATTATATTCTGTTTGTAACATACAGTAGCAGCTCTAGGAAGTTAAATTGAGTTTGCATGCCCTTGATACATTGACTGTGCCATGCACACAGGCTCTCTCAAAAGTATCACTTTTAGGCTTTATTGAACTTGACATCCAAAGTCCCAACGTACAGTATGTCGAATATATCAAATGGCCTCAATGGCATGTGATATCACTGTGATACAGTGAAGCACCTTCCTTGAGGAAAAGCTACAAGTGGTTAATGCATCATGTTTAGGTTTCATCTCTGCATTCGATCTGTATGCACCTAGCACAGCCACATGAACTGTTCATTTGTGTATCCTCAGGGAGTGCACCCCCCTTTTTTTTTCTTTTTTTTATGTTCTGGGCTGTCAATAGGTTGACCAGTAGGATCTATTTGTGTTCCCTGAAGAAATTATTATTGGAATCAGGTTTCTGGCCAGGCTGGCCCGCTTTAGCTGGCACTGATGCCTGCTGGTTGGCATGACGAGCAAGTTGCTAGACTACCGTCCTTGGCACAAAAGTTAGAAAATGTTTAGAGACTACAGGCCCAATTGTAGAAATTGTTAAACAAAAGAGATTGCACCATTTTTCCTTCCGAGCTTGTTCAGTCTATAGATGTGCAAAGAGAGGGGAGAGAGACATTTACAGTACCTCTTCTTAGACCCCTCCCCGAGGATGAAATTCGCACTACTGTACACTGGCAAAGCACTACAGTGGAGCTGGCACTCCCAGTTCTGCAGCTAGAGCCCTGATTGGCATGCTTTAATAACAAAAATTTGCATGTTCAATATATGTTACCCAGCATACAATGGAGCGAATGTCAATGTTACAATGACATAAGGCAGCATCTACAGTACAAATGTAGATGCTACCTTAACAATTTTAAGCTATTTTTACCCTCCCCACCTACAGTATGTATTAATCTGCAGTGTCTTGTCAACTGTTCCTACAGGTACAGTATGTCATCATGCTATGGACTTTTTGTGTCGCAAATATTCCCCATATTATTCATTAACTTTTCACCGGAAAATGAAACTGTTTGTTCAATTGAAATTGAGGTGCAAGGTTCACGTGTTACTGCACATAGAATGTGTTTCTTTGCAATTGCATGCATATGTCAAGCTTCACAGAATTTATAGTAAGGGAAGTTTCCTAACATTTTTAGGCATTCTGTATGGGAAGAGTGAATATTTTACAAGCCTGATTTCTCAAAGGGGCACATGGCATTGTCTGTCCAAAATAGGTTTAAATTAATGCAACTCAATGTTTGAAATTTTAACTGTGCAAGATCACCTCATCACCCATAGTTTTGTAATGTTGGCTATGTTTTGCAGACAGTGCTGAACTGCTTTAACCACAAATTCTGACAACCATTTTCCAAGTTCCTGCTATTGAATGGTGATGATTGTCACCACTAGTTTGATCCATGATATAGTACATCATTAGTGGTCTGAACAACCTTGTTCAGTGTTCACCAACAGCAAATTTATCATGTTTTATGACTTTTGTCCAACAGTGTAGAGAAACTCCATTGGTACTGTAGATGTTTGTAAATTTTCAACTGCACCATATTGCAGAGAGATATAGTAGCATTGTTGTAAGGGCCTTTTAAAATGAGTCTTTCCCATACTGTACATATGGAAACTTAAAAACTTTGTGTAACATTTAGTTGAAGCTACAGTTTTGGAAATCAATTGTGTCCATTTATTTAGAAAACATAATTTGCATGTGTTGCTTTCATTTTACATGTCATGACCACTTTAAGTCCTGCGATGCTTACTGTATTTCAAGATAAAATGCATACTTAGAACTGAATTGTTTTTTTTGGGGGGGGGGGGCGAGGGGGGATCTACTCAATGCATTCTAATTTAAGTATGCCTGCAGTGTGTTTAAGCAGTGCATCTTATTTTCCTCACAAATTGTGCATTGCTGTTGGAAGAGAGTTCTTGTTTAAGGTCATGTGACATGCCTCTAGAAAAGTGCACCCTTCATTCAGAAGTTGCCAACTAAAACCCTGAGTGAAAATCTTTTGGAATTTTGTTTACATCTTTTACTGTTATTGATATATGACTTTTCAAAGTTTGAGAAAAATGAAAAACAGATGACATGGAGTGTTGCACAGTGTCAGTATTTCTTTTGTTAAGCCTATATACAGGTATTTTGCATCTTATTGTAAGTACTTACAGTAGTTACCGAGTTTCATGTTGGTGAGTGATGTCGATATTTTTGAAGAAAATATATATGCTTCCAAAATAAAACCCTTTGGTCATATAAAACTCTCAAATGTCCTTGAAATAAAGATTACATAAACAAAGGATTAACATAAGATATGTCATAGGAGTCCATCTCTTGACGTCACAAGTTTGGATACTTAGCCAATGTTTCTTCATGGTACAGCTGTTAGACAGTAATTTTCCTGTAAATTGGTCAATCACCAAACAAGAGATCAGAACAGTACTGCAACCCACAGTGTGAGATGAAATCAACAGCAATCACTGAACCAGATTTGTCGTTACTATGTCACAACCGATTGATTTCTAGCACCAGGCACATACCTCAAATATGTACTAAAATAATTCATTTTACGAATTTTTTAGATAATTACATGAATGAAATAAGAGCAATAACTTGCATACCGAAATGTTTGCATCTTTTTAAGAGACATGAGAGGTGATGGTGAAGAATTACCTTTAAATACACCAACATGATTGGAGGGGGTTATTATTTGTGACTCCTAATCAAAATGTGGCTGAAACACGATAAAAAAAGTTTGCTGGATAATGGATTCGAAGAAATTAGAAAAGCTAAATACTGTATGTTACAGGTGGTTGAACCTTTGTCATCATGGTATTGGTTTCAACTAAAAATAGAAACAATAGGTAATTTGGAAACCTCAATGGCAGAAATACTGTTGTGTTGTGCAATACTTGGGTTGATTGCCAGCCACAGGTTTGCTGATTAAAAAGTGGTGATCATTTACATGACTGAATAATGTACCATAGACTGTTTAAGACCTGTTATGTGAAGCATTACAATGTTTGTAACTTTGTACAGTTAGTATTTGTTTGCCTTTTAACTGTAGTGTACAATCATGAATGACTCAGTCAATTGTCCTTTTACAGATCTTTTAAAATGTCGACATCAAAGAAGCACAGAGAGTTTGTCGGAGAGCCCATGGGTGAGAAACCGGTAACGGACTTGGCAGGAATTGGACAAGTTCTTGGGGAGAAACTGAATTCTAAAGGATTTACTCATGTAAGAGCTGCTCTGGTTATCAGCACTTACCATCAATGAACCTTTGCTTTGATGTTTATTTATATGTTAATGACAAAAAAAGAAAAACCTGAGGGTATTTGCCAGAGTTGTAATGAGTCAACTTGAGCTTGAGTCACAACTTGAGTCATCCACATTACAGATCGAGTCAAGTCGAGTTGTCGAATCACTGCTCCATCCAAATCAAGTCAATAATTATACATGTCATTTCGAGTCAGAGCTAAAACATCAATGTTTCTTTTGTTAATTCTTCCACTTGAATCATTTCTTCAAAAAAAAAAAAAAATATCAGCCTGGTAAATACAATACCACCAGTGTAACTCAACTGAAGGCAAACTTTCTCTTACAGTAGCATAGCCTATGTAAATGAATGATCTTGGCTCCCATTTACAGTACTTCTTTTTCTCTGGAACTATTCATACGTCATCAGATATTAATATCAAATGCAGCAAACAATTTGTACAATCTAGCTATGGTGTAATCCAGCTCTGGTGCAATCACCAGAATAATGGAAATACTTCTAATATGGATGGTATCGATAGTTTAGTGTACTGTACCTACTCTGCTGACTCATAAGTGAAAGTTAGACACAATTAGAACTGCACTGCACGGTGCTTGCAATGCATATAGCGTCAGGTTCATAGATTAACTTAGGGGTCATGATGGTTGAAGTTGCAAACAACGAGAAGTGAAAAAGAAAGTGGCGAGCTGAAATTTTGACTGGAGTCAAATACAGAAAAAATCAGTCAAGTCAGTCCGGTTGCTGACTCAAGTCCAAGTCAAGTCTTTTATGCTAGTGACTCTAGTTCAAGTCGTGTCATTAGAAAGGCGACTTGAGTCATCACCTGTGGTATTTGCTGACTCCGCTACTTTTCTTTTTATTGTTATTAATTGCAGCATTTAGTTAGTGCTTAGCCTTAAGAAATTTCTAAGTGCTTTGCACAGTAAAATCACAAAGCTAACAAATTTGAAAATTAAATTGCCTTAAAGAGGAGGAAAAAAGTGACACGATACCGTAGTACACAAATTAAAACACAAAAAAGAAATCGCTTAAAAGCACTGAAAGTTAATACGATAAATAAAAGTGAGAAAAGATTCTCACTTCCTTACTAAGAATTGCATATTTATGAGTAGACAGGGCACAACGTTGCTGAAGCAACATAAATAACTGTGCGAGATATTGTAACCAAACATGGGAAAGATTGATGGTTACCATTCTAAGTAGATGGGTAAGTGAAAATGTCATGGTTGATAATAAACATAGGCTACAATAATCTTGAAAAGGGGCTCTGATAGAATTTTCTTCCACAGTGTACCAATGACAGATTTTACTGCATTGTGCAAACTCTAAAATATACTGCAGAATATGGGAATCAGTTTTCTCGGAATAGGAAAAAGAAACAAGAAGTGGTGCTATGTAGTATTTCCTAGTTTAACAACCAGCTCCATCAGTGAAAGCTGTGTTTTTTTCATCTCTGTGCATCCATGTGCATCTTTCTAACACAGTGGGCACAACTCTTTTTTGCTGTGTGTTGACCTAGGTTCTTTCAAGCCCTGAAAAGCCAGTGGTCAGATGAATGAATCCTGTCAAATTGTTTTGGTACTGGTCTCCTGAAATGTTAAAAGTGCAAATTAACCTATCAACAGCAGTTAAAGATTAAATGTTTGCTTGGGAGGGCGTTATTCATGGATATGCTTACAGCACATGATCGTGTGTCTTACAGATATCTTCAATATGGATGAAAGGATGAGATCCGTCTCTGAAAGAGATATTTACTTGCACATATCAAAGTTTTGAAACACAAGGCGAATTACAACATCTGTAAATATTAATGATTCATACATTCACCAGGTTTGCCATTTCTTTATTTTAACAATAGCGTGAAACATGGACCCTAATCCAATGACTGATCCAATTATAATAGATCAGCCTTCAGTTGAGAAAATACTGTAGCTTTGATTTATCTCTTCTTTTCTCTGTTTGTCTTTGCAGGCATACACTGTTTTGGGGCAGTACCTAGTCCTTGGAAAAAATGATGAGTTATTTATCTCCTGGTTGAAAGACACAATCAGTGCCAATAACAAACAAGCCACAGACTGTCACAACTGCTTGAAGGAATGGTGTGATAGTTTCCTGTGATGTAATTTGCTTCAGTGTTGCCATCTTCAGTTCCAGCAAGAAGAAAACATTTCATCTCATCAGCTTTTCTTATCCTGCTGCAGGGCCGTTCCTGTTACTTCTACACACTTGCAAGTTCTTTGAGTAATCACTGCAACCATCAATGGCTTGCTGCTTAGTCCTTGCAATACCTACTGTATAGATTTGAGAGTTTGCTATCATCACAGGTAATCTCATCATGTGTGTGTCTTGGGGGTTATCATATACCAAGTTCATGTAGACCATGAGTGCATTCTTTGCTTTCAATTCTTCAGTTGAAGCATAAAAATATATGCTTCAGCTAAACTTGGCTATGAGTGAAGTTTATTCTGCCATAACTGGTTACTCTTGGTCCATATATTTTTGAAAAAAATTTTGAAAGTCTCGAAAATGTATCATATTCACGTAAAGCAGGCAGACACGACATCTTGAAATCTTTCAATAATGGAGTCAGCATTTAAACTTTTCCTTACAGATTTAGAGTGCCCTTTTTATCCTAAACTTTTGAAGTATATAATAAATGTAGTATGAAATGATAAAGCTATATATAGATGTCATTTACCTGTTTGTTGATGTTTCAATACTGTCAATGATGTGATTTTCATAAATTCACAGGTGGACACACTTATTAAAGTAATTTGCTTTTGCATTTCCTTCTCAGGTTGGAAAGGTAATGAAAAATAGATGGGTTAGAGGTAGAATCTGAAAATAGTCAATGTCATTTCACTTAAAACTCAGATAATGCAAGACATACAGGTCATTATACCGAATCTTATCGTTTGCATCTCGTTTGCTTAGCCGGTCAGAGGCCACTCAAGTGAGACCCAGTGCTTTACAGGTAGAATTGTAATTAGAAAAGAGCACTTGTTTAGATGAATATCTTTGCAACAGTGCTGTTGTGGGATTTTACAGATGCGCTCATGTATCGTTATTCCTTCCAGAAACGTTGCAACTGAACAGGCATGACCCTCATTTACAGTACATCAGTCATAGCAAACATGGAAAGAAGGGAGTCTCTGAGTTAAGCACTAAATGTTTGCGGGAATTTATTAGAAACCCACCAGTTTGTTACGGTTGCAAATTGTCTGCAGGTAGTAGGAGCTAAGGAATGCAGAAATTTTTAAACTTCTCTTGCTGTTTTCACATGTACAGTATCACTCTTGTTGAGTGGTGTGGCAACAACATTGCATTGGTTGTTGTTCAATTTGTGACTGGATAATACCCCCTCAAAAAAAAAATATATACTCCTGGAGAGATGCTCGCTGGAAAATATCCTCCTGGGCAGGTGTCATTTTGCCAGGTCGTAAAAGACCAGGGGAATTTGTTGGTGGGTGATTGTATGGCGAACATACAATTATGTAGTTATGGATTTGGAAGCAATTAATTATTTCAAAAGCTTGTCAAACAATGCCTTGCTAAATCATTTTGAAGTAACCTCACAGCCAATCGCACAATGCAAGAAATAAGGAATGGCGCAATGCTACCGACAGTGATGACCATAATCTAATCCAGTATGTGACTGTTCTTCAAGTGTTCCAGCAAGGTGCGCAAATTCCCTTACAATGTTCTGTACAGAACAATCAATTATACATTGAGAAGTGCATACCTGACACAAGGGTTGGTGAGTCTATGTGTCTTTATAACTGTTTTTGACTTCTTGTGATCACATTTTTGTGTTCACATCTGGCGTTCAAATATCGTTTGGGGAACAAAGTTTCTCTTGTGAACAACACCTATGTACAGAATGGCAATTGTTGGAACTGTAGATCTGATTGAAGCTATAGCAATGGCTTGAATTTTTTTTTCTCTCTTCATTTCTGATCACAAAGATGTATCAGGCTAATGGAATTAAACATGTCTGATGAGCACAATACTAACATTATACTAAGATACAAAACAAGTGTTCATTGGTATTTTTCATATACAGGTGATGAAAAATTGAGCACTTTGGAATGTATGCTTTCAAGTCATATGATTACCGGTCGGATGGTACAGTAACACTGCCATCGGAATTGAATAGTCTTAAGATGAAGCACCTGAAACTTTGCAACTGAATTGAATCTTCACAAGCCCCAAGTCATTATCATTGGGATTTAGGGATCCTATTTTACAAATTTACTTTGACAAGAGACAGATACTCATCAATCCCATGATGCTTTATTCTTGGGGATCATAAAATTTTTAATTACTGACTGTTTATTGATTGACATCAGAAGTAAAAAAGAAAAAAATAATGCAGGTTAGGTCCTTACTGATCATACCCCGTAACACATCATGCACAGGAAATGGACTGATTACACATAGATGCATGTATGCTCACCAGGACATCCCTCAAGCAATGAAATAGGTTTGGGTCTGCACAACGAGAAGCAGAAGACAATTTCAGGTGGGGTTTGAAGTAGCCCAGTTGGGAGAATTGGAACTGTCTGGGTAGATATGTGTATATCTTTAACATTGTCTTTAAGCATTGTTTTTTTCTAATGTTGGTATTTTCCATTCTGCTGTATCGTGTTGGAAGTATGCAGGTTGTGAATTATATATTTGTAAATTATCCTTTGTAGCAATTGGCTTAATGGTTATAGTAACAATGTAGTAATTTGTAAAAAAATGGAGGAAAAAGTAGAAGTGATTTGCTTTCATTGACTATTGTCCAATCTTTGTGTTTTGTCTTTGCACATAAATTGTTAACACACTGGAAGGTACACTTGAAATTGTGATTTGATTCTGGCCCCCTAAAAGTCTCATTTGTACTCAATTGTTTTCATATCATTTAGCGCAGTCTGTGTAGAAAGATAATGACATCATTGACAATTTGTCAAAGTTTTCTTCCGTGGTGGCATTCAAATTCTCTCTATGAAATCATCTGACACTCTTTGCTGCATGTTTATTGATATGAAACAGCCATCAGGCTGGGGGGGGGGGGGGGCGGGGTTGGAATGCCTGTTGTGGTTTGGGCTGGCGTCAAGGGTTAAAGAGGATCTTAAAGGCACTGAACTTTCTCCTCTCGTCACATTTCCTGATTGATGTTAGGGTAGCATTTCTTTCACAACATAGAAGCAGGGATCGAATGCAATGATAAAAGCTGTAACAATCCAATTCCATAAAAAAAAAAAAAATCCAAGACATCCCATACGCACAAATTTGTAGAATGCCTAGATTTTTGTTAGATACTCCCCCTGCCCCTCTGTGTTGTCTCTTTTATAGTTTCCTTGGTAGCTTGAATGACAGTTGCGTAACCCGACTTTTTCATCAGGGGAGGGGGGACTGAGGGGTAGCAAAGGGTTGGAGTGGGGGAGGCAGTAATGACCCTATCTAAGTGGAGCGCCACATCGTTTGTGCGTAGTGTACAGAGAACATTTTGGGATAAAAACGCCTCCCAGGTTATAGGAAATGGCATTTTTCAGTCTCCCTGACGTGATTTTCATCAATCTTTGTGTTCATTTTTTCATTTTAAGTTTGCTATTTCTTAAGAAGTCATATTAAGTCCTATTTATTCCTGCTGATCCCATGGACTGACAGGCTATGTGTTCCTTGTTTCATTGCCCTATCACATGTGCTTGTGGGATACAGTAATAAGTGAACAGAATTCTCACCTGAACGAGCAATATATCTAAGAGGACCGCAACCATCAGTTGACGCGTAGTGTACAGAGACATTTTTTTTCATAACAATGCCTTTCCGAGTGCAGGAAATGGTACTTCCCAGTCTCTCTGACGTCGTGAATTTCAGCCAACATTTTCTTTATTCTTTAGAACAGGTTCCGAAATTAACATTTGGACTGAGTATAGTGTAGAAGTGATGGTAAGAGAATTTCATAGTCGTACAATTAATTGATGGATATCAACGTGGAATCATGATTTATGCTGCCTGCCAAGACGGGACCTGCTAGGATTTAAAGTGAAGGTTTGTCGTATAAGATTCATGTTCACCACAACATTACTGCGTTGCACGTCTCTCAGATTTATTACAAAATTCGCTGGTCAGTCTTGCCGCATTGTGGTTGTGTATAATCTAACATTGTCAATTCATGGTTAACATTTCAACAAAGACCATATATTTCCTCATAATTTGTTCATTGCTATTTCAATGACACAACGAATGAAGCCTGAGTTGTAAATGGTTTCTAGAGCCCTTAACCCATACAGTGGCGTAATCGATGGGGAAGGCAGAACCTCCTGCTTTTACTACTGTAGGCCGGTGTGTAAATCACCTCAACTTTTACGGTGGAACCAAGATCATCACTGCATGATCTCAGGCATGATAGGTCACTACACAGCTGTGCAGTTAAAAAGAGTTGTGATTTGACATATCGACGTATAGTGATGCGCTAAAGTACACAAACATTCATGCCAGTACGAAACAAACTTGTTTTGACGTACCGATGCACGTACAGTAACGTATGATTTGTCATCACGTCAAGTTCCAAGCGATTTTACGGTGGCGTCAAATCTTCCTCGTTAATTAACTAATTAATTTAACGCATTTTAGTTCTTTGAGTTATCTCAATTTTGCCCGAAGTCGTCATTCGTCAGCGTGTTGAATCACCGAATATTCTATCCAATTGAGCAAATAACGACAGCTCCATGTCTTGGGAGCACGATTTTCCACAGTCCTGCTTTTTCTTAAGTTCAAAGTATCCAGATCCGAGCCTGCAGTATTGTTGATTACTCAAGTGTAGAATGGCTTGTATATTCCTTGCGAAGGTACCTGTAAATTAATATGTAATACAGCAAAATGAAACAATACACCACTGACTTGATGGAAAACACAAATATATTTACAATGTACACAAAGATTATAGTAAAAACACTACATATGGTTCATAAGATCCATCATTAGGTTACTGAAACTTAAGCTCGCGTGAAATGATAGGCTCGAAAATAAATATCTTGATGGTGAAATGTTTTTGAACAAGGGGTAAGGCGATTATTTTTCAAATGTGCAGATTGAAGTAGGTGATCCCATGTCGGCGCCGAGGATACCGATGGAGTATAAGCGCACCTACCGTACCAGAAAATACCCCTAATTGCTTAAATTACGCTGTTCCATGCTCCCGTTTCACTCTGGCCATCCACACATACCAGCGGATAAGCAAGACAAAATATTGGCTTTACAAAAATCCCAGATGGCCTGAAACAACACTTCCCTACATGACTATCTGTTCTACCTTTTATTCCCGTTTTGATATATCAAATAATTAGTGATATCCATTGTCAGATATCTGTAAATGCATGAATGATATCTGCAAATATGAAGTCAACTATATCCTCAACTTATAAGCTAATATCTTAAATATCTTTAATTTGAATATGGTGTTACCGTGGCAACTCCCGTTGCAAGACCACGGAGATGCCAGTTTTGGCAGACCGCACAATGATGGGCACAAGTACAGTGCTGGAGTTGTAAATTACGGAAACCTAAACTTAAGATATCATCAAATCAATTGATTACATCATATGATAAACGACATTTACAATACCAAAACTGAATTATTGATAACGTTAATTAAATTATTTCATAAATTTATTTAAAGATGTCAGTAGTATGGGGGAGTATAGACACCACACCTTTGTGATGTAAATTTTTCTATTGTGTCCGGATTAAGGATTATGAATATTAATGAGGGGGCGGAATGGGGTCAGGTGATGTCATGCTTAATGCATGATGACGTCATTATTAGAGCGCCCTCTAGTTTAAAAGTTTAAGTTACTGAATATGAATGAGTGTTTGCCAGATGTAACATGACATCATTTCATCTGACGTCATAAGATAGGTCGCCCTCTAATTAAAAAGTTTGAGGTACAAGACAATGAAAATGCTCACGTCATGATGATCCAAGCGCCCTCCATTTGTTAAGTTTTAGGATAAGACGTGTCAGGTAGAGAGCAAGTTTTAACTTGTTTTGGTCGTCAAGATTGACATAACCAGCAAGTGGTAATGAATTGAAAGAACTTTTTTTAATGAGAAGCTTAACTTAAGTGCTATCGGGAGAGGATTGTAAAAAAAAGATAGTGATAATGAAGTAGATTAAACAGAGAAATCATTAGAAATTTTGCAGGAGGATTACTTCTAATGACTGAAAAAACAGCTTAGAAAGATGGGATGAGGTTATTTGTTCCGTCTGGGAATTGATTACCCAGGTCTTCAAACTAATGTAGTTAATGGAAAAAGCTTATAGTCGTCTCATTGATTGAGGATTATTAGAAGAGATACTGGTGTTCAGTAAAACCCTGTATAAAATCACTCTGCTTCGAGACGTCTCACTGTTCACATCGTTCCCAAACGTTGATCTCACCTCATCTAAAATCTTTGGACTTAGATTTTTTTCAACGAGCTTCATCTGGTCAAAAGTTTGGACTTAGAAAATTTTCAACGAGTATCATCTTGCCAAACTTAACGTTGATCTCACCTCATCTAAAATCTTTGGACTTAGATTTTTTTCAACGAGCTTCATCTGGTCAAAAGTTTGGACTTAGAAAGGTTGGACTTGAATGTTTTTCAACTAGTTTCATCTTTTATTCAAGTTAAACTTAGACGTTTTGCAACGAGCTTCATCTTGACTTAGTAATTTAATTATAATGGATTCTCCTGTAACGACATCTACCCCCACTGAGGCAACAAAAAAGA
This sequence comes from Stichopus chloronotus, assembly GCA_021234535.1. NCBI lineage: Eukaryota > Metazoa > Echinodermata > Holothuroidea > Aspidochirotida > Stichopodidae > Stichopus > Stichopus chloronotus. The sequence goes on from CM037843.1 coordinate 22,742,415, forward strand.
TGCGTGCGGAACTAAAGCGCTTGCGACGTCAAAATGCTGTGCCTCTGGACTTGGAGGTAACGAAGAAAGCCAAATATAACTTGACAGAAGTCCCTTCCACGCCTTGTGATGAGGAGACTCAATTATCGTGGCCGAGTCCTGTTCGTTCGTCAGAGACGCCTTCACCAACGGTATCGCCATTGCAGAGCGGATCGGACGAAACAGGTGGCAAATCATCACAAGTGAGTAACAATGATACGTTTCATCTCGAAGGCAATAGGCATGTACGAGTACACACATTTCGCTGCAAGGTTTACGTTGACATTAGAGAATATTATATGAAGGATGAGTGTGATGAATTACTACCAGGCAAAAAAGGGCTCAGTCTAACTATTCAGCAGTGGAGTGAACTAAAAATGATCATGCCGAAAATCAGCAAAGCTTTGAAAGAGGGGGAACAGAACCCATTAGTTGCAGACTATGCAAAGCACCATTTACAACCTGAGAAGGAAACTAACACTGTTGAGAAGCCTTTCAAAATGGCAGGAGTTTCTTATTTCAACGGACAGTTGTATGTCAGTCTTCGAGAACACAAACGGTATAACGTGTATGGCAAGATATATCCGACAAAGAAAGGCATCAATTTAACCTGCACTGAGTGGATGTGGTTAGAGAGTGTCGTGCCTAACATTGAAGAAAGACTCACTCAGTTGGTTTCTGATTGCAGTAGTTTCTACGGCGTTGGTTTCTAGTTAGCTATTCACGTTGTTCGTTTGTGGTTTTCAGGGAGAAAATGAAGTAATCTTGGTTCTGGATTCAGATGAAGAGGCAGACCTGGAAATCACGAAGGTCAGTACACACCAACCAAGTGTAAAAGCACCCAAAGTTTCGAGACACATTCAGAGGAGTCATCCCGGATGTCGACCGAAGAGGCTGTTCATTGATGATGACATCGTAGTGGACGAGGTTCAAACGACCGAACATACGAAAAAAATGTTACGTAGGCTAGCAAAGAAAGTCATTTGTACTGAACTTTGGGACTTTATAAGCAGACAAAGTGGTGATTTATGTTATGGTTGCAGTGTTAATCATCCAAGCCAATTACAGCACGACTGGTGTCTTATGGCGTCGGACGAGGAAAGACTTGACATATTTCTAGATGATGCTGTTAAAAATTTGGACAATGAAAATGTTTTTAAAACAAAATATCTTATTAAATGTCGAGCATTAAAGATAAATATTGCATCGGGAGTATTGTGGGAAATGTACCATTTTGTGTATCGTACATTACGTAAGCAAGTAAATCTTTTACGAAGGATAATGTTAGACCTGAGGAAAGATTTGAAACATTAAAAGTTGTTAAACCTTTAATTGTTAGGAATTTCTTAAAGTCGTGTGATTTTGTTACTAAATGTTGAGTAATTATAATGTAAATATTTTCTCTCACGATTTAAAAGCTCGAGTACAATATTACATTTAAATTTTGTCTTGTCGTTTCTATTCAATATTAAATTATCCTACCTTCTACCTCTAAACATTAACTAATGACGACTACGTTATACATTGTATTTAAACAATTGCTGTGTAAGTAAATGTTAAGCAAATACATTGAATTTTTATTCATTTTTGTTTTAATACCGCAAATTACAATTTCCTCTTCACAATGACATTTTTGTGTGTTTTTTGTCGTTTCTGTTAGTCTTTTTCATTTCTTTGTTATTAATATTAATCTGTCCCACTCCATCTATACCCCCTCCCCCCACCCTTCCCACCTCCTTCCCACCTCGTCCATCCAACGTCATTGTAATACATGCATTTAGACATATTCTTTTATTTAAGATATTATCCATGACAAGAGCTTGTCATTCAGTTTTCGCTCTTCTCATAACTAAGAACTGTCAGCCCAAAATGGATGCAAACCACGAAAGATACCTTAAGAAGATTTACTACGATCCCAGTCACCCTGCAAGTTATGGAGGTGTTAACAAACTTTACTCAGAGATCAAGCGAGAGGGACTGTTTCAGATTACCCGGAAAGCAATCCGCGATTGGTTGAAAAAGCAAGATGTGTACACATTACATAAAAGCGCAAGAAAAAAGTTCCTTAGAAACAGAGTATTGGTCAGTGCAATAGATCACCAATGGGAGATGGATTTGGTTGACTTAAGTTCTCTCTCACGGTACAATCGAGGGTTTAAATATTTATTAACATGCATTGATGTTTTATCTAAGCATGCCTGGGTGGTACCTCTCAAAAGTAAAACAGGCCCTGTGGTATTAAAAGCTATCAAGACCATGTTTACCTCTGGAAGGACGCCCTTTCAAATTCATACTGACAGAGGTGGTGAATTTATGAATAAACACATTCAAGCGTTTTTAAAAGATAAAAATATTCATTATTTTACGACCAATAATGAAACAAAAGCCTCTGTTGTAGAAAGGTTTAATCGCACTTTGAAATCAAGAATGTGGAAAGACTTTACACATCGCAATTCTCTGAAATACATTGATGTTCTTCCAAAACTGGTAAAAGGTTACAATCGTGCTTATCATAGATCCATTAAAATGAGACCTATCGACGTGACGAAAGAAAATGAAGGAAGTGTGTGGCAAACGTTATATTTTTCCCGTGGCCGTACTCCTAACCACAATTTTAAATTTAACTTAGGAGAAAAAGTGAGAATTGCAAAATCAAAACTCAAATTTGAAAAGGGTTATTTGCCTAATTGGAGTGAAGAAGTGTTCACCGTGGTGAAGAGGATATCTAAACCTATTCCCGTGTACAAACTCCAAGATTGGGGTGGTGAGGTAATTGATGGTACCTTTTATGAACACGAAATACAAAGTGTTAATGTACATGAACGTGCCCTCTTCAGAGTAGAAAAGGTTTTGCGAAAACGAAGGAGAGGAGGACACACTGAATATTTCGTTAAATGGCAGGGATATCCAACCAAGTTTAACAGTTGGGTAAAGGACGTTGAGAAGACATAATGGCATCACATTTTTACGTGACGTTACCCAGCAACAGTTCCTACCAATATTTTCCAAACAACACGCTTTCCAGTTTTACCACGCAGTTAGCGGAACCTATTGTATTATCAGGCAATTGGGAAGTAGCGCTTTGTGAAATTCAGTATCCTTTCAATTGGCATAATGTGACGGAGGCAAATTGCAGTATGCTCATCAACCACAGGGAAACATGTATACCACATGGATATTATGACAACATCCAAAATGTCATTGATGCTTTCCACGACACTTTAACTAAGGAGGAGACACTGAACGTGAAACTCCATCTCAATAAACATTCTCTCAAAACGTCGGTGAGGGTAAAACGAGGTAATCGACTTGATCTTCGGGGTCTCAGCCAGATGTTTGGTTTCCTAGACCATAACAAGATATGCACAGAGGGATTACACATCGGTGACGTGATTTCCGATGTGCATGGTGGCGTCACTAGTTTTTTTGTTTACAGTGACATAGTAGAACATCAGAGAGTGGGTGACTCTCACGTACCTTTACTGCGTGTTGTTAAAATAGGGGAAAAGCGACCGGGGGAGCACGTCACTGTATCATACAACAATCCTCACTACATCCCCGTCAAATCCAAGCAAATACAGAACATACAAATAGATTTAAGGGATGATCTTGGACAATTGATTCCATTCCAACTTGGGCGTGTGATCGCGAAACTTCACTTTAAGCAGACCAAATCTTCTTTTTTTATCTAACCATAATTTTTAACATGAAGAATTCGTTTGAAGATTACTACCTCCGACAAGTCGGACATGGATTACCAGTGTTCACTGGCTATCAGCATCAGAAGGGGCACGGATTAGGCGGCATATTGGGTCGATTAGCCAGGTCAGCATTGCCATTCTTAAAACGGGGGGCTAAAGAACTTGGTAAACAGGTGTTATACACTGGAACGGAAATTGTGAATGACGCACTGCAAGGAGAACACATAAAAACTTCCGCTAAGAGACGACTGGGTCAGGCAGGACAGCGGATCACTACCAGAGTACTTGAAGGATCAACGTCAAGAAGAAAACCTTTAAAAAGAAAAGCAAATTCTAAAAGCATCAGAAGGCGACGAGCCAAGAGAGTGAAAAGATCTCCGGATATTTTTGATGTGTAATCTGAATTATCATGGCCCTTGTTCATAATCATTCATGCGAATGCATGAAATCAGAGCTGGATTTATTTACCGTGCCTCCGACTCAAACTAGTATCATGAAGGGTAATTGGATCCAGTATCACCCTCTTACCAACATCACCGATTCAGCTCCGATACAATTCTCTGTGCAGGGATCAACTGAAGATTATCTTGATTTGTCTCAAACTATTCTTCACGTGAGAGCAAAGTTGCTTCAAAACAACGGTGATGATCTCCCGCAAGACGCAAACGTTGGACCTGTTAATTTAATGTTACAGTCTCTCTTTTCCGAAGTTGATGTGACGCTGAACGACCGTTTAGTAACGCCTTCTACAAACACTTACCCTTACCGTGCCCTACTGGAGACGTTGCTTTCTTATGGCCCCGAGGCGAAGGAATCCCAGCTCACAGGAAGCTTGTTTTATAAAGATACTGCTGGAAAAATGGATTCTTGTAATCCTAATGGAGATGAGCAAGTAGTAAATGAAGGATTGAAAAGCAGATATGAGTTTGTTAAAAACAGCAAAGTCGTCGATTTAGTTGGTCCCCTACATTGTGATATGTTCGTTCAGCAGAAGATGTTGTTAGGAGGCGTAGAATTAAAACTAAAGCTACACCGAAGCAAAAATGAGTTTAGCTTGTTATCGAGTGAAGCAAATGCAGCTTTTAAAGTGCGCATTGTAGACGCTTCTCTTTACGTTCGACATGTTAAAGTTCATCCCGAAGTGGCTTTAGCGCATGCTAAGGCTTTGGAACAAGGTACTGCTAAATACCCCATCAACAGAGTAGAAGTAACGACATTGTCCATTCCGAGAGGGAATTTAATATTCAAACGCGAAAGTTTGTTCTTAGGCAGTCTCCCAAAACGAATTGTGTTGGGCTGTGTCGATACAGAGGCGTTAAACGGAGCTTAAAATAAAAATCCATTTAATTTTCATCACCATCACCTGAACTTTTTGGCCTTATACGTCGATGGAGAACAATTACCATGGAAACCACTTCGCCCAAATTTTGCAGATGAGCGTTACATTATGTCTTACCAAACCCTGTTTTCAGGGTTAAATAGTATGTTTACTGATAAAGGAAATCAGATAAGTCGCAGTGACTATGCAAGAGGGTACACCTTGTATGCCTTTGATATGACGCCTGATCTGGCCAACGGAGGGCATTTTAATCTGCGTAAAAATGGTAATGTGCGTCTTGAAATGCAATTTGAACATGCTCTGACAAAAAGTGTCAGTGTGATCGTGTACGCTGAGTATGATGCCGTAGTAGAAGTGGATAAGTCTCGCAACGTATTCATTGACTTTTAATTTGCCCCCCATGGATACGAAACAGATATTGAGAGTAATCAAGGCGGATTCTGTGCTGCGCCCTCTATGTCGAGGAGTTTTCCCTTCAGATTGTTTGCCTACTGGGTCCATGAGACCACCATGGTGTCTAGTTGCAAACACGGATAGACAGGGAGAACCGGGAAGTCACTGGGTAGCGATATACGTCAATGATGAAAACGTGGAATTTTTCGATACATTTGGACGTCCTCCGGAAGCATGCGCCTCTGATTTTGGACCATTTTTAAAGAAGTATGCCTCAAGGTCATCACAAAAAATAAATAACAAACAGATCCAAGGTCTCTTTTCAGCAGTTTGTGGACAGTATTGCTTGTATTTTCTATTGCACAGAGTCAGAGGTATGTCAATGCCGAACATCGTCAATCTATTTACAAAAGATTTTGACCAGAATGACGCGTTAGTAAACGAATTTATTGAAAGACGCTATGACATTCGTTTACCTGTAATAGATGAGGAATTAATGGCACATCAAATTGCTAAAGTCATTCATGAAAAAGACGGGAGCTTGGTAAACAAAAAATTACATAATTAGTAAAAATGTAGGTAACGTTAACTACCACGCAGAAAATTTCTGACTATAGGACGGAATTCGCATAAAAGAAGAGGAGCACCTTTTACTGGTTCATTCTTACAGATGAATCCAAAGTTGATACATCCGTTTACCTGTGTAATAGCAGGACCTACCGGTTGTGGAAAAACTCAATTCGTAAAGCAACTCTTAACGCAAAATGTCATTGAAGGAACGCCTGAGAGGATTGTGTACTGCTATGGCGAATATCAGCCAGCTTTTGTGGAGCTGTCTGATGCCGTACCTAAAATCCGCTTTGTTGAGGGCCTCCCGTCGAATCTGGAGACATATCTTGACCCAACTTACAAGACATTGATCATTTTAGACGATATAATGACGTCACATGGGAACGATCAGCGCATAACTGATTTATTTTCCAAAGGTTCTCATCACAGAAATATTTCTGTCATCTATATATTGCAAAACTTTTTTTATGGGGCAAAAGAGACGCGCAATATTACGCTCAATGCACATTACATTGTACTATTTAAAAATCCTAGGGATAAAACTCAAGTATCCAATCTGGGAAAACAGATGTATCCGGGACAAGTCAAATTTGTTCAAGAAGCATTTGCAGACGCCACGAAGGAGCCGTATGGATATCTCTTTATCGACCTAAAGCCGTATACCCCCGAAGAGTTTCGGCTACGTACAAATATTTTCCCTGATCAGACCCAATATGGCTACGTACCAAAGTAATAACCAATAAAAACAAAAGGCACAGCTTCTTTGACCTCATTCGTTATCTGAACAGTCACCATGGCACCGGCATTACGTCGTTTGAGGAATCACGCCAGGGAAATCGAATTTTTATCAAAATGTTCCCCTAGACAAAGAAAAGCCTTCTTACAACACGCCAACTCTAACCTAATAACCAGTCTATGCGAATGTGCCGCCAATGTGGTAAAAGGCAACGTACCTTTGTCTCGTGCTCAGAAATCAAAACTGTCCCCGTACAAGAAACATCTCAGGGATCTTTCAAATAAGCGTTTATCCAATAAGAAACGCAAGGACATTTTAGTTCAGCGGGGTGGATTTCTAAGTTTGATTTTAAAACCTATCATCCAGTCATTGGGAGGTATGTTACTCGGTGCTGTGACCCAAAGATAGCAACAAACAACCAGTATGCAATTCACGAAGAAGATGATTCTTATGCCTCAAGACGTGGCCAGAGTGGTTAATGCCACCAATCAAGACAAAACCCCGTCGAGGCTCGAACAATTAGACGAAGCCATGAAAAACACATTAGAGAGAAAGGATTTATCTATCTATGAGAAAGTAGACTTGTACCACCAAATTCTACAACGCTACCTCGATGAGGGAAAATCAGCTGGGGTGCCTATTGAGCTTCGTGTTACGGATGAAAACGGGACGCCTAAAACACAACAGGATGGAAAAGATGCTGCCCTCACCAGAGAGTCAGATGAAGATTTAATTCGAAGTTTTCCAAAGTCCATCAAGGGAAAGGCTAAAATACTATTAGAAAGTATTCGTCGGCAACGTTTATCCGAATTAGATAATCCTACCATTGATTGGAATTCTAAGGGGGAATTACTCTTTGAAGGGAAGGAAGTGCCCGGCTCCAACGTTACCGACTTAATCATCGATGTGTTACAATCTCGTAAAGACTTTAATCCTACTGGGTGGCAACAGTTTATGTGGGGCTTAAAAGCGATTAATTTTCCGGAAGCCTACGTTGGTCATTTAAAAAGGCGACAATTTATGCAGCAGCTAAAAGAGAAGGACAAATCTGGTGAACCAAGATTTGCATTACCCACCCCTCCTAATAAGAGACGTCGAAAGGCAATTTCTGATAAATCATTTACGAAGCGACATAAATTGTTGAGGTGGGATACCCTATAATCAAGTTCATAATTTATAAAAAAAAGTATAACAGACACAGTAAGAAAAGACACAAAGATCATAAAAAGACAAAGGACTAATGTAATGTTTTCCTCCTTTTTCTTCCATTCTTTTTCTTTTCTTGATTCCTTGTTGTTTTATTACTCCAGTTCTTTCAATGTTTACAATAAATGTTACAAAACAAACAAATGACAATATTCTTGTTATTTACATACCATGTTGTTACACGAGTCAACATACCTTAACCCTCCCTCATCACCTCCCTCCTCACCTCCCTCCTTTCTTCTGCTCCTCCCCTACCCAGTCCCCCCCCCCCCCCCACCCGCCCTTGATAAACGTGAGTTTAATGAATCTACAAATCAGCCGTATCCGAAGGGAATGGTTCTGAAATCATCTAACAAGATTCTTTTATCGTACACAACCCGATAATCTTTGTTCATAACTTTATTTACAATTTTCCGTTTTTTGACATCTCTGGTTATTTTATGATTGTCAGTAACGGTAACAACTGGAGAAATTTCATTGGCAACGACTGTTTGAACCATCATGTGCAAGGTGTCAAAGTTAACTATTTTACTATTTTCATAATTTAATGTGATACCACGAACCTTGCATACCGTTTTCCCTGAATCTAAGGTATACGCATAATTCTTAGGGCCGCCAGTACAAAAGCTTGTAATAAAGTGACCGTCCTTTGGATCGATTTCGTTTGTAAGTTCACCAAGATAATCTCCTGTGGGGGGATCCCATTCACCCGGCTTAGAGACGTAAATCACACTGTCCGTGTCAAAGTACAATACTCTTTCTTGCAGCCGATCGAGTACGTCATACAAACCCAAGCGAGCATGACACGTAGTGAAGGCAGCAATTACCACATTGACTCTAGCATTTGGTCGTGAAAATTCTTCCTTGTCTTTGTAATCGACTTCCAAAACCTCTTCGTTTACAAAATTAATGTTAGTGACTTCAGTTTTGTCAGTGTCTTTTAGCAAATCGTACAACCTTTCAACTGATGTAACTATTTCAGTTTTTTCCATGTCTGGTCGTTGACCAAATTTACCCCAAAAGCTGTTCAACATCAGCTTTGCAAGAGCCCTCAGACCCGGATTGTAAGTGATCTTTTCAGAGTCCAACAAAATGCCTTCATTCGTGGCATACTCGCTCACGTACTTTTCTCGATCTTGCTCACTTTTACACCATGAAGGCCAACCAGATGCCTCCTGTTTGATTTTCAAAAAGGTGTTTATGTAGTCGGTAAACAAACCACCTGATTTGGTCTCTCTATTATAAACCGCCTTTTCTTCGAAGTGCCAAACTACTTCCATCTTTAAAATCTTATAACCCTTTTCTACAGCCTTTTCCACCTCTAAAGTCACCCAGGTTCCAGTTATCGCTCTTTCTAAATCTGAATGAGTACATTTTATTTTAGACTTTTCTTCAACACATTTTCGGCACAGGGGGAACATCAGTTTGTCATGAATCTTTACAGGCAGTACAGGGTGATATAATTTTTTAGGGGGTAATATCTGACACCGGACCAAACCGTAATAACGTGATACATCGTGAGATAAATCTACCGTTAAAATTTTGGGATGAGAAAGTGGATAAGAGCAATACTTATTTACGAATGGATATAAGGAACAAAAATCCACGTATTTAATTTGTTCTTCCCCCTTAACTTGATGAAATAATTTGATCCCATTTGTTCTACCGCCAAAGAAAGCTTCACGGGGCGTCAAGGGCGTTAAACTTTTTGGCACTTTGTTAATATTGTTTCTCATTTCTGGAGTAAAAAAGCCGTCCTTTAGGGCGCACCATTCATGTTCCCACATCTCTTCATACTTGTATTCTGGACAAACATCCCTAAAAAACTTTCGGGTCTTTACGGTTCGTTTGTACACTTCACCCATAGTGATATTGTACAATGGATGTAAGGTGTCCTCATTATAACAATCTGGGCACCCGTGCCAAAAACACCCTTGGTAAGCAAATATAGTATTGATTTCAGGAGCAAACCCATCCACATAATAGGGGCCAATTTTTCTTTCCCCTCCATTCCGGGCATCTTCAATGTGAATATTTCGCCTTACACGCTCATGCTGTAACCATTGTAATGCAGCATATGAATGATTTTTCTGTTGTTGACTATTAAAGACAGCAATAGAATCGCTTTGTAGGAAATTACGACGAAAGACAAGATTACATACTGAAGCAATGGTGATGCAATGTTTAAATGGATCAACCCCTCGTTCAGTTTCTGCGTTTAACTCTGCATCATTGTCCGTTACCTCTACGTGACAATCAATACCATCTAAATCGTTTTCAAAAGAAGCTCCAGATAGCAGACTAACATGTTTCTTCGTCACCTCCATAAAAAAATTACGAAATAGTAAACAGCAGCGTCTAAGAATATCGACGTCACTGACGCAATAACTGACAATTTCTTTTTGAAAATCAAACAGTTTACCGGTTTGGACTTCGTTTTCGTACCACGTCATGAACGCAAGTCTCTTTTTTGTTGACATAGAGTCTGGACAGTAAAAAGAGGCAGAGGGTAAAGGGCCAATGTAATTTTGATTTTCAGACGTGTTAAATAAATGTGGAAAGTACCCTTTTTGTAGTTCAGTAATACCGAAGGTTTTTGGTAGATCTGCTAAGGGCATTGGCAAAAAATTGACCGAATCGATGAAACGAATATTGTTGCATGGCAATTCTATTTGCATGAGCTTACCTCCTTGCTTTATCATTTTCGGTACGTATTCTAGTTTATACAAATATTCCAAGATGAAGTAACCGTCAAATCCTTTAAAATTATGCGCTATGAAAGTAGAATTCTTTTTTCGCATAAACCACTCACCAAATTCATGTAATGTGTTAGCTCCTTTGAAAATTACTTGTTTTTCTTGGCAATATTCGCAGGGAGACTCAAGAGATTCATCTACACAATCTTCACACACAACTTGCGCCACACACAAATTGGGTACATGAGTTCCTGTTTCTTGTATGGTTTCGAAATCATAAAAAACGTAGGTGTGTGGCAAAGATTTTTTCTCGCTACTTTTGTTTTGGTTACATGTCGCGCTATTACCCGCTTTCAGTCCATTATGTTTTCTTTCCCAGTGGTCCCCCGCTTTATCGAAGTGTACCTGAATGGCACACTTGTGTCCGTCCATCACTTTGATCTTACAAACTGTACAAAAATATTCATTGCAATGATGAGGAATAATAACCCCCTTCTTAGTTTTACGAACTTTTTCAAACTTATTGCAATGTTCACAAATAAAAAATCTCTCGCATATAGACATTTTATCCCCATTATTACTAGGTTTCAAATGATAATTAAAGCATTGCCTGTTCTTAAAATCCCTATTGCAACTATCACAATGAAGCCAGGCTTCGTCTGGTCCAAGCTTACAATTGCCGTGGAAACATACGTTACATGTCATTTCACAACTATGCTTAAACCTGTCATTGTACAACTTGTTATGAAAATGGCAATAATAGCCGTATCCATAAAACGCACTTGGTTGCAATAAAAGATGATAATGTTCATCATGATAAAATAAGTAGATTTGAAATCCTTTAGCTAAATGCGGTCCTTTATACAAAACTAAAGGAGAACGCAAAGATGTCAAAACAATAATTTGATATCTTGATTTCAAATGATTTTGAAAAACTTCCACTTCAGGAATACCGCAATGACCCTCAGGAACGCCTGCTTGAGCGTGTAATTGTTTAGCCAATTCAAGCTGGATTTTTCTACCAGCTTTGATTTTGTCAAGTTTGGGGTCTTTGCCTTCGTGTATAGCAATAGCCGTAGCAATGGCTCTTGCACAACAAACACCATGCTCATCCTTCGGTATCCTATGCACCTTTTACCACGGAAAAATGATTCTACAGATTGCAAACCGTTAAAACCTTTCGACCTCCCACCTCCCGACGGCATTTTCAAGTGGATAAAATTTAAACGAAAGTTCTCGTCTAAGTACAAGTCCTTATTTGACTGTAAAACACTTTCAATTTTAGCCATCATTCGTTCTACTGTCATATCTCGTCTCCTAATAAAGGGAAGTGCAATAGGCGTATCTAAGCGATCCGAATTAAGAACAATTCGGACCATATCGTGGGGGGAAATATTTTCATTAAGGCGATGCAACAAATGCTCAAAAATCTGGCCTAAAATTTGGGTAAAATTACCAGGCTGAGCGTTAATGTCTTCTCCATCCGTAAAATTGAAATTAATGTTGTAATCGCTGGAGGTTGCCTTGTACTTTTTAACGTACTTTTCATTTACTTTCACAATTTCATAAAAACGGCTTACATCATTTGCTGCTTCATCGTTTTCATCATCGCTGTCTTCATCCTGTACAGCGGCTAGGTCCCGTTTCCCCCCTATTTTTTCTCTGGGAATCCCCGAAGTAGAAGCGCCTTCGTTGACTTCTCCAGTGTGACTCCCGCCAGTCATTGCTCTCTCCAAGACGACTTCCTGGCTTGCGGTCAGTTCTGGCGATCCAGATCGAAGCCATTCGCTTACCTCATCTGTTCCAATGAAAAAATAAATGGAATAGATAAATGAATAAACAAAGAAATGAGACAAAATACTACCCGACAAAAAAAAAAGAAAATGAATTAATTAATGAATGAATTAATGAATGAATTATTTAATGGATAAATGAATGAATCGAATGTAAAGAAATGAATAAACAAATAAATAAAACAGAGTAAAAAAAAAAACGTAGAAAGTAGAAAAGTAGGGGAAAAAATATTATAAAAAAAAGTATTAAAAACACGAACCATTTTCGTCCTGATCTCCGTCCATAATTCTCTCCAAGGCATCTCTCTGACTAGCAGCTAATTCAGGAGACCCTGCCCGAGTCCAATACTGGACAATATCTAAGCAACAGTGAAATGAGAGAACGGTCCATGGACATGTTACAATATGCTATATGAGACAGTATATGTGTATGTAGAAAATACATCTTAATAACAACAACTAACAATACTCTGAAATGGCCTTTTTGAAGAAGGTCCAAAATTTGATGTAAATCTTTTGGAGTTAAAAACGACGGGACTAGACTTTTGGGAAGTATAACAACCACCGACTTTCCTCCACACTGATTGCTTGGCGACGTAGTGTAACTGCATGCCATTCGAAGCCTAAAATTTCACTAATACCGATTGACACTTTTAGTCAAACTTACAGAACTACACACATACACACACACACGCACACGAACCCCACAAACATACAAACACACACATACACAAAATACGTATTATGCTAAAACCTATAGAAAACACTTATACGAAAGAGAAAAGTAAAATTAACTCACCTTCTTCACCTTCAATTTCACCAGTTTCCACTTGGGAAACTGGACATCCGTTGGTTGTGAGGTAACACAAACGGTTGAACAAATATCCTCTTTCTACTTCAGTCAGACTTTCGTCACGTACAATGCCATCCAGTTCATCCACTGTCTTTGCGTCAGCAATCATTTTGACTATAGATGCCATTTTTTTTTCTTTCGTTAACTAAAGAGTGATTTTCTTGAAGAGATAACGTAAAGAGCGATGTTTCTGCTTCAAACGCTTAGCGACGAATGAAGAAAATTCGTATTTCTTTTTCAGAGAGACATGTTCCCGCATAGTTAATCAGCCTGTACAACTTGGCTGAAACTTGTTGCGTCATGAAGAAAACAAGTGTTATTCAATAACCCTGAAGATCGATCCACCCAACCGGTTACCACCCAGCATTTTTTTTTCTTTACTTTCACTTCATTTTATTGACCCAAGTCTTTAAAACTGCCTAATGAGCTTCTTTTGACTCTCTGACATTCCTTTGTCTCCAAGTTCCAACTATTCCTTTAAAAATTCTATTCCTTTTAAAAATACTTTATCATCTTGACTAACTTAAGCTCGGTAAAAGGTACTTAGGATTACAATTGGCGTCCCTCCCAAGTCCAATTCAATCTAGCCAACAATGAAGAGCAACGAGACATCTATAATCCTTTCTTAAGTAATGCCTTAAGAAAAAAAAAACTAGTCCTTATCCGATCAATTTGGATTTGAAAACTACAGAGTCAAAGTGATGGTTTCTTAACTTTTTTTTCTTTACAAGCTTACTTCAACATAGTCATCTTGACTACCTTAATCTCACTAAAAGAGATACTTAGGATTACAATTAGGTCCATCCCAAGTCCAATTCCATCTAGCCAACAATGAAGGGCCAAGAGACACCTATAATCCTTTCTTAAGTAATTCCTTCAGAGAAAATAATTTACTTCTTATTCAATCAATTAGGATTTGAGAACCCTAGCGTAACAGCGCTGTTTTCTTAACTATTTCTTTACCATCATACTTCAAACTGGTCGTCTCCTCTAACTTAATCTTAGTTAAAGAGGTAATTAGGATTACAAAAAGCGTCCACTCAAGTCCATTCAACTCAGCGAACAATGAAGGGCCAAAGACTTAAAAATTAGAGGGTGCTCTAATAATGACGTCATTCATGCATTAAGCATGACATCACCTGACCCCATTCCGCCCCCCTCATTAATATTCATAATCCTTAATCCGGACACAATAGAAAAATTTACATCACAAAGGTGTGGTGTCTATACTCCCCCATACTACTGATGTCTGTACATGCATTGATCATATCTGGCAATATGGCGTTAGATATCGTCAACTTATCGGCTTATTTATAGGTATTTCTAATTCGAATTAGTAAAATCCATTATCTTTAATGAGGATGTTGGTTGCATGTTGAATTTGGTAAGTCATAAAGGTAACACTTTGTCTGTCTAATTCAAATGATTTTCGTACATTTTCGGTGATATATCTCCCTTGTCTCTAAACACTAGGTACAATATAGGCTGCAGTTAATCATGTATCCAAATAAGTCACTGGATCACTGCATAACTTAGGTCTTTATTATCACTTGCAGGACGAATATCCCTTTCCCATATCGACCACCGAAGGAGAATGATAAGCCAACGAAATAAACATAAAACAATATGCCTACATCGATATCCGCCTACTAATTTAAAAGTTTACTTGACACGGTCTTATTTGTTTCGTTTTTATAAATAACAAGACAAAAATAGTAAAAAGAAATCACCCATTAATGTTGGACAATACCATCTCATTTCGTTTAATTTTCTGTTAACAAGCTATTGCGTTATTAGAAGATCCTACATTCCATATGTCTTTTTGTGGTGCTCTTTTACAACCTTGCCAGATTAAACTAGTGAGCTCGCTACTAATGCTGATAATGCTGAACGCAGACCTTACGACGCCTTGTCAGATATAAACTGGTAACATATAGCTGGCTCAGTGCTCCTTCTTGGTATTTTTTTTTTTCTTTTTTGAACCATCAACCATCAAGCGTACTAAACATGATTTGTAAGAGACAAACAACATCAGATGCTTAAACACTGTAACCCTCAAAGTCGGTGGTGTTATGTGTTCTTTATCTTACATATCCTTTATATTACGAAAGCCACCGACCGGTGCATTGGTGCCACACGAGAAAGTGTGTGCAGGACACATATTCCTCAACGAGGACAAATTTTCCGAAGAAATGAGTGTCGCGTGGTCACTGGCGATACTTCCTGTTACACCGGCGTTTCGAAACCACGGAATGTGGCTAGTGCGCGTTCTAGATTTTTTACTAAAGAAGCAATCTCGGGACGCCATTCCCCATGTCTGACCTATCATCAGTCTCGATCACAACTGAAGATAAGAAATGGTGCACCACCAAAGTTCATAAATGGTCTGTGGACAGTACGCAGATACAGTGGAAGCCACAAACTCTCTTTGCCGGATTGCCTTTTGTAGAGCCTGGTCATTTTGTAAAGCCTAGTCATTTCTTCAGTATGTCAACTGTCCAGTGAATTTGTACTACGATTTCATTGTTCTCTTGAAAAATGTTTGGGTGAATGCTTTAATGCAATGTTGTATATTCATACATGTGTTTGTGTTTGGCGAGGATTCGCGGAGGAGGGGGGGGGGGGGTATGTGTAAGTCTCTTAAAAATTTCAAATATTAGATAACACCTTTAGTAGGTAAACTTTAATCTTCAAAATTTATTTGTTAGGTGGTAGGTCGATCTATCCATACTAAGAAGCAGTAATGTAGTGTGAGTACATGACCGTGGGTACATTGACCTTAACCATGAAATGAATACCGTGCTCCTAGATTAGGTCATGAGTACAGTTCTAAAAAAGCGTTGATCATAAGTATAAGTACGGGTGTAGACATGTCGGTATGGGTATACGAGTATCAGGTCATAAGTACGAGTATAAGAAGGAAATGAAAAAAAGTCTCTCCTTTAAACTGCTTTGAAAGAAACTGCACAAAAAATTACTGGTGCAGATACTAAGTCATGAAGGGCACGGGTAAAAAGATATAGGTATGGGTACAGGTCCAAAAGAAGGTACGGGTAGAGGTACGAAACCCAGTTCATGAGCAAGGGTACCAATAAACAAACGTTGGGACTTGAGACCAGGGACAGATTTAAGCATGAGCTAAAAGGGCACGTGCCCAGGTCCCTCAGAAAAACGGGTCCCACAAAATTATATATATCAAAATCATATGTTTGGTAGAGTATTCGAGACTTTAATGATTTTAGGTAGGTAGGTTACACGAGGATAAATATAATCAGTGTAGTGACGCAAGTAATGTAAGTTGAAATTGGTGGAGATAATCTGTGTTAATTTTGTTTATGTAGGCATACATGCATAGGCAAACCGCCAACCGTCGATACTAACAAAGTATAACAGTTTTATGGTAAATTTAGGTACTCCCTTGAGGTGGGTCACATAAGTAACAAAAAAAAAAGTCCATGCCCCATAGCCTATATCTATGGTGCATCATTCAAATTCATTCAGTTGTGACTAGCAGCCTACCAGGGTACTCAATATAACAGACCACTACTTCTTCCTTTTCCTAGATCCAAGGACAACGGTGACATCCAGTCCGTCATTGGAAAATCTCTGAAAGAATTGGCAGGAATTGGAGGTGCTTCTAAAGAGAAACTACAGAAAGAAGAATTCGAAGGTGTAAGGGCTAAATGCCAGTTCGCTGTGAACAGAAATATTTTCATGCATGTCAAGACTTCATTGGTCAAAAGGAAAACCTTAAGAGAGTGATTTTTTGACTTGATAAATTTCTTTTACAGTGTCTTTGAACCACCTGGTTGGACGAGACATTGGGAACAAAACCTCTAGTGTTGATTTTTTACTTTTTGTACTAGTAGTGGGGAAAGTACCGAGGCACCCCCCCCCCCGCCTCGTTTTTCGAGGCGCACTTGGATCGCCCCCTCCTCGTTTTTCGAGGGTCCCAACTTGAGGGGATTGAGGAAGCGCTATTTTTTCCAAGGGAGCACCAGCTCCGCCGAACGGAAAGAGAACACGGCTGTTGAAAATCTGCTGCAGCTGATAGCGTTTTTTATGTCGGTAGGCTATTTTAGAAATTATGAAGATACTGACACCAACCGCTCGTCTTATACTGAAAAATGTCTTCTAGCAGAAAGGTAGGGTGGAGAATGCGCATGTACTATTTTTTTTTTTCTGATTTATTACATGCATTGTTTAAACTTGCACTCGATGATACGGTAGCTGTTAGAAACTGTCATTCCATAGAAGGTACGCGCAAATTACGTAATAAAATGTATGGTTGTTACCTCTCGATGAGAAGAAACAAAGATATTGCGAACGGACCGTCCGATAGAAAAAATAACAATCCAAGAAATCCTTCCAAACGACCTTAGTTAAAAGATAAACGCGGTCACTCAAAGAAAAGAAAAAAATATATTGCGAGCGGACCGTCCGATGGAGAAAATAACATGGCAAGAAAACTGGTCCAACTAACCGGGTCACAACTTTTTTAGAAAGCCACGTCAAGTAATTAGCATAAATGTGACGTCATGTTACTTTCCAGAAAACCTTTGTATTTCTTTCGTATTTCTTTATTTATTTTTTGCAAATTAACATTTTACGATTTACGTTTTTAGTGTTTACATTTAAATAAGAGTTTATTTTGTTAACCAAATACACCATTCTTTCAAATTTTACCGAGACCAGAGAGTTGCTACGACGGATTTTATACGTCGAAGGAAAGAGTGGCCCACAGGTCACGGACGGTATTTGCTACCACACTTACATATTTGCTTATACACAGAAGTTGAGAACCGTGAATGAACACAGACTACCTTACCTTTAAGGAGCTCCTCCTCTCCCTTCAATCCATGTCTCCCGCTCTTGTACAACCTAATCCTTGAGCATAACTCTCTCCCGCTCTCTTCCTACTTTGTACACATGAGCGTCAACAAACGTCGTGTGACCAAAACAAGGGTGGGCAGACTATATATGGTCCGATAACAAACTCGCGCAATGAGTGTATTCGTATTTTTGTTCTCATTTTCTCATTTGCTACCTTTCCCTCTCATTTGCTCTTATTTTGTTCTCATTTTATCATTTTTTGTTACATTTTACCTTCATTTGCAATCATTTTATTCTTATGTTGCTAGTTTGCTTTCATTCGGTTCTCATTTTCCCGCATTTCTTCATATTTGTTTCATATTTATTTCTCTCATTCTCCACTATACATGTTCTCTTCTCATCCTCCTCTACACATTCCTTCTCTCTTCTTGATCCCCAACCCCCTCCTTTCCAAGTGTCATCATTCGCCTAACGCGTCATCCATGTGTATATAAGAAGATGTTTTATTTTACGAATCTCATTCTGCTCTTTGTCTGAGAGAGAACCGACCATATTCCTATCATGGCATTTCGTTGTAGGATTTGTAAAAAGGCTTTTTCAACTAATTTCAACCGTCGTCGACACGAATCCAGGACACAAAGCTCGAATAGGCTTGTCACTGGCAGCGACGGAGGTATGGGGAATGAGAGTGACATCTTACGTCATGAAACTGAATTGCCCTCAGACTGCGGTGGAGAGGGTCATAACTCACGAAACAGTGAAAGAAGCAATGACGGCGATGATGACGATGAGTTGAGTGACAGTGGTGATTCCACTAGCGTCAGTGATAGTGATCTTGATGATGACGGTGATGACGATGATGACGAAAGCGTGTATGACACGGTAGAGACTTGGATGCGTCTAACCAAATTCAATAATGCTATGTCAAAGATGTTACGAAAAAACTAAAGCGTAAAGATGAGAGTGATGAAGGTTTAAACCCTTCCGTCCCCTCGAGTTTATGATTTTTTTTAAATTGTCTCCTTTCCGGGTTATGCTATTGGGCTGTAATAGGCTATTTCCTATGAACTTACAATTAATTAATTCTGAAGAATTAGTCCCCTACTTTTAAATTAAAAATTTTGGATTATATAAAACTGGTGGCCAATTTGCATTTACAGATCTGATACTACAACACAGGAGAGTCACAGCACAGCTGAGTGGAGGCATCGAGTTGCATACACGGTATGTGTAGGTACCGCACCAGTTGCCTGTATTTGCACTAAAAATGTATGAGTGTGCTTCCACGCTGTAGCCTATGGAGAAAAGGATTCTTCAGAGGACATTGTTCAGACTAATCGCAAGACTTCACTTTTCTCTTCCATTTTGCCAATCAGAGGCCAAACCATTATCAAACTTAACGTGTGCAGAACACAGAAATAAATATGTGGGCACTTCCATGCTGTAACCTATGGAGAAAAGGACTCTGCTGTGGAAATTGAGCCTATCGCAGGCCTGGTCGGTCTGCTCTGATCATGGCGCTCCGCCTAAATAATCTTCAGAGCCATCTTAAGCTCTGTCGGTATACCTATATGCTCGATATTATCGGTATTGATTTGCATATTGATAACGACAACGAGTGTCCTCTGACCGATACATAGTGAAAAAATTGGTACGTACAAAATATAGGTATACACTGAATAAACCCGTGTGCCATATAATAGGTAATCCATTCATATTACTATAAATCCCTGACTGATAACCAGAAAAGGAATGCCCAATGTTTGTTACTGGAACTCAATGTCAATTCCGTCTCCCTGGAGATCGAAGATAGGCTAGTATTAGTGCAGATCTAGACAAAATATCGACGAAATAACGGCATGACATACCGACAAATGCACTGTCGAGGCGCCGTTGTAACGGTACAAAAAGACCCAGAGTACAAAAAGTCCCCCTGACCTTTTTACTGACTGGTGCAGAAAGTTCCCCCCCCCCCCGACCAAATATACTGACAACCTCACGGTACTGAAGTTCTTTTTATACTTTCTGTACTAGCCTGTCGCAGTACAGAAAGCCCCCTCCCGCAGCATAAAGAGTCCCCATCATTTCGTATGTGAAGCACAATGCACACGCAGTGGATAATGGAATGTATAACTAGGGAGTGTAGTAAGAAATACGTGCGGTGACGTCTGTTATGTCGTACTATTTCATTTCATTCTCTAGCACAAATTTAAGATGACAGAGGAGACGTAGCAATTGCAAAAGGGCAAAATTGAAGAATTAAAAATTCACTTCATGGAACAGTAAAGACACGCTACTTGACTAAGAGCAATATTTTAGGGACTTGCTGGCAAATTACTGACCTCAGAGAGTTCGTTATTTAGGCTGTTGTTTGATATGCCCCCTGTGCATTCAAGTAAATTGTTCGTATGCGCATCATTTGCATGTAGGCCTAAACTGGCATTCAAGCAAAACATATTTTGATAGCAGATAGTGTGACACATTAATCAAGAAGCACATGTTCATGTAATATAGGCCTATTCCAATTAATCGGGACAATTAAACTGTTAAGTTTGTACACTAGCTACCATGGTAGGCTTAGGGCAAATCTTGTTTACTTTTTTTCCAAAATTTTTGAAAGGCAGAGTAAAAATTCTCCAACATGTAGAATCAACTCACACCCACCTCATCCTCTATGTATGACACTCAGTTCCTTTTCAGACTGACATCATATTGGTGATCAACAAGAGTATGGTATGGTATGTGCACATAGTAAAGCCCTCATGCACTTCACTTTGCCCAAACCACTGCAGTTGATTTTATATTACTGGGTTCATCCTAGGAATTACTGGCATTCACATTCACAGCTTATGGTCTTATTAATGAGCACCGAGATTATTAATGAGCACCGAGATTATTAATGAAGTAAAGTGGTTAAATTTTTAGATACCTCGGCAATTGACACTGTCACTTTGCACGGTACGGACTATGTAATAAAATATGTTACCAAACGTAGGCAGTAAAGAGTTCAGTGGGTGTATCCTGATTTACATTTTCTTAAAGAAAGTTTCATATCATTTTTTATCAAAATACAAAGAGGGAATGAACGGAGTTCCCTTCGTCAGTTTACATGAGATGAGGTGTACTGGGGGGGGGGGGTGGCATTCTCGTATTGTGGGTCTCTGATGTGACTCTATGTAACATCCGCACCATGAGTAATGACCTGAACAGATTAGTCATTTCACAGTTGTTAACATGGTAGTGTAACGCTCGCCGTAGGTCGACACAGAAGTTCGGCGTAGAACAGATATGTCCAAAGATGAAAGGGCAGTTTTGTTAAGTTTCTCTCGGTTTATTCAATGACAATAATAACAACAACGATACGACGTTGAATACTCCGGAGTGAGCAGCTTTACTTACTTATACATACAGTGAGGTTTCTCACGAGTAGCTCAAAAGGACAAATGAGCCGTTAAGTCTCTCTACAAAACATTCGTAAGGAGTTAATAGAAGTAAACGCTGTACAACTGTTTAAGAGTGATGCCCTAGGGGGTAAGCCAGTATGTTCTCATGAGCAGTTACTCAAGAGTAGACGTTACCATGAGTAGATGAGCAGTTGCTCACAAGTAAATGAGTAGTTGCTCACGAGTAAATGAGTAGTTGCTCACGAGTAAATGAGTAGTTGCTCACGAGTAGATGAGTAGTTGCTCACCAGTAAATGAGTTGTTGCTCACGAGTAAATGAGTAGTTGCTCACGAGTAAATGTTCTCGCTAGCGAGAAGCTAAATTATACAGGCACTTAATGCTATTACCAGGGGTAGTTGTTACAATGAGCAAAAGAGATTCATGATTAACTTAAGAGGCCTACATGGTATATGCGGGAAAACAAAAGCCAGGCTAGCTAATTTTGGTAATTTGCTAGACGATAGGATTTACAACTTAGATTACACTGAAGGGTTAATTAATAACTGAAATTTCACAATGGAGCTCTAGTAACCATTATATAACACTCCTCGAGAGGGTAAGGTAAACTACTTGTGACCGAACTGTTTGAATCCCTAACTTAACATCCGCTTGTATCTCAGCAAACCATTAAAACAGCACAACTACAAAGGTACCCTTCCCCGAGATACGGTATTAAACCCGTATAAACGTTACTGTCTCACACAAAGGAAACCTTCAAAATTGCCGTACTACGCAACAATCCCGTTAACGTAGCCTAGCACATGTAAATGTATAGCACTTTACAACGACCGGTGCAGTAGCCGTGCAACCTAGCCACACCTGGCTGGAAATACCGAGCTAACGAAACAGTTCTGTTACGGGTGATTCTGGTGAAACTTGGTAATTGGATAACTCGACTAGAACTGGTAACCTAAACACTTAAACAGGGTTAACAGATTACTGTCTTTTAATTACCTAACAACTTAAGGGGCTCTTTTAAATTACAAGTTTCTTAACTTACTCTAATACAGGCCTGCGCTGCTTAGAACACTCCTTTGTATCCGGACACCTGGGCCGCACTGCCACGAGGTTAAAATCGCACGTATGTAAGGAAGGCCGGATTTCGGGTGAGGAACATAATCGAACCTGATTGGTTAGGTATTTTTAGCTGATTTGCAGAAATAATAAACAGTGATCGCCGCAGTGAATAAAAAAAAAAAAAAAACAAGCCTTAACATCCGGCTTTCCCTGTAAACAAAGTATAAAACAGAAATGAAAAACGATAAAACTGAGAAGAAAGAATTCAACTAGCGCTACAGTATTAATCCACCTTTTATATTTGTCAGAAATTCTTCTTTGTTTGAAGGTGCATCAAATAGGTTGGTGCCAAATGACAAACCTATATATTGAGGATAGACATGAGAGTGTAGTGTGTGTTTAGATCTCATTTGCATATTTGATAGTAGATAGGCCTACTGGGAGTGGGGGGGGGGGGGACTAGGAACATTTACAGAGAACTATTGATACTATTTATTAGTAAACTGTAAAATAAGTTCCAGTGTTCACCAGTTTTAAAGGTGAGAAACAAGTAACAGGGTGGTCTGTTGTCCTGAGAGCTTTCAAGTTTATTTTGAGGTTTCTTTACTTAACTTTGAAACACCCATGTTACTAATAGTGGTTACTCTAGTGACACTGACAGTTACTACTACTACTACTGCTACTACTACTGCTGCTACTGCTACGACTACTGCTACTACTACTGCTACTACTACTACTGCTACTGCTACTACTACTACTACTACTACTACTACTACTACTACAGTACTGCTAGGTCTACTACCACAAGCCATATTTCATGTAAGCCAACCTCAAACTCAGGTGAATAGATTAGCAGGCGTCTGTTCAAGTCAGCTTGAGATTGGCTTACATGAAGTTTACCAACCTAATGAAAGAAATCAAATAGTCCAATTAATTCCATAAACCCCAGTATTATATAAGCGTATTATACAATACTTTCTGAATGTCAAAATAGCTGCTAAACTTGCAGCCTACACAAATGCGTGAATCTCAAAACAGAAGATGCAAAGCGAACAAACAACTAACTTAACCTGCTTTGCTGAATATCTACCAGGGATCAGCAGCATTTATGTCAAAACATCCAGCCTTAGTTATTTCAACAGCTGTGCGGGTGATAAAAGTCAAGATATCAAAGTAACTTGGACTGTCACCACGCAGCACAGTCAAAGACTGTTCAAGGTGGGACAGCAAGCATTTTGTAAAATGAGACCTGTAATGTTTTATAGACCTGCGCAGAACCACCGCCCTTATTTTCCGTCAGTGCACAGTATATGTGGTTGTGACCAAGACCCAGTACTTGTAGCTCACTGACTGTTGTGTAGACATTTGGTTGTGAAATTAGCTCTGTAACCCGAGCTGAGTTTCCAACGTTTAAGAAGATGGTCAGTGAAATCATAGCATATTGGCATGCAGTGAAGTGCGAAGTGCCGCTTAAAACTTAGTCAATGGTTATTCGCTATATTTTTCACTTATGTGTGGTTGTAATTCCTTAGTTATTTGTAAAAGTAGGTCCCACTGATTTCTACTTTTTAAAAAGAAATGATTGTTGTCACCACAAAACACAATCCCAACATACATACAATACAGGACAGTGAACAGCTGATAAGTAATACCTTGAAATAATACATATGCTATAGCAGTATCAGACTCTTATTTCTGTCCCTTGCTAATCAAAATGATACATGAAGGCTACATAAGGTTAACAAGAAACTTCATGGGATGCAGTAAACCCAGAAAGTAAATGACTTCTATTTCATTTTATTTATAGATTGGTGCAATGCAGCATTTCAATCTCAGCTGATGGTAAACGATCTAAATTGCAGCAGGACAGAGCTAGAAGAGGTAACTACCTGACCACACGATCAGCCCTGTGGACTAACTTGAAGACTTGCACTCGATGGTTTCACCAAATTGCTTGTCTGTTCTTCCGTAACAATGATGAGAAACTGTGACCGTGGGTAGATGCAGTTCTGCTTGTGTATCGGTGATGGCATTTTTTAACATTGGACAGCTCTCCCACAGTCATTGCACTCAATATGTCTTGCTACGCTTTATGAAGTATACCCTGCTAAGTAGTAGAGGCAGCTGACTCGAATGTCTGTCTGTTGTTGTACTTGTATGCTATCGAGACTTAGGAGTGTAATACCGTCTGGCAAGTTTTGTGGTTGGTCAAGATTTGGTAGTGGTGGTGTTCTCCTCCTACTTGATTTGAGCTGAAAAATGGATTTTTGTAGGCTGTCAAAGCTAATGCAGTTTCCAGTATATAATTTGGTCATGTGATTCTTAATCAGGATAATCCTAACGGGCCAAGAGAAATGTCTTGTAGTTGAATTCTTATTCCAACTACTACGTTGCTTAGTCTTGTTGAAAATATCTCCAAATTATCGTGAGAACATTTATGAATCAATATGTAGTGAAAGAGATTGCCTTCATGGACTAAAAGACTTTTGCTTATCGCCATTGTTGATAGTATTGTTATTACTGTATGAAACCGATGACTGTGGTTTTCCTTCTCATTGTAAGTAACAATGTACCTTTTATGTCTCGAATGCTCTCCAAAAAATTGATACATTTAGCAAACCAATCTGTCCAGTCTGTCATGGAAATTCTCCTCAAAGGGATTTTTACTTCGTATCGCAATTGGTGCCCTAGAATTCAGTTTATCAAACAACTCATCAATGGTCCATGTAAAGTTAGTGGTTCCTTCACTGCCAACAAATGTGGCTAACTTGAGGTCATCCCTCAAAAATTCGATAGCATCGGCAACAGAACAACTAGGAGATTGTGCTGCCAAACGGACATTGACTTAGTGCGTCTTCTACTAATTTTATATTTATTTGCAAGAAACAAGGTGTCTTTTCCTTGTACAATTTGACAAGCTCTTCAATACATTTCCACTCTACTGATTTCAATTATCAATACAACTATCACTTACAAATTTCAGTATTTTCATGTCGGCAAGCGTGTTCCTCGTTCTCTTTAACATGTGGCAAGTATCAAACATAATGTAAACAAGTTTGTTTGGAAGAGACGGGTGTTGAAAATAAATAGACATGGCATTTACCAGAATACAGCTATCTGTTTTGGTTTTGTCTGTCTCAGCTTCTCTCTGTAGATGAAGCATCGTCTGTCAAAAAACCAGGTTCACAATCAACGGAAGATCTCCATTGTCGGAGGGAAGAAGGGTTTGGGAGGTTAAGCTCTGTTTGAGTGAAAGTGTATGCCTTTGGAGAGTACTAGAAGTGGAGAGTAAAAAAACTGCTTTAGAGCATCACAGTATCTTCAAGCATATACATTTTTACCTCAGTTGTCAATTTCATTTTTTATCATGTCAAACTTTAATCCACTGAAGTTTCTTCAAACCATGCATGAACTTTTTTTAAGATAGCATTTGTCTTTCAGCTCCTGCAATAGCCCCTTCATGGTTTCAATTTGTTGTTTTTTCATCTTATATTCTGTTCTCTAAACGTTCTTCTTCATATAGTATTAGGAGCATTTCTCACACTTCATTATATATCCCCGCCACTCGCACAAAACGTTTTGGCGACCGTATTTTTGCTGTCTCGGGGCTGCTTTCTGGAATGCTTTGCCAGAGGCAATTCGCGTCTGCTCTTCTTTTTATGCTTTCAAAAAATCTTTAAAGACACATCTCTTCAAAGAAGCTTTCTAATTTTTGCTCGTTCTGTGTTTTTGCTGTTTATTATTATCATTATTGTATCTTTCCATTCTATGTCTTCACTTTGTTTTCGTGTATTCCTGTACAGCGCCATAGAATATCTTTTTAGTTATGACGCTTTATAAATGTCTTAAAATAAATAAATAAATATTCTGTTGCAGTTTCCTCAAGCTGTCATTTTCTCACTGAAGGTCTGCAATATTTTTTGCCTCGTTCTTCATGTAAAACATGATATAATGTCATCTGAATTTGAACACTGTGCAGTGTCGTGGGTCTCTGATATTGTTCTCTTTTTGGCGGATTTCCCAGGTCATTCCCTTTGTCTCAAATTGTTACTCCAAATGCAGACAAGACTACAGGAAAGGAAAATAGGCCCACTAGCCATTTGCATTACAGTGTTCAGTTTTATTATCAAATATTGGAAATTGAGAAGAGGCGAGCTGTCTGATGTCTGTGTAGTACGGTATGGACAGGCTGTTCCACATTGTAATAATTCAGGATTTTTCACCTGTGTTATGACTGTTTTGACTTGAACTGAAGATTTTGAACAACTTGGTGCTGATATGGTGGATGTAAGTTCTGTATGCAGTGTACGTAGTTTAGCCTACTTAGATTTTAACTGAAATGCAGCTCAGAGCAAACAAAGCAGAAACAGAATTTCTTTTGCTCTAAGTTCATCCAACATACAGGTGACAATGTAGGACATAGCAAAGATGCTATATACAAACAGGCAGTTAGACACCATTTGAGAGTTATGCTCTAAATGCTATATAACTCTGAATTACAAAGGCCAAGGATGTAGGCTAATTCAAAGAGCATGTTGTTAGTCCCAACGTTAAGTTTCAAGACTCCCACAAACGATTTTTGTTCCTACATAAGGACTTTCAAACAAAAACTTCCATTGATATTTTGTTCACTAGTTTTCCGGCTTTTCAAAGTCGCCCATCTTAATCCTACAATAGCTACTGATGAGTTTGAATGACTAGGTCTCAATTTAGTCTAGGCAGTTTGTCACCTGATTTAATTTTGTGATTAGAAATTAAAAAAAAATATTACACTTAAAAATAAAAATGTTTGCTAACAGTTGCACAGCAGTTGTTCGACGACAAGGCCTGAGCTAGCTAATTTCGGCCTAACGTCAGCCTGGCCATTAACTGTAGGCATATGCGAATCCAGACAAATAGTAAGAATAAGCACAGAGAGACCTAACAATCATCTTTTTTCTTCTATGATGACAGTATTATGCCAACATTTCTTTGTTATTCTACATTTTATTCACATGCAAAGCTTATGAAAGTTGTAGGAAGTATATGCTACGTCAGTAGACTAATGCATTCAGAACGAGACAGTAACAGACGGACAGATTACCGTTGTTTACAAACAACAACCCTATATGGAACTTAAAAAAAACTGGTATCGTAGTTGCAGACGTCGGGTTGCGTAAGTGGAGGCTTAAATTTTGCCGACATTCACCTGTGTGAATGCGTTATCATAAAAAAAATACAGCATGTTAAGTTACCTGTGTAACTGTATGTTACTTTCTGGGTTGAACCGATTTTTATTGCGAAAAGCTTCACAACATGTTACCATTTTTGTATGGAACGCTGAAAGGGTCAGCGTGCGGCGCTCTCCACCCAGAAGTCGTCGTTGATTCAGTGGCCGTCCATTTATTAATCGTCGTCCAAATTCAGCCGCTGCCATTTAGAAATCGCCGTTCAAACACAGCTGTCGCCCACTTAGAAATCCCCGGTCCAAATTCAGCCGCTGCCATCTTTAAATCCTCGTTCAAATGCAGCAGCCGTCCACCCAGAAATCGCCGTCCAAACGCACCCGCTGCCATTCGAAATCCCATTTCAAATTCAGCTGCCGTCCATTCAGAAATCGCTGCCCAAACCCAGCAGCCGTCCATTTGAGTGACAGCAAAAGTGTTGGTATTTAGTCATACAGGCGGGGCCAAACTTTACCCCCACCCATTGAGTGAATATTATGCTCTAACCCACAAATCGTATTGGTACGGTCCAACAAAAGGGCCATTGATATCTCCGAATCCGATACATGGCAAACACTAATTTGATTAAAACTAAGTATTGAGTATTTAGTAGGCCTACCGACAGAAAGTTACATACATTTCGAAGTACCCTGCGTGCTGCTCCCTACAGCACTGTATGGTACATGTTGTGTGCATGTGTGTAGCACACCAAAACACTTCAATGAAGAAAAGCTTCAGCTGCTGCTGTGAGATTTGAATATAACTACTGTTTTTGTATGGTTACACTCACAAAACGTAACGGTAAAATAAGAACTCCATAAATTTTAGGTAAAATTTTACACACAATTAATGTAAGTCTTACATTATGTAAATGACAATTCTACAAAATGTAGTAAAATTTACCAAAATTATGTAGATTGTACATAATTTTGGTATATTTTACTACATTTTAGTAAAATTGTCATATACATAATGTAAGACTTACGTTAATGGTGTGTAAAATTTTACCTAAAAGTTGTTGGAGTTCTTATTTTACCGTTACGTTTTGTGAGTGTAGCATACGCGTGGAATGCAGTTAATCACTCGGTACCAAGTGTACTGTTGGCAATGACAAGGTAAAATACTCAACATATGTACTACCGCTATGTGTTATTGGAACCACTAATAAATTGACAGCGTAGGTTTCTCTCTCCACCCTTACCACCCTCGCCACTCCCTCTCTTTCTTTCTCTGCCATCGTTTTTTTTTTTTTTTCAATCCAAATCGACTCTAGGATCTGAGTACGCTTTACAAAAGGCACGGGAGTTTCTTATCGTTGATCCTAGAAAATAAATATGATTTATACCTTCAGGAAGGGTAGCTCCATATATCAATTAAAGAAGTTTCCTAATTTTAACTGTAGATATCGATAACAGTTTTGTAACAGTTTTGTATACAGTGAAAGGAGTCTTGTTCTCGACACATTTCCTGTCGAGATGGCACATTGAGGATGGAGAAAACTTTCTGAACATCGCACTGTGTACAGCAATGGGACATATTCCATCAAGTCGTATTCCTGTTACCGTTTACCTTCATAGTACTAGGGAAAACACCAAATGTGTTTAGCGCGATACTGACATTACTGTGGATGTAGTTCTTCAACGCGAATGGAACGCATGGTTCGTAAAAGTGTGAGCGTTGAGTAGGTGTAAGCGAACAGAACAGCATTCGGCCTTGGATTGGACACTGATGGGTGTGTGAGCGTGAGCTAGCAGTGGAATTTAGATCAGCGAGTTCTGTTAGACCGTCCTCTCATGTTCAAAGGGCTGGATTAAATTTTGGCCACCCCTATTACTTAAATTTTACTTTGACCAAACAGGTCAAAGCCCCGCCTATATGCCAAAATACTAACACTTTTGCTGTCACTCCAATGGACGGCTGCTGAATTTGAACGACGATTTCTAGACGGACGGCTGCTGAATCAACGGTCGCGATGGGTGGACGGCAGCTGTATTTGAACGAGAATTTCTAAAAGGCAGCGGCTGCGTTTGGCCGGCGATTTCTAAGTGGACGGTTGGTGTATTTGAACGGGGATATATAAATGGCAGCAGGTAAATTTGAATGGCGCGGCTGAATTTGGACGGCAATTTATGAATGGACGGCTTCTGAATCAACGACGACTTCTAGGTGGACAGCGCCGCATATTGACCCTTTCCGCGTTCCATAAACTTAGTCCCTGTGTCGACAGGCTAGATACCTTGTTCGGGCGGTGCCCATAAAAAAAAAGGAGTCACTCGTTCTAAGACTGAACATGCCATTTATTGTCAAGGGGGGATGAAATCAAAATTTCGAGGGGAAATTTTGTAAAAATGATTCAAAAGGTGAAAAATGTTCACCCGTCAGCTTAAAATAACATGACAAAATTACACCAATTGCCTTTTCACACCATATACAATTCAAATCTTCTGCCCAATATCTAACTTTAACAAATTAATATGTAAAATATATATTAATATGTTAAATATATATTAAAATTTTGAAAAGGACTAATGTGTAGGATTTTTCCATGAACACGATTGAACACTTTCAGCGCGCAGTCCCCCGTGTATGCCATGAGGTGAAGAAACATTAACACTGTTGGCTACGAGGAAGAAATATATAGCGTTCTGTTGGTAGCATCGCTTTCTCATTTTTAGTGATTACTTACGAATCGTGATCTTATATTCAACGCATAACTGAAGGTAAGTTTATAGGCTATATTTGGTCATCCGTTCTCAAGTAGAATAACCATACATTTGTTAATGGATTTTATAGTCTAGATCACCTTAACGTCTAGACTGGAACAAAGATAGGCTTAACCTATAGCCTATCATAAATTAGGCCATGTTAAATTATTAATTTGGTATAGTACGTAAATATTTCGTAGAAGAGTTTAGGATTAAAATGGGGCTAATCCACAAAAGTAAGATATGGACATTGTCATGCAAATTTAAGAAAGTGTTAATAAAGCAAATTCACAAAATTTACAGAAACGTCATCAGTGATATATCGAATCAGAAAAATGGTACTTTCCTGGTTCTATTTTTAGCAACCGTCAGCAGACATTAGCATTCCCAGTATTCCTTGCCACCATGCAGGCCTACAATGCATGCTCACTGAACAAAGGTTTGGTGGCAAAGCTAAATGTTAAAATAGGAGCCAATGTAGGAGAAGCCACAGCAGTAAAATACAGGCAATATTATTGTTACATGAATATTAATGAAAATGTGAATGACGGAAAGTCACAAAAAATGTACAGAAAAGATAAAAGTAACAAATGAGTACTTTCTTTTTTCCTATTGTTTGTAACCGTCTTGCGTCTGTAGACAACTGCAATCCCCCTATCGTATGCAACCAATTCGATATAGGCCTATATGCATTGTACACTCAACTTGCAACTGCCATTATGTTAATCGGCATTTCTTTTCTTCTGACGTCGTACTTTTTGTGATTCCTAATCTTTTAATTTAGTAAACACGTGTCATATTGACTTTGTCGAAAAGCATGTGTAGGTCCTGTAACGTGTAAGAGCTGACTCAGTGTCCTACAATGTGCAGCTTGCTGTCTTCAACACTGGTAATGCTTATGAATTCTAACACGCTATTTGTTTTTGTAGAGCAGCATTTTGGTTTCGATGGTAACTGCAACCTTTGAACTCGTGATATGCGTATGAGTATAACACTGATATTGCTAGGATTCACAAGAGAGATATCATTGAGGTCTTAAAGAATATCAAGATGATTTGTTCTGTGTCTGATACGTCCAAAATATGCCATTCATACATAACTTAGCACAGACAAAGCCCTTTGTTTTAGAAGAAGGGTTGCCTTCCTCTATGCTCTTCCCCTCTATAGGGGCATAGCAGGAATTTTGATTAAAAGGGCGTCTGTTCCATGAATGAAAGGATCTCAATAAAAAGTCATGGGTTGGGGGTTGGCTTGAAATTTAGTTCAGTGAGTGACTCTTTGACACAAATTCTGAGCGAACACCACGATATATTCCCGTGTATGGCAAAGCGTTTTGACAGAAATACACGCCAGACGGCAATTGCCCTTTTCAGGCCTATTTTCAACACAATAGATTTCATTTCAGAAGATTATAATGGGGCAATACTATGTTGGTTGCTTAGAATAAATCCTTTAACGTGGTCTGAGAGAAGTGGTTGAAAGTGTAAAACTAGAACCGTTATTTAGGAGACCTCGTTTGACACGATCTATAAGCGGAGCGTCACTACTAGTTGTTGCCTAGCGTACCAGAATTTTTTTTTTTTTTAATAAAGATGTGTACCACGTAATTCCCAGACCTGTTTCAAAATAACAGATATCATTCAACAGGACTGTTAAGTCGGAAAACTTGCTGGCTTGCTCCGAATCAGCCAGTTGAATTAGGTATTGGAATTCATGTCAAACATCAATAAGGGTTATTTCATACTTTGAAAGGGTAATTTTGAGACGACGCTATCAAATGTGTAGTCTAATACAGGTTGGTGATGATGGCATGGGGTCAGAATCATCATTGTAAATTATAGTAGTTGACGTCAGATGACGTCATCTACTACTACCACATTGTAATGAATGGTATAGTACGATATTGACTAGATCTATAATTACACAGAAAGTATTTCAACAATATATATATATATATATATATATATATATATATATATACATCATAACTGAAAAATCGGTTATATACTTTCTAACCGAAAAATAACGACGTAGGCCGTGAGTTCAATAAGACATTAAAATCGGCTTGTAGGAGTTAAATCTAATGGTCCAAGCTTGTCATTTTAAACCTTGTTAGGCCTACGTTTCATTTGTCATACAGCAATTCTGTGTCTGTTAACACTCCTGTGCAGCAGTGGTGGGTATATATATGGAGGATTTAAGACAGAGAAATCTCAAAGGTATGTCTTGCAAATGTAAACATAAACTACACTCGTATTGTTAGGAATTAATTTAGGTAACACAGGTGTTGACACATTAGTCAAGAGGGGAGGTTTAACCTGGGTTCAGATAAAAAGAAACCCAAACAATCTCAAAGAAATATTCAAGTGACATGTTCAGGAGGTCTTAAATGACAGAGTAATCTTTGTAGATTGACCTGTAGCAACACTATAGACTTGCGTAATTTCTCCTTTAATTCAATGAAGAAAACGAAATAGCATGATAGTCAAGAGGTTGCTCTGTTGTGGTACTTTAGAACCTGTCATATATTACTTTAGTGTAAAGACATTTATTACAACAATATGTTAGAAACATTGTTAAATCTTTGTCTAGAACCAAAGTTCAAACCTTATACCCAAAGCATTTTCATTGAAAAATCCAGAACATGCAATCCACTGTCACCTATATATATGTAAACTGATGGTTGTGTTCTTGAATCTCTCACTTCATCAGTGCAATTGTAGTACAGCTAAAATGTATACGAATCGCTTACAGTTTCGTACATATAGATCATTCCCTTACCCCCTACTTTGCTTTGGAAATTTCTGTTTTCTCTACGGTGCTCGAGAAATGTCTCCAGGGGACGATTTCGGTCTTTAAATAGAGAACATAAGCACATGCCTGCTTAAAATAACATGTCTGCTGTATATTGCCATCCAAAGCGCCAGAAAGGAATACAGCGAGACATTTTGTAATTCTAGCTGGCTTAACTCTGAAAACAGCTTTTATTTGGGAATAAACATTATATCTGGTCTTCTCCCAATAGAGGGTGAGAAGTTGTGACAACCTTTCAAGCTGGCAGCCCGCACCGGTACTGGAAAACTAGAAAACATGTAATTATGCAAAGTAAAATAGGCTCAATCAGTTGGTTCACGACATTCCATAACATTTTGTCACACCTGCTGTGGATTATAAATCTTACGGTGATGGTAAATGGTCAATCAAAGAGATTCTGAAGATCTGACACACGCAAGCGAAGCAAGTAGGTAGTAAACGACCAAAATCACCAATTGCAAATCTGTGAAGAAATACCATATGGCTTTAACAATAGGCAAACCCTGTTCATAAAACACTACAATTCTTTACATTTGAAGTAACTGTAAGAATAGATGCATAACTAATGAGGCTAACAAGAAGTATTGTCATGCAATGGGTTTCTTCAAACTTGTCACAAAATAAACAACATCAACTGAATGAGCCAGTTTAAGTAAACAAAGAATATCATGATCTACGTAAAAAAAAGCAAACACTGTGCATGTTGTGATTTCGGTAGATAGAACGTCATGTGGTTTGAAGCAAGGATCGAGTTGCTTGAGGTAGCGAAGACAGCAAAGTTTGCAGGTATTTCCTCTAAAATTGGTTAAGGTGTAAAACAACTGTTTAAATCCTGTTCCGTCCAACATGTATATTAAACCTTACGTGCAAACAGTAAAAGGACATTTGTTGGACAATGCTGAGGATGCAACAATCTCTCATTAATTAAGCAATACTTTGGCAAGTAGTTAATGGATTTGGACTTCTCTCCTCGTGGCTCGAAAATAATTTTGACAGCAGCAGCCTGTGGTAAGAGACTGTTGCAGCGCGACATTGAAAAAAAAAAAAGCCAAAAAAGGGCCATCCCGACAAAGCTGCAATCCCTATTTGCTGTATCATGAATGTGGAAGACTCTTACCATATAGTGAATAAACATTCGCTGCTAGGCAGGCTAGAATGAATAGGGTGAGTCACCAAGTCAATTTCAATATTCCAAGAGGTTGCACAATAACAGTATCGTGATAGACATCAGTAAAATCAAGACACCCCTCGAGTATTCCCCACGACTGTTCCCCGTGAACATTATTTGCATGGCATTCTAATAACATCACTGAAAAACAATTATCCACTTACAAAACCAACTTATCAAGATCAATTTTAATTCATTGCCTGTGAATTTTATCCTACTTCTGTAATTGAACAATAGTACAATATAAAAATAATTATGATAGCCAATTATCTGCTCATTTATACATTTCATTATTTACACAATATCAAACAAAAATACTGAAGAAAATATAAAGAAGTTGCTAAAGTATTTGAAGAAAATACTTGATGTAATTTACAGAATTGTTGCACTTTGTTTTGAGAAGACTGCTTACGTATATCACGATATTTTGCTAACTTTCAGTACGCTACATCAGGGGAACATTCAAGGCAAACATTTTAATGAGATATTGTCCTTGCAATCAACACATTTTATAATGATTGATAACATTGTAATATTCCTTGTAACATTCAACCGAAAGATTGATAAGATACATCAGTTCTGTTCTGTGTAAGCAAAATGAAATGAGTGTATTCTGAGTATAATTCTTAAGTAACATTTAAGAAAAGCATTTGAAACATCGGTCAAAAATATGTAGTGACAAATACCCTATATGAATATTGTAAAATCACTTTTATAAATACATGTAACCTGATAATTCAAGAAGGCCTATTTGTTCAAGAGCCTTAATGAACTGTATTCATAGGTAGGAGTAAATTGTTCATTACATTCAAATTTAATTTTAACTGTAGGGGTATTTTTTAAAACATCGCAATACGCCTTCAACTGACGACATTTTCATTACATCACCAAAACGTAAAATGTTAACAGTTTTTTAAATAATGATATTTTTGTCCCAAGAAGAGTTTGCCTATGTGTGTTTTTTTTTTGTTTAGTTTACGGTAGCAGTTTTAAAACGTATGTAAAATATATCTGGTAGAGTTCAAATAATTTAATTATATTTTAACAACATGGAAACATAGTCTCAAGAGCTTCAAATATTGATAAATTATGTGTCTTGTACAGTGAAAACATTTTAACAACTTCTTTAGAATGTTGCAATGGTAGTGGAGGTGAAAATTGAATGTTTTTTCAATTTGACAAAATATCAGTTACATCAATTGATTGATTCTGATGTCGATATTATCTATATATCCCATGAAGGTAACCGTATTGAATCAGTACAGGAAGACGTGTTGTTCATATGTATGCTCTTTACGTAATAACATTCAAATTGTGTTCCTAAACATTCATCAAAATGTTGAGAGATGAATGTTTTAGTAACATGATGGAAACGTTTTTTACCAAACATATTATTACAGAAATATTATGAGTTAATTGTCGTTACAAGGTAAGTCATTGATCATCATACTTTTTATTATGACCAGGTAGTCATGTTGAATCAGTATGTAGAAAATGTGTCCTTCGAATGCTCTTTATGAAATATCATTAAAAAATCATTTTATAAAGCATTCGTGAAACATTTTACGACAAACATTTTGATAAAATAATGGAAACATTTTTTAATTCAAGCATAATACTATCACAATGTCATAGGAAATTATTGTAATTTGCATAAAAATCTGTTGATATCAAAGACATGCACGTGATTATGAAATAGTTAGTATCTTAACATCTTCAATGCAAAGAACTCTCTTTTAAATAGAAATAAGAAAGAACGGAATCAAGCACCATTTGGTTGAACTCGTACTCTTTCCTGCTCTTGCTAAGAGTTCTACCCAAAGGAAATTTACAGTTATATGCCGTGCCAAAAAAAAAAAAAAAGAGGTCAATTTTCTGTAGAATCGCTTCGAAATCCTTTGACAATTGTTTAGCTTATAGTAGTGTACACCCATTTGGCCTTAAAGTAGCCAGCCTCCAAAGTCAAGACGGAAGTTTTGATGCACTGAAATAGCTACTG
Organism: Stichopus chloronotus; assembly: GCA_021234535.1. Lineage (NCBI taxonomy): Eukaryota > Metazoa > Echinodermata > Holothuroidea > Aspidochirotida > Stichopodidae > Stichopus > Stichopus chloronotus. The sequence goes on from CM037843.1 coordinate 22,778,904, forward strand.
ATATCACACGACTTTGAAATCTCTCCAACGAAGTTATGTTGCTCTGCATTATTGGATGGTTCACGATATCATATTGTGATGGCCTAACATCTACTTGTACATGTTGCGATGTAATCTAATGTCATCCCGTGCAAATCGGTTTCTGGATACTCTTTTTTATAAAGTTTACAATTAGCCATGTGTTTCAGTTATTCAAGGACTTGCTCCAGTGCTTTGTGCACGAATCGATTAGCGAAATTGATATAGACGCCACACAGATATCTGCCTACTTCGAGAAACTTAACCGATACGTTGAGATGAATTTGGTAGCCCAGCAGTTTTGATGAGGCGTCTCAGGGCAGCCGCATAACTTAAATTTTGAATAATCTTGAAAATTAAACTTGAATAATCACCAAATAGCTTCTAGCCATACTTCTCGGGAGGATATATCCTCACTTCAACAACCTCCCTGGTTCCGACTCCATTGTCTAGTAACATTTCTGTACGTTCTTACTGTAAGTTTACTCAGTTAAAGTTCAGGTTTTCTTCCCAGAAAAGATGTCGACAACCAAGAAGCACAGACATTTTGTCGAAGAGCCCATGGGTGACAAACTTGCCACAGATTTGCCAGGAATTGGACCAGTTCTTGGGGAGCGACTGGCACAGGCCGGATTTGGTAAGGTGAGAGCTAATTATCAACATTCATTGAACACTATCAACTAAATGTAAGGTATGTGTAGATTTTTATGACAAACAAAACGCTTTACAAGAAATATCTTCTGACATGTTGCATTTGTGTTTCATTGTTGTTGGATAAAAGTAATGAAAATTCTAGGTTCACTTTGCTGTATTTTACTAAATGCAAAAGCAGCAAATATACTGTAGCATTGGAAATCAGTGGACGCGTTAATGGCCAGATGAATGTGCAATAAATAGAAAATCCTCGCTTATAGCACGATGATCAACGATTATCGACCGATAATCCACGATTATCCATGTTAAACCAGGTTTGTCACACGGTAATCCAAGATTATCAAAATAAATTGGACTATCGACCGATAATCCAAGATTATCAACCGATAATCCAAGATTATCGAATTATCTTGGCATCAGTCCACAATCTTGGTTTATCCACATACTTAATTGTATTTCAATTGATAAACGTGAATTATCAAATGATAATCCAAGATTTTCGTCGATAATCTTAGATTCTCGATCGACAATCTTAAAGTCTCGACCGATAATTCAAGATTATTAACAGATTACCTTGGATTATCGGTCAATAGTCCAAGACTATTGGTTGAAAATCCGAGATTATCAAACGAACTTTGATAAACCTGGCTTATCTTTTAACAATCCAAGTTAATAAAAATACAAGGAAGAAACTTTGTTTATTGTAAGAAAATCCAAGATTATGTGTTGAGAATCTAAGATTATAAATATCTTTTGATAAACCTAGTTTATCTGTCGAGGATCCAAGATTATCACATTTGTTTTTTGATAAACCTACTTTATCGGTTGTGAATTCAAGATCTTCGATTGATAAACCAAGATTATCACATTTTTTTTATAAACCTTGTTTATCAGAGTAGAATCCAAGATTATCGAATCTTTTTCGATCAACCTTGCTGTATTGGTCTAGTATTCACGATTATCGGTCGAGAATCCAAGCTTATTCGAATTTATTGTGATAAACCTGGTTTATCGGTCGAGAATCGAAAATTATCAAAAGGCCAGACGGCAGTGTTGTTACTGCAACAGATGAGACAATGTTGTAGATGAGTCTAACAAGTAATGTTTTGAATGTAAAAAGGGGACAGGAAAACAAAACTTTTAATACACGCAACAAAGTTTAATACATATGACAAAGCCAATTTCACATATATAGGAAACTGTTGGGGAAGACAGTCACAATATTTGCCATTGACTTTATCACTGGCGCAAAACCTGGAAACATGATTCTAATCTAATGGCCAATCGAATGATAAATGGATGACCTTCACTTGTGTGTTGCCTCATTAGCTCTCGTATATTTCTTCTTTTCTGTGGCATTATTACAGGCAAGCGCTGTTTTTGGACAGTACTTAGTCCTTAGCCGAGAACGGAGTTCGTTTGTGAATTGGATGAAGATGACATGCAACGCATCTGAGGACAAAGCCAAAAAGTGTTACAACAGCCTTAGGGAGTACGACGGACAACAATTTGATTGATTTCCTCCTTTGGAGTTCGTTTGACACAATTTGTATTGAGAAAGTAAAATAGATTTGATTTCCCGTAGATAAACAAAGGCTGCCTAGTGAACCGAAATCAATGTTGATCAGAATTCAAATATGGAATAAAACAGAAAGAATTTGGTCCATGTTCCCACCCATTATTTGACTCTTTTTGGAAAAGGTTTACAGATTGAAAGATTAACGGAATTGTGCTCCGTGACCCAACGCCTTTATGGGTGGTATATTTAGTCATCCCACTTTAATTCAGCTCTCAAAGGTCCACTGCAGGACTAGTGAAGTCAGTTTACCGAAGTTCCAAATTCACTTTCCTGAAGTTCAGCTCATTGAAAGTTTAGTCTACCGATATTCAGTGTACTTATGTTTGGTCCACTGAAATTCAGACTTCAGTTCAGTCTACTGCAGTTCGAATTACCAAAGTTTAACCAAGTGAGGTTCAGCCTACTGAAAGGTTGAACATACTGAAACCAAAGCTACCAAAATTCTGAACACTGTGGATTTGTTCACCAGAGTTGTTTTTACAGTGGCCAGCACCTGCTGAGGCTCAAGTTATTCCTGTGAGGGTGTTGGAGACGGTCTTATGAGCCTCAGTTTAACAAGATCCAAAGCCCAAGACCTGATGTGCCGAGAGAAGCATTTTAACGGTAGACGTTTGGCTAACAATGGATGAGATGATACATAGTATATTCGTATTAATAAATCACTAAACTTGGTGTTTATAATCGATATGCTTACATTCTTTAAAATATATCAGTGTTCATTATATAATTCCCCCTTTTCTCGTTCTCTGTTAAGGAGTAAACGGCAATCTATTGCAAGAATCGAACATGGGCATACGTTACAATTATACTGTCTGCACACGCAGACTATTTATTAGATGTGCCTGTAAAACGTATACAGGTCGGCCTAAGTAAAAAATAACAAAAGTAAGAAAAACGATCGTTTCCACTAAAAACTTTCAGACGGCGAAGCTGTTATTTATGCAAATGTGCAGGATTTTCATGGATCACTGCAAGTATATGTTACTGTTTCCTAGCAATATTGGCTTAAATTTTAGGTTTACCAACATCACAGGTAATTTCTTCATGTTTGGCTCAGTAGGTAGTATAACCAAAGTTCATATAAACCATAGTTGCATTGGTTCACTTCTCGGATAAAGCGTACAATTATCTTAGCTATGACCTTTTTACCTTCCATAATGAGCTTTTCATTGGTCCATTGGAATATGCGTTACGTAGGAAACTCAATAGCTTCATAGCAAACATAAATGTGTACGGCAAACAAAGCACCAAGGCATCACTCAGTTAAGTGGTCCGCATAAATTTATCCAAAGTTCTTAGAATGCCCACCTTATCCTAAATCCTTCAATTAAGTAATAACTGTTGCGCAGTAAAAAAGATGTCTATCTTTGTTGACATGTTTCAGTACTGACAATAATGAACTCATAAATTCATAGATTAACCTTCTCAGTAAAGTGCCGTTCCTCAGATGATTTGCCACGAAATTAAAGGTACATAGGTTGACTCTGACGATCGTCTCTGTCATTTCAAACAAATTATCCTTTCTGGTAATTTAAAAAAATAAGTCACATAGAACGTAACTTGCTTTAATAACCCATTTTACAAATTTTGGTTTACCTCTGCTCGTACTGTGATCATAATCTGAGGAATTTTCTCGAAATTGTCATTTGCTTTTGATTTCTACATTACGATCGTCATTCGAAACTGACAGCTGGCATACTGAGTCCTGGAGAAGTTCAGTGGTGAGTACATATTCATGCACGTTTCAAAATAAAAAAAAAAACAGGCTGAACGGCTCAAAACTGGAGACATCTTTAAGGCTCTTTTAACATATGTCCGCCCGTGATAAACAGATGAAAAAAGTGAAAGTTCCGTGAATGGTGAATGTTCATTTCCAGCATTTGTTACTTGAAGCATACGTCTAGAGTAAACTGCTATACAACGCTTCAGAGATTCTGCAGTCACGTTGATCAATGACGTGCACTGTTCCGTAGGTATGGGATACTAGCCACAATGACTGTACATCACATCACATAGTTGTGTGTTTGGGTCGTAATATACCTTTGCTCCTTATTAATTGAATGTTGTTCCTTATTTTGAATTATCTATCATTGTGTATCCAAAATACTAATTTTTAAATGTGATTCTTTTTTTGTAATACGAACAGTTTATATTTTTAGGTTAACCGAATCTTACTGTATAAACAGTGCGTGCACACTTTCTTATAGCAGTACTGAATGATCTTTGTAATTTTCTCTCAGCTTGCAAATGTATATGAGCCACAATCTAGTTCTACATGTGCACATAAAATATAATGAATAATTGCTCAATCTTATCATTTTACTGTCTCTATTAATTTTGGACAAATGTTTACACAAATCGGGATGAACTGTGTTTGTTCGTTTATCAACGTTGCTTCTTAACATTTTCCATGATGCAATTATTCTCCTACCGCACCTGTATATTAGGTGACAATTGTATTTCATGGATGAAGATCTCCGACTTCACTTCACTATGACAACATAATAAACAAACGTCGGTACTATGGATAACATTTCTCACCTTCAGTTTATACTTCAATAATGATTAACAACAATAATTAGGCCTACTTTAACAGTCGAAGTATAACCGCGACTCACACATGAGTGCAAATTAAAACGTGTCCTTTCAGAAATGAAAATGATTAGCTGTTTTGACTATGAAGATGTTTTGACAAAGCTAAACAAATATTCATTATGCTTTTTTGTATTAGTTGACAATAAATGTGAGAAAACACATACTATCAAGCTTTTCTTTTATCCTTAACTCTAGAATTTCAATGTGATTCACACAAGCAACTCCCTGTTCACACTGAGAATTTTTTACTTAAGGGCAACGTCGCAATTTGAAACATTTTATGTATTATGCATTTTTGTATTGTTGTTATTATGCATTTTATATTTTCAACATTTATGAATCAGTATGTAGTGAAAGAGAATGACTTCACGGAGTAAAAGACTTTTACTTATTGCCATTGTTGATAGTATTGTTATCACTGTATGAAACCGATGACTATGGTTTTCCTTTTCATTGTAAGTAAGAATGTACCTTTTATGTCTCGAATGCTCTCCAAAAATTTAATGCATTTAGCAAACCAATCTGTCCAGTCTGTCATGGAAATTCTCTTCAAAGGGACTTTACTGCCTTTCCCAAATTGTGTCCATGTAAAGTTAGTGGTTCCTTCACTGCCAGCAAATGTGGCTACTTGAGGTCATCCCTCAAAAATTCGATAGCATCGGCAACAGAACAACTAGGAGATTGTGCTGCCAAACGGACATTGACTTAGTGGGTCTGCCACTGAGTATGTTTTAATGTATATTCATTTGCAAGAAACAAGGTGTCTTATTCTTGTACAGTGGTTTGACAAGGTCTTCAATACATTTGCACTCTTCTGATTTCAATTCGCCACTATCACTTACAAATTTCAGTATTTTCATGTCGGCAAGCGTGTTCCTCGTTCTCTTTAACATGTGGCAAGTATCAAAGATAATGTAAACAAGTTTGCTTGGAAGAGAAGGGTGTTGAAAATAAGGTATCCATGTTGGGAATGTTAACTTTATCCCAAGAATACTCTCTGTTGACTGATTTGTGTAACAGCCATCAAAAGTCACAGAGTGAACGTTCGTAAAGTGTTCTGTAAGTGGCTCAATGGAAGACTTAATTAATTGTGCCTGATTATGTGCAGAGAGTTTGTTTACAAGAAAAAACAATAACATGTTTCCAATTTTCTTTTAGGCCTTCTGCATGATAACAAGGCATTCTGTCGCCAGTTCATCATCTGCCTCTGCAACAACACCACCATAATTGACGAAACCTTTAAACTGTTGTTTGTTGTGTTTCCACTCTGTCTGTTTCCTAATAGACATGGCATTTACCAGAATACAGCAATCTGCTTTGCTTTTGTTTTTCTCAGCTTCCCTCTGTAGATGGAGCATCGTCTCTCAAAAAATCAGGTTCACAATCAACAGAAGATCTCCATTGTTGGAGGGAAGAAGGGTTTGGGAGGTTAAGCACTTTTTGAGTGAAATTGTATGCCTTTGGAGAGTAGAAGTGTAGAGTAAAGAAAAACTGCTTTAGAAGATCAGAGTATCTTCAAGCATGTACTGTACCACAGTTGTCAATTTTATTTTTTATCATGTCTAACTTTAATCCACTGAAATTTCTTCAAGCCATGCATGAACTTCTTTATTAAGATAGCATCTGTCTTTCAGCTCCTGCAATAGTCCCTTTATGGTTTCAATTTGTTGTTTTTTCATCTTATATTTTGCTGCAGTTTTCTCAGGCATTCATTTTCTGACTGAAGGTCTGCCATGTTTTTTGCCTCGTTCTTTATGTAAAACATGATATGATGTCATCTGAATTTGAAATCTGTGCAGTTTCTTGGGTCTCTGATATTGTTCTCTTTTTGGCGGATTCCCCAGGTCATTCCCTCTGTCTCAAATTGTTACTCCAAATGCAGACAAGACTACAGGAAAGGAAAATAGACCCACTAGGCAGTTGTGTGACTGTGTTCAGTTTTATTATCAAGTATTGGAAATTGAGAAGAGATGTCTGATGGCTGCGTAGTACGGTATGGACAGGCTGTTCCACATTGTAATAGAACAGTACTTCCCACATGGATTATGACTGTATTGACTTGAACTGAAGATTTTGAACAACTTGGTGTTGATATGGTGGATGTAAGTTCTGTATGCAGTGTACGTAGTTTAGCCTACTTAGATTTTAACTGAAATGCAGCTCAGAGCAAACAACAAAGTAGAAACAGGTGACAATGTAGGACATAGTAGTGATGCTATACAAACAGGCACTTAAACATCATTTAAGAGTTATGCTCTAAATGCTATGCAACTCTGAATTACAAAGGCCAAGGATGTAGGCTAATTCAAAGAGCATGTTGTTAGTCCCAACGTTAAGTTTCAAGACTTCCACAAACGATTTTCGTTCCTTCATAAGGAATTTCAAACGAAAAATTCCATTAATATTTTGTTCACTAGTTTTCTTTTGCCTTTTAAAGTCTTCCATGTTAATCCTACAATAGCTACTGATGAGTTTGAATGCCTAGGTCTCAATTTAGTCTAGCCAGTTTGTCACCTGACACCTAACTTGATTTTGTGATAAGGAATAAAAAATATGACACTTAGAATAAAAACGTTTGCTAACAGTTACACAGCAGTTGTTCGATAGCTAGGCCTGAGCTAACTAATTTAGGATAACGTTAACCTGGCCCCTTACTGCAGGCCTATGCGAACCCAGACAAATAGTAAGAATAAACACAGATAGACCTATCATCTTTTAATTATGTGACGACAGTATTATGCCCACATTTCTTTGTTATTATACACTTTATTCACATTCAAAGCTTATGAAAGTTGTAGGAAGTATATGCTACGTCAGTAGACTCATGCATCCAGAACAAGACAGTAACAGACGTACCGATGATTATTGTTTACAAACAACAACCCTACATGGAGCTTAGTTACGAAACTGGTATCGTAGTTGTAGACACCGGGTTGCGTAAGTCGAGGCCTAAATTTTGCTGAAATTTACCTTTTTATCCTAACAAATACAGCATGTTAAGTTGCCTGTGGAACTGTATGTTACTTTCTGGGTTGAACCGATTTTTATTGCGAAAAAATGCACAAGATATTACCATTTTTGTGGCTTTCAGCGTTGTTCACTTCTTTACTTCCATTGAAGTTGTGTTACGCGCTGTTCCGTAAGAAATTTTTTTGTTTTTTTCTCCGTGGGAGCCCCCACTCAATATCTCGGCTTCACTTATTGCACCATGACGTCATTCTTGTTTATCTAGTTCTTTGGTTAAGCATAGGATACTTAGTACCCCTGTGCCGACAGGCTAGATGCCTTGGTTGGGCGTTGCCCATAGAAAAGGGGTGACGTGTTCTAAGACCGAACATGCCATTTATTGTCAAGGGGATCAAAATCAAAATTTCGGGGGGAAATTTTGTAAAAATGATTCAAAAGGTTAAAAATGTTCACCCGGCCAACTTAAAATAACGTGACAAAATTACACCAATTGCCTTTTTTATAAAATTCAACTTCTGCACAATATCTAATTTTAAAAATTAATGTATAAAATATACATTACAATTTTGAAAATGACTAATATGTAGATTTTTCCATGAACACGGTTGAACGCGGAGGTCTCCCATGTATTCCATGAGGTGAATAGACATTAACATTGTTGGCTACGAGGAAGAAATATATAACGTTCACTTGGTAGCATCGCTTTCTCATTTTTAGTGACTACTGACGAATCGTGATCAACACATAACTGAGGGTAAGTTTATAGGTTATATTTGGTCATCCGTTCTCTAGTAGAATAACGAAACATTTGTTAATGGATTTTGTAGTCTAGATCACCCTAACGTTTAGACTGGAACAAAGATAGGCCTAACCTATAGCCTTACATAAATTAGGCCATGTTAAATTAATTTGGTAAAGTACGTAAATATTTCGTAGAAGGGTTTAAGGTTAAAATGGGGCTAGTCCACAAAAGTAAAATATGGACAATGTCATGCAAATTTAAGAAACTGTTAATAAAGCAAATTCACAAAATTTACAGAAACGTTATCAGTGATACATCGAATCAGAAAAATGGGTACTTTCCTGGTTCTATTTTCAGCAACCGTCAGCAGACATTTGCATTCCCCGTATTCCTTGCCACCATGCAGGCCTACAATGCGTGCGCACTGAACAAAGGTTTGGTGGCAAAGCTAGTGTTAAAATTGGAGCCAATGTAGAAGAAGCTACAGCAGTAAAATACAGGCAATATTATTGTTACATGAATATTAATGAAAATGTGAATGACGGAAAGTCACAAAAAATGTACAGAAAAGATAAAAGTAACAGATGTGCACTTTCTTATTTCCTATTTTTGTAACCGTCTTGCGTCTGTAGACAACTGCAGTCCCCCTATTTTATGCAACCAATTTGATATAGGCCTTTGTGAGCGTGTGTGTGCCTGTGTGACGCCCTGCTTGTAAGCACGATATCTCAAAAAGCGTAACCATGACGGATCCCATACTTGGTGTGTAGGTTGGTCATAGTGAGTAGATGATCCCTATTGTTTTTGGTGGAGGTCAAAGATCATTCGAGATCACCAGAGGTAAAAATGTGAAAACCTTGTGAACATAATATCTCAAGAACGGTACCTGTGACAGATGTCATATTTAGTGTGTGGGTTGGTCATATTGAGTAGATTATTCCTATTGTTTTTGATGGAGGTTAAAGGTATTTTAGGTCATCAGAGGTCAAACTGTAAAAACCTTGTAAACACAATATCTCCAGAAGGATAACTATGACAGATGTCATACTTGGTGTGTGGGTTGGTCATACCGAGTAGATTGTACCCCTTATTTCTGGTGGAGGTCAAAGGTTATGTGAGATCACCAGAGGTCAAACTGTAAAAATTTGTAAACACAATATCTCCAGAAGGGTATCTGTGAATGATGTCATACTTAATGTGTGGGTTGGTTATATTGAGTAGATGATCTCTATTGTTTTTGGTGGAGGTCAAAGGTCATTTGAGGTTACCAGAAGTTAAAATGTAAAAAACTTGTAAACACGATATCTCAAAAACGGTAACTGTGACTGATGTCATACTTAGTGTGTGGGTTGGTTATATTGAGTAAATGATCCCTATTGTTTTTGGTGGAGGTCAAAGGTCGTTTGAGGTCACCTGAGGTCAAACCTTGCGAACACATTATCTCCAGAACGGTAATGTTGACTGATGTCATACTTGATGTGTGGGTTTCCCATACTAGCTAGGTGATCCCTATTGCTTTTAGTGGACATCAAATGTCATTTGAGGTTACCAAAATAAAAAAATAAAGGTTATTTGGGTTACAGGCAAATGTGTTGTTTCAAGAACGGTAACTGCAGTAACTCTCATATTGACTTTGTGGAAAAGCATGTGTAGGTCCTGTAACGTGTAAGAGCTGACTCAGTGGCCTACAATGTGCAGCCTGCTGTCTTCAACAACACGTTTTTGTTTTGTAGAGCAGCATTTTGGTTTCGATGGTAAGTGTAACCTTTGCATTCGTGATGTGCGTATGAGGATAACATTGATATTGCTAGGATTCACACGGGAGATATTATTGAGGTCTTAAAGAATATCAAGATGATTTGTTCTGTGTCTGATACGTCCAAAATATGCCATTCATACATAACTTAGCACAGACAAAGCCCTTTGTTTTAGAAGAGGGGTTGTCTTCCTCTATGCTCTGCCCCGCTATAGGGGCATAGCAGGAATTTTGATTAAAGGGGCGTCTGTTCCATGAATGAAATGATCTCAATAAAAAGTCATGGGTTGGGGGTTGGCTTGAAATTTAGTTCAGTGAGTGGCTCTTTGACACAAATTCTGAGCGAACACCACGATATATTCCCGTGTATGGCAAAACGGTTTGACAGAAATACACGCCAGATGGCAATTACCCTTTGCAGGCCTATTTTCAACACAATAGATTTCATTTCAGAAGATTCTAATGGGGCAATACTACGTTGGTTGCTTAGAATAAATCCTTTAACGTGGCCTGAGAGAAGTGGTCGAAAGTGTAAAACTAGGTCCGTTATTTAGGATACCTCGTTTGACACGATCTATAAGCGGAGCATCACTATTAGTTGTTGCCTTGCGTACCAGAATTTTTTTCTTTTTGATAATGATGTGTACCATGTAATTCCCAGACCTGTTTCAAAATAACAGATATCATTCAACAGGACTGTTAAGTCGGAAATCTTGCTGGCTTGCTCCGAATCAGCCAATTGAATTAGGTATTAGAATTCATGTCAAACATCAATAAGGGTTATTTCATACTTTGAAAGGGTAATTTTGAGACGACGCTATCAAATGTGTAGTCTAATACAGGTTGGTGATGATGGCATGAGGTCAGAATCATCATTGTAAATTAAAGTAGTTGACGTCAGATGACGTCATCTACTACTACCACATTGTAATGAATGTTATAGTACGATATTGACTAGATCTAATTACACAGGAAGTGTTTCAACAAAATATATACATACATATATATATATATATACATATATATATATATATCACTATCACTAAATTACTCCTTTGCTAACATACACATCATAACTGAAAAATCGGTTATGTACTTTCTAACCGAAAAATAACGACGTAGGCCGTGAGTTCGATAAGACATTAAAATCGGCTTGTAGGAGTTAAATCTAGTGGTCCAAGCTTGTCATTGTAAACCTTCTCAGGCCTACGTTTCATTTGTCATACAGCAGTACTGTGTCTGTTAACACTCCTGTGCAGCAGTGGTGGGTATATATATAGAGGATTTACGACAGAGAAATCTCAAAGGTATATCTTGCAAATGTAAACATAAACTACACTCCCATTGTTAATAATTAATTTAAGTAACACAGGTGTTGACACATTAGTCAAGAGGGGAGGTTTTACCTGGGTTCAGATAAAAAGAAACCCAAACAATCTCCAAAAAATATTCAAGTGACATATTCAGGAGGTCTTAAATGACAGAGTAATCTTTGTACATTGACCTGTAGCAACACTATAAACTTGCGTAATTTCTCCTTTAATTCAATGAAGATAAAGAAATAGCATGATAGTCAAGTGGTTGCTCTGTTGTGGTACTTTAGAACCTGTCATATATTACTTTCGTGTAAAGACATTTATTACAACAATGTGTCAGAGACATTGTTGAATCTTTGTCTGGAACCAAAGTTCAAACCTTATACCCAAAGCATTTTCATTGAAAAATCCAGAACATACAATCCACAGTCACCTATATATGTAACCTGATGGTTGTATTCTTTAATCTCTCACTTCATCAGTGCAATTGTAGTACAGCTAAAATGTATACCAATCGTTTACAGTTTCGTACGTATAGATCATTCTTTTACCCCCTACTTTGCTTTGGAAATTTCTGTTTTCTCTGTGCTCCAGAAATGTCTTCAGGGGACGATTTCGGTCTTTAAATAGAGAACATAAGCACATGCCTGCTTAAAATAACATGTCTAATGTATATTGCCATCAAAGTGTGAGAAAGGAATACAGCAAGACACGCCTTTATGCTAGCTGGATTAACTCTGAAAACAGCTTTAATTTGGGAATAAACATTATATCTGGTCTTCTCCCAATAGAGGGTGAGAAGTTGTGACAACCTTTCAAGCTGGCAGCCCGCACCGGTACTGGAAAACTAGAAAACATGTAATTATGCAAAGTAAAATTGGCTCAGTCAGTTGGTTCACGACATTCATAACATTTTGTCACACCTGCTGTGGAATACAAATCTTACCTTGATGGTAAATGGTCAATTGAAGAGCTTCTGAAGATCTGACACATACAAATGAAGCAAGGAGGTAGTCAACGATCAAAATCACTAATTGCAAATTTGTTATGAAATACCATATGGTTTGAACAATAGGCAAACCCTGTTCATAAAAGTATTACAAATCCTTACATTTTAAGTAACTGTAAGAATAGATGCATAACTAATGAGACTAGCAAGAAGTATTGGCATCAACTGAATGAGCCAGTTTAAGTAAACAAAGAATATCATGATCTTCGTAAAGAAAAGCAAACACTGTGCATGTTGTGATTTCGGTAGATAGAACGTCTTGTGGTTTGAAGCAAGGAGTTGCTTGAGGTTGCGAAGACAACAAAGTTTGCAGGTATTTCCTCTAAAATTTGTTAAGGTGTAAAACAAATGTTTAAACCCTGGTCCGTCCAATATGCATATTAAAGCGTACGTGCAAACAGGAAAAAAGGATCAAGGAAATTTTAGTGGAACAAAAGCATAGGCCTATAAAACGACATTTGTTGGACAATGTTGAGGATGCAGCAATCTCTCATTAATAAACAATACTTTGGCAAGTAGTAAATGGATTTGGACTTTTCTCCTCGTGGCTCGAAAATAATTTTGACAGCAGTAGCCTTTGGTAAGAGACTGGGGCAGCCCGACAACATTTTCTATGCAGTGCCGAAAAAAAAATGGCCAAAAAATTGCCATCCCGACAAAGCTGCAATCCCTATTTGCTGTATCATGAATGTGGAAGATTTTTACCATATAGTAAATAAACATTCGCTGCTTGAGTTACATTGGTGGCAGGCTAGAATGAATCGGGTGAGTCACCAAGTCAATTTCAATATTCCATGAGGTTGCACAATAACAGTACTGTGATAGACATCCTTAAAATCAAAACATCCCCCCCCCCCCTCCGAGTATTCCCCACGAGTGTTCCCCGTGAACCTTACTAGCATGGAATTCTAATAACATCACTGAAAAACAATTATCCAGTTACAAGACCAACTTATCAAGATCAATTTTAATTCATTGCCTGTGAATTTTATTATACTTCTGTAACTGAACAATAGTACAATATAAAAATAAATATGATAGCCAATTATCTGCTCATTTATACATTTCATTATTTACACAATATCAAACAAAAATATTGAAGAAAATATAAAGAAGTTGCTAAAGTATTTGAAGAAAATACTTGATGTAATTTACAGAATTGTTGCACTTTGTTTTGAGAAGACTGCTTACGTATATCACGATATTTTGCTAACTTTAAGTACGCTACATCAGGGGAACATTCAAGGCAAACATTTTAACGAGATATTGTCCTTGCAATCAACACATTTTATAATGATTGATAACATTGTAATATTCCTTGTAACATTCAACCGAAAGATTGATAAGATACATCAGTTCTGTTCTGTGTAAGCAAAATGAAATGAGTGTATTCTGAGTATAATTCTTAAGTAACATTTAAGAAAAGCATTTGAAACATCGGTCAAAAATATGTAGTGACAAATACCCTATATGAATATTGTAAAATCACTTTTATAAATACATGTAACCTGATAATTCAAGAAGGCCTATTTGTTCAAGAGCCTTAATGAACTGTATTCATAGGTAGGAGTAAATTGTTCATTACATTCAAATTTAATTTTAACTGTAGGGGTATTTTTTAAAACATCGCAATACGCCTTCAACTGACGACATTTTCATTACATCACCAAAACGTAAAATGTTAACAGTTTTTTAAATAATGATATTTTTGTCCCAAGAAGAGTTTGCCTATGTGTTTTTTTTTTCGTTTAGTTTACGGTAACAGCTGTAAAACGTTTGTAAAATATATCTGGTAGAGTTCAAATAATTTAATTATTTTTTAACAACATGGAAACATAGTCTCAAGAGCTTCAAATTTTGATAAATTATGTGTCTTGTACAGTGAAAACATTTTAACAACTTCTTTAGAATGTTGCAATGGTAGTGGAGGTGAAAATTGAATGTTTTTCAACAATTTGACAACATATCAGTTACATCAATTGATTGATTCTGATATCGATATTATCTATATATTCCATGAAGGTAACCGTATTGAATCAGTACAGGAAGACGTGTTGTTCATATGTATGCTCTTTACGTAATAACATTCAAATTGTGTTCCCAAACACTCATTAAAATGTTGAGAGATGAAACTTTTAGGAACGTGATGGAAACGTTTTTTACCAAACATATTATTACATAAATATTATGAGTTAATTGTCGTTACAACGTAAGGCATTGATCATCATACTTTTTATTATGACCAGGTAGTCATGTTGAATCAGTATATAGAAAATGTGTCCTTCGAATACTCTTTCTGAAATATCATTAAAACTTTATTTTTGAAACATTCGTGAAACATTTAACGACATACATGTTGATAAAATAATGGAAACATTTTTTAACCAAGCATAATGCTATCACAATGTCATGAGAAATTATTGTAATTTGCATAAAAATATGTTGATATCAAAGACATGCACGTGATTATGATTTTGAAATATTTAGTATCTTAACATCTTCAATGCAAAGAACTCTCTTTTAAATAGAAATAAGTAAGATCGGAATCAACCACCATTTGGTTGAACTCGTACTCTTTCCTGCTCTTGCTAAGAGTCCTACCCAAAGGAAATTTACAGTTATATGCCATGCCAAAAAAAAAAAAGAGGTCAATTTTCTGTAGAACCGCTTCAAAATCCTTTGACAATTATTTAACTTGTAGTAGTGTACAACCATTTGGCCTTAAAGTAACCAGCTTCCAAAGTCAAGACGGAAGTTTTGATGCACTGAAATAGCTACTGATATCATACGACTTTGAAATCTCTCCAACGAAGCTATGTTGCTCTGCATTATTGGATGGTTCACGATATCATATTGTGATGGCCTAACATCTACTTGTACATGTTGCGATGTAATCTAATGTCATCCCGTGCAAATCGGTTTCTGGATACTCTTTTTTATAAAGTTTACAATTAGCCATGTGTTTCAGTTATTCAAGGACTTGCTCCAGTGCTTTGTGCACGAATCGATTAGCGAAATTGATATAGACGCCATACAGATATCTGCCTACTTCGAGAAACTTAACCGATACGTTGAGATGAATTTGGTAGCCCAGCAGTTTTGATGAGGCGTCTCAGCGCAGCCGCATAACTTAAATTTTGAATAATCTTGAAAATTAAACTTGAATAATCACCAAATAGCTTCTAGCCATACTTCTCGGGAGGATATATCCTCACTTCAACACCCTCCCTGGTTCCGACTCCATTGTCTAGTAACATTTCTGTACGTTCTTACTGTAAGTTTACTCAGTTAAAGTTCAGGTTTTCTTCCCAGAAAAGATGTCGACAACCAAGAAGCACAGACATTTTGTCGAAGAGCCCATGGGTGACAAACTTGCCACAGATTTGCCAGGAATTGGACCAGTTCTTGGGGAGCGACTGGCACAGGCCGGATTTGGTAAGGTGAGAGCTAATTATCAACATTCATTGAACACTATCAACTTTATGTAAGGTATGTGTAGATTTCAATGACAAACAAAACGCTTTACAAATAATATCTTCTGACATATTGCATTTGTGTTTCATTGTTGTTGGATAAAAGTAATGAAAATTCTAGGTTCACTTTGCTGTATTTTACTAAATGCAAAAGCAGCAAATATACTGTAGCATTGGAAATCAGTGGACGCGTTAATGGCCAGATGAATGTGCAATAAATAGAAAATCCTCGCTTATAGCACGATGATCAACGATTATCGACCGATAATCCACGATTATCCATGTTAAACCAGGTTTGTCACACGGTAATCCAAGATTATCAAAATAAATTGGACTATCGACCGATAATCCAAGATTATCAACCGATAATCCAAGATTATCGAATTATCTTGGCATCAGTCCACAATCTTGGTTTATCCACATACTTAATTGTATTTCAATTGATAAACGTGAATTATCAAATGATAATCCAAGATTTTCGTCGATAATCTTAGATTCTCGATCGACAATCTTGAAGTCTCGACCGATAATTCAAGATTATTAACAGATTACCTTGGATTATCGGTCAATAGTCCAAGACTATTGGTTGAAAATCCGAGATTATCAAACGAACTTTGATAAACCTGGCTTATCTTTCAACAATCCAAGTTAATAAAAATACAAGGAAGAAACTTTGTTTATTGTAAGAAAATCCAAGATTATGTGTTGAGAATCTAAGATTATAATATCTTTTGATAAACCTAGTTTATCTGTCGAGGATCCAAGATTATCACATTTGTTTTTTGATAAACCTGCTTTATCGGTTGTGAATTCAAGATCTTCGATTGATAAACCAAGATTATCACATTTTTTTTTTTATAAACCTTGTTTATCAGTGGAGAATCCAAGATTATCAAATCTTTTTCGATAAACCTTGCTGTATTGGTCTAGTATTCACGATTATCGATCGAGAATCCAAGCTTATTCGAATTTATTGTAATAAACCTGGTGTATCGGTCGAGAATCGAAAATTGTCAAAAGGCCAGACGGCAGTGTTGTTACTGCAACAGATGAGACAAAGTTGTAGCTGAGTCTAACAAGTAATGTATTGAATGTAAAAAGGGGACAGGAAAACAAAACTTTTAATACACGCAACAAAGTTTAATACATATGGCAAAGCCAATTTCACATATATAGGAAACTGTTGGGGAAGACAGTCACAATATTTGCCATTGACTTTATCACTGGCGCAAAACCTGGAAACATGATTGTAATCTGAAGGCCAATCGAATGATAAATGGATGACCTTCACTTGTGTGTTGCCTCATTAGCTCTCGTATATTTCTTCTTTTCTGTGGCATTATTACAGGCAAGCGCTGTTTTTGGACAGTACTTAGTCCTTAGCCGAGAACGGAGTTCGTTTGTGAATTGGATGAAGATGACATGCAACGCATCTGGGACAAAGCCAAAAAGTGTTACAACAGCCTTAGGGAGTACGACGGACAACAATTTGATTGATTTCCTCCTTTGGAGTTCGTCTGACACAATTTGTATTGAGAAAGTAAAATAGATTTGATTTCCCGTAGATAAACAAAGGCTGCCTAGTGAACCGAAATCAATGTTGATAAGAATTCAAATGTGGAATAAAACAGAAAGAATTTGGTCCATGTTCCCACCCATTATTTGACTCTTTTTGGAAAAGGTTTACAGACTGAAAGATTAACGGAATTGTGCTCCGTGACCCAGCGCCTTTATGGGTGGTATATTTAGTCATCCCACTTCAATTCAGCTCTCAAAGGTCCACTGTAGGACTAGTGAAGTCAGTTTACCGAAGTTCTAAATTCACTTTCCTGAAGTTCAGCTCATTGAAAGTTTAGTCTACCGATATTCAGTGTACTTATGTTTGGTCCACTGAAATTCAGACTTCAGTTCAGTCTACTGCAGTTCGAATTACCAAAGTTTAACCAAGTGAGGTTCAGCCTACTGAAAGGTTGAACATACTGAAACCAAAGCTACCAAAATTCTGAACACTGTGGATTTGTTCACCAGAGTTGTTTTTACAGGGGCCAGCACCTGTTGAGGCTCAAGTTATTCCTGTGAGCGTGTTGGAGACGGTCTTATGGGCCTCAGTTTACAAAGATCCAAAGCCCAAGACCTGATGTGCCGAGAGAAGCATTTTAACGGTAGACGTTTGGCTAACAATGGATGAGATGATACATAGTATATTCGTATTAATAAATCACTAAACTTGGTGTTTATAATCGATATGCTTATATTCTTTAAAATATATCAGTGTTCATTATATAATTCCCCCTTTTCTCGTTCTCTGTTAAGGAGTAAACGACAATCTATTGCAAGAATCGAACATGGGCATACGTTACAATTATACTGTCTACACACGCAGACTATTTATTAGATGTGCCTGTAAAACGTATACAGGTCGACCTAAGTAAAAAATAACAAAAGTAAGAAAAATGATGTTTCCACTAAAAAATTTCAGACGGCGAAGCTGTTATTTATGCAAATGTGGAGGATTTTCATGGATCACTGCAAGTATATGTTACTTTTTCCTAGCAATATTGGCTTAAATTTTAGGTTTACCAACATCACAGGTAATTTCTTCATGTTTGGCTCAGTAGGTAGTATAACCAAAGTTCATATAAACCATAGTTGCATTGGTTCACTTCTCGGATAAAGCGTACAATTATCTTAGCTATGACCTTTTTACCTTCCATAATGAGCTTTTCATTGGTCCATTGGAATATGCGTTACGTAGGAAACTCAATAGCTTCATAGCAAACATAAATGTGTATGGCAAACAAAGCACCATGACATCACTCAGTTAAGTGGTCCGCATAAATTTATCCAAAGTTCTTAGAATGCCCACCTTATCCTAAATCCTTCAAGTAAGTAATAACTGTTGCGCAGTAAAATAGATGTCTATCTTTGTTGACATGTTTCAGTACTGACAATAATGAACTCATAAATTCATAGATTAACCTTCTCAGTAAAGTGCCGTTCCTCCTCAGATGATTTGCCACGAAACTGAAGGTACATAGGTTGACTCTGACGATCGTCTCTGTCATTTCAAACAAATTATCCTTTCTGGTAATTTAAAAAAAAAGTCACATTGAACGTAACTTGCTTTAATAACCCATTTTACAAATTTTGGTTTACCTCTACTCGTACTGTGATCATAATCTGAGGAATTTTCTCGAAATTGTCATTTGCTTTTGATTTCTGCATTACGATCGTCATTCGAAACTGACAGCTGGCATACTGAGTCCTGGAGAAGTTCAGTGTTCAGTACATATTCATGCACGTTTAAAAAAAAAACAAAAAAAAAACAGGCTGAACGGCTCAAAACTGGAGACATCTTTAAGGTTCTTTTAACATATATCCGCCAGTGATAAACAGATGAAAAAAGTGAAAGTTCCGTGAATGGTGAATGTTCATTTCCAGCATTTGTTACTTGAAGCATACGTCTAGAGTAAACTGCTATACAAAGCTTCAGAGATTCTGCAGTCACGTTGATCAGTGACGTGTACTGTTCCGTAGGTATGGGATACTAGCCACAATGACTGTACATCACATCACATAGTTGTGTGTTTGGGTCGTAATATACCTTTGCTCCTTATTAATTCAATGTTGTTCCTTATTTTGAATTATCTATCATTGTGTATCCAAAATACTAATTTTTAAATGTGATTTTTTTTTTTGGTAATACGAACAGTTTATATTTTTAGGTTAACCGAATCTTACTGTATAAACAGTGCGTGCACACTTTCTTATAGCAGTACTGAATGATCTTTGTAATTTTCTCTCAGCTTGCAAATGTATATGAGCCACAATCTAGTTCTACATGTGCACATAAAATATAATGAATAATTGCTCAATCTTATCATTTTACTGTCTCTATTAATTTTGGACAAATGTTTACACAAATCGGGATGAACTGTGTTTGTTCGTTTATCAACGTTGCTTCTTAACATTTTCCATGATGCAATTATTCTCCTACCGCACCTGTATACTAGGTGACAATTGTATTTCATGGATGAAGATCTCAGATTCACTTCACTATGACAACATAATACACATACGTCGGTACTATGGATAACATTTCTCACCTTCAGTTTATACTTCAATAATGATTAACAACAATAATTAGGCCTACTTTAACAGTCGAAGTATAACCGCGACTCATACATGAGTGCAAATTAAAACGTGTCCTTTCAGAAATGAAAATGAATAGCTGTTTTGACTATGAAGATGTTTTGACAAAGCTAAACAAATATTCATTATGCTTTTTTGTATTAGTTGACAATAAATGTGAGAAAACACATACTATCAAGCTTTTCTTTTATCCTTAACTCTAGAATTTCAATGTGATTCACACAAGCAACTCCCTGTTCACACTGAGAATTTTTTACTTAAGGGCAACGTCGCAATTTGAAACATTTTATGTATTATGCATTTTTATATTGTTGTTATTATGCATTTTATATTTTCAACATTTATGAATCAGTATGTAGTGAAAGAGATTGACTTAATGGACTAAAAGACTTTTGCTTATTGCCATTGTTGATAGTATTGTTATTACTGTATGAAACCGATGACTATGGTTTTCCTTTTCATTGTAAGTAAGAATGTACCTTTTATGTCTCGAATGCTCTCCAAAAATTTAATGCATTTAGCAAACCAATCTGTCCAGTCTGTCATGGAAATTCTCCTCAAAGGGATTTTACTGCCTTTCCCAAATTGTGTCCTGGAATTCAGTTTATCAAACAACTCATCAATGGTCCATGTAAAGTTAGTCGTTCCTTCACTGCCAGCAAATGTGGCTAACTTGAGGTCATCCCTCAAAAATTCGATAGCATCGGCAACAGAACAACTAGGAGATTGTGCTGCCAAACGGACATTGACTTTGTGGGTCTGCCGCTGAGTATGTTTTAATGTATATTCATTTGCAAGAAACAAGGTGTCTTATTCTTGTACAGTGGTTTGACAAGCTCTTCAATGCATTTTCACTCTTCTGATTTCAGTTCGCCACTATCACTTACAAATTTCAGTATTTTCATGTCGGCAAGCGTGTTCCTCGTTCTCTTTAACATGTGGCAAGTATCAGAGATAATGTAAACAAGTTTGTTTGGAAGAGAAGGGTGTTGAAAATAAGGTATCCATGTTGGGAATGTTAACTTTATCCCAAGAATACTCTCTGTTGACTGATTTGTGTAACAGCCATCAAAAGTCACAGAGTGAACGTTCGTAAAGTGTTCTGTAAGAGGCTCAATGGAAGACTTAATTAATTGTGCCTGATTATGTGCAGAGAGTTTGTTTACAAGAAAAAAACAATAACATGTTTCCAATTTTCTTTTAGGCCTTCTGCATGATAACAATGCATTCTGTCGCCAGTTCACCATCTGCCTCTGCAACAACACCACCATAATTGACGAAACCTTCAAACTGTTGTTTGTTGTGTTTCCACTCTGTCTGTTTCCTAATAGACATGGCATTTACCAGAATACAGCAATCTGCTTTGCTTTTGTTTTCTCAGCTTCCCTCTGTAGATGGAGCATCGTCTCTCAAAAAATCAGGTTCACAATCAACAGAAGATCTCCATTGTTGGAAGGAAGAAGGGTTTGGGAGGTTAAGCACTTTTTGAGTGAAATTGTATGCCTTTGGAGAGTAGAAGTGGAGAGTAAAGAAAAACTGCATTAGAAGATCAGAGCATGTACTGTACATTTTTACCACAGTTGTCAATTTTATTTTTTATCATGTCTAACTTTAATCCACCGAAATTTCTTCAAACCATGCATGAACTTCTTTTTTAAGATAGCATATGTCTTTCAGCTCCTGCAATAGTCCCTTCTTGGTTTCAATTTGTTGTTTTTTCATCTTATATTTTGCTGCAGTTTTCTCAGGCATTCATTTTCTGACTGAAGGTCTGCCATGTTTTTTGCCTCGTTCTTTATGTAAAACATGATATGATGTCATCTGAATTTGAAATCTGTGCAGTTTCTTGGGTCTCTGATATTGTTCTCGTTTTGGCGGATTCCCCAGGTCATTCCCTCTGTCTCAAATTGTTACTCCAAATGCAGATAAGACTACAGGAAAGGAAAATAGACCCACTAGGCAGTTGTGTGACAGTGTTCAGTTTTATTATCAAGTATTGGAAATTGAGAAGAGATGTCTGATGGCTGCGTAGTACGGTATGGACAGGCTGTTCCACATTGTAATAGAACAGTACTTCCCACATGTGTTATGACTGTATTGACTTGAACTGAAGATTTTGAACAACTTAGTGCTGATATGGTGGATGTAAGTTCTGTATGCAGTTTACGTAGTTTACTCTACGTAATTTTAACTTAAATGCAGCTCAGAGCAAACAATAAAGTAGAAACAGGTGACAATGTAGGACATAGTAGTGATGCTATACAAGCAGACACTTAAACACAATTTAAGAGTTATGCTCTAAATGCTATGCAACTCTGAATTACAAAGGCCAAGGATGTAGGCTAATTCAAAGAGCATGTTGTTAGTCCCAACGTTAAGTTTCAAGACTTCCACAAACGATTTTCGTTCCTTCATAAGGAATTTCAAACAAAAAATTCCATTGATATTTTGTTCACTAGTTTTCTTTTGCCTTTCAAAGTCGCCCATCTTAATCCTACAATAGCTACTGATGAGTTTGAATGCCTAGGTCTCAATTTAGTCTAGCCAGTTTGTCACCTGATTTGATTTTGTGATAAGGAATAAAAAATATGACTCTTAGAATAAAAACGTTTGCTAACAGTTACACAGCAGTTGTTCGATAGCTAGGCCTGAGCTAACTAATTTAGGATAACGTTAGCCTGGCCCCTAACTGCAGGCCTATGCGAATCCAGACAAATAGTAAGAATAAGCACAGATAGACCTAAGTATCATCTTTTTCTTCTATGATGACAGTGTTATGCCCACATTTCTTTGTTATTATACATTTTATTCACATTCAAAGCTTATGAAAGTTGTAGGAAGTATATGCTACGTCAGTAGACTCATGCATCTAGAACAAGACAGTAACAGACGGACAGATGACCATTGTTTACAAACAACAACCCTGCATGGAACGTAGTTACAAAACTGGTATCGTAGTTGCAGACAACGGGTTGCGTAAGCCGAGGCCTAAATTTTGCTGAAATTTACCTTTGTGAACGCATTATCATAAAAAATACAGCATGTTAAGTTACCTGTGGAACGGACTGTATGTTACTTTCTGGGTTGAATCGATTTTTATTGCGAAAAGATGCACAAGATATTACCATTTTTGTGGCCTCACTTCACTTTGTTCACTTCTTTACTTCCATTGAATTTGTGTTACGCGCCGTTCCGTAAGAATTTTTTTTGTCTTTCTCCATGGGTGCCCCCCCCCCCCCCTCAATATCTCGGCTTCACTTATTGCACCATGACGTCATTCTTGTTTATCTAGTTCTTTGGTTAAGCATAGGATACTTAGAACCCCTGTGCCGACAGGCTAGATGCCTTGTTTGGGCGGTGCTTATAAAAACCAGAATGCAATGCATGCATACTCGCGAATGGAGGCAGTGCTTCGGTGCACCTATTTCAAAATTCTGATATGGGAGTTAAGACAGGTAGTTTTGCAGATGGTGAATTTGCTGTGAGGTTTGTGACTTCAAATTCAGAAAAGAATATTGGTAACGCATTGATGAGAGGTGAGGGGCCGGGGCCTTATTTGCTACAAACTGGAGTGTTTCCAAAAGTATATCAGTGATACGCCGTGGTGATGTTAAAATTGACTTGATCCGTATACCGGGGAGTGACGTGTTAAGATTGCAAAAGAAATGTGACATTAACAACCCAGCCAAAACCCGGCTTGAAATTCACACCTATGATTGGAAATCAATTACTTCAAAATTCCTTACTAATGGCAGTTTCACTTTTCGTACTTCTTAACCGGTTCCTTGATATGGTTCGGTGGTAGGCCTAGTGCTTATTGTTCGCTAGCTTCAACCGAGTAAGGCACATACGTGATCATGCTTGCATATTCGATATTTGTCTCATGTCATGAGCTCTGAGGGTAAGGAGACAACTAGCAGTCTTTCATTGTGCAACTCTCTCATCCACTCTTTACATTCCAACCTGTCTCAGTCTAATTTTCAAGAAAGTAAACTCTCTCAAGTTAATCACTCCTACTGCTTTGGTAGGACTACGCTGAGCTAATATTCATTTACGATACGGTTGCTCAAAGGAACCGTATATTGTCTCACAAGATTGCTCAAATAGGCCTATGTGTGGCGGGAGGATAAGGACATGTCTATATAGAACAGCCGTTTACGAGAAAAAAAAAACTGATATGAAAAAAATCAACAAATTAACTACAAAAATCACTAGTTATTACATGCAGTTCAGTACAACCCTGCGCACCCGCTGAAAACTCAATTCAGCATACAACCATTACACATCAAAATCTCGAAATGTCCTTTCCGAGCCACGGTAGCATTCAATGTCCACAACCTTGGCTAATAGCCTGACTATTATTACTCCAAATCCACAACTGTATCATATGTCGGGGCACGTGTGTACCGGCAAAACAGGCTCCTGTTTGCAAGGGAAATCCAAGTTTCAGTTGAAACTCCTGGGGCCGAAGATAACTACGCAGTTAGTATTGCGCAATTTTTCCATCCGGGCGACTTCGTTATCTTATCCGTTCACTGTACCTCAACCTACTGGAAGTCTTCAATTCCGAAGAAAATAAAACGTAACTCTATAGTTTGTCGTTCTTTTCCCGAGTATATTTGATGTATTTTAAGGTTAGTTTACCCGTACAATTTGTTGAACATAATAATACATTTAAATTAACTTTAATAGATCGTTCAAACCTTTCAAAACAGATGAGGGTGTATGTCCTTTTCTACAGTAACAGCTATTGACAAAACCATAGAAGGCCCCTTAAGAAAGTGACACAGTCGTTCCATGAACCGTGTAATTAAAACATCTGAAAAGGAAAACGTCTCAAAGTGCACTAAAGCTAGTGACGCCTTAAATACATTCACTCCATTTATTACTAACATCTATTAATCTACAAACACTTATAGATTAACAAAACCAACGAGATACAGAATGAAAACACCATGCCAAGTCCATTCGCTCGTAAAAAGCGACTACTATACTTTGCGGCACTCGCTCGTAAAAACGGGCCACGCCAAAGGTTAAAAATATTCACCCGCCAGCCTAAAATAACATGATAAAATTAGACCAATTGCCTTTTTTACACCGTATAAAATTCAAATCTTCTGCCCAATATCTAATTTTAAAAAATTAATGTATAAAATATATATTAAAATTTTGAAATGACTAATTTGTAGATTTTTCCATCAACAGGGTTGAACACGGAAGTGTATGCCATGAGGTGAATAGACATTAACACTGTTGGCCACGAGGAAGAAATATATAACGTTCAATTGGTAGCATCGCTTTCTCATTTTTAGTGATTGACAAATCGTGATCGACATATAACTGAGGGTAAGTTTATAGATTATATTTGGTCATCCGTTTTCTAGTAGAATAACTAAACATTTGCTAATGGGTTTTATAGTCTAGATCACCCTCACGTCTAGACTGGAACAAAGTTAGGGCTTACCTATAGCCTAACATGAATTAGGCCATGTTAAATTAATTTGGTATAGTACTCAAACGTTTCGTAGAAGAGCTTAGGATTAAAATGGGGCTAATCCACAAAAGTAAAATATGGACATTGTCATGCAAATTTAAGAAACTGTTAATAAAGCAAATTCACAAAATTTACTGAAACGTTATCAGTGATATATCGAATCAGAAAAATGGGTACTTTCCTGGTTCTACTTTTAGCAACCGTATTCCTTGCCACCATGCAGGCCTACAATGCATGGGCACTGAACAAAGGTTTCGTGGCAAAGCTAAATGTTAAAATTGGAGCCAATGTAGAATAAACTACAGTAGTAAAATACAGGCAATATTATTGTTACATGAATATTGTGAAAATGTGAATGACGGAAAGTCACAAAAAATGTACAGAAAAGATAAAAGTAACAGATGGGTACTTTCTTTTCCCATATATATATATTTTTTTTTTGTAACCGTCTTGCGTCTGTAAACAACTGCACTCCCCCTATTTTATGCAAGAAATTTGATGTAGGCCTATATGCATTGTACACTCAACTTGCAACTGCCAATATGTTAACCGGCATTTCTTTTCTTCTGACGTCGTACTTTTTGTGATTCCTAACCTTTTAATTTAGTAAACACGTGTCATATTAAATTTGTCGAAAAGCATGTGTAGGTCCTGTAAAGAGTAAGAGCTGACTCAGTGTCCTACAATGTGCAGCCTGCTGCTTTTAACACTGGTAATGTTTACGAATTCTAACACCGTGGCGTTCTTTGTATGTGTCAGCATTTTTGTTTCGATGTACCTATAATCTTTGCATTCGTGATGTATGTGTATAACATTCGTGTTGCTAGGATTCACTTGATCTTCTCATGAGAAATCACAATGTTGCTTTCAAAATTTTAAAAGAACATCAAGACGATTTTTTCTGTGTATCATATGTCCAAAATATGCCATACATACACAATATAGCACAGACCAAGCCCTTTCCTTTAACAGAAAGCCAAGAGGATTAGTGGTTCCTTGCCATTATTAAACGTGAATGTTACCGTCCAAAGACACTGTGCCCCAGAGAAATTTAGTGGGACACCCCATCTCAATTCAAGTTCTGGTCTTTTCCGTGTACAGCATACCATTGCTGTGGCACAACTGAAGCATTACAACTACTCGAAAGTAATGAAAGCAGTAAGAAAGGTTTAACTACTGTATATTAGCCTTTTTCTAGGTCTAGCGTAAAAGTTTGAAATTGAAATTTCACATTATTCACAAAAGTTTTACTTTAATGTCCTTCCAGGTTTGTAATTGATTGCCAAGAATTCTGCAGCCAGCACATGGATATATTGATATTACACTTACAAGTTGTATCTTTGAAGTCAGTTCATAATGTTACGCGGCCCCACCAACAGGAAAACCTACTTAAATACATGAGATCTTTTACCGTTCTGTCTGTCTGACATGACCATTTTGCCAGTAGAAGCTTTGTTCGTTGTTAAATACTGCTTTGAAAGTTGGGGTTCAGTTCGAGCCTAAAAGTCTGTTTGCCATCGCGGGCGGCTGTGTGTGACGTAGCACCGACAAATGCTGTTTTCCTTTTTTGTCATTTTTCGCGTTCCATTATAGTCAGTGAGATCGTTGGCACAACGAGTTGCACATACTGTACTCCAGATGTACGTACTAGTAGTACTATAGTAGTACATACAAGTCAATGTCAACGTTGTGTACGATCGTTTTTCGTTGCCGCCTGGCCTTGGTTCAGCCATATACAACGACTGTGTTTTTATTTCAGTACCCGCATAGATTTAAGTGAGCGAATATTTGTCCATTTCTTATCATTTGTTAACAAGTAACGTTGTTTCCGTGAGAATAATGGAAAGTGAAGAGGAACAGGGAGGCCCATCTGGCTACGACTTCGAGCCGATGATGACAGAGGCTGAATATGAGGCGATGTCGCACGCTAACGTTGAGGAGGAAGGCCCCGGACAAGACCAAACACTCTCGCCTAACCGTAGAGACAATGCAAGCTGGTGCATTTGCACGAAATGCGACATAATGGACTCAGAAGTGGAGTGCATTTGCTGCAATGAGATTGGGAGTATAGCGGACAAACTAAACCAAAACAATTTATGCGTGACTGAACATGACGACTTCAAAAGTGTTTGCCTTACAAAGGCAGTTTTGGAGACTTCATGGGCTTTTCTCCAACATTCAAAGGGAAACAATACAGCAAGGGACTTGCAAAACAGGTACAGTTAGTCCGTAGGCCTACCGGCTACAGTACAGGCTACTGCCAATTACTAGGATACCTCCTGAGTCACATTCATTTTAATCAGATTGCTAATTTGCTGTATGTTTATTACTTTATCAAATTGTTGCTCTCTTTATTGTAAAAAAAATAAATGTTGAGGAAATACAATATGAAAATTGATATTAGCTTAAGTCTATTATAGTCATTTTGGCAGTGTAGTAGATTTGATTGGTGTTTTGGGTTTGGGGTGTCTGCTCTATCAGTCTCTTCTCTTCTCTTCTCTTTTTTTTTTTTTTTTTTAGGACATTATACTTTGTGACCCTTTTCATACTAAATGAAGGGAGACTTAACTAAATGTGTAGAATTTATCTTTGACAGATGAGCGCATCATCATCGTCAATCCAAGACGTTGGTGGCCATAGGCCTTTTTGTCGAAAAGAAAAATTTGAAACTAAAGTTCGTCTCTGTAATCAAAAATAGAAATCCGTACTCCGCCAGACTTTGTCCAAGTTTGACTTAAATCCGTTCAAAGTGCATCAGTATTTATCCTGTACTGTATATTTGGGGTAGTATTTCAAATCTTTGAATTTTTCTAAGTTATATGAGATGGCAGAAAGGAAAAAAAGTTGTTACAGATTTTCTGGGGTATAGTAGCCTACTGCATGATTTTGTCAGAGATGCTGTACTGTAGAAAATCGGCAGGTGTGTTTACTGTGTTACTATATGCCCACTGTCCTACCTGCTCATGTTACTACGCATTGTCAATGTGTACTGTAGTAAGAGATCTATAAGGGCTGCAAGTTATGGTTAGTCCTTGGTTTGTGTCCTGCATCAGTCGTGCACTTCACTACCAGTATTGAGTGTAGTGGGTTGTATGAATTTTGTTAGAAGTAAAAACTTTTCTACTAATACTTATATCATTGCCATGATCTTATGTACAGTACAGGTTCAATGCAATATCAAGGACATAGCAATTCTGCATTTGCTAATTTGAAGGTATTTTAGTACTTGAACATTAACCTGGAACATTCTACAACAATGCTTGCACTGTACCTCAAATGGTTTGATTATATTAGATCCACCATCCATGACCATATGGTCCAAAGAAGTAAAGATGATTCTTACCCATGTTACAGTACTATCTGTCCAATCATTTGGTTTTCTTAGTCTCTCAGGCTTCACTTGGTTGTTTTTTATCTGTACAATTATTTCACCATTTTTTTTTTGTTTTGTTCCAGGCAGTACAGATTTATTGCATACAAGATGTTTACACTTTGGGCCCATGGGAAACTAGGAAAGAGAAACAGGACACCCATTCCATCTTGTGCGGTAAGAAGGATCCGACAAGAGTTCCCAGACAGCGAGTACACTGGATTCTTGTACGCTGATGACGTTTATGCCGAGATCATGCCAGAACTGTAATCTGCATGACACAACATTCCTTTTAGCGAGTTTATTACAGGCGTCAGTATTTCAGAGAGCAAACATAGTTCAAACTCCAATGTTCTCACACCAAATTTATTAACTTTACCTTTCATCTGCTATTTAGGACAATGAATTTGATATACATAAGACTAAATTGAGAATGGGAGGAGCATACACTGACACAGAGGAGCAGTTGCAAGAAGCATGTGATTAGTTAATTGTGGGTGGCACTGAATTATGGATTATGCACTCTTATTGTTCAACGACTCATCATCATCAATCACATGACCCTCAACCTTCAGCGTGGTCCCAACACAACCACAAGGTCACCAACTGGAAAAGTTACTGTTGAACTGAAAACATGTATGTCTGTCCGTCTCTCTGTACACTGTGTATGCCGGTGTCGTCAGTTTGTTTTGCCGTCATCTTGTAACTATCTACCAACTAATTTCATTCATCGTCAATTTTGATGTACTGTATCTTATCTGTGTGCACCAGTCAAATAAACTAATATATGGAACGTAAATAAACAAATCAACTTGATCCCTCTCAGGACCTCTCTCTCTCTCTCTCTAAACAGGGACTTTTCTGTATGGTAATGTTCATGATATCTGACCCCGCGGCAGTCCAAACACACTGAAATTACCCACAAATAAATGTATTTGACAATATCTCAATAACCCAATTTGAACTGATCTTTTAAAAGTACAACGTATGTTTATATCATGATTAGTAGCCTACGAAAAAAAAAAACATTGTTTGGTTTAAGTCATGTTTACGCCAGCCAAGGAACATTAAAAATGAAAGAAGGTAATTTCAGTGTGTGACAGAAGTGCTGTGCTCACAAACTATCCCTGCTCACAAGGAAATGGCAACAAAAACCTGTGAGAGAGGACTGAGGAAGGCATGAAAAGTCTGATGTATATACTGTAAAAGAAAATTGAAAAAAAAAAAATTAAAGCAAGAGTGAGTGTAACTTATTCTGTTAGGCCTTGATTTATTTTCCATACAATATATGGAATGCTGTAGAGTCAGAGACTGATATAGATATTACTGAAAAGTAAAAGACTAAAATATTGTGAAGAAACAACAGGATTCAATCGTTTGTCGTTAAGAATACATTGAAAACAGTGTTGCATCGTACAAGTTGAAACATGGTTGAAGGCACTTTACTTTTCACACATATATACAGTTACACTAATACAACAATTGCTAACATCCTGTGGCGCCATCCATATTGTAGGAAACTTGTTATACCAAGATGGCACTTCATTGCTCTGGATTTGTGAGTATGACAGAAAGGTTGAAAGATTATTTTTTTCCTTTTGAAAAAAAAAATGACAAAATTTTCACTCTACTCAGCAAACAAACACACATTTCACTACTGGTAGCAGCACAACAATGAGCATGGGGAAGCTCCTGGGCCCAAAGGGCCCCCTCACCCTCTCATGGAGTCAGAGGATTTTTGTATGATCAATACAAAGGTCTTCGGTTAGAACATACTGTTTTCAGCTGACAAATATGGTACGTGCTAAAATGTCACTATAGGAATGACAGAAAAATATCAACATAGCATTAACAATTTTTGGCAACTTTTCACCATTAAATGAGGATGTCAGCCTCTGGATGTACTGCATGGTTCAAGTGATAAATGATATTTGTTTGATGAAATCAATGCTCAATTCAACTCCTTAAGCTATATGTGCAATCCAAATCTTTTTATATGATAATTTTTTTTTCAGAAAACATAACCAATGAATCCCTCTATGTCAAGTTGCCATGTCTCTTCCCAATACAGTAAACAAGCAAGTCGATCTTGAGAAGAAGGAACTGAGGTATACATGATTCACAAGCTACAGCACTTCAGAAAATTGACATACAAGTAGCAGAATTGTCCATGTAAAAAGTAGCTCTCTCTGTCCAGTTTTGGGGCAGTAGCGGAAAAGGGACACACTTTTAATTGGCGGCATGCGGTCCTAACACAGTCCATCCCCATATAGCATACTTTACACTGACAAAAGTGCAGGACATAATGCTTCTTATTGAATGTGACTGGCTTTAACATGTAAAAAAAAATGAAGCACAAAGTGTCAAAGTCACATAAACATTAGCATTTCTTACACAGTAATAATATTGTGAAGTGATAAACTGTACTGTTTTACACATAAGATGAAGAATATTTCAAACATAGGCAGGTGCAGCAAATGGCCGGACGTGAATAAGTCAAGCATGACAACATTAATTAGACATGATAAGCAACTGTTTCCATAATGGGTTTACAATATCTGTAACTGCATTTTTATGTATCTAACTACATTGCAAACTGCATGGTGCCCAATCATCAGAAGTGCTACAGAAGTATGGATATGCAAAATCTCTTGAATATTACATTTAAACAAATACACCTAGTCAATGGACCATATGCTAACAATAGAATAGATACATGTTAATCCACTTTTACCTGAACCACAACAGCCCATTATGACCGAAGAAATGACAAAAAAAGCTAAGAAGACCTGTAAGTGAAGTAACTTGCCGTTAATAGGCTCGCATGTAATTTTCTCTATTGTGTATAAATAGACTTCTACTCTTCAAATAAGCAATTCTTCTTGCATAGCCTTGAGACTACACTTAAATAATAAGTCTTTATGTTATTATATTCAATGAACAGTTCAATATAGCCTGCTTGCCTTCATCAGGGATTACAAAAAAAGAGTACAAAACACTAACACAGTCCATTTATCGACTGGAATCAAATATCTCAGCTGTCATCATGATGTTCCTCAGATTTCTTTGAAAATCTGGACTTCAGCTTTTGGATCATAGTGGCCTTATCCGGTCTACTTACCCTTGCAATATTAGATGGCCTTGGTTGATTTTCAACGCTTTCAAGCGTTATACTGCCTTCCACCGCTTTAACAGTAGAAACCATCATGTTTTGTACATATGAAAAGGATTTCTGCTCATAAACCTTTTTCACAACCCACCCTCCCCTACCCTTAGAATACACCAAGTTAAATCTATGATCCCCCACTGGTCCTGACTTTCTTGAAGCTTTCTTCAGAACTGCCTGGGATCTGTTCACGTTGTTGTTGTGATCCAAAACTGCAAGATGCATTCGAGCCTGCATATGTGGATATGTAAATTCCAGACGCTTTGGGCAATATTTTAAGAGAACGCTGTGAAAAACTTCAAGGGCACCAGTGTGACATGCATGGACAAGTTGCTCCAGGTCACGAAGGACTGTTGTGTCGAGGACAACATCTTGCAAGGCCTCATGTGCAGGAGATCCTGGTTTGAGCCAGAGCTTCAATCTCTTCTCTTCATCTGACAATGGTGGATGACTGCATGCATGGAAAACCTCACAGTCACTCCATGAGTGCACATTTACAATGTGCTTGAGAATGGAGGTCCACATCTCCCGTAGCATTTTTGCATCTCCTCCACAATTCTGACAGCACCACCACAGATGGTTGGATATGGCCTGGATCCATCTTGCCAGCTCTTCGGTATCCTTCGTCTTTGCTTTGGCTAGTAATTTCTTCTTGATGCTTTTGGCAAAGTGCCATACATCAAAGTTGTGCCTGATGTCGCTATACTCTTCCCTCATCATCTTCCTAATGCCCATATGACGATCTGTAGCGACAAGGTCAACTGTGATCCCATTACCCCTAATCCTGTCCAGACATCTCTTGAAGCCCACCTTTTCCATTGCCACCGAACTTGTTGCATCAGTGACTTGGACCAGTTCTGTGTCAACGATTTCCTCTGTAGCCGGGTTCATGAATGTATAGGAACAGTACTTGGCACTGTATCCTGGAGAATCATTCCTCCCATCACCACTGAGCCAAACAGATGTCCCTTGAAGTCTGCTGGCCAAATTCCGTTGACTTACAAGGTAGGTATGATTGACAACAAGTATCAGTGTCTTCTGTAAAATCTTGTAAAATGTAGACTTACTGATGAACTTTGCACCGATGAAATTAAAGCACTGCTCCATTTGGGAAAAAGAGGAGCCACTGAATAACACACCTGCAGCCAAAAATATATTTCCAGCTGGTGTATTCTTAATAAGCGGTTGAGAGTACCACTTTGTGATATCATGTCCATGTAAACATGATATCTGCACAATAGCCATTGAACCCTTAAAACTTCTATGACTTTGCATAGCAGGTAATTGACAGATTTCACACTTAATTTGTTTGATAAGTTCTTTAAGGCTTGACTCAAACACAACAAACTTTTTCTCCTTTACAACCTTCTCTTGAAACACTTCTGAATCACTGCTGCTGTCATCATCCTCCTCATCTTCAGAGTCGTCTACTTCTGATGGTGTAAACAAGGACACATCAGATGGTGAGCTGCTGCTCATGGTCTCTGATTCCCTGCCTGACAACTGAAAGTATTTAAAGAAACACACATGATATAGGCATGGATAAAGGTATGGAACTGACACTAAACAAGAGAAGAATATGAACATAAAGACAGTTTGAGCAAATCTCACTGAAAATATGTCATGCTGCACTTTATTACAATTTGGCTGCAAAGTAGACAGCATCTTTTCCACAAGACTCCATTATTTGGCACAAAAGATATGGATATCTATGCTCTAGCAGCACACAAAGTATGTACCTTGTACCAGGTCCATAAGTCCAAAACATTTAGACGTTACACTTTGAAACATAGGATACCCTAAACAATCTTCATTTTCGTAAAATGTAAGTCTGATCCAAGCATATGTTATCTGGTTGGATTTCATAAGGTGAAATCCTGTTCCAGCCAAATCATAAAGTTAAGATCTGGTGCATCCCTATACACAACATAGACTACTTACACTAGGCGATGATGAAACAGCCGGTGATGTAAAGGTGGAACTCTGAGGCAACAGATCAACCAACATAGTATTCGATGGGAGAGACGACTTGAAAACTGCAGGTAGATCAAGCTTTGCAGCACGTTGAACCTAAAACCCGACAGAAAAAAAGTATTACACTGGAATGCCGTGTATTTCTCCAGGTTGCTAACAGGTATAGCTGTAAAACACAGCTGGGTTTTACAGTACAGCATCAAATGCTGAGGTCAATACAAAAAAAAATCACAACATCCTTTACCTGACACAACAAACAAAAACAATGTCGAGACCTGTATGTGAGTGATTGTTGCACTATGCAGTTATACTGTCCATTAGTAACATCAGAGTTTCGGTTTTAATTACAAATCTGTACAATACCTGTACGGGGGAAACACAAAGAAATTCCATGCTACTTCTCATCATTTCTTTACCCTTTCAAATATGACAACAAGGACCAAGCAAAATAAGGTGACGAGGATCATAAATTCTGTTACTATTAGTGAGAATACACTTTGATATTACAGGTTACAAAGGAACAATGTCACTCATTTTCTGATTTTTTTTTCAGGATACCACACAATGTATCTGAATTTCAAAACTATCCTCAGCCTTGGAATATTTTGTCAAATTTTGACTTTTTCTCTTTTTCCATAACTACTGAAACCCTGCTAAATGTTTCTTGTATGCACTTACTTTTGGTGGTGACCTACAGGGAGTATCAGTTCTGCATGTACCAAGGTCTTCTCCAATGTTTACAGGAGTCTGTTGAAAAATAAGTAATATACTTGGTATTTAGAAAAGTTTGTTCAGTCTTAAACCCATTCAAATGCAAGGATAACATAACAGACCATCATCAAGAAAACAACTTTTCTCAACTTATATCTTTTTGATGTACCAAAGAACCACTATTGTCCTTTAAGGTGACAAAGGGCTCGTTATCTACTAAAAACAGTTCTCCACAAATGACAAATAAAAGAAGGGGAAAAAATCATTGTCCGCAATGACATGCAGATTCAAAGTGTGAAGTTTAGCAGCAAAAGAATACCAACATGAAAAGTCATAAGCAAATGCCAGTCCATTCAATCAGTGCAACACTTGCATCCACTGAATAACGGATTAATCCTGACACATAATATGTAAATAGAGTATATGTTAACAAGTTAAGCATCACACTTTCAAATTCAGATTCTCATTAGATCAATAATTAATACAACTGTGAAGGACTCACCACTACCTCTGGTGACATGATTGACGAACTTCCAGTTCTAACTACGGGGTGTGGTGGTGTGAAGACATGTCTTTGATCTCCCTCCTTTTGCAGATGAGCAGGCATAGTCTATTAAAGAAGCAATGATAAGGAAAATAGAACTAACCTGTGCTTTTTGCAAGAGACATTCTACACAGATTTGAATCTATTAGACATACTGAAATTTCTCTCTTTTATCAAAAACATTTTCTTAAATTATATTATCAATTGAATGCAATTGTACTTCTTCAATTTATGAAGCTTAATAATAAATTTCAATATTTTTTGTTTTGTGACCTCTGCTACAATTTTTATACAGGCAATTACTACCAGGAAGGAATTGTTCAACAGTGATTTTCAAATCAGTTGTGCAAAGACAATACAGAGATTGCACACATATGGAGAATTTTTTTCATGACTTTCCTACATTGTCATTATCCAGCCATCAGCACTCCTAAAAAAATCATAATTTATTTCTACCTTTAGGCAATACCTTTTTACAGTAAGTAAAAGACAGTTGTTTACCAAACAATTTTCTAGGACAGGCGATGAAAAGAACAAATTCAAGGCAATGAAAATAGACCAATGAAATTTCATGATTTCCAGGACGAGAACCAACTCTGATAATGTGATAACTTCAACTTACTGGAATGAATCCAATGTAGTCATGTTCAGGACAGGCCGCCTTAGTGGAGTCCTGTACAGTCTGGCAACTACTTGAAGCTACACTGCATTCTGTCTGGCTCTCTGCATCCCTCACAAAACAAGTAGATTTTCTGAGAACCTGTGAGAATTGCAAGAAATCATCTATATAGAAATTTGTACGTAATGTAAAATAAATGCAAATGTCAAATGACTTAAGATTCCTTTACAATATAAAAAAAAACAGGACAACATATACTAATTTTGAAGTTCAAACAATTCTCTTCTTTACATACTAAATTTGTACATGGTTATAAAGTATGACCTTTACTGACCTCATTTCACCAACATGAGATAGGTGATCCAATCTTCAAACGCTAATATGTCAACAGTTTTAAAATTTAACAACATTTGAGTTGCTGCAATATCGGTCTCAATAGATAGCTTTTCATATGATAACCTCTGATAACTTCAAATGACCTTTGACCTACATGAAAATACATAGGGATCACTGCATTAGACTTATTACAACGGACAACTATTACACATGAAGTTTGAAGTTCAATTATAGATTTATCATGTATATCACGGATCAAAGTTTTTCAATCTATGACCCCATGAAATACATGATCTCCACACAAAAAAAAAAAATGACTGAGCTATCTACTCATCAAGAGAGACCAATGTTAAAAAGCAAGCAAAAGTGTCACATATCGGACACACACATGTACATAAACCATTGCATAGCATCACTCACTGCCCTTCACAAAGAGCAATGTTTTGGTCAATGAACAGCACCTGTGAATAACACGATGTCAGTTTCTTTTACGGATAAGCATTGACATAGGAAAACAAGCTTGTTTGTTGCGACATTTTACTACAAGATGGCATACCTTTCTAACTGCTGTGCCCCCTCCATGGCGTTCAGCCACTGGTACTTCTATGGTAGCCTGAAAATACAGGGAAGGAAAGAATGTCATCTTCACAAAAACCCAACTTAGCACAGTTAAGGCGATGAATTGTAAATTTAACCGTTCATTGCCTGAATGGACATTTAGCACTTATGAAGGCTGACATGGCAAAATTATGTCCACTCCAGGCTGCTTGATGTACAGATTTAACTACGTGTACAGAAATCATAAATTTTGTTAATCACTTCCAAGGAATAATAGACCAGCCAAGAGATTCACTCTATGGAAATTGTATATTAGGCATACTCATCATACTGTACCCCTTCCAATACTAAGACTTGAAGTGTGGCAATGCAACTACTGGAAATGACTAGGTTTTTCCCCTTTATTTTGGTCACCAAACTTTACTTACAACTTCATAGGCACTGACAGGTATCTCCCTCTCTGCAACTTCTGCAAAATCAGGTGGTGCAGACGACTTGGTCTTCAAACCTTTCTTTGGGCGTTTGACCAGAGATTGCAGCATCTAACGAAAGTTAAATGAAGGTCACATACTTGAAATTAATGTTGCAGAGAGATATCATCACCATACAGTACAACACATGTCACAGTCTTCTTTCAAAACTGCTTCTCACTGTTTGTTGGACACAGAAAAAACTACAGTCTTATGAATTGAATACTACTGTACTGCAGGTGTGAGGAAAAAAATATGAAGACTAATTTTCAAAAGCCAAAGTACAGTAAATGGTTTCAATTCATCTACATTTGGCAAATCATTCAACTGCAACCACACAATACCCTTTATGCTTCAAATTGTAACATTAACAATTTGGTATTGATGTGTAGTATGCACTTTGCTCAGATTCAAACTTGTGGTTATTTAAACAAAAAGTTTGATTAGAAACATCTTATGACTTCAAAAAGAGAACAAATATCCAACATCCTTTGAAGACATATATATGTAAACTGAATTAGCCCTAAATTGACCAAGCACAACATAGGCCCTAGTTACGACAGGTGAGCCAGAATTGGTTCAGAAACTCAAGGTGGGCCATAAAGTATCAGTTTGAAATAGCAAATTCCATTTATTTAAAAGGAACAAGATATGCTGACAAACTAATGAAGACTTTCATAGATCAAGAATGACTACACGACCAATGACATGGATTTAACATAACATAACTTTAAGGGCAAAGGAGGGCAAAAACCCCATAAGATGCCCTGTAACCCAGACCCCCCCCTCAAAAAAAACCCTAACCAAACTAATATCCAAAAAAGCCCAGCATAATCTGTTCAGCCAGTAACAATAACACTTATCAATGTTACCTTTGAAGCTATTTACTAAAGTAGAATTTACAACCCGATCAGGCAGACTATTCCACTCATTGACAACTCTTTAAGAGAAGCTAAACTGTCTCACATCAAGTCTAGAAAAGCATTTCACCAGCTTCTTACAATGACCATGAACACGGGAATTAGGACAAACCTTGAAGTAATCACAATTAGACAGAGAATTCCTACCAGATAGGAATTTAAAAACCTGCAACATATCCCTCTGATCCTTTTTAACTCAAGAGTTAGTAAGTCCCAGACATTTAAGCCTATCATGATAAGGGAGATGACGTACATCAGGAATAAGCCAAGTGGCCCTCCTTTGTACCTGCTCTAAAAGAAAATTGTCCTTTTCATAATCGGGACTCCATGCCTGCACAGCACAGTCAAGATGTGGCCTAACCAACTACTTAATACAGATTCAAAACAACATCTTTACTAATGTTCCTCTTGATCAATCCGAGCACCCTGTTTGCCCTGGCAGCAGCACCTGCCCACTGTTTAGAAGGCTTCAGATCACTTCTTAATGTTATGATAACAGCAAGGTCTTTTCCTGAAGTCACATTACTCAAAATACTACCAGCCATGGTAGTATTGATAGTCAGATCTATTGTTACACTCTCAGCACGGCGTCACATTTGCACACATACTTGGCCTAACTTCATAGTCTTTACTGCAACGGCAATACGGTAGGAGAGTACGGCAACTAAGTTGCTTTGCTGCAGCTACGGTAGCCTACTGTAGGCCTAAGCTTAAAACTGTAGTCTGTACTCACTTCTTGTCTTTCTTTATCTTGCAGTCTTTTTACTGTATTTGGTCGGCCCTTCGGTTGTGCTCGAAAAGAGAATATAGTTGGTACAGAATCGGGCTTTAGCCTTTTCCTTTTCGGGGCAGTTCCCATCAACTTTGCCATCATATCCTCCTCAAAGCAGTCACTGCTGAAGTGTTGTTCACAGACAACACGATCTTGGCTGTACACATACTGGCTAGGTATAAACTTGTCAGTACCGATAGCATGCAACCACTTGCTACATAAAGATGGGTCCTTCTTCGGATCAGGAATTGCGAAGCAAGAAATTCTCTCTCCATTCTCTTTTAAATCGCCACGTTTATTGCTGCAGCCAAACGCTTGGCACTGTGGCATTGTTGAGTAGCGTAAGTTCGTACAGTACTAAACGTTAAGCCTAAGTAAGTTAGATGATAGGTTAGATGAAAAGTCCAACACTAACAGTTGTGTTATCACTTCAAACAAGAATCTTCTGGCAGCCGATTACGAAAACCTCAAGAGCGTATTCATTCAGTTAAGTATTTCCAGCTTCTGTAATTGAGATTTCGACGACAGATTGACATAAATTAACTTAAGATTTATCATGCGGGGACCGTGTAAGCTGTCTCACGTTGAGCACTATGGAACGCCCAAAGGGCAACACATTCTGTTGTTTACTTTGATGTTGTTTCCTTTTATGCTGCTGTCTCCTTTAATGCTGTTGTCTCCTCTGATGTTGTTTACTTTAATGCCGTTGTTTACTTAAATGTCTATTTTAACGTTGTTTTCTCATTTGATGTTGACGTTTCCTTTAATGCCGTTGCTTCCTTTCATGCCGTTGTCTCTTTTAATGTTGTTGTCTCTTTTGATGTTGTTTACTTTAATGCCGTTGTTTACTTTAATGCCGTTGCTTCCTTCCATGCCGTTGTTTCATTTGATGCTGTCGTTTTCTTCGAGTTTGTTGTCTTCTCTGACGTTGTTGCTTCGTTCGATGCTGTTGCTTACTTTGAGCTTGTCTTCTCTGATGCCGTTTCCTTTCATGCCGTTGTCTACTTTGAGTTTGTTGTCTTTTTTTCGATGGCGTTGTTTACTTTTTATGACGTCGTAAGTATTTGAGCCAATGAAATCGGAAGCTTTATTATACTGTTACGAGAAAACGGCTATCTGTCTCGTATATTTAGATTCATCCACTTGTAACAGCTTCTGGCGATGTCGTATTTCAAGGAGAAACCGTATTTTGAGCTTTGTACTTTGTAGGTTTAGCATTGTGGTGATTCAGCGATGCCGGAGTTTGCAGCCTTCCGGTTCGCAAAGTCAGCTTTGTTCCCCTCAGCGGGGGAGTAGCGAGGTTCGTCCAGACAGCGAGGCGGTGTTAGGTTGCTTACGTAATGCGGAATAGAATACTTGACCATCTTGTGATTAGACCTTTGTATATGTCAATCTGGCTTGATGTGTCGTAATTTGTCAGTTTGCTTGTATAGGACTTTACACAGTAATTTGTTTCGTATGGGATTTTACACGATAACGGGGTCCTTTGTAATGCCATGTACGGTGTGATTTAATTCAGTAGTTTAGGGTGTACTTGTACACTGTTACTAAGCAGAATCTATGCCGAATTTTTATCCATCTTGTGATGGACGATTTTTAGGGACTTAGCTTATTTTTGACTTATTATTAGAGCGGTTTCCGCTGCGTAGTATTTACGCTGCTGACTCTCAGCTGAGTCGCGTATGTTCAGCTGCTGAGCTGCGTCAAATTCATCTTGCTGCTGAGTTTCAGCTGCGCTGGGTCTAGCTGCTGAGTTCCAGCCGCCCTCATGCGCTTTAGCCGCTGAGCTTTGGCTGCTCATTTTCAAGTGCGCTGCGTTTAGGCTGAGTTTTAGTGGCAATGCCTCACACTACATTGTACTGTTTACTCCGCGAAAGTTTCGTTAGCTGCAATAGCATAGTATGAGTGTTAGTTTACTGCACTTGCTGTTTATTAACTTGTTGAATTATTTTAGCATCTTCATTTGCTTGGTTTTGGGGCAGTGGTGATGACTTGAATTATATTTTCTAATCCTAACATGCTCCGTTAGTGTCCTCATTTATTTTCATCGGTGTCATCAAGCCCCTACCTCTCTAGGTTCTCGCCCCTTCCCTACCCCTTCACCAACCTGATTCCTCACCACACGACCGGTCCGGGCAAACGTTACAATACTGTTTCATTATTGAAACCATTCGGCAGGCCGCAGGTCGTGCTCACGTAGATGTAGGCCTACGGTACGGTAGGAGCTAGCTCTACGTTATAGAGCGAACTTCCAAGGAATCAATTATATTCATAATATGTTGCTGATGAAGCATGTAACACTCCTGATTCTTTAATGAGGTTCAAGTTTCACCCTTGCCTGAAGGCTACGCTTCGTATCTTCATATCAAATGTCACTTCAACGAAACAACCCATAATACACCTCAATATCCCACCATGTTTCCAAAATGATGATCCACCTGCTAGATATATAAGTTAACATGATACATATACCTCATGGCTAATGCTACTGTGATATTCGACTTTGCGTACATACGACTCCACAAAAGTTAAAAAGTGTCATTTTAGGTGCATCAAAATACTTCCAACAGCAGAAATCTTGGATTCACGTTGGGCTCGATTTCAAAGCAAGAAGGGACAGCTAATGGCAAATTCCTCCCACCTACAAACGGGCTACAGGGAGACATCACATTGAACCACATAATGACATAGTTGCCTACTGTACTCATGCATGTTATCTAGCCTTGTATGAGACATCCGGATAAGAATTTTAAAAAAAAATGGTTTTCTCCAGAGGCGGCGCTCCGGGGGGGGGGGGGGGGCAGGGGCATGAGGGGGCATTTTCCCCGCCAGATTGTTTCCTTGCCCCCAGTTGCCCCCTTCCCCCCAGTTGCTCTCACCCTTCCCAATCAGATCTTGTACTCATCCAAAATTAATTTAATCACAAAACTATGATTAAAAAGTATCCTTTGGTGAAAGCTCTTAGTCCAAGGTACAGTAGTATTTGACGGTAATGCCATACGTTACACACTGCGATTGTA
Source organism: Stichopus chloronotus (assembly GCA_021234535.1). Classification (NCBI taxonomy): domain Eukaryota; kingdom Metazoa; phylum Echinodermata; class Holothuroidea; order Aspidochirotida; family Stichopodidae; genus Stichopus; species Stichopus chloronotus. The sequence goes on from CM037843.1 coordinate 22,821,119, forward strand.
CTTTCAAAGCACACCTGGTCAGCCTGGGTAAATTCTGCTTAATTGATCGTAGTTTTCTACATGCTAGGCTAGTGGCTACATTCGGTTTCAACGAGAACCGGCCTACTTGTTCGGGTGGCTGCAGCCTAGCATACGTTGTGTTCCATCATAGTTCATACAGTGCGATGTACGTATGTGGGTGTTGGCATATATGATGTACGTGCACGTAACGTTGTTGAATTGTTCAACTTACTGGGTGGGAGATTCTGTGTATTGTCGGAGAAGTCAACAAACTCAAAGTAGACAACAACATCAAAGTAAACAACGCAATGAAAAAAGACAACAAACTCAAAGTAGTCGGCAGCATCAAAGTAAACAACGGCATCAGAGAAGACAACAAACTCAAAGTAGACAACGGCATGAAAGGAAACGGCATCAGAGAAGACAAGCTCAAAGTAAGCAACCGCATCGAAGGAAGCAACAACGTCAGAGAAGACAACAAACTCGAAGAAAACGACAGCATCAAATGAAACAACGGCATGGAAGGAAGCAACGGCATTAAAGTAAACAACGGCATTAAAGTAAACAACATCAAAAGAGACAACAACATTAAAAGAGACAACGGCATGAAAGGAAGCAACGGCATTAAAGGAAACGTCAACATCAAATGAGACAACAACGTTAAAATAGACATTTAAGTAAACAACGGCATTAAAGTAAACAACATCAGAGGAGACCCTTTCGGCGTTCCATAGAGCACATGTGTGTAAACAACAACAAAGATCGACGCGATCGAGCAAAGCGGATTTGTCGGTGCTACGTCACAGCGGACTCACTTTCAGTGCAAGGCTCGTACATCCGGTTGCAGCGAATATTTACTAAAATAATTCATTTTTCGGATTGTGTGGAACAATTTATAAAAACAAGAACCTCACATGGCAATAAAAAATATTTTCATATTTTTAAGGGTTATTAGAAGTGCTTGTAGCCAATTCCTTTAACCCACCCCCTTTGGAGCCTTGTGATGTTTTGTCTGGTGACCCCGCGGTGATTCTACATAATACCAGAAGGTTCCATTACAACATTGTTTATGCTAAGAAAACGACAACCCATACTATACTACGCTGAGTAATGCAGTTGTAGTAAGTACGTGTCTTTTCGAGACTTTTCGGCGTGATGCGTCATAGATATATTTATAGAAAAATTAGTAAGTTGCTATAGGTGAACATTGCGTTATTTTATCTAGAACTTTCCACCCGTCCGCAATTGTATATTTAAGGCCGACATTTTTCGCCTTCGAGGGAGACATTCACACATCGTTGTTTGGAGCTCGTCTTGAGTTTTTTCCGCCTTCGGAGAGACCCATAACATATTAAGGAGATTATTATTATTTTTGGAGCTCGGAGAGGGGAACAGATTTATAGCCCGTTATTGGAGCCTTTTAGAAGTTTCAGTAATATTTGGAGTTGTAAATCGCTTTTGCCGTGCCTCTGAGGATATTCCACCGGCCCGGACCGATATACTTGCAACAATCATTTTTTCTACGCTGGACTTGAGGAGCGCGACGAAATCGTCGAACCGGACTTCTACCAACCAGATAATCCTGGGGTATGCATATTAAGTGTATTTTGTAGTAATTAAGTAATTAATAGTTAATGTATGTATAAATTGAAATTGCATGATCTGAAGAGTTTTTAAATAATTTCGGTTTTTAAATCGAAACTCACTTAGTCTCTACCTCATTCATCCTCATTGTTTATTATTCGCATCCTTAATTGTTTTCTACGCCGATTGGGGGACCGTTTGTTCACCCGTATCCGTCACAATAATAGCATGTCTTTCCCCTGCTGGATATATCCAACATATAACGACTATCTGATCATATCTTGAAGTAAAAATCTAAAACGACAATAGTGGCAAAATCCTATCCTTCAATAGCCTCGCGACGTAGACTGTGAGTTCAATTGGACGTCATCGACTGGCAGGAGTTGGATCTAATGGTCCATTTCACTGACAGTTTGAAGGATTCTCGTATTATATGCCAGTGATTCACTTATGCAGAACAACTAGGAGGAAAAACTGCCTGTTGTAGAGTGCCCCGTGTTCGTGAATACCACCACCTACTGGGACTTTATTTTGTGTTCCCTATCCATTTGAGTGTAGCACAGTAATAGTTTACAGGAATCGTTTACAGTTTCCTACGTAAAGATTTTGCTTTACTTTGCTTTACCACCACCTACTTTGCTTTGGACATTTCTGTTTTGTCTGCGGTGCTGAACAAATGTGTTCAGGGGACAGTTTCGGTTTGAAATAGGGAACATCAGCACATGTCTGCTTAAAGTAACATGTCTACTGTTTGTTGCCATCGAAAGCGCCAGAAAGGAATACAGCACGACTTTCTATTTATATTTCTTACTCTATAGCTGGCTTAGTTCTGATAGCGTCTTTCCAGTTCATAGACAATTTAGGCAAGATCTCAGAAGATTATATCTGGACACCTCCCCGTAGGGGGTGAGAAATCGCAAAGCACTTTCAAGCTGGCAGCCCGTAACCGTGGTATTAGACATGTGCTTGTGCACAGTAACAGAGCCTCAGTGAGTTGGTTCATTGGTTCATTCCAGTTCATTACATTTTGTCCCACCTGCTGCCGAGTATAACTCATACGTTGATGGTAAATGGTCAAACTAAGAGCTTCTGAACATCTGACCCACAAATGACTCAACAATGATAGGTACTTAACGATCAAAATAACTAATTGCAAATCTGTGTGGAGATATTTTCCTCCATATTGTATTAAGAGTAGGGAACCCCTGTTCGTAACAGAAGCCCAAAGGCACTTTGGTTCTTTGCGTGATGGTATAACTGTAAACCCAGCATCAGATAAGGAGTTTAGAAATTGCAGGTCAGTGGTTGCTATTAAGTTGCTACTTAAGTAGCAACTCCCTGATATCATACACGTACGTACCAACTTTGAAAAATATCACCACTCGGGTTTTGAGTTATCCCGTAACATACCTCGCATTGTTATCCGTCACAAACACAGACAAAACCACAGTGACTGCATAGGTTCCTTTGTTACCGCAAGGAACCAAGAACACAATTCCTTACAATTCAAGTAATTGAAAGAATAGATGCATAATGAAAATAATGAGGCTAACAAGAAGTATTCGCATTCAATGGATTCCTTCAAACTCGTCACAAAATAAACAATATCAAACCACAAGTAAACAAAAGATATCGTGATCTATGTGAAAGAGCGAATACTGTGCATGTTGTGATTCTGGCACACAAAGCGTCATGTGATTTGAAGCAGTTGCTTGAAACCGTGGAAACATCATACATTTATGCCACCTAGTTCGCTTTTGAACTTTCTAGTGTTTTGTCTGCAGTACTGAGTAAACATCTTCAGAATTGATTGCATAAACTCTGAATGGGGAATTTTAGCACATCGCTGGTTAACGATGCATTGTGCTGTATGTTCCATGCTTACATAAAAAACAAAAACAAAAAAACAAGAGAGCAATCTACGGAGTTGCATCTCATACCTATCGTTGTCCATAATCATTCACTCTTTTACACGTATGTATTATAGTATAGGTATTACCAAAAGAATGTAAAATGACAAGTTATTAGATATAATCGCTCAGTCGAAATGTGGTTGCATAGGTTGAAATACCAAGTCACATTGTATGAAAAGCAAAGATATAGTAAGTTATTTTGCGCCTTGTACTAGCAGAACCTACCTTAATGAATTATGTGCCCTATTGACCTATGAAATCACTGATCGAGTGAACCGTACATACAATAATCAGGTACCCAACGACCAAGTTTGAACATCATTAGAATAACTGTCTAGATGGAAATCGCAACCCAATTTTTCAAAGCATTTTGCGGATTAAAATTTGACCTCTGACCTTAAATATTAATAGGAGACGCAACTTCAGACCATGGGTCACCTATCTACCAAGTGACCTCAAAGCACATACAAACATGATTTTCGTATAAAATCTTGTATACAGGTCACATATGTGAAGGACCCATGTAAATAGCCATTTTGGATTAAGAGATACAGCATTAAGAGATACAGCAAGAACAAGATTTTCACTTATTTGACATCTAACCTTAAATTTTGATGGGAGACACAACTTCAGACCATGGTACACCTATCTACCAACTTTGACACTTTGTTCTCTAGGAGGAGTTGCGGAGCCAAACTTTGAAATTGAAATTTTCTTTCGTACACACCCCCCCCCCCCCCACATACACACACATCTTCACACATTGTAACCCCCTACCATAATGGGGGAGTTCCAGGTCACCTTAAGTACCATACTGAGTTTGACCCCGTCTCATATAGCAACCATACATAATGTTACCATAGCAACCATTGCAGTGGCAACTGAGAGAACCATGATACATTTTAACGTCCCAAAGTAACTATAATATCTCACCCGGTACATTACATGTATAGGGATGAGATAATGAACAAAACTCCATAATAATAAAAACAAACCCTCTATGAATTGTAAGAAAGGAATTACCCAATAAACACTACAGGATATTGTATATTACAGCTACCCTTTTGTACTGATGTTGCAACTACACGAAGTGTGCCAGGAAACATCTTATCCGTGGTGCATGAGTCACAGCATCACGGTTTTAGACTGTTAAAGTCAGGTAACAAAGACGAAACAAATGTGTTCTTTTCTGTGTAATGTTATAGCCCTGTCTGTGATTACAGTATGAATTCTTTTTGTAACATACAGTAGCAGCTCTGGGAAGTCGGTGTAAATTGAGTTTGCTGGCACTTGATTCATTGGCTGCTCTCATGTACACAGGCTTTCTCAAAAGTATCACTGCTCTTAGGCTTTGTTGAGTTTTTTTTTCTGCGCTTTCGATCTGTATGCACCTATAGCATAGCCACATGGATTGTGTATCACCAGGGAGGTCACACTTGTTTTTTGGGGTTTTTTTTGTTCTGTGATGTCAATAGGTTGACCAGTAGGATCTATTTGTGTTTCCTGAAGGAATTACTATTGGAATCAGGTTTCTAGACAAGCTGGCCTGCTGTCGCTGGCATTGATACCTGCAAGTTGCTAGACTACCATCCTTAGCACAAAATTTAGAAAATGTTAAGAAACTACACGCTAAAAATTGTTAATCAAAAGAGATTGCACCATTTTTCCTTCTACGCTTGTTGAGTCTATAGGTGTGCAAAAAGGGGGGGGGGGACATTTACCTCTCCTAAGACCCCTCCCCAAGGATGAAATTCGCACTACACTGGCAAAGCACTACAGTGGAGCTGGCACTCAGAGTTCTCCAGCTAGAGCCCTGATTGGCATACTTTAAATAACAAAAATGTACATGTTCAATATATGTTTCCCAGCATACAATGGAGCGAATGTCAATGTTACAATGATATCATTGTGTCAACTCAGCACAGTGAGTGAAACAACTCAATTCATGTACTGTATGTAGATGCTGCCTGAACAATTTTAAGCTATTCTTACCGTCTACCTATAAATTTGCAGTTTCTTGTCAACTGTTCCTATTTCATCATGCAGTGGACTTTTGTGTCACAAATACTCCTAATATTATTGATCAACTTTTCACTGGAAAAAGAAACTGTTCAATTGAGGTGCAAGATACAAGTGCTACTGCACATAGCATGTGTTTCTTTGTAATTGCATGCATATCAAGCCAAGTTTCACATAATTTATAGTTAGCGTAAATTCCTAACATTTTTAGGCATTCTGTATGGAAAGAGAGAATACTGTACACATGGGGGACACATGGCGTTGTGTGACCGAAATAGGTGTAAATTAATGCAACTCAATGTTTGAAATTTTAAGTGTGCAAGATGACCTCATCACCCATGATTTTGTAATGTTGGCTATGTTTTGCAGACAGTGCTGAACTGCTTCAACCAAAAATTCTGCCAAACATTTTCCAAGTGCCTGCTATTGAATGGTAATGCTTGTCACCACTAGTTTGATCCATGATATAGTACATCATTAGTAGTCTGAACAACCTTGTTCAGTGTTCATCAACACCAGAATTTTTCATGTTTTCTGACTTTTGTCCAACAGTGTAGAGAAACTCCATTGGTACAGTAAATGTTAACTTTGCAAATTTTCAACTGCACCATATTGCAGAGAGATAGCACCGTTGAAAGGGCCTTTTAAAATGAGTCTTTCCCATACATATGTAAACTTAAAAACTTTGTGTAACATTGAGTAACAGCTACAGTTTTGGAAATCAATTGTGTCCATTTACTTAGAAAACATAATTTTCATGTATTGCTTTCATTTTACATGTCATGACCACTTTTAAGTCCTGCGATGCTTAATGTTTTTCAAGATAAAATGCTGCATACTTAGACCTGTAGGCCATAATTTGTGGAAGGTTCATTTTTTTTTTTTGGGGGGGGGGGATCTTCTGTATGCATTCTAATTTAAGTATGCTTATGTTTAAGCAGCGCATCTTATTTTCAGCACAAATTGTGCATTGCTGTTGGAAGAGAGTTCTTGTTAAAGGTTGTGTGACATGAGTGAAAATCTTCTAGAATTTTGTTTACATCTTTTACCGTTTTTGATATATGACTTTTCAAAATTTGAGAAAAATGAAAAACAGATGACGTGGAGTGTTACACAATGCCAGCATTTCTTTTGTTAAGCCTATATATTTTGCCTGTTCAGTACTTAATTACCGAGTTTCGAGTTGGTGCGTGATATCGATATTTTCGAAGATGAAAATACGTACATGCTTCCAAAGTAAAACCCTTTTGTCATATCAAACTCTCAAATGTCCTTGCAATAAAGATTGCATAAACAAAAGATTAACCGGAGACTTGTCATAGGAGTTCATCTCTTGACGTCACAAATTTGCATACTTAGCCAATGTTTCTTCATGCTACAGTTGTGAGACACTAATTTTTCTGTAAATTGGTCTATCTTGGTCAATTGGTCAATCACCAAATAAGTGATCAGAACAGTACTTCAACCCACGGTGTGAGATAAAATCAACAGCAATCATTAAACCAGATTTGTCTGTGTTATGGCACAACCGATTGATTTGTAGCACCAGACTCATACCTCAAATATGTACTAAAATAATTCATTTTCCGATTTTTTAGATATTACATGAAGCGCAACAACTTGTGCACACAGAAATGTTAACTTCGTACCTTTTTGAGAGACATGAAAAGTGATGGTAAAGAATTACCTTTAAATACACCAACATGATTGGAGGGGGTTATTATTTGTAACTCCTAATCAAGATATGGTTGCAACACGATTATCAAAGTTTGCTAGATAATTGATTTGAAGAAAAAAAGCTAAACACTGTATGTTACAGGTGGTTGAACCTTTGTCATCATGATATTAGTCTAAATTCAAAATAGAAACAACAGGTAACTTAAAAAAAACCCTCAATGGCAGAAATACTGTTGTGTTTTGCATTACTTGGGTTAATCGCCAGCCACAGGTTTGCTGCTCAAGAAGTGGTGAACATTTACATGACTGAATAATGTGCCATAGATTGTTTAAGACCTGTTACGTGAAGCATTTCAATGTTTGTAACTTTGTTCAATTACTGTAGTATTTGTTTACCTTCTCACTGTAGTGTTCAATGAATAACTCAGTTAATTGTCTTTTCGCAGATCTTTCAAAATGACATCACTGAAGCACACAGCATTTGTCGCAGAGCCCATGGGTTTCAAACGGGTAACTGACTTGCCAGGAATTGGTCCAGTTCTTGGGGCGCAACTGACTGCTCTAGGATTCATTTATGTAAGAGCTACTGTGGTTATCAGCCCTTAGTTAGCATCAATGAGTCTTTAATTTGATGTTTATTTATATGTTAACGACCAAAAAAAAAAAAAAAAGAAGAAAAACCTGAGGGTATTTGCCAGAGTTGCAATGAGTCAACTTGAGCTTGAGTCACAAGTCGAGTCATCCACATTACAGATCGAGTCAAGTCAAATCAGTGCTCCATCTAAGTCAAGTCAATAATTAGACATGTCATTTCGAGTCAGTAGTTGTCATTGATTAAATCAATTTCAAATAAAAAAACGAAGTTAAGGGCCCATTGGATATTCTTACAGTACATGATCATGTGTCTTACAGATATCTTCCATGACGTTATGATTGTGCTAAAATGTTCCATAGACCCTCTTCCATGCTCGATTACACATGATTAGCCAATGAACACGACACCTAGCATCTCTGCAACGCAGCTCAGAAAAGCCCAGATATTGAATCAACACACCCGAACTACTTTACGATATTGATGTTTAATTGACCATGTGGGTCATCACAGCATGAGGTGATAAAACTGGCCTAGGGCGATGAGGATTTGCAACAAGTTGAACCTCAGTAAACAATAAAGAGCTGAGGTTGGAAGATCTCTCAGTTTAGTGAAAGAGACACGGCATGTCAATATGATGAGGGGATGAGATCAGTCTCTGAAACAGAAATTTACCTGCACATGTCAATGTTTTGAAACACAAGGCGAATTACAACATCTGTAAATATTAATGATTCATACATCCACCAGGTTTGCTATTTCTTTATTTTAACAATAGCATGAAACATGGACCCTAATCCAGTGGCTGATCCAATTATAACAAACTAGCCTTGAGTTGAGAAAATACTGTAGCAATGATTTATCTCTTCTTTTCTCTGGTGTCTTTGCAGGCACACAATGTTTACGGGCAGTACCTAGTCCTTGGAAAAGATTATGCGTCATTTGTCTCTTGGATGAAAGAAATCACCACTGCCAACAACAAACATAGTGGAGACTGTTACTACGCGTGCAATGGGTGGTTTGGTAATTTCATGACATAATTGTGATGTAATTGCTTCACTGTTGCCATCTTCAATTCCAACAAGAAGACGTGTCATCTCTTCAGCTTTTTATCCTTAACTTGTAGTATGAAATGTAGATGTAATAATAGATGTAGATGTAATAATAGATGTAGATGTAGTATGAAATAATAGATGTCATTTTCGTGTTTGTTGCTGTTTCGATACTGTCAATGATGTGATTTTCATAAAGTCACAGTTGGACACACTTCATATTAAAGTAATTTGCTTTTCATTTCCTTCTCAGATCTGTAACGTAATGAAAAATAGATGGGTTGGTTAGAGTTAGAATCTGAAAACAGTCCGTGTCATTTCATTTAAAACTCAGATAATGCAAGACATGCAGATCATTATGTAGAATCTTATCGTTTGTTTCTCGTTTGCTTAACTGGTCAGAGACCAGTCAAGTGAGACCCAGCGCTTTACACTTAGAATTGTAATTTGAAAGAGCACTCGTCTGGATGAATATCTTCGCAACAGTGCTGTGGTGGGATTTGAAAGATGCACTCATGTATAGATATTCCTTCCAGAAATTTTGCAACTGAACAGGCATGATTTTATTTTACAGTACATCAGTCATGGCAAACATGGAAAGAAGCAAGTCTGAGTTACGCACTAAATGTTTGTAGGAATTTATAAGAGACCCACTAGTTTGTTATGGTTACATTTTGCTGCAGGTAGTAGGAGCTAGGGAATGCAGAAATTTTCAAACTTGTTCTGGTTAGTGATTTGGCCTTGAGAGAATTCACCGCTCCCTACAGAAAACGACATTGCATTGATTGTTGTTCAATTTGTGACTGGATTAATACCCCCTCCCCAAACAAATACTCCTGGAGAGATACCCCTGGAAAATAGCTAATGGGCAGGTGTTATTTTGCCATGTCGTAAATGACCAGGGGCATTTGTTGGTGGGTAATCGTATGGCAACCATTCAATTATGTAGTTATGGATTTGGAAACAATTTATCGATTCAAAAGCTTGTCAAACAATGCCTTGCTAAATCATTTTGAAGTAACGTTCACAGCCAGTCGCACAATACAAGAAGTAAGAACTGAATCAAATGACACAATGCTATCAACAGTGATGACTATAATCTAATCCAGTAATAATCTAATCTAGTATGTGACTGTTCTGGAAGTGTTCCAGGAAGGTGCCCAAATTCCCTTGCAATGTACTTTACAGTACAATCAATTATACATTGAGCAGTGCATACCTAACGCAAGGGTTGGTGAGTCTATGTGTCTTTATCACTGTTTTTGACTCTTTATGATCACATTTTTGTGTTCACATCTGGCGTTCTGATATCATTTGGGGAATAAAGTTTCTCTTGTGAACAATACCAATGTACAGTATGGCAATTGTTGAAACGGTAGATCTGATTTAAGGTATTGTTGTATAGAGATGGTCATTCTACCCCACCGTACGCTAAAGGTCGTACGGAGTTCAGTCTTCCGGTGTTTACCCCAGATTTGTTTAACTTTTTATTTATTTCTCTCAGGCAGTCAGATTAGACAATACAAGACATTGAAAATAGTAAACTTAGATCCTGTTCTCAGAAAGGTTGCGCAATCCTTTCGTGATTGGGTAGAACACGGATGGCAACCGCCTCATCCAATTACGTAGGTCAACCATTTGACCTGTGATTGGTCAGTGTCAGCAGTCTATCCCGTGATCCTTAGCAGCTCGGCGTGGGTTGATCCATCGACCTCGCCACGCCGCTGACACTGGCTCTCTGGACATCAAACCGTACACGTCGTGCTTTCTCCTGTATCATGTAGGGCTGTGTCATCGTATCTCTTCTCGCTTTGTCAACGTCATGTAACTTTCCCTCTTTCAACTTTAATCATCATCGTCAATTTAATTCTCGTTAATTTATGCGCCAGTCAAATCAACAATAAATGGAACTTTAATCGCTAAATATCTCTCTCTTGCCTTCCTTTTGTGGTGGCATCTCTCTCGTTGTGTAAAACATCCGTCGCTGGGGCAGTCATATCACGACTGTGAACCCCTAAAACCCCATATTCTACAGTATAGCAATGGCTTGAATATTTCCTTTTTCTTTTCATTTCTAATCACATAGACGTATCAGGCTAACGGAATTCAACATGTCTGATGAGCACAATACTAATAATATACTAAGATACAAAAAAGTGTTCATTGGTATTTTACATGTACAGGTAATGACAAATTAATCACTTCGGAATGTATGCTATTAAGTCATATGATTTCCAGTCGGATGGTACAGTAACACTGCCATCCGAATTGAATAGTCCAACATTGTCTTGAGATGAAGCACCTGAAACTTTGCAACTGAATTGAATCTTCCCAAGCCCCAAGTCATTATCATTGGGATTGAGGGATCATATTTTACAAATTTACTTTGAAAAGAGATACTCATCAATCCAATGATGATTTATTCTTGGGGGATCATGAAATTTTTAATTGGTGACTGTTTATAGATTGACACCAGAAGTAAAAACAAATGACGCAGATTAGGTCCTTACTGATCATACCCCATAACACATCATGCACAAGGAATGGACTGATTGCACGTAGATGCATGTATGCTCACCAGGACAACCCTCAAGCAATTAAATACGTTTGGGTCTGCACAACGAGAAGCAGAAGACAATTTCAGGTGGGGCTTGAAGTAGCCCACTTGGGAGAATTGGAACTGTCTGGGTAGATATGTGTATATCTTTAACATTGTGTTTAAGCATTGTTTTGTCTAACATTAGTATTTTCTATCCTGCTGTGTATAGTGTTGGGACCATGCAGGTCATGACTTATATATTTGTAAATCATCCTTTGTAACAATTGGCTTAATGATTAATCGTAACAATGTAGTAATTTGTAAAAAAAAAAGCAGAAAAAAGTAGAAGTAATTTGCTTTCATTGACTATTGTCCAATCTTTGTGTTTTGTCTTTGCGCATAAATTGTTAACACACTGGAAGGTACGATTGAAATTGTGATTTGATTCTGGCCCCCTAAAAGTCTCATTTGTACTCACTTGTTCTCATGTCATTCAGCACAGTCTGTGTTGAAAAGATAGTGGCATCACTGATAACCTTGTCAAAGTGTTCTGCAGTGGTGGCATTCAAATTCTCCTTATGAAATCATCTGTCACTTATAGACTTTGCTGCATTTACATTAATATGAAACAGCCATCTCGGTGTTAGAAAGGGGTGGGGGTGGAATGCCTGTAGTGGGTTGGGGCGAATAATTGAACAGGATCTTCAACTCACTGAACTCTCTCCTTCGTCGCCATTTCTTGATCTTATAATGTGCATTTCTTTCACAACAGTGAAGCAGGGATCGAGTGCAATTGAGAAAGCTGTGGCAATGAAATTCCACAGCTATGATTCCTATCGTCAATGCTGAAGCCATAGAGGTTCATTTTTTGCTCCATGCTGCAGTAATGGCAATAAGGATCTTATGTTTGCAATATTTCAATTGATGAGAAAAGCACCACTCTGTGAAAAAAAATGTTGGATTAGTGTCTAATATTTGCAAGTATCAGATCGCGTTAGGTCGTTTGGCCTCGGAATGTTTACCTTTCGGTGCGAGCGAAAACACGGTCGCGTCCATAGCCTGTGCTCTGTAAAGGAACTCTGTACACTATCTAAGCGGAGTGCCACAACCAGTTGACGTGGAGTCTGTAAACTGGAAAATGCTCAAGTTGGCCGAGAAAAATAATTTCCGGAAGTAGCATTCTCCGTCGAGTCCATTCCTTTTTAAGCCTCACCCCAAACCCTAGAGATATGTAACTGACTGCGTTTTTCTGAATATAAAAAAAATATTTTTTTTTTTTGGGGGGGGTTAAAATATGATTGGGGCACACTCCACATACACCCACCTCATGGCGGCGCCACTGCACTCAAGAGGAGTTAAAAGAGGTACAGGCCTGTATCAAAGGGGGTCGGACGAACCCCCCCCCCCCCCAACAAGATCTGGAGTTTCGCTCAGCTTATCGATAGTAAGCCTGCGTTAGCAACAAATGTAATGAGTTTTAATTTGCTGGTCATAATTGTCGGGTAAAATATTCTACTTGTGTAAACCTCCTCCCCCACTGAAAAAGCTGCATACGGGCCTGGGGTAACACTGTTAAAAGGAGTAACATACCTCTGACACTTTGTAAGGGGAACATAACCATTGATTAGACAGTTCTAATTAAGCGTGCAAGAAAAGTTTTTGACAAATACCATATCGCAGAACAGAACTTGCGCACTCCCATTTTTAACATTACATATTTCACTACAGAGGATTTTGAAAGCTGGGGCAACCCTTTCCTGGTCATTTCAGGTGATATAACTTTGACACTGTTACAGTTCTTTTAAAGAGCTTTTAGACACTGCCTATAATCCGGATCACCATCATCGGTCGGTGAGATTTCATATTCATTCATGTACTAATATATTCATGTATGTTAGGGTATAGTATTAAGTTAAGGGATATCTAGACAGTAATTTGTGAGATTTTTGTGATTCCGTTCATGCCTGATTTTTTTTTATTAATTTGAATAAACCTCGCAAGTGATTTTCGCTATTTCTCTTGTTTCATTGTGTTGTCTACTATTTGAAAAATAACTGAAAAATAGACCTTTTTGCATTTATCAAAGAACGCTTACCTTACGTTAACAATAATTCACCACACTGCACACCCAATAAATGTGTAAAATTTGTTTCCTCTCCAGATTGTTAGAATTATTGACATTTCTCAATTAGTATGTGAGCTCTTTAATTTAGAAGACTAAGAAAACTAAAAAGAAAGTAAGTAAACTACAGTAATCATATGTAACTCACTAGCCCATTAAGAGGACGTTTTAGACGTTAAACGTACTGTTCCTAAATGTGCTCCCAATATTCAGCGTTTACATTAGTGTCACAGGTGCATCATAAAAGAGCACTGAAACAATGTTACTGATACCACCACGACACTAGTGGATTCAAGGGAGGAACCAGTGTAGTCACCTAGAACAGGGGCGTCACCTAGAAGTCATCTTCAGACACCAGCCTATTAAACTAAAAATCTGCTAATGGTTTGAAATATTCCTCCAAATGGTTATTTAAACGATTTCGTGGGAGATTTGAATTTGCCGTTTCTGTTTCCGATGCTTGATGCAAAGTATCTGGCTTTGAGTATGTCTTTATACAAATTTCATGTTATCATTTGCGCCCTCAGTACACTTGAGTAACAGGTTATGATCAGTAGGCTGACTGGTACACTCATGGACGTCAGCAAGTTTCATAAAGTGAGGGGGACACTATACTATCTAAGCGGAGCGCCACCATTGGTTGGCGCGTAGCGTATCAGAAAATTTTGGGTACGCAAGACCCTCTAGATTGCAAGAGACGGCCTTCCTGAGCCGTTTGTAGTTACATCAGAACCAGATCTGTGAGGAGAAATTTTGTCTCACAAAACTAATTTCCGACAGAAAGTACTGGTAGAAAGATGCCGTTATGATACCAATTAAGGAAGACGAATTACACAGCGTCCATCTCAAACAAAATATTGAAAAAGTGGCGCCGTCACCTCCGGGATGAGTTAGGTAATATATATAATACATGCATGTAGGTGCGAGACGTCTGTTGTTATGTGCCCAGATACTTTCATAATAATCAGAAAAAAGCACGCAGAGCGTGTGTAGCGCCTAGCCGGCACTCAGCAATAAAGATCTACCATATCCGGCTAATACATGTAGCCTTAATTACTTGAAGTTGAAATGCGTGGTTGTTTTCTCTGATTCACAGTGCAGGGCAATTGGAATTCCATTTTTGCGAGAAGGGGTGCTTCCACGAAACACTCTAAAACATCGTTCAAACATCTCACAAAGTTTTATCAGAGGTCTCAGACGAAGCGGAGAGGGTGAATATCGGACTGAATAAGGGGGATAAAGGGCCGCGCGCTTTTCTAATTTCCAGTGCAATTTATTGATAATGATCCTTAAGTTGATTCTATTTGAATCAGCTCAGCAATTGTGATAGAAAATTGCGCATACGCATGTGATTTTTTTTTAAATAACTGATTTGAAAAGTGGGTGGGACAAATGATATGATATCCCCTCCACTTTTGAAAGTGGAGGGGACATGTCCCCCCCCCGTCCCCCACCTGTTGACGCCCATGGCTACACTCAATTTATGATGCTTGAAAAATGTTTCCTTCAACAACCAAATTGGAATTGGATCCATTATGCGAGATTTATCATTACAACTTTTAATACTACGGAAACTTCCCGTTACAGATCAAAAATATTATAATATAGGTGACACTAAGAGGCTTTTGTAGATTGATGATAAGCGCGGGGAGCCTCATGGCTCTGACGTTACCCTGACAGAATTACACAATGGTATATATCCATCGCATCCAAATCGTTCCTACCCATGAATCGCCCAATCACGTAATATTGCAAGATCCTTCTAAGAAACAGTGCTTGCCCTTTCCATTTCTAATGTGTTTACTTGTACTGACTGACGGAAGGAATAAAAAGTAAACACCGGAAACTGAACTTTGTATGACCACTGAGTACGGTAGAGCGTAACGTTCACCATTTACAACAATATGAACAATGAAGTGATCAGAGAGATTATTCTCCTCCACCTTACATTTATGTGTCCGTCAGCCGCCCTTGCATGAACAATATCGTGTGACTGAAATGATGACTTCTCTCACATACTGGTGTAAACCAGCACTGTAATGAATTGCCTTGTTTTACAGGGTCCTGAATATGAAAATTGAACTCACCAGCTACCACAACTTTACCAAGAAATGGGAAAGTCCGATATGAACCCATAAAGAAAAATCAGCTAAAACTCGTGCACAATGTCTCATGGGAAATATGTTTGTCAAGTTCTATGTGCCCAAGTTTTGCTAAATACAAGCTAAATACAAATAGCTATTTGGTCCAGATATGGCTAGGGATTTGGTGAAGCTCACCTTGAAATAATCACGTAATTGAATAATAGTGAAGGCATCGCAAAACACATTTGCATGTTTTAATCCCCCCCCCCCTCCTTGATTACAATTTAAAGGGGCAGTTTTGTGAGGATTTCACATTACAATTCAATTAGCGTAATTAAACAAGAGATAACTGACACTGCATATGAATTAATAATAACTGGTGGAAGATTTTTGTGAAGGAATCTTGACAGGTTTAGGAAAAACGTAAATTTTGTTAAACTCGAGGTGTCTCCTCAATGATTACATGGCTCTTAACGGAAACTATACTGTCTTTTTTGGCATTCAATAAGTGGTTATATTTATTTGCTATTCTGTAAGTAAAAACTAAAGAAGAAAGAAACCGAAGATTTCGTGGTTTTGAAGAAAATGATATCTCTATTTTAACTACTATTTATATAAGCCAATCAGAGTACACTTTTAAATGTCTGCATTAAATTGATTTAACGTAGACATTAAACATTTAATGGCTACGGTACATAAACAGGTCATGTATAATATGTTTTTACGAAGTGTATGGCTAAATTATACATCTCTGGGAATAATTTGCATATATCTGGATGTAAAATCAATATATTTGGGATATTATTTTGTCACACACGTCTCAAAGTTTGACTAACCTACCTCACGTACATTCGCGCAGTTCGAGGTAAAATGGCTTCTAACATTGCAACCCTCTCTGTACAGGAACCCTAATAGTCCTGTCACTCATTCCTAGCTAAATATCTATAAAGAGCAGTGTGTATTTCTATTGTACAGCAACCCTAAGAACCATTTTGACCCCTCTGACTGAAACTGCGAGCTCTTCCAATACCCCGCCGGTGGTTCTGTAACTCCAGTATTTTGTGAGTGATCATGTGATAACCTTAAAAAATGTTTCGATAACTAAAATACGTTGCATTCTTTCTTTCAATAAACATAAGAGAATATGAACCATTTCTCTACAGACATACTATTGTATGTTCCGACAATGGCTTACAATTGGTCACTTCGGTTTGATAAAATTGTTGTGTTCCACAACATGGTAGATGCTACTGACTTCCGGCGAACACGCCCTCACTATTTGATTAAGCAACAGCTTAGTGAAACATCACCTCTGTGTATCTTTAGGGAATTCTGGGTCGACAGGGAGCACAGTTCTGCTCTGTTTAATGAACTAGTACGTAAATAACATAAACGTAGTAACGCATTTCTGCACCGAAGGCCTGTTTGTTGATTTATGCACGATACCGTTCAAACATTGAGGTGAACTGTTGAATGTAGTCAGTGCATGGGTAAACATTTATTTTCACAGTCAATGATTGGCATCGTATGTTTTTCTTTCTGTCTTTGCGGCCAGAGTGTATCTATGTTTTCTTTTAGCTGCTTTATGAGAAACTAATGACTGACCCCTCGCCACATTTTTGTCTTATCCAAGCTACCAGGTATACAGCAACAAATAAGCTAAATGTCTAGCCAAATTAGGATAACTTTCGTATTGTGTATTGAGTTGATGCGAACTACCTGAGAGCAGGGAGTTGCTGCTACTTTGCTGCTCTTTCTGATGGCTGTCAAAGAGTGACCAAATAATTCGCTATAACCTATTTTTGCTTATACAGCTAGTAAAGTAAGCATGTTTGAAGAAGCACCTTCCTTATGTTACTGAAGAAGCAATTTCTATCTTTGTTAGTTATTTTGTTGTTTTTAAAAGGGTCAGTGAGGTTAACTGTTTTGTTATTTTGCATGATGTAGACAGAGAGATAAGGAGAGGCTTGAACAGATGAAAGTAAGAGCTGGGACTCGAGAAGAAAAGATTTGCAGAACTTGCAAATAATTGTAAAGAGCTTTTAGTAACCTTACAAATTTTGCTTCTGGGTTTGTGTTCTTTCTTCGCCTTCTATGGAGAACACGACAATAGCACTGACGGTAGAAGATTTTCATGATAGATTTGTCACAACCTAAGTTATTAAATGGCATTCAGTTGATAATTGGCCTATGAGAGGATTGTCCATGTCAGACAGCACCGAGTGTTGACATATTACTGATAAAAGTGAAATGTTAATCGTACAAATAACTCAGTTAAACTGACAGAGAGCCCTCTATGGTAATTGATAATATTTTCATAAACACGAAGAAAAACAGACTACAGAATATCACAATGAAAGCCCCTAGAACTGCACTAGTACTAAGAAGTCTAGCTTAAAGGTCGGGTGACAAGGTTCCAGAAAAGAGCTCCCTTCATGCAAACGTTACAAAGTAAAACCCTGGGTGAAAATCCGTTGGAATTTTGTTTGTATCTATTACCGTTTTTGAGATATGACTTTTCAAAGTTTGAAGAAAATGCAAAACAGATGACGTGGAGTGTTGCACAGTGTCAGATTTTCTTTTGTTAACCCTACATATTTTGCCTCTTAATTACTTAATTACTGAGTTTCACATTGGTAAGTGATGTCGATATTTTTGAAGGAGAAAATACATGTTTCCAAAATAAAACCCTCTGGGCATATAAAATTATCAAATGACCTTGAAATAAAGGTTACATACACAAAGGATCAACATAAGACAAATCCTAGGAGTCCCTCCTGTGACGTCACAATTTGCATATTTAGCCAATGTTTATTCATTACACAGCTGTGAGACACTAATTTGCCTGTAAATTTGTCAATTTTTGACGGATTTTGACGCAATCTGAGGCTATTTTCAACATTTTGAATGCCTAATGCACCCAGTACCTCAAAATGTCATTTTCATGTCACCAGACCTTTAAGACCCCAAAATACACTTGGTCACGAAGTAATTAAATAGCAGGATTCATGACGTATCCAAGGTGTAATAACGTGATAAACTTGACACCCTAACGGATATCATCATGTAGATATATATAGTCAAGATACCTCTTTGGATGTTTTTCAATGTGAGTAGTAAATCGGATACGTATAACCATATGAAAAGATATATCGTGCAGTTCTTACCTAACGTAAAATCGGACAGGCTGGCGAAGCCACCGGGATTCGGAAGGGGGGGGGGGCTATAGTCTCTTTCCACTTTTCCGGGAGGTATCTTTTGATACACCGAAAGTGCATTTAAGCTATAAAGTGAGGGATGGGGGGAGGTTTCGCTCGTTGCTCTTTGCTCGTTAAGTAATTCGTAGACAAAAAAATCATATTTTTCGCTCACTCTGCGTGTTGTGTTGTTTCAAGCGAAAAAACAAATTTACCCCCTCCCCACCCCAACAAAAAGAAGTAATTGCTTTGCGAGCTATTTACCACATACCGCGTACAGCGCGATACATATATACGTAAACTGCGATTAAAATCGTACATCCTAGAAAAATTTCTGACGTTTCCCACATACCTATCACCATGCGGTACGGTATAGAACGGTGGCTAATTGACACTCATTTATCATCCTAACACTTTTATGGACCTGGCGCCTCCCCTATATATCCATATTGGACAAATTTGAGACTACGATGTCTGCTGTAAGGCTTCCATAAATTCAGACACTTAAAACTGGAATAAGAGTTGAAAATTTGTCAGTGAAAGTCGAATTCAGTGAAATATATCAGTACAAAAAACATCGTTCGAGCCTCATTTAAGATAAATGAATACTTCCATATTCATTTCTTTCAGTCTGGTTGATTGCAAGTAACGGTGATTGACTGCTATGCTTTCTTGGACAGTTTTAATTTTGTAGGGCCAACAAAAATGTCAAGGCAATTTTCGTATTAAAATATCTGGAAGATGAGTGCATAGTTCTCTTTCAGATTTTATGACAGGTGAGTTTGCTCCTACTTTTTCTTTCCTGAAACACCGACGAAGACAAAGGAAAACGACCAAGCGATTGCCAGTTCAATATATATTCCAGCTTTAAAATGTCACATTGCAACTTAAAGTAACAACCAAATGCGTAAGGAACCAAATGATGATAGGCACCATGCATTTTGTACACTTATTTCTGACAAAGGCATCATAATCCAAAGAAATATGTAATTTCGAAGTGTATTTGGCTGAGTGTCAGTTTCATACGATGCAAGAGCATACAGCAGTGGGTAAATTTGTAAAGGGCTCACAAAATAATCATAATTTTCACAGGCGGGTACCTGAAACGAATTTATTCCCATGACTTATGTCACTCTGTTCAGAGAAAGATAAATGATGAAGAAACTCTTCTGTGGAAATAGCTAGGGGGTGTGCCACGTTACCTTTACTGTGAGGAGGATATGTCAGTATATGACGTACAAATGGGAAAGGCGAAGGAAGATGGACCGTACACTGGTAACCATAAACTTAGGTCGAACTGAAACTGCTTTGACCAAAATTATTATAAGATATTCATCTCAGAAACCACTACCCCTAACTTCTCTAACTTAAACGTCAAATTAGCGAATGTGTTCTTCAAGCCATCGCATACCAGTACCGTACTGAGGCAAAAAGTAAATACGTTACAATTTCAACATTGCGTACACTAGAGATCATAGAGAAGAAAGATGGACGGTGTAGTACACGGTTAACATGCAGTCCCTTGTGACTACCTTGAATCGCCGGGAGGGGGAACAGGCTACATTCCAAAGGCTGGCCAAAATATTGTTCCCCAAAATGTGCTGAGTAAGGAATAAATTGCGTATTTTGAACAAAAATACTTCTCGATGGCATACATTTGCTGCACCAAACCTTATCTGAGGGCTGCATGGCCGAGAAGGGAGAGAGGAGGAGACCGGCTCCAACAATTGTTTTGGGGTAGGAGCCGCAAAAGTGAAAGAGCGCCAGCTAAACCTAGTGAACATAGACTATTTGCTGGTCGAGCCCCACTCAGATAGTCTTCTCGTAGTAGTCCCCCACTTTGATACTCTTCCCATACTTCTAGTGAGTATGTAAGTAGTTACGTTGGGTCCCACTGAAGTCCGCCCCCCCCCCCCCACCAGGTTCATACACACACAGATGCAGCCACTGTTTAAAATGGTGTGCTCGACACGATTTCTGTTTTTCCCTGTCTCTTTAAGTTATAGAAAAAAAAAAAAACAGAAATGGAGAGGAATACACCTCCCCTTCATTGGTGAATCCAAAGGGGACAAAGCTGGGCCAAACAAAAATCTTGAGTCCAAGAAATCACTGAATGATTAACAAATAAAATACATCCCCACCCTCCATTGCAAGAGTCCGGACTACGGGAAGCCACTACAGGCGATCTATGGGGTCCTCAGATCAAACGATTTCCTGGTACGCTTAGGAACCAAGTAGAGTTGGCACTCGCTTAAAACAGTCTGCTAACAATTTCATCTAGCGCCACCGTCCCAGGAAAGAATATTTTTTTTCAAAGGAGTAGAATTGCTCCTCCTATTGAAGATCCCTGTCCCACCAAAGTCCAGGCTCCGCTAGTGGTTACCACATTGTAATTACGATTTTGCAACAGAATTTTCTGAAATATTTCAATGAATCTACAGCTCTCGTCTTATGAAGGGGGTGGGGGTGGGGGGGGGGTCTAATTGTGCTGCTTTGATGACCCAGACCGTAAGTCCCAAGGCCCCGGGTTACAACTGACATCAGTCCACATACCTTTCTCCTAGGGACAGTGCGTTTTAGGTGGATTAGATGTTCAGTCATGTAAGTTTCCACATGGGGTCTTATAGCTACTCTCTGGTTTTCCCATATCCTCCCAGCGTAAAAAAAAAACAAAACAAAAAACGAACGACCGTATGGCACACAGTAAACAATGAAACAGCAAACATGCATATGGTATACAGCGTTTCACCTTGACTGAACTGAAAAAGAATGTAGACAAGTAACTGGCGCGAGTTTTGAGCGTCAGTGAGGCTTTGTTGGTGACAGGGCAAGTACCGTTTTAGATTCTGTCTCTTTCAACACTTTGCAATCTTAGCGGGAAAAGGCAGTCGAAAAGTCATCAAAACCTTGCAAATCTGTTCTTATTTCTTTTACAAATATCTTTTATGCCGTTACTGTATGTCAGCACTTGCATAAGCAAGGTGCATGCTGCAAAATTAAGCAATTCAAAAACTTAGTATGATAGCATATGTATGAAAAAGAGTCATTCATGAATTACAATGGGAGTCCTGGTACACTAATTCATTTTGGGTGACTGCATTTTACCTTTATAATTAGTTACATTTGCTGTCTGAATACTGTGTTATGTTGCCTAATGGGATAATTGACGCATTTAGCCGAGCTTTATTCGAAATCTTTTTTTTTTTTTTCATGACTTAGTAAGGCAGTTTATGTGTAGTAAGGCAGTTTAGTAAGTGTTTATGTTTTTTGTAACACGCAATGTTTGTTGTTTAAATGCTTGATTTCAAAATTTCCAATTTTTGTAATATTATGCATTTGCCATACCTTACAATGCATCTTTAAAAGACGAGGTCAACGCGTTGATGATATTATACATAAATACAATCAATTCAATCAATCATCAAAGATGTTTCTTGTTTGCTTGTCAAAACTGATGAGTTTACCAGGATGACTCATCTCCACTTGCAGCCAACAAATCGCCATTCTATATGCAGTTTGATTTAGCATAAAACTCTCCTAATAGCTTACTGCCAATACTGGAGATTATCCTTATGAAATTGTGCAACATATAGGAACACGAAACTACATAGGGTACTACAACAAGTTTTAAATACTGTTTCCGTGCTTATGCATTCGAAACAACGTATGCCAGCAAGCTTCAAATATTTCTGTTTGTGAAGTAAAAATCCGCATATCCTCATTCATTGAAAAAATGTACATAAGCTACCAGTAGTTGATAAACAAATTTTTCTTGGTGAAACCTACTTTCCATTCTCATTTTTTCCAAATAGAATGTTAGTAAGTTTTAAACATTTTACCCCATAATCAGCACTTAAATTAATAAAAAAGATCATATACCCCAAATTTACCGCAAATGTATGGAAGAAGCTTTGGCCTATATATATTTCAACTCCACGTTGAGTGACTGCCAACTTAACAATTTCGAATCAAAGTTTGTATGTTTTTTTTTTCCAACGCCAGTTCAGATGAGAAAAACGTTAGATTGTCTTGGACGAAAACCCACCTTACTTTGACCTCCACAGATCAAACCAGAACCTGGTTGATAAGCTTCATTGATTCAAATGCCACCACCGTTACCCCCTCGGTCCACAGCACTGGTTTTCCTTAGTATACTCTTGCATTTTATACAATATACTGAATAATGATGTTTTCAACAAAAACATGTGAACTTAATTCAGATATTTGGTAACTCATGGATCGGAGGAAGGTACATTCGACATTTCGAAGGTATGGTTAATATATAAACCAATTACTGTAAGTTTAGCACGCATTCAAAGCAAAATGCTGACGCGTTGCAACAGTTTCAAATATTTGACTAATTTTTAACCATGAAGTCACGTAGACTTCATGTTCAGCAATACACGTAAGACTTAATTACTTATCTTGCCATAGGAAACAGTAGTTTTTAATAGTCTTCAAGGGATAATTCTTCTTCTCTTAATAGATTATGTAGACCAATTAAATGCAATTTGCTAACAGAAAAAGAGTTTCTTGTACTGATTCTTAGCTTATTTAAATTTATGACATAGCTTTCAACTTGAATATTTGTGAAACCACTTTATCAAATGTACACTTCCGTAACTTCTCTAGCGCTTTCAATACAGTATTTCCAAATCAGCTATTGAAAGATTTATCAACATTTAGTGAATAACGGTGACCTACAAATTGGCTTGATTTAGTTGCACCTGGATAGACAAGGAAGGAAAAACTAAATAAAGGCCTGTAACATACCTCTGATACAAAAGTTGGTATGCCTTATGGAGGAACTTTACCGACAATACTTTTTACTATTTATGCAAATAAATTCAATTGAATTTATCTCAGTTGTGAAGTGTGCTGATGATACGGCATTGTCAATCAAAATGTCAAAGATTATGGTCACATTGAATTAAGCAAATTATCAAAGAGTTGTAGTTGATGTTTTTTCTACATGTTATGCCAGAATTTATTACTAACTCGAAAGAGATCGAAAGAGATGTGTTTTTCAAATTTACTAACATTAATCACGAAAGGTTTTCATTGCCAAACTCTACATACAGGGGTCTGTTTTTGAACGTGCTTCGAAAATATTTTCCCTTCTAATATATGTTGTGCTAGTATGTTGGCACCACAAATACAAAGATAAAATTTCCAAGTTCTCAAAGAGATAATGCATTTAAGAGAGTATATTAAAGTAACCAAAAAATTCATCTTCTAGGTGGATAATGAATTTGTTACAAAGGACAGAAAAAATTCTATAATGACCGGCAACACCCTCTGCATCCTTCCTTAGTGAGTCTTAATGTACGTATATACAAAAATATAAGCATACATTCCAAACTAAGTACCTTAGGAAGTTTAAAAGATTTAGTTCCATAATCCCCAATTAGTTTATTTGTGTATCCAAAACACCACACTTGATTAATTTAAAATATTTTCACTTTATGACAAGCAGGTCGTTCGCACACATGCATTCGAAACAAGACACATAAATTCATTAACTTGTCTGCTTACATATTCAAAGCAAACTATACGTAAGAAAGGCTTAGACGTTTTAGTTGATGAGGATCAATTACTTGTATTACTTGTATTTATTAATTCCAAATAATATACGCGAACAAATGTAAGATTTTAATTAAACATTAATTCGTATATCATACATTCCAAACTAAGTACATTATTAGGTTTACAAGATTTAGTTCCATACTCGCTAATCGATTTTACTTGTGTTTTCCAAACAACATACTTGAGTAAGATAAAATATTCTAGTTTGCTAACAACCAGGTCGTTTACACTCATGCATTCAAAGCAAGACACATAAAGGAGTCAAAAATTCATTAATTTGTCGACATACGTATTCAAAGCAACCTATGTAAGAAAATGTTTTAATTGACAAGGATACATTACTGTATTTATAAAGTCTAAATAATATACGTGAGTAACTTAAAAATATTTTAACTGATGATCATTAATTATAATGTACAGATGCATTCCGAACTATGCACATTAGGAAGTTTACAATATTCTCGTTGTATAACCATCAACTTGTTTTACAATCATGCATTCAATATGAGACACACGTCAGCCAGTCAACCTAAAATATTTTAGTTGCAACAATACAAACAATAAGTAACCCAGATTTAAACAAAACGTAATCCTGATTAAAATACTTTAATTGGTAACCATCAATTCGTATAACCTTAAGCATTCGACACAACAAGTTAAGAATATTTTATTTTTCAATACTCAGGGGAGACAATTTGAAAATTATTTCGTTATTGTATTTCTAGCTATCCAATTGTTCACAACAAGACACCCAAGATTCATAACATGACACCCAAGCGAGTCTAAAACATTTTAACTGCAGAGTGAACGGTACTCACTAGTACGTGTATCCATGCATTCTAAACAACACACCTACACAAATTTATGATTGTAAATGGTAACCATCAGCTATTATATACTCATGTATTCTAAACTGTCAACTATAGTCAGAATAGTTTATTTAGTTTACATTATAACTATTCATTGTAGGCTACAGTCACAAATTTCAAAATGTATAATCAAGTTGCTTAGAAACAGTGAATTCATGTGCCCATACATTCTTAACAATATACCGTACCTAAGCAAATCAAACATGTTTTATTTTTAACATCAGTTTGTGTACTCTTTTATTTGAGGCAACGTACCTAGTATATGTTAGCTAGTAACCATCAATTCTTGTACACACTCCAAACAATAGTGAGCAAGTTTAAAATAATTCTCTTTTCATCTTTATTTGTCATATATCGTGTGGTTATTTTAATTTAGTAACTTAGTAACTTTACTTTTCAGCCTGTTCAGCCTGTCGTGCTTATAAAATAATATTTCTTCAATACGAAAAACAAATTTAATAATAGAAATTGTTTCTATTAGTCTTGATGAACTGAGATTTACAGGAAGAAAAGAAATAATTTCAATACAAAATCAAGAAACTGTGTGGATGGCGAAGACTATAATAAAAACCAAAAAAAGGTGCATATTGCTTAGAAAACACACATTATTTAAGCAGAAGCATCTTTCCTGCGTCTGAAATAAAAGTAGAAGTAAACGCACACCCTCCAAAAAGATGTTCAATTGATACAATGTTAGTTTGACAAGATGTTCATAGATCCAGGTAAGATTTTTCCATTAAAAAAAACTATGCAGAGAGGATTCCTTTGTAAAAGCCTGAATTGAAAATACTATTTTGTTTCATTTGAAGTAAAATATTTGCAGTAAACATATTGGACCCGATTTGATTAGTTGGCATCAGGTATATGACAGGTATACATGTACTAGAGGTACCAACTAAGCTTTGTTTTTTGCTTTGTTTTAGCTTAGGTTCCATTGCATGTGAAGATGGTCATCGACAACGAAGGCAGACACAGGATAGACCAAGTGGACGAAGATTCAGGAAGAACAGAGACGCTGGACACATCGCGACACACACCGCGACTCACACCATGACCCACACGACCGCCACAAGAGAGCGCAGAGACCAGGGAACCACAAGGATCACGAGGAAGACACAGGGCGACAAGGTAACAGAGGCAGGATAGGACCAGTTAGAAGAAGCAGGACGCTCAAGACGACACTGGAGTGTGGCATCAGGTATGGGTTTGAATTACAGGTACCAACTAATCGTTCTTCTTTTTGTTTTGTTTCTTTTAGGGTAGGTTTCAGTGCAGATAGACGCAGAATAGACCACCAGGATGGAGACACAGAATAAGCCCAGGACCAACGAAAAGAGGAGGGTAGGCACGGGGTGATGCATCAGGTATTACCGGTATTATAGGTACCAACTTACAGGTCTTTTTTTTTTTTTTTGCTTTGTTTCTTTTAGTTTAGGTTTCATTGCAGATTAGATGGTCATCGATGACAAAGACGCAGGCTAAACCACCCGAACAGAGACGCGGGATATGCTGAGAAAGACCATCGAACGATAAGAGGGCACACAGTGGAGACATGCCACAAGGAGTGTGGCATCAGGTATAACTGGTAGTATAGGTACAAACTATTACTTGTATCATATTACATCTTATTGTATTATATCATATTATATTATATGATAGATAAATTGATAAATAGATATTGATAGATAACCATTGATAGATAGACCTTGATAGATAGACTTTGATAGATAGACATGGATAGATAGATATACATTGATAAGTGGACATTGATTCATAAGTATTGATAGATAGACATTGATACATAGGCATTGATAGATAGACATTAATAGATAGACATTAATAGATAGACTTTGACAGATAGACATGGATAGATAGACATGGATAGATAGACATTGATAGATAGACATATGCATTGATATCATATTCATTTCACATTGATATGATATTTAATTCATTTCATGTGATACTTCACATTGATATGATATTTATTAAACATCGATATGATATTCATGTCACATTGATATGATTTTACATTGATATGATATTGATTTCACATTGATATGACATTCATTTCACATTGATACAATTTCACATTAACATGATATTCATGTAATATGATGTTATTTTCACTTTACATTGATATGATATTCATGTCACATTGATATGATTTTACATTGATATGATATTGATTTCACATTGATATGACATTCAATTCACATTGATAAAATTTCACATTAACATGATATTCATGTAATATGATGTTATTTTCACTTTTCATTGATATGATATTCATGTCACATTGATATGATTTTACATTGATATAATATTGATTTCACATTGATATGACATTCATTTCACATTGATACAATTGCACATTAACATAATATTCATGTAATATGATGTTATTTTCACTTTACATTGATATGATATTTATGTCAAATTGATATGATTTTAAATTGATATGATACTGATTTCACATGATGTGATATTCACTTCACTTTAATATGATATTTATTTCACATTGATATGATATTCATATCACATTGATATTACATTTATTTCATTTGATGTAATATTTACTTCCCATTGGTATGATGTTAGTTCCACATTCATATGATATTAATTTTACATTCATATGATTTCACATAATTTCTTATTGAATTGATATTCACTTTATATGATGTGATTCTCACTTTTACCACATTGATACGATATTCATTTTACTTTGATATGATATTCAATTCATATGGTGTGATATTTACTTCACATTGATATGATATTCATTTTTTAATGGTACGATATTCTTTACATACGATGTGATATTTACTTTACATTGATATGATATTTAATTCACATTGATATGATATTTATTTTACATTGATATAATATTTATTGAACATTTATATGATATTCATTTTACATTGATGATGACACTTAAATCACATTAATATGAGATTGCTTTCACATTGATATGATATTTACGTCATATGATGTGATATTCACTTAACATTGATATTATGTTCCTTTCACATTGATATGATAGTCAATTCATATGATGTGATGTTTGCTTCACATTGATATGATATTCATTTTACATTGGTATGATATTCTTTACATACGATGTGATATTTACTTAGCATTGATATGATATTTTATTCACATTCATATGATATTTATTTTACATAGATATAATATTTATTGAACATTGATATGATATTCATTTAACATTGATAAGATATTTATTTCACATTGATATGATATTCATTTCACATTGATATGATAATTATTTTACATTGACATAATATTCATTTCACATTGATAAGATATTCATTTTTACACTGACATGGTATTCATTTCAAATTGACATGATATTTCTTTTTTGATATGATGTTTATTTCCCATTACAATGATGTTCACTTTGCAATAATGATATGATATGATATGTTAATGATATTTATGATATTTATTTTACAGTTATATGAAATTTAATTTCTAAGAATATGATATTGATTTAACATTGATGCGATATTGATTTCACGTTGATAAGACATTGATTCAAAATGATATGATACGGAATTCCCATTGACATGATATTGATTTCACATTGTCATAATATTGATTTGCTGATACGATTCTCATTTCGCATTGATATGATATTATCTTCACATTGATAAGATATTTTTTCTCATTGATATGATATTAATTTCACATTGCTTTTACATTTCACATTGATTTTCATTTCACATTGAATTGGATTTTGATATTGTTTCAACTTGTAAAACCTCCTTGGTTTCAATATTGATTTTATTTTGGTTTGATATTCATTTCATGTTGATTTGATATTGATTTCATGTTGAGTTTGTATTTATTTTATATTGGTTTGATATAGATTTCAAGTTGATTTGATATGGGTTTCATACTGGTTTGATATTGATGTGATATTGATTTAATATTGATTTTGCATTGATTTCTCATTGCTTTGATGTTGATTTCTTATTGATTTCACATTGATTTTATAATGATTTGAAATTGATTTTATATTGATTTGATATGCATTTTACATTGAATTGATATTTATCTTTCATTGATTTGACATTGACTTCCCATTGATTTGGTATTGATTTCATAGTGGTTTGATATTTATTTCGTGTTGATTTCATATTGAAATCCACACCATTTTAGGTTTTCATTTTATGGTATTAACAATTAAATCTGAATACTTGTTATTTCAGAGTCTCAGCATGATATGGCAGATAGACAGCAGCCAACAACAAAACCATTGCTCTTTACTCCTGCCTGCGCGATAGTATATTGGCTAATGAAGGGATACATAATAGACGCGGGACTTTTTCGAGGAAAATGACTGCAAGGGGATTATTGCCAGACAGTACGGCGAAGAAGAATTCCAAAGAGAAAGCTACAATCGTGGGAGAGCATGAAGGGATTGCTGGTCATAGTGTCCAGGATCAGAAACTATTACATGGATGGTGGGAGATACAACATCAGGTAAATGAAAGTTACAATGAAATAAAAAAGTATGATGTGGCCCTCAAAATGTCGTGTGTTAATCGTGTATTTCCATTTTTAACTCATACCTTCGATTGCATTTTACAGATCTCCATTGCCACTGAGTCGTAGACTTCCTAAAATAGCTACCCATTTTTTGCCTAATGCCAGGAGGGGGGAGGGGAGAGGATCAAGACTTGCTTCGATGTGTGAAGAGCGATGTAAGTACCAGCATTTTGACAGCAAAGAGAGCAGTACAACTGTTATAGTTAACATATAATATTATGCCATTGGCAAAAGAGACACATGATATCATGTATAATACATAGTACTTCATACGTAAGTTAGTACAACATCAGCCAGCAACAATATTTTCTTGTACTTCACAGGGCATCAGGATCAGTAGTGTGCAGATTTTGTAAAGATATTACCAGTTTCCAGTTATGCCAGGAGGAGTGGATCAACACTTGCTTCGAGGTTTAAAGAGCTTTGTAAGTTATTCAAATCTGTCAGTTTCGCCCTTGATGGAAATGCATGCAGTGCAATAACTGATAAGTTTTATACATGACTATGTTAAAGACACCTCTTACTGTGCAATTATCAACAGAGAGAAACTATAGTTAAAGAACGATGTAAATGGCGACACACATGATGACTCATGACACAACATATTCCAGAATGTGACTGCTAGATGTCTCCCAATTACTACACCAACCTTTAAGAGCTTTCACACTGCAATGTAATTTGAAAGTAATTTTACTCATAAAAATTGTTTTCTGTTTGATTGGATAGGTGGCATAATAATGTAACACAGGTAGTAACGATACTTCGATACTTTTCTTTGTGTCTTCATGTACATTGAACATCAATTGAAAAAGCATCATTAGAAAAAGCAGCCCTGCACGAAGAATCGAAGGCTCTTATTCCTGGTTAATTGGACAACATTAGGCAGGTTGTCTTGCCAGAGACAATACTTTTGAATGTTTTAAGCTTTTATCATTTTTATTTGTTATTTTTGAAATGCTGGTCTTTTAATCGTGCGTTGCAAAGATATTCTTCTCAATGTTAATTGTTTCTTAATGTGTGGGATGTAGAGTTCAATTTTCATTTGTTCACAAGAAGGGGGCAAATTAGCATTCTGGGAAAGTGAGTTCATTGCGGTAGAGGGTATCCAGTATTGCACTGTGGGCTATTTTCTTTCTCTTTTGTAATTTATCACACGCAAGGTAAACGAATAATTAAAACAAACTGAGTATACACATCATTATGGAAAAATTCATGCAATCAGTTCACTGGAATCATTGCATAAAATGTTCTGTAATGGAAGAAGTAATCGTAAAAGTATTATGTATTATATTCCGATTTTAGCACCAGTCATATAAACTACACACTGGCATCATTGTGTACTTGTTTGGAATTTTTATTTATTTGACTGCATCTCTAATCTGGTATGTGCGCAACAAAATTCAAAGTAACTATTGCACTGACTTACATTTTCAACCATGATGTTGCAGCGGAAATGCCGCATATAACATAGTAAGCTGGCAACACATATTACATACATGTTAATCGTGGATGCATGTAAAACATGGACGCATCCACGGTTTTCCCATGACTTGATTACCACAGAGGACTCTCAGTAACTTCATTAAATATTTTCAGCATCTTGACAATAAATAAATGTAAATGCAGGAATTTATAAATGGGAGTTTGCATGGGTTTTTAATCCAGGAAGCATCCATGTTTTCAACATCCTTGACTTTTTTTATTCAATCATTAATAGTACTTCTTTCTGGCCGGTACCGATGGAGTGAATCTGAATCTACTCCATTATGCTTCTGTTAAGGCACTCTCAATTGATTGGTAAACATAAAACTGTAACATGCAGTTTACGGGGCTTGGGATTAAGGGCCATTTCATGCAATGTGGGCGCTATTTTATCGGTAAGGGGAGGGGGGGGGGGACTAGTCCTACGAGACGAATGATGCCGCTCCGCTTCCTAAGTACACCCGTACTTAGGAGAAAATTCTATTCCCCATTAGCCGGCTGGTTAATGGATCAACTTATTTAGTCTTTTAATGCAAATTTTTTTCTAATGCCGACAAACAATATTTCATCAATATGCCATTCTTGAGTTGCGTTTGATATTGAAATGAAAGTGGTCAGGGGAGGGGTTATGGGTATATGAATGATAACAGTAGGTCTATGTACCATTTTTTTTTCTTATCAATAGTTCTGGTTTTAAATATACAAGTGTTTCATACTGAAAAAGTTACAGAAAGTGGACAGATGTTGGTCCTCGGACGCGGCATTTTTGCCATGGTGGAGATGGTCACATGTAAAAAGTAACTATCCGATACCCGTGACTTAGCCAACCTGCAGTGAATAGTCCTTTCTACATACTTTCTCTGTTCTTACTCTATACTCTACATACTTTCTCTGTTATTTTCTCAGTTCAAACTTACATATTCTTAGTTACAAAATAACTAAGCAACGAAGTAACATAGTTACAAAGTAACACTATGTCCTTTCTATTGTAACCCAATGTCTTATGGAAGCTGTCATTGACTAGTAAAATTAAAGGGAAAATAACTATCCAATCCTTTAAATCGTCTTTGAATTTTTTTTTTTATTGATTGGCCATTCGTTTATAACTGCAATTGTCAATGATACCTTACTTTAATGTTGTGTTTGTTTTTTTTATTTTTGTTTCCTTTCTCTATATTCAATTCTTTGTTCATATCTCAAATTTATAAAAGTAAATCTATAAAAGTAATGTGTTAACATGTTTGGAGTGGAGTTTTTTATCATTTCTTTCATGTTTTTCCTGTATACGGTAGGAATTTGGCAATATATCATAGTCATATAGATATAAATCTATACATATAGATATAAGATCATGGACGCATCCAAGGTTTCCCATAAATATCGATTGCAGACACTCCCTAAAATGACTTTCAGCGTCTTGACGATTAACAAATCTCAAGGGAATATTACATGATAGGTGTTTATAGCTTCAGGGTAACAATTTTTTTTCCACATATATTTGTGCAATTTTTTTCAATCTATATGCCCTTATTCATCTGCAACTTAAGTCGTCTGTATTCATAACCAATACGTAAAAAGCCTGCATATTTAGGAAATGAGTAATGAAAAACAACTTACGTATCAGAAGGTAATAAGTTTATGACCTTGGCGGATAAAGAATTTATTTCGGTTTGTAAATATGTAAGTATGTACATATATCTTGCAACAGAATCATCATTATTTGCCTAAATAGCAGCCAAGGAAATTGTACTTTCTCCTTTTTTGTGTTTTATTTCACATAATAAAGCAATTAAACAAAACATACAAATTAACTGAGTGTTCGTGTCTGTTGAAAAATTCATTTTACTGAAATAGTTGAATAAAATATCTAGATGTCAATCGTGAAGGTGTAACGTACTATCAAAGATGTGACAATTGGGACCCGACCCTCAAAAATTACCCCCCGTTGAGTCCATTTATTAAACTACAAGTCGCAATGACAGTACAGCCAAGTCATACATTACAATACCATAGACGGTTGGAAAAAACCATGCAGCTAAACCACCTCAAAAATAGAAAAGTGTCCCCACTCCTTTGGCGTTGAGTCCCCCGTTGAGTCCTGATACGAAATTTGTCACGAGATTGCTATCTTGTGACGGGTGTACATTACAAAAATGTAAAAGCTGACACCATAACTGGTTGGAAAATACCCAACCGTCCTCCCCCACACACCTACACTAGTCAGCTCACAAGCAAACGTTGAGAGATCATACAACAGGCTGTTTGCAAATTATTGCTTGACTGGACCTAAAAACTGAGTGAAATCCACTCCATTCCCTCCCCCAGTATTCCAACCAACTCCCAAGTTCCCCATTTTTGCAGATTTTCAGATTCCCTAACCGTTTTCACTAACCATTTTCCATAACCATATTCCCTAACCCAGACCATATTTTGCAGATTTTGCACGCCATATTTTGCAGATTCCCTAACCCAGTACCCCTCCACGTCGTGTGTTTTGCATTTTTATCAAACTTTTCATACATCAAAAGCGCAGTGGGTTAACCAATGAGGGGTAGGGGTAGGGGGATATAGGTTCCCTGACCCTGATAAATTTTGGCAAATTCTAGAAATTTTGGGAAGTAATATTTTCTTTCCCACTCCTCAAAACTGAACAATTCTTATTTTTAACAATATTTTCCCAGATTCCGTGTGTCACTGCGGCATGAAACGTGCTTGACTCGCGTTCCACAGAAATTCTCCCTGGACACAGAAGGTTGAAAGTGTTGGTGTTATTTGGATCGGTGCATGCAGTGCGCAGTAGGTCTGCATGACCAGTCACCAACAAAACTTACATGTCGGACGTCTTCAATTACAATAGTCAAAATGTCAATAAGAACAATTGTCAACATCGTTCACTCTACTTCCAAAGTACTCTACCCTGAAAATGCTCTGTCACAGTGTTAATTGGACCGATTAAATACCTTTTGGTTTTGGACAAGGATCATTCTGACACTGATTTTGAGGTGTCAGAGGTGACAGAATTACGAAAAATGAGGTACCTTTTTTTCAAATCTCCACTGTTCACATTGTTATTCAGAATTAAATACACTCAGTAAGGCCTGCAATGAACGCCGCAAAGAAAATGAGAAAGAAGAAAAACTGTTATCAGGAATTCCTGAAGATCTTTCTTTTAAACTTTGGTTGCAGAGACGTGAAATTTAGGTAAGATCTTGCATTTTGGTGGATCGTGCATTATCCATTTAATGCATGGTCCAGTGTACCGTTAATGCAAGGGCCAATGTTGATTAATCTTTAATTAATTTACAGTTATTGCTTTGTTACCAAGGCTAAAATTACTGAAGAAAAATCTGAAAAACTACATGTACTACGAGAGGACGGAATTTTGATAGGGAGAATTTATTTCGGGACGGATTATATGCATCAATTTTGTGTGTCCTCCACACCCCATAAAAAAAAAGAAAAGTCGTGAGTGCGTCTTTTTCATACCTGACAAGACGTGAAATTTTGTGGCTCGTTGCCGTTTTGTTTCATGCTACAGTTGACATGTAAGCTGTTAGTGTCGTCAAGATGTATCAAATTCAAGCCCTAGAAAAACCTGACGTCATTGTTATTCTCAGACCATTTTATTTCTAGAGCGTTACTGCAATAATTACAAGCGGAAGTCATGAACAAGACGCATTGGCAATCCCTACACCCTTAAGGGATTTAAAGAACATTATTGTATTACATATTGTTCAATTATCAAATTGAAATAACTTCCATGTTTATATGCTTCTCATTACTTTCCAAAGGAAGAGCTGTAGATCGTGTATTCGCAATAGACAGGTATTTGTGAAAGAGGATGGCATCGTGATGGAGACGATGGAATCGTCTTACCTATGCATAAAATCTTCGCTTGCAGATTTTTGAAGTTACTCTTTAACAAGCATTTACAGATTCGATATTTAACAGACAAAACCCAGAGCAGTGTTTTTCGAACAGCTGCCTATCCTAAAACCATTTTTATTCATATATGTATATACAGTGCATGAGTAATATAAGGACATCCATTGCGCTGGCAAACTGTGACAGCAAGGTTTGTGAATGGAATTGCAACTCTTTCGGGAGATGAGCGGATCTCTTCATGCAAAGAAAGTACAAAATGCTACCTTTTCTTTTGCTAAACAAGAATCAACTCACATGAAACCTGCTAGAGGAGGACGCGTTCCTCCCCCCCCCCCCCCCGAACTGTTCAATTGTGTTATTTTCTTTGCGTGTGTTTGGATCGTGAAATCTATTTTCTATGGTTGTCTCACCATATTTTCATCTAATTAGCTGAAGAATACGACGACCTTTCCTAAACGATAACTACAAAGTACGATAGTTATTATAAAGAATTCAGGACAAATTCGTGACACCGCCTTAATTCAATTGAGTTGGCTACACCAAATCCTCAGCCATATCTGAGCCAAATCTAGGATTTGTATTTAGCTTTAACAAACTTTGGCAGATATAACTAGACATACGACACTGAGTTCAGGCTGATTTGTTTTAGTTCATATCGGACCCCCCCCCCTCCCCGTTGTAAAGTTGTGGTTGCTGGTGAGTTTAATGTTCATATTGAGGATCCTGCTAAACCAGGCAATTCATTATAGTGCTGGTTTACATCAGTATGTGAGATACAACTCATCATTTTCGTCATATTGTTCTTGCAAGGGAGGCTGACGGATACATGAATGTAAGGTGGAGGGGAATGATCTATGAAGTCAGTCACATTAGAAATGAAAAGGAAGGATCTTGCAATATTACGCTATTGGTCAATTCATGGGTAGCAACAATTTACATACCATGATGTATACGATTGTGTAATTCTGATTGTTCAACGTCGTACACCTCATGACTTTCTACCCCGGGAAGGGTCAGAGCCACGAGGGGCCCAGCACTTGTCATCAATCTGCAAAAGCCTCTTGTGCCATCTACTAAATATTTTTAATATGAAACGAATTTCTGTAGTATTTAAAGCTGTAATAATAAATCTCGCATAATGGATCTAATTCCAACTTGGTTGTTGAAGGACACATCTTCAAGCATTATAAATTTAGTGCACCATGCAGTCAGCCTATACTTGTAATAACCTGTTACTCAAGTGAACTGGACGGTAATAGACATAACACAATTCCAACTGATTTTCATTCAAGTTTTCATTCATTAAAACCGAAGGCCAACTCTTTTCTTGATACATGTCACACAACCTGTAAGTTGCAGTACCTACAGCTCAACAGTTGATTACTTGTTGCATAAACTAGCATGTAAAGTGAATGGTACAGAAAAGAATATAATAATCCATATCTAATGTAAATAGAAAATATGGAGGACATGAGGCTAACATTACATGAAAACATAAACGAAGTTAATTTTTTATCATGGCACAAGTATGAAGTTACAAACTGCATGAAGCAAATGTATGATCAAACCATCAAATTACGTGTCAAGGCAATCTTAGTTACATATAAATCTATGTTATGGTTTCCACACTCATTTTCTGAAATCAGCAAAGAGAATAGGAAGTTCAAGAAGAAGAGACCAAAATTGCACATATTAATGATCATGAGAGCAGAAACCATTTACTACCTATAAAATCAATGTTTTACTTTTCCATGACATTCCCAGGACCAAATAAAAGTTTTCCCTGATCTTTGTCATATATTAACTTTTGAGCTATAGCAGCAAAATTCAAAGTAACATGAGGTGAAGAAGCACATTTTGATGTTACAAATAAGAATATATTTTGATACTTCGAGTGAGAAAGCAACAATGTTCCTTTGTAAAAAATTCCATAATTTTCCCATGATTTCACCCAATTTCCTTGAATTTCAAAAGTTTTTTCATGCCTTGCAATAATTTTTCAAAGTTTCATGGCTTTTCTAGGTTTCCAGGAACCCTGTATGACAACAGATAAAACACAAATACTATGGTGTTTGTTATTAATTACTACATTATGGGCCATTCTGTGTGATATCACCAAAAGTTGCTGCTGGAGGGACACTCAAACAATTTCAGCTTTGTGTAGACTACTCTACAAAAAAAAGCATGTCCTGATAACTTTGCAGACATTTTCTCAATTTTAACCAGCATTTTGACCTTCTGGGAATTAGCAGCAAATTGGCAAGTTCTCATTTTTACAGTCTTGTAACATTTTGGGGATTTGACCTTGACCTCGTGACATTAGACCTTGTGACGTCATCAATATTAAAAAAAAATCCCACACAAAATCATGCCATCATTCATTCATAGAGATAATGCTAAAATGTGTTTTTCGTTTTCGTGACCTGTACTCCCCTTGACCTTTGACGTCATCGGACATAACCGGGCAATACCTAAAGTTTATGTGTCCCTCTGTATGGATTATGGTTTTGAGATTAGGAAATTGACAATTTGAAAAGTGTCTTCCGTGACTGTTACCGTCGATAATAGACATACACATGCTCCTAAGTGTCTTGTCATATGAATGAGTTACTGTCTGTCATGATGATTGTAATACGTCTAAAAAAACAAACGGATGATATCCTATGATATGTTTTCTCTGGAAAAAACGTCAAAGACAGAACTGTTTTGTAACAACACGAAACCGACCACCGTCTGCCAAGACATTGTATTTCAGTTTAACATCTCCTCCCAGCTTCATCCAGCAACAACACACCCTGCGGTCAAAGTGACATTTTAAATCTGAAGACTGCACATGATATACCAGTACTTTATAAATGCTCCCCCCCCCCCCATCCAAAACGCACACCTTGGTTGGCCACTCAGCGATCTTTCTCAACCCCGTCACCTCAAAGGAAGTCGAGTCAATGACAAAACAGCAAATTGTAGTTCAGTAATGAAGTTCGCTATTGCAAAGAGTTTGATACATGTTAAAAGTTTCTGCTCTCGCTTGCCAATCGGCATCTTCTTTTTTATTTTATTTTATTACTATTTTTTGTCTTTAGCCTCCGCGACGTTACACTTATTGTATAAGGATTATTGTGCCTTGATGTCGCTATTCTTTGTACTGTGACATGTTAAGGAACTTGAAGAAACACACTATGATGCGAGAAGGGGGATTGTGGGGATTAAAACCTCAACGGGGATCCTTCCACAACAACTTCTATAGTTGCATTTAAATTTATGCAAAAGAGGGAGATGGCAACAAAGAAGAAAAATATTTTCTTCGTGCTCTTAAGCTGTTAAAGAATAGAGGTTGAAAAGGATCGTTTTACACTGTACTTGGTAAGACTGGAGGGAGAAACAGGTGCTCAGACTTGGCTATTGAGAAACAAGGAACTTCCCTGCACCTGGAAAGGATTAAGCAACAGCTAATCAACAGTACTGCTAATTCGATAACAAAGAATTGACAAACCTCGTGTTCGCGAAAGCTCTTTTTTTTTGCGAGATTGTCCAATCGCAAAGACGAAAACAGTTCCTAGGGTCACTCCTATTGGTCTTCAAGCTCACATTATATATTTTGAGCCTTTGCCTCAGACGCTATCTTTTTAGTGACTTTCAGAAACACTTTATACAAGGTTGGATATTTTGACGTGAAGATGCTCAGTTGTTTTCACTTTTGACATAGCACATGGCATATACTGGCGACTTTAAGACACTGCCGTTCCCTTGAACGCTATCCGTATAGAGAAAAAATCCTACCCTATTTATTTTGCGTTATGACTTAAAGTGATTTTTATCGCATTGCAATATTTATTTAAATATGCAGGACATGGAAGACTAAAAATGTTACCGCTTTATGTTGTACAAGTCTTATGACTACCGTCAGTGCATATACTGTGGACAGAGTCAGTTTCTACACACGTGTTCAAAAGACTCATGGACAACGAAACTCTGGCTCCATAAACCTACGTGACCGTGGAAATCTTTTGAACTTCGTAAAAGATAGGAAGGTTTTAATTTCTAACAAGTTGGTTCGGTTCTAAAAACAGAAATTTTGACAAACAGAAGGCAGTTCTCCGCCATGCCTACCACAGAGAGTAAGGTGGAGTGTTGTGAGTGAAGAGAACATTTTCTCTCAAACACTGGATACGTTTAACATTCATTGGAACTTTTTTCACGGAGATGTTTACTTTTGATTGGATTTTTGTGCGAGGAGTTTTCCAGTCGGATTTTTCGAAAGGAGTTTGTGTTTCGTAAGGATTTGTCCAAGTCCACATGTACCTCAAGTAAGACAATTCATATTTTATTCACTAAATATGTGAGTACATTTATTCCACCCCCCCCCCCCTCTCATTTGTAGTGTTGTTAGTGCCAGTTCCTTCTGAAGTCGAACTGCATGAGCCTTAAATGCCGAATTATGTTGTTGGTAGCATTTGTAACTTAGCTTTAAAATGAGACGCCGCCTCTTCAATGCTAC
Source organism: Stichopus chloronotus (assembly GCA_021234535.1). Taxonomy (NCBI): domain Eukaryota; kingdom Metazoa; phylum Echinodermata; class Holothuroidea; order Aspidochirotida; family Stichopodidae; genus Stichopus; species Stichopus chloronotus. The sequence continues at coordinate 22,860,790 of CM037843.1, forward strand.
CCCCACATATGATATGAAGTAAATTCTTGTAAAAATTTTTATTTTTTTTCACCCGACAGATGAATACAAAGAAGGTATATTACCACAGTCAGCAGGTGGTGAGTCTTAAAAGACGGTGCACCAATCCAGCGTGAGACCGCTGTTAAAGGATGATTTTAGTATTGTCTACAACTAAAAATGAAATTGCAAATATACCTTTGAAATGTTCCTATGTGCTTCATGAAATCTTTCGTTGCTTTATTCGTCCTAAAACATTGCAAGATCGGATATAGGCTGATTTGGAGTCCGTAGCGCTAGACCGTAGTGTATTACACTGAGGGCAAGTTTTACTGAGCTAACTCACAAAGCTGCTACGGGTTACATCGAGAATCCGTACAGTATCTGTAACTTAGTATAAATAGCCTAAACGCTGTCTACAACAGGGGGGATAGGTAAACAGGCGAGCTAGCTCGGTAGGGTGTTACGGATTTCTCATTTATGCAAAAATTTTAAGAATATCTGATTTGAATCCGTAATATCTGTAACTTGTGTAGGCCTAAGGACCATAAAACGAACACCATGACAGAGACGAAAGGGAGTCACTCATCGCTCCAGAAGTTCTCCACATGTGTGATTAAAACACTGACATTGTGTAATTTTGAGGTACTCTGCAGTTTCGAATTTGCTGTCAAGCAGCAGAACCAATTGAGCCAATCAGCCAAAAATGTCCCTAGGGTGATGAGTGGCTGCCTTTAAAACATCACATTCAGCGGTACGGATTCTAAATGTAATGCCCCACAAAATCAAATATAGTAAGAATCTGAAGTCATCCTTTAACATTGTTTAACCCATTGAATCTTTCCTTACAGGGTCTTTCCACAGGTCACTTCTTTTTCAGGTACATGGAAAGGTAGGTACCCACCAAACGGATGGATGCTGATGGCACATAGCGCAGTAAACCTTACACTGTAAGACTGGTAAGTATGGCGTAATGAAACATTCTTTACCTGAAGTCAGTTCTTTCCGTTTGTCTCCGTAACGCTTTTTTTTATTTTTTCTGTAAAGATTTTTTTCCTCTGTAAAGACTTTTTTCCTCTGTAAAGACTTTTTTCTCTGTAAAGACCTTTTTTTCTCTGTAAAGACCTTTTTTTCTCTGTGAAGATTTTTTCCCTGTACACTTTTTGTCTCTGTAAAGATTATATCTCTGTAAAGACTTTTTTCTCTGTAGAAACTTTTTTGTAAGTACTTTGGGATCTGTAAACGGGAACATGCCTGTGTTGTAAAACGCTAACTATCAAGCAAACTGATTTCCCTCTGGCTTGTTTATGAAACCAAGGTGTAAATCAGTTCGTTTTATCTGTCAATAAAATCGTGAATCTTTTTGTATATATCCAGTTGAATGTCAATAAACCTGCACTACAAACCATAAATTGTCCTGTCTTTTCTCTGCAAAAACTGAATGCAAAATGCATCTACAGCGTAACCTACTGCAAACTCTTGCGAACTGAAATCAAACCGTACAATGAACTGTAAGACACTCAATGAATGAGTAGCGAAGGTCAAATGTGCCATGACCGCATAGCACAAAACATGCACAACTAGGCTACTGGGAATGCAATCAATATTTACAGTGCTACATCAATATATGTGAGGAATGATGACGTCATTAAATTCACTCACTGTGTTAAAGCAATTTTCTTTTTTCTTTTTCAGTTGCCTTCTTACATGATCATCGACATGGCCATATTACCAACAATTCGGGAACAGCAAGATCAAAATTATAAGCATGATTAAAATATCTCTTTTGACTTCAACCAAATACAGTAAAACTAAACGTTATGAGTTTTAACAGTTTTATTTTTTTATCTTTTTCAGTTTCACCGGCTCTGATAGACGATTTGCATGGACCATTCACTCAAGTAGGGACAGTGGAGACATTTAGTATAAAGTAGGGTTTAAATGCCGCTTCGAGTAACATAACGTATATTTGTTGGGTAGACTAGTAAGGAAAACCGAGGAAGCCTTACTCTCAAGCAAATGTAAATGTAGGAACAGAAAGAAAGAAAATGTTGGAACCAATAACTTTGAAAGAGTAAGATTTGCATAATGTACTTACCTTTTTATATTATTCTTTATCAAGTAGAGTAGTAAGGAAAGCCAATTGCACGAGGAAGCCTTACTAAAGCAAAACAAACAACTTTGAGGACATATGTATTAACTGGTGTTAACCAATTGTGTACCTCGCATCAGATACCAATTAATGAATATGACTAATCGATTTGCATGGATTTTAACATTTTCTTTTCTTTTACAGTTATCTTCACTGTTTTGTGTCTCTCATGGACCATCCACCTCGATAATCTCATAGTTTTACCAATAAGTGGGGAAAGATCGCCAAGTTCACAATTGGGAACATTCACGTTTACCTAGATTCAGGCAGTTGGAAAGAGCGCAAAAACCTTACTGAAGAAAAATAGACGGAAGTTAACTTATACTTTAGCTAGCAAGTACATTATTAAGGAAAACCATAACAGGAAGCCTTACTTCAACTTATAGAACCAAGAACGAAAAGAGTAGTAATGATTTAACGTGTATTTAAATTTATCCAGTACATGAGTAAGGAAAGCCACAACAGGAAGTCTTACTGAAACAAAACGTAACATAAAAATTAGAAAATGTGGACACTGCAACTCATTGACCTAGAGCCTAAAGATTAACATAACGTATAGTTGTTTTAACGTAAACTTAAGCAAGTACAATGGTAAGGAAAGCCATAACAGGAAGCCTTACTTCAATCTATAGAACCAAGAGCAAAAGGAGTAGGAAGAAAGGAAATGTTGGGCTTCAGCCTTTTGAACCATTAAGTTTGAAAGAAACAATTTGCATAGTCTACTTACCTTTTTATCTTATACTTTATCAAGTATGATAGTAATGAAAGGCAATTGAACGAGGAAGCCTTACTAAAGCAAAATTAATAGAATTTTAAGAATTTGTGATGAAGTGACGCTAACCATTATAAATAGCGTAGCTCCGGTCAGATAACCAATTACTGAATATGACGTTATTGATTTGCATGTATTTTAACATTTTTTTCTTCACTTTTACAGGTATCTTCACTCTCATGTAACTTGCATGGACCCTCCACCTCGATTAAGTCTAATAGGTCTACCAATAGGTGGGGACAGTTAAGCCACGTTCAAAGCTCAGACCATTCCCCTAGTTTACCTAGATTCATGCAGTTGAAAAGACACAGTGCAAAAGTCTTACTTAAGCACAGTATGGTTACTTGAAAACAGTCACATAAGCATGACGTTTCAGCAAGTAGAAGAGTAAGGAAAGCCATCAAAGGAAGCCTTACTAAAAACAAAACGTAACATAAAAATTAAAAATGTGGACACTGCAACTCATTGAATCAAGAGAACCAAGAGCGAATACAGTATCATAATGTTAACTATATTTCATTTAACGTATAGGCTAATTTATAAAGTACATGAGTAAGGAAAGCCATAACAGGAAGCCCTACTGAAACGAAACGTAAAAAAATGTGGACACTGCACAATGGTAAGGAAAGCCATAGGAGGAAACCTTACTGCAACTTATAGGACCAAGAACGAAAAGAGTAATATTGTTTTAACGTATATTTCAATTTATCCAGTACATGAGTAAGGAAAGCCATGACCGGAAGCCTTACTGAAACGAAACTAACATAAAAATTAAAAATATGGACACTGCAAGTTATTGACCAAGAGCCAAGTGTAACATAACGTATAGTTGTTTTAACGTATACTTTAGCACGTTCAATAGTAAGGAAAGCCATAACAGGAAGCCTTACTTCAACCTATAGGACCAAGAGCAAAAAGAACAGGAATTGGAAGAAAATGTTGGACTTCAGCCTTTTGTACCAATAATATTTGAAAGAAACGATTTGCATAGTGTACTTACCTTTTTATCTCCTTCTTCATCAAATATGATAGTAATGAAGGCCAATTGCACGAGGAAGCCTTACTAAAGCAAGAATTTGTGATGGATTAAGTGACGCTAACCATTAATAATAGCGTAGATCCTGTCAGATAACCAATTACTGAATATGACGTTATTGATTTGCATGTATTTTAATATTTTTTCTTTATTTTTACAGGTTTCTTCACTCTCATGTAACTCATGGACCCTCCACCTCGATTAAGAATCTAATAGGTCTACCAATAAGTGGGGACAGTTAAGCCAAGTTCAAAGCTCAGACCATTCCCCTAGTTTACCTAAATTCATGCAGTTGAAAAAGTCTTACTAAAGCACAGATACTTGAAAACGATCCAACTGACCATAGCCTATGAAATTAATAACGAACAGAGTAACATAAGCATGACGTCTCAGAAGTAGAAGAGTTAGGAAAGCCATCGAAGGAAGCCTTACTAAAAACAAAACGTAACATAAAAATTGAAAATGTGGACACTGCAACTCATTGACCAGGAGCCTAAAGAGTAACATAACCACTATTTGTTTTAACTTGTACTTAAGCGGGTACAATGGTAAGGAAAACCATAGCAGGAAACCTTACTTTAACATAGCACCAAGAGCGAAAAGAGTAACATTATTTCCGCTATATTTCATTTAACGTATAAGCTAATTTATGAAGTATATGAGTAAGGAAAGCCATAACAGGAAGCCTTACTGCAACTTATAGAACCAATGGCGAAAAGAGTAACGTTATTTTAACGTACATTTCATTTACAATTTATTACCAAGTACAAGTCTTGAGTAAGGAAAGCCATAACCGGAAGCCTTACTGTAACGAAACGTAACATAAAAACTGAAAATGTGGACACTGCAACTCATTGACCAAGAGCCTAAAGAGTAACATAACGTTTATTTGTTTTAACTTATACTTAAGCAGGTACAATGGTAAGGAAAGCCATAGCAGGAAACCTTACTTTAACATAGCACCAAGAGCGAAAAGAGTAACATTATTTCCGCTATATTTCATTTAACGTATAAGCTAATTTATGAAGTATATGAGTAAGGAAAGCCATAACAGGAAGCCTTACTGCAACTTATAGAACCAATGGCGAAAAGAGTAACGTTATTTTAACGTACATTTCATTTACAATTTATTACCAAGTACAAGTCTTGAGTAAGGAAAGCCATAACCGGAAGCCTTACTGTAACGAAACGTAACATAAAAACTGAAAATGTGGACACTGCAACTCATTGACCAAGAGCCTAAAGAGTAACATAACGTTTATTTGTTTTAACTTATACTTAAGCAGGTACAATGGTAAGGAAAGCCATAGCAGGAAACCTTACTTTAACCTATAGAACCAAGAGCGAAAAAAGTTAGACTATTTTAGCTATATTTATGAATCATACGAGTAAGGAAAGCCAGAACAGGAAGCCTTAATGCAACTTATAGAACCAATGGCAAAAAGAGTAACATTATTTTAACGTACATTTCATTTACGATTTATGAGTAATGAACCAATTGAAAATTTGGACACTATAGTTCATTAACGAATAGGCATGAGTAAGGAAATCCATAACAGGAAGCCTTACTAAAACAAATGGTTTTGTTGGAAAAACAGGGTCTGGTCGGTAAACTGCTTTACTTTTAATAACTCCTCTTGAATATGCAACGAACATGCGCATCCCTATTTTGCTTCACTTATATTTACATCTATAGATATATCCATATGTTTTCAATGATCTTTTTTCCTCCTGGGTTGCCACCGAGTAAATATTTGATTTTCCCGAAGAAGTCCTGGTACAAAACTGCCACGATTGGACAAGTGCAACGTAGATGAGAGACGGTGAGTGACACAATTTCGAAAACAATTTGATACTTCTTTTGCTCGCTCATCAATTTTGTTTAAATTTTAAAACTTGAGACCAACTACACACTCCAAACTGGCAGTCTTCAATGGAAACAATTTCCCGTTTTCGTTTCAGAGTTCTCGGCCTTCTAACCAATCGAGGACCATTGTGGATCGAGGACAGGCATCAGGATTTAAAATAATCAGCCATTGTATAAATTTACTTTACATTGTTTGGCGTATGACAGAGAGAGTGGGTGATGTACATTCATATAAAACTATGATCAAATGTGAAGGTCTATTAGTCCCTTCATTCTATTCACTGGAGAATGCCGTATTATCCACGCACCCTATTTCCCACCAAGCCACCTCACCCACCTTTAACCTGACTTTAAACCACTTCCGACTTTACCCAACTTCCATCGACTTCACGAAAAATTCAGGACAGTATTGCACCTCACTTCACGGCCCTTCAAGCTACTCACTCCAAGAAATATCACTCACCGAAATGGCATATTACGCTGTGTTTCTCCGATGCGCATGAATTTTCCCACGTAAGTGCGCGTAAGACGTGAGCTATGCTTACGGTTGGTTCACTAAGAGCTGCAAAGCTGTCGCAAAATAGCCTTTCGTGCTCATTTTAATATCAACTTCAATAGATAATACTTGTGATTATCCAAAACGCGTCCATCCAGGATTTTCGGCCATCGTCTAATTTTGATAAAGACACAAATGGACAGATGTCATCAGTCATGGAACATAGTAACGGCAGCTTCCTTTCCCCTTGATACCGTACATTTTCATTAATTTTAATGCCATCTTTCTTTTTTCAGATGGCCCTAGACTTACGTCAGGACTGGTTGCCATTAGAGGCAGAGAGGACACTGAAGAGACGTCTTAAAACGGAGAGACAATAGCATCTAGTCCACCAAGGATCAAGTAATTTTAGATGCTTGTCCTTTGTTGTGCTTAAATAATGGTCTTGTATATACAACACCAAATTATGAACCTCTCCATTCAAACCGGAAAGTCCACAACCAAAAAGAAATCACCTTTTGTCTTTTCTGACTTCAAATCGGCCACTTGCAAATTCATCTCGTGATGTTTTTTTTTTCAGATTGCTGTTGACTTCTTACGTCAGGACATGGACTGATGACCATTTAACAGATGACAATAGAGGACATCAACAAATCTCTGCAACGAAAGAGGACAGCATCCCGTCCAACAGCGAATTAGGAGTCAAGTAAATTTATCTGTTGGCATTTTTCATTTATTTTTGATTCCTGTATTGAAATACTGGTTTCTTGTCCCTGTATAGGGCAGAAAGGCACCAATTGTGGATCTCTCTAATACCCTTTTGTGTTGAGTTCAGCACAAAAACACAGAGCACCCTTCTTCAGAGAAAGTGCAATTCAGATGAAAAATCTGTACAATCAATGGTGGATATACTCTTTTATATGATCAGTTGAATTGTACTGACACCACATTTGTGGTATAATTAATAATTTAATTGGTCATTTGATTCAAAATCTGTACAAAATCTATACAATCAATAGTGTGGATATACTTTCTTGTACGATCAGTTGAACTGAACTGACCACGTTTGTCGTATATAATTAACGAATTAATTGTTCATTTGATTCAAATAGATCAGTTCAAGACAATGGATCTTCATCAATGGAAGGAGAATTGTATCAACCTTGGAACCGAACTCTGGATAGCTGAACTTCGAACTATTTTAACTGATTCAAATTGAAAAACACTATTTAACGTTTAATGGCTTTTAAAGTTTATTTATTATACTGCATTTCTTCATCAACAGGGCCCGTCATACATCCATCTTCATTTCATATTCATGTACTAATACATTCATCTATATTAGGGTATAGTATTTTAAGTACTAAGTAATTTGTGATATTTTCGTGATTTTTGTATTCATTTGAATAAGTGATTTCGGTATTTCTCTTGTTGTATTGTGTCGTCTACTTTTCGAAAAATAACAAAACAATAGAACTTTTTGCATTTATGAAAGAACGCTTGTCTTACGTAAACAATAATCCACCACACTGAACACCCAATAAATGTGTAAAATTTCCTCTCCCATTGTTGGAATTATTGACATTTCTCAATTAGTATGTGGGCTCTTTCATTTACGTAACTCACTAGTCCCATTGCGAGGAGGTTTTAGCCGTATATTCAACATTTACATTAGTGTCACATGTGCATCATAAACGACACATTTTTCATAGATTTAGTGTACTAGTCAGCCTACTGATCATAACCTGTTACTCAAGTGAACTGAGGGCGCAATGATAACATGGAATTTGTATAAGACCTACACAAGCCAGGTAATCTGCATCAAGCATTGTGGAAGTGGCAAATGCAAAACTCTCACGAAGTCGTTTTAATAACCGGGGGGGGGGGGGGGATATATCAAAACCTTAGCAGATCATTGTTATAGGCTGGTGTCCAAAGATGATTATTCCTTGTAGGTGACTCCCCTGGTATATATATTTTTACGGACAACACACTGACTACAGGTTCCTCCCTTGAATCCACTTGTCGTGGCGGCATCAGTAAAATGGTATCAGTGAACAACCTAGTTGGATTGGATCTATTACGCGAGATTTATCATTACAGCTTTTACTACTATGGAAATCCCCGTTACAGATAAGAATATTTATATAGGTGACACTAAGAGGCTTTTGTAGATTATGAAAAGTTCTGGGAGCCTCATGGCTCTGGCGCTCCCATGGTAGGACGTTGACCAATCAGAATTACACAATCGTATACATCGTCGTATGTAAATCTTTGCTACCCAAGAATTGACCAATCACGTAATATTGCAAGATCCTACCAAGAAACAGTGCTTGCCCTTTTCAATTTATTTATACTGACTGAAGGAATTAACTGTGAACACCGGAAACTGAACTTTGTATGACCCATGAGTACGGTAGAGCCTAACGTTCACCATTTACAACAATATGAACAATGAAGTGATCAGAGATCATTCTCCTCCACCTTACATTATGTGTCCGTCAGCCGCCCTTGCAAGAACAATATCGTGTGACTGAAATGATGAGTCCTCTCACATACTGATGTAAACCAGCACTGTAATGAATTGCCTGATTTTGCAGGGTCCTGAATGTGAAAATTGAATTCACCAGCTACCACAACTTTACCAAGAAATTTGAAAGTCCGATATGAACCCATAAAGAAAAATCATCCAAAACTCCAGTGTCCCATGTAAAATATGAATGTCCAGTTATGTCTTCCCGTTTTGGTCCAAATATGGATAAATATTTGGTGTAGCTCACCTTGAAATAATCACAATCATAATTGAATATTAAATACTGAAGCTATCGAAAAACACATTTGCATACTCTAACCCTCTCCCTCTCTCCTTGATTACATTTAAAGCGGCAGTCGATATCACAAATTTTGTGAGGATTTTGAAGGGTATCACCCATTACAATTCAATTAGCATAATTAAACAAGGAGATAACTTACACTGTGCATATGAATTAATAATTGGTGGAAGAATTTTGTGAATGAATCTTGACAGGTTTAAGGTTAAATTTTGTTATTAAAGGGTAAACGTCTGTAGTGGCAATTCCATCCACAAACCTCGCTTTCACAGTTTGCCAGCGCAATAGATGTCGGTGTATTATGATACATCAAACCTTGGACAATAACAAATCGATAGAAAGTTACCACTTAGAGTAACTTTTAATTATTGTCTTGCAAGATATACTATAACACGTTTAGGCCTACCCTGATATTATGTTATTTTCAGTGAGATCGTCAAATGTGTACGAATATTGACATGTATGAGTGCAATCGAAAAGAAATTTTCAACAGAAGAGATGTTTTGAAAGCATTGATTGACATTTTTACATGTTTTTAAAAACGTGCATAAACTATTTAATGTTTCCCTCCTTTTTGTAAAAATTAAAAATGTCTTCGATTTCCCGGATTTTCTTTGAAACTGAAAATTTCTATGTGCTTTAAAATTACACCCATGTCGAAAATGAGGGCGATATTGCGGTTTGAAAACTTACTCGATATGTGGGTTTTGTATCAAGAGCAAATGTTCCTGTAACATTTGAGATACAAGAGATGTGTGAATAGGGGAGCTGAAAGGGATCATTTTTAGCTTCAATTGCCCTGCCTTCTCCACCTTTCCCCAGAGTTTCAAAGAATGTCACATATATGATTGACGACTTTGAGGCTGTGTGTTAGTTCTTTTTGTTTAAGCAATTACCACAAGGTGTGTGAGATACTGAAGAAGTACTCACAAGCACCACATATTCTGGGAGACAAATCTCGCATAGGTATAATAACAAAGTCTATACTACTATACTGTAAATCAGATTTATAATGCTTGCTGACATGCAATATTTGTATGAAACCACAGTCGATATTATTGTATGTCAACCTCTCCACCACTCTCATTCTCACCCCCCCCCCCCCCCCTGCGCGCTGTCTCTCTCCTGAAACCTGTTTGAAGTTTTTGAAAAGACACAGGAACAGTTGAATAACTGGCAATTAATCACGATCCTTTTCATAGTTCCAAGAAAAAGAAAGTTCAAGCTAATATCTCCTCTGAGCAATCAAGTAACTTAGCTCATATTAATTCCAACACACAGTAAGTGAAGTGTAACAAAAACGAATCGGGAAAAACATGTAGACTTGCCCCAAGTCGCTCCAGTTATTCTCATTAAGTTTTTTTCCTTCCTAGGCGCAATACTTTTTCTTTCTATACTGTTATTCTTACAGCCCTTGGCTTCGGTTGCCGACCGGTAGCACTTCTTTCCACACACGCACTCACACAGACACACACTGTAACGGACTGCCCAATGAAGTGGCTTGCAACACGTGCGAGATTTGTATCTCTTGCTTCTGTTGACGTCATCATTATTTACTTGTTTATTGATTTACTCATCCTAAATTAAGGATGAATATATTTGAAGAGAACTAGCTGTTATCATGCAATCAGTGTTGAGTACTGCTACACACATATACCTACAGTGTCGCCACATGCACACTACAGTTGTAGTGGCTAACCTGGTGAACTTTATCGTTTTTCGAAAGCAATAATTCTTGAAAAAACTGAAATATAGAGGAAATCTCTGAGCTATCTCTCTTATTTATTTGGTTCAATCAGTGACATGGTGCGACAATCAAAAACAATTTGGCGTAAGTATGAACACTATTGCCCTTAGCTAGCACAGGATGAAAGGTGATAAGATTGTCAGTTTACAAATGCAAAGCTTTTCATTGGCTGCAACAAATTGGTGAATATTTATGTATGAATAGCACTGACTTAAAATGTGGCGTCGCCAATTGCAAAAGTTACAAGTCTCACAGTCGTTTGCAGTCTGTTCGTGTGGTGGGTCGGTAACAGTAGCAGAGTGAAACCAGCTTACAATAACTCACGGTAGAAAGGTGGGGGTGTTTACCTGCGAAGGTGCAGTCCGTTAAATCATGAGAGATCGATAGTAAGTAATGAGGATATTTAACCTATTGCGTCATCTCGCTGTGAAAAGAAGTGAAAAGAAGATAATTGATGGAAGCAGGAATAAATCTAAATAGACACAATTTTTTTCAATTTCTCTTCTGAAGCCATTCAACCTTCAGTTCTTTGCAGATATAAATTTGCAAATATTTATTTACCCACTCTTCCTATTTTGAACACGACAATGCGCAAAAACAGGCAATAGCTAATATGCAATACGTTCAGGACTTGTAAAGGTAGGGCGCCCGTAACAAAAGATGGTTCTCTTCACAACTTACACGGAGTAAATATTGCGTTGCACTACCACGGGTTTTGAAGGAGACCATACATGTGGTCAGACAAGGACCAAGGTGGGGGGGGGGGCAGACCAAGGTGGGGGTACAATATGAAAGAAAATTTAAAGAGCGTGCCATCGGCTTTTGTATTAACTTGAAATTTAGAAGAGATCAGAACTCGAACTAGTTGTATATTTCTCCACACCCTGAAGAGAAAACTCAAGTAAAAATGTTTGTTTACTTTGTCTTCAAATGCTGTATTATTAGGGATACATGTAATTGAATAGACACCTGTTAATCCTATTCATTAGAGACTGTTCGGTCTATTCATTTCCCTTTTGATGTCTATCCACCTGAGTTTGAAGTTGGCTTACATGATGTACACCAAACATTTGCAACATACCATGAATGCAAATCAAATAGTCTGAACTGCAGACCACAAGCGAGGGTCAAACATCGATATTACAACCTTGACGGTTTTTCTGTGTTTTGGGAAATTTCAAACAAAATTGGAATCTTATTCTGGAGGAGGAAGGGACCCATTCTGTCAGGAATTTGTAACAGCAAAACATTTTTGTGACATAATAAACCAGGAGTTAATAGGAAAATGGAAAAGCATGGGAATAGGAAGCAACGAAAGTGAGAACGGCATAAAATTAGAACTGTGCACCTCACTCCACCGGACGCCCTACAGTCCAAAACATGCATTTCTGATGTTCAATTTTTCGGCTTTTTCCTGCCATGAAGAGTCTTTTAAAAATATCAACATGAATAATCGTGTTATATAACTCAAGTGAAAATACGGAAACTGTACATTGAAAAATGTAGGAATGTCCGCTTTTGCCAACCATGGTACACACCATTCACTACTCGAATGACAAAAAAAAAATATTCGTGAGAGTGAGGACTGAGTGCTGGCAGGACTGTGTAAGAGCATGTAGCTATTACGGAACGCCACCATTGGTTGACCTCCAAGAAAACGTTTGGCTTTATAAGCTAGTCAGATATCATCACACGGCATTCCCAGGGTGTTCTTAACTCCATGTACCAAGACTTGAAATAGAGATCTCATGTCTGCGTTAATAACAAAAAAAAAAAACATGTAAATAAACATGTAAAATGGTAATACATATCAGATGGGTCAAGTTGATAAAGAGTCATAATAAATTATGGGCAGTCCTCTTTTATTTTGTCTTGGAACACTTGGCTATTTTTTTTTTGCCGTGTGATGTCTTCATCCCCCACTATTTTTTTCAAGTCACCAAACACCTCGAAGATGGGATAAGTATAAAGGAGACCGATACCCTGAAAAACGAAAGCTGGATGATGAGGATGTAAGGTTCAAGGAAAGATTTTGAAAAGTAACTGAGAGCTCACATTGAAAAAAAAAGACACAATACAACCCTGTCATAAACAGTAATAATGGCTACAGACTACGTTTATTTTCATGTTAAAAGTATTCATGCAAACACTGTTTGATACGATTTTCTCCGATATTTCATGATTAAAAAACATTGATTCCATTTTGCGCCATAATATTTCTATCTGTGACATAGTGAGGTCGCTAGGCTTGTTCATGAGATCCAGCCTACAAACGGCGGAACCCTGCGGTCGGCGGTATTTTTGAATTTGTGAGATTGATGTTAAATGACTGATACTTTTGGTTAAACATGATAGTCTTAATGGTGATATAGAACAAATTTAATTCCTAACCTGCTATAGGTGGCAAAATGCGCTCTTCATGTTCAGGAATGGGGATCACATTTTAATGTCCCTTTAGTAGTGTAAAAACGTGTGTGTGAGGGGGTGGGGGAGGGGCGAAACATTCTCCCTCACCGCTAATGAAAGTGGGATCTGTTCCATGTGGGATCTGTCATCTGTTCCTGCGTCTATGAAAAGATAACGTTCATAGGGGATTTATTGGTAGTCCTGATTGTCGCTAGATTAAGATGGCTTAGAAAGAAATTTATCAATAACTAAGCTGTTAATTGTTGCTGCTTAACTTTGGCACGCCATAAGCGTTGACGAATTACCCCTGGACAGCATCCTCGACGTCAAATAACCTAGCAAGGGCACCCTTCCTGAGGCAAACATACGAACAGTACATATTTGCTACGATAGGAGGATGGGATGACAGAGACGCAAGGTGCGCATGTTAAATGTAATAGCTTATTCTCAAGGAGGGCGCTTCATTGCATCACTTTGAAGTCACATGCAAGGTGGTCTATTGTACAGTATAATCATCCAAACAGATGATTTTTAACTCTAGAAACAGCAAACTAAAAATATGACACCCGATATAGTAATGAACTGTGATGAATTTTGATGAAAAGTAGTGAATTGTGATAGTTCTCAGTGTGAGATATGCAAATCAGTCAAATTCCATTCGAATTTCTGTTATTTGCCTAATAAGTCTACTACGCAGAAGATGCCATCTCCCTATTGAACATCATTCTACTCATCTAATTTAAGGCGCTCGAGTGTATATTACGTAAAGTTGTTCTCCAAAGATACCAACTAGAGATAATTCATAGATCTTTGAACTTCAGAAAATTTACAGAATCATGCAGACAGCTTACATCAGTGGTTCCCAAACTCTTTAGACTTAATCCCCGTCCCTTCATCATCTTGACTTTACTCATGTACAACCCTCCTTCCCCCCCCCCCCCCTTCCGATAACCTCTCGTTGTCTAACCATTCATAGTCGGACGGTCAACTGTCTTCTTTCTCAGTAAACCTTCTATTTGCAAGAACTACTTAGGGATGAAGTAGTTAATTTTCTAGTGGCATTTTTGACTAACTTGGGTTAAAAACTTTATTTTGGAGATATGGGAGGGGGTAGTTGGAGGTGTTAAGCAAGTGTTTCATATGCACCGTTTTCCGATGTCCGTAGCGTAACACTTGCAAACAATTACAGATTTGTCCATCTTAGATCCAAGGTTTGTACATTTATGAGTCTTTCTTCACCCTTGATAAGTGGCTCAAAAAGCATCGTAAGGAAAAGAAGTATTGAATGATGCTAATGGGAATAATTCATAGATTCATAGAAGTTCATGCGAATCCATCTTAAATCATGAATCCATCTTCAATCATGTAAAGTCGTTGATTTCCCATGAAGTATCGCCAAAATACTTCCGAGAAACGTATGTTGTAATAATAAATTTAAATCAGATTAAGATAATTGATACCGTACAGTTCAGTCCAGCTGAAATAAATTCACCGATTTTAGACAAGAAAAAGCTGAAAGTGTAGAAAGTAACTGATATGTCCCTACATAACAAACTTTGACAGATGCATATATTTATACTGTGTACATACATTTACAAGTACATTAATTACCGCGCCCTTTTCCATTCTCACTTCATGCTCATAAATGTGACTCTTGAGCATTCACTTTACCGAACGGTACATTCAATGTTCATCTTCTTAGGAGACTGTCAAGTTTTACATTATTACATGCTTTGCCTTTCATTGTCAAATTCTGTATGCTCCTTGGCTGCATGCATCCAACTGTTTTCCTTGTAGCGGCACAGTTACAGGTAGAAAATAATCCCACCGTGTAGGACAGTCGTCCTATCATTTCTAAGGCGTACAGTTGTTACTGTACTTTGGCCATCAACCTTGCCAACGGCAAGTCCACCGAACAGAATTAAAGCCCAAACGACAAAAAGAAAGTAAAAACGAAATACATCAGCTCGAAAACACAAGCAACCTCCTCACATACCCACCCGTTGACGATGATCTAACATTAGCGAGATAGAGAGAGAGAGAGGCAGAGAGCGAGAGAAGCCAAAGCGGATATGCAGTAGAACGGCACATCAACCAAATGGAAACATCACTTTCAGAGATTCTTCGCGGGTGAGGTAATCAACGGCGCGACTCTCACACTCGTTTCCGTGTTGTATCTCGTCTGCGGTAGATGTACATGCCTTTCTGGATTTGTTTGCGAGCTTGTGCTGGTAATTGCATTTTGATTCCTGATGAGCATGGCACCGCACAACATGGAATTACTAATATCGCTCTGATTTTTCAAAACAGAAAATCTCGCATTATCGATGATTCTTGCATGAACCAGTCATGGCGGACAGAGATAATCCATTCGCAATGGAGGTGAGTGTTTAAACTTTTTTCCTTTTAGTTTCATCTGTTTTCTGGTACTCATTTTGTTGTTACAAGTGATACAAACTAATGACCGCCCTTGGTTACAGGAGTCTCGTTAACACCTGTTTGATTAGCAAGCAACAGGTTGCTTGCTGTGTTCAGATTCGTTAGAAAAAGAAAGCAGGCCTGTAGTTGGTTTGTGTAGCAGGCCTGTAGTTGGTCTGATTTGTGTGTTTGATAATGGACGCAAATAGGATGCTTCTGTTAAAGATGGTTCACGTACAAACTAAGGACTTGTTTCCACAAAAGAGATAAGCTGTCTAAAATTTAATTGTAATTGAAATTATTATGTTGCATTCCGTAATTTTTTTACTTAGGTTTGCATACTTAAATATAGATTTAGGAACTTAATAGGTTAAATAATAAATACTTAAATACTTATATATATATATATACTACAAATCTATATATACATATATATATACATATAAATATATGTGTGTGTGTGTATATGGATGTCTTCTGGCCAAAATAGCGGGAAAATGGTAGAATTAATTCTGTTTTCTCTAAGATATATAGATTGCATTGGCCTGATCGTCTTATGTGGCAGTTAGACTGCCTCAAAATCTTCCAGTGTATGGAAAAAATGATCCCATTGTCTCTCAGTTCCCAAATGTGTTTAGATAATTCTGTTTCCTTTTCATATTTTGTATGTCTGATTGATTTCTTGTGGTTGTTATATCTTTCCATAAAGGTCCCCCAGCTAATCTCACGTATGATACCTAGCTGATCTCTGTTTGGACGGTGGCTTTGTGGTCACTTTGTATACGATCTCTCTGGACAGGAACTTTCCGTTAAGGGGACATTCCTCCTTTTTCCTACAGTTTTCCTTCACTCAGCGTCTTTTTTAACTGGCAATGATCCTGTCATTACGGGTCAAGAATAGATTATCGTCTCTGTTTTCTAACAAGAATACTTTTGAAGGTTGTGCTGAGATATACAGCAGGGCTCTGAAATCATCAAGACATAAAGTATAGCAAGGGCGGCAGAAGAAACGATCAAGATAAGGGGTCTACGCATAGAAATAGAAAGAGAAAAATTACGTGATTTAATCCACCTTGTAGTGGGAACGTAAAATCAAATGTAGGGGGCAATTCCTCAATCTCCTGGACAGGCACTTTCCAAAAGGGGGCAAACTGCCTAAAATTTTCAACAGGCACAAAGTAAGCTACGGTTGTATGAAAAAACATACGCAGAATTATAAAACGCATAACTGTATTACGCCAGCAAATTCCTCTATCAAACTCTCCGTCGATCGTTGCGGTAGGTTTTCACGTCTTAAGTCTATAATTTCTACGGTGCGATCATCATCACCGTGATATCATTCCACCGAATCCACTCAGGTTTTTCATATAGGCCTATACCTCCTATTTTTATCTTTGGCGTTTCGTGTTTCCAATCGATAGTTCCCTGGTGAATTTAATCATTTCCTTTCCATTGCTCGCCAGCGAAATAGCAGTCTTTAATGTACACATCTATAATGTATCCCTGTTCTAACATGACTTCTTATGTAGTCGCCACCATAACAAGAATAAAAAGTAAATAAAGAAGGAAAATGCATCTTTCGGGCACGTCTCAAATTTCAGATACATCTTTATTCCTTATTATCTCTACAATACGTATATACGACGATGCGTTGCATGCTCCACTGTCAAATATGTATTGATTCTTTTTGCAAGTCAATGACTAAAACACATATGTTCAGAGTTATGCGAATCTTTTCTGATACTGCGTAAATATTAAAGAGTGATATAGATGAAGAGAGAAGTGGAGAGATGGATATAGGCAGGTAGGGATTGGAGTTCAACCCGTAAAAGTGAACCGGTAATTATTCTCAAACGTTTCTAATATTTGCAGCACATTACCACTGAAGAAGGCTATTGCCCAATCGAAAAACCATGTGCGTAAAGTGACGTCAGTGTACCAAAATGTATGTGCTTCAAGCACAGGCTGTCTGGTCATGTCTTTGAGTATACAAAAATGTAGTGTTCAAAGCACCCACCAACGCTACTGGAAGTTGTAAAGCAAACAGTTTTATTGGCCATTTTTTTTTTAAATTGAATTATGTATCATTGTTACGTTTGGAAATATTTTCAAACTGTTACAGATGAAGTGATGTCAACTTGCAGCATGTCTAAGTGAAGTACATTTCAACTAACAGCCTGGAAGGTTGATATCTTATTTCCTACGTACAAGAAATTTAAAAAAAAGGGCAATGTGTACATTTTAAGACACTTTATAGCTCGTTAAGAGATCTCGCATTAACGTGCCTTTCTGTAGATATTCATTAGATGGCCTCAAGTGTGTGCATGTGTCTTCCACTGGTGTTGCATTTCACTGGTTTCTTTTCTCTCGAAGGTTTTACCCAACTCAATAAAACCGATTTTATCTTCTTATAACTGATAGGAGCACGCTGAAAATCTAGCTGAAGTTTTCATTAGTTAACAAAATCAACGGTTTCATCAGTGACAAAATTCTGAGTTGTATGTCATTGTGTGCCGTCTAAAACCTGACAACATAGTACGGAAAAGGGTCATTTATACAGTCTCTGTATAAAACGCTCAATAAAAACAGTATATAGATATGAGACAAAAGCATTACCGTGAAGTAGAATAACTTAAATAAGAGAAAATCATAAAAAATAAATTGTGGATGAAAGTCGAACTGCACAGTTTCATTTCAGGTGAAACGGGATTCCTTATTAATACAAACGTTACTAATTTTTAACATGTATACTAGTTAAGAAGCTTAAATTGAAACAAAAGAATTATCACTTTTCAATCACTAGAACAGCTCATCCGATATAGATCAATATTGTAATTGTGATCTTAGGAGAACGTAGTATTCATTTCGACAAAAAGCATGATATATTCATACGCTTCTACATAATATTAACCTGCTCAAAAAATGGTAATAGTAAATGTAAATTCTACTTAGGACAGCAAAATAAACAACATTGGGGAGGGAATAAGTAGATCACATGAAGACGCAAAGAAAATTGACAACCATTATTTGCATTCTCGCAGAGTATTCATTAACAACTGTCATTGTAATTATACCGAACAGCTGCCATTGAAATTTTCCAAGCACAACATAAATTTTATACCATGTTTATACACACTACCTACATACACAATGATGTGATATAAGTATAGATCTTTGTCTATTAATATTTCGGTGCTAGTTAACGTAAACCTTCACCTAAAGGTCTACGACCGTAAATATTTATATTTATACCGTACACTGACGAAGTGCCCACGTATCAGCTTATATGCATAAGCAACCAATCCGATAGCGTGATGTTGAGCATTTTCTCCTTGTTTTTTTTTTTTATCGAAATCTCGCAATGTTATATATACACCAGCCACAGGGAATTATGGCAATTTATTACTTTTCATACCACATTTAACTTGGAAAAGCAAATTTTAAATTGCACGGTTGAAGATGACAAACAGGCGGTTGTTTTCCCAGGCAAATGTTTATACATTGCCCTTTTACAAACACTGTGCTTGAAAAATTACACCGCCTTACGTGTGGATATAAACACACAAAAGAAATAAAGTAGAGTCGCTTTCTATCAAGCACTTATATGAACAACTTCAAAAAAGAAAAAGGAAAAAAAAAACAATGCTGCGTCTCTTCGAGACAGTCGTAAAGATGAGTAAGAACTTGCATGGTGATTGTTTCTCATCAATTAGATCGTTGGGTAACAAAATGCAAATTTATTTGCTATTACTCGCTGTCACAAATGTGACCGTTTTTGTGTACTCAAGCCTGTCTCATCATATCCACTCATCGTAAATGTAATGAACATTACTTCTTGTGGTACGCTGTTTTCTGTTTCAGAATCACAGAGCTAATGAAACGTGGCGCGCGTTTATGCCCTCAGAGAGGTTACACTCGTGTCATTCTAACAGTGGTATAAATTAAACGTGCACATATCAAGCTTGGTTTTTTCATCTGTCCTCGTAAGTTTTGCCACAAGAAAGGCAGCAAAGAAGCAATGAACTATGATTAAGTCTTCTTTTCAAATTTGTTAGTTATTTGTAGAAAATACTTACAACAAAGCAGTTATAATTGACTTTGTAGGTCCTTATTATATTTCTTGACTAATTGCAAGATTAAAATAAGGATACGAAGCGATATTGCGCTTGGACGTTGACATACGAAAGAGGTTGTTGAAATGGTCAAGATTGTGGTTTGTAAATGGTGATTTCAAAGTAAGCATAATTCGCATCTTAGAGCATCAAAGAGAATCGGAAATACTATTGCAATATCTCAGTTATCTCTTTTTACTGGAAATTCAGCCTAATAACATATTTGAATTGGCCTAATTTATCTCTACTGTTATCTCCAAATGATCTTCGTCCAGTAACTATACTAGTAATTGTTGTCCTCAAATCTTATGTCGCGTTTTATCCTAAGATCGAATCAAGATTTCATCTTTCCTTTGTGTTAATGATCTTCACAGTCTATTCTTTACCATAGACATTTGCGTCCAGGTCACCAAAGTGTTATCTGCATTATCGGCCCTCTGTCATATGCTTCACTAAAAACTTCATCTTTTTCATCTTCTTCCTTGTCTTCCTTTCTCCAACCTTGTCTATTTCCTTTACTTAATTTGATCCATCCATCTATCATTATCTTCATTTTTAGCCTATATCTTCTTCTTTCTTCCTTGTCTTCATCCTGATCTCTTCATACATTTGTTCTCTATGTTTTTCTTCCTCTCTTCATCATTTTTGTGTTCATATTCACTCACAACCTCAGAATCATCCTCAGCTCCATCCTTTACTCGATGTCCTTATCCCCAAAATCTGTCCTTTTATTTTCATTTTTGTCTTCTTCACCCATCTAATGTTCAACCCAATCTCCTTATTCATCCTCATCATCTTCAAATTCATTTTGTTCCTACTGTATCATCTTATCTCCATCTCCGTCTTCATCAGCATTGACATATTCATGATCGTCTCCAACCCTATCTTCATCTTAATATCCATATTCATTTTTGCCGATCTTCTCAGTTTTTTTCATTTGTGTTTTGAATCTCGAAGTGTGATCATCACAGTTTCGCAGAGTTACTCATGCGCCTGTGTAAGTTCATTTCGTGTCCTCGACAGAGAAGAAAGTCCACAATCTTTATTAATATTCATCAATCTGCAGAATCTTACTTGCCCTTTCAGGGCTTTTTCCCCATTTGCACTGAATATTTAAAAAAAAAAATCTGGTCGTGTGACCTATTCTTCTGCTGTGTACCGTCAGTTCCTGCTCGAGTGCCAGAGTGGTTAAAGAATATTTGACATCGGGCCTACATTTACCCCTCAGTCACTAATTAACTCACTCGTTTTCCCACTCACCCACTTGTTGCTTACAATATGCTGGATGCTCGGTACTGAAATTGGTTCAGACTTGCAGAGAATGAAATAAGATAGCGCCTCATCAAGTAGCCCTTAGCTATAAGAAAAAAGGAGCGACTAGCCTTAAATCTTTATTAAAGTATTGAATTCCCTTTCTCCTCACCTCACAACTATCTTCATTTGTCTCCGTGATGAGAATTCAGTCCAGGAATATTTCAACTTATTTTCCTTTCAGCATTGTATATCTAGTGCATGCCTCTACGAACCCATCATCGAAGGTTGCTCAGTCCTCTCAGGCTCATCAAAAACGTGATCGGAAACGTAGATTTCATCCATGTCAACGTAATGATGATGTCATTCCTGTTTAACAGTCTGACAAATTCGACAATAACTTATGCAGGGGAAATACAAGTGGGAAACACATCTCTTTGTTCCGGGTGATTTCCCCACGAAATTTGTGAAATTGTTCTTCTGTAGGAAAGAAAACAATGACTCCTTTCAGCAATCACAATGGAAATTGCAACTCCGATTTTATCGTTGGAAAACGTATTCATTTATATTTGAAGTTTTTGCGGTTTCTGATGTACGCCCGTAATAATCGGATGCACCCAAACTCATGATAATAATATTAAAAAGTGTGGATTTTGATTTGGCTGAAAAAGTTATCATTTAAAAGTTGATAACTTTTAAAAACAACGAGCAAGTAAAAAAGATAGCACTTTGAACATGTATGAGTCTTATATTGCAATATTGTAGGTGTCCATATAGTTCTTCTGATGGTATATGGACACACTTTTGTTTAAACAGGGTAAAAAAGATGTTTGCTACAGTTTGAAAATGGGCAATTCTGGTACACATTTGTGACATTTTGTTTTCCATATTTTAATCGGTAAACAGTCAGTTCTGTTGTTCAGCTTTCACTTAGTAAAATAAATCAACGCCGATTTTTAGGTTAGTGCACTGCACCCCAAGAAATGTAATGTCGATGAGATTTGAAATTGTCTGAAACAATGCACGAGCTTTGTTCTTTCTAGTTAGTTACTTAATAGAACTTAGAAACGCCATAAATTCGCATACATTTGGCACCCAAACGACAACAAAAATAAAGTAAAAAATAATTAGCCGTATGCTGTAACCCCAGTTTTTTTCAAAGTAGTGTGTAATGACTCCACCAAAGTATATTCTCTCAGCTTTCATAAAAGCCATCAACGGTGCATGGTTGTGTGACATTTTTGTTTTGTTTTTGTTTTTAAAAAGACAATGTTATGAGCAAAATTTAAGCATATAAGTACTTCGCAGACTAGAAATTTAGAAAATTTACATTTACATGTAAACATCAATGATATCCATGAGTCTAAATACAAAATAATTGCTTTAAATGGTTTTAACTATTCCGAAAAATATAGCAGGGAGCATTTTCCCCTCAGTCTTTAAAGGTTGTGTAACATGCTCCTAGAAAAGAGCACCCTTTATTCAGAAGTTGCAAAGTAAAGCCTTGACAGAAAATCCCTTGGAATTTTGTTTATATCTCTTACCGATATGACTTTTCAAACTTTGTGAAAAATGCAAAACAGATGACGTGGAGCGTTGCACAGTGTCAGTATTTCTTTTGTTATGCCTATATATTTTGCCTCTTAATTACTTAATTACTAAGTTTTACATTAATAAGTGATATCGATATTTTTGAAGAAAAAATACATGCTTCCATAATAAACCCTCCGGGCACATGAAATTCTCAAATGTCCTTGAAGTAAAGGTTAAATAAACAAAGGATTAACATAAGACATATCATAGGAGTCCATCTCTTGACATCAAAAATTTGCACACTTAGCCAAAGGTTATCCATGATACAGCTGTAAGACACTGATTTTCCTGTAAATTGCACAATCTCTGACGGATTTTGATGGGATTTGTAGCTATTTTTTTAACATTTCCAATGCCTAATGCATCCAATGCTCCAAAATGTCATTTGAATGTCACACGACCTTTAAATTCGACACCGTTCAGTAGCAATACCGTTCAGTCATTTATCGACTGTTTTCAAACCTTTGATGCCCTTGTAGAACTTGTCGCCAAGGAAACGATATTCTTTTGTTTTGAAAAAATGAAATTACGTGTCATTTACAATTGGCCATATGTGTTCAACAATTGACGAATAGGTGCACATAAGGTATTACTCTTGTTTGCTTGTAAAACAATGTTCTTATAGGAACAACATTGACAGATGGTGGTGCTCCACTTTGATATTCCTGCTTACATTCAGACCCCCCCATACTTGTTTAGTTCCTTCGCCCATGATGTATGTTTATGGACCCGTGACTTGAGCGTAATGGGTCTTATTCTGTTCCTGGGACCGTAGAGGGTCTCGAGGGCCCTTACGTATTCCATTGTAGGGATTTTTTTTTCAAACATATGCATGTGCTGAATATCTAATACACACATACTCATTACTTACATCTTTAGTCGTCACACTTTGCTTAAGAAACGTACGTATACATTTATACATACAGATACGTTGTGTGTATCTCTGTAGGATAGACAGGCTATGATATATGTTATATACCCAACATGTACAATATGCTTCTAATTATACGCAGTGTGCGATTTGGAAATAGAATTTTCTGTAAAATGGATAACTGACTTCCAGACGGAAGATGGTTTTAAGATTTTCACCTGTAAAAATGTATTCCCAATTTCTATAAAGCGTCAATTTTTCTCAGTGGCCAATCCCCTAAAACAAGGGCAAGTATGTATATATTTTTGTATTCCATATCACTGATTCAAGGCTAATGGAAGTATAGCGTGTTGACTTTAAGTAAGACGAATGCGGCAGGATGTACTAAAGTATTTATTCTTATCCTCACATATGTTTTCGATTGGTGTCAGAATCAGGTCTCAGAAAAATTGTTTCTGAGTGAAAACAATACGTACTCCCAGGATTATTGTTTTTTGGCCTCGAGAAGGCTATGTGTCATATGTGTAACATATGTAATGTGTGTAATATGTGTAACATGCGCAATATTTGTGAGGCTGCATGAGTTTGCCTTAATGAAAAAAAACGCTGAAAACTCTGCACGAAGCATTCAGTGAGTGATTATTTTGCTTATTTACTAAAAGTCTTCACAAATAGTCTATAGTGATAGTCTTTATTTCTCCATTTCAACTGTTGAATAAAGGTTGAGTGAATATGTGGATTACTGTAGCAAATGTCATAAATAATGCTGGTGTTTGCAGTGTGTGAACCGAAGGCTAGATTTACCCAAATACCAAGTATGTTCCCAAAATACATGTGTTTTTTGTCATGTAAAAGAAGTAAAGAATGAGAAGGAGGTTGGAAATACGTCTGAAGTTACCGATTGCAAATTAAATAAAAGATATTGACGTGTTGTTAGTTTCCAAGCCTTAAACAAAGCTTACTAAATCTAGCCCTGCCTGGCGTTGAAAGTATATTTGATTGATGTCGAGTGGGAGAGTTTTTTCATTGGATTATCAGTAATTAGATTAACCGGTGGGTAAATATGTCGTCCTCCCTTCTTTTGTTCAATAATTTCTATCCATACACATTTTGTTCCTTTTTTTTTTGTTTTTATGGTTGTCACACCTTACCGAGCGAATACATCTATATGAAGAATTTGCTATTTTATAAAGTATGCATGGATCACTTTACCCAGTAAACCAATTAACTATTTCAAGATTTTCCACAAGGGATTTTCTCCTCAAAACGGAAAGACAAAATAACAACATTTCAGATGAAAATTTGCGAATTTGTTACCAGTTTTGAAAGGCGTATATTTCACTAACCTTTAACTTAACACTTTTGTGCATATCACGGATTGTGCATGTCAAAAAGTCTGTCATACCTTGTTCCAGAGAGTGCATTACGAACATTAAATAAAGCGTCACTACATCTTTTGAAACGGAAATTCCACCAGGCCTTGAATAATTTAAATTACACTTCAGCATTTCACAGTAAAATTAAGAAGCTGTTTATTTGCATAGTTTGTTCTAATTCACCATGTAAACGCAAGCAACGAATCCATATATTCAACACGGGTCGGTTTTTTTATTTTAATTATTAATGATAACCGGTGATCTCCAGAGCCGTGATCTTGGCAAAATTAGCTCGATGAAAACATCCATCTCTCATCCTTCAATCAGATGTATTTATTTTCCATGTGAAGTCAAATACAAAGTTTTCCTCTATCTCTCTGTCTCTCTCAAGCTTCAAGTTTTCTACAGTAGAATAATGATTTAATGTCGGAATGGATTATCTATCAATAAAGGGTAATCAAGCCCAAGCTGTCTGTTGTGAATTGTGAAGAGGGGATCTCGGATTTCTTCTTATTGCATAAATCTAAGCCTAGTGGCTTCATCTCCCATGCATGTATGAAGGAGAGACTGGGAATAATTGGTCTTGTTTTCGTGAAGTCTTCTTCGTGGTGGAAGATGTTTTCAATTTCGAATTATTATCAGTTTCGTATATTAGAAAGCTGACTATATGGTGGACTAACGCTGTGAAAAGGCGGAAAGAGTAGAGTAACGATAATCGTTATCTTACAACGCTTTCTCATCTATTGCTAAAGCTTTCTATACGACATTTTGTTTCGTTCAGTTTTGAAAGAAGTCTCAAGCATTCTGTTTCCAATGATCTGACTGCAAAACATCACTCCAACCTTAAAATATAAACAGAATATTAATCTATAAATAGTTACTCTTTTCAATGTATAATGAGTTCAATTACCAAATCTTATTTTTTTGGTTTAGTGTAATTAGCCAATGTGAACCATCGCATCCCACTTCAGAAAATGCATTTACAGACTTGCTCTGTATAACATAAGTTGTATGAAATCAGCAAAAGTACAAGAACACAGGTTGCGTTTTGTATCTAATTATAATTGTAAAATCCCCCTTGAGCTTGATCTTTCTTTATCACTATTACTAATATTATAACTGCAGGCGTGCCGTATCTGATGAGAGACCAATATAAATGACGTAAAAAAAAGGGGAAGAGAAAGAAAACAATTCCTGTTGGTGGGTATGTGAGTATCAATCTAAAATTGTTTATCTCCAGGTTATATTCGATTGTCTTTGGTCAAGGTAATTAAACTAATGGATTTTTAGAGGCCTTTTCCCTCTTCACATACTTCAACACTGTTTCAGTCTTCTATTTTGTTGACAAAGTGTATTATTGTCTCGCGTCTTTATTTGCCCACAAAGAATGATTCCATTAACTTTATTGCTGTGATGTTTTCTTTAATATAAAAGAGCAGTTCAATTGCAATCAACAAGCATGTGTTGATCCAATAACGATCTACCGCAGATGAATCAAAGAGATTATGTAGGCTTGTACATCGTGAATATATATATATGTGTGTGTGCGTACGCTCGCATGTGTGTTTATGTGTATAAGGTTGCGAATTTATTCAAACATTCTCCATGTTTATTTTGATCTTTTATTGCGAGTTCTCCTATTCTATGGCA
The DNA here is from genome assembly GCA_021234535.1 of Stichopus chloronotus. NCBI lineage: Eukaryota > Metazoa > Echinodermata > Holothuroidea > Aspidochirotida > Stichopodidae > Stichopus > Stichopus chloronotus. The sequence goes on from CM037843.1 coordinate 22,887,365, forward strand.
TCCCAAGGCGATACAAGAATGTCACATGTACTGTAACTAACTTACCACAAACCTTATCACCAGCAACGAAAATGGCATTGGAATAACAATCCGGCTAGGAAAAGACAGCGAGATTGTAGAGAGAGTTTACATTACTGTGTCAGGTTTGACAAGCTCACATTGTATTTAAGATGGCAAAGTCTCAGTGGAATGCCTTAATTCCACTAAAAGCAAAGAGCATGTCAAAATGGCATATGCGGATTTTTAACCAGTGATAAATGAAGATGAATTTATTAAAAAAATACAAAACAAGGAGGTGGAGGAAGAGGTAGAACTCTAGCACTCAAATTCAGAATAATCATTTAGATAATTTCGGTCACCCACAGTGTTAAGTTAGGAATCAGGGCAATATCGTTGCCATTAAAAAATTGGTAGGGACCTATATGTAAATGTTCAACAAGAGCGACATACCACAGATTGAAAGCGTGATTTTAATAACATTCGAAATCTAAGATGCATATTACAATAATGACTGAATGTTTTGAAAGAAACATGACGTAGCTACTTACTTTAACCTTAAATAATTATTGCAGTTAGTTCTTATGGTTGGTACATTAAAGGGGTTTACCAGTGTAAGAGTTAGAAATTTCATAACATTTTGAGACATTCCCGCTTTACTGGTGAACACCATATTTCAATAGCATCTTTTGTTTGGAACTTTAAGATTGTCAAGCAATTTCTATTTCACAATGCATTGTATTACTGGCAATCTATGATGTAAAAAAAATCACTTATAGAATATGCTATGCATTTCTTTGTAATCTGAATTGCCTTAACACTAAACATGATACTTTCAGAGTTGTGATCTTTATCTTCATAACATATTTACTTTAAGCTAAAATCAACCCAGTCTAGATTTTTTTACTGGTGTCAAACTTCAAGGTTAAGTAAGTACTGGAATTGTAAAGGACAAGAAAGACTGTAATTTGTCGGTAGCACAGAACGTTTTATAAGTTAAGGGAACTGGAAACGATAAACTTCAGGCAACTGGAAATTGTAACCTTGAGGCAACTGACAATATCTTTTGACCAGAGCCCTTCAAACAGCTATCTTGAGTTATGGAATAGATATTCGTGTATGGGATTTAAAATACATCGGGAGAAAAATATAAATATGAAATTTAAGAATGTCTTAAATTGTCACTGGAATATTCTTGCAACTATTAAATGACTCCACAATGGACAAAATATTGCATACTTTTCATCTTCATCGAATTTATTGAAGTTGATTTTGTAAAGGGGTATGACACTCTAAAAAGATTTTTCCTTGAGAAACATTGCACTGTGACAGTTTTTGCTTTTAATTTTATCAAATTCCTGACAAGCTGATAGATATTACACAAGATATACAATTATCATATTTTATTATTTAAATAGTTTTCCGGCGTTTTCCGGCGTTGTTCAGATCTGTGATCAAAGGCCCTTGTGACTTGCCTTTTTGTCCTTGTGACAAGATTATTACAACTCATTGCTGGGTTTCTTCTGACATTTACTCTCGACCTAATACGGTTCTCCTAAGCATGTAATCTTTCATGATCATCCGTAAGCGTATAAGTAAGGGTATAAATCTCTTAATTTATGGCTGCTGTGCCATCTATTTCGGTTGGAAGCTTTTAACACGATATATAATACCCCTAACGGGAGAAATCCAGCAACTGGTTTATGAGATGCTTCTATGCAAGATCATACGTCGTAAATTACCTGTGAATATTTCTTTGAGCCATTCTAAGTATTTCCTCTTTTTTTTACATCACTCATTTTTTCGGTCGTTCAAATACATACACAATCTCTCCGTGCCTTCTGACTGTACTTTTGACGTGGATCAATATAGTGTCTTTGCTCAAACATCTTTTAATCTATCTCTGCATAAAAACGGTTTGTACAATGTGAAAATGAAGAAGGGGGAAATATCTTGTTTGTTACAAAGATAAAGATCGGAAGAAGGGTTTCTTTTTCATGAATTCTCGACTTTATTAAAATAACCGGAGGGAAAAGTGATGCCAGTCTTCAGTTCTGTTTGGCAAGTGTAGCAAAGTCTTTGGGGAGAAATTTAGTCTTATATTGTAAGGAACAAATAAAAAGAAAAAAGAAGAAAATATTGTTTGCTGCGTTGCAGGACGATCAATAAAAGTACAGTCACACCTTTGTATAACTTACCTAATTGTAAAACTTGAATGACCGATAGCCTACAGTAACGTTTCACCGTTTAACCAAGGAAGTAAACATGAAATTGAGCCGTGCGCAACGGTGTGACATAAGAAACGACTGGGAATACTGACTAATTGGGACTAATCAACGATACCGGAAAATGTACTCAAAAAGAGAAGCCATACAGATTTGAGAATTGACTAGTACTTTGAGATAGGCTGCGTGGTTTGTCATTGGAAGCTACCCTCCTAAGCTAAACAATAAAATGTAGCAACGTTTTAATATTGTGTGGATAATTAACACATTTTTAGAAGACAGAGCTTGCGACGTGTTATCCCACATTAGTTAACTCTATCAATTTCGTAGATTTTTGCTTTTACACTCCAGATAAACAAAGGTTTGTGTTCTTTCAGTATAACTAGTTATTACACAGGCACCGTCATGGGTTGATTCTGCGTCAAGTGAAGTGCAGTACGCTTGTGGTGAGTCTGACAAGGATACGTTTGTCTGATCTGTCGTCAGTACTTGTCAGTGAAACTCAGAGGCCCCGGATATAGATGTCAGAACAAATGTCTAATCATTGATTATAGATTGACCCCAAACCAAAGCACATCCTGCCCTTTTTTTTTTCTTTTTGCTTCATTTGTCCCATAACTTTTTCTCCGGGTGCAATTCTCATTTCTTTCATTATTAATACTACTCTGATTTATCACCTCCTTATGCAATTGACCCATTTTCCCTTTGTGGTCCTGAAACTGTCCCCATTAATTTAAGTAATAAGATAAGTACTCTGAAGTTTCATCAGCACATGCGTGACCAGTGATTAGTTTCCCTACGTTTGAGAGGGAGTCGTCGAAATGGAAGAAACGTGATTTATCTAGTGAAGAGCATCGACATTCCGGTTACAATTTATGCAGACTCGTGACCATCTTAACACTTGTGGATTTTCGATTTGAGTAAGAACAAACGTTGGCAGGTTGTCACCTGATTTCACGATAGAAATCACTTTCACTTATATGACGATATCGGTTCATACAAAACGCCCGTTTCGAGAGTAAAGAAAAGAGAAACGAACCTCAAATATTTGACTGAAGTTGGAAGTTCTAATTTGCTTTTAAGCAGATTATAGAAAGCGAGCTTCGAAGACTTGAATTTGAAATTTCAAAAGCTTGTTTGTTGACGTGGCAGCTTAGGTTGTCATTTCAGCATTTCTTTTGTTACATAAATCGAAAACTGTGTAAACTGTGTAAAATGAAATGGGGAAGATGCGATTTCTTAGAAACTTTCAAGTTCATAGCTCCCTCAAGATCAGCATTTGGTGCGATTGCAGCCAGCAATGTAACCCGAGTAAAATGGAAGCTAAAGGGAAACTAGTGTATAGCACACACACAAAGCCAATGATACTATTCGAAGAATGCTCCGAGATTTTGATTAATTTAGAAAAAAAATACATATATATACAAATCGTGGGAAATCGAATGTGTATCTAAGCGCGCATTGATTCTCGATTTTAATGCACTTGACGGCAGCTGCAAGTGGCGTGTGTTTTTAAAATCCTTGAAAATTTCTTTATTAAGACTAAGCCAAATGTTAACATTACAGCCTCGAATTATCGCAAAATTTTCTAATAATTACGTGTAACCACTCCTGGTACTTACGTCATACGGATAGCAATTTAACCTGCATCCTAGTTTTGTTTAGCTGGTTGTGTTTTACTGCATGCCACATTATCTACGTTTGCCAAATCTGACGTGTGCACTAACGAATAGCTGCATCACGTGATTCTAGAGCTCTGCAGAAGGCAAGTGATTGAGTTATTTTCGACTTCATTTAACTCTTCTTCCCTTCTCGACGAAGACACTATTATAACAACGTACTGTTTTAGTCGACTCAACTCTCTTGCAGTTTGTGTGCCTGTCTGTGTTTGTGCACGTGTGAAGGGGGAAGGGGGTAAATGTATAATAATGAATCACTAAGGGCACTTGTGGTCAAAAAGGGCACACTGCCACTTTTTTTAGGGGAGAGGTAAATACCCTCCCACCTGCGACGTCCGATGTGTAGGTCCCTAACTGCATTGCGACATGCCGGTAACTTTAAATTTAAAGCATGTCATTACCTTGTCAAATGTCTAGGTTTTTTTTTTTAATTTTTCGTTCTTGTATTAATGGTTTCCGTATAGCTGTGTGGGGATTCGACTGTACATTCTACATCATTTAGCACCTTACATATGTCAACTTAACACATACCTCTACGTATTCAATGTACATCTTTCCAAACCGACAATGAAGATAGTGAAATGTTGAGAACTGATAAAAAAAAAAAACACAAAATGATCAGTGATTAAATATGAAACGCATGCAGGTACAATTGATGAATACGAAATGATACTTAATACTAAATCATGTTTAAATACAACATTTATCTGTATCAAAATGTTATATTGGTCCTGCTATTGTTGGTAAGCTGTTTCATCTTTCATTCCTTAATCCATTACAAGAAAACTCCCTTCACGTGTATGTCCAGGGGCACGCTGTGTGTCCTGTGTAAACATTCTATCCACGGTAGATGACTCCATGAGATGAGCTAAAAATAAGACTCACTAATAGATCCATTCTCATATGTACCATGCGAGCAATTATTAAAAACTCGGTGTAGTATAATCTGTATGAAAAAGACGCTCACTTGACTGAAAGAGCCAGTCACGTTGGTCGTTCGTCCCTTAACGATTCGATACCTAGTAGTAGTAGTTCAGAATTTAAGGTTGGCCTGCAGTGTATGGTATCGATTTTTCGCGCCAAAGACCAACGCTCTTCGATGTACTTTTGACAGCATTTGAAGTTATAACGATTCCAAGATTTAGTCAATTCACAATCATGACAACTAGCATCCTTTTTTTTTTTACATCTCTTCAAGTAACTGCCGTGTTAGAAGACGAGGAGGCAATATCTAGGGCAATTCAGTACATGTGGTTGTTGTTTGCTGCGTTAAAAATAAAACAATGCGTGTGCACGTATACTGCGGCTGTCTCGTGCAATTGCCTTAGCGAACGAGTTTCTTCTTGTGGGGCATGAAAACGCGTAAACAGAACGTAACACAAGATTCTTTGACATAAAAAACTGTGTCATAATTTCAATCCCCCAGCTGTACATTTATAAAGCAAACATGTACCAACGTTTTACCACATTGGGATTTTAGTATTCATTCTTACGTTTTATGTGTCATATTACTCCTTTTTGTTTCCAAAGAGGAGTAAGATAGATGTGAGGGTAAGTGGATTTTATTCTCCATATAAATTTAAACGTAAACTGTCTGATGTAGACAGGCTGGAGGCTCATATAACGGTTGTATTTGACATGGAGGAAATGTCAAGGGGTTGCAGATCCAGGGGGCAATTCTAGGGAAATTAACTTATGTATGAGAAATTCATTCTCACTTTCAGAGATCAGATATTCGATGAAGTTTTATGCCTTGCATGATGACCTGACAAATTTGCATTGGGAAACCCAACCTTTGTATATAGAGTTAAACTACACAGAGCCCCCTTCCCACAGCATTTACACAGAATTTACAGCAAAATTACTTTGGCATTTATGAGCTTTCTTATATTCGGTGACAAAATCTTTCATACAAACTTGAATTGATGGAACGTGGGATGGGATGTTTGTCTTAGAGGTGGGATTGAGTGGGTGAGTGATGTGAAGCGCTCTTTTCATTGTTGTATATGCTACTCCATTGAGTTGTGATTTTTGCCTTAAACTCTATACTCTGTTGCTTCATGTTCGTGCAATGTTCGTGCAATATATATATATATATATATATATATATATATATATATATATATATATATATATATATATATATATATATTATATATATATATATATATATATATATATATATTTAATGGTCTGGCTGTGGGGTCGAAATATACAACAATTTACTTACAAACCTGTCTCTTACTATCAGGTTCAAGCATCTCGCAATGAAGAATAGTGTATGGTACCTCCAATTTGACTTGAGGGGTGGGCACACGAGTCAGCCAAATTTAAAATTTTGATAGATTCAGTAGCGCAACCTCATGGACAAATATGACAACACAAACGACATGTGTAGTTCTTAGTGTTCGTAGTATAGCAAACGATGATAATTTAATTAAAAGATCACATGTTGGGTTTCTTTAAACTTTTCGTTGAGATCTTGTTGCTTGTACCTACAGAGAAATACATCGGCTGATCTAAATCACTTTTCACAAACATGTTTTCATTTGGCACGTAATCTTTTCTTTAGTATTATTCTTGTCGTTATCATTATTACCATCGTTTAAAATAACTACTTCTGGCAATATCCACTGAATTATCAGTTTTAGAATATTGTCAGCATTTGAAGTGAATGCAATGTTGACTGTTTTATCATTAACCAAATTCATATATCGTAGTATACCATTATGAATAAACATGTACTAAGTTATCAAGTGTTGTTCCTTGGGGAGAGACAAAATGGCAAGATCCACAGTTAGTCTCTTTACGAGTGTATATTCAGCATCAGACTCGGTGATTTTCCCCCATCCGGAATAATTCCACTGTATTCGGCCATATGATCACCGATATCACGTCTACCTATCCATGACACACTGTGAATCTTGAAGTGCTTCCAGTTGTTTGATACATGTAGCTCGCATCTATTTACCTTGACCAGTTACATGATCTGCTATATATGCCTGACAACAACTATCAACACATGCATGTGCCCTACATGCAAAACTCACACACATACATTACAAACTACACAGACATGCGCAGTACCAACCAATGTATACACATATTGTTTTTCTACCTCAAACCACAGTCTCTGAAATCTTTGAAATAAGGACAATGACGAAATAACGCTTAGGGTGGATCTAGGATTTTTGTTTCGGGTGCACTTGATACACAACTATTAGGCTGTGTCTTCAGTCTAGAGGGTTTACATAAAAATGGTTCTCTCAGTATGATGTAGCAGTTTCTATACCAAAAACGTAATGAGAAGTGAGATATTTGCTAAAGAATATGAAAGGCATTGTTCATCAAGTTTGGATTTTGTTCTCAAATTGCTCTGTCTCAGTGTTTACGATTGTGCCTGGTTCATTAATACTGCCTGTTGTCACTTTACGATCAGCGTGGTTTTCATTACTTGAAGTATTAGCATGCTATGAAAGCAACCGTATAAGCAGAACTTCCGTAGCTTGATATGCGAATCATATCGGATCAGCAGACATTGCACTTATGTTGTGGTTGGGAAATTGGTGAACGGGTGCTTTCATCACACTCTGATGAGTGTATCATTATCCTACCACTATGGGAAAGAAATTCAAAAGTTACAGTATTGTACACGTCTAATTTTCATAGCCTCATACATTTGTGATATTCACTCAGGTCGATCGTACACTAGCAGGGTTATTGGTAAACTGGTACTCGTAACTTACTTTCATCACATTTTAATGAGTATAAAATTATTCTGAAAAACAAACTGATAGAGAAGTTACAAAAAAGCAGTGCACGTTGTCTTGCAGCCTGATACATTTGTGAGTTTAACTCAGGCCGCCCGTACACTGAAAGGGTAATTATGTCTCGTTATACTCACTACAGTATTATCTTAGTGTGGTAAAAAGGAAAAGAAAAACGAAAACTCATGAATATAGCCACAACCTTGAAAAGTAGATCTTAATCTGGAGGATTACCCTAAGAGAGATCTCTACAATTATCTTCATATCTTCCCCTGTCTTCTCTTTCGTTGTTATCTACCCGAATCTTCTCTTACCACACTAAAATAAAAAGGAAAGCGAATAAGATTAAAAATCGTGCAGTATAAATTCCACAAAGAAAGATTGCTAATTTTTAAGAATCCACCAACTTGGGTCAATTCTAACGTTACGATCTCGCGTCCCTTTCTGGCAGCTATTTTCAATTATTCAAAGACACCCACAGAGAAATAGTAATTAAAATGAAATGAAAGGAAAATATAAAATATGACAACACTCCAAACAGATTTTGTGACTCGCAAGGCAGGGTTTATGCATATGAAATAAGCCAAAAAAAAAATCATCTTCGCTTGTAGAGAGTACTTCTCGATATTTCTGCTATGGGCTAAATTACTTATCTCTTTTGCCTTTCTTCTTGTACGGAGTCTTAAATTTACATAATGCAAACTTTTCTTATCTCCCATGAAACTTCTTTTTCCGCCGACAGGAAATGTTACTTGATGGAATTTCTAGTACTCGAATTTTATTTGCTCCACTTGAGCGGTTATTCCCAGAGCATGCTAGTGAAGCTAATACACCGTTGCATTCAACGCGAATAATGAAATGATTTTTTTTTTTGTTTTTTTTTTTGCGACGGGGGATAAAAATGTAGATTTTAAAATTGGATTTAAGTCCGTCAGAGAGGTATCCATTGTTTGCAGACTGTAAATTAAAGTAAATGTGATCAAATACTTGACTTGTTTTAAGTTAGCCGAAGGAATACTTGACTAACTGAATGAAACCTAAAGGAAAACATTTACTATGATTTCTTAACATTCGATTTACGCTTCGTTGTGTAATAACGTACGACCTCTCTCATTCAAGGGCTCTACAATACTTGCTGTGACGTCAGTAGGCTTACGTTTGAGGTAGAATGCAAGACATGACGCGAATCACTATAGCTACGAGTTTGGCAGCATTTCGGTAGGAGTATAGATTAGTTTTGAACTCGTCCACAGAAAACTATACTAATGTCAAAGTTAATATTTTGAACACTGTAAAAACACTATTTGTTGAAACCTTCACTCACTAAACAAACATTGTGTCAACATTGTACGTTCCTGTTATGAAGTTAATTAGTAGACGGTCACGACGTGTAAAATTATCTGTCGACGTCATCACTTTTACAGAGGAATTGCAGCAAACTTTGCCCCCACCCCTCACCCCCCCCCCCCCGAAAAAACAAAAGACCCCCAAATGTACCGTTTCTTAAATGGGAAGAGTAGAGGGCAAAACGTGGTAACTTTGCTTGCTCTCTGTAAAGTATCTGAAAGGACAGAGTCGTCTTTAAATATGACATGTTAATTCATCCTGAAACGAAAAGTTGCTCCTAAGAAGAGAAAAATTGTTGCTATTTTTCAGATCTCATCAACCATGCAATTTCACCCTCTCTGGTATCAGTCCGTTGCATCTGCAGATGGTAAACAAACATAGCTATAAGTAAAGTCCATAAAGCATGTCTTCTCCGTCGAATACATATTGTGCCTAGACTGGACGAAGTAAATCTCTTCCTTGACCTAACACTGGGACATTTTAATCATCGATCACCTTCGATCATAAATATCGCACGAGGAACGTAAAGAAAACGAAAATTTAACTGTTTAAATCAGTTCTGATGAAATACATGCAATGTTAAACCAAGTCTAAATGTAGGATTACAAGTACCGTTTGCATAGCTTGCAGTTCTTGATGATGTCTAGAATTCCCATGGCGAGATTTATTCTACTGCTTCTGATCCGTGACCTACTTCAAAAATGTCACCTCATCCATACAGAAAGGTTGATACCTTTTAAATACATTGTGAGTACAAGTTCATGGGCAAACAAAAATACATAGAGTTTCCTCGCTTAAGTTACCTTTCAAAAAAAGTTTGACAGCTGAGCCGTTTCTAGCTGAGAGGCAACTGTTTGCCTCAAGAAACTCAAAGAACACGGAGCAAAGCTAAATAACATCAAGAAAAAAGGTGGATGATCATGGATTGGAAGAAAAGACAACATGGGTCTAAGGGAAAGATAAGTAAAACGAAGAAATTTTAGGTTAATTTATGAAAGCTTATCAGTCGTGGAGACCCTGAAGTTGCTAAAATAACGTCCTCGACTACAGCCTTGTACGTTATTTTACCATCCTTGCGGTCATTCGTCAATAAAATCAGCGTAAGGCAACTCTCTCTTTTTTATGTATATTGTTTAATAGGTATCCTTGCAATCAGTCAGTTCATGCAGGAATGGCAATACGTTTAAATTTGACATTTTGGAATGAAAGCAGTAACCAAGATATCTCCATACACTCTCTGCATCATCGCCAAGTTTCATTCATTGCGTGCTATTCCACGTAATGTGTTTGTAGATAATGTTTGACAAACTGAAATGTATGTGCTGGATCAAGATAAAATCAAAATAGTACCTACAGGAAACCTCTAAAAGCAAGGTTTAATGATAAACATCATTACAATTTATTAACGTTTGATGTTTCCTAAGTGTAGACTATCAATTGAGTTTATAAAATGTTTACAAGCGTATGTAACAAAAATATCATATAAAAGAGTTATTGTTTTTGAACTTCGTCCTAGTTGTGTCTTTAATATTTTAGGTAACCGAAAGAAGCCATTTTCAAGGTTTGACGTCTGCCTCAAGCCCTCGCGTGACATTTCTGTAAAGGAAACTTAGGAAGGCATTGACAGTATAGACCCACACAATATTATTATTCCTTGACAGAGATCATTCTAAGGAGCAGAGAAAGAAAAAAAAACATTCCCGCCCGCGATGACTCATTGTTAAACACGGAATGTCTTATCTTCGGCTTGTCGCAGAAAGTGTACTACAGGCGAATTACGTATCCAGTTAATAACTACGAGAAAGACAAAGAAACACAATAAGTAAAATATAGTGATTAAAATATGCTGAGTAGTTCATTGTACTGTTTTCATTCTGTTTTGACAAGGGAGAACGTTAATGCAGATTTTTTTTTCTCTTTTCCTGTAAAAGTATAGATCCATTTGTGTTCTTTTAGGCCTGTCCATATTTCTCGTTTTTCGTTCCAATTTCGTATTTCCAAGACATCAACAGAATTGGCAATCTACATTTCCTGTTAATTCGAGGTTATCATGCAGTACTGGGACACCTGGAACGATGTTGCTTCAAACACGCATCGACATCTCTTCACCTTATTCTTTTTTCTTTCTTTCTTTCTTTCTTTCTTTCTCTCTTTGTACACGTCATTTGTGCTCCAAGTTCAGAGAAATGGTATTTGGAAAGCAGCGTCAGGTGACGATAAACCTTTCTTGTTCCGGAGGTAACGCGATACTTGACGGTTTCGAAGATATTTTCTGTTTCAATTCCTGAGTTTAAGAAAATGGTTTCATTTGATAAACTTTTTAATGAATCCTGGCAGATGTTTTGGTAGCCATCTTATGCTTCTTGAAGGGTTATTTGTCACATCTATCTGATGAAAAATCACATCAAAATTGGTGGTGAGATCTTTTTGTGAAAGAGGTTTGATTCTAACTGACTAACGGACTGTCTGACTGAATGTCTGACTTACCGACTGAACGACTGACTAAGTGGCTGTCTGAATGATTGATTGATTGGTTGTCTGACTGACTGAATATCTGACTGACTGACTGACTGACTGGCTGGCTGACTGACCGACCGACCAACCGACCTACCTACTTGCGAAGTAGCGGAGTCATTTCTTTTACATACATCCTCGTTCGATCGTTTCGTGAACTCTTATCCACTGTAAAAACTTAACTGTGAAGTTATATAAACCTCATTGTGTAAGTAAATGATGAGAAAAACAAAAAATCCCTATCATTCAGACTCCACAAGACGTACATGGACAATAATCAATGAAAACCACTGGTCTAAAGGCTACGAAGATTTGCGTCAAAAAAACCGTCAAAAATGCAACGAGGCAAAAGACCACGGGGGGTTTCTAGTTCGTAATTACTAACGGAAATTTTACTTTCCAACTCTGTCAATGCACTGACTGTTTTTTTTTTATACGTGCCCCAGACGAGAGCCAAATTAAGGTCATCATCTCTGCCCAAACTAAAGGGATTTGGTAAATTAAACATCATTCGCTCAGGGAAAAGAAACTATTTGAATCGATATTCCAAATTGCAGGAATAATTTATATCGCTCGAAAACAAATCGCACACCTTGGTAAAAATAGTTTCGGCTTTGAGCAATATGAAAAACTGTAAAAGTGCAAGCGAAAAAAAAAACAAATAAAAAATCTAATAAGAAGTAAAAGAAAGGTTATCATACAAATATGAATAGAAAACTACATGAATTAAAAATATGTTATACATAACTGTAAAAAAGCAAATGACAAAATAAAAATAAGGAGAAGAAAATTTGCATCAAAGAGGTAGTCTAACCTTTATGAAATTTCATTGACCTGTTTCTAAGCTATTTTATTAACAGGGTTGTTGACAGATTTAAGCTTAAATCTTCCGAGCAAAGCACGTAAATTATGAGGTTCATGAGATTCAGTAAGTGTATGTTGTTTTCACTTGTTTTAAGCTACCGTGACTGATTTAGAGACTTTTTCAAGAAATATCGAATGCCTTTAGTTTCGTTTTGTCATCCAGTCTGTGGTCATATGCTGACTGTGATTGTTTTCCCTTTTCATTACTATGATAGACTGAGAGATACCACTACCACTGCTACTAATCCTACTACCAGTACTACTACTACTATCACTACTACTACCACACTTCTGCTGCTGCTCCTGCTACAATCACCACTTGACCCACTGCTACTTCTAGGCTTATTACTAGTAGAAATTAAATTATCAGTATACCCTCAGCTTTGTCAATACCACTACTATAAGTCAACTGCTATTATTGTAACTTAACTTTTGCTTCTATGACTAGCTAGTTGTACAACCACTACGGAAACAAATAATACTGGAATACTACCACTGCTGCTGCTACTATCACTATTCTAGCTTTTACTACTACTATACTATTACTACTACCATGCTACTACCACTAGACTTACTACTTGGCTTACTGCTATCATTTTTGTTTGTATTACTATCACTTCTTCTATCATCTGGTGCTATCATTACTATCACTTCCACAAGTTCTTCTGCTTCCGCATTACTTTCCTAACACTACTGTTTAAATGTAAACAAGAAAATTAACAAAATTAAAAATTTAAGTAATAAAAGCTGTAAAAAGGAATTGCCTGTGAGACTGAAAACGTATTAATATTTTCGAGGGGTGGGCTTGGTATACATTCTTATAGTAAGCAAATTATGTGACAAAAAGGCTTGAGATCCTGCCTTACACAGTTAATCGGGGATGTGTTTGTGGAAGGAATATACTGACACCTGACATCACATAAAAGGAGAAGCTCTCTTTTGACGATTATTTTTTTCAAAACTTTAATTACTCTCTGCTTATGAAAAACAAGTATCCACACTTCGATCACAACCATGTGGTAATGCCAGTCTAGCCAACAGTGTGAAACAAGTGCATAGCAGAGGTACCCACAAGAGTTGAAAAAAAAAAAAGAAGAAATGTTGATGGACCAGAAAAGCCCAAGGATAGTTTGACTGTGTGTATGTGGTGCATGTGCGTGTGTGCGGGTAAGTGTGCCCTTGTTTTCGGGTGGGATCGAGGACCGAAACAATAGATTCCTCTGTAGGAAATTCAATAGATTTCTCCGGTCCTCTCAAGATTAACAATAGACAGTCTATTGTTAAGGGTAGGGTTGAGAAAGAAAAAACAAAAGAAAGCACAATGAGGTTCTCGGAATGAATGGAAAACAAAGCTGTATGGGTGTGTGTGTGAGTGATAACTACAACAAACGATGATATATTACGGTGTTATCTTGAATTTTAGAACACATTCAAATTAAATATTGAAATTCCTTCTGAATGACATTGTGCCTTTCCCTTGATGTCGATGAAAAAGTTGACACAAATCAGACTTGCGTAATCCCACGTGACCTCTGACGTTGTTAATGTTGTTGTACAAAAATTCAATACTGGGAACATCATTTTGTCGATTGAGAAATGTCGAAAGTTAGTTATGTCTATTCCAACGGGGATTGTATCTGCGTCTCGTCTCTTCTTCTTTTTTTTCATGAACTTGAATGGAGTAATTGCCTTTAAAAGCTTGATAAGAAAAGACAAATATTCCTTCTTCTAATTACTTTCTGCTTGAGTTTCTGCATGCTCGCGAGAACAGCAAGATCTTTACGATTACGTCTTCCTGTCTCTCCTCCTCTCTCACTATCTTCTGTGTGTCTGGTGATGCTTTTTACAACGCACACCGGTCAATGACACAGCTTGAAAAAGTGTAAGTTAGTCAAACTACCTACAGGTTATCTGATATTTGTGCCGGATAGCATCTGCGTGTAGATTAAACATTTAGCGTCAACTGGAGTCATCAAATATGTTCGAAAAGGGAAGAAAAGCAAAGGCGACTTCAACAGTAAACTCTCTTTGCTTACCACTGCCTCAGTCTACTAGAGTGTAATACCTCCCTGGCGCATTTAATTAAGTATCTGGTATTTCTTGAATCAGTCTGTAAAAAAAAAAGGGTTTTGCATTGTAGGTACATTTCAAAATGGCGTCACTGAGCGTTCTCGGAAAATGGAGAATATCCCATGCTGTAGTCGTCCTGGACAAAGTAGGTTTATGTACATAAAAACACAAATATTATGTACTATCTTTCACTCCTTTGTAACCCAGTCAACCTTTATGGTAATTTCGATATGACCACAACGTTTCAGATATTCATATTTGTAGCTGGGACAGTCCAGAGTCCGATTTTAGTCTTCTGAAGATCATATTTAACAACATGTAAAGGGATACACTATGGACAACATCCATACCACTACTCGTAATCTTAAACTACTCGCATTGAGGAAACTGCACAACTCTTTTTGTTCATCTGTAAATCAACGAATGATTTGATAAATGCATCCACCAACAACATAACCACATTGATAAACATCATAGCCAACAAACCTGTCAATATTAACATCATCACCATCACATTATCATTGTACCCTTCACCGTGATCGGCATAAGTTTATCATTACATTATGAACTTAATCAATGTCATCATCATCATCATCATCGTCATCATCATCGTCATCATCATCATCATCATCATCATCATCATCATCATCATCATCATCATCTCTATGTCAACAGTATTCTCCAAATCACCATTGTTATCCTCATCATCTTCACCACTCGACCCCGTCATCTTCCTCATCATCGTCACCATCATCCTCTCCATCACCATCATTACAATCATTACTGTCATCGTCATCGTCGTCATCATCGTCATCACCATAACCATCGTCATCATCATCTTAATAATATTTACATTAATATAACTAAAGGCATTGTTCCTTATCTCGTCTCCCATTCTTTATTCTTTTCTCATTTAAAATGTAAACAAACGGGTAATTCATCATGCTTGAATAGTAATGATCTTTTGTAATGACAACTTTTGGAAAGAACTTAATGAAACGTACGGACGAATTAAGCATATGCAGAGAAGACCGTACAGAAATCAATTTCTTGACAAACTAGAACAAGTTGCTTAGGAATTTTTCCTCGGTTAGAGGGTATACGGGTGATCATTCATCCTGTCCACGAGGTTTGCGGATGATTGGAACCCCATTTTCACGGATGTTTTTGTAGTACTGTGGTTTCATCTTTGTTTTCCTAGACCCTGCATCTCTCTTTGAATTTTTCTCAAGAGATTTGCAATTAGATATAATCCATCATCGACGTTATCGTGTCGCAAAAGGTGATTCGGTAATCGTTCACACTTCAACACTAGCCTATTCTCTGTATATGTATGCATATATTTCACGGTGTGCTGCAATTTGCAGCGTGCGTGATAAACATACGCAAGAAACCGTTTGGGACTAGTAAATACAGCAAATTGTCGACTGTAATGTATACCTCTGTAAACTAAAAGCAGTGTATATGAACTAGCGCTATAATTGTAAAAACTTATCCATTCTCCCTCCATCCACTCTCCATGGCCTGACCATGTGGCGAAATCTATTCACACTGTATGATTGCCTTATAATCATATTGTCAGATTGCGTGTAACTCATGCCGCCATGTTTATGCTAAAATGACGTGTAATCACGTTTACATTCGACTTGAAGCTTATGTCCATAACGTATACACACTGGCCCCCAATATCATCATTGCAGCAGGTCCGGTCACAATACGATTTATTCACGGCTGTAAACGATGTTGTCGATATTGCTTTTATTAGATTGACACTTGTTTAATGTTATGTATCCTTTGAGCAGCCTGTGTTTTCAAAAGTGGAGACCTTTCTTCTGTTTTTAAGTTTTACTCAGTTCTTAACTCCAGTGCGTTCATAAAGAATTTGAGTTAAGACTTGATTTACTGCTGCTCTTGTAGCTAAGGTTGCTTTGTGTGTCCATGTTATTCACCAATTGACCAAAGAGCGTTAGCCATAAGTACAAACTAAATACATCGCAATCTAGAAGCGTATACACACTTATTTTAATACATTACGTCACTCATTCCGCTACCGGCTTCATATTTCCACTCCCCGCACATCCCCCCCCCCCCCTTACACACACACACACACACACCCGTACGTACAACAAAAGACATGAAACAAACCGGAACAATAAATCTTGTGTCCTACACAAAGCAAACAGTGCTCCGTACAGCTTCGTTTGAGGTTCCTTTTTCATACCAACAACATTAGTGTAAAACATGCATGTATTCGTGATGTAGTTAATAATAGATAAGGACGACGCGTTTACACAATTCCTGATTTACACTGTCACACATTCAATTGACTTTAATTATTAATTATTATAATGGCATACCTTTTCCATCTGCGATATAGGTAAGAAAAAAAGAAGAAGAAACTTATGCTGCTTCATGGCATTTAATTAGGTTTGGAACATTCTAGTCACTCCTAGACTGTATTTTGAACCCCGCGGCGAGACGAAAGAGTCTTCATGAACACGAATTCGTTGATTGATTGCAGAAACTCATTTGTGCGTAACAAATCAGTGACAGCCACTGGCAGAGAAATCTTCTTGTCTAACAAAACTCAACAAGGCGAGTGTTTGTTTGCATTTTTAAGTGCAAGTCCGAGGCAGTCTCACAACCTTAGTCTTTACCAGATATATGCTCTAGGAAGGGAGTATGCGACAGACTTACTCGGCGATTTATTGGCTTCTTATGTTCAGTGCGAAACTGTGGCAGCCTCATTAAGTTACTATTAATTTGATGTGTGTTACACATTAGAATGTCAACTGGACTTACTCTTTCAATATCAGCGTAAAAAAGATATTGCTTGCTTGTGTTATTGTGAAGCCTTAACCAGTCTTCATCAAAGCGAGTAACATTTAAAGGATTTAACTCTAAGGTTAACACCTACTTACATGGTTAATGTACGTATTAACATTAATAGGTTTTGTGTACTTGAGTGCTCTTTTTCCTACACAAAGAAAGTATGCAAAATGAACACGACCTAAACAACATAACATTTACATCGCATATTCTGTACAATTGATGATTAGTATCATCAGTTATGAGTTTACTGCAATTTATTTTGAGAAGTTTATCCTAACATATTCACTGTGAGCGGAGTGGAAGTATGGACCGAAAATATTATCTACTCATATGCACCCATGGTAACTCATGTATATAATTAACAGTTCCAAAATTTACATATTCATGTTATTTTTTTTCTTAGCACCTTGAGGAATTACATTTAATATAAAGTAAATATGAAAACGGGGCCAAACTAAGGAAAGCACGCTCACAAATTAAAAAATATGATCTCGTTACACGTGCTTCCTTAAAGTATGACCAAAGCATAAACGTACACTCACATGAAAATTACATTTCTCTTCGTGGTCTTCTTGCAAGGTATCATTATATGTCTGTGATATCTACTAAATTATAAATTATTCATGAGAAAATGTTATCTAATCGGTGGTTCATCCTTCTCATCTTTCAGTTCAATGAACCTAAGTGCAAAACACCAAAATAGACTGTCAGCCTCTTCGATCATGTACTACTGGTTTAACATTTCAGGAAAACGTGATTAGAATACGACAACGAGCTACACAAGCATTCATAAACAGTGTATCCACATACAAGTTGGTCTACTTCAACAACACGGATGAATGAGAGATAATAATCACCGATATATGTAATATTCATTGCAACAGAATGTAGGCTACTGTAAACTACATTTTACCGTTCACGACATGATAAGTTAGAATATCAAATTCTTTTATATCTTTCGTATTTAAATTCAAATTCTTTCCAGGCTGGTGAGATTTTATATGTCAAAGATTATTCTCGTGACCAACACCACGCACTTTGGGTGTTCTTTACTGACATGTGTAATTTTCATTTTGACATAATGTACGCCACTGCAACTATAGTTCACTTTTCACTACATTATAAATTAGAAAGTAACTTGTCAGTAACCTAAAAATGTTAATATCAAAATCGTTTCTGATTTTATATTTTTAAAGATACTTCTCGTGACCAACACCACGTACTTTGAGTGTTCTTCACTGATATGTGTAGTGTTCATTGTGACAGGATGTAAGATACTGCAAACTAAATTTTACCTTTCGCTACATGATAAGATATAGAAAGTAACTTATCAGTGACGAAACATGCTTAATATCAAAATATTTCATATCTTTCAAATTTAAATGCAAACCTTTTCCAGGCTGAGTGATTTTATATTTTCAAAGATCCTTTTCCATCTGACCACGCACATTGGGTGTTCTTTATTTATTTATACATATTCAATTTGGATTTCCGGGATAAAACGTGACAACGACCATATGGGAATATTATTCCGGTGTTGATATAGTTTTTATTGCATACAGTTTGACGCAATGATTCCAATATACCGACACCCGATTTTGATGTATTATTCACATAATTTCGTCTCCGGATCAATTTATAAGGCTCGAATTTGTGTCAAGTTAGAACCAGACAAATGTTGCAGAGGGCAATGCAACAAAAACGTTGCATTCGAAAAGTTTTTTAGAGATTGGAGTCACTTCAGACTTAACTGTCCGTTTACAGGGTTTGGATATTGTCCTACATGAAGTAAAAGACAAAATTTTATTTTGACCAAAGCAATTAATACTTAAGGTCATCGCAAGTACTGTCTATAGTTGTTGGAAAGTATCTTGAGCATCGTTGAGCATCGTCAATTATCGTTAGTCTCAAGCAGGCTCAAAATGTTATACGCTTTGTTGATAATGTGGATATGATTACGTAATTGCATTTTGAGCAAGGTGGCAAGCACAAAAGAAGATATCCCCCTTCCCTCCCTCCTCATCTACACCCTCCCAATTTATGGTATAGATATGCTGCAAATGTGCAAACCTGAAATCCAGAGATATATACAAGGTAGTGCAAATGACAGCATATATCGTGCCAGAGGTCTTGTTGAATGAAAGTGACTTTTCAAGGGGAGACAGAAACCACTCAACTTTGGACCCATTGCGTAAATCCTGGGACTAATATCAAGCAACGACACGTATGCCCTCCAGAACAGCAATCGCTGGATGTGTTAGTTGCACTTTCATTACATTAAGTTTCAACTTGTTACTTTCGTCCTGGAACCCCAAAACAATAAGAGAGGCTAATTTGATTTTTATGTGTGTTAATTATTCTACTCAGTAAGCCTCTGATCTTGCTAAGAACGAAAACGAAAGACCAACCTACACTAACCTTTCTTTCAATTATTAGGACGAACAAGCAGTAAAACTAGAACAAATCTAAAGAACAACCACGGTAAATGATCATGTACGCCATCTTTACGGTGGTGTATGATAAAAGCTTTATCCTGTGACCACCATTTGATTTATTTATCAAAGTCTTCTCTCTTTAATAGAAGAAAAAAAGAATTGCGAGAACAGACACTCGTTTCACGCAATAAATCCTTAGACGCTAATTGCTTTGGACGTTACGACGACGCCTTTTAAACGACTTATCATTATCCATTTCGACAGAATTCGTTTCAATCTTCTCTTTCCGCTTCTAACGTTCTTTGCCAGAGATTTCTTTTTATCCTCTTTTTTTTTACATTTTCATTTGCCTCCAAGTGACTTGAGGTCCATCAACAGGTTGTTGCAGTTTTCCCATCGAAACCTAACCTTAAAATCGTTACGGACCAGATAACTGAAGTTGAAGAGCGACAGTTAGGCGCCGTGATGATATCATGAAATTAAGGGCAAGTTGTTTCTTGCCCTACAGAACTGGCTGGCTACTGTTTCGCGTAATGTTCAACATTTGCTCTTTGCATTGAAACGAAATGTTGATATTAGCTGAAAAGTGAGCCTTCAGTACCTCGGCAGGTTTCACATCGATTCATGTTTTAGTTTATGTTAGACACTTGTGTTTATATCACTACGTAAGCACAGTCTTTCTTGAACGGCAAATGGAGGGACATAGTTGGATCATGCAGCTACCTCGATTAGTTCTGGCACGTGACATCATAATTGTTTTTTCAAATTGATTTTCAAAACGCTTCAGAGTAAAATAAATGTCTACAATTTGTTAGTTCTTACAGAATTACCATCAGAGAGTGCATAAGAGGACATTGCCAGCTTTATTTCCAGTTCAAAAGCCTTTTAATGTTGCCGTCACGTTACGTGCCCGTTTTGTTTTTATGTATCTAGCACACAGCATTCAAAGTTCAAATAAACTTGTCGCTGTTGGATTAGAGTTCCCCTTTTAAAGTAGGACTCGGATTTGTATTTTCTAAGGTTTAGGGCATTTAATTTACGGTTTGCGATCAAGAGTGTCGGATTACCATACCGTGCGGGTAATAATCGGCATGTTTACATCTTACAACCATAAATAATCGATGTGGAGAAAAGCCTGAGCACAACCGCATAACGTTATATTATAATCTCTTAAATTAATATCCTTAGATCTGGTGTACTTTAGATGTTTACACTTACCAGCACGACTCTATTACGTCTTTGTAATCAAACCGTCAATTCATCTTACCCAGATGGCCGTAAAATACACTTGATTACGTGTAAACGTTTTTCTACCAGATGTAAGACTTTCTTGTATAAGTCTTTTTCTTTTTCATGCACAAACCCTATGTATATGGTTGTTGGTGCTTTTGTGTCTCAAAATTCCAGATCAATACTTAGAAAGCATAGCATGCTTATGGGTTGTATTTTACAACCACAGTTGTATGTGTAAGCGCTGAAGGTATCAGCTGTTGTGTAGGGGTGTGAGAGTGTGTTCGAGAATGGGCGAGTGATGAATTAAGTTCTCTTTCAATGAAACACTCGGTCTCTAGACTTGAACTATGAATTAAATAGATCTTTATACATCGTCTACATTGGCAGATCTTGCTTTAAGTCGTCTCTGTCTAAAAAGATTAATTTTTCATGACGTTAAATAATAAAAAAAAACTTGAAGGAAATTAAAAAAAAATTGATTATGGTACACTTAAGAGGCACAGAATTCTTAAAATCCTTTCTTCATTTAAGACCATCATTTTGCTTATCAGTACTTCATTACGCTTCTACACATGCAAGGCTGATGTGGTAAATGCACAATCCTGCTCACTTGTTTACGTCTTAAATCCACTGCAAACTAAGCTTTTCACTGAGTGGGGAGGCAGTCACGCACACACGCTTATGGTAATCACAATGGTAACTCGTCAGAAATAACAGCTATATTATGGACAAGATCGTTCATTAAAAGATATTTTATCATACATGAAGTAGAATCATTTCACCAATCTCCTGTTCCTGTCAGTCTATAAATCCCATTCTCAGTTTGAATAAAGTATTTGTATCGGAGTGGCCAATTAGAAAATTAATTACATCACTTACAAAACATGTGAGGTCGAAAAGTCTGGTTACTCAATGACAAAACTGAACTCGAAGTCACTACACCCCCTTTTCCATTCATTGCGCTTGTCTTTTCTGTCAGTGAACGCGATTTTTAAAAAATTAAGTTGGTTGTTGGCATTTTCCATATTTATAGGCCTTTGCATCCTAGTAAAAGCAACCCACTCACTATACATGATTCTCCCAATGAGTAGCAAAAACATATACAAAGCACAATGATAACGTGATCAATTACTACCAAAGAGAAGGTGGAACATGGATTTGTTGAGGGTCCAAAAACGTTTTTGCATAAAACTTGTGCAAAAATACTTCAATTAAATCTTATACGTGTATATATCGTTATAAGTATCATAATCGTTATAAGTATTACATATAAACCCGAGTTAGCAAGTGTTTGAATTGAACAGTGCACTATTTAAAACTTTGTTTAATAATCAGCATGACATTCTGCGTTATGAACATTGCTATGTTTTACGTAGCGCAATGTGTTTTTGTGAAAAAACAAATAACATTGCTCGTGATTCTTCAGAATATTAATATGTTTGATGAAACTGTACTAATCGGAGTAATTTCGAAAACTTATGTTGGAAAGTCGTAGATGTTTCCAGTTGACCCGACGAACATATTGCACCTCCTCCTAGATGAATCAGAAACTATAAGAGCAAAAACATTTATTTAACTTTTCACTGCATGTAAACAAGTAAGTTGTCCAGTGTCCATAGAAATGTCTATTGCAAGGAGGAAGAAAATAGTATTGTCCTTGTAATGTATAAAATGATTTAAGTAAAGCAAAACCTTTATTAACTAAAACAACAAACAAACTATACTTCATGAGCTTCTAAATCTTTCAATATTTCCCATCAATTTTTGCCACTATGGTGTTTACACGTTCTTTAATGTGTGCATACATGTTTAAGAAAATCATTTATCTTGGATAGCATCTCATTCGCGAAATTGATATACAAACGAAAACAAGTGTAGCAGATGTTGTCTCACTTGTGAGTAAAGGATCTTGAGAAAATTCAATACGGGAAAATCAAAAGGCGTCAAAATGTGAAAGCTAAGTTATTCCCTGTATCTTGTTAAATATTCTAGTCAATCCAAAGTGATGTTTGAATGTTAAATTTTCCTTTCATGCAAAGTGTTGATGGATTTCGTGCATCCTAGTTTTTTTCCTTGTAAATTATTCAAGTGGTAAAAGTGACTCAGTTCTCTGGCTTAAGAAAAAGAAAGAAAGAAAGATCTTAAACATATTCCATGCAAGTTATATCATCGTTGAAAATCTTCAACAAGGCAAGGAAGATTGTATACCTCAGGGATTCAGTAGAGATTACAAGCAAAAACGAACAGAGAGAGAGAGAGATGAAAACGAATTGCGCCTTACGGGAAACGTGTTGGATCCTGCTTCAGGCAGTTAAATTATTACGATTCTGAGAGGGATCCATGCATGCATTCATCCATCAGCAGCTTTATTTTCATACATTGCATTGCAAAGTGAAAGGAATATCAATACGCAAATAAAAGAACAGGCTCTTTATAGCTTTATTTGAAGAAACGCTGTCTCGATATGTTACACCTAATCGATAATTGGTATTACGTGAAGATAATGGTTTAGCTGCGTTTAAAGCAACATCGCTGTCAATCAAAATAGTTTTAATAGCGAGAAATCCAAACATATACGTACCGTACAGCGTATCAGCGCACAGCGCACCCTATCTACCGGTGACCTTGCATACACCAGGCCATTATCGTATTTGAAACGCAACAAAAGACGAATGTTACCTGAGAGCAATGCACTCAGGCTTCGTTGATTAACTTTACTTTGATTGCAAATATATCAACAGCTTGAATCGGTTTATCATTAAGTCATTTTTTAATTAAAATGAAAGTTAGACAAACGAATATGACTGTGACCTATTTGTAGACCATTGACTGAATACTATTTTTCGATTGAATCGGAAAGAAATATTTGACGGCTTGCAAAATATATGAGCATGAACCGTGTCCCCCATTCAGGCAATTCATTCACAAGATATTCTACCCACTTAAATCAGGGAGAAAATACATAATGTTAATTCACTAAGACATTACACCTGCTTCTTGTAACTCAACTTTCGTAAATGCAAAATTAAGTTGAACTACCCCAAAACTGAATATCTCAAAGACAGAATATAGTCAACAAACGCAAGTTTTCACTAGCCTGATTTTTCTTCTCTCTCTCTCTCTCTCTCTCTCCCTCTCTTTAAAGTGAATATATTTAAAGAACCTTCCCTACGTACTGTAGCTAAAATGATCCTATATAATGTGAAATGAAAATATTACATCAAGTCTAAAAAAAATATGCTTAAAGCTCACACAACACTCAAGGAGAACAGGCTGAAGGAAGTTCTTTGACTCAAATTTATACCGTTGGTTCAATATTCAAGCAATGCATGTTGTTTTACTTTTAGAGTAATAATCACATGTTAACTCGTAAGAGCGAATATCTGTCATTGTGTACAGATTCTTTATAATCGGTGATTGAACGATGATTTACTCTCATACAAGGTAATGAAAGGAAGTCACTCTCTTACGATTGCAAGATTTTGCTCTCAGTTTTAGGGGACAAAATTCACCGTAAATAATGTCAATTTCAGTATTTCGTATTTTCATTACCAATTACGGTACACCTGCTTGTCACATTAAAAACAAATCAAGAGTATAAGGAATGATAATATCCTTCTTTCACCGAAGAGATTATTGCTATTGTTATTTCATAAATAAAATCTTCATCAAAAGAAGAATACAAAAACACTATGACTACTAATCCTTTTTTTTTTCATTTTATTCAAAAATTACCATAAACTTTTGGACAGGTCAGGAATATGTATATGCGCTGCTATAGAGTTCTGTATATCTCGTCGCTTCACGTTATTTGTATACGTAATTATACTTTGCATAGTTTTTGTATTTGTATGTATGGAGTACGGCGTGAAACTTGTAAGTTTGATAATATGAATCGCTGATTTGTTGGTTTAAGGCATACAGTGAATATTTTGTGACCGATATTCTTCACCTTTACGTGATGCATGCATGGGCCTATTCAAATTTTAGGACATTGAGAAAGACCATATCTTATGTATGAGTCTATTTCTCCTCGTTGCAAGTACCCACTACAGTCGTAAATATGCCAACTGCCATGAAATAACCGTAATCTACTCTATGCTAACTGCTGATACAATCTACGTGTTTTAGATTCATATTTTCACCGTGTAGCTAAATACAAATGACATATAGTGCGGGTGCAGAAGGCTGGTCACGTGGTATAACTATTCATTTTGCTTTAATACAAAACAAGAGTCTTCTGTATCCTGCTGAAGTTCAAGTGGTGATAAGTTTCATTAAAAAACTACAACACTACAACTTTCCACTTTTCTCACTTTTACCATGCCAATGTAGGCCTTAAAGCAGTTGTAAAATATACTTACATTTACTTCATTCCACAAGACAAAGCAATGCTTTCAGCGCGACTTTAAACCTATGTACGGGTTTTAATTTTACATGTTTTTTTTTTGTTTTCAATCTACGAAGATTTAATTATCTCAGGTATGAATCATGGAGACAAGCAAAGATATGCTCCTTCATAAATGAACACTTTGTGCGTGAAAGGTTAAAAGTAATAGATGTTAATTGAGCCTCACAAAACGGGGACTACGGATTATTCATTTACGTTCATTTGTCAAGCCACATGTTTATCATCCTCCAAAAAGACTTTGACGTTGTAATCAAATTTGTGAATGTTACCATATACGTGAAAAGTAAACGTTTATTATATTACGCACTATCATTGGGTTACATCAAAGGTATTAATTGAAAGAAGTATGTTTGAAACTTTCAGAGTGACTACTCTTTATAGAAGTTAGCTGAATTCTAATCATAAAGTGATATCATGGTCATTTCTAATGCTATCGAGAATTGCCACTTTTTAAGCTCGAAGTAATCACTCTGGTACACGGACTCAATCATTCTTCTGCAGAGAGAAGTCAATCTATCTACTCACTTACAGTGAATTATAGGGCGTATTATTCAATTTATAATTCAATTTATAATGTTGCAACTGACGCAGGTGACCATTCATCCACCATGTGAATACCTGGCTTCAGTCGAAGAGAGAAATAAAAACAGAGGGTCATTGTATGTTACAATTTACTATAATTTATCAAGTAGTATCACAATATAGTAACTATTACCACAATCTCATTCACACCGTCGTCATCATTAAAACCATGCCCCCCCCCCCGCATCATTAACACCATCATCGTTACCACCATCGTCATCAGTAGATTATTATCGCAGCATCATCGATCATCAACATCGCCATCTTCATCATCATCATCTTCATCATCACTGGATATCGTCGTTATAAATATCATCCTCTCGTCAGGAATCTGTAGCACCGTGCACCATCAAAGCCAACATCATCATGACTAGTTTTAGTATTACAATTATCATTATCGTTGGCATCGCCATGATCAAGTTTTTCACTATACAATTCCTGAAAAAAAAAACTGCTTCTGACTAATTTTCCTTCTCTCAAAAGAAAGTCACCCCAGCGTGGATATTTCATAAAATATCTTTGTTTGCGTATAGAAGAATCATGACATATGTCAAGGTTAAACGTGACAAACACCAAAAGAGTGTATTTGCCAATGTGTATTAAATTAAGTGAAGATTCGAATTAAAAATAGACATTGTCCCGATAGACGGTTCTTGCAGAACTTAAATTTCTAGCTTTAGACATCTCCATGGTATTTTTTTTTTTTAGCCCACTGATCATTCTCTTTATTAAAGTCAATAGATTAGTACAACGGATCCCAAGTGTCCACATGCTTTCCTTGTTTTTCCATCAGCTTAATATATGCTATCCCGAACCATTTATTTTAATTTTATAATGGTTTTAATATAGCCACTTTTAACACTGTTTATCACTGGTGAACTTTCATGGGAAAATATCTTACGTGTATTATCACTCCCTTCGAACTAGCTCATCCTTGTTTCAAATTCGAGGGATTTCCTCTTTTTTTCGGTCTAACTCTCGTGTTCAGTAAACTTTTATGAATATGAAATAGAATGTGAAATTGAATGAAGCGAGCAATTTCACGGAGCTCTGCATCTAATAACGCAGCGCTGATTGCTCTAACCGGTATGAGTCTGAGCTGGGGAGAGAGGCCAATACACGGCTCATCGCAGTGCTCCACGGGCTTTCGGAAGTAGCTAATGTGCTTTTCATGTTACGATTTCAACTTATCCGGCAACCTACGACGGAATATATAAAAAAAAAAAAAGTTTTCACGTGATAGCTGGGAGGAAGAAGACCGAAATGTGATCTTTTCAACTGTGAAATTAAAAACTGAAATAGAAGGTGAAAGCAATGAAATGCTGCGAAAGTGACTTATTGTGCATCATCGTGCTAAACCTGTTAGAGGCTGGCTAAACAGAAATCAACACTGAATTTCTGGTATATTTGCAAAGTTTTTTTTTTTTTTGCTCGTGGTTGGGACCTGGAAAGGGGGAATGAAGGGGTAAGCAGGTACATACACTATCATAAAAATATTTGTCAAAAAATCGTCAAGAAATTCATAGTAGGATCTGTTTACCGTACTCATTATAATGTATTATCCTAAAGACCTTCATAGTTGAATAACCTTGTCTCATTATTATATTCTCATCTTGGTAGCCATAGTAACTGTTGTCATGGTCACTTTTGGCATCACTGAGTAGCTATAATTCCGAAATAGTTGAGAACGGTGACTAGGAAGACTGTCATATAGCACTACCAGGGTGGCACAGAATGTTAAGACCAATCAAGTCATCGTTTGCAAAAGGTTAGCGGTTGGCCAATCACAACCATTCTTCAATAAAGGACATCTTTCAGTTGATCTGACAGCGCAAGTACTATTCTATTGTATATACCGCACAAAAGGTTACAGTCTACATCAACATTATGTGCCAACGGTACGCTAATATGTGAGTGTTTGTCCAAACTGAACGTAACAATTACCTAAAACGTTTTACCTAATTATTACTAAATTATTAATTACCTAAAGAGATCTTTTTTATCTTGGTTCTGGGGGAAGGTCGGGGTTTGCTCCAGTCTTAACTCATGGTTCTTGTAGACTTCCTGATCAAAATTAAATAAAAATACCTTTCTTTGATATAAGTTTAAGATGGAATACTGCCTTCACATGTACAATGGGACTTGTGCAATGGTCATTAAACTTCTTACCGTCTGTTCAATATTGTATTGAAAATAAAGCACAGGTTGAAGCACAGGCCAGCTACCCTCCCCCTCTTCGAGGTTTCCCTATGTGAACAGTATTTTCCTCTTACCCTTACAATGTTTTGCACATATTGGACAAATTCCATAAAATGGTCAATCTATATTGTATAAATTGAAGGTCGTAGGTTGTCAGTGCTTGCTCAATATGTGAAGAAGCAAAGTTACATGGTTGTTCTAAAGGTTCCTTGGCAAAGAATGAGACTCATGAGGCCTATAAAAGTGAAACACTTCCCTCATAAAGGTATAACAGCTGTTAATTATCCCTAGTAGGTGCCTAGTAGGCACCCTAGTGTCGTCAAGTGGAGGGGGTGGATGGTTGTCCCTGTCCCACTTTTCAGAGGGGTATTTTTTAATCATCTCAGACTCCGTTTAAGATGTAAACTTCTATTGGCGTTAGATCGAGACACACATTTTATACAAAATTAGATTAGAAGCAGTAATTCTAACAACTATCTAATTGTTCAATTCGAGTTCCCGACCAAAACATCCCCAAGAGGGTTTTGCGCTCTTTGTGCTTTTTCTAGTTCCCACCAATAAATCAATTTTCTACCAACAAGTCCCCCCCCCCCCAAAAAAAAAAAAGAAAGTCCTCTCCGTGAGTTGTGTAATATGTGCGTAGATTAATACTAATGCGAGCAAGGCCGATTTTAAAGATCACCCATCCAGACGCCAACTCTGTCTGTAACCCACTTCATCTCCCATCCCCTTGCTTTCCTGAACATTACGTCTCCTACGTTAGTTCTGCTTTATGTTAACGTGTACAGTTCTAATGTTTTGTTTTGAAACAAGTTCCGCTAGCACATTTGATTCGATTTTACATCTATTTTGTTCAAGGTCGCTTACCTCATTTGAGACTGTATTTGACATGGCTTCGCCAACATTTTGATGGTAATTTTACCGCAAATCCTTCTCTATCCAAGTAACTGAACCGTCGCCAGAAAAACTGTGGCCAACCTTTACATAATGAATAACATGAATGCATAGTTTTTGGTCGATTACATCGCCAAATTTAATGAAGAATGTGTCGAGTCTATTGCCGCCCGTAGTGATGCGCCGTTGTCTGCCTCGAGTTTCTGTTGGCCAAAAAAAAAAGAAAAAAAAACGAAGTTTCATCATGTTGTATGTTTTACAGCGTCATAAAGTATGATTGTTGAGAATTTCTTTGCAGAATTTTATGTTGCTGGGGAGGATTACTGTGGCGTAAGGATTAGATGAAAAAATGAGAAAAAAAAAAAGAAAAAAAAAACACCATACTGCTCGCGGACATGTTTGCACTTTGAACACAAGCAATGATTAGGAGATGTGCCATTGTAGGTATGATAATTCCATAGTGTTAGGCAAGTATGCGGTATAGGATCATTCCATACGTTGAAGGGTACGTCCGTGTCATGTTACGTTAAGCGTCAGTTGTCCTCATCATTATGTAGAGACTTAACCTTCCCAGCAGGCGTTGGCATGTACGGCCGTTTAACGTAGGCCTACAAACCTAAGTATCACGAGGGGTATCATACGAATGCAGTCAGAGCTGATGCATGAGTAACTCACGTTTATTGTGCGGGCTTGTAGAGATTTTGCTGCAGTCCGTCGGTTTTTGCTATTGATAAAAGCACGTGCCGCGACAGTCAAATCGGCGTTCCTGACCAATAACTAATAATGAGATAACTCGTAAACTACAAATCGTGAATATCAGCTATCGAATGAAATCTTTTCCACGAAATTTTAAATACGTTACGACTGCAACACTTCCCTATAGGGGTAACGTGTGGGACGCAAGGGTAATCATCTGCATTTATAACGTGGAATAATCTCTGGTGAGAGTGAGGGTCATGCTATTTCTACTTTAACCTTTTTGCACGAAACCATGAAGTAAATTGTGCCGAAGAGTCTTTCCTCAATACCGCATTACAATTCCCCCCCCCCCCCCCTTCCGCTTCAACCGACATCTTCTCATAAAATATGTACCACTAAATTTCCAATAAAATTCACACAGCGTTCAAGTGAGCATAAACTGATCTTGAATTCTAGTTGTTCATTTACAGAGTTGTCTTGACTGACATTTCGTGGGACTATCCCAACGTAGGTATTTTCACTATTTTGCAGAGAACAGATATACATTCATAGCTCATTTATCATTCTGGCGCCTGTGAAGCTTTACATTCGCTCTCCAAACTTCATGCTGTGTAAAGGTTACAACACTTCAAAATGTCTCTTTTCAAAATCTGAAGCTAATCTGAAATGCTAAAGGAACATCGATGTTTAAAAGAGAAGAAACTGGTTGTAAATGTTATTGCTGTAACCTACTTCACTCTTCTCGAAGCTTCAGAAAAGCAAGGAAAAGAGCCAAAGAGGAGTTTTGTAAGAATCATTAAAACTGTGGGGAACTGGGATGACTCACCACAGCTGTGTTTGGCTCAATTCCAAAGTTGTTGTCTTTTATTTTGCTTGTACTGCAAAGTGACGTTAAACGTAATAAAGTCCATGGCCGTGTACACAATACATAATCACGATCCACCCGTGTAGCTTGTTTTTCAATTGTGCCTTGTTTTTCATCACTGTGATTTCTTAAGTAGTTATGAGTTCAGTGCCCTGGATAAGTTATTAATATTAGAGCCATGAAAGTAGGCTGGAAAATTAGTTTGGGCTCAACGAAGCACGATTTCTTCTTTAGCTGTGTGAGGTTACCACAATAATCTGGTAGAAGTCGAAATGCTCATGAGGCAAAAAGGTGTCGTTGGCGATTCCACGATCGATTTCTGCTGAGGAAGCTCTGCGTCTGTTCCCAATACAGAGACGTGCGCGCGTAGTATAGGCCTATCCATCCACATGACCGATCCATGTAGAAATTTGGTAGGATAAAATTAAATCTCGAGTAGGAATCACAATATGTATGTACTCTTCTGCAACTGCAAAAGGGCCCAACTGGAGTGCATGGAATTTACACTGTTTTTCATCCACAGTAACCATGTATGCGTGGTGTATATAGGCCTGTATATATTATATAGTTTTAAACAATGTGATATTTGCATGTATTGTATTGCAGCTAGCTAATGATACTGGTATAGGTAGACGTACGGTAGGAGCAATGTTGGTCTCTGTTACATAGTTGACTCGTACCCAAGTATTTTCATCATGATAATCAAATTCTTTAAATAACAGTGCAATACATAAACATATAAATTCCTCTGTGTGTGTGTTTGTATAAATGTGTGCGTACGTATGCCTATCTGGATCTAGTTTCTACTCCCAGGAGCATAACTCTGTCTCTGAAATATCACTTTAAGTTATAAGACATCTGTTCTCACATCATTTAGAATTGCTCGATGAATAAATTTACACTCAAAAGAGACAGCTCACCATAGAACGAGTGCGTTCAGTGCAGGAAAAAAAAGAGAAGATTCGATTTTGTGGAAAAGAAAAATCGAATGTTGAGCACGAGTCTGGTTATGAAATCCTCGTGTAAGAGTGAATGCAGGGTGATTGCATTTCGCCAGTTTTTACTGATTGTGAATCCTCCGACTGAGAAAGAGCTGGCGAGAGAGAGAAGGGGGGGGGGGGCGGGGAAAGAAAGAGAATATTGAAAAGGTTAAGCTTAGCTTAATTGAGAAAAAGCAGGAGAGGTGGACGTTTTGACGATAAGCATGATGCAGATAACACGCAGAGAGAAAAAAAAAAGAGTGCGATCCTGAAATATATACCAGCGTCGACAAGTCTCTTTGTGGGTCTGGTAAAACTAATTGAATAAGGATAAAACTAAAACAAAAATTCACAAATCGTCCTGCGTATGTTGATTTTGAAACAATGTGAAGGTGTGTGTTCATTCCCTTCAGCAAATCGCAGAAATCGTGCGAGATAATTACAAGAAGCAAAATAATATGAACGTCTGAAAAAAAAAAAACACGAGATATAAATCATTGTTATTTCATTCTTAAACAACTGATTTGCAAACATGCTGATCTATGTGTTAAAATGATATCTTAATTTTGCATGTGACTCTTGCTTCAGTAGTTTTCTATGACCCTTTTGTAATATTTTGCGTTTCATACACTCTTACACAGATTTTTAGGACATGTTAATGTAATTAACCAGATTTAATGAATTTCACAAAAAAAAAGCATTACGAAAAACGCTTGACTTGAGAAATTAAGGAATTAAGAATAAACTTAATTGTTCCTATGTTTTGAATGCATCCTTCAAGTAGCAGGCAAAATTTTGTACCTAATTTCCACAAGATCTGTCAGTTCTCTCCTCTGTTCTTTTCTAGTGCACCACCTCCCTTTCTTCCTCAATCCTCTCCTTTATTTCGAGACACCTCGTCTTGTTTTCTTCTAACGAAAAGAATTAAATCCAAGTTTATACAACGGCCTCTCTTTATCATTTCTTGAAGAAGAGCTGATACAATATCCATTGTACTACGTATATGTTAAAGGTCCCTCGCCGAGGTAAAATGTCTCTATCTTTCTGTACCTCGACAAGGATAAGCGAACTCGCTCCTCTGATGGCTCAAAGGGGAAAGAAAAGAAGGAAGCTGACAGATTAGTTCACAAAAAGGAAAAAAAGAAAGAAAGAAAGAAAGAAAGAAAGAGGCTGCAGCGAAGCTGCTTGTATCATTCGTCATCATTTGGGAGATATTTCACGGTCGAACGAAGAAATTGCACTGGCTTTGAGGATCAAATTTCCATGGTTCTGAACAGCTCAGTAGAATACAGAACGCTGTCAGTACGAAAGTTTGCAAGGCTGTGTTAGCAAACCCACAAAGAAGAAAAGAGATAAGAGGAACGGTAAACATTTACCCTGTTGATTCTGTCACTCTCTGATTTTGGGCATCGATAAAACTGAGTCCACGAAACGGCGATTCACGAACTTTAATTAATAGTGGACAACGTAATTAGTCAAATCATCGATGTAATCTCAGTTTTACCCCCAAATGAAGTGAAAGTTGAATGGCGACTTTAACTTTAAAATGTTTCAGTTGTATTGACATCAAAAGATTGGGGTCGAGTCACATTTCTTTGAATAAAAGTGACAACGAATCATCAACGAATTAAACTTGCTTCAGAAGAGAAATTGATGGCACTGTCAAAATGTATTTCAACCGGTCGTTCATATCAATTGTACGTTACATTCCGGGTCATGCTTTCTGTAATTCACGACCTAAACAAAACAATATGAAAGTATGTTTAATAAACCAAAAGTACGTATTACTCTGTACATGAATTAACATCGTATTAATTTTGCTACTAAAGGCATATCGGTACTTAAAAGACGTCTCCTGTCCAAAGGTTTAATCAAGAACCTTTTTTTAGGGGGGAGGGCACGGTTTTAGAGAAAATGTGTCAGCTAATACTGGACTATGTAACTAAAGCATTCCCATGTGTCATCTGTGGTTAACATCATATAGATGAGACAATGGCCGATTCCACGACTGACCTGTAAACATGCAGAGGCTTTTCTTTTTTTTTTTTTGCTACATCTGTTTAATGTGCTCTTACGAAAGCTAAGAAAAACACCAGGATGTACTCATTTTTAGGTGGTGGGAATAGATTAAAAATTACCAAAGCTATAAACGGGAATGTTGAACAAGCAAATCTTTCGTTCACGGGTAAGTCGACAGAAAATGCAGCTTGAAAATTAACCCATTTCATCGCCTTTGCGGAATCCACTTCATCTTCAGTCAAGTAAGGCTGAGTGTTCTGTCAATTCAATTAAAGGACCTTTCTTTTTGGCAGATATAGTTCAAGTTGTTTGCATACCATAGCATGATACATACGTAGGATTCATATAAGGCGACAATGCACAGACGGTATACATAAAATCTTTCCAGCAACTTATAATACTTGTCCTTCTCTCATAAACCTGGCAAACACTGTAAGTGATGAATATCCTGCAATTGACAACGAATTTCACTTCCTTTGCAATATATTGCTCAGCAGGCTGTAAAAAGTTATAAAAAAAAGCCACACCCCGGCAGTTTGAACATACTTTCATGTCACTTCTCTGAAAAAAATTTTTATCAGAGGTCTTGTAAAATATTAACTTGCTTTTTGCTTTTCTGCTAATTTTCACCTTCACTACAGAATCTACCCTCTAGTCTCTCGTCTTTCTTCCAGATAGAGGTGCGGTAGTATGATCAGTGAGCTTACGTGTATCAGGCTTGTATGACACGTTAAAGTGAATTCCTCAGTCGGCAGCGCTGCTCATGAATATATGAGATTTATCTTGAGTAATCATAACGCGCTAAGGATATCGGCTTTCATTGGTAACGATAGTTGAGTTCATCCATCTCACCATCCGTTTAATTTGCTTTATCGAGAAATTTAAACTAGGGAAAAGAAAAAAAAACAAAGAGTTAAAAGTGACAGATTGTGGTAGAGGAGATGTCTAAATAAAAAAAATAGTGAAGGTGTACATATATATATATAAAAAGAACGATTTTCTGTCAAGACTTCGCAACACTCTAGAAAACGAAATGAATCACAAGAAATACTAGGCGATATCTAATCTTAAGTTTTGTGCCAACTCATTTTACACTGATGAAGAGGACGATTTATTTTACCAAGCGATCGCACTAAAGCTCTACTCTTTTTCTCTTTCTCTCTATCTGTTATGTGAACATGCAGAATGCGTCACATTTATTTTTCTTTACAAGTACTCTATGCCGCCAGGGTTCTGTCGTAAATACATTTTCCTTGTTCTCAGAGAGGAATATGTTCCGCTCAGAAGAAAGCGCTATAATAACTTCAAAAAAATATATATATATATAACTAATGGGATTTGGTATTTAGCATGATTTATTTGAGTTTAAGTTTTCCCTGTGAGAAGAAATTTAATGAAACGTAATTAACCCTGTGGGAGTAGAGGGTTTATTGATCTGCCTTTTTTTTTTTTTTTTCAGGAGAAGATGTATCAAAATCATGGCACACAGACATCATAAACTACCTCACTAATTGCGCACTTGTTAGTCTCTGCAGGCAGTTATGCTGAGATGTTTGTTATATTTTTCCAAGGTGATGATGCCGTATAAACATTTGTTCCCAGTCTTTCTCGGGAAAATGAGAGGAATTGAAAGATAGGAATGAGGCCGAGTAGAGTACACACACACATAGGAAAAATATAGATAAATATATACACATAGGAAAAATCAGGTAGGCTATATAGATACCTGATTATTCCGATAAGTTCCACTAATAAGGTTGAATTCCGTAGGAGGAAGTGTTATTAACTTCTCTGGTTGCTGCGGCACAGTTCGTGACTTTTCTTTCAGCGTGCCTTGCCAGCAATGATCTATACGTCGAGATATACGGCAAAAACGCTTTGCTGGTATTCGTGGCTCAGCATCCTCCGCTATATAATAGATTAGTAGCCTCTAGCAAACACCTGTTTCCTCATTCCGGTCACGTGACCAAAGACTCGGAGGCAAAACGCATCGACAGTGGAATGTAAAAACGAGTGCCTACAAGCGCGCAACAGAGACAAGAAAATAAAAGTCAAAAACAAGGGAACAGTCAGAAGATTTTGAGATACGAGAAATGCTGAATCTGTCTCCAACAATGAGGAGCGATATTACTTCATTTTCCGCTTGACTGAAAATTTTTTATCAAACTCTCAATAAACACCCAAACACTGTTGTCATTACTTTTTTACTTTAGTGCATTTTACTCGTCTTTTTCTGCTCCACTTAGAGTGTCTAAACACTAATAATGTTAAAATGTCACGAAGAACCTTTATGCAAAAATGTGATTTGGGATAGCAGTTTTAGTCGAGTAAAAACACATGTTAAGGGATGAAACATCTATATTTTCAAATTAAAAGTATGTATAAAGTATTCATGTATATTTAGGTGTATAAATACACAGTGTTCTTACATATACTTTGAAAAGGGGGGGGGGCACACGTCAAGTGCGTCGAGGGGGAAGGGTGAGAATTTGTGACAGTTGAGATGGTAAATGATGGGGAATGGTTCCAGTTAAAGACGATTCCTTTGCTGTATTTAAGCCGGAATACGAGTTGTACTTGCAATTAGTTGGTCATTTACCTTTTTTCGTCGTCAGTTTTCAGTGAAGAGGCAGCAGGGGAAAAGATCACCCGTCACAAAACCTGAAAGAGAACTATCCACTCTTCTTTCATTTCTTGGACTTTAAAAATTGTCTCGACATTTTCGTCGGCCATGCAAAATTCTGAGTCTACACGAAAGCATAGCGTTCAATCACCGTTACTTGAAATCAAACAGACAAATGGGAATGGATACGAACATTCATGTATCCAAACATGCTAAAAACATTATTTTGTAGTGTAGTGGCTATGACATATTCCGCGGAATTTGACTGATAAATTTTTAAGTCACATTTCAACTTTAAGATGGCAGTAGCTTATTGTCGATTTTTGTTGATTTTTTTTTTCCACCGAGCGGAGCTATTGCGCGGGGCGAGGCGGAAAGTTTAGGGTGATCGCTCTTTCATGGGAGGTAGGTGATTTTCACTCGAAGAGCCCCCTTGGATAACACTGAATGCATATTGTTTCTAAAACTGTACATGGCAGCCTGTTTCATACTGTCACAGTTTTGTCTTTTTTGTGTCATTTCAGCTCCGACCCAGGCGTCGTCATCTCTGTAGAGTTCTCAGGGAAGATCCACACTGGAAGTGCATGCTCTTGACTGTCCTCCTAGTGGCTAGCCTCGTCGTCATCCTCTGGTGTCGTTTCAGTCTCCGCGTCTACTCAAGCGTGTCCCCCTATAAGGACAGTCCTTGCCGTGATGGTTACTCTTACATACCCGCCGCGTTCTTCTCGTTGCTTTATTTGGTCTACGTGGTCGAATGTTGGCACAGCCAGACGAGGCTAGCGATCACCTTCAAGGAAGACGTAGACTCCGTTTACCAGAGGATACGGCGACTGAGGGAGGCCTATCCCGTTGTATGGTGGAGAGCCATATCCTACCATTACAGCAGGTACACACGCCAGGTGACCCACTACCGGCACGGGGATACCTTCACGTCCACGCAGGAGGTCTACCAGCGGATCAATACGCATTCCGCAGCTGGGGCTTTCGATTTCTCCTCATGTGGAGTTAAGGACGTATCGTGTGAGACCGGTGGTCTTGAGGATCACCCGATGACCAGAATCATATTCAATAAAAATTTTATGTTTTTGAACGAGCAAGCGGAGAACGATTATCTATCTCAAAGGGCGAGATTTTTCGCCGAACACGAGGAGAGAGACGAAAATATGGAGACCCGCGAGGGGTTGGGTTTGACCGATCCAGAATATGTTGACGATATGGTGAGTTACGCAAACTCAGATAAACTTCCGAAATACATATGTCTTCCTCTCTTCTGGTTAGCGTCCCTGCTGTTACTCTCGTGGCCGTACCGCCTGGTGGTCTCTCTGAAGACGTCGGTCATGGATTACCACGTCGAAAAACTTTTCGGTTGCCTTTACGTCAACAGCATCTCCTCTATGGAACACTGGAACGGAGAGTCCATCCAAAACACACCTTCTAGATTTTTTATTGGAAGTCAAGCTAGCCTGGAGACGTTCATTCTCGGGAACAGGCAACTCGCTCCCAGTTACTCGGAAGCAGTCTTGATGGATAAAGATAACATCAACAGCCTCCCGTCTGTTCGTTCTCCACAGGGTCCCGGTCCGCCACCGTTAACCGGCTCCACTGGTGTCATCCCAAACGCCGGTGCTCTTACCAATGATCAACCCTCGTTTCAGAGACGTCAAAGGCATAACGCCTTAACGCGTACTGTACCGAGTCTCCTTTCTTTAATACATTACAATAATAGAAATAACAGAGCTAAATGTGGGGTTCGAAGGGCGTTCCACTCGTGGTCTAACTTTCGAGACATTCGTATATCAGCGCCAAGTTCACCGACTTCGATGCACTCGCAACTCGTGTCGTCCGGCAGTGGTCTCGCTTTGGTATCTATGAGGGACGCCACCGCAGTGGGCGTTGGGACTCCGGTAACGAACACCGGAGTGACGTCGAACAGTCGCACAACTCCTCGAGAATTATCGACCTCTCAAAGTGAGTCAATCTCTAACCCGCTTTCAGCTTCGGAGCAAGGAGCTCCAGAACAGGCAGAGAGTGACTCCTCGGGTAACTCAGCAAAGTTACACAGACGTCCAACTTCACTGCCTTTAGCGAACGTCGTACAGTTGCAGCCACAAATCAGAATCTTACTCTCCCCTAATATCGATTCGAATCCAATTCCCGCGGCTGAAACAACATGGGTTCCTCAAGCAAACAGTCAATTAAGCAGACAACTCGCGTGCGGGAGATTACCTAATATCTGCATGGAGACTCCGGACTACTCACCGCCTTCTTATTCATCCGCCATGCAATCTCAGAACGAACTCACCGCTGGAGTAAATGACGTCAACGGAGGAAGAGAGAGGGGAGGAGATTTAGGAGAAGATGCAGATTCGAACGTTCAAAAGGAGACCGTCGTATGAATTTCATCTCCATTATTCAGTACTAGATTATTTTTATACTTTCATATGTTTACAGACTATAAGTATATAATCAAGGTTTTTTTTCAGTTTATTAGACAAAACAAATATACTAAAGAGAGAAAAATTAGATAATTTATTTCGTTTCAAAGTTGAAAATTATGTCATCCTCTACTGTGAAACTACTCAGTGACTACATATTCTAAATGAAAATATATGAGAAATGAATATTTATAATTTATTTACAGAGATATAAAAATACAGTGCGTTTTCAACTGCTACGTCAGATGAGGTTTGAACATTCATCAGGTGTCTAGGTTTGCGCAGCATTTAAAACATTACACTTTGTAGTATATGGCGCTGGTAAACTTTCAGAAGAGACATAATATTTCTTCTTTATTTTAAGATGAGCACAGCCTACGACATGATCAAGTACAAACTAATACACAGGACATAAACTGTTATACTCCAGGTTGTCGCGTTAGCAAATTATACATTAACTTCCTTGAATGGTTCGTGTCTGATATTTTTTTTAAGTACAATTGATTGACTCATTTGTTTGATCATTGCAATGAGATTTTTAAAACAAGAAATAAAATTAAAACTCTCACAAACTCTCAGGATTTGGCCGAGATTTTGAATAAAAACGAAACTGACAGGTTGCTGTGATATCGAATAACTATATGCACACAGCAGATAGGATCTGTTATAACATTCCTTTTCTACTTTATCTAGAGATTTTTACCTCATTTAATATTGATGGACGGCTCCTTTTATATAACACCTTATTAATTCCTCTACATCTGATTGGTGAATTGGTGGTCACATGCCATGCATGATTCAGAGCTATC
Organism: Stichopus chloronotus; assembly: GCA_021234535.1. Classification (NCBI taxonomy): domain Eukaryota; kingdom Metazoa; phylum Echinodermata; class Holothuroidea; order Aspidochirotida; family Stichopodidae; genus Stichopus; species Stichopus chloronotus. The sequence goes on from CM037843.1 coordinate 22,926,844, forward strand.
ATCAGGATTATAACGTTCAACGTTGCACTGTAGTAGTAACGGGACAGTATGTACTAATTTTCTACTTAGTATCATACGAAATGGTTTAGTCACATTCTCTTTTTTGATGAAATCGAATTTGACCGAATTCTAAGGTGTTATATATAACAAGTAATGAATGTTTTCCATTCGTGCAATATCGTATGAATAATTTTATTCGTCGAAAGATCGGAGGCTCTGTGCAACTTGGCTTGGCCTCGTTGATTAGAACCTCCAATCTTTTAACTCATGAAATTATTCCTACTATATTGCACTCATAAACATTCATTATTTGTATAATACACTTTATTTTCCTGGATACTATATTTCCTTATGTTTTTTTTTGTATATGAGTTATTGTTCGTCGTTAGTTCATTTCTCTGTTCAATGCATTATGAAAGCTAGGAGAATATCTTGCAATGAAGAAAAGACCTTGGCTGTTTGACAATTTTGCTTCCTCTGAAGGGTATAAGCTGTCGTTTTAATGATGGTCATTATAGCTGCTAATTTGCGAATATACGAGAAAGGAACTACTCGCTACGAGGAAAAATTTGTGCAGTTGTCACATGTATTGACTTTGTCCTTGAAAGTGCATTACTTTTGTGAAACATTATGCGGCAACGGATGAAAAAGCAATGCAAAGCAAAAAAAGAAGAAGAAGAAAGAAGAAAATGGAGAGAATCTCTTGGCTCTGAACTTAAATATGAAATTCAAGAAAAGCGTGATAGAAATAATTTCCGGTAGATTTATTCTTAACACACAAGTGGAGGATTCTTCTTGTTTTCACCAAATGTATAAAACAGACTCTCTTTTTTTCAGTTGTCTTATTTTTCTTAGAATGAAATGTCGGTCTATATATTCACTGATTTTGCAAACAAGGGGAGAAAATTGCTCTGCTTGTCATGTAAATCAAGGCCTGCGAAGGTCACCGTTCATGTTCGTAGTAATCTTTCCTGTCAACTGTGTAAGTTATTTTCTGCGATAAGAACCCCCAAAAAAGTCAGACAGGGGTGCACAACAATGTAAAAGACGATAACCTAACTGGGGACTTTAAAGTATGAGAAAAGTTAAGTAGAGACATATTTCCTTTTTCTTTTTTTTATCAAACCGCAATATTAATAATACACTCGTTTTCGAATAATGCAAACTGTATTTACGCTTTGTCAAGACCTTCATTTAATGCCTCCGACGTAATTGAATGTGGATTATGGAAGCTCAAGCGAAGCGAGGTATAGATGCCACTACGTCTGCGTAGCACACTTATTAGGACAATCGTGACCAGAGATGCGATAGAGGAGGAGTGGACGGATCGCTGAAGGTTGAGGGGACGGGGAATTGTTTAATGGACAAAGCTCTGCATATAGGAAAAAGAAACGAAGCAAACCGAGAATGACTTCTGCTTTTGTCGGAAGAATCGTCCCATGTTTGTGACTTACAGGTACACGCAAGCGTCGTCCTGAAATATGCTTATTTAAGATGGTTACACTTGACTTGTGCGACGTAGATTTGCTAAAACATTGACTTCGAATCAAAAGATTTCTGTTTTACGCTTATCGCTGATGGAGAGCGTAAGACAGGGATACGATAAGTGTTTCCGTTTATAAGCTCTTCGAGATAATTAGACAATGTCATATTTATCTGTCCACATCAATGCAGTCGTTTTTTTTTAAGGCAAGATTTCAGTACACTGCTTACTCACAGGCATATGGGCACCGTTTTCAAAACACTGATTATTCCGTCTGTGAGTAGAAATAATGTGGTAAACGATTTGTGGCAATAGATTCTAAACCTTTAAATTGTCAAAGTCAGTGACCACATTTAGTGTAATTATCGTTTTGTAGCTAGAAGCTGAACGGTGGAGTCTGATTAATATGTTTTTTTAAACCTTCCCAGACAGTATACAAAGTCCAAGTTGAGTTCATCCAAATAATAAAGTTTATTTCCTGATGAAAATATCCGTTATGACCCAACTGGTTCCTCCTGTATGTTGAAATCAATTGTACGCCCCAATTCCCCCCCCCCCCCCCCCCGTCAGCGTTCGAGAATTGCAGAACTGGTACATTTGTACACATTAAATTGATAGGTTTGACGGAACACTGCTTACATATTTAAAAACTGAACTCCTTACGTAATTGGGACGTGACTCATCAAAATCTTACCCCTGTTTTAAAGAAATAATTTCAACTAATTGTTTCCGTGGATGTCGCTCGATTGTTTGGCACTATCATGAAAATCAAGACAGAAACGTGAGACAAGAAAACCCAGGAGTGACAATTTTCTGATCCAAATTGGGCATTTATTTGATAATTTTATTAAACGGCAAACTGTTTCGCATACTTCCTCTTGCGGATATTCTTCCTTTCACTTGAAGAGAACATGATCGCCTATAGTTTCCTTCTTTTCAGTCTTATATTCTCATCTTTATACCTGTCAGATTGCGGTCACGTGAAAGAGAATTTAAAATTGACATTTACTCTGAAATAATACCCACTCGAGCTGGTCTTGAGCAGACGGTTCTCCTATTCCCCAAGCAACCGGCCTGACAAATGAAAACAAAATTAGGCGTCATTACACGTATAGTCAAAAACGAAGGAACGGGCTAAACTTGACATATATAGGCTAAGATGGCTTTGCAATTTACGAGGATCGAGAGAATAGGGTATTCGGCCTACGTATCAAATCGATCCACCGAAGATGAATTTTAAGCAAACTTATTCGAGTGTGTAATTCCTTGGTTACTCAAACAGGTTCATATTGTAATATCTGTTCTTTTCTTTTTGTCTTTTTGTCGTGGAAATGCATTAGGTAGAACCACTAAATGTAGTCAAAATTGCTATACGAGAAACTTGAGTGGGGTTTTTCTATCATATTCCATGTTTCCCAAGTAGTTTTCAATTACTTAAGCCTAAAATTCATAATATGACCCAATTACATTTCTCACTGAATATAACTATGTGAAGTGGGTTCTTACTTCTTTCATTGGGTGTAGAAAAATTAAAGATTAAATATTACATTCGAGACATTTTCGAAGTGTTACAACGCTGGCAAGACAGCTCTCTTCCTAGCCTTTTGTTTCCCCTCAACCATATGAAACAGAATACAGGCTGGTGATGTGGCCGAGTTGATAAAGGTGTGCCATGAGAGCATAAAGCAATGAAACTTAGCAACGGGAGGTTTTGGATTTGATCTCCTGCTTTGTCGCGGATAGGTAATATGAAAACTCCATACTTCCTCCACATTTGTATGGTCGCTGCGTGTTGCATCGTAACTGCCCTTCAAAACCTGAAAAGAATAAATTTTGCTTGCAACTTGAGAATTATCACTTCTTCTTGTAAATAGGCAAATAACGCCCTCTAAACCACTGAAAGACTGTCCAATGACTTTTTGCAGTCCCATGACGGACAATCCGAGAAGAGCCAATTTAGGATTTGTATGTAATGCTATCATGTATAAAAGAATTTCTGTCATCGTAACCACCATAAAAAATTGGACACTACAGAACATGAAGTTATATAATTTTGGCTAAAATTGTTAAAAAAAAAAAAAAAAAAACCCAAAAACGTCACGTACAGTTTGTGTAAAGCGTCATCTTTTTTTTTTAAATGTATAACGCCTACAGTGTGATTGGTAGCTTTTAAAATGGTGTCACAATATTACTGAAAAAAAAGTCCCTTTATATCTTTAATTCAAGAATCTTGAAAATCTGATCTGATGAAAGATAATTAACTCCGCATGGATTCGAACACTATATAATGTGAACGCGCTACTGTGAGCATGAAATCTCCACGGGGTGTATTTATGGTTCAAATATACTTCATTGTGATTAGATCATCACAAGTCAATTTTTGTAACCATGGTAGTTCTCCGCGTTGTGATGTGTATGTGTGTGTAAGTGTGAGTGTTTTAACGATATGATTCATTTTTAAAACCGAAATGGTCTCATTTACAATAAGTCTTTCCTTGCCAAAAGACAAATGTTAAAACACAGACTAAATGAACCTTTCTCGGTATTATCTTTTACATTTGTTTATTTGTAAGTCCACATGGCTAGTTATAGTTTGGCACTGTGAATAAACTCGCTATACGTTGGGTTTGCGTTAGGACGGAATGAACGTAACATTAATTCTGTAAAACTAAGAACAGGCACAAACAAGTGAGGAGAAACGCCATCTCCTTAACTTAAATATCACATTCGTTCATGGGAAACTCGTTAATCATGTAACACTTGCAGTTAATGCACGCAATATGGTCTGAGCGATAAGTTGAACGAAGTACGAGAAAGATGAAAGTTGATTGCAACATCTGGTATTGAGATTGAACTAACGTCAATACAAGAAACCTCTGTCACAGATTTGAGGGGACCCTCATCTATCACAGTACCCAAAATCCATTCTCATTCTTCCCATTTGGCATGTTTTAGTAACTGTTTTGGAAATATTTAAATAATTGAGCAGTGATACACGTGCTCATTTTACCATATGTAGTTCATTTTTAAATCATGAAATCATAAAGAAAGAAATGTTAAAAACAACTAAATCGATTCATCAATAATTACTGAGAAATTCAATGTAAGGCAGGAAAAAAGAATTCGGTGTTCGTAAATAAAGGAACAGTCATCTGGGTAACAGTTTTTTCATCTGGTCTCTATATTCACATCATGCTAAGGGTGTCTTATAGACCTGCAGTGGGGGGTTTATGCTGTGTCCATTTCAGACAAACACCTTGTTGCTTAGAACTCAGACAAGTCAGTATTGAGACACCTTTTTCGACACATACAGTCGATACTCGTAGTATGTCCGACTTTCTGTCTCTCTTCTTTTTTGGTCCCATCATATTACGAAACATTTCCATTACCAAAGCCTTCGTATAACCTGGGACGTGACACCGTATATCATTCTATATACTTGTACAGGAGGAAAAGAAGTATAAACAAAACAACGTAGGGCTGTTGATCCAAAATTGACTGAAAGTATAGCAAAAATAAGAGAACAAGCAATGAAGAGCATTCATATTGATGATTTATTCCACCCATGATTTAGACTTTTATTACAGAGACGTGACATCTTGGCTGGAGCATACCTCTCTCCACATCTAAAAAATCTGAGTGAACGTGAGAAACACGCGCAGAGTCAGTCCTGCGCATTGGTCAACCGTTGTGTAAAATCAATATATTCTTACTGTATTTGAGACTTTTATTCATCTCACCGTGATGACTTATCACTTTTAATTTATATTCGGTACCGGTATCCACGGATTGGTTATTAACCAGTTAACTCAGAATGTCAAACACCCAGAGAGAGAGAGAGGGGGGGGGGGGAGCCATGCCAAGACTGGAGAAAAGGAAGAAGAAAAAAAAAAGGCTGCTAGGGAAGTATAATCCGTGACTTTAGTGAAATGAAGTATTTCTCCTTCTTAATAGAAATCCCATCAATCTCTCGAAATGTCTCAGATAGTTTAGCAATTAGCGGCTCTAAGCTTCTTTGCTCGCTAATGTATCTCTTCTGCAAATTCCTTTTGCAATCGAAGGGCATGAACCTTCCTTGTGACTTCAAGATTTCTCACTTGAGAATTGACGGCAAAGGAAATGAACCAAACCAATTTTCAAATTTCAAGGGAGATGGGGTATTTGAGATAGATGAATCTCCCTCGTGATGTTGACTTTAAGAAGAGACTTTCGGTTTTTTTTTTATCTTGTTCCTTTCTTTTATCTTTAGTCTTCTTCCAGTGTTTTTCTTCTTTTTCCTTTCTCTTGTTTTTTCCCTGTCCTTTCCTGCTTCGAAACGTTCAAAGTGATAACGTCGGCCTATAATTGTATGGTCCACTATATGTTGTGAGGTCCAGAGAGACCGTCCCTAAACTATGAAAGCACTTTCCACTCGAGGTGACTAAAGAAATGTCTCACACAAAGTTATTTGCGAACACCTTCGTCCTTCTTCTTTTCTCTCTGTTTTATTGCTGCGGGGTGAGGAAAAAATGTATCCCAGCAAAAACAAAATGTATAATTTTCACAGACAGTTGCAGTCAGGATTTAGTGGCCAGAGGCCTCTCACAGCAATCATTGGGGCTCACCAAAGGGGTTTTTAAATCGAGGTGAGATGTTGAAATTCAATATAAACTGTAAAATAGGGAAACAACACGTTGAAAAAATGGAAGGAAACGTAACATTAAAAGCAAGGCAGAAGAGATACACTTTTGAGATATACACAGTTTGCGTCATTGACGGCAAACTAATTTGCAAAGGTTTAAAAGATTACATCTTTTGTTGAGATGAGAAATATATGGTTTATGGATAAAACTCATGTTGAAAACTTACTCATGCTGAAATAAGTCGCTGCTTTACATCCCCACACAAACACTTTTTGAAGTGTGTATGAACTGTCAATAACAATATTTCATTATGTGTGTATGTCTGGAGTATGCTAATAGGACTAAGTTTTAAGCAAGATCACATTGCTCTTTCTTTATTCCTCACAGAAGCACAAGCAATAGAAATAATATGCGGCAATGTGTATGAAAGATAATTAAATTTGATAAACTATAATAACAAATAAAAGTCACCGGTTTTCTTGTATTCCCCCCCCCCCTTTAATTCTCTTTGTTTTTGTTCAAAGTTCTTCGCTTTTCACAGCAATCATTGTTCAACTTTAAACAAGATCACTTTGATCTTTGTTTATTCATCACAGAAATACAAGCAACATAAATAATCTGTGTCGATGAGTATGACACATAATTAAACTTAATTTTGATAAACTATAATAACAAATAAAAATTCCTAAGTTTACCGAAATTCCCCAAAATTCCGAAATTTTTCCAAATCTGAGATCGATTCGTGCTATAGGAATGTGAGTGTAATAGGGCGATTGGAGATTTCGTTGCATCATGTGTTACATGTCATACGGAAGGATGGCGGTTGCTTTAACTTCTCATTAGTCTGTAATATATAACGCAGCTATGCAAAGTTAGGGGGATATATTCCCAACCAAAAAGTTACAGCCTTCAATGCTATGAGCAAGGAAGCCGTAACATATTCCGAAAAAAAATCATCTTAAAGGGAAATAGGGCGTTTGTTTTACAGGAAACATCCATATTATTAGAACTAATGTTTGTGGATGCAGAATGACAGATTATTCAAAATAAGGAAGGAGATAAGCCTTCTTTTCAAGAAATAAGTTTCTCACAGATAGAAACTCAGTTATTTGTTGCTCAACACTAATTTGTTCACCCAAACTTTTCAAAATTCAAATGATGCATCTTCCGTTACCCATCACATGCATAATGTTTTCAGGAGATGAAGCTTTGGCAGGTGTTTATTGATGAGACTGGATGGTTTAACAATGACTAAAGCTATTTCTTTCGTATGTCACGTTGGTGTATTCTAAACGCCCTATTTCCCTTTAAGCTACTTACACATGATAAAAGAAGTTGTACAAAAGTACTCAAGGCAAAACTATGAGCAGTTCAAACTCTCACTGTGTATATATGTACGACGTCAATCAACGCTTGAACTGTGCATTAAACACAGAAGAACGCACTCTAGCATAATAAAGCTGGATGCACTCGGGCCGTGACCTCGTACATCGCTCGCAACGCCCCGCCCATACACCCCCCCCCCCCTTCCGATCGTCGTCATTATCCTCCAGTCAATTCATCGTCCACCGTTGATTTTAGGCTTTAATTACGCAACGGTTTTGTTACTTTTTGACACATCACCGATTCAGTTGTCACCTAAAGCAAAGTTATGGTTTAAAAATCCATTTTAGGTATGAAAATAGTGAATTTAAGACAGGAGGATTTTGTAAAAGCATGGGGCTACCATTAATTGAATTCTTCTTGTTGGTGTTTCTGGAATGGAGAGTAACAAAATAACTAAAATGTCATTTTCCTTGGATATTGGTAGGAGATTCGAACGAACTTATTCATCTTTTTATTGAGCTTATACGTTTCTCTCCAAAGTAAATTGAGTAAAAACTTTTTAACGGTAGTATGAAAGTACTGCCAGAATTACCTTCCATTATATCCGTGTTACATTTTCCTAGATATAGCAGAATTTAAATATGGGTATTTTGTGTAGATGAGTGTGAAGGGCATAGTTCGATTTAAATATTATTACAATGTTTAGGGATCCTCTCATTTTTACCTGTTTTGATTTTGGTAATTACTGTAAATATTGATTTAAAATGATGCTATAAAAACTCTTTTAAACATTCCCAACACAATCATAAAGATTGCATGTATTCATGGCTTTGAGGTTATGTTAACAAACGTATGCGTGAGGTCAATGTATTTGTTGATAACATTATAGGAATCGGGGGAAAGGAGTCGTATCACATGCATATTTATCAAAAAATAGCATTGGACAATCTTCAGGTTTTACCATTGTGCCATTATAGCCTAATTGCAGGCTCGTCTACTATAAAGTTTGATAAACGCCACCAATAACTGTCACTGATTCGACAAGGCAATAGAGGACGAAACTAGCAAGAGAGCCTTTTGTTTTATTTTGCCAAACCAAAAACCGGGAATTCCACTCCTGAAAAACCCGGTCTGATGTACAGCCCACTTGGCTGGAAGACCTACAAAATACTCTGGTAAACACAGTAACCAAGAACAAGAGTATCCCGACTTACTGATGTAAGCTTCTGCTCGAAGGCATATTCAGTTTTCTCCAAACTGGTAGACCCATAACTTCAACAAAATCAAACACTTAGTTACCATACCTGAACACTAACTGTGCCGGAAAATACAGCACTATGTACTTCGCCACCTCCTTGAGTCGTACTAATCATTGTCCTAAATATCCATACCCTATAAACTGGCTATCTAACATTTTTCCTACTTTTCAACAATAATGGAAAATATCACAGTTTGCAGTGTCTAAGTCCTGCGCATACTTTAAAAACTCCCTTTTTTAAAGAAGAACATAAATTCTACACACTTTACCCAACAGATAGCCCGAATAAGTAACTTGGTCAGATGAAATTGCTGTAACATGTCAGGACGTCAGCTCTGACCCAAAAATACCTGACCTGTGTTACAATGACCGGCTTAAATAATTTTCAGTATCAGATTATTCGAAAAGTTTAGATTCATGTTGTGTCTCTCAACGTTAAAATCTTCCATGTAGAGTCGCACTTTGCGTTATGCAATTGTCTTATGCGAATATCTATGCCGTTTCTGGGAAAAATTAAGTTGACTACGTGCAACTTGCCGAGATTAATTGAACCGGCCTACAGCAATTTCAGTAAACCTGTAACATCGAACAGTTATGTCTTCAGACAATACGAGCTAGTCGGGAATCACCCATGGCATTTCTGATGCCCAAGTGAGATCAGGCTAATTTCGAGAGCAACTTTAATATGATTTAAAAAGAAAAATTATAATGAAAACTTGAAACTTGCAAAATATCCGCGTATCTCTGGTCTATACAGATGCAGGGTGAGATTCGTTACCTACCTATCCAATTTCCGAATCTAGCTTGTAATGAAAACATAAGAACACTAATTAAGGAGACAGGGCACTCTTTGCCGTAGGGGATCCCATTTAAGCTTGTATTTGTTACTTCTCTTTAGAGGTCGGTGGCATTTTAGTAAGAAGATAAACAGTCCATTATGGTTACTTAATATTTGAAATTCAATAATCAAATGTAAGAATATATATTTATATGACATATTTGTTACTTCCCTCCAACGGTGACTGGGTGGAAAAATACTGAGGACAGTAAGAAAACAGAATACTCGACAGGGTGTTATAACCACGACAGTTGACCGGGAAGAGTTCTGTGCAAACAAGAATTCTTGTTTGCATTCTTCATCGACCGAAGTTTAATAAAATGTACCATTTTAATGGTCTTCCTTGTCTTGAGGGAAATGAATTTACTGCATCTATCTACGGAACAAGGAGTTGCATTTCGACTTTGTCACTTGATACGGAGTGAATTCCACTGTAAAGAAACTTTCAGACGAAATAGAAAGGGTAAAGGTATCGAAGGATTCAAAGTGCATCGAACGATAAGGTTGAGTACATCAAGTACAGTCTACGCGCAAAGATAAAGTTAAAGTGGTCACTCTTTTCTTGAAAGAGTGAATTCTTTCTCTATTTTATACACTCTTAAAATAAATTAGTCGAAACAGCGTTAATTAGTCGCATGAGGCACCATTTTGACTAAATTTAGGAAAAGTGATGTCCCGCATGACTAATTTAGTCTGTTTTGACATATTAATTTAACAGTTTATATGCCAACATTTTCTCACTTCATTGTGTAGTGATAGCAACACATCACATCTACTGTGAAAGTTAAGCTCACGTCTTGTGAGGGGAAGGAAATACTCTTGAAGTGAACATTTCTCCTTCTCGGCAAAGAAAACATGCAAACGGGTATACTTTTATGGTTGAAAGTTGGCCTAAAATAGTGATTGCTGAGAAACGTTCTTTATAACCAGCGTCCATTGGTCATGACGTCACTGCTAAACTGAAACTCACTTTCTTATGGCGTGTGATCATGGTAAACGTGAAACTTTCCTCTTCGAGGTGAAGGATGCCAGTATTTAGTCAATATTAAACATGTGTCACTTGAAATGACTGTATATGATAACAGAATCAAATAATATGTCAACGTGTTGTGAAATTCGTACTGCTATCGGACAATTTTCCAAAGTACAAACTGCAGTGAGGCAAATGCACATTGAATATATACACTCATATCATTACTACAAAGCACATGCTACTTAAATAGAAGTGAATCACTTTAATCATTTCTTAAAATCGTTAAATCCGTTTCAATCAGGTGATACCTGTTCGGTTATTATTATTATTATCATTATTATTATTACTATTATTATTATCATTATTATTACTATTATTATTATCATTATTATTATTATTATCATTATTATTATTATCATTATTATTATTACTATTATTATTATCATTATTATTATATTATTATTATCATTATTATTATTATCATTTCTTGTGCTCTCTCAACTTCTATGTTCGTAAGTGTTTGACTCTGCACTAATTTTGTAGTGCTGAATCTGCACTTCTACACTTGGCAAGTGAAGAAGTGCACATTCTACTCTTGGGATCTTTCATCGTGTGGCATACCTTTGTCTTGTGGCATTTCAACCAATTGTATGTCTTTTCAATGGATTTTACCTCCCCAAAGTGTGTCATTTGTATTGTCCGTATTTCTGGTTGCTGGATCAGCAGGCTGGTTGTTGGACCAGGAAGGCGCAATTGCACCTCTCTGGTTGGACCTGCTTGCAGGTGTACTCTGTTCACCATTCCACCATTTCGTCTTTCTTTGATTTGTCCCTTGTTGTCGTTTTGTGTTTCCAGACTACCTCTACTAGTCTGTCTGTGTCTGTCGCTGATGTAATGTACCACTGAAGTCCGGCACGTCAGACCTCTTCCGCCATCCTTTCGTGGCAGGTATAGTCCATGTATGTCAGCTCTAGGGTGGAGTCTTCCGTACATGTTCATTGTCTTGCTCGTCATTCTGTCCAGTTGTTCAAGTTCTGTCTGCTTCCAGTCAATTATGCCTGTCATGTATGTAATTACTGGTATTGCGTATGTTTCAATTGCTTGTATCTTGTCTCTGACATTGAGTCGTGATTTAAGTACTTGTCGCAGTCTCTTTCTGTATGTTTGATGTAGCCTTGTGGTTTGACTTCTTTCATTTTGTCTTGCATATTGAATTAATGATCATCTTATCGCTATAATTATAATTATTATTATTATTACTTCTTTACTCCCCTTAAAAGTGCAAAATGTACATTTTATCCGCTTGAAGGCGTGTACAATTTGAAGTATGTTTCATGTCGATAAATAAGGCATTTTGAAATAATATTTTGCAATCTCACTTTTTCATCTTTTCCGAATTTTTGTAGATTCAAAGTCCATCATATACCGATTAAAGGATACGGAATCTTTTTTTTCGATTAGTCACTTTATAATGTTTATATCATGATCCTGGTCGTTGTCAGTTGTTTTCTCTCTCTCCCTCCACCTCTTTCTCATTTTTGCAGTTCGTAACAAAAAATGACGATTTGATAATTCTGCTCTAGCTCTTATTTTATTTCTATAGAGTATAAAGATTTTCTGTAAACATTCTTTGCATATTCTTTGCTCGCGAGAGAATGTGTGACGTCACTTTATTTTCTCCTCAATACTGGTTCACTTCACATGGCCTCAAATAAGAGAACCTCACCTGCGAATTGCCTAGAAGGGTTTTTATGATTTTTTGGACTTAATATAGGAATACCAATTTTCAAAGGGCGAAGGTACACTGCCGGAATGATAATGAGGCACACCTGTTATTTTGTTTAATGGATTAAATAAGAAGCACGGTATGTATTCACCGCCTTTATTCTCATGACCGTGTGATTTTGGTTTCAATAGATTAATATTACCATAGTCCAGGTTTGGTCCGATTATGGGGAGAAAAATCTCTTTGGTGCAACAAGTTATGCCCTTCAGTTCCTTATAAATTTAAAACAGATTAGACCAAAGACAAAAGTTACTTTTGAATACTCCCAAACCAGTACATGACGGTACCTTTCCATCCTTTCTGGATGGGGGGGGGGGGCAAGACTTAAGTTGCGCCCATCAACACTTAAATGATAGCTAAATTTGTGAGAAAACTATTGAAGCGGAGCGATGGCGTGTATTTTCTCGTACTTTTACTGTGTGTTTTTTCGTACTCGCTCAGCCACAGATGGATGCATATGCATATGTATTATATATTTTTTATAGAAATTTTGATATGATCATCTACTCAGTATTTCCTATCTGCCTCCCAAAATACTCTGATAACCGTGAGGAAGTCCATGGTAACGTTATTGATTTTTGAGACTCCGTTTGATGTACCGCTAATCTCATTATTGCGGCAGATGACATAATGTTGTTCAATGTTTTCTTGCGTTCCACGAACAACCCCAAAAGGAAATTTCCAAGCTGTGAGGTCTTTGCAAATTTTAATGAAATTCCTTTGGTTTTGGGGGACATTTGTCTGTTTCATAATTTACAAAAATCATACCACATATGCACAGTCGTTTCAAATTATTCGTACACAACTCGAAGACGTCCTCACGGTATAAAAATTATTGAGCATATAATACCCATAGTCACTTAATTCGTCTTCTGTAATCAGTATGTTTGTCAATATAGATTTCGTGCCTTTTTTTATACATCGAATGTTACGCATAGATTCTGTGTATTGATGGAAACGTATTCTTTGAAGGAGTGGAGTGGGACTACAGCATACCATGTGATATGCCAAATTTGACTGCCTTCTCCAAGAAAGCATCATACACAACAATTTTGCCGTGTGTAATGTTCACGCACCCGTCAGGTTAAAAACGGCCATGGATGGTACACTTTGTATTGGTGACAAGTGTAGGTGATTTTTCTTGTTTTCTTAACTGGAGAAGATGATATCAATAGTTCACTGCGTTTGACAAATTCCTATTTTCTGAGGATTTCAGTTCTTCGGATGCAGTGCACTAAAAACTTCAACCTTTTACATGTCTGCTTCCAACACCTTATGTTCATAAGCCTAACCTGTATAACTCAAAACCACAAGAGGTACGATATGTAAAGGGAACAAAACCTATCAAAAACTGGCCCCTTTGACATTAAACAATTACCGATGTCAAGTTCACTTATTTACTCCTTCCGCCCCCCCCCCTCCTTCCTTCCTCCACTATCCATTTCTCCTCTTAGTTTTCAGTACTGCCCCCCCCCCCCTCTCTTTGTTCAGGGACATGTCTAACTCAAAGTGATTCAACTTAAACAAATAGAAAGGCTGCGGAATGAAAGGAAAAAACATCGGAACAAAGATACATCTTATTAATTTGCACGATCCTCCATGTATTTGTTCAGACTAAACGTACGGGACCGTGAGGAAAGCAAGGAGTTAAGTGAATGCGCTCATTTTCGCGTGCTTTTGGAAACGTTTTAAGAGAACTGAATTATGTATGCGTTTCACCAAGTAGCACTCATACGGTCATTACCGTACATTGCAGCTTGATGATGCGCGGGTATTTAAATTGATGAAACCGCTCAGTATCCCTTCCATTAAGACTGAAGTATAAATCACTGTTAATGAATCGTCTTTTCATTTCTTTACTTTTGTTTCTACAAGAGGACGAGTGTAACTTCTGCTGATAATCTCTGTTTTTATTCGCATCGGTGAATTATATATCTCTCCTGAAGACCGGCAATTTTCCTCTCTTTATTGTGGAACTTACTTTATCTCTGATTTTTCCCCCTTTTGTTTGCAGGTACAAAACAAATTGAGCTGATATCGTTTTCACGAATGATTTAAGAAGTATAGTTTTGCATACGTCCACCTGCCTCTGAGACCATCAATCAGTGGTGCAATGAGCCAAATCTAAGTAAAACCTCACCTATACATGCCATTAGAATTATATAAATTATACACAAACGATAACGGGGCAGCGGTCTTGCAACATTAACAACGAAAGGAAATGGACAGCTAATTCTATCTTAAAGCGTGAGTCAGGGACATGAGTATTCAGCTTGAAACCAGAACTGTCTTGTGATTGTTTTCAAATAAACACAGTTAAATACCTTATCCTATTTAATGTAGGATTATGACTCGTACATCAGGAAAAGATATAAGTGTGTCTTTTCAATGCATTGTTAAGTCTAATATGTCTTTTTCGCAAAGACGATGATAGTGATTACCGATACAACACGATTCAGGATGAGTCACATGATTTTAACAAAGTGACACTTTAAATCCGGTACGTCTCAAACTTGACAGAAAAATTCTGTCAACTTTCGCAGCATTTGTCGTGTCTAGGTTATAAAATCTCCTAGCATCGCTTTGCTACTACTGTTGTTAAGGTTATGCACGTCCATTTATGTATGCTTGAGCTTTCTGCCTCTCTGGGAGTGTTTCTTTACACTCACGTGACGACATTTTGACGCGCATCAGAAATTCCATCTAAATTGACAACAAGTCTCTCTCTCTCTTTACAGGTCTCTTTTGCTTTTTTTCCTTCTTTTTGTCTTTCTTTCTACCTTAAATTTTCTTTCCAAAATGCTAAAATAGAAATAAGAGAAATTACGTCTTAGGTTCAAAACTAGAGAGGCCCCGCTCGAAACATGGTTCATTAAGGATAATCAACGACGGGAATTTTGTCATTGCACGATTTTTCGAAACCTGTTTTCCCCAGTACGTACCGTTTTGTTCCGAAAAGAGAAGCCCATCTTACGGTGATGTGATAAAGCGCGTCTAGGGTTACGCTCTCTGTTGGATGATGTTTGCCTCCAGGGAAGAACGCGTGAATAATAACTGCGGAATACATTAATGTTTTCTCGCAGTGTGTCTTTCATGAACCAAGGTTTAAGCAGGGGCCAAGATTTGGCAAAGGCTTTTCTATTAGTTATCCGAAGGCATGTCAACCACTACGTCACATATCGCTATACGTTAAAGGTCTGCGGGGATTAAGTTTTTCTCCTCGAAGCGGAACGAATGAACAAGACAATGCATAAATTTGCTAACATGTGAAGAAAGGACACAGTCAAAGGGAGGAAACGCACGGTTCGGTGGAAGACAAGAATATATACCGCGTGGGTACAAAACGTTTGGGAGTATAGCAGCCCTTCATCACGTGCAGTAGATTCGCAATTCCAGAGAAGTATGATAGCACTGGCTCTCCTCAAAACCTTGACATCCAGGAACTGAGAGGCCTAACACTACAGATTGAGGCATGATGCAATTGCAGAACATCAACAGAATCGAAAATTGTCAACGGCAGTAAGAACAAAAAAATTAAGAAACAAATGGCAACCATGATGTAACAAAATGAGGATTTCATAAATAAAATGTAAGTAGAATGTGAGTCTTATTTACTTTCATAACAAAGACATGCATATTGTTATAAAAGGAAGCTTGGTAAATATTTTCTCGCTACATGAATACTTTCTCAGACGCACACAAACGGAATATTAGAGCGTCTGTAGAGCGTCTATAGAGTGAAGAGAAATTTGACGTTCACCATAAACAATGACATCAAATAAATTATTCAAAACAACTTTAACTGAGTAAAATAAAAAAAAAATACTTGCCACGTTGCTACGTTTTTTACAACAGTTTCAATGCTACTATTAGTATTTTCCATTTTCCCCTATTGCCAGAATCGATTTTGTAACTTTTTTCTGGAACAACTCCACTTGTAACATGCATATAACTCTCCATGTACATCGAAGGCTGCTGTTACACCAATTATTGAATCAAATTTTACAACCCAATAGGTACACTGAGCTGTTGCCATATATACAAACAGATCAGTTATAGCATTACTATAAGCCGTAGATATTACCCCCTTTTAAGATGATATCCATGAACGGTACTTTTCAAAACCCATCCACATTGAAGAAAACAAGCTGCTCCTGAAGTCATATAGCTTGGTAGCAGCATGAGAGTTCACACTATTAGGATCAGATCCCGCTTTTGGAACGCTGGCAGTTCAAGAAGTAGCAGTTACCAGCCAAACAAGACCTACTTCCATATAGAGTCTGTTTGACCCAACACTTGTTTACTCGACACAGTCTTGTTTTTTCTATTTTTATTCGATAATTTCTATTTCAGTTAATTTCATTATCAATCTATAATTCTTTTTTATAATTATTGAGACCAAACCAGAAAATGAACATATTGACTTATTTCTAGTTTCACTTCCTCCGGACCTTCTTGAAGTCTTATTTCATATTCTTTATTCTTTCATGAGGATGTTTCCGATCAGTTCATATAATTTCTTGTATGCTATTAATAGCTTTGGCTGAAAGAGATAAACTGAAACTGAAATGTGTCTCTACGCAAATCCATGTTGTCCTCTCTGGAAGCTATCTGCTCATTTCATTTCAAGAATGAAACAATTGACTGACTAGGAACAGCACCAAAAATCAAAATAGTACCGAAGAGTGTTTTGTTGCCACTGTTCAGTGTAAAATACATCTTTATTCGTCAAATCAAAGTTTCAGTTGAAAATGTAACATAAATAAAAACGTTTACAAATCGACGAAACGTCTGTTTCGGAGTCGAGTCCATTTTCTTTTGCCAGATCTTTAAGATGTACTCGCTGTCTTCTTTTCAGCATGAAAATTTGCATCTCCCTGAAATGCCCTTTGAACAAGTGTTGCCGTAATCCTGGATTTCGTATCCAGTGGGAAATGAATAGATTCCACAGCTAGATCTTGAGTAGTTCCTAATTGAAAATCTTATAACATAGATTTGTTATTCAGAAGCTCCAGGGCAGTTTAGTACCTCCAGTTTAGTATTTATGTAATAGGGTTATATCAACCCATGGGACACCACGTGAGCCTTTCGGCGGTATTCTTCATTAAGATTAACTCCAAGTGAGATTTGGGAATACTTTTGAAAAAAAAAGGATTCATTTTTTTTCTATTACAGAGACTTTTTCTGTAACTTTGTTCACGCGTAGCAATCATGCATGAATGAAGTGATTGTTAAGTGTAACAATTTGTGTGTGGGCGTAGCCTGGCTGAGTGTATGAGGCTAATTTTGCTTGTACTTATTTCTTGTTTTGGACCACGTTGATTCATTCCTAGTAATTGTTTTATCGTATTTGTCTCACACCACACTTCGCTAGGAATTAGACTGATGAATAATTAGATGATACAGTTTGGTTAGTAGTATTGGCAACTGGTAAGTGGAACTTGGGTAGGTCAGGTGGAGGGGAGAGGGGAGAGTTGTGAGTTGTGGCAAGTTGGCGAGTGTGGAATAAAACAGTAATTCAGTTTAGTCCACAGTAAAATCAGAGCACGTAGGTCATTGCCGGCGTGACATAATTCCTCGCTTTAGATTTGACTAAATGACAAGCAAGTGATGCATTGGAGTATTTTTATTTCAATGCTTAAAATACATTTTTTATAAGTAAAACCCATTGTTTGGTAGTTTCATCCTTTTATCTGCACTTGCCTTAAACTTAGGTTGGAACCTCCAGTCATGTATGTAAATATGTATAGTGTGATGTCAGACTTAGAATACCCTGCATAGTATATTGCAACGCATTTGGCTTGTCACTGAGAGTTTACAATTGTAAGAAGACAAAGAAATTTCCTTACAGGGCTGCATGACCACTGAAGCGACTCATGTGAACGTAGATTGCACGAGTCGCTTTAGTGGTCATGCAGCCCTGTAAGGAAATTCTTTGTTGTGTTGACGTCCCACACATAATATGCGCGATTATATATTTCATGTCTCCCTGACTTTGAACACGCAATGGCGTTAATGTTCGTGTACCTGCAGAGTTAAGATAAAACAATGATGACCTTTGACCAAACAACAACCCGATTTGGAAGAAAGAAGGGTAAAAAGTCAAAAATGATATATGTCACAACTAACTTTCTCTTTTAAGATATATTTCATGTAATTGTGTGAATATTTTGTTGGTCAGAACGTCGGCCGTAAAGTAACGTTTCTGCTCATTATCTTTGAATGACTCATTTTTATGGCTGTCCATCTAATTTTATGATTCTGTAGAGGTAATGTCTCAAAATCACCTTGCATCCTTCTTTAGGACTGGAATTGCAAACTGGTATTTAACTGTTCAGTATGAACATGATGCACAGACAAATTTTTATTTTATCGCTAATTAAGTGCTGACATCAAACGAAGTCTAACTTTATTAGCTCTTTTAAAAACCTATTTGAGCTTTTCCCTCAGATCTCTCAGGTAACAAAAATACTCCTTGAAGAAAAAGACAATCACTTACGACGATCTCAAAGAGAGCCGAATTGCCACTATACAGCTGCATGCAAATTTTGAGTGTGGGCGACTTAAGGGAGGTCATAGAGACGGTATTCCAGATACGTCTGTTGCGTATAAGAATAGATTGAGAATAAAGTTCTCGGTCACGTGTGTAAGACGTGAAAGCCCAAAGTCAAGATGCCCTGAGTAGTTTTAAGCTCCTTCGGCTTTTTGGAGACAAACAAAGACTGGGAGACAGAGCGCCCGCGCGTCCGACAGACAGAGTCAAACAGAGAAAGAGAAGATTTCTGAGACGCTAGTGGGTGAAGATTAAGTTACTTTAGACAAGAGGCTAATCATAACTTATTACCCGTCTGACTTCATTACTCTCGAAACCTTTATTCTTCTCTTATACCTTTCTTCGCCATGTATGAAACTCGTACCAGGCGGCCTCAGATAAAAAGCATAGGCAGAGAGTTGCTAAGCAACCATACATGAATTATCATCAAACATTGTACGCTGCATCATGCCACAGAGCTCATCGGACTATCTACGGGTATATGCATGATATCGATCTTAATTTCAGTTACATATCGTGTGCTGGTGTTTCATCTTCTGTGAGAAACCAAACGATGACAATTGTGGACCGTTTTGTTTCAGTTTGTTTCCTCTGTTTGTTTAGCTACTAGTGATTTTTTAACCATTTTGTTATTGGAGGAATTTAAGTTGTGAAATCACTTAAATTAATTCCTACAAAATTATGATTTATTAGAAAAATTGATTAAAAAATTTAAGAACAGAACAACTGTACCATATGTGTAGATAATGAATATAATATATTATTCAAATGTTTGTAATATTGTTTTTCCATACTCAATGCTATACAGAGGTTATTCACCGGCGTCACTGAGCTGTACATCTTTCTGTTTTGACGGCCGGGCGTCCATTGTGCGACGATTGTAACCTAGGGCGTGTTCTGCTCGAGTATCAATAAACCACCTTCTGCGCATGCGCAGTGACGGCCAGCATGCCAACTTGAAAGGCAATGACGTCAGGGGAAAGTTCTCTTGGGAAAAATCGGTCCTACAAAACAATATGACCGATTAACTTGGTTATCACCTTGTAATTAATTCAGTTCTAATTACTAATTTCTTAAAGTCACTAAACATGTTTGTAGTTTCCTTTGCTGAAACCTTTTTATAAAGTGAATGTGACAAATTAACATTTCTGGTAAAATTGAAAAGAAAAACACACTTAACTTCAAAGAAAAGTGCAACAAAAGAAAGATTCTGAATTTGTTCAATGTCTAGCCTATACATCTAATAAAGTGTTCTTGTTATGTATACAAGTGATTCGTTATGGTGGCAATGAAATGTCCACTGGATAAATTGACCTACACAGCCGACTCTCTGCGTCAGTACCTTTGTGTAAACACCTTGTCATGACCGATGTGTCCTCCAGGAGGTTTCGCAGCTTATGCAACACCACGGGTTATTCACTGCTTGATTGCATTGACTGAATTATTATAAACATCGTTGTTTGTTAACTATGAGGCCAACACACCCCCGATTTCTGTTCCTGTACAGGTGTATCGAAATCAAGCTGGATGAAGTTATAGAGAAACACACACAAGTCCAGTGCTTCGTTTCCTATATAAAGTATGCAAATGCGATAATGAGAGTTATAAGGACAAGAAAATGTCTGAAAGAGCTACCAAAGAAAACATGAAAAGGGCGATTGCAATCAGGTGCAAAGACGAGTTTAAGACGATTGTTTAAATAAAAACAGGTTTAATGTATAAGTCTAAAATCACATAAAAAAAGTAGGTCATTATTATGAAGAAAATGACAACTAACCTATTTGTTTTTAAATTTTATAAAACATCAAATGACTCATTTGTTTATGAATGCTGACATGCGCATCAGTACATCTCCTACAAATTAAGAATTTGTCTTTTGCGAAAACAAAAAGATAAAAAAGTACCTTCACTGGCAGCTAGGAGACATAAAAGACAATATACTTGTATATTACCGTAGTGAAAAAGCATTTTTTTTCATTTTCCTTTGGATATTGATATTGCCAAAAAAAAATAATTTTACGGAGTCTTTCAAACAATCACTTCACAATTAATCAGCAATAAGTGAACATATATGCTTGCTTATTACTGCGATTATACCGTGTAGGTTTTTTATTTCGTATTCGTAGTCAAACATTTTGCAAACCAATTCTACATTGGTGGTATGCACACACGTCAACTCTAGGTAAATTTTGACTTTTAAAACGCAATATTATAAAAAAAAAAGCAAAATTTCACCAAATTGCTTTCATTAGTAGCGACTGACTTATGGAAATTTCGAGTATGAATTTTTACAATTGCGGAAACATGTTCTACATTTGATTTCTGCTTCAATTTAACATGTGGTCAACAAAGTTACTAAAAAAAAATAATGTAAGATACATTCTTTCGTTACAAAGTTTTAGCTGTTGCATATATTTCGTAAGGTAACCTGTGAATAATAAATATTCTACCTGTAGAATGCATGTTTTATGGCTCATGGAAGATATTACACTGATAAAAGGATGAGATGAGAAAGCTATACCTATTTGCTCTCTCTGAGGGTAATTAAATAAGTTTGGATTTTTTTTGGAGGGAAAAAATCTAGGAATGTAGCGAAAAACCCTTCTTTAAAAGGCAACTATAACGTATGTTTTCACTGTCATCTTTGCACGCGTGTATTTCTTACAATGTTTTCTGAATGTCTCCAGGGGTTATTAGGTGTTATACACTCTTCCAAAAAGGCAAAAAAAGATTTATCTAATTATATTTGTATTTTCTATGGCGCCTGTTAGTTGATGAAACATAAGTTTTTAATCTAAATCGATTTTTCCTCTTTGACTAATTAAAAATCGATTACAGCGATAACGAATTCAAGAAGCGTCTGTCTGTATTATGTTACAAAGTCTCCCAGATGTTTCGACCTACAGGGGTAAAAATATGTAAAGTGATTTCAAGAAATCGTGATTTTAAACAGTTTCCAGGTTTGCGCCAAATTAAATCCCGGATACTTTTGTAAAGTATATAGAAATGCTTGACAGTAATTATGAATTTCTATAATATTGAAATAAATTTGGAACACGACTATGTGTTTTTTGTTTAAAAAAAAAAAAAAATTGTCTGGCAGAAACATTGCACGGCAAAAGCATCTGAGTTCTTTCCCACAACAAGCTTTTACCAAAAGACATGCACAATGGGACTACAAATAGTCAAAAACGTGATCCTATAAACTCGGCAACATTACCCAAAGTTGATCACGTTCTTCAGTCCTCTTGCATCATAAAGAATTATTTGTTTTAGTGAACTTTATTTCAACCATGCAACGTAGAATATACATATTGACAGTAATCGAAATACACAAAAACACCAAAGAGCTTTAATAAACAGTACCAAACAGTTACTATGTACAGAAATACTAGATATTTGCTGTAATCACGTGACTCAAACACCAGCAACAATATAAATGGATGGTGAATAGCTCTAGAAAGCAGCTGGAAAAATGTAGAAACGTTGTTAAAATGTTGTCAAGTCATGATTTCATGATTTCATACCTATTGCAACATATATATATATATATATATATATATATATACATACATACATACATACATACATACATACATACATACATACATACATACATACATACATACATACATACATACATACATACATACATACATACATACATACATACATACATACATACATACATACATACATACATTATGTGATATTGAAAGTTCTGGGCAAGAGAAGCCATATCTGTCAAATTTACATTTTCGGTCACTTGCATCAGGACCTGGACTGTCGGCGTTCATGATAGTTTAGTATTTGAGGATCAGAACGTCTAAAGACTCGTTGAAGATCCTATACCATGTTCATGGTAAATGAACACTGGCAAAATTCGCCTATCCCTTTCGATCAGTGTTCAGAGAGAAACGAGGGGGTGAACTAACAATTCCAATTAAATCCAAGCCCGCTCCCAGGACGATTTAACGTCCCCATACAAAGGACTGGAGGGTACCCCCCAGTCTTCAGCCACTTCCCCGAGGGCTGGGAGGGGTGGAAGTTCTACTCAGTGCTGCAGTCTATCAGTTGTGCCGAGGAACCTAGGGCGTACTAGCCCTTAATCGAACAACAGGGACCCAAATCACAAATTAACCCCATCAGTACAACTGTTAAAAAAAAAACTTTACTGAACAAGTAATTTTGAGTTCCAAGAAAATTTCCAAGTGCTTCCACGGGTATGCTATGATAATGTGATGCTTAATGTTGTCAACAATTCCCCTTACCTCTACTACAGAGGTACGACACGGAATGATTAAGCCGGCCATGCCTGTTTAACGAAAAGATCAAACCGAACCTGCTTAATAGCCCAGGGTATAAGATTTTAAACATTCGCAGGGATGCTTTCAGTGAACAAAAATGTGTCAGTTTGACAATATGTATATATCTCAGTCGTAAACAACAGCCTATATTTACATTCCGTGCCGCCCTCACCTTCTCACTTAAAATAAAAATGCTAACTGTATGCGTGTTGTAGTCAAACGTGTGTTTTTGGTCTGGCTATTGAAAGTGCAACAATATTTTCCTTCTCTTGTTTTGTTTTTCAAATTCTGGTTTTATCCTGGAAACATCCTTTAGATTCGCTCTGTGTTTACGGGGATTAATGACGCCTGGGATTACAATCTTCTAAACCATCCATTCCACCGCTTCAGAAGTTTTCTTTGCAAGTATTTTCTTTATGTAAATTGCATATGCACCTTAAAGGGCTCATGAATAATTATCGATTTGGCAGCGCAGATGGATCGTCGGGTAAACTTTGGCTATTTCCGATGCATGAACCGACGCAGCTGTGCTGAGAAATTGGGTTTATTATGTAAATGAGGTGCTAAAATATTGTAACGAGCATCGAATGAAAACATTCGTTAACTTAAATGTGCGTGTGGGGAACTCGAACGCCTTACGTGTAAACAGAGTGATTACAGAAACAGCTCTATACATATTACATATAGACCTACGTATCTCGTAAAGAGAGAAAGGTTAAAATCGATCACGCTGGAGTAGAATCAGAGCGTTAGCGACAGTTTCTGGTTGGTTATACTGATATTACTATTATTACTATTATTATTATTGTAGTAGACCCACAGACTTAACCAATGCTATCATGTATAATTATTTCAACTAACACAGATCGAAATTGATAATCGTAATTGATAATCTTCGGTGTTCAAGATAATTACCGTAATTGGAAAATTTATTACATATGCTGAAATTGCTATCATTGTTTGGTGTGTAATTCCATTATGTAGTGAGACACTATATGATGTGATAAGATATGGTTCGTATGGCGAACGGTTGCCAAGAGGACTTGCTCTAGAATAGAGGGAAAAACATCTAATTCATGGTTAAAAAAAAAGATTTCCGAATAAACTTTAGTGTAAATTAACACATTTTGACACTCAGGGGTTGAAAATCCTTTGCAGATTGGAGGATTTTTCTTTTTTCTAAAATCTTCCAGTGCAAAATGTTCCAAACTAGGGGAAGGAGGTAAATAAAGCGTTAAGTATGAGTCTGATAAGTGTTATGTATAAGAGTGTTTTGTTTGTTGAATGCCTGAACAGCCGCACTCTCGGTGTTGTGTACAAGAATGTTTGCTATTATTGAACGACTGAGCCGCCGCACTATCTGTTGTTGATATGTTAATTTAAGTGTTGAGAACGTGCACAGGAATCTTTATAGCATTGTTCTTAGTTTCACTTTTGGAATCCGGCGTCTGTTGGAACGGTCTAAAAACACTTTGTCCAAGGTGTGGCTCGCTCTCTCCTCTCTATGATGGTGAACTGTAAAAATGTCTCGAAGCTGGATGTTCCGCTGGCATTGACTGTATTGTCACTTGACCGAATTCTGCCACTGCAACAGCTCTATATAGGAACACTGAACTCGCCCCTTTGGCTATCTCCTGAATGGTTTCTCTGGATTACACCCCCATGGACTACCGCATACCCATCACCCCCTTCCTAGTTACAATGGTGACACTGGTGACACTATGAATTATCTCACCTGGCCTGGCGTCTAGGAAGCCCCTTGCATCTTAACCACCATCTGGCATCAAACACATACAAGACTACCACGGGAGAGCATAGCAGCAGAATCGGTCCACCGGGGGTACCTCGAGTTAATTTAATTCTTCTGTAAGTACCGGTACACTTTATTCACCGTAAAAATTTTCTTTTCTTAATGATTTAATTTGCCAAGAAGTGAACTATATTAATTTGAAATTCGAATATTCATTCTTCTCCTCATTAGTCTGTTTTCCATAACGTCCCTTTTAACTTCGTTCTATATCACAACTTTTGTATCTGGACTTCGTAACATCAGTGACTCATTGCACGGTTTTAACAACTTTAGTTTTGGTAATGAAATTCGAAAGTACACTATACCATACGTTATAACTAAAAGAACCTAGAGCACATTACTCTTATGTTAATTATCAAGCAGAAAAAAAAGAAGAAGAAAAACACCACACACTGCTAGTAACATTTTCCGACAGTTCATGAAATTACAAATTTGGACATTTTGCTAAGCATTACATACTGTTAAGAATATGAGTCAGTCCTTTACACCCGTTGTCTGTTCTCATTCTGATGAAAAGTTGGAATTGCTTTAAAGTATTACTCATTTACTGCTAGTTTCTACTTTACTTAAATGTCACTCAAAATCTGACAGACATTCGCTTTCAGTGTTTCAAATGTCATAATGTGGGAGACTGATGTTATTACTGCATATCTTCCCACAGTTTATCATTGTTATACTTCGCATCAAAACACGACAAAGAGGTACTCACTCGAGCCTTACTTTAAAACTTTACAAGAACTTGTTACAAAGAATTTGAGGTGTGAAAGTTGTGAAGGGTGAAAATCAGCCATGAAGGCCAATCTTATTTCTTGCTGATAAAATTGCTAAGTTACTAGTTTGTATGGTAATTGCATGCATAAATTTTGCAAGATAACAATGTCTTTTCTGAACATTTTCAACGTCACGCAGATTGATACTCCCTTTCAAACGCTCTTACCCCTTCGTTGGCATCGGAACAAGTTCGTATGATTGATACCCACACCAGCATTCAGTTCTGGATCCGGCACTGTAACCAAGTATTATATCTCAAAAAAAAAAGATCTCAAAAAAAAAGAAGAAAGATGCATTCATGTTGTCGTTAACGCGCAATCGTGATTACACAATCGGTTTTCAAAAATAAATACGTTTCTTTTACACGCTGAGGCTCTTTGGCGCTCTGCTAAGTGTTAATCATTGTCTCTTTTCAAAGGAATGAGCAGACGGTAAGAGGGACTACAGAATCACAAGAAAAAGTTGATTTAATTACACGCAAAAAGTATTGCAAATCTTGTCATATTTTGAGAGCCTTCAAGGAGGGAGTGTATACGTGTGAATCAGTTTCACCTTTTGGCGCAGTTTTCGTTCGAAGTAAACTGAAACATCGTACACAGAGATTAATACTAATGCTCTGTTTCACATTTAGAGTAGAAACGATTACACAGCCAAACGATTTGGCGAACCGCCATTCTTGCAGTGAACAGAAATCACAGATTTCTTCGTACTTTTAGTTTTTACTCGTGCTTTTCTTTTAGACTGCTATGGCTATATGGTTTATTTTAGGGAAAGATTCACGGGGGAGTACGCAACGTGTTTCTCATATCCACCGGTCTTAACTTTTAAAGGTTATTACAGGGCGTTGTGATTGATATATAAGCTCAGTTCTACTGTTTTTTCGTCCATTATTAGGTTGGTGATACGTATATTTCCGTCTGTGAAAATAACTTGAAACTGTTTGTGACTTCCAGAAACATATCGAAGTAACCGAAACATATCGTCATGACCGGAATGATTTAAGGTCATGTTGATAATGTTTCTTTTCTTTCTACGCTTTGATATCAGTCTCACCATAGAGGGATGAGCGGTGAACATCCATGGTCGGGATCAGGTATAGGTTACATTCCTTGCAGGAAAGTCATGGTTCCAGTATAGGCTATTCCTGCAGGACAGCTTGGTGACCAAAATCTTAATGTCTCCAGTTTTTCAAGGACATGTTTCAAATTGAAAACACGGTGTGGGGTTTATCCTTTTTGTCAAATAAGTAAGTGAATGCAAACTGGTGCAGTACTTAAGCAGAAACGTTTCATTTGGAATATATTATTTTGATTGTGGAGATAAAATCAACATACATTTTATAATTCAACATTTGTTTTATGAAATCCATTTTAGATCACAAGGCAATAGATGGATGCACCATATGCCGGTTCTTAATTATTCCTCCTCCATCGCAATTCGCTAGAGAGCAGTTGAAGTATTGTTTGCCGACCAGCTCTGGTAAAGATACTGCAGCTTCTGGTGCAACCTTTGAACATCAATTATCGTGTCGAGTTAGCAATTCATTAGCAATACAAGTTTTTCCGTACGGTACAGAAAATGAGTTTAAATGTTGCGAGATAGATGTTGACTGGATTTAATCACGACCAAAAGCCACCGATTCTCTCCGCAAGATCATTTTGTGTGCAGGAAACTGCTCCCCTAATAACTACAAACACGATAAACCTCAAAGAAGTCACAAAACCCTAAATGCAGTAAAGTATCTTGCATATTGAGAAAACAAATAATTGATTAATCTATTAATGTTTTACTCGATCACCATGAATAAAGCTCGAAACTTCAGTTCATACATCAGTGAGGTTTTTCGTATACATTCATGTGCCTTTTCCGTTTAGATAGAATGCATTTACCTATAGTAAATGACTGCATTGCCGACGTACCGAAACGATTAAGGGGGTATGACCGTAATATGTGTGAGTACGGTATGCCATAACGTAACAACACGTAATAAGAATACGTTTTTTTTTTTTCCTTTTATTTTGTAACGGTTTATGTCTTCAATAGATCGATAGTTACTTATGACCAGTTCAATTCAACCACCGGAAAGTTAAGATACTTGGATCTCCCATTAGTTACATGTGGTGAATTTAAAAGGGATCGAGTCTTCACTCTTAGACACAAAACGTATTCTAGTGATCTTCAGTAGGTGGCATAAACTCTTCCTTACATTTTCTGAAGTTTAAAGCAACAACCCATTGTTAATACTACGGTGAATAAAGAGACAAAAAGTCTGTGAATACCAAGTTACCATCACTCTGACACTTGGAACAAAGCTGTCAGAAGTCTCCTAACCGCACTTGAAGTAAAGCAAGTGGTCTTTGATCTGTTATGGCGCAGGACCATCTAGTCAATAAGCAATCCAAACCAGTCATCCGTGATGGCACCCTTTCTATCAACTTCTTATCCTTTGAAAAGACTCGGACTCAAGTATGAACAACATGCTCTATGTAAGGCCAAACTAATTGCTTATAAATGTAGTGTAGATAACATCTTCAGAGAAATGATATTCCTGGCCATTGATCATATCTAATACTCTATTACTTATTTCAGCTGCATGTGAATCATTTTGAAAGTTATGACGCAGAATCAGTGTAGATGGCGTGATGCCTCTCAACTGAGATCACCTGAAACCCCTCACCATTTCAAAATCCCTGACCACCAGGACCAAGACTACTTATTCGTAGACCAAGATAAATGATAACAAATGCCCATTGAAATTTTACATAATTTCTCTCAGTAGCCACTAAAGCGCATACTCTGTAACGCCAACATCAGCTATGATGGGGTACTTTATCAATGCCATTTTGAAAAGCAAGGAAGGCTCCAACAGGTGTCTGCTTTTATACTGTACAAGTAGTAACTTCAATGAATACAAGAAAGCTTGTAAGACAAGAATTCTTCTGAAAGAAATCATGTTGTGACTCTGATTAAAGAATGAATGACTGATGATGTAAGTCGTCATTGACTCTTTTTACAATCGATTCCGTTATCTTGCAAGCAATACTAATCAGACTAACAGACCCATAGATACAAAGGCTGAGTCCCGTCACTTTCAAAATTGGGGGCGGTATTGCCACATCTCTAACAGGATTTCTATAGAGGAACACCAATCTCTACTATAAATTGACTCTAATCTCTACTCCTCCAGAATTTAGCCTTCAATGCTGAAGTGACAAAAGGTAATAACTAATAGAGCACATACACGATAAGCAAAATGAATGGGCAAAGATGGGTATACATAGGCAGAGAAATGAGTGTAACGGCTCTCTTCTTCGCCTTGTGCATTGTACCTTTGTACAATATATAACGTTGTACATTGCAAGAGCTAGACCTAAATAAAATTCATGAACAATAATTTAAATGGGGATATGTAAATCATTCTCAAAACATCTTTATGCATATAGTGAGCTTAACGTTCAGAGAACTGAGATAATTACAGGAGATATCATGCATGTGTAAACTTGAAACAAGCATAAAAATAATTCGCTAAATTTACCAAATTCTCAGGTCCATCTCTGGTGAGTTCGGCGCACCCCACAATATCGTCAATGTATCTTTTGTGCAAAAGAGGTATCGTACAAGAATAGGCAGAAAACAAACGTTCTTCAAATAGTCCCGACTGACAATGGAAGGGCTCAGTTTTTGTTCCAATCGTAACAGCTTTGATTTGACGGTGGAAGTGATCACTATCGAAAACGAAAACCGTGGGATCACTATCGAAAACCGTGGGATCACTATCGAAAACCGTGAGATCACTATCGAAAACGAAAACGAAAACGGTGGGATACCCTCTACTTTGCAACTTAAGGCCACGGATTCCCTCAATTGCTTGTGTATCCCTACCACTTAAATGTATGCTAAACCGTTTTCTCATCTTTGGAAAGCGAAAAGAATTTGCTCTAGCAACAACGATTTTGAACGTGTTTCATCAGAACTTTTGCCAAATTTTCAAAGCTCCTGCCTATCCTTCTTGTACTTTTATAGTGTTTTTGATTGTATCAAATCTACAGACAGGGACACCGCACTACAAAGGTCCTCGGTGTCAAACTTAGTTCTGATCGTTTACCATTGGTCCTTCCTTCTCATCCGTCGGTACAGCCCACAGGACGGATTATCTACCAAAATGTTATACTTCTAAGCCAAGACGATTCTACCAAACAAGAACTGTCTCAAAAGTGCGTACAAGAGACAGCGATTCATATATCTCTCTTAATATTTAGCTGTTTAGTATAGGTCTTTTGATTCTCTCGCTATTGAAAGCAACAAATACAAGAACATTTCCGTTTAACAGAAATCGATGTAATACCTCTGAACACTGGCAGACGACATAGGGCAAAAGGGGACAGGCCCCCCCCCCTTCCCGTTCATCTCCTGAAAAATACAAAATAAAAGAAAAAATGATGGAAATAAAAAATAGAAGTACACAATGCTTTATGATTGCCTGAAGCATTGTACCTGGAGCTAGGCTTGAAAGCTAGGCCATGTCGGCCTGTGAATACTTCCCTGTAGGATGTTAATGGCAAGTGTATGTGCATGGTTGATCTAAGATGACCTAGACTGGGCCTACGACGCTATACATATGCATAGCGCCCAGTCTGTCATTTAATCCGCAGACTACACAGTGCCCGGATAAATATGTAGGTCTACATTCGTGATCAAACAAAAATTGGATGTAAGACTATGCAATTTACGGAAGCCACGCCGAACTCATTTTTTGAAGGGAAATACCAGGGAGAAACCTGGACATCATCGTTACTATCATTACTTCTCTCCGCTACACATGTGCACAACGTCTACATGCGCGGTAAGTTGAGCCCGACTGGTAGTGCATACTGGGTGCACTGTGGACTGTGCTCTGTTGTAGATCCTGTTACCATAGAGTTACCATGGGCTAAAGAAATATGTCATAAGGCGAAAATAAAAATGTTTACAACGTATCCTCGATGCATCTGAAGTGTGTTTTCCTGGTTTTATCATTGTTTCCTGTATGCTACGCTGATCATGGTCGCGCTTAAATAGTCTTCTAACAATTCTCCGTCCCAACTGTCTCTAGTCTAACTAATGGGTGCTCAACTGTAGTGAAGTCACACGGTACTTTTGTATTGCAGTAACTTTGTTTTAAGTGATCTGCCATGACTTGTTCATCCATGTTCCAGGCCAACCTAGAAGTTCTATTTATGCCCTTGTGCACAGGGCCTCTCGACCCCTTTCAAGCAGACCTTATGGCGCCACTAGTTCTGAGGATTTGATTGGAAACTAAAAAATACAATATGCATATTCATATTGCAGCGCAATGACCGATATCTGACCTTCAGTACTTTTTTTCGATTTTGGTCGCTATCGGTGATATTATTCTATTATTTTGCAGTAATTGCTACTTGTAATGATTTGCAACAAATAGTTGTATCAAGCGTAACATACTAAATGCAAATCCACACAAACTTGGCGTTATTTTACATACTGTCGTAGTGATGCTAGTACTCTATGGGTGTAAAGAGAAAATCCACGATTTCTTATGTATTTCATTGTTTCATTACGTCACAGGTGTCCAAAAGGAGACCACGGCAGCATAAGCTTACAAACTATTGTAAGCTAAAAAAAAAGACTAATCCAATCATATTAATACGAACAGTATTACATGAAAAATTGCAGACATAAGATACATGTTTCAAGGCTGGGCACGCATAGTTTAGAGCACCGGAAAGTGTCCCTTCCGTTTGTCGAGAACATGTGAAAGGGACATTCCAAAATAGTAAGGGGGTACGTCAAGAAATAAAGATCTCATCTTTAACATTTTACGCGCTCCTCCAAATGAATGTCACGATTCTAACAAACTACTGAATAAATGAAGACTTTTGTCCTGTTTTTTTTTTCGTTGAAGAAGACTGAGGTCAACTTCTTCTTCTCTACTTCTAATGGTAATAGGACTCAAGTCGTCTCTAAAATCTTGTTGTGGCATGGGCACCTAGTACTAAAGAAAAGCTAGCTGCAGGGTTCCTTTTCACAGAACCCAAGTTAGGAACCCTACCAAGCTGGAAGATTTACGTTGTAACTGTTTTCTCTGTAACAATGGGAATTTGTTGAGTGGGAGAACAGCGCCATCTGTTACATTTTTCCACTGCTTGACTAATGTTTCAATGTTGGGTAACGACCATCTATTAGGAGGATGTCGCAGGATTTTAACGATGGGAACGTTATTTCTTGAAGTACCAGCTCACTATTTTGCATTTCTCCTTTCACATGTCTTCGAAAAACGGACCAGGAAAATCGATGGTTTACAAAAATGTCAATTACTCCATGAACCTCAACCCCCCACCCCCGGTTTCCGTAGAAATACCATTTCCTGTAATCTGGCAAGTATTTTTGTCAAAAATCTTTTTAGTGCAATACGAGCCAACGTCAAGTTTAGATAGTGTGATTGAATGATATTTGTTAGGGTAAGGCATCACGTCCCAGAGATCTTTGTAACAGTCGGTCTGTACGCTCCTTCGATGAGTCGAACAATTACGCCAACCCCCCAACCCCCACCCCCACCCCCAAACATCGTTGGGTAATCCTGGTAAGGAAAGTGAAGACAGACATTACTATAAATCGGGAACAAACTGAAGGTAATGATCTGAATGAATCCATTCAGACATTATCTATTTGTCATTCAACTAGAGTAGACTGTTCGGAAAACAAGTGTAGGCCTACCTGTATCAATCACGATAAAAGAGAATCATACATTTTTACCTATTCATTTTAACTTTGAGGACAGTTCATTTTTTTCAACGACCCAGTCCTAAAGACGTGACAGTGTGATAGCCGAAACGATGTGCACAGTATAGGAGTATTGTGACTAATTACCATGGAACATTTGGTACAGTCAAAAAATAAAAGAAAAATCAATGAGGCCGTGGTAGTCTCAACAAGAGAGGAGCTTAATGAAAAACTCAATGTAAATCAATATTTGACAGGCACGAGATGGATTGTTTGAAGGGAGCATAGTGGGTCCTTACGTGTACATGTAAACCACTCCTGAGGATACAAACCAATCATACGGACATTACCTACTTTGTTTACTAGTAAGCTACCTTTTGCACACTTTTTGTTTCTACCAAGTGCAGACATTGAGTGAATAAACATCATTTCGGAATTAAGAAAAAGGAATTTTCGTCGTGACGGTTTTTCTGAACGAACATTTTACTTGGCCCCGAAACGTGCTTCTCTAAAAAGAGGTTATCATTACTGTTTACACGGAGAGAATGTGACAGCGATGGGCTACAGTATTGAGAGTCGCCTGTGGGAATATTCTACAATTCCTGACCGTCCCATTCGGTTATAAAGCCAACGGGTGTAGGTTTACGTACAGAGTGCCGCAACAAAAACCTTCAAACTTCAATCTTTTCACAGTGTGTAGGATGAAACTTCATCACTTCGTGGTCGAGGTCGAAGCGAATATGTAACAGTTGCAAACCGATATAAACAGACGATCGATTGCGTCACAGTGCAGCCACTAGCACAGTCAGCGAAAGGGCACCGGTTGCCTCAATGCACCAGACGAGGTCTTAACATAATTGCCAAAAAGATGACTAGAACATTGTTTAACATTTACATTTCATTCCAACATGTTAATGTGAAAGTGCTCTACAACATGTCACGGTAGGTCAACAATAAAACTATAATCGGTCCGTTTACCGGCTATGACTAGCATACGATGGAACACCAAAACACTGACATGGGAAAAGAGATGGGGGTCACCAAACAATTAAAAAACGTGATTCGAAGGTCATCGTTACTCGTCAAGGACAAAAATGACGTCAGAAATCACGACATCAGGAAAGGGTCGCTCGGTGTGCCAAAGAAACCCGGTTGGTTTCATTTGGACCACCTACGGGGGAAGCCTAGGGTATTCATAGCCCGTTCTATCTTCGCAAGGATGGCGTTTTTCTCTCACTGCACAACAGCTACCCTTATTTTCACTCACTTAACAGAGAGTGCATTTAAATATTACATATTGTTTGGCCTTTATTGTGTCGTAGCTCTGGTTGAACTAGCAGCAGCAATAGTTACGGGACATCTTTCTCAATGGAAATGGTGAGTACAATCAGGGAGATTTTATCTACATGGCGGTGCAACAGAAAATGCAATCAATCGTTAGAACAATTAAAGACCCACCAAACTGAGTGGTGGTAGCTGGCTCAGGCTGGTCAGTCGCCTCAATGACCTTTCTTTTCTTTATTTTAGTTCAACACCATTCAAGGAGCAACATTGCATAATTTACTCCTTAGGAAACAGGCAACAATACTTCCATGTGTATAGGTCTGTAACGTCAACACTTTAAGAGCAGGGCGGTGGCATGAAACTCGTAACACGGTAAATTTAGCCCCCTTCCTACCAGGGAACTGTCCACCACGGAGATGTCCCTCCCTGTCATTTGGACAACGCCCTGTTTTTTAGTCAGACACCACCTGCAAATGAGTTGTCGAAGTAGACAGTGTAAACTTTTGACGGATGAAAATTTTCTTTAGCTTTCCTGAAATTGCCAGGTACAGATTGATTTTCATATTTTGACACAGGCCTAGAACCTAAATACTGTTATCATCACGTGGCATCACCGTATACTTTGTAATTTTGCATAAGCCTAGGCCTTATAGAAATGTCAAGAACGATACAAAAGACATACTGTGCGGACTGGGCGATACAAACCTTACTTTACAGTGTTGTATTCCTATCTTAATGAAAGCGTCCTGGAACAATACTCAAAATAGACATAACCTAGGACGAACTCCATGGTATGTGTTTTTCGACCAGGTAGATGTCCAGGTTGACTACTTTTTATTCCAAGGGACAAATAGATTTTCTAAAAAAAAATTAAAATTCTTGTGTTATGTTAATGTGAAGTTTATGATCTAGAGTTAGGGATACGTGAACCAGGGATATTTGGCCTATTATTTCATAATCTTCAGTCAGAATTACAAAAGAAGTCAAAGATCTGCCGTCACTTTGAAATAAGCGGAGTGGCCTATTTTCAAGCAGCTGATTCATCCAATGGCATGGTTTACTCCCATTCGTCATAAAAGAAAATACTCGGCAGGGTGAGGAAGTGCTGAGTGAAATGGAAGAGGTTATCTCTCACTTAGTGGGATTCACTGTCATGCCTTAAATGTTTAATGACATTTATAAAAACAATAAATGTTTCTTTCCACAGGTGTTGCACAAGTACTTTAGTGTACTCTTCCTATATGATAGCCCTAGTGATTACGACAGAGGTTGATCTCTACCAGTTGCGGTCACAACACGGTGTACAGTACTGCACTGACAATTATGCATCCTGTGCCAAGAATGATGACATGTCATTTACTACAAACAGTACCGTAAGTGTTTGTGTGTGTGTATGCCCTTGTTTTCGGGTGGGATCGAGGACCGAAACAATAGACTTTAGGTCCTCTGTAGAAAATTCAATAGATTTCTCCGGTCCTCTCAAGATTAACAATAGACAGTCTGTTGTTAAGGTTAGGGTTGAGGAAGAAAAAACAAAAGAAAGCACAATGAGGTCCTCGGAAGGAATGGAAAACCATCTTGGGTGTGTGTGTGAGTGTGTGTTTTCGTCACCCTGCATTGCTGGGATGTTGGGTGTGTATTTTTGTTTATTTTTCCAATCGACTGTGGTGTGATTATAGTGTGAAAGCAGCATTTTAACCGATCACTATATTGAAGACCATTGAACTCATAAATTGTGCCGGTAATGTAATTCGCAATTTTACAAACAAGACACAAAAAGACAGCTTACTATTAGTTGATATTTCTGTTGTGGATAATCTGTTGAATGAATAATCTTCTTTTTCTTTAAGTTTGGACATCGGGACAAATTTGCCAGTTGACTGAGAATTTGTATTTATATTAAGCATGTCGGGTGATGAATTGACAAAAAATGAAGTTTCAATACAAATTTTCTTGGCACGTTTTACTATCGTCACACTTTCCCGTTCTTCTCTTTTTCTTTCTGAAAAGAGAGTGAAATGTTACTTCCGACCAAGTAAAGGCGCCATGCTGTAATATTTGGTTCGGACTCAATTCATTACTGTTATTACGTAATACGTAGTATTAATTTTAAATTCTCTCATTTTTTCTTAAACAGTACTCGTACAACGTTATTGCCACAGCTTCGAGAGGTAATCACCAATCTCTCGTCTTCCTCTTGATCCTTGGACGTTGGCTTCTTCCTAAGGATACTTTCTCAAGAGAAACTCTCGCTCAACTGCTACTAGTGTTAATTGGTAGCGGAGAGGACATCGTCGAATTCGTGTCCGACACCATGATGATTTCTTCTATAGGATGCAGCGGGATTACCATGGCTATCCTTCTCCTACTGTGGAGCATGAGCCTTCAACAGTTTAGCGTGGCTCTCCCACAGAGAAAGGACAAAGGAGACTTTGAATTTGATCCAGAAAAGAAAGCGATCGATAAATGGATTGGAGCCGTTAATCGTTTGTTGGAATCCCGTCGATCAACCGTCGGTAACTTGTCTTTGCACATGGAAACCGTAGTCAGCAAGAAAATGAAACGAGATAGAGCTAATTCCTTAGAAGATAAACTCTCATTAAAGCACCTTCTCTTGCGCAGCACAGAAGTGAGAGAAGCTCTGGTTACGGTGCTCCTACAGGACGGACCTTTCCTCCTGTTCCGACTTTACGTCATTTCGTTATCCCACTATATCGTGTCCTTTTACGCGTGTAAAAATCTGTTGGTCGTTCTTCTCCATGGATATAGAATATATGCTATGATGGTCGGTTTAAGAAGCAAAGGAGCAAGGTGGTCGAATAAGACCGTTGCTCCTTTAAGGGACCTACCATTACCGTCGGCCGACAAAGCAAACAACGCGGCGAACGACGGTGACGTCCTCGAAATATCCAGAGTGAGGGCGTTTAGCATTATAGACAATGACGACTCCTCGACGGAAGAGGAGGATACCATTCACGAACTTGTATTGAAGGAGAGCGCCCCCAAACCAATCATCTCCAAGGAGAGGAAGAATTCGTCCGTTCGTTTTGAAGGCTTCTCAAATCCAATCGACGATAGTGAAATTACAGAGACTGAGTAGATGAACGTTGCAAGGCGGTGTCGATACAAAAGTTCGATTCATATTTTACATTATCCACTGTGTTGACTATTCTTTTTAAAGGTGTGATTCCCCTCAAATAACACGAAAGGCAATATTTTGTTTGTATTTTTTCGTTTTCGTTTCGTCTGATTGACAAATGTGGGCAAAAGAAATCAATCCTTCTTTGAGAGAAGGAAGAAGTGGATTGCGACAAACTCAGCCAATCATTTTTCAAAGAAATTTCCAAAGAAAAGGCAATCGTGGGTAACGGGGGCATTGCTGGTCTCTCTTAAGTGTAATAATTGGCTGTAGAGAACATATTTAAAGTCACCAATACAATGTCATAGAGAAAATACACCCACTGTAACAAAATAAATCAACTAAATCAAACACAAGCTCAGCGTTTTCACTGGAAGATGAATGTTATTATTATTATTTTGCTTTCTTTCCTTCTTCTTTCTCTTTCCTTACTTCTGTAAAAACTACAACAGTCAACAGACATAAAATGCATTTACAGTATTTATATCAAAATATATCATTACAAAATTAAAATATGCAAAACTTGCTGAGTCAGTTTAAATATTAAATAACTGTATTGGTAAAAATAAAAATGACAGTGTATACGTCTATCTTCTGCAACAAGGTAGTGTTAAATGTCAAGGTAGCGTCCCAAATTTGCCTTTAATACGAGGCCGCCACCCAGCATGCGCTTACTTTCCTATTGGGTTAAACGCGGTCTAAGAAATCCAAGAATTCAAGTCTACCGTTTGTTGCACAAATACAAACATGATGTCAGCAATGAGTGGCT
The DNA here is from genome assembly GCA_021234535.1 of Stichopus chloronotus. NCBI lineage: Eukaryota > Metazoa > Echinodermata > Holothuroidea > Aspidochirotida > Stichopodidae > Stichopus > Stichopus chloronotus. The sequence continues at coordinate 22,964,501 of CM037843.1, forward strand.
GCACTGGCAAGCACGTGACGAAGACTTACAGCTCACGTGAAGCATATGAACAAAACTGCGGTTACAACCTTAGTAAAAATTGGATTCATTCAATATACTTAAGCTCTTATCGTAGTCTTTAATGTTCCGCCACAATGAATACGTAATTGAGACACGTTTCAATACGTTATCACGCTAGTATGTTTTTTAAGTCACTGAACTGAAATTAAAACGATACAAGTAACATTATTGTGCTGCAGCATTTCTTTTCTTTTCACTTTTTTTTTATTCCAAATTGTTTAGCTCATACTTTCGACATGTTTACGTCAGAGAAATCGTCTTAGCGTTCCGGGGGCCAGGAAGAGCTTTCCAAGACCAGATTATGTTTCGGTGGCATTTTCATTTGAAGTTTCGTACCAAGCACTTGTCACATTCTTTTAGATACAATTCGTACTGATTCGCTTGTTAATCGATACTATGTTTATGCATCACATTACACTTCATTAAACCACAAGCAACCCTGTCCGATCCACTCGCATTGGGTGGGTCGGAGACAATGGGTAAACAAGGATATGAGAGAACGTTAAACGGGGAGGATTTTGTAAAAGTAGACATTTTTTGCTTTTTTTTTTTCTTTCCTGAAGCTTCTACAGCATGGTTTCTTTTGTCCACTTTCTTCCCAAGTTTCTAGAGAGCACTTTCCATACATGCTATCTTTTTTAATGCTCCCTTTTGCAAACACTTGATGTTATTTAAAGTCTGTTTACACTTTTGTTTATTTTTTATTCATTTTCATTAAATTTACTAAATCATTAAATATTGTGAAAACAAATGAATGAAATAAAAACAGGTTTACTTCCACGCGTTGTTTCACTCACAGAGAAGAAAATATGTTGATTATTATTTTAAAAAAAATCAAATTCCCATATGTTTTGGTATAGGCCTGTGGCAATGTCTTTATTCATTTAAAACTCTAAGCCTTACAAAAATGTAACCAAAGTTCAAAATTTGTCTTTGTCTTGGTAATAAATGGACTACATGATAAAGAAAACAAAGAAAGTGTTTTAAGAAAGTGAAATTTGTTCAGTTGTTAAATGTGAACGATGCATATTTAAATGCAGGCAAACGCAAGCTTTGCGTTTTTCTTCCCTTTCAAGACTAAGCAAAGTCGGCAGCTAATTGATGTAGCCAAAGCCTGTTCGTTAATTGGTAACATGTAACTTAAAATCAATAACTCATCACCCCAAGCTATATTTTTTGGCTTCGGGTATGAAGTAAGTGGTCTGGAGAATTAAAACTCTCAGTATTTGTCTTGAAGAGACTTAACAAAATATGAAAATGACTGTAATAAAAAAAAAAAAGTTGTTCGTATAGAGGGTGGCATTCACTAAAAACTTCTTAAGAAATCTAAGAGTCCGATCGTGAATAAAAATTCACTCGGGCGCTCTCTAGCAAAACTTGTCATTGGCAGATCATTCTTTACCACAAATCTGTTAAATAGATATGCTTCTACTTGATTGAAGAAAAAAGAGCAAAACGTTGTGTAAGATGTATTTTACAACTCCCCTATCCTCCTTTCAAACACAGTGTTACGAAGATTGCCGAAATTTCAACAAGTTGTAAAGTAATGCTACGAGCACAATTTACAGACATTGATAAGTCATACGTTTGTGATCACTTATCTACTCCTAACCAGTGGCTCACGATTACCGGCACAAGTTGTAAAAATGTCACGTTCACCTGTATGGTATCAGGTATATGAACAAGGATCAGAAATGATAACATTTGCTCTGCTTATTGTTACTCTATTGAACAGAAGATTAAAAAACAAAACGAATGATAGCACCTGGAGCTTTCTTTTGACTATCTGCTGGTTATTTACATCTGTAATGATGGTAATACTATCAACTGGTGTTTGCGTCACCTGCACTTAATGAATGTCAGATGAAAGAAAAACACGTTTTACAAACATAAACTGTTGATTCCTCTAATATTGCATACAATGTGAAGGAACTTACGAATGGGTGGCAGACATGTTGTATCCAACCATAACCTGGCGTATATGGTAAACTTTTATGCGGATGGAAGTCTTTGCTGTTGCTCAACTTGTACAAATGCAAATTGTTGAAACAGACACTGGTTTAACTATCTTTTTTTTCTTTGTTTTTGAAATTCGGTCTACTTGCTTTTTGTATTTATAGGAAAGCGTAGCAGCATATCTAAGAGTGAGACAAATTACATTTACACGCATGGTGTCATACAATCTGTAGTTTAGTTCACGTATGGCTGTGTGTGTACTCAGGAAAACTATGCGTAACACAATGGGTAATACTATGCGTAATACAATGGTTGGTGTGGAACACGTAACGCAGTGATTTTATTCTCATTATTTCTGTTTCTGGCGAAAAAGAGACTTTTTTCATGTTACGTAGTAAGAAAATTGAGGTGCGATTAATAACTTCTTTTTTTTATAAATTGCCATGCTTCCATGAAGTTGCAATGACAAGTGATGTGTGACATAATGTCCAACATTTAATGTACCGTGCATTAATATATTTTTGGCTCATTTTATTCGACTTCCCTTGAAAGATCCATCAGTGCATACGACGTGTCAATTCTCATCAAAGAATGAAACAAATTTAAGCTTACGATAAGCCTACCAGACGTGAGTTGCTTATGTAATACTGCTTGCCATTAAATCATGAAACGATAAGCTTCTGCTTCTTGAAAAGATATATCACGGAGTTAAATTTATATCTCATCATCTCTGTGAACATGTGCAAATTACATGAAATTCTCGAATTCCATGCTATTAAATTTCCTATCGTACGTTTTAACGTATAAATCACATTTAATAGCTTTTATTCAACTTTAACGCAATTCCGCGAAAAGTAAATTTGCACTTTTTTTTTGTAATCTTCCATGCGGAAGATGTTTCGCTGTGATATATTTTGTTTACTTATCGAAATAGAACTTTGTGCTAGTATAAAAGCGTTGTTAGTCAATGTCGCAAGAGCACCTATATTTCGAACAGCTTCATATAGAAGTCAGGAGAACTTTTCTTATTATTTGGTTTTGCTTTGATGATATCATTAAATCATGTTTTGATTATGTTGTAAATTGAAAACGACCCTATATCATGTCCAGCTTGGTACATCGAGTTAACAAATAATATAAGTAAATGTATCACCACAATTTGCTGACAGGTCCGAAAGACATTTAGTCAGACCATGTTTATGTCTGGTGCTCTCTTGACGAATCCTGTCAACCACTGAGTGAACTATGGTTTCTTTCACATAAAGACTGAAAACAATCGTTCAGTAGAGATAGTACACTCTAAATTTACTATGATCAAAATTGACCGTAGATTGGTCAACTATGCACCGACCCAAAATATGGTCAAATTGTTACACGTAATTTACGTTGACTTAGTTGACCATATTTTGGGTCGGTGCATAGTTGACTAATCTGTGGTCAATTTTGACCATAGTAAATTTAAAGTGTACACTTACTTGAGAAGTCATGAAAAGTCAAGACTTTTATACAAAATCCTTTGCAAGCTACATAAGACGCAATGTCATAGAAAAGAATGTTTAACACACCGCTAGCATCTCCCTACAGTCGAACGTCAGAATACATACGTTAATCCTTTTTGAAAGTCACTTTCTCTGCCAACCCCTTCAAACATTAATTCCCAATGACGCGGTAACTGTTGTTTTTTAGCTTCGACATTTGATATATGATACGGGGACCGAATAAAGCCATTCAAAGTATGAAGAAGTACATACATACTCTACATTATGAATTGCAACATCAGGGGAACAGATGTCCGTCTCTTTGAAGTCCCTTTATGTATACATTGTTTTTCATTTTCCCTCTTTGGTGTTCTGGTAATTAATTGTCCGAGAAGTACACCATAAGATAGCCATTACACTCCAACTTATCAATTTTCGGTCAACGATGTTACTCTCGAACTGAGTAACATATACTAACATAGGCAAGGTATTTTGAAAACCTGACGAAGAGTGATAATTTACAGACAGCGACTTTTATATATATTACTGCCGTACAAGTCGAGTCACGTGATCTCGGGGACTTATTAGCTGTCACATGATGGATGATCACCAGTCGTTCGATCAATCAATGGTAAGTTTGTTTGACTGTTTCATCAATCGAGGCAAGACGTTTGTGTTCGGGTTTTGCTCTGGTGCCGTGAGGTAAGAGGGCGGAGTAAAGTAACAAATTCAGTTTGCCGCGGATGTTGCAACTTGTCAAATGATGATCAATATTAAAGGAGAAGGCAAGTCAGGACTTTTGACAACGTTAAATGAGAGACTAACATATGGTGAACACCATTACCAAATTTCAGTTAAATACGTTGCTGACTTTCCAAGATATTGCAATTTGAATATTCTTAGAAAATTATCAGGACGCTGCCATTTTGAAATTGCGATGACATCACCAGACCACATGTGATTGAAAAGCTTTTGTTTTTCTTTATATTTCATTGTCAATAAATTTTAACCATCATGCATAGATTCAAGTCATAGTATTAATGATTTGATTATTGCATGAAACACCTCAGTAATTCAACACAAAATGTGTACAAGTGTGTTTTGGATTGATAGAAATAATAGGTAAAGAATATAAAGAAATACATTAAAATTTTTGCTATCAGTGGTTATGTGACATCATTATTCGACTTACTCAAGTTGCTTTACATTCAACTTAGGCAAAAATGGCAGCACCCTTCTCTGAATTTCAAAAGTGTATAACTTGGATAGGAAACAATATTTCTGAATGAAACTTTGGGAAGATGTTTGTCAAACACTTCTGCTTCATTTTGATGAACATATTCCCAGGGTTTCCTTCTCCTTTAAATTAATTGGACGCCTGATGAATATACATTGCCAGGCACCAGTCGATGTACAATCATAGGTTATAGCAGCCGACCCCGTTTTTGAAATTGTGTATACATAAGCAGACGGTCACCGTTCATCAGTATATTGATTGTAATTTCTTGGAGAAATATATGGGGTTGCCGGGACATAATATCAGAGAGACATCCAGCGTAAGGGCTTTAGCACCCTTCAAGTCATGTATGTGTAATATCTGAGCAACGCGATGATAACGGCTTGCAATTATTGCCAAATGCTTAGAAATGTACAACTTATGCACATACGACATATTATGCTGCCGAAATCATTCATGTAATGAGTTACGTCAAATAAACCACAAACCTCTTCTAAACGCCAACCGTATCTCTTTCTATGCTGAAAGATAGCAGTCAATAATGAACACGTTTCCGACGAAATATAGGCTGACTGTACATCTGAATATTTAGATCAGTTGCACAATGAAATAATAGATTCACGACAGGGCAACGTCGATAAACAACCTGCTAAATGCATGGACCCCTTCGGTCACTTTCAGGGTTATCCATCATACCCATTCCATAAGGCATGAGCACTTTCGTGTTCGCAAAAGAATTCTATCGATACCAGCCCTATCAGAAAGAGAATATTTTGTGATGTATTGACGTTTGTTTAGATCAAACGCTTTATCGAACTTTTACTTTACCACTGAGCAATGTCACGGACAACCGCTCATGAGAGTAGCCTAATAAATGAACAGTCTGTTTGATACACACGGATGGACATTTCTTGGACATACTCGCGTCTCTTTGCAACGCTGGCCACAGGCCTTGATGACATTTCACAGCGTACATCTTCTTTTGCACAACACTGTAATGCTACAGTGATGATTGCTAATTGTAACTGCAGCTCCAGTTTATACGACTACATTATTCTATGATACAAGTAACGAACACGGTACCGTCCAGCCGTTTGTATAGAAGTCCATCGTATGCTTTAGAAGTGCTAAGAACAATTGATTTCAATCACAATTTTCTGTTGCTATCTAAAAATTTAAAGTTAATTATTAATTAATTATGGTTATCGTGAGGGTATTAAAGAAAGAAATAACATGAAATACCACATAGGTAGTTTTGGAAACGAGTGTACGGTATGCACATGCGGTATGTTTCGCAAACTGAATCTGTACTGGTAAGATATTTGTCACCTCCAAAATAACAAAACAAGTTCAGTAGATTGTGATTCAAATCTGTTCTATATCGGGAACAGGGTTTGGTGAATCGTAACCTTTTATTAGAAACGCCTTGTTGTGTGGTCACCGAAACAATGGATGCTGAACACGCATCCACAAGTACCATGTATAACCAATTCATTCAATAACAACAATAACTGTAATATCTCTAATAAATGTAATAATATTTAACCATTAAAATAATATACACCCCATAATGTAATATCTTGTCACCATAACTGTAACAAAGTGACCCACCCTGAACCACCATGAAAGTAATAACTTTTTACCATAAGATAATAATCTGAATTTACCGTAAATGTAATGACTGTATTACTGCATTAGACAAACTGTGTACGAACGTCTATCACAAGATTACCCACTCACGATGATGGTGCTTGGTCAGTGCGGAAACAGGGTCGCATATAAGTATATATGGGGCACGTGGCCTGGGACCCCACTAAACGGGGCTCCAACAAAAAAAAAAAAAAACGTTATTGTATTTATCAGGGTAGAGCATTACGGCATGTTCTTGCGAGAACTGTACTTCAGTGACGCTGTGGGGGATTTTTCGAAGTATAGAAGAGACAAAGTTATGTGTTTTTATTTATGTTTTATTTAGGTGTGTTTTAGATATGATTTAAGGTTACCATACATCAATCTAGTATCACTGAAATCAATGTGATGACGCAATTAATGGTGGAGCACTGTCGGACGACCGTCTGTGGCAGTTGTTCGGTTGTTTGGTAAGCTTTCACGTACGTGAGATGGAAATCTATGAAGTTCATTTCTAGTGGGTGGGGCTGAAAGTGATCATAACCTTTATCTTCCTTTCGTAACTTGTTCCACTGTGGTCTTGTGCAGAACAATAATCGAATTTGCCGCACGTTAGATTATGCAGTACCACCCCCCACCCCCAACTGCCTCCGGCCGATACATCCAACCTTGTAGGCAAGGGCCTACGAAGCCAGCCAGGAATGAAAAAAAATGATACCATGCAAAACATATGGCTCCACCTACCTATCAAAGCTTACATAAGTTATACACAACAGAGAATCAACATTCCTCCATCAAACACAATACAACATGCATCGGCAAAATCCTCAGACTCAAACATTACGTTGCTGAAATGTGGGTCAGAGGATAACCAGACCCGTTTCCTGCAAATTCTGACATTTATAGTGGGGTCAGATGATTAAATTTATGGTTAAAAATCATGCATGTATGGCCGGGTCAGTGATTGCATTCACGGATAAAAGGTATTACACTTATGGTTGGTATTAAATTTATTCATGTTATTACATTTGAGGGTTAAGCATAACGTTTACATTTGAGGGTTAAGCATAACGTTATTTCTAGTGGTGTTCAGCATTCCATCATTTGCATGCAGGCAACTTGACCGATCTGCTCAGAAGAGAGAGATAGAGCCAAAGCCAAATTTTCTATTGATAATTTCCCTACTGAAGTTCAACCTGAACAGTGGAAAAGAAGGACCTATCACACAGTATTGGTCTCGAAAACACCGCGAACAATGAACTGCATGAAAAAAGTGTAAATATCGAAATTTTAATGACATACTTTGCCCATTACTTGCCTTTAGGAAGTTATTTCTAGTGTATAGTTCTTGTTCTTTTTATCTTTTTATTTTACAGTACGGTAACTGAAGATATTTGTTGTAGGTTCCACTCTTTGTCATATTACAGAATGATGTAATTCTGTATATATTCCATGAGGTCCTCATGATAAATTGTAATACTTTATCTGATAATTTTGGGTATAATATATTGTTTGACGATCATTACAAAGTTTAAATGGTCATCCATTTTGTCCCTCTGTTTACACAAATGAAACGAAATTCCAATAGAACAAAAGTCAAAGAAATTTGACACTGAAAGAAGAAAAAATTCCTGGAAAATTGTACTCTCTTTAACAGTAAATTTGAGACATAACTTTGCATCATTCTGTGCATTTTTATATTCTTACGTGTGCCATTGTTTCATTTTGTCTGTAATGTTCCCTGATGTAAAACAATGTTCTTTAATGTATAACTTTAAAACCATATCTCGTTACGTTCCTTGGAAAGTACTATATTTTCAGTGACATATATTTTTCACAGTGGCACATTGTAGCATGAGAAATCTTGTTTGTCAAACCAGATTTCATAGAACAACAAAGATTTCTTCTTTGAATAAAATAGTCGGTGCTACATAACATCGTGTAACCTTGAGGCATCTGGAAATGTATCTTTACCTGAGCTGTCTTTCTTTAAACAGCAGTACCGTGAGTTATAAACAAGATATTACTTAGGTGCTTAAAGTGCCTGCAGTGAAAATCTGTGCAATTTCATTTTCGAGTATTTCAAATTAAGACAGGAAGATGACTTTTTATGAACCGACGAAATGTTACAATTACTCAATTTGAAGAAGATGAATCCAATTTTCTGCATTTGATCCACTTGAAGAGAAGGACATTGACCACAAAACGTCATACGCCGAAAAAAAAAACATATCAAAAGTAACATTATACCACAAGGCTCAAAACCAAGATAAAGAGTTTGTCGAAAGATAAACAATAACCTGCCAAAAGGGAAAAAAAGTATAAGGTTATTCTTCATATCGACTTCATATCGACAAAGCGATTTACATTCTTTGCCCTCATGTTATACTTTGCATTCATGCATCCAAAGTTGATTCAACTTCTGCTCGATCACGTAATACATCAATAGTGAGTACTCAATTTTAAGTGAAGACTCATCAATTCCATCGGTGCAAGCAGCACATACTCATGCGTGAATTCTAAGAGGAATTAAAGCTACAATGTTAAAAGATCAACATAAGGGGAAAAAAAAAAAAAAAATACGAGAGACGTCTCAATGTTGTATTCCAAATGATATATTCTCCTTTCAAATGAAGAAACCATACATTATTGTTTTGCTGTAAAATTGCATGTCACGTTGACCGAGGGTGAGGATCTATTTCTTTTCAGTTTAGCTTGTTGTTGAATATAAACAGACTAATTAGCTCATGACTGGCTCATCGTTGTTTATTTAGGGCAGTCGATGTGTCGTTTCTTGGGAACTATGCTTCCAAGTGGTTGCAGGGAATAATAAAAACAGGAAATTTGGAAAGAGAGTCAGCAAACTTGAAGGACTTCAACGGAAATAAATCTGTGATACACAAGAGCATAAACTATTGAATTGGTAAGTACCTATATGAGGATGGTTTTATCTGGGAGTTTTGCTCTTTGGTAGACTTAGGAGCACCGGTGGTGGCCTTTTCAGGATGAAAGGAGAGACACCGGTATAAGCTAAAAGAGGTATATAGAATAATTACTTATACATTTGTACCTATGGTATCGAATTAACGTTTATTTTCCACAAGGTTTCCCAAATTGTTTGGTGAAAATGTGATATACCTCCTGGAACCTTGCAAAGGATCTGGCCTCCTCTATACTTAAATCTCTGCTGGACAGCCCGAAATTACGAGAGTTGATACAAGATGCCGTTGCCAATGGAATCAAGCCATTTCTTGACAAACTAACGCACACACTCGAAGTCATGGAAGGAAGAATTCACGACCTGGAATGTCAGCTTGAAGAAAGTGCTCGTAATATAAAGCGATCCGAAGAAGAGAGCACCAAACGTAACTCCATGCTTAAAGACTTGAGTACGGAGGTCAACAATCTGGAGCAATACTCTCGACGTAACTGCTTACGTATATCTGGCATACCAGAAACGCCAAATGAACACACCGACAACATCGTAACGTAGCTTGCGGACGAGAAACTCAACATCACTGTTTCCAAGTACGACATCGATAGAAGCCACCGAATCGGTAAGCCTAACAAGAACGGGCATCGACCTATTATCGTGAAGTTCACTAATTACAACATCCGATCACACATCATCCGATCCCGACGCAAATTAAAATCAACCGGAATAGTAATTCACGAAGACCTTACGTCGACCAACCTGGCACTGTTAAAACAGACTAAGAATCATCCGAACGTCACCACGGCTTGGACAAATGACGGCCCCGTAACTGCCCTCATTAAAACCACTAATGGAACGGAGCTAAAAAAGCGGATTGCAGGGAGTCACGATCTTCAAACAATCTAATTATTGATAAACCCACTTTGTACACGTTTATATTTTATTTTATCGTAGTTATTTATCGGAACATCTCGCCGATGTGGCTGTACCGTATTTACTAAGGTATTTACTTTTCTTTTTCTATCTTCCTTATTACTTGATGCTTTTTAGTACTGATTTAACGGATGAAAACAAAGTAGACAGCAATCAATGGAATTCCTAATATTATGAAATTTTCGAACTCCCAGCACTCTTAGTTTTTTGCATATAAATAGTCGTAATCTCTGGAAGAATCATGAATCAATTACAAATTTACTCTCTTATTGCAACTTTGATGTTGTCGGAATTTCTAAAACTTGGTTAAGACCTAATACTCACTTGCAAATGATGAAAATACCAAATTATAAGTTTGTTAATACTGACCGTGAAGGCAAAATGGGTGGTGGTGTGGGATTTTACATTGCCAATGATATCAATTATACTATTCGTTACGATCTTATGCATCTCAGTAACAATTTTGAATCCATGTTTATCGAATTAGTTTCTAGTCATAGTAAAAATACTGTTATTGGAGTAATCTATCGTCCTCCCAACAGCAATATTTCTGTTTTCATCGATAGTATTTCCATCTTGGTGGATGCTTTCAACGATACCAATAAAAACTGCATTCTTATGGGGGATTTTAACATTGACTTGCTTAAATATGGCACTGATAGTAATACTAGTAGATTTGTTGATATTTTATGTTCTTCATCATTTTCGCCCTTAATTAAAAGTCCAACTCGTATCACAGAGAACTCTGCAACGTTAATCAGCAATATTTTTTGTAATTATCATAATAGCTCACTAACTTCGGGTATCATAATTTCTGATATAAGTGACCACCCACCAGTGTTTTGTATCCATCACATTAAATCGTCGACTCCTGACAATAATACGTCTTATTTCTATAAAAGAAAAATTACAGCAGATACGTTATCCAGCCTTGCTAGAGAGCTTCAGCTATTTGATTGGCAGTGGTTATATCTTACAACTGATGTTAATACAGCCTACGATGGATTTCTTAATACGTTTTTGTCTTTCTATGATAAGCACTGTCCCTTGTTCGAGCACATGTGTAAGAAAAAGCGTATGTCTTCTCCTTGGATGACTCCTGCTATTCTTAACTCTATACGGTATAAAAGTAAACTACATAAAGCTTTCATTAGAAATCCTACCGCTGAGAACAAATTACATTTTTCAATATACAGAAACCATCTAACCAGTGTCATTAGGTTGGCAAAGAAGCAACATTACATGAAAATATTTGAAAAAAAATAAAAACAATATTAAAACAACATGGAAAGAAATCAATAAATTGCTGAATAAAGCTCCCACAACTTCAAAAGTTCCTAAAATAAACTATAATGGCAACGTCATATGTGAGGAGAAGACTATTGCAAGTGCATTCAATAATTTTTTACAAATGTCGGTCCCTCTTTAGCTAAGAGGATTCCTACATGTAATACTAATCCTAGTAACTTTTTAACAGACCCTAACATCAGTTCCATTTTTCTTTCTCCCACTAATCCTTCTGAAATAATCATTATTATTGCAAAACTTCAAAATAAGTCTTCTGTCGGAGTTGATGGCGTTTCAACTAGTATTTTGCAGGCTGTCTCCCATACTATTGCACAACCATTATCCTTCATCTTTAACATGGTACTTGCAAGTGGTCAATTTCCTGACTCCGCCAAATTAGCTAGGGTCACTCCAATTTTTAAGGCAGGGGCTTCCGATGATGGCAAATTACAGGCCGACCTCTATACTTACTTCGTTATCTAAAGTAATTGAAAAACTTATTTATTCATTTCCTAATAAAAACAAAATCCTATGTTCTAATCAATTTGAATTTCGACCAAATTATTCCACTTATATGGCAGGTGTTGATGTTATAGATTTTATCATTAATGGTTTTAACTTAAATCAGTCGACAGTTGGTATTTTTATAGATCTCTCTAAAGCCTTCGACACTGTAAATCATAATATATTGTTAAGTAAATTACATCACTATGGTATTAGAGGAACAGTTCACGACCTATTTAAATATTACCTTTCGAATCGTAAGCAATGTGTTGCAGTAGGTGAAAATATCTCACCCTACCTTAACATTTCATGTGGTGTTCCTCAAGGATCCATTCTAGGACCTCTGTTATTTCTTATTTACATCAATGATCTTCCTATTTGCTCAAATAAGTTAAAATTTTGTCTCTTTGCAGACGACACTAGTATTCTTTTTCGACATAACGATCTCAAAGGTACTGAATATATTATAAATAATAAACTTCGCACAATCTGCAATTGGTTTCATGCAAACAAGTTATCTCTTAATGTTATTAAAACCAACTTTGTCATTTTCCATACCAAACAATCTGTGAAACCTGATTTACGACTTACTTTTAATAATTCAATCATAAATGAAGTAACCTGTGTTAAATTTTTGGGAATCCTTATTGATCCACATTTAAGTTGGAATTTCCACATTGATAATGTATGTAAAAAGACTTCTAAGAACGTTGGTATTCTGTACAAGATAAGACATCATGTTCCCAGACAGGTTTTACTATCACTATATTATACTCTTGTTTACCCTCAACTCTCGTATTGTAATATCCTTTGGGGAAACACTCATAATGTATATCTGGACAGGTTATTTTTACTACAGAAAACGGCTATAAGATTAATTACTCACTCTAATTATTATGATCATACAGCACCTATTTTTAGTAATTTACGAATTTTGACAATCTATGATATTTACCATTTTCAGCTAGGCACATTTGTTTATAAATACTTTAAGGGTTTATTACCGCCTGTCTTTGACTCCTTCTTTAATCTTAATAATCATTACCATAATTATCCTACTCGTAACGCTTCCTCTGTCAACATTGCCTATTCTCGTTTAGCTTTAAGTAAAAGAACAGTACGGTTCTCCGGGCCGACTCTTTGGAATTCCCTCGACCTTCAACTCAGAACTTTACCTACGCTGTCTACATTTGTTAATCACCTCAAGGAATTTCTTTTATGCAAAAGCAACACGTAATATTTTCGTTCTCTCCTGTACTGTATAGTTTTTTCGTACTGTTATTCGTATGGCGATGGGGTGGTGAGGTTGGGATTGGTGAGGTTGGGATTGGTGGGGTTGGGATTGGTGGGGTTGAGGTGTCGGGGATGGGGTAGTGGGATGGGGTATCGAAATGGGTTGTGGGGAGGGGACTTAGAGTTTTTCCTGTTTTTCCTCTTCTTCTTTTTATACATGGTGGATCTGGCTTGTACAAGCTATGCTTTTTTTCAGATTCTCCATTCTCTTTTTTCATTACTGTTATTTCATTACATTCATTATACTGTGTATCAAAAAAAGAGAAAAATAAACGAACGAACGAACGAACGAACGAACGAACGAACGAACGAACGAACGAAAGAGTAATCCAAACATCTTTCTGGCATGACAAAGTGCATTACAAACGCATCTCAAATAGCTACATTTTGGAACTTCAGCTTTGTTTCTCACTTCACAATATCTGCCTATATTGTAAATGTTATCAACACCGTTGCAAAGTTTGCAGTAGGTGAGCATGTTGATTTAAAGAAGGTAACGTGAAATATGAAGATTTCTGTTATATTTTAAAGGACGAATGGAAGTGAAAACGAAAAGTATTGTGCTTGTCTTTGCCCTTAGTATCAGCTATCTTAGACAGAGACTTCCTTTAATGTCATGCACCAGTTGACATACCTGCTATTACACTTTCACATTATTGGAATATTCATTTCTTTTCTTTCATAATTAGCTTTATTGGACGTGCAAGTGCAATTCCCAAGGAAGGAAAAATACTTGATAGTTCTCGATTTCATTTCGTTTGATTTGACTGGTATCATTTCGACAATTGGTTTAGACATTTGGAAATCAAACAAAGGACAACATCAATTACAAGTGCTATGAGTCACTGCGTATTTGCATCCTATGCAGAAAGATTATAGGCAGTGAATTATTTCTACTCAATTTTCAAATTTTGTTTGACCAAATGCCTATATATAACAATGCAATGAAATCATGTAATCTTAGAATGAAAGCCGCTGGAGATCACTTTGAAACACTCCCAAAGAGAGGATTCTCAACTCACAGAATGAATGTAAAATATATTTAGTATAATTTTGGTGCTTCGTTTTAGTAATATAACAGGAAGAAAATTTATAACCATCAAAACTGATTGCAGGTGTGTTTTTCGGTTGTTATGCAGGCATGAACATCATATAACTAACTGTACGCAAAGTACAGATCGGTAATTGAAAAGTGTAAGCAATGTATGTTTTTCGTTAGATAAATTAAATCTGCAAGATAGCTCACTTTTTGTATGTTTTGTAATTCCTGTCAAATTTGATGAGTTTCACCACACTGGCGATTTTGTATGATGCTTATGCAGAAGCGTCTATTTACCCTCTCGATCATTCCATCTCTTCCGTTTGGGACATATCACGAAAATTACTACACACATTCACGACTTAGTGCATTTAGTGATTAAAACAAGATGTTATGATCGTAACATATAAGCTGTCAACAGCCACATGTTACGGCCCATTAAAAAAAGTTTTGCAAAATCGACAATAAGATCACATGGATAGTAGGATTAAACGTTTCCATATTCTTGACTGTGTCTGCTGATTTCTTCATACTTATACTCTTCCTGTCTTCATTATTATCAAAATGAAACTTGAGAGAGATTACTGAATTGAAAACTAAATGTTCATAGCCCATGCACTTGATGTCTCCATTGGGGATTATTATTTCCGTCAAGTCGCATTCATATTTATCATTCTCATTGTCCGCTTCTCATTTTCCGATATAGCATCGTCAAAAACTCTGAGGGCAGTTTTAAACCCGTATGTTGGACGGTTTGGTGTTCTGTAATTTTTACTGGTGTAATTTTAAAATATTTATCAATCGTGCTTACGCCAAAATTTACTACAGCGAATATCCCTTGATTTGTATTCAAGAAAAGTTTTAATCAGTTTTGATATCGCATCGACATTGTCCAATTATATTTGTTTTTATTCATTTCTCTTAATCACAAGCGGGGATGACCATCTACTGTGGATCGGCAAGACACCGTCAAAATTACATAGTGTTCTCCATATATCTTTGGCAATATTGTGGAATCACTGGAGTGATATGAAACTGTGATGGGTGTATGTGACGGCGTCTTCCGTTGTTTCAAGGCATCCCAGGCCCTCGTAGTTCGTGCCATTTACGGTGTTCACGCTTCAGTCGCAGTGTTTGTTGCAGCGTTGTCTGTTGACATCAGGATATTTTGGTTTCAACTTTTCGCCTTGGTTTCCCTAATAGAATACGCGATCACAATTCGGAACAACGAAGATGGCGATTGGAAAACGTAGGTATTGCAGAAATCAACACATTAGTAATATATCTTGCAAATTAGAGTCCAACATTGTTTGGTTCCATGTTTTTCACTATGCTTATTTGAAGGTAATATCAATGCAAAACATTCTTTCTTCTGCAGATTGATATATAGCCTAAGCTATTTTTGCACATATTTAAACAGTGGTTTCGATGAACATTTGTTGTTGTTTGTGGTTACGTTCAAGTCAATAAACAGATTATTTTTAATGGATGGATGAAAGTGTAAGATTGTTTGCATCTGGTCCCCGAGTGTCCGAGTATCCAATACATGATGTTTGTACTAGGCTCTAAAATTGCTACCCAGACCCAAATTTTCAGTATTGTACCCCAGTTCCAACTTGTACCCAAGTGAACCTGGTATCAGTGTGTATGCAACTATAAACATGTTATTGCCATGTCCCTACGTAAGGTGTTGTATTAACGTGCAAAGAGAACTGTCATCATATGGTTTCACAACAAACTCGTCGGCTAACGGAACTTAAACTTTCGGGGACCCTGGTACTAATTTTGAACCCCACGCGAGTGTTGATGTTTGAAAGGTTAGATGTGCTTATTTGAAATCTTGTCTGATGTGCATATGTGTACATGTTCGACATCGTCAATATCCAAACCGTTCAATATCCAGACTCGTAACGTCCAAACAGGACAATATTGTGCAATGTTATTCCTTATCTCTGAGCATTGAATAATAGTGAAAGCAACCTGTGTTGAAATTTCGCTTATCAAAAATATCAAATTGTAGCATCGACTTCAAAATTTCGGGAGAAATGTTGTCATCTGAGTAAGTTGTTCATGGTCTGAGTAATGTATCCATTATTTAAGCTTGATGGTTTGATTCATAGTCTGAGCAGTGTATTCATGTTTTGAGTAATGTATTCATGGTTTGAGGAACGTGTGTCTCGTTTGAGTCAAAGTTTGTTAAATGTAAGCATAATTTAGGAATGATATGGTTTCCTCACATGAGTAATAAACCAAACAATGTACCCCAGATTGGGAAGTATATCCCCGATTTGTGTAAGACATTCTTGGTTTATGGAAGAAACGTATTCATCTTTTGAGTAATGTATTTCTGGTTTGAGTAATATATTTAGGTTTTGAGAAATGTACGTCTGGTTTAAGAAATGAACTCCGAGGTTGAGTAATGTATACACGACTTAAGAATGGAATAAATTTCTTATTTGAGTAATGTATTCCTGATTTCATTAATGTACTCCAAGATGAGAAATGTATTCGCGGTTTGATTAAAATATTTCTGGTTCATGATAGAAATTTATTTCTACTTTCTGCGTATATATGTATGGTTTCAATGATATATGCAAGTACTCCTGGTTTTAGTGCATTACTGCATACTATGATTTAAGACAGAAAGGCTTTCCTAGTTTGAGTAATGTAGTTATGGTTTGAGTAATATATATTCCAAGTGAAGTAATAAAGTTGAGTTGAGGCTTCAGTTATATATTTCTGGTTCTAGTAAAGCATTCAAGAATTTAATTTAATTTAATTTAAGATTAATGTATCTATAGATAATGTATTTCGTATTCGATAATTTGAGTAATGTATTCCTGGTATGAGTAATGTATTCTCGATTTGAATAATCTATTCATGATTAAACCTCCAGGATTTCACCATCAGTGTTCATCTATCTACTTTGGCTCGTACCTCAAATCTTTATCCTTGAAGTCCATGCCAGGCGCATATTTATAGAAAACAGTACTACGAACGAGAGCGTGTCATTCGAAATATTGCAGGTACAAGTTACGTAATTCATAAAGTTGTTTACGCAACTGATGTTCAAGCATGGAAAAAAGAAGTGCAAGCTAATTTGAATAGTCTGAAAATAAGACAGGTCGATTTACTAATAATGTACATTGTGAGTTTTAGTTGGGTGCTTTAAGTTTAAACCATTTTCCTCAGTGTTATGTGTTACAACAGCTTTCAATTCTGCACGTGTACGTCCACATAGTTTGGTTAATCGTATCCGCAGGAAGAATCCAGAAGTGACCAGGTACATGCACATATTATACGTGCTATACATGACACGCCACAGACGAAATAGAGTCCTTGAACATGTGCCTCGCATGGGTGGTCTTGTTTAAGGGTATTAAGGCGATTAACTATACCTACATTACACACAAACAACATAGATTTAATCATTGTTCACCGATTCAACGCAACCAATAAACATCTAAAACAGCTATCTCCACAAAACATTATTGCTATGGTAGATGCCATTTTAATTTTCTGAAGTGTTGTTGAACACATTAATCTCTTAAAGAAGTAAGGTACCCTTTTCAAGAAATGTTTCACACAGATAGCAATTATTGTTTCTCACAGATAACAGTTTTAATTATTTGTTGCTCAAAAAATTATTTGCTCACCTAAACTTTTAAAACTTCAAAAGATATGCCTTCTTTAATTCATCATTAGAGTAATTTTTGAGGAGATGAAGTTACTGTTGCTATGCATTGGTAAGACGTAATGATTTAAAATTGATGAAAACTATTTCTTGTATGCGGCATTATTGCATTCCCCCTTTTACACTAGAATTTAAAAGTTGAATGCAAATGGAAGATATTAAGATACACATATCGAAGAGTTTTTGCCCAGTAGGACGAAAGCAGCCTCACAATTTTTGCTAGTTATCTGAATTAACACACGGCAATACATCTTCATCATTCTTCTGTTTTAATTCATAGAGGCATATGATCCGCATTTACGGTCAAGATATAAGCAAGGCATTCACGAGTGTATAATTTTGTCTGTGCCCAAAATCTGTTAGTGCATGTATTGTAAAGTTTATTGAAGAACAGATCATGTTTATATCGCTGCCAGTGTTAAATACCTTTGCGATAGCTAGACTACTTTATAAATTAGATGTGTTGCAGAGAGTTTATGAATATCGATTTCTTTATTTAAGCTAGTTTCCTTTCTCATATTTTCTCCTCCTTTTCAGAGTTTGCAAAACGCTACAAAAGATGTGGCTGTGTTCCAAGAGGTAAACATTACTCTGGGAAAAAAATCATTTCTCAACTTTTTATCGTCATTTTAATCTCTGTTTGTCGTTGTTATGATGGTGCTATAGTCACAGTGTCGCCTAGTATTGATACTGGTCTTGATAAGGTTGTTGGTGTATTTGGTTTTTTGTTTCATATTGACAGTTTGACCGAAGGCTACTTAATGGTAACTTCACTTTACAGTTCGTCTATTTTGTGCGAGCTACTATTGGGTACAAATTGGTTTTTTTTTCGGTAACAAGATGTGGAAATGTATTAAAATCGAAAAAAAATTGTGCCATATTTCATGCGCTCTCCTATACGAATAAATGTGTGAATGGATGGATGAATAAGTGAATGAAAGAATATATAAATGAATGAAAGAATCAATGAACGAATAAATGTATGTAGGAATGGATGGACGAATGAAAGAAAGAATTAAACACACAAAGTTCTGACTTGAGCAGACAAGATCCATCATTGCTTGCATACTTCCATGATGCAAGTAAGCTTACCAATTTCTCCTTACCTGAATTCAGTCCCTTTTCGCCAATGTATCTGTGATGCCACATTGCAATTAAGGTAAATTCCTACAAAAACTTCTTTCCTGAGAAGTGCGTGTAGTTGAGATAGTGGTGATATGGGTGTAGGGGAATTCTTTGGATGGAGACAATAAATGCTCCTTGCTGTCAAGCAAGGAAGATCATAAGGACAATCAGAGATCCATTAGTAGAGTCAGGTCTTTTCCATTTTGGCAAATCCTTTTTGGTAACCATCAAAGGTATAATAGACCTCCAGTCAATCCATGCGTATATTCCATGATTGGCTCTATAGCGACCTACATTTCACGTTAGACACCGACATGGTGTGAAGCCTGACCAGGTGACAACGACCCTCTGAAAATATGGCGTCGATTACATTACGAAACCAAGAATTAACACACCTCGAAATTTGAGGGATTTTCGTTAAACTTGTATCAGTCACATCTTGTGAGGTGATTGATGAGAAGTGTGCCTTATCCCAGTTGATTATCGAATTACACACTGATGGTTAAAGTTGCCTTCTTTACCGCAACGAAAAACGGGGTGACTTCTGATGTATGCAGTATGTATTAGAAATTGCTTTTATTTTTAATAGTACTTAATCCTGAAATGAATTATCGCTATCCTGAATATTTCGTATATTTATGTGTGATTGAAGCGATCATAATACTTGGAATTTGCTCATTCTTATTTAATTAAATCTGAAAATATATAAAAGAGAATTTTAAAAAAGGGAGATCTAGTGTATTTACCTTTTGCTTTACAGCTTTGCTTGTCACTGAGAAGTTTTTGATTCAGCTAAATATATTCCTACCAAAAGGAACTATTTCGTTTAAGCTGATAAGTTTAGGTTATTATCTGATGATTGTGTCAAAGAAAGAGACAATAAAAACAGGAATAGAACCATTAATTTAATTAAAGTTGGTATCTTAGGTAGCAAAATATCCTTCATTTCTCTTCAGTCATGACAAAAATCACTGCCAATACATTTTTTACAATTCTACGTATTTCCAGCTCTAAAGTATCTGATCAAAGCTTTTTTTTTCTTTGTCGTCTGCTACAGTTGCAGTGACCAGTGTAGCATTGTATAACTCAACATACGCTCTTTTCAAATGGTAGCCATTTTACCCTTAACCTCCCAAAGATAATTTGCATAAATATGAAATCTTCTCAAAGTTTCAGCTGGTCCGACCACGTGCACAATTACCTTCACAATCAATTACCAATGACAACACAATTTTGTGTGCAAATAGTATGACATATACTGCAAAATTATGAACACAATCGGCTATTTAGTTTGCTGTTATACTATTCGTATATGTTAATTACATGCATGTATTACGATCATTTCGGCAGGTGCAGAGTTTGTTCAATACGCTCGACCCCCACACCCTCTTGGTCCAGACGATGATGGTGATCATTGTGGTTGGAAGGATGATAGGACCGAAGGGTGCCGTCACCAGAGGTCAGCTCTCTCAGATGATGGTGTCCTTCTACGGAATGGCCTGCGACATGCTGGAGTTTTTCTCTCAGAATTCGGAGCTTCTGTCCCAATTGAGTTCTCGAGGTGAAACGTTCTGCAATCTCTACATAGTCTTGATGAGCGTCTGGTCTTTGAGTCTCTGCCAGTTTGGGCTCAATATCAAGGTGGTCTTCTCCCGTAAAAGGAAAACGACTGACCCGCGGAGGGAAGAAGACAGAGGGAGCGGTACAAGGATGGTTCGTACACAGAGGAAGTACAAGACAAACAGACAGTCGATCGCGAACCGTTGTTGTAGGAACGGTGAGATGGTCTCCATCCTAACGAGTATGCTTCTACAGGATGGGATTTATCTCGCTGCTAGAATATACGTCATGCTGAAGTACTCTAACGAAATCAAAGTTTTTTCTAATTTACTCTTTTACACTTGTAAAAACACCATCTTGGTTCTGATATTGTCCTATCGGTTACTTGCCGGTCTGGAAGAGGCCCTCGTACCGGAAAGTGTAAGGAGAAGTTTAAGATCGATGAGACAAAGAAGGGTCTGAGTGTACAAATAGGTGTAAATGGGTGAGGATGAGGGTATCTACAAATAACTCCCGAAGGACACTTTCAGTAGCACTTTCGTTCATTATCTTGTCATTCATTGTCTTGTTTTTGTTTTCGAGAGACGAATTCACAGAAACCACATAAAACATGTCAAATTAATTAGAGAGCGAGGGTTAACTACGTGCTAAAAACTAGAGAAAGGGCACCGGGCTTGGAAGATTTCCGCTTGGTGGTTTTATTCAACTTCCCTCAGAAAATTGAAATGGAACGAGTAAGTGAATCTGTTGAAAGGACTAACTTCAGTGAGGTACTAAAATGTAAACGTTTTCACTGACAAAGGAAAACATTGATACAAGAACGTGAAAGTACAAGAGATGTACGAGACGCAAAACCAGAAAAGCAAAGCCCCTCCTGGTATGATCCACGAGCGGAGCATTAAATATACCAACGTAGTAAACCGGCAGAAACGAAATCAGATCAAAACAGTTTGAAGTAAGAAAAAGAGCTCATTAAGGCTAAATTTGGAACGTTGAAAGGGGAGGGATGGCAGGTGGCAGTTTTGTAGTTAATCCTCTTGTGAGAATGAATGTTGATGTGTAGTAGTTAATGCTCTTATACATCAACGTTCATTCGCATCAACATGATCATGACGTCGGTGAGAATGATCTTTACATAGAAACCCTGAATAAGTTGAATTTTAGCTCTTCTTGAATTAAAGATCTTACTCTCTGAAATATCTTCATTTTTCTTATTTTTTTTATCTACTCTTTAGATCATTTTCCATAACTTGTTTAGACTTACCTTTATGACCTATTTTAGATAAGGTCTAAAATGCCGTTTTCATGTAACGATGTAATGATTCATGTAGCGCATATTTATATTTTGTGGAGTTTTGATATAAGATACAGTCTCCGAAAGGTATTCAGAAATGTGGTAAAAATGCACGCACTAACTCACACAACTTTGTTTTCCATTCATTCCGAGGACCTGATTGTGCTTTCTTTTGTTTGTTTTTTTTCTTCCTCAACCCTAACCTTAACAATAGACTGTCTATTGTTAATCTGTGTGAGGACTGGTGAAATCTATTGATTTTTCTACAGAGGACCTAAAATCTATTGTTTCGGTCCTCGATCCCACCAGAAAACAAGGGCACCCACACACACACACACACTCACAAAATACAAGAATCGTTGTATGCTCAAACTTATTTCAAGGCAACAGATCGTCTCATGAATCAAACGACTTAGAATTCGGTATACGTCACTTCCTGATTTTAGATTGCCGTATTAACATTGCTCACTGCGAATCGAAGTGTTGTCGGTAATGGGGACTTCAACACACGAGCAAAGTACGTGCAGGACGTGAAATTTCACAGTGCATGCAGCTCGGACGATCATGCTACTTATGGGACGATCCGTTGTCTTTTAAGATGATTGCGCTTTTAAGTAGTAAACACATAAGTATACTGTAGACTTTTATGAGCAAAGGATAATTTCAGTCATCTGTCACTTTTATGCAACATTAATGTTGGACTATGTGTGAACAGAAATATATTAGCAATCCAAATCCCTTTTGCATTATTATTATCATCATATAGAAATGCCAGCCTTTATATGTATTTTTACATGTTATGTATAATACCAGCATTAATGGTTGTGCAGTCGTAGAAATTAGTAGTTTGTAGTAGTCTATGTAAATGAGCCATGTTGTATGCTGCTATCAGTTAATCTCACTATCAGGTTTCCAATCAGTGTGGTAAAGCTGAGGGTTTCCTCTTCTTCATACACAAATTTAATGATGCAAGTTAAGCTAATTTCACTTTGTCGGTTTACAGGTTATAAACACCATACACGCTTTCCTACGTTCTGCTTTATCTTTGCCATTACTTCGATGTAGCAGCAGATAAAATATAAAACTTAAATGCTTTACTACACTACTATTGATTGATATATATATGTATATATAAAGCAATAATAACAAAAGATAACACTAAACTCCAACAAGTAGTAGCAGTTGCATAAACGTGTATTTAACTTTTCAACCTGCCCTGAGGTCTTCGTCAGAATGATACGTAAACTTACAGTGTAGAAGGGACTTGCTTAGTGACAGAGTAGTGGGATAAGAAAGCCATATCTTTGTTAAGACCAGTTTCATGTGAATTAAGCTTTAAAATTAACTGTTGTTCGTGTAACTTTCTGCTCTCAGAGTCCGGGAACTTGTCTTTAACGATAATACAACGGAGATCTCCAGGAGAATGATTGTGGGCATTCTTATCCCACTACTCTGTCACTAAGCAAGACATGCGTTTTATTGTTTGTCATTTACATAATAACATCAAGTAACGTGTACACTCTAGCCTTTTTAATGCAGTAATCCATGCATAACACTTCACCTATCTCCTATCTCCGCGTGCATATGCTACTTAGCAATTTTTAAAAGACTGTCGATAAAGAATATCAAAAGGCGTGGTTCGGGTCTGCATCATCACAAACACTCACACACATATATATAAATATATATATATATATCTTATATGTATAAATGAACTTGGTGTATTGTTTGCACTCAATTGTGTGTCACGTACGAATTTAAGTGTTATCTTCGGCCAGAATCTGACAACGGTTGAAAACGAAATGTAAAACTGATACAACAAACTATGTATGAGAAAGATTTCACAAATTAGACATGAGAATAAACTGGGAGTTTACGGGTAACGACTTCGGTATACCGCATTGTGCGGGGTGGTGATATCTGCCATTCGTATAGATAGCATATTGTCAGTTTATCCATGCATGCGCTGAGCCTATACATCTCACTGAGTGCTGACAAAAAGCCGTTCTATATTTGACGTATCAGACGATGTGCTTCACTTCTCTTGCATTCGCGAACAGTCTTTCACCCAACAATTTGGCGACTTTGTTCCTCATTTAACGCTGTAGCCTATACCACAGTTAACAATGAAACAGTATAATCAGTAAGGTAGAGAAGGGTTGTCATGATGTGTATTAGATTTGACATAATTGAGACCTGTTAGGGAAAACTGCAGTGTCACTGGATCTTCGTGAAACGGTAGGTTTCAAGGGGAGTGGCGATAATGGTGGTCTTCTCTCACAAAACAGCAATTCCATTTCCTGTGGAGTAATCCTGAGGGTAGTCCACTTCTGAGGCAATTTGCAGCTCAGTGTAGGTACGATGCTATCTCTACATGCAGAGTATACTGACCAACATGTATCTGACGTTAAGTCGATGACGTCATACTACGGGGACGTGTCCATTGGTCCTTTTTATTTTCATTCATGGCTTCAGAGCTACATTATATCACCGTTGTTATTTGTCTTCAGTTTAGGATAACTAATATGTTTAATATGTCATAAGCAGGTAACTAAAAAAGAACTCACCAAATCAATTTCTTTGTCGTTGCGTTTTGCTTCGATGTGTGTTTTTAATTGTCTAGGAAAGCTTAATTCACCTGTAACATATATAACATATGCAATATCGATAAACACATTGATCAATTATTAAATGTAGCACAATTGATGTATGTCCACTTGTGTAATACAATAGTTGCACAGTGGCATAGGGAACCAGGTATATTGGTAAGCAGAGGACATGAAAAATCCTGCATGGGAAGAGGGATTAACAGTTGAAGTGAAGTCCGATGTGGGGGACAACATGAAAGTGTGTTTATCAGCGGCGTAAGCATAAGCAATGAGTGTATACCTCTCCAGGTTGTGGGACACATATGCTCGATTCAACACGGGATTCAACTTTCAACTTAATTATAGTGCAATTTGAGTTGGCCATAAACGATGCTTGGAACAGAATAGCGTCGAGATTTTTTCAACAGTTGTTGTATTGAATATCGATTTTTTAGTTGCTGTTTTGCAACTATTGATGAAAATGGCAATTGAAGTTGGTGCTATTTCAGTTGACAGTTGATTCGTGCATATGTGACCCTCCCTGTATTTGCACTAGCAACTGCACATCTTCATACTGCGTGAAGGGTTTACAGCAGACGGTATTTCTCTGTGAAATCTATTCTCGTCGCCTAATAATTTCTAAGTGTCCCCCATTACAGCATAGTAACGGAGGGGGAGGGGCAGACTACTACTCGCGTATCTACATATCTGTTCTGTGGGGTGCTACTGGGCTGCTTGTACAGGGTAAACTGAGGGTAATAACGTAACAGGTAAATTATTTCCCACAAAAGTCATTCGTAAAATATCGGAACCGTATCGTTATCTTATTCGTTATCTCTTTCCCGCGACTTTCCGTGTTAACTGTAGATCTGGATCTGTCTTCCAGAACAAAACACAGAGGCAATGGTGCTAGTGTTTCGTACTGCATTGCGCGGGATTAGGGCCTATTATCAGAATGGCCGTTACAGTGTACTCTATTTTGAATGAACCCAAATAAGCTACAATTTCAAAGATGGTATATTTTCTGTCTTCACAATTTCAAAACTATTTTTAACACATTAACAATTTTATTCTCCTTTCATGGAGGTATTTATGCCGGGAAACCTAGCTCTTCAAAAGTTTAAAACCAACTTCAACATGCAATCCATTCTTGGCCAATGAGGTCTACCCCCAAAGGGAGATATAGGAACTGGGACGCATGTTTCTTTTTGGACTGTAAGCTACTTGAAGAAACCATAAGTTTTGTGACTTGAGTGTGTACAAAAACTTGTATATGTCCACACACTTTCGAAGAAGATAGTACAGATACACGCGCTATGATGAGGCCTGGTCTGAGGTCAGAGTTCGTTTTCCCCCATAATCCTTTTTATATCATCCTTTCCGGTATGTGTATTACGTAACCCTGGAGAAAGCTCAGTTAAGTATACACATTCTTATTTGTGTCAGTGTCATCTGACTTTCTATTCACAACACATATAAGTTCGTTGAAGTAACCTATTCAGAACTGATGTGAGAGAAGTTTGTGGTGAAGGTATCATTGTGCAAAATGTGGATGACTTCGTGAAAAAGTGTTTATGCTAGTTTCACTTTTCGCTTGAAAACGGAGGCCACTATATGCCCTTCAAATGGAGATTGTCATCGACAACGAAGGCCAGAGACGATAGACACTAATTTTTAAGACTTATCACTCGCCAGTCGTCAGGTTAGGCCTATTGATAACAAATCGTTACTTAGCAAATTATAACAAAACTTGATGAACACCACCGAAATTTGTTTTGGGGGAACTGCGTAATCCCTTTAAACTTAAAAACAAAAGTTTACATATTGTTAACTCTTTAAAAATTACTGTGTAAAGTATATAGTTATTGGCCATTATGATACAAACCTATACTCACAAAAACGTAAAGCAAAATAAGAACTCCATAACTTTTTGGTAAAATTTTACACACAGTTAATGTAAATCTTACATTATGATGTAACAATTTTACTAAAATGTAGTAAAATTTACCAAAACTATGTAAAATTTACAAATACTGCTTAGATTGATTTTACATAAAATTTATGGAGTTCTTATTTTACATAATTTAAGTAAATAATTCTCTGAGTGTAAGGGAGTGAAAGTAGACCATGCAGGTTTGTACATATTTGCAACATCAACAATATACGGTACTTGACATTTCCATGATTTGTCTTTCTTTTCATTTTCTCGCTCGGTGAGTCAATCTGATATTATAAGTAGCAGTTGAGATTACATTGATACTTAGACCAAAAATAAACAATACCATGCAACAACCATGACCTCGTGTGGAAAAACCATTAAGGAAATACTGCGACACTGTATATCAATTGACTTGATTTTAAAAATAGGTCTTAGTTCTATACAGCCATTGAAACTAATTAAAAGAGTATAAAAACCAACTCGACAAAGCAAAGACTGAATAAGTTAAGGGATCGACGTGAATTCTCACGTGAAAAGCTACAGACCCACTGATATTAAGATCAATCATACGGAAGTTTAAAAGTGCCATCAAAATAAGAATATCTTTACCAAATAACCTTACAATATTCTGAAAAATGTTTAGATAACAAGAAAACGTAGCATCAAAAACGGGAAAATAATCAGTTGTTAAGTTGTGTTATTTGAACAATTAAACAATTTTCTGCAAATTATTCAAATGACAACTTATGATTTCTTGTCATTTCAACAATTTGCTGCACTATGACAAAATATGATAAATTGTTACTTAAGGATTTTTCAGAAAATTGGTCAATTGCTCACCTCACTTATATATATATATATATATATATATATATATATATATATATATATATATATATATATATATATATATATATATATATATATATATATATATATATATATATATATACATATATAATATATATATATATATATATTCGAAAGGATCATATCCGATACACTGGAGCCAAGCTTAGCACACTCTATAAGCGATGGTGCCCCAAGTCTCTGTACTCCATCCGTACAGTATGGTGTACAGTGATTAAAATGACTTACCTATGCATTGAGAGGAATATTATAAGACTCAACTAATGTCTGTATAGCTACCTCCACGGTAAACTAATATACCTGAGGTAAACACTTGGTAGGAGGATTAATAATTTAGACGATTTAGCCTATATATAAACATGCCTCCTCCATTGTGGACATTGAGTGATGTACTATGGTTGGTTAAATCCACCTCCATTCCGCTTCAGTGGTTCGTATCTCTTTAAGAGTGCATTACCATTCATTTATTGTATAATCTACTCTTTGTTTTATACTATAGAATATAGTTCATCAGACAAAAAAATAAATTATATCACTATAAGATGAATAGTAAAGAAAAGTAAGCTTACCGATCGCTTAATTCATTTTTGTGTCTTTTTGCTATTACTTACCATGTTCGTAAACACTAAAGACTTTGATTTCCCCAGTGACGCACCAAAATCTACAAAGGGGAAGGAGTACATAAAGTATGTCTTCCTTGGAAAAGGATATAATCTATGTTATGTTATATTTTATGTCTTTATGCATCTCCTAAAGTAGTTTTAATGCCTCGCTTTTCAAATTTTTTTCTCCTAATGTCACCGTCTGTCTCTTCTCTAGGATTTTATTTCAATATAGCCTCGTCATAACTGTCGATGTAAATATCAAACCCTTTACTTCACTTGTATTTAGTATTGCGTATTGATTACTTACCAAGTCAGAAATGTTTCCACTTCTCATGAAAGTATTTTTCTTTCCTTGTCATGT
The DNA here is from genome assembly GCA_021234535.1 of Stichopus chloronotus. Taxonomy (NCBI): domain Eukaryota; kingdom Metazoa; phylum Echinodermata; class Holothuroidea; order Aspidochirotida; family Stichopodidae; genus Stichopus; species Stichopus chloronotus. The sequence continues at coordinate 22,992,888 of CM037843.1, forward strand.
AAATACTTTTCACGGAAAGGGTCACAATAGGATCACATGCGGTTAGTAGACTACGTTTGATCTAGAACATCTTACACAAAAAAGGTAAAAGGTAAAAGAAAACTCAGGAAATGATGACGTCAGCTTAAAAATGAATTAAGGTATAGTTTTTCGATGAACATAAATTGTGAGGAGCATAATTCCCAGTTGATAAAAAAATAGGATTTTGTGTTTGATAAAAACAAACACTGAAGTAGTTAATGGTTTCTTCCTTCATTATCTGTCGTTTTTGGAAATGTTTACTGTTTTACAGCGTTTGAAGGAGTTGGAATTCATTGATTTTCTTTTTTGTCTTTCAGATATGTGTACTGTTTTCCTGTTTGCTCTGGAAAGTAGGTACAATTTTTTTATTTAGTTTTGTTGATTTTCCAAAAACGTTTATAATGTTGTTGTTTTGCAAAGTTTAGAGGAGTTACAATTCACGATTTTCGTACAGTGCTTTTAGTTTTCAGAAATGTTAATTTTGTGTTTACTGTTCACTATTTTCTCTTCTTCATTGTTTTGGTACATTTTTGACTGAGCCAAAGTTTTGGGAGGTTCTACCTCATTGAATAGATGTAACAGTGGACTACATATAGGTCTACATCAGAATGTAGAGAGGAAGATGTGTATGTGTGTACATTCAAAGGCACAATATATATTTTGACTGTAGGGTACACTTATGAAGACCGTCTTTCGCCTACTTTGTGTAATCACTACATACCAAACAATATTTGTACTTGAGTAGTTTTCAAAAGCCAAAGCTTTTTATGAATATAAAAGCGACAAGTAATATAATGTATGATAATAGTGTATTATATTTTGATGACCAATTTCTCCAAATGATGTCTTGTGATGCAAATCTTTTTTTCTCTCTCTCTCTTTTTCTTTTTGCTAGTCTTTGCTGTTTCTTCCTTTTTTTTTTGTTTTCTTTTCTTATGCACCATACACATCAATAGATCCAAACAGAAGTACACCTTACGTGCATGTTCTTGAGCAGTTGAAAGGCGTGCAGACAGTTCGTTGGTCGAAACCCACATGAGGTGGATCGTTCCCATAGACAGCTAATATTGCATTGCGTTACTGATTATTTATAGCTTCACACGTTTCCAAAAATCACCAAATTGAGAGTAGCACGGGTCATTGGCCAAACGTGGCTATTAATACCGGACATCCATTCACGTTCACACGTTTTCTTTTTTTTTCCTGTCGAAGAAGAGAGAGTGGTGAATACCTTTCATTTTTGTTTTATTATTATTATTTTTTTTTTTTTGGCATCGGTTGATATAATTTATAGATACCTTTCAAGGCAACGAGACGTCAATGTAATTTAACATTTCTCTCAAGCTCTACATCAACAGGTTTTTTATTGCTATTATTGTTATGATTTTACGAAATGGAAGTTGATACTTTAAACATTTTGATCGATAATTCTGACATAATTGGCACATATATGGTAATGTATGAGTTTTTTTCAATTTTTGTTCTTCCATTTTATTAGCTGATCGTCTCGATTTATGTGGTGGTATTTATTTTTCTGTGCGTTCATGCACAGGTGATGTCTGGTAATCAATAGTGAAAGTCTAGTACAGGAAAATCAAAACATAGACTACAGGTGAAGTGCAAAAAAGATAACCCGATACAACAAGCAGAACATTGCTTCAGTCAACTGCAAGACTGATGGCTTTTTACCTGAGAAAAGATCGGATGAAATACATAAAGTAACAGTGATTTATTGACTACATTTCCATTTGTGTGTGTAATTACTTCATCCACCGTAGCTAACAGCTGGATGGCGTGGGATTGTTGTGGTCCAAATTTGAGGTGTGTGTGTGAGGGTGTATGCGCGTGGGTGTGGGTGTGTGTGTGGGTGTGTGTGTGTGTGTGGAGGAGGAGGTAAAACACTTGATTAGAGACCGCTGACGTACATACAGGGGAAAGAGGATGGGGTTGGTTGCTGTTTGACACGACCTCAAACTCGGATGATCTGAAAATTGTCAACAACAATGATTGTACGTTTTGATGATGATGGCTTTATTTCCAGTCTTTTGTTTCCATCTGGCTGGACCGTAACCGTGTTGAGGTGCAGTCATGCGCCTCTAAGCAGACAAAGGTTAACGAAAATCCTTGAGACATTTTATATGGATAATGCTAGAGCCTAACTTTAATAGTTAAAAAATGAACGTACTGAGAAATAGGTCATTTGGGATACAAGCTATCTAAAGTAACAAGAGTGGAAATATTTGACATTAGCAAATAATATCGGGAAATTAACGGTGACGTTTTAAAAAAAAAAAGACTAAATATTTGAGTCTCTGTCCCTCTGTCCATTTTTACCAACAGTATAGCTACTTTACATGAGGAAGGAAAGACATTGTATCTGTAAAGATCTCATTGTCCTGTTTTACCTTTCATCCCATGTGTATATGATCTGTGTAACAGGACTTTAGGATCCACACTGAGTTTCGGCGTTCTTGCTTTGATGTTTTGGTCGCTGACGAAACTTTGCTATATGGTATTTGTTTCTGCTAGTAATCCGTGGCAGCTGATTCCAATAAAATCAGTGTTTCCTTTTCGATCGAATATCCTCATCTTTTCCTGAGAATAATGTTTGCTCGTGTTTCATTGTACATCGCGGTATATATAAACAGGTCAAATGACCAGAATATGATAGACCTATAGTTCAAAGCACAGTTTGGTCGACTCCTACACAAAGTACATAGATATCTATCTGCCTTTACAAAACCATCTCAAATATCAAAAAGAAATTTTATCTTATCATTTACTGCACGACATGAAGCAATATTGATACTCCATTTTTGTATTTTAGGGTGTAATGCAAGTACTATAATGCTATTTATTTTTTTCTCACATGATGAGGTCGTACTCAGGATGTACGCATGTGATGTGTGGGGGGGGGGGAGGATGAGGGAGGCGCCAGTCAACATTACTGGGACTACATTACATACCGAAGTAGCCAATTCATCGAGGAATGCGGGAGTAACACCAGGGGGGGGGGGGGACATATATGCCATATGCTATATGTATGCTACATCTGTATGCTATATCTGCATTTAATATAGGTTCTTTTGAACAGACATGTCATCATTGGGAAATACGTAAATCGCAAAGTGCTCTTGATTATCTTTTTTTTCTTTACTATATGCTTGAAACGTTGACTAACGTTGCCTTTGCGGAATTTGATCCGCAGCCACAAATGTTTTAGTGTAGCTGTCGCTGATATCGTTGGTGAGATCAGTGAAGTGATACACAAAGTACATGTAATATTGAAAGCACATTTTGGAGCATTGACCCACTTGATCATTTTAATGCTAAAACACCCCACAATTTTCATCACCATCCATTAAAAATTAACCGTTTTAGAAACAAATTTCTGTTTTACAGTTACATCATAAATAAACTTAAGCTAAATATGCAAATTGTGTCTACGGAGGGACTCACATGATATGTGCCTTAAGTTATCTTTTGTTTAGTTAACCTGTATTTGAAGGACAATTGAGATTTTCGTATATCCATTTAGCTATTTATTTTCGAAACATGCATTATCTTCTTTGAGATATTAATATCACTTATAAATGTGAAACCCAGCAATTGAGAGATAATATATAGGCATAAAAAATACTGAGACTGTCCAACACCCCACATCATTTGTTTTGCATTGTCATCAAACTTTGAAAAATCATATATCAAAAATGGTAATAGATATAAACGCGAATTCTGGAAGAAAACAGATGCACGCCACATAGTCTTTAGTTAAAAAAAAAAAACTGATAGCCATTGAGTGACGTACCAAAACGACACTCGTGAATTCCGTAGGTTACTCTTGCCTAAGGAAAAGAAGCATAGTGCTAACATCCAGCATGTACATGCTTCATGAAAGATGTTGGCAATGTGATTTATGATTTCTCACTGCGTTACTGAAACAGAAGCACAGATTTTTTAACAATCACTTGCAAACATTATCTCTGAGGCGTTAAAGCAATCTAGACAAAAATAGAATCAAAGTCAATAGGGTACCATATTGTTAGACACAATAAAGTTCGAGTACCGGTAGGTTAAATGAACATAATTATCAATTACGCTTTTATGTTTCCGTGCTCCATTATTTTGCCTTTTTGTGAAAGTGAAAGTTCTCAGTGACAGGTCTATTTGCCGTGCGTATATAGTTACGCTTCACTGACTCCTGTTGCATGTAAGTGAGATTTCAATTTGGCTCAGCAGTCAGCAGGCGATCGGCGTTCCTACCAAGTGATTTCGTATTAAAATTATATCACCGTAGTTGCTGGTAACCATGTTAACTATTGGGCGCGCTTTGGTTCTTTTACCAATCAGATCATCTTCAGTGGCAGTCTGGATCACATCATTTTTGCAATCTTAGAAAAGTGCGCGTTTTCCATAAAGCAGGATGGATTGTTCCCGTTAGTTTTAAAGAAGCTCTTAGAGAAGCAGTTGGATTTAGTACTCCCTTTTGATTGTCAATTTCAAGTTTCGACTTTCTTTTTTGCGATATTTCAGATACACAAAAAATAAACTGTTGTAACATTTGTTTTCTTCCGAATTGTAACCCTGACCAGAAAGAAGATGTCTTGTACGACGAAGATAATAAAGACTCTAATGGCGTCAAAAGCTCTCTTTGTGAGATTCATTTATGCTCTTCACGCCAGCTTCGGTGTTGTTATAGCAGCTACTTTCACAAAGAACAACAACCTCTATTTCTTCCAGTTATTTCTGCTCGTTTCGATAGCTGAATACATCTGGACGATTAGGAAAAGTAAAAAGGGAGAATGGAAATGGTAAGATATTCATCTTCTTCGTTTAATTTTGTGTAAAGTTGTAATGTTTGTCTCAGTAAGTGAATGATCAAAAGTATCTCTGTCAGATGAAATGTGAGGAACACTTCAATATACCGTACACATTGCAAATATCTTATAACCAGTTTGACATGTTTTAGTTGTACGGACTCGATACTTTAAAATAGCCCTTATTCATTTATGTGTGATATAAGTCTACAGTATTGTTTCATAGAAATGATCTTTATAATATTGCTGTCTTATCATTTTTTTGACAGTATTTGAAGGGCATAAATACATTGTAACTTCATGCCATGCAGGTGGCTCACTGTTTAACGACTTTAGTAGCAAAGAAATGTATCAAACCCAATATATAACTCGAACGAGCATTTCCATGATCTTCTGTCATTTGTCACTCTAGTTACCAAGAAACAGATGGTGCTTACAATTTCAAAGGTAGAGGGAGTACTGGTACTTGCATGATTGACAAAAATACTTTCATTCCCAACTTAAAACGAAAACTTTTAACAAAATATTTCGAGCGTTTTTTGTCGTTTTTCACTTCTTTCTATATCATTACTTCCAACACGCCCATTTCTCTCTCTCTATCCATATGTATATATAGGTAGCAAAGCATAAATCACATGCGTCCATGAGGGTGCCTTAAACACCGATATCACGTTTAAGAGGAACGTGGTCTGATAATTCGAGCCCTACCTCTTCCTCAGAGATCAGAGTAATGGAGCAAACGAAGGTCTCTGCATGAGGAAGGGTAGGACCTCAAAATAGCAGACCATGTATCAGTTATACATTATGTCAGTATTAAAAGGCACTCTCACCCATTTTATGGACGCATGTGGTTTATGCTTTGCAACCTACATTTGTACACTAATTCAAGGAATCTTTTGTCGATATATATATATGTATGTATATATATATATATATATACCATGAAACACTTAGTGTAACGTACCAAATTACCAGAACGTCTGCACACTGTAGCTGATTGTTATGACGGAACATGTAAATATTAGTTTCTTCACCACTGTAACAATTATTACTGATGACATTTGATGTTAAGGTTTGGGAAAATGCTGTTTACTAATCACCTCTAATACCTTGGGGAACCATAAGTTTCTTTCCAGATGAACAGTTATATATGTTCATGTCACAGATGTATGTTAACAGCGTACAATACTTATGAATGATTGTTTTAGTTATTTGGAGCCAAACGATATAGGTTAGTGCTTATAATAGTAGATATACCACTTGATTACGATGCGTAAAATGTTGCACAGGGAGCAGACATCTTGAGTTATCTTCATACCGTAAAGATGAGGAAAACGCTGTTATCAACAATACGGTAGTAATCCAACGTCGGGGTGTTACAAGACACTATTCCAGGGAAGTGGGGGGGGGGGATGTTTAGAGGAGGGAGTTTATTTCCTGCCCCTCTCCAAAGCATTATACTACTATATACGTGCATGGTTGCACTGATTTGGAAGGAGTACCAGGAAATCTCAAAGTTAAACTGAAAAATTGATGTAATAGATTGGATTCAGAGTGGCAATGTCGAAGAAAGTTAAAAAATTACAAAATTGCAAAATTATTGCAGGGATATAGGCTTTATAAGGAAACAGTACAGCTGTCTTCACAGTACACATAATCAGCATATTGTGGTTTCTGAAGTATGTTATTGTGCACCTTCTTGTTTTTCAAACAGTTTTTCTGGCATTATTGGATTCATTATATTACAGTAAAGATGAGAAAATTATCTTCATGCTGACTTTTGATGTTTATTACGTTACATTGTTGTTAGAGTAGGTGGGGCAAGCTTGTAAGTAACGTGTCTGCAGAAAGTAAACCGATCAGAGCGGCACTAAAAGGCTTTGTGGAAACAACAACTTCTGCAGATTTTCTACGAATTTTCGCCCAGATTTTTTCTCGGTTCCTCCTTTTCTTTTCGTATTTCAAAACTTATTCTTGCTAACTAACAGTTACTAACTATAAGACATGTTGTATAAAAGTGTGTGTAAATAAAATTCACCCATGTGGAACAAAGCACTATTTAGTGGTACAGATATTAAGGCAAAATAAATGCGAATCGATTTTCCCTGCAATTTGAGAGAACTCTGCTAAAGTAAGGGATTGAAAGTTTCTCACATTTTTTAACGTGGATGACTCTCTGTTGACTTTTTTGCTTGATTTGTTTAAAACTGTAACCTCGGAGGTAGTTTTAACAGAGTCAGTTTTTGCTCAGAATCGTTTTAGCGTTACGTGAGATTCAAAGAATCAAAGCAGCGTATTTGATTATTGGTTATGTTTCAAAACCAGTAGTAGGTACTCAAAGGTTGGTAGTTTCTGTTTGTAACGATAAAAGACAGATCCACTGGGAAATATCCTCGTCATCATTATTTTGAAGACTGTGTAAACATAGCACAGATCTGAAAACGAATCTTCGATGTCCTTTATATATTAGTTTTACCATCTAACAGGTCTCTAATGCAACGTATATATTTTACTAATCGCTTATATATGGGTCTACCATTTTTTTGTGGGGGGTCCTTCTTTTCTATCCTTCATTATTGTACAGCATCTATCACGAGTCTACTGCAGTAATTCTGGAGTGAACTCCGGATGCGTATCAAGTTGATACAGAAGAAAATGGGCCGGGGGAGATAGTATTTGTCCTTTACTTACGAAGGGATGGGGCACAAGGTCACTTGTCTTAATTTACCTGATGTGGTGAGGTGTTGATAGTTGACACCTTTAAACTGTACATTTTTCAGCTATGATATTCTATCTGCTGCAGTGTGGGGTTCACCTTCAAAGGTTTATCATTGACATGTTTCTTTGTATCGGTAAAATGAAAGCTCATTGCACAGTGAAGAAATCATTCACAGTCAGCAGATTAAAAAAAAAGTAGGTATGTTCATATTTTATCTTCACTAGTCATTTCCATCTTGCATAAATGGTCCGAAAAACAACACGAAATATCTATTGGCCTGTCGATGTAAAGAGAAGTGACAGTTTCAGATTCCCCTAAGACTCAAGATCCTAATTATGATCATGATATTGGACCCCCCCCCCCCCCACACACACACACACACACATACCCCGAAAATGCGTTGAAAGCAAACAAATTCCAACTATGTCATTTAATAATTAATCAATCTCTGACTTTTTTTATTTTTGATTCTTTGTGCTGCTGGTATATTTTCTACTCTAAAGCGTAAACTGGTTATTTCATTCGTGCTATTACTAATGTCTGTAGTGCTCAACCAACCAAGGCTAACTTTCGTAGACGAACGCCACTTTGGGGTATTTAACATATTTTTCAGATAATGTTGACTGCATAGTGTGATATATCAACAAAGTATATAGATGACAACAACAACACGCAGAAAAAAAATGCTGTTTTATGGATTAACCGTAACTTACTCCATTTCCACTCATCCATTTGGCCTTGTCGTAAATACAGGGGTGGGGGAGGTTGTCGTAAATACAGGGATGGGAGAGGTTTTCAGTTTCTGATCGACCAGTTCGTTACTACCCACATGTTCTTAGGTCAACGGAAGAACAGATGTGATTTCTACTGGTAATCTGGTATCTGTGTGTATATCGCGATGTTCGAAGGTTGCAAACACCTCACGGTACATATAGGCGATTCTCGTCTCCGGACGAGCGTGATGACCAAATGCTAGCAGTAAGCTGTTGATAACCATCGTGAGCAACGACCTGAAACAGATATGAATAATTTAAGGTGCAAACTATAGATGAATTGTCAGGAATAAAAAGAGGCACGTGTGACCTTAACTAAATTAAATCAACTAATCCATCCCATTTTTGATTAGAAAACATATGACTACAAATAACAGAACAAATGCAAAAGAGAAACGTCATGCAGGAAGGATGTGACGTATCTACCGAGTAAAACACCTGCCTAACAATGTCTGATGCCATAGTCGCTTTTATCTTCTACTTTTCTGTGTATCTGTCGTTGACAGGACACATAGTTCGAAGAAATTAGTTTGAAAAAGTTCAATTTATGTGAGTCTTATTCATGTGCTCATGAATACTTACTGTCATTTCTTCTTTCATTTTTATAATTATGTTTATAGTTTTGGTCGAAAAAGAAAAAGATGTTTCAATTGAATTACAAATATCCCCAAAATAAAAACGTCTTAAGCACGGGAATTGGTGTTGCTTGAGTGTAACGCTTCTGTCAGCAGAATAGCTCACGAAGTAAAAAGTTTGGTAATGAGCGGCAGTACTGTTCTGCACATTAATGCACAGTTTTGAAAGAAGTAAGTCCATCCAGATATGTTAAAGATATAAGTTGTAAGTAAACCTATACACAGGTAGCTTCATGCTTGAGCCAATTATGGGCGCCACAAGTCTAATGTGCAGAATAGATACAGCTGATTGCCAATGTTTCAGGAATGCATTTTAACTTGTCAGCTCAAGGCACGTTCGTAGTTCAGCCCCTCTCCTTCCACGTTAACCTTGGAAGTCAACAGGGACAAATGCAAACTCAACATTATGTCCATGTGTCTGGTGGAACAGCCTTTATTCCTGTTCCGAGCGTCCGTCGGGCGTGTGCATGATTATGCACAAGTGATTTTATATATATATTTGTGTTATTGTAAACATTAGCTAGAGTCTACATTCAGAGTTCTGTAAATACATCAAATGGTACCTAAAGGAATTACATAAATAAGTCACTCACTTTACCATGGCACATGCAAAAGTCGTGTAATGACACGGGCATTAAACAGAATTATACATGGGGAAATCTGTAGTAGTTTGAAGTAAATTTAAAACAAATTTGATAAACATGAATATCTAACAAGTGCTACAATGATTACAAAAACAAAGAGAACAATGCAAGACAATTTCCTGGAGTAGTCCAAAACATCATATCATTGATCTTTACATCACATGTATTAAGGGTGGATCAACACCTGTTACCATGACTTTTACTGGAACATGGTCACATAGATTCAAAGATACCATATACGTAAATAGATCATGTCCCGTTGTATTACTGCCAGATGGTACTTCATAAGTAAAGCAGTGTCACATAACATCAGCTTGACTCTTTTGACAGTTCACAGTACTTTCATATCAAAAAGTACTTTTAAACTCGCCAGCTTTTCCTTTTTATGAATTATCATATAATAACGATTTGTCGTACGATAAAGGGCAGGGCGGTGACAGCTGATGAATATCCAAATATTAAAGACAAATAAAGTAAGACTTATTAATTTAAAGATAAACTGGATTATGCTAACAATCACTACAGTAACAATCATTTATAAGTTACTGCCTTTAGACACATGCGACAGCATCTCATTTTCCTTAAGATTGTTCTAACTGGATCAGGTAATGCAAACTAAGACAGGAAGAGAAAAAGTCAAGTCGGTAAAGAGCTTCTGACACTAGGCTTATATTTGCTCGGCAATCGAGAAAAGTTCTTTTTGTTTCACCCGGTATTGTGCCAATAAGTTTGCATTAAAGTACATACTACCGTATATCACGCATAATCACGTTGCGGACCGACAGAAACTTTTGGAAGAAAATTTTCTGTCTCGATCAGTATACCAATAAGGCGGTACAAGATCACTGAAAGTTAAAATTTAAAGGAGGGTGCAGGGTGGGCCCTGAATTGCCGTCTTTCACGAACACTATAACTTGAGATTCGTTTGTCCTGTTTTTTTTTATTAAAAACTCTCAAAATATAACAGTCATCATTCAGTGGTAACGTGGGTGCATGTCTCCTGGGGGAAGACGGGGGTGCCCTCCCTCATCTCTTACACGCTAGCAAGGATGGACAGGTGATAATGGCTGTTTCTATTCTTATATTGTTTGTAGGTGAATGGGTGCCACCCATTAAACGTATTCGGCGCCCTTTCGCTCTTGCAAGAAACAAACAGTCACTGTATCCCTTTCCCCTTCCTTGGTAATATCCACTCTGGTCAGTGGTCGTATGTAAGGAGACCACTTGAGTGCTAATATTGAATCTGTTTACTTATGATTATCACATATTTCAAGAGCAATTGTACTACATGAAGCTCTGGAAAGGCTCACCATTTCATCTTTCAAAAGAAGGTGGATATAAAAACAATACCTTTCTACTCAAAATATGAATCATTACTAAAATCTTCACAGTAAAAATTACATAGCAATTTGTCACTTTGAGGAGTCACTGCCCACACAACGCAGAATTTATTTTTAGATTAAGTGAAAGTCTTCACAAAAGCAAAGTTTCAAGGAAAGGCAGAAGACGGGAACAAACATGATATCCACATCCCCATCTAACAAAGTTCATCCGAGTACGTTTAAGCACAGGTTACCACCACATATCTCTGTTGAAAATGATTGAAATGCCTAAGAATCTAAAGGAATAGATTAGAATTTTCATCGCTTTTTCGTTTCATTCACTGAAACACACAGTGGCGGCGCTACGGGGGGGGGGAGGCATGAGGGGGTACTTGCCCCTCCAGATTGTTTCCTTTCCCCCAGTTGCCCCCCCCCCCCCCAGTTGCTCTCACGCTTCCCAATCAGATCTTGTATTCATCCAAAATTAATTTAATCACAAATCTATGTATTGGCATTGGACTAAATAAGAACAGCTTCCGGGGAACCATGATTGATAAATGCCTAATTTATATTACACAGGCTGCCAGTTTTCATATCATGCCCGTAGCCACTTCAACAGTAGACCAGCCTGGTCAGACCAATTTTCTCTGGAATGTTTACCGTCCAGCATAAGGGAAGGGCGGGTAGGTGGTTGTTTTCCTAAATATAGGAATGTCGTTGTTTTCCTAAATATAGGAATGGAATGGAAGTGTATGTAGCCTATGTGTGTGTGTGTGTGTGTGTGTGTGTGTGTGTGACCAGGTGGTATCGCGTAAATGTGAAATGGTACTCCCAAAGAAAGTTGGGAACCTTGGAGTACGGTCAACCGAAAAAATAAATAATATAAAAATAAATAATATACCTCTCTTGGGGCTTAATTTTTCACCCAGAGATATGCTAAAACCTCAGAGCTTCCCCTGGACCCCACCCGCAAAGACTCGCACTTCCCGATCGGTTTCGCGCTAGCGCGCGAAAATCTTTGCCCCCCCCAACATTTTCCTCTGCCCTCAGTTTGCCCCCCCCCAAGTCTGACATTCTGGCGCCGCCACTGGAAACACAACTTGTAGTAGTCGATTTTGGGAAATAACTTTCTAACTCCCGATGTCGGAACTGATTTTATCTTCGGATTGTAACGAACCCGACGCCCGACCGATTCACAAAAATGACCCGATATCCCCCAATATATCTGCAGGCGCCAATAGCCCCTAAAAGTACGTCGGGGACTAATCGTAGACCCATCGGGACTCAGTTTGTGACTGGTGTATTACTGACGTAACCCTATCTAGCCTCTACAAATGTTTCACTCACATTGATGCTTTAAAAAAATATAGGCAATGTTTTAAAAAGACGTTCCAAGAAGTAACACGGAGTAAAAATTGTCTACAAAGTTTTCTTTTTCTTCACAAAAGTCATCGATGCTCAAATATATGGCCCAAAAACATACACTACAGGTAAATCTCCATCCTATCCTAATTTTCTTTGTTAGGCACTTCAATTAAATGTCACAGTATGATGTATCGCCGTTGTGATATATTTGTCATATAAGCCAAGACTTTACATTTACAAGACTTTACTAGAATACACCTACAAGATTGCCACTGAATATTTCAGACGCAACAACCTCGATACTCGACACTCCGTCAAAGGCTTTTAGGTTTTATCTCACACCATCGCTTGTGACAGGGTTATAAAGTAGGGCATGAGGTGCTTGTGGCATACAATCCGGGTATAACTTTACACAATCATCTTTCGTCTCACATGTTATTTAGTGAGCATCCTTGTTGGATTTACTGAAGTGAAATTAAACATCGGTATCCATTGCAAGAAGACAATACTTCAAAAATTTAAAAGATACATCAATCATGGCGGCTGCTTTATATTACACACGAGACTTTCGTACCAGGTAACATTGCATCGGCCATCCTAAAATATGTTGCATCGAGCAGAACATTCAACATTACCCTCCTTCCATACGGTCAAATTTGCAATGTGAACAGTTCTATCGACGAAAAGAAAAGAGTCTGCCCATTGTATAGATGTAACGATTCTAATTTGATATCTCATAAGTTCAAACTTTCTGGGTCCACACAACCACACACAACCGAAACCAATAGTACCAGATTTCTCGTTTGTCGACCTCTTTCAAAATACCCAAACGTCTCCACAGTCTCACCCTGTATTTCAACACTTCGTATTCCTTCCAAAGTTATTAACGTAGTCATCATGCAGTTTTCAAACATCCTTTGACAAAGAAATTAAATTAATCATAACCAGACTATCTTCCCGATGCCATAACAACTTTATCGTAAGTTTCGCCTTGTTAGCATCTGATAGTGATTATCCTTGATTAGCGTTACAAGCTACACGTATGTAGGTAATCAATCATGAAGACAGAAAACAATGATGAAAAGACCGTCCACGTAGTGCAGGGTACGTGGTTGCAAAATACAATTTCAAGGTTGAAAATATACAGCGGTGGAAAACTATATGACTGAATGATAGTAGAGTGTAAACGAATGGTGGGATGTAACTGGAAATCTTCCACCGCTCATACATCCCACCATGCCTACTTGAAATTCAGTGTCTCCGATACAGTTCACATTGGTCATAATGATGGTGATGATGATGATTTCGAGGATGACGATGGTGATTGTTGATTGATAATGATTTGATGATGATGATGATGATGATGATGATGGTGATGGTGATGGTGATGGTGATGGTGATGGTGATGGTGATGGTGATGGTGATGGTGATGGTGATGATGATGGTGATGGTGATGGTGATGGTGACGATGACGATGATGATGAAGAAAATAATGGTGGTGATGATAACAATGGTGATAGTGATGATGTGGACGTGATTGTCATGATGATGATGAGGAGGAGGAGGAGGATTATCACCATTTTTCAGTTCATCTTGTGTACAATAAACAGGAATTTATCAGACCAGAGTGACAAAGAGGTGACATACATGACATGACATGTGACGAGTGATCAATTTACTTCAGACCCCCAATATAGTTTGCCACACATTCGGTAACGCAATGATGAATGACTCAGGACTTTCATCGGTGAAATGGTAAGCTAGATTGTTTTTTATTTACTGGACTATCTTTAACGGGAAATGGTGAGTTAACATTGCACCAACATGGCATACAAATAAAATAGATTTAATCATTGTTAATCTATCAGGCTCATCAATAAACATCTCCAAAAGCCTCATCTCCTCCAAATCGATATGCATATACGAAGAGTAACGGAGTTGTTCCCTTTAAATATCTTCAGGGATTGATAAATGCATCTTCAAAAGCGTTACTTGAGCTTTGACTAAATGGAACATAGCAGCAGTGTTCTACGGTAGAGTAACCTTCAGAGTCCAAGAATCTGCAGAATGACACGTGTTTACCAAGTCACTGAAGATGTTGCTAGGAAATCAAAGACCACACGCAGACCTCATACACACAAATCATTGTTGGTCTTAAAAGTGTCATTTGAAGCTCAAACCGAAGAATGGCTGAAGAAGTCTATCGTACACTTATTAATGTACATAGATTTCTGGCTGACCGATTTTGACTACAAATTAAACCAGTTGTGTGCCATCATCTACCCATTTGATTCTTTGACCGACATAGATTTAAGTTAATCACAGACTCGTAGACATATATTCTAATATCTCTCTTCTGTCTGAGTGATGGTTAAGATGATGTTTTAATTCAAAGTGGTCTTCCGTCTTACTTACCATAGTTAGTAGATCGATGGTAGATAGATAGGTCATAGGTAGATCATAGATAGATCATAATCATCGTCTCGACATAAAGTTAAGAAATGTGACGCAAGTGTAGCCTTATCGTAACTTCGATTAAAGATTTAAACCTATAGTGTGCAGTCCATCGCATGGACGAGGACATGATGTGAATTAGATAACCTAACCTACATATTTGAATTTTAATGCAATTGCACTATGCAAAAGTCATATCTTTAGAAGTAGGTCATGCAGTTTCCTATTGCCATGTTGTTGTTGCTGAAGTCCCGTGTGTTTTTGTATTACCCCAAACCTGTATACATGTCGATAGATGGTTTGTTAATTACAAGTTGGTAACTGTGGATGGTGAATGTGAATTGTCGTGAATTTTCTTCCATTGTATTTTTCATTTCGATTCTCAGATAACACAGATTAAAGATTTTGGGATGAACATTCTATGAGGTCATAAATTATCCGACATTTCTCAATTTTAAATATCAACGTTTCTTTCATGCAAAGAAGGTGAAGCGTTGCAATGGCGCATGTATCAAGAGAGAACTTAGATTCATCATTGGGCGAGAAATGTATAATTGTCACGGGCAAGTCACACTGAGTAAACCATAAAGCGATCGCGCTGGAAGAAAATTAACTGACAAGACTGTTTTCGGCAATCTAGAAATGTCACTCAGGCAAGCATATGCATGACTCCCTCTCGACAAGACAATAAAAGGAATACACAGAATAAAAAAAAGGAGAGGATGGAAAATCGTCTGAGGTTAAAATACTTAAAAGATTGCGTCTGTGCATCCACTGTAAACTGGATTCATTCAAAACATAGCTGCAATTTTTTTAGAGATGAAAACAAGCGGATGTTGTTTTTCTGGGAGTGACATCTCTCGTATGTTAAAAAAATCCTATGAATTTAAACCGCTTCCCACTTCCGATTGCAACAGTTCCAAGAACCTCCATAAAGTGCAGGGGCCGGTGAATCTTTCTCTTCCTGTCCCTTGTGCTCATGCACTCTTACAGAAGCAAAAGTCATCATTATTTTGCTTCAGATTTTGTCTCTCAACATTTCCGATCCAGAAATGTCACTCGCAACAGTTGTGCACCTTTAATCACTCTCAATCAGACCACTGAATAAACATTACTCCCAGGCAAAAAGATATTAAAAATCTTCCATCCCTGTTCATTAAGACGGTTTTCAGTTCAGTTATTCGTCTTTATTAAATCGTCTCATATTCTCGTCAACTGTCATTACATGTTCTAAATCCAACAAATAGAGAAACTTTACTTTCAAACTTTCAACTTTTAAATATATAGATATTTTTTATGTGTTATATTACTTTTCTTTTGGTTTTGAGTCGTATTAACCCCGTTCTTTATAGTGCAATGATCTTTCGCCAAACTTTCAACTCCCATAGTTACCTTTAAAAGTACAGGCTACACTTCACTTTGGACGAGGAAAACAAGAGCCTAACATTGTCTCAACATACTGGTAACATTGTTGATGTCTATGTTACTTTTTAGATACATTGTAACACACTGGAGTAGATACAGTGTCACTCTCAAGTAAAGGTAAATCAAACACTGCGGTGGACTCACAAATGATTAACGTATTGTACTTATGTTATTCTCAAGAATTTCTTTCCTGGTCTAGCATCGTTTTACAATAACTTCACGCATAATGCATTTTGGTAGATTAGCTAGTTGGTCAAAATCGTCCCCCCCCCCCCTCCTTCGAGGAATCTTTAGCTACAGACAACAGTTTACCTAAAAATGGTACTTCAAGAATGATGTTTTGTCCAAATTTGCTCAGAATTTTGCGGCCAATTGTCTTCCTTGACTTACGGGTTATCAGCCGCAAGAATGCATACCACTACTAATCATAACCTCTCCGCTCTAACAACATTAGACCTTCGTAAATACTTATAACATTCTTTAGCCCTGGGGGAGATTCGTTTTTGGTTTGCTTGTATCATAGTAACGCATGACAAGAGTGGTACGGCGCTGTACTAAGAGCTAACATTTTTACAAAGAACATTAAATGGCCAGCCGTAGGTGAAATGTAGGGTTCTGCTGATAATTCTAAATAGCTGACGTTTGTTTTTAAATTCCGAAAAACGTCATTATTAGGGAGAAAGTGCATTTTCAGGATTTAGGTCGTTTCTCTCAAAGGTTGTTACTCCGAAGTGTTATGATTCCGAATCGAATGCAGAGTCATTATTCCGAAGGGTAGTTATTCCTTTCCAAACATGAAGCCCATTATTCGAAAGCGTTATTAATTCGAATAAATCACAAAGGTTATTTTTCCGCATGGCCTTTATTCTGCATGGAACGTAAAGATCATTTCTTCATGGGTCTTTATTCCAAAACCATAGTAAAGTTCAATTCAAAGTTCCATCTTCGTCACTGATAGTGACCCTTACGGTTGTTTCGGAATAACGACCCTCCAGAAAAATTACCCTAATTTCAGATACGGACAGAAGAACCCTTCGGAAAAGCAACCATTCAACTAAAGTGACCCTTTGGATAATTCAAAATAATGACACTTGGAACAAAAATTGGCTTTAATAATTGACCGTATCGAATTGAAATGGTCTATGGTCTACACTTTATCAGTTATTTGAACAAGGAATTCACCTCAAAGGCTTCACAGCTCAGTTGGTAGACCGTCATCCACACTAGGAAATGAAAGGCTCCGAGTTCGAGTAGAGTCCAGTACTTTTCAAAGCATCAAATATCCAGTTTCTGCCATTATCAAAAATATGTGATTTAAAAAGACGCCTGTCCTATTTGCCCATCGCTAAAGGATAATTTCATGTACAGCTCATGCCTGCAAATTACGTAGTCTGTCACACCACGTCAGAGATATTTTAGTATGATTGTAAGATCTATCTATAGTCACCAACAGCTACCGCAGCATACTCCATAACTGTTTTCATTTAACTCAACTTAACCATATACCATTTGATATCTTACGGACAGGTTCCTGCCCAGTGTGGTAATTTATATAGCGTGGCTGGTACCTCAGGTTTTTATTTTGGAGTATTCCGCAAAAGCGACTCGTGAGAAGATAATGTCGGGAATGCCGGAAGACATTAAGATATGTCGAACCAATTTGGCAGGACTCACATCCCTCTTTGAAACTGTCAACCTGACAGCTATGAACGCTGATTTTGAATTTTCTGGTGACGAGGTAAAGCTTACTAACTACAGTCTTACTAATCATCATCATCGTCATCACTGTCAGCATTGTCTTCACCGTTTTGGTGTTCAGTCTTCATTTTATAACAAGGTGTAACATGGTACACTAAACACAGTCATATATTTTTCACATAGGAGCTCGATCGTTAGCATGATTTACCTAACAAATATCGAAGGAGATCAGAAGTTTCATGAAGTGAGGGCGTTTTGTTCTTAATGATTGATATAATCATTATCATTGCTATTCTAATAAGTAATATTATGATACATTTACTGTTTCTTTCCATTTTTCCTCTCCTTTGAATTCGCAGCAATATCACGACATGGTCAGGCAACTGACTGTGTTAATTCAACAGAGTATGATGCTCGTGTTCATCGCAGGTAGATGGCTGGGGCCGAAGGGTTCGCTAACCCGCGAACAACTTTCGCAGTTACTGCTTGCTTACGTCGGTATGGCGGCAGATATGTTGGAATTCATCACGGAGACCCTTAAAGTGCCAAAGATAGCCTGCAACGACTTGTACTTCTTAATAGTCATGGGTCTTTGGTCGTGGAGTCTATTGCAGTTTACGTTAGGGCTAACAGCGACCAAACAACGTAAGACTCGTGTCGTCGGTACGGCCAATACCCAACAGGATCCATGTAGTGTTGTGCACGGCGTGAGGAGCTTTTTGCTCTGCTGTTGCGGAGGTGAGATCTGGGCTTTGTTGGTGAGCGTAATTATGCAGGATGGTCCGTATCTCGCCCTTCGTCTGTACATGTTGATCAAATTTCACGAGTTTGGCCAGATATTTTTCACAGCTAAAAATGGAATTTTGCTCTGCCTTCAGTTGTATCGGATCGCGGTAGTCGTTGGAGTGGTAGCGAGTGGTAAAAATAAAGACAATAAAGAAAATCACGTGAACGGCGAGTTGGATGATGATCCACCATACGAGCTTTCACCGATATCCAAAGACAGGAAAGAGAAGACCATCTCTTCAATTAATCTGTCTATTGAAGATGGAAATAAGACCGATGAGGATCGGATTTAAACAAACTTAACAATTGCACCTCAAAGTTTCTCTTAAATGATCCAGTTGTAGTATTATGTGGAGTCACGTGACTGATGTAGGTAGTAACGACTCGTTTATTTTATTTTTTATCACTTTTAGAAATAAAAGCTTAATGCGAAGATGATCGTGAACTCCCAGGCGTCAAAATATCCAACAAAAATGATTAACTCGCAAAGTTTCACACTTACCTGTAAATTCAGAGATTGGATTTGTAATTCCTTTCCTTTTTAACTTTTGTGGCGTAAATGAATTCGTGTATAGCGTAATTTGACAAAAGCTTACAGATTGTTTGAAAGCTGTAATGACATTTGTAAGAAACCAGGATCAATGACGGTGAGGAGTCCTTTCTATGAAGTGGCAAAGGTGAAGATACACAGGCATGAAAGCACAACCGATTAACCGATTATCAATATAACCGCATGGACAAATGTCATGAATGCAAACAAGTGTGGGACTTCAATTGTGATAAAGTTATTTTCAACTTTATATTAGTACCATTGCTTGCATTTATTTCAACGCTGCAAACAGTGCATATATACTTTATAAATACACACTGTTCCTGAACGTGATTTCGGTTTGTCGTTCCCTTCGGCAGTTAGAAATGCACATAATGACAGTCACGTGTTGACTTCAATTTCAACACCAGTATCCCTGCATGGCAGTAACATTTTATAAGTACAATTTATATCATGTTTAACGATCGTTTTGTGTGTTCCCATGAGGCTTCCGACTGGTGAGGAGTGGTGTTGCTGGTACAATAACGAAGTACGTTAACGAAACTTGATAGCACCGACTTATCGCAGATGCGGAACATTTGAACGAGTGCCATCTTTGGATTTGCGTTTGGACGAGAAAATGACTTTGTTTTAGCAATTATTTCAGGCTTGATTACGAGAATGGTAGTCGGAGTGACATGTCTCGTTGCTTTGAACAGAATTTGCTATGAAGTTAAGAGAAGCGAGATAAGTTACTGCAAAGCAAGTGATTGACAAAAAATGTAAATAAAAATTAGAAAATGTGGTTACGAAAATCGCAACCGTTTACTGTCCATGATTGTTCCTGCGCCAGCTTATTTTGGAACGGTCCAGCATATCCTTGGTTAACAGTGCCATTGTGTACTACTGTGACAGCTCAATTGGTATAGGTACGAGGCGATCGTGGCGTGGTATTGTAAAAGTGTCTATTGTATAGAAGGTCGTCTACAGTCTCCCCGGTCGGCAGCGACAACGTACAGACCAAGGAGGTGCAATAAAGGCTATGCGCTACACGACGGAAGTGAACGAATATCATGCATGCATGTATACCCAGGGAGTATACATGCAGGGCAGGGGGTTCGGAAGAACCCCCTCCCCCCATAAAATCTGGAGTTCGACGCAGCCTAGGCTAGTTGGCCTATGTTAGCATCACTTGTGGTGAAATCGAGCAACCCCACCCCCAAACACAAACACACAAACACACACTGAAAAAGCTGCATACGGGCCTGACACCTTTGCGAGGTTGACTTAGTCAACACATTTATTTGCAAAACAATAACTGCCAATATAAAAACCGGTCATATGAGGCCATATCCCAAAGAAAATTTACCACGTAATCTCGTTCCAGTCTACAGAATTTTTTTCAACTCTAGTTCAATTGCCGAGCAAACTAGTCTGTGTGAATCAAGAAACATTGAACCAAAGAACTGCCTCTTGAAAATGAGAAGCGTGCATAGGTACTGTCAGTGACGTCATGTACAGTTCAACAGTACCAGATGTAAAGAATATGACGATCTTTGTCTTGGTAATGCATAAATACGCATAGCGAAAGCTGAATGAAATATGTAGCGAAAATTGGATATTTTTTACCGTTTGAATTAGTATAGTGTCTTCTGCATTTGCTGTAACAAGATAGTCAATCGTTTCCATCGTTTAACGCCCCCTCCCCTTTCAAGGAAGAATGTATGCAATAGTTTCAATATGTATTTAGTCCATACACTAACGATAGTGTGCAACCTTTAACTTTTCCAAATTTGGTTCATTGAAAAAGCTGAAAGGGGAGGAAATGAAAAAGGGATATTTTATTTAATGCCATCTGAAATGTTTGTGGGTATGAGACTATTTCTAAAACGTCCCCCGGTTAAGTTTCATACCTTATGAAACAGTAAAGAAAAGTAAACTTTGAGAAAAGAAAAGTAGCTCTTCATTACTTGTAAGTACAGTAGTAATAATTCTTGATATACTGTTCGACAGCGCACAGCCGGTCTAAGACAGGATACTAGAAACGTGCAGGTGAGATATAACACAAAACTGTTGTCGATATCCCATCGCACTACAGTCTAGACATACTGTAAAGATTGTGATTGACTTTTATTGTGGTGATATCACGCAATGGCGTGGTGTTCGGCATCTCCTCGATATTAAGGAGGATTCTGCAAGTAACAACATTGCCAGAGTTTGTGGGCCACTCTTTGTGGGTCAACGTCTAAGAGTTTCGCGGTTTTCCTGTACCCCTGTGCCAAAACTTAAGATATCCATACTGGGAAATTCTATACCACAGGGCGCTGGGTGGATGTATACGAGCGAGACCTCTGGTCTACTAATTATGTCATTTGTTATTGTTTTTTCTTTTCATTCTTTACATCTCGGGAAGTAATTTAGGCGCTTATGGAAATCTTGAGTACGAAACCTTGTGCTAATCATTAAATATATGGTTTGTAGAATGGACCTGGTCACAAATGTGGTCACAAATGTCCACATTTTACAAATATTTAAATACTTTCAGACTTTCTTCCTTACCGTCAACACTTTGGAAACATCTAGGTGTCTGGAAATTTGAACACTGCGATGAATGCATCCATGCAGTGAAACCTTAATATCATATTAGAAACCCACACCCAATTACATTCAATTTGTAAATACAAAACATTGCAGACTTACCATCTTTTTATTGTCAGTTGTTGACAAATATTAGAATGAAACAATGATATTTACCTGTTTTTTTTTCTGATTTTTCATAAGTTCATTGCATTGATGGTATTTTTTGCAAGTATGTCAACCAAGGTGACTTTTTACTTTTAATTTGATGGAAAATGTATTACCTGTGTCTACAGTTTTGTTTTTGCTTCCGTTCCATCCTAACGTATACGTTAGTACTGGAAATGCAAATAGTCATTCATTCAAACTGATTGCATGTGTACGAAAAAAAAAAACCTAGGATAAGAATAGAACAGAATAAGATTTTCTTTACTTTTAAATGTCCAATCAGGTTTTTTTTCGTGGACGAAATATGTCATTCAGTGAACAAAAAAGGCAATGTAACCACTTTCTCAAGTAAAGCAAGCAAAACGGCATAAATACAGTCAAGAACAGAATTTATATTTGAAAATTTTATTGCCCTATTGATAGTGAATATGCAACAGTACATGTGCCACAGGTGTTTCCAAAACATTCTACTCAAGTCGTGCCTCTTTGATCTTTAACGGAAATTGTAGCATTTAGTTAAACGAAGTATGGAACACATATAAACTAAAAACTGATCACATCATTACGTCCCCGATCAGCTGTTTCCATCAACTGAATATCCATTACGAGTATACTTAGCGCCACCTACAACTCACAAAATACGCATAATGTACTAGAAACATATCTCGAGAAGACCTTTTCTGCATGATAGAACATGACGTGATATCCATATATACCATAATGGTTAGGGTATGTTCCTTTCGAGAAGGCATAAACATGTATGATATCACGTGAGGATTGGCTGCTTAGAGTAGTCTTGTTCATAGGAGCCCACGGTTAAGTTAAATGAAAATTGTGAACCACCACACGATCGAATTTTAAATGTTTGGTCGTTATGTTGTAAGAATTTGAAATCATATGTCAAAATTAATCACCTTAAACCCAAGATTTTCTGTATGGTGTAATTGAATTAGCCAACATACTACACTTTTGGACGTGAGGATTTTTTTTTATTTTTTTAGTACACAAACAATCACTTTAAAATAATGTAACTCTTCTTGTCTTCATGTCTTATCAGCAAATTCCCAAAGGTAAGTCTTTCATGAAATTAATAGTCTTATTAATTAATAGTCAATTATTTATATTAAACGAGAAACAAACAAAAAAGATGCAGCCTGATTCAACACGGCGTTGTTGCATCGCATATACCGGAAACTAGAGACTTATCGTGCGGCTTTATTGTCTCAACATTCAATGTTTGCGAAGGCACGCTTTGTTATAACGAATACTGTAAGCATTAACCGATAATGTAAAACGAACAGATAATGTAGTAAAAAATCAACCTATAGTGTGGTGGAAAATTGACTGATAATGTAAAACGAACCGATAATGTAGTAAAAATAAACCGATAATGTAAAACGAACCGATAATGTAATAACAGTTCAACCAATACTGTTACAACCGAAATGTAGTAGAAACTTTACCGATAATGAATTAAAAATGAACAAATAATGTAGTAAAACTAATATAGCCAATGTCGTAATGGAAATTATTTACAGTCCAGACAAATGGTACATAATAGTGATGAAATTGTGTACTTTGGGTGAAAAGTAGGAAATTTGTCCTTTTTCATTATTCCATTTTAGCGTATTTAAATTCATCCCAATCGTAATGTCAGAAATGCAATTTTGTAATTTCTTCAACGCCGATTCGCCTTCACCGGGAATGCTAGGATACAACTGAGTGTCATCAGCATAAGACTGAAGATGAACAATATCTGTTTACCCGTATCTAGGTTTACATATACATCTAGGTATACATGATATACTGTAAAGGGCCCAAAAGAGTGTGGTATCCCATACAAAAATCTAGTTTGAACAGAATAGACACCATTTATGCTTACATAGGCCTTAGTGATTATACTTTTCAGATAACTTTCAAACCATTCACGAATTGTTCCAGTTACACCAAAATTACCACAAAGACACTTGAGTAACAGATTATGGTCAACAGTATGGAACGCTGCGGACAGATCGACAAGCGCCATCAAGACGACCTTCCACTTGTCAAGAGCATCCAATACATCAGACTTGAGGTAGCATACCCCTATTAATTTCCCCATTGACTTACAAAATAAATCGCAAAAGTAATGTGGTCTCTAAAGCCTTGTAGAAGTTTTCAACAGATATAAGCTACCGCTCTTTAGAAAGTTGACACATTTTCCATTCATGGCTTTTCCAATTTTCTGTACCTTAGCTGGTTAGATTTTCTGCTAGAGGCCGTCCAAGTTACCAGACTTTGTCAGTGGGGCAAATCACACATCGCCTGGAATGATACTGCTCCGCCACCCAAAAGTCTATAACTTTTCCATAATTGCTTAATTGGAACCATTTTCGCACCTTGTATACCTCAACTCGCCTTCTTCAATATTCAATCCACAAAAGAACCCATCTCAAAGGATTAAGTACCAAAAAAGTTGCCCAAATGTCACTGACGGCGAACAAAATGCGGAGGGATCTCCAACTTCTATATAGGGTATGCTACCTTGAGGCTGACTGGTACATCACTTAGTTCTGATTAACTTCACCCTTATCATCCAACCCCTCTCTCCCCGAGAAACTATATGTGCACAATTTCAACTTGTGTTCTCTGTTAAAATACACCACTTCCTCCTGAATGTATCGAAAGATTCCCTCCGAAAGTAGGAAATTTGCCTCAAATATATGTTTCAATTTAATTATGCCCCAATATGTGACATCTGAACAATTCTAGTGGTTTAGATTATTTCCCACATCAGCAGCAGCCACGCCACTTTAAGTCAAGCTGTAGTGGGCAAACTGATGGCGCTGGAAAAGTTTCCTTCCTCACAAAATTATATATATACACTTAGGGCGGTAGTGTTGATTACATATGTGGTCCTTGTAGGCTCACCAGGATATGTTGCACTTAAAATTAGGATGGTTTTGCACAAAGAGGGTTTTTAGACAGACTGTGGAAGGGGCTAAAAGTAAGTGGTTGGGAGAACTGGAAATGTCTGGGGGCGATGAGCCATCAGTTGTTTATATTAATTTCATTGCAACCTTTTACATTTAGAAACATCCAATACTCAGTTCAACTGGACCCATCTGAGACCTGAGATTCATGGCAACTAGTCCCTTTTTACATGAATTGTGAATGTATCACAATTATCATGATATGCAATTATTAATTCTTGGCTAAGTGGTGCAACAGCTTTGGCGAACAGCGAGTAAAATTCTGCAGGTGACTGTCTCGCAAATACGAGTTCAGTGTGTTTCTATATATCCAAAACATTCATTTCCTTTTACCTATAATCACGAGCTGCTTCCATTTTCTATCGATTCAATCGAGATGAAGATTACAAAAAGCGTTATGATCTGAAGTTCATTGATATCAGTGATAGGGAAAATCATTGATATAGTTAATATTCTCAACACGAATGCATCATAACCGTGCAGATGTGTGCCTGTCATATGCCAAATATGAACAAATCACGCACGAATCACACAAACCTTATTGGACGTATCTCTAATCGTACAAGTGATGTGACACCGATCACTAACAGTTCAATGAAAGAATAAATCAGTTTAACTGCAAGGACAGAAAGTTTATCATTTAAACATTGTGTCGAAAAAGCAACAAATGCTAACTTTACAGTGGTGAAGTCAAGAGTTTTTTTCGGCAGAAATAAGGATTGTTTAAAATACTTCTCGTGATAAATTTCGTCACTGGTAAATAAACGATAAAAACTGTAAAATAGACGATCCGTCATCAAGTAAGCAATTTAAGTCCAAACTTCTATTAAGTTACACTCTTTTGTCAAAGGAAAGGTATCCTTTCTCAGCAGGTGGGCTTACATCATGAGTCATACATATTCCATGAATACGCATAAAAAAAATGCCACCTGTACATCAAATGCAATGCAACATGTAATGGATGGCTGGACAATTTAAGTGCCTATGGCAAAATTCATGTTCGTTAATTTTCGACATGCCCTCTTTTTTTGACAACACACTGTGACACCCTCCCACATCTTGTATCGAACGTATTAACTGCCTTCATCTTTCTGACCTCAGAAAAACCATTATTGCGAAAGTATTACAAAGGAGAAATTGACCCGGGAGTAGTTCGATTGCCTGCTTCCGGTGTGCCATGTTTTTGTACATATATATGTTTTGGAGCCCTGACATACTTTTTGTGAGACATTCCTTCACCCCAAACTGATTCGATACGTTTCGAAAGTAAGTGAATGAGGGCACGGTTTGTTATGATCCAACGGTGCTTGCTGGAATATATATATATATATGCTAAACATCCGAAAACTAGCTTCAGTTTTATCTGTGACATTGCCGTCATATCAAAGAGTACATTATCATGTATAGCACTATTTTTTTCCTTTGTATGTGGTATGTGATAATCGTGGGCCGTTTCTCCCTGAAAAGAGTCTAATTGGTAAAGCTGAATTTGCAAAATGGTTTCTTAATTTCATAGTGATATCCTATCGCACACGCTGCTTGATGAACTAAAAACCTAGACTTAAGCTTGTAAGTGTAACAGAGAAGGCTTCATATAGGAATACGTCTATTCTTGCTTATAATATAGTACTTCGTAATTAGTGCACTAAATGGATTCTATCTCGGATATTTATTGTCCCAATAAACTATTCTTTAGAAGGAACGAACATGAAGTGGATTCATAATCGTGAAATATTTAAGTCAACGTAACAGGTTAAAGAAGGGTAGGCTCAAACTCACTTCAGCAGTAACATTGCAACTGTACTGTACTAATAGCAATCGAGTTAATTTTAGAAAGGTACAGTTCTGCACATAATGTGTGAGGTGCCCTCTCTGAATGCTTGGAAAAGTCATATTACCTCTATTTCTTTCAGTTTTTCACTTTTTTCTGTGTTTTAACAGGTTATTTGTTACAGATCAGCAACATGTTTTTTTTTTTTTCTGATCCTCGTGGCCTTGGCTATGGCTGCTGGCACCTATGGTGTTTACTGAGTTATGAAGGCACTGCGTTGAAATTATATTGTTTACCACTGAATTAAGTGCTAACAAAGATTTCACCTTTGTTGTCACTTGCCAGCATTGCTGTCAGTTCTGAGCATTGTGGACACTTCTTGTGACGTTCTCTTTAGATAAGTGAGTACTTAAAAGATTTAGAAAGATGTGTTCAAATTCTGCATTGTTAAATTTGTTCAAATCAAATTGCGAACGAACAGAAGAATTTCCGTG
Source organism: Stichopus chloronotus (assembly GCA_021234535.1). Taxonomy (NCBI): domain Eukaryota; kingdom Metazoa; phylum Echinodermata; class Holothuroidea; order Aspidochirotida; family Stichopodidae; genus Stichopus; species Stichopus chloronotus. Next base: position 23,020,058 of record CM037843.1, read on the forward strand.
TGCTTCAAGGGTTGTATTTGGTATATGTTCAACTCCAAGCTTTGGAGTTACACACATTGATGCCTAGTTGTTGTACTATAAGTTAACAAATAGGTACAAATGACATATACTTTGCCAGTTTTTGTACAGCAAAATGTATTGTTTGATATTATTGCACTTACATCACACCATGGGGCTACTACGGTTTGATGTAGTGAGAAAAGTGCTGAGGGCATAGCAACCAGGCTTTCGTGGCCTCTTCCTGATCGCATTTAACATTCTTCTCGTTTACGTATACACTGGGCTTTCACTTGACAGGAAGTTATCTATCCTTCAATAAATATTGTTGCATGTATGGGGAGAGGAGATCTTATGTCCATACCCATCATAACATATCCTGCCAGCTGTCTTGAAGACTTGGGACAGTTCCTTATAATACTATAATACTATGAGACAGGTAGCATATTAATAATATGAATATTTTAGTGATGGGCTAAGCCCTGCGTAGTCTCCGTACTTCAAACGCAATGATACTTAAATCCTTTAAAAAAAAATCGGACGTCACTGGGTTAGTACACGCTGAAATAACACTAGACCAAAAAAAAAAAATGCTGATACTCTTATGTTGCACAAGTCAGACAGGTTATTAAAGTTTAACCTTTAGAAATACAAAATATAATGTATGTGTTGTGCCATCGTTAGTACATTGTATAAAAATACAAACGGTATATTAATCAAGTAAATGCTACATAAAGGAATATTCCACACCAGGACCAGACCAGTGATAAAAGAAAAAGTATTAACATACCAATGCATCACCGAATACATCAATATTTTAGAGATTAAATTAACTTGCACCTATAAGGCTTCCCAGATATATGTATATATAAGGATGTTGACGTTCCATCAGTTTTGCAAGGATATTAAAATCATTAATTATTGATTTATTTAAGGAAGACCTAAAACGTACCTCTGGGTAATCATCTAAAGTCCATGTGTACGTTTGATCCAATTAATACGTCTCTATTTGAGATACTGACTGCCCCATTGTGGAGTTGTCATGGACTTGTATAGTATAACATCCAGATTTCAGATATCATTCTCGCTATAGAATTTTCTGAAATCACCTTTACCATCAAGATCATTACACGATTTGCCAAGCTCTTTCTTCCAAACTAAGGGTGACTTCTCTTTTTCAATGTCAACACAATTACAATTCCCGTGAAAAAATGTTGTGTGCAACACTTGCCTTACACCTTATGTTGAAGTTTATGTCAATGGAAACCCAAACATTCAAATTATATTCCTAAATGGGGCACAATGCATACTATCTGAATTATTAAATTTGTCATTCTGATTAAAAATTCAAATGAAATTCTAGCGTGGAGTGGTTTTAACAAAGCTTTCATAAAATTGAAGATAAACTGCTATACTTGCTAAGCTATATAGTTAATGAATCGTTTTAAACAGATTTGCAATTTCACGTTACATTTAAACTCGTTAAGTTGCCAGGTGCATGATTTTCATCTGAGTGGAATTGTAATCGTGACCTTTTATAGAAACATGCTTTGCGTGAACACATTAACCAGATTAAGAATGACAAACGAATGCATATACCACCAATTTTGTGCCTCATCTAGAACATATTAGAGCAACATACTGCTACAAAAAAGTGCAACTTGTTTTGACTATACTCAATACATTAAATTCAATATAGAATGTCTGTACTGTACTGAACTTATATCAAATAATCAGCCGGGAGAGGAGGATTTATTCCGATCTCAGCTGATCATAGAGTCAACTAAACTAATCATGTTAATTTGACAACCTACACTCTAAATATTCAAGAGTGAAATTCTGCCCTCCCCCCAAAAAAAGAGTAACTACAGTGATCACTCTTGCTTTCGATGACATTCCAGTGACATTTTTCACTGAAATAGAGTTAATAACAACTTCAAGCAGAGTCAACTCTCAATCGAATTTCACTCTTCAAAATGGTGGTCACTGTAGTCACTCTTTCGCATTTAGAGAGTACTATATTATCCCTTCTATAGCTTATTGTAATCTTTGTTCGTACATCTCTTCATAAAATGGCATCGAATAATCTATGCACTCCTTCAGCTCGTCCGTCAATTTCCACTCCGGTTTAGAAGTACCCCAAGGTAACTTTGGTGGTACAAAGTGGGTCGACTCGACTGCTCGAGAAGTCACGTGGGTCTTAGAAGCCGTGAAAACGAACTGACTCGAGCCCCTCCACGACGAGTAAACGAGTTCTGGGTCGGCTTCCCATTTCAAGTAAGATTCCTTGAACGGGACGCCAAGTTTAGCGAACAACTTCGGCAGAATTTCATGGGGCCTCCTTGCAAGATCGTCTCCGTCGATGATGATCACCTCTGTGTCAGTTTCGTTACTCATTTTCTTCCAGAGATCCCGATGAATCTTGAAGAGTTCCTTGACCGGAATGGTTGGCAATGAGTCGATCATGTTCGTCTCATCCCATGATTTTACTGCAAAGTCGATGTTGTTAGTAGCAACGTTTTTCAGTGAAGGGTAGACCTCCATCGGGTGCCTGATCAAGAACAAGTGTCTTGTTGGGACTCGAGGGAGGTATTCCATTCGGTCACAAATGGCAAAGGATTGATCTTTGATAAAAACTAACCGTTTGTCTCCTGTTGGATCAACTTCAAGTTGCTCCTTTAGCCAAGGATAACTGTAAAACAATTAGTCACGAAATGATCCAGTATGTACACAGAATCAGTTTATATAAGCAAATGAACCGCATGCAGACATAACATGAAGTTTAGACACGATATCTACATGTAAAGAGCATTTTTGTATTATTTCCGTAATAAGTTTCAACTAGAGTCAGTTAGATGGTGAAAGTTTAGTGAGGATAATTCATATATATATATATTTATATATATATATATATATATATATATATATGAAATCTTAGCTGTAAGTAGTGCCTGGTAAGTTACGATTAGCCGACGTTTCAATCGCCAGTGGCATTCTACGCCAACGTTGTATCCCACCATTCCTGCTTTGTGGCCATCTACAGTGGTCGCAAACGACTCTGCGAGACTCCCGACTCTACCTGACGATCAAGCTGTGTTACAAAGTACCACCTTAATAGTTAAGTCTAGTTGTTAATTAAGCTTTTATTCATTGAACAAACTCATCATCTTAGCCTAATCAAACTTGTACATTGTTATGTGAATTTGTCTGAACTTAGAGTCTGAAAGTAAAGTAACTATATTATAATTGAAAGAAACACTCTTGTTACATCTGTCGTTTGCTTGGGTTCATATTTATTTGCATTCTTTTCTGTCGTCATTCAGTGACAGTATACACACTGACTTTATTTGCGTGAGGCTTAGCACATTAAGTTAATATATATTAACTTAATGTTCTAGGCCTCACGCAAATAAAGTCAGTGTGTATACATATAATAATCTTGCTGCTGATGTTTCTATACTGTTTGCAACGACATTACCTGAAGTTTTCTTGGGTCCAAACGTTAGTATACTTCTTGACTTTTTCCATTTCTTTCTTTATCAGTTCATGATATTCTGGCTTTGACATGATTTCCTTCGCCTCCTCTCTCATCTTGTCGGCAGCGGGAATTCCCTTCCCCCACTCAGGGTTATAGAATGTATCGTTCATTAAACAGGCCATGTAGGGTTCCATCCAAACTTCTGTGTTGTCCACAAACGACATACACTTGGTGAAGACAGTGCTGTTTGTCCTTGGCACAATCCACATGAATACACGGATAGGGCTCTGACATTCCTTTTCATCTGCCATGTTTACTGATGACAAAAATGTATACTATATGACACTGTTAAGTGGCAAATTCACGAAAACACGATAATATCCTTGATATACCACGCTTCACAAATCAGTCTGTTAGTCCTAGTGATAAATTCCGAAGACGTATCACTGGAAAGAAGACATCGAAAGGAATTGGTAGAGGGCAGCAGTCTTAAAGTTATGACTTTAACCCATACCAAAAAATTACAGAGATCATATACTCATTAAGATCTACCAATAGCAACAGTTTGAAATTTCAGGAAAACGCAATTATAGAGATATCTTCCTTCGAAGTTATCATACTTAAACCTTTGGTGATCTCATATGACTTGAAAAACAAAAGGGATCGGACTACAAACAAGTTTAAGCAACATTCAGTCGCTGTGATATCATCCTTCGTAGGTATTCCTACTTGAAACTCTGATAAACTCAAATGACTTTTGACCTTCATGAAAAACAATCATGTATTCGCAATGGACTACCTACACTTCAAGTTTGAAATTCCAGGAACTTTACCTTGTTCAGATACGGTGTTGGCAAGATTTACAAATTGTTACCTCTACCTCTACCTCGACCTCAAATGACCTCTGACCTTCATAAAATGACAGTGTTACCAATATAAACAATTTGGAGTGCCAGCATTCTTTCTTAGTATGTTTTTACACTTAAGTAAGATATAGATTATACTAGATTATATACTCTAGTGATCTCAATTCACCCTTTGACCTCCCTGACAAACAACAGGGATAATCAAAACTCACAATGGACTACATACACATCAAAGTTGAAGTTAAGCATTTTTCCCTTCTCGAGATACCTGGCTTACAAGTCAAGACATATACACACACACTTATACACACTGTCACCATCGCATAGATTCGTTGCTTAGTGTCTTCCACAAGGAATTCAAAATCATTCTCTGTTCAAGTATTTGTTTGAAGAACATGAGAGAACATTTTTTTTTTTTTTTTTGCCATTCAGATTCGATGACAAACTCAGCCTCGGGCTTTAAGTTGTTTTAGAGTTAAATCTTTCGAGTCCCATTCCTGTTTATATCACCCTTGTAGGATTATGTAACCAGGACTGTAGCTTCCAATATCAATGTTTGTTTTTACCAACGCACCCACTACACACAAATCCATCACTCACTCTGATGGTCAGCATACCACGTCAGTATTGCAGGATACCTGTTGTATTGCTCTGATATATTGACTTTACCACTTAAATTTATCTTTAAACCTCTTTTGCTAATATTGGCACAGTGCAAGAAGCACAAAGATCAGCCAGAGAAGTCACCATTATATCATACATACCATCAGTTTGATTAAAACTCACGAGTCTAAAAATTACTTATTTGAAGCTAATGCTGATCAACTACTTGCATGATTTACTAGAAAAAGCAGCAACCGCAATCATATTTATGAAAACCAAGACCAATTTGTTTCATATCTCTGTCTTCAGTCGGGAAAGTTGGTATCTGGAACTAATGTCTTGCAACAGCCTTGGTATATATTTAAGAAAAATAAGTGATCAACACACCACCTAGTATAAGAGCCAGTAAGCTAGCACTGATCGAAAATATCGGTTAGTGTTAGTGATGCTATTGGAAGTGGTTCAGATTTATAGTTCATGTTTGTACTGTTGTATCTAACATTTTCATGCAGTTGGAGGGCAGACAGTATCTTGTATGCGCCATTGACATTCGTGGCAAGACACCAAACTTGTCTAAGTGTCGTGTACTACAGACGTTCTTAATACGAGGGAAGGATAAATAAGTGAAAGGTTTAAATGTCATGACAGAGAGCATCTTGATTAACAAAAATAAAGATCGCTCTCTGAACTTGGAACACGAAAAAGTCAATGTCAGTGTCTTCGAATTAATACTAAAGTGAGAAATCATTTGTGATCCCTCTTTAGTGCTTTGGTTATAAGGAACGACACCTATGTAACCCCCTACTGTCCGTAACTAGTTAGGAATCCATCCAATTGACTCCCTGTATCAATGAATAACTGCAAGCAAATTAATACATGTTCCCAGTAAACCAAACCTAAATGGATATCTACCGGTAGACAACGTGAATCTGCTTTCGAAAAGCAGAAACTGAACGGATTAGGCCTTTTCTTCGGAAGGTCTGATCAGGTGGCTAATTGAGTGCATGCAACACTCGGCAATTGATTAAGTACACAACAACCCTCAACTGAGTTTGCGTTTTACGTTCTTGATGTACAGTACCATGTCCAGGTCTCATTACATATTTAATCATTTTCAACGAAATTTTTGTTACATTTAGTTAACAATGACACAACAATAAAGTTAAGTCGGTGATACGCCATGACAAGATTTAAACTAAAGGTCAGTGTAATCTAAAGAAGTAAATTATTACTGACCTTTCTTGTCACTAAATTTTCTGTAAGCGGAGCGTTCCTTAGGTTAGGAAGTTTTGCTCGGGTAGTATGTCAAAAAGTAAGCAGTATATATAGATGACCTCTTGGTACGCATCACCGGATCGGCGCTTTTGGTTCAGCGGAGGTTACAAAATCCTATTTGATTTAGGCCTACAGTGTAAACTTCATTCGTACGTATTGTTGTAGAATATAAACCCTGATATCTGTTTGTTACAAAGAAACTCCCACACCAATAAAATTAATACACTGCCCTCGTTTCAACAGAGGCCTCTAAGATGTCCGAGTTGTGTAATAGCCGTGGATTCATTTTACGGTAACGTAGAGATGAAACAATTCACAGAGGGTATGCGGTAGATACTAGGTCTTAAAGTGCGGTGTATCAGGAAGTGTACCTAAAGAGGAAAAAATTATTGACTCTAGGTGATTGCCACCATACATTCTCTTTTTTATTCCTACACGTTAACATAATAGTACAAGAAGTGGATTGCAATACTTACAGTACTTGCACATTTTCTACGTCAACTTCCTTAATATGCAATAAAACTAAGACGTGATGAAGAATGAGGAAAAACTAAAACAAAAATTGGAGGATAGGAAAACGACGTGAACTGCAGTATTGCCACAAAAGGAAGTAATCCTTAGGTTGTAGTATTTATTAAGCGGCGAGAACTTCCCTTTGGGAAGAATTTGACATGTTACCCAAATGGTTTCTAACGACTGGGGTGAGACTGCTTCATTTAATGGGGGAATACTACAAATTACAGATCCCTCTAGACGACATTTGGCGTATGGTACCAGCAAACTCATCCAGCCAGGAGAGTACCCAGGTTTGGTTTTTTTTTTTGGTGTCTTTCTTTTTTGCGAGAGGACAAAATCGATTCACTGTCCCTGTTTTTGACCGCCGTTCTGGGAAGAAGTATTCGAACGAGGGGATTTCCCGTCCCAGTTCTTAAGCCAGGTTTTTAAATCAGGCAATCATCCACAAATAGAATTTCGTGGCATGAGGAGCGGTCTAAAGGAATGAGGCACCCAATATACTTTGCCAAAAAATGATCATGTTTACCCTTCTTAGTTGGGTAATCATGAATTTTAAATCATGAAAAAATTGTCTTTCTTTGACACCTGCACCCAAGAACCTGTAATAAGGAGCATTGGAGGGGACTAAGTGCAGGTAGGACTATTAGGGTTCCTACATAGAGAGAGTTGCGGCATGACCTGTTCAAAAAATTTCCAGTCACGTTACAGATGGATCCATTTTGCCGTCAACTACCAAATAGCTAGTTCGTCGCTTAATAATGCCGTAAGAGTATGATAGTAACAAGCAAATATATGGTAATGAACATCCCGTCTTTTGAGATGACATCTGCATACGGATTGCAAAATTTTACCCTTGTCATCCAAAATGGTCTCCACCAAATATAATAGATTTAAGTGGTCAATTAATCAAAAAAGTGTTACTGTGCTGATTAAGTTAAAAAATCAGGTGTTCCAAGGTTTCGTTGTTTGAAGACGTCAATCTACGTAAATATCATAGCCACATCCTTTGAATGTACATGTACATGGTGACATTTCGGTTAAGATCAGACTTACAATTTCTTAAGCAGTCAAATATCTGAAAGAGGCCCACATCAACGTTTTCTCTTTTTTTTTCCTTTTTTATTCATTCCTTCTTACTTTTCGACTGCAAACGAACTGGTTGAAACGGAAAGACCGCAACGAAAAAGTGGTTGTTTGCAGTGAAGGACATATGGGACACCGGAGGGATCTAATCAGATAAACCAACATAAATACATCTGTCTACATACATCAGTCAGCTAATCTAAACTATAGATGGTGATTTTTCACCACCTATTCAATCTGTAACGGCAGTGTTATTGCTGCTTTATTATGTATGCAGTTTTATCATCGCAGTCTTTGTTCGTACATCTCTTCATAAAATGGCATAGAGTACTCTATGCACTCCTTCAGTTCGTCCGTCAATTTCCACTCCGGTTTACAAGTACCCCGAGGTAACTTTGGTGGTACAAAGTGGGTCGACTCGACTGCCCGAGCCGTCCCGATCGTTTTGGAGCCTGTGAAAACGAACTGACTCGAGCCCCTCCACGACGAGTAAACGAGTTCCGGGTCGGCTTCCCATTTCAAGTAAGATTCCTTGAACGGGACGCCAAGTTTAGCGAAAAACTTCGGCAGAATTTCATGGGGCCTCCTTGCAAGATCGTCTCCGTCGATGATGATCACTTCTGCGTCAGTTTCGTTCTTCATTTTCTTCCAAAGATCCCGATGAATCTTGAAAAGATCCTTAACAGGCACATTTGGCAAAGCGTCTATCAAACTCGTCTCATCCCATGGTAGTTGCTCAAAGTCGACTTTATTCAAGGCAAAGTTTTTCAGTGAAGGGTAGACCTCCATCGGGTGCCTAATTAGAAACAAGTGTCGTGTTGGAACTTGAGGAAGGTATTCCAAGCGGTCGAAAATGGCACAGGATTGAGCCTTGATAAAGACGAATTGTTTGCCTGCTGGTGGATCAACTTCAAGTTGTTCTTTTACCCAAGGATACCTGTAAAATATATCACAGTTCATAAAAAGTTTCTACTATCTGGTATAGGTTACAAGGATATGCTGTATATCCAAAACAGTGAATTCGTTTAACAGGACAAAGAACGATATTTAGATGTAACATGTATTCCAAAGTATTTTGTACAATTTCCTTTGAGTATTAGAATATAAATTCTTTGGTAAATAAATGTCTTTTTCATTTACAAATTACCTGAAATGTTGCTACGTCACATTATGTGGCATGATGTACAGATCTTCTGAATATTCAAGATTTTTCTAAAAATGAAGCATTAGCTCAATGGAAGTACAACCAAATACACTGATTGCAACATGATTGCTCGAACACATGTCAAAGAGATGAAGACTGCATTGGCCCACTCCCACCACGTTTCAATTTACTGCCCTCTTCAATATGTACCATGTATGGTACGAACTACACTAGCAAAATTTGTTATGGCATTAGCTGCTACTCGTGTCACACCGCTGTCTATAATAATTCTCAATAATGGTTCTCATGTATTGTGAAGTCTCTAACCGTTTTACCTAAATTTATCTTGAGTCCAAACGTTTGGGTGTTTCTTGGCATTTTCAAGCTCCTCCTTCATTAGTTCAAGATATTCTGGCCTCGAAATGAGTTCTTTCATGTGTTCTTTCAATTTGTCAATGACTGGATCCCCTTTTCCCCACTCAGGGTTGTAGAATGTATCGTTCATAAGACACGCCATGTAGGGTTCATTCCACACTTCTGTGTTGTCTACAAAGGACATACACTTGGTGAAGACGGTGCTGTTTGTCCGAGGCACCATCCACATGAAGACCCGAGTAGGTCGTTGACGTTCCTTTTCGTCTGCCATGTTTACTGATGAACAAGAAAGGAAAGAGTTAAGTTTATTATAAGTGCACATGTGAAAGAAAGAGATAAGGTATTGCGTTAAACGTATAAACTAGATCAACTACACTGGTCAGATCGTGGAGTTGAGAAATTCGTGTTAAACTGGAAAGATGTTTCCTGCTGAGGTGACTTAATCGACCATGTGACAACATATTCATTGTCCTGAAGGGATATGTATTTCAGATGTCATCAAACAATGGGAATTAACCCGGTGTTAAACCCTTCCACATTTTATAACCATGTCTTTGCGCTGTGACTGGGTTCTTGCCGCATTCGTAAGTTGTCCATGCTGTACTCTTTTTTATCCACTCTGTGAACTAATTACAGAATACACCCATTCACAGACGGCATTTAGGAATTGTTTTTGATTATAGATAATCATGTGGATATGGATGTGCAAAGACATATGCACTGGGGTTTGGGTATGGACTGTAACACAGTGTGTGTGAATTTAGGCTCTATTCTTCTCTAATCATTTCTGCAGTAGTTACACTGTCTTCCTGTTTCTGTTTTTCTCCAATGTTTCGAGAAACTCAGGTACCTGCCAAAAGCATCCACTTCGAATTAACATTTATTCATAGTGTATGCTGTATCCTTCTGCTTCTAAGTAACAGTACTTAGCCATTTAAGTATTGCTTGATAAAAATGTCTTTTTTTATTTTCTGTTCTTTCAAAGGACTCCAAAACTCCGTTCAACGTTTCTGATAAAGTGCTTACATTTGATGAGGCTCTATTTCATAAGACTTACAAAAGAAGTACTGTTTTGCACAGATATATTTTTATACAACTAAATGGAAAATAAAAAGGGAGGTGGCCTTATTACTGCCGAATCATGATTCCAAATTGATGCTTTCCCTGGCAAAATTTACAAGTGGATGGGTTTAAAGGGACAAAACTTTGTTTCAAGATCAGTTTAAGGTGCAAAGTGGAGGTTTTTAAGACCATCATTTGAGTAACCTCGAACATTGCTTTCAAGTATCTTCATGTTAAGATATACTTTCATTGCTATGGAAACTGTGAATTTTATCCTAGGTGACTTTAGGAATGGGGAAATTAACTGTTTCACCCCTCTGAGGGAGTCTCTCGACCCTGTGTATTTCAGATATTTATTTCATTGGATACACCCTCGGACATCTTCATGCTGTAGCAAAGATTGGCTGTTATTAAAGATGGTTGTTATTGAAAGGCATTTTATGATTTCTGATTTATTTCAAGGTAATAATTTACTGTGAAAAAAAAATTACAGGAAGATAAGTATAGTTGCCCGAAAGATTCAACGTACGTTTTCTTCGCATTCTCACTTTAAGTGAGTGATAGACGTATGTGATATGTATATTATTTGTAGAAAACTGTATAGCTTATAGGGATCCTGCCTTAGCCTTCTTCTTGGGGGTATATATGCACCTCCAACAAATTTCCAAAAAGTTATCAATAATGTTTTTTTTCAATTTTATGGCAGACATTTCATTGATGCTAGTTTGGTGACGGGTTTCGTATAGAAACTCGTACACCATGATATTAGTGAAAGTACGATCTTAATGTGAGTTCTGTCACATGGAAGACACTCTCCCACAATGCGTGATCGTTGTGCACACGTAGGCCACCCCCCCCCCCCCCCTCTTTCCCGTGAAAAGATCCTGGATCCGTCTATAACTTAGTCTTTTTGGTTATCGATGTGACTTGTTGATATTGACCATTTCTACAATGGTTTAAACAACGATATTGGAGGAAGTCAGTTGATGTTAGGTTATTCAGCTATTTCAGGTTCCAAAGTCATGAAGTTCTGCATTTCTTTTTTTGGTGCAAATTTTACAGTTTTGACCTTGAATTTGAGAGGGTCATAATTCGATCTGGAGAGGGACGACAAAATGTACGGACCAGAGAATTGCTATTTAACTGCCGCAATTATAGTAGCCCGAATATAAACGAAGTTGTTTGTGGGTGTGCTGTCATTATTCAGGACGGTCATAGCTGACAAAAGTGGAAACACACTTAACTTACACATACGGGTATTTGTGCTGAATTGCTTTCGCAACGAAATTACAACACAAAGAAGTTGCAACGTGACGAACAACGTAAATGCTCTGGAAGACAACTTTCAATTGAAATAAGTTAAATGTTACGAAAATGAACCTGACTCCTTGTAGTAGTCACACACACTACGAAAACAAAATACTACTGTATGAAATCATCTCTTGTCTGATTAGACTTCGAACAGACATGACGGGAATCAACACATGTATATTGAATTATGTGCCTGTAGACTACAAGCAAAGGCTACACTGCATACACCTAACTCTCTGTGCACCGGGTGCACGCTTGCACTAATCAACGTGTTATCAAACTACAACGCGAGCGCTGTCCCGAATATATATGAAATCAAGCAACATTACATATATTATTCTAAACACTGTAGTACTATAATAAAATTGACAATAGCCTACATAAAAATCTTACTTTTAATTGTACTTCCAGTTTTAAACGCAATGTCAACAAACAGTCATAACAAAATTGTATTCGCACGAAGAACGGGCGAATAACCTCTGTTATTAGCACGATCCTAAGACCTAATCTTCAACCTAATCACTATCGCTGATTGACTAAAATTTCGTTGGCGATGATAATTATGTTCTATTCGCACGACTTTGATCGGAGAACAGACACTTCAAACAACAAAACGTACAGGTAGCCTACCACCATTAGATGATGAGTATTCCGGCTCCGGAAAGGTTCGGGAAATCGTTTGAAACGACACGAAGGCTATCTGTTTTTCACTTGGCTGTTAGACAGTACCAATATACCGATGAAATGCAGATGATGCGAAAATTATGACGATTGTAGATCGTTTTAAAAATGGTATCATTGAACATGTATGTAATACACGACCTGGCTGATACGCAGCCCTGTATTTTCACACTCATCGAGCCTGCTGCAGGTGACAATGATTTACGTTGTTGAAATGCAAACAAATAGCTTACAACTGAAAACTGACCCTGTCACGGTTTCACTGTAATAATTACATTCCGTAGTACCAAGTTCACGACTACAAAGCTACCATGACGACACCGATATTTTAACCAATCAGGTGAAACCCATAACCGCGTACTCGACACCCACCCTATTAATGGATTGTTCCACACGTATATTTGCATTGTCATACTTAACAAAAAAATATATTTGTACCGAGTCGCTCTGCACTGTGCGTAGACTTGTATGACATTATGTACTACTAGAGTACGAAGGTCTTTGGGGACTGCTAGCATTATCTCAAATTTTCTAGAGAATTGTACCATAAGTGCTTGCAAAAGTACACAACTTAGGTACTCTGTTGGTTATGTATAAAAAGGTGTGGAATAAGAGTGAGAAGAACATACCTGAATTGTAGAGATGCGCAATGCTCAAGAACAAATGCAAGAATGCCTGCAGAGAGTGTGGATGGTATTTCAGATCATTGGTTGCTAGTCTGAACTGTCAGAATTTGGATTACGCCCTACCTTGAATGGCTGCACCATTGTATATGGAGGTAATACATCCAAATACAAATAACGAATAATACACATAAAGTCTTGCATTTTATAAGGAGGATTATAGGGGCCTCCTAATTAACAAAACGAAAAGCCGTGATAACAATTTGAGAACGGTTTTCCTCTATCTTAGATTGCTGAAGCAACTGTTGCTACCAAGAAAGAATGAAACTGGTGATATCTCGATACTTTTTGTAAAATGCCCCTGATCTATACGGAAGTCTGTTTCGAGATTACAAATTTAGGCCTACCATGCATGATTCAAGTGTGTCGTGACCGTGGGACAATATAATCGAATAATTTTTTTTCTTGCATAAAACATTCACGCCACGACAAGAGTGGTTGTAACATAATGCTATAACCAGACATACTTTCCTTGGGTGAGGGTGTATCTTCTCGGTAGGGTATATACATGTATGACGTCATGTAAGGATTGCGTTACTATAGGGTTCTCTAACTTCAAATGGGTGACCTAAAAAGAGACGATGTCTTTACATATCACACAGGTTGTTACAATTCATCTACTTACAGAATGTCAACCTACTTTCAAATTATTTTAAAGTCTGCGTCGTCTATTTCCATTTTTTGTGTTTAATGTTTTACATGTTGCTTGATAAGAACAATATTTTACTGAATACGCCAAACTAGTGTACGCTTATGTGGAAATACAGATTGACAGATGGGAGAAAACCATTGTTTGAAATTTCTCTGTGACTGCTTTTACTACGGAGGTTTAGAGACGGCGCAGTCATAGGGCGACAAAGAAAAGAGACATAGCACGGGATACACACCACCAACCACCCCCATCCCCCTCCAGCCCGCCCCTCTACCACACATAAATGCCACATCCCTGCTAACTCGAGTTAAAATAAAACTGTACCAGAGAACCAGTTGGCTCTGCTCAGTGATTTTCCTTTTTTTTTCAAATTCTGCTCCTTTTTTCACAGAAAACTGAAGGTACGGGTAAGTTACTGTAGGCGAATTAAACTTAAGTTGATGTAAGTTTGGTTTACAATTGTAACGTACATGAAGCCTTTTGGTAACATGAGTCGATCAAGTAACGATAATTTTTCACACACACACACAAAAGAAAAAGGCAAAAATATTCAGACACACGTTTTACCCTTTCAAGAATTTTTCCATAGCCTATTTTGAATATCTTCGGCCAGTCAGACCAACAATACTACACAAAAAAGAACTATTTACACATTACACCCAGCAGTTACCATGAACACTATTACGATGAACGTAGTGGGTCACTGACATCACTTTCAAAGGACCTTTCGAAAGACCCACAACTGCACAACAGTAGTCAAGACAGTAAGTGTAAAAAAATGGTAAAGCTATAGATTTGCCAACGTTATTTTACAGAGGGAGTAAGAATATTAGCCTTATACTATTAAGTCAATATAAAACCTCCGGGTTTCCGTCTTCTGTATCATTTAAATAATATTTTACCCTTCTCAGTCTTATGTTAGTATCACAGTCAGAACATTTCACTGAGGTACTTTCACTAACGTGAAATTCAGTTTGTTATATTCACACCACTCATGTGACTGGGACATCGGTAATCGGTAATCCCTGGTTAATCGGCAATCGTTAATAATTACTGACTAGCTGCCGACTGACCGGACCGTGTTCATCGACTGGCTATCTGGTCAACCGCTTTTACATAAGGGGAAATTAATTAGAGTAAGAGGATATTTTAATCACGAAATCTTATCAAATTGTTCGAAAGTTAAAATTTATCAATTCTAGAGAAATATTCTTCTGCAAGTAACTTCATCACTTGGTGACATTGTAAATCTTTTGCGAATGAATCATTATTTGATGAGATAACAGTTTAGTCTCGTTCTAATCCAATCACTGTAATTTTTAATCTTCTGACAAGAGAAAATGCAAATCGCGAAACAACTGTATTGCGGGTTAAATTGTATAATTATCGGCATGAGACTAAAGGACTATATCTATAAAAACATTGCATTTGTAAAAGTATTCGTACGAAATGATGTGCCCCATTCTTAACGACTTAATAATCTTTGAATGAAAAGCAATTTCATAGCAACTCTTCGAAGAAAAACAGGAAAATCAACACACGATCCTCTGCGTATCAAGTGAAATAGCCCAAGAAGGGGGGTGGATATAAAGTTTCGTTTGTCCTTAAAGGCTGTATTGCATTATCCTAAGCTATATTTTTACCTCTCGGAAAGTAAAATTCTCAACTGGTTCTAAGTTACAGTACTCTTAGATTGACAGCAAATTCGAAAGATGCAGAGCATCTCGTATTACACAACGTACACATGATCCATTGTTTTGATTACACATGTGGAGGAATATAAGACTGAGGCTGAGGGAGGGTGAGGCTGAGGGGGGGGGACTAGAGGTAGGTGGTTGGGAGAATTGAAACTGTCTGGGGTGATGAGTTTTTGTCTTTAAAGCCTGATCCCAGAGTCCATGCAGTAACTAGGAGAGGTTCTAAGGTAGACAGGGAATATTATTGGCTGACTTGCTTAAAGGCAACGAATCGTCTCATGAATCGAGCGTCTCAGAGTTCGTTACGTCACTTCCTCGTCTGCACATTACAAATCAAATCAATGGCGTTGTTAATGACCGTTGGAATTGTACACACAAGCAACGTACGTGAAATAACTTGAACTAAGTTCAGACGCTCATGTGACTTACGAAACGATCTGTAGTCTTTCAGTGTGCCCCTTGCCGTACCGATACCGTCAGACTTAGCACTTGCAACCGTTTTATTGACTACTGGAAGTCCCTTTCAAATGTGCAAGTCTCTTTCTAGCTTTAAAACTTTGCTAAAATGTAAGTTTATAAGGGTCTATTTTTTTTTTTTTTTTTTTTTGAGGGGGTAGATAGGGCGATCGGTGTCTGCGCTAATACTTATACTTATTATTGCTATAACGTTTTTCTTGTTTCTTTTAATATTATTTTCATTATTTTGCTTCTAGGGAGTTCCCTATAAGCAAAATAAAAGTGCACCTCGTTAAGCTCACTAGAGTTTCTTGTATCACCTCCATTCACAACCCTCTATTTCTCATGTATAGTACATTTATGGCAATTCATCTGTAAATATTCTTTCGCAACATATTTTTGTTTTGTGAGTTATTCAAAGCAGAGTGGAAGAATCACTGTCTCCCTCGATAGAACGAAGCCAGTATTCGGTAATTACTGAGAGCTAAATGAGCCCAGCTCTCTTATCAAGAGCTCAAATCATAATTGTGGCATATAAGCACTGACAAAAAGGGTTTCTATTAAAACACAGGCACCGTGCAATTGACATTTATGTCATAATTTTGTCTGCTCTTTGTATGTGATTTCTGTCTTCTCATATCCTAAACGGCCTAGTTATCTTCCACTACTTTTCGTTTTAATTGTCTCTGCAGGAGTAGTTATTGGTTTGTGGAGATTCCTCGATGACATAGTTTAATGATGATCACTGCAGATCAAACCCACTGGATGGTACAACATCGCTTATTCTTGTCTACGCCCATGCATACTTATTGGTATAGAGAAGCCCCTCCAGGAATAATGTTTAAATTATTTCTTCCAGTCCAATAAATTCGAAGACTCATTTAAGTAAAATCGATAGCAGCCAGCTTAATGAAGAGAATACACATTGTATATGAAAGGGGATGTGTAAAGGGGACTGTCAACAAGATATAAAAGTGGCAAAATCGACAAAGATAATGGATTATATACTCATCTCTACTGTGTGCAAGGAAACGGAGAGGATTGTTAAGTCAGTGGATAAAACTGTCGACAAGAGGTATTACAGTTTGGGACATGTCATGACACATATAGAATATGGAAAGGTATTTCACTTAAATGTGCATTACGTACTAAATAGCTCTAATAATACTGCATACTGAATACTCCTTAACATGAGCACAGTAAAAAGGAGGCCTGTCTGCGCAGGTGCCGCAACGTAGAGTCTTGGCGCTGTCAACGGAGTAGAAGCATGATGCAAGTGGTGGTATGGAGCGCCAAAAGGGCAAAACGAATTCGTAGTAGCGTGATTTTAAGCGGTAGCGATGTGAAATGACTCAATAGCCATGCATGTTAATTAAAGTACATCCATGTAAAATGTAACAGTAGCGATGTAAAATAAAGCAGTAGCAGCGTGATTTGAAGTAGTAGCGGCCCGATTTGCAACGGTAGTAACCGTATTTCAAAACAGTAATCATGTAAAATGGAGTGATAGCGGAGTGATTTCAGTTGGCTCTCTTCCAGAACCGTATCGGCGTTTTCTGGATTTGAAATATGTACATTTTACATCGCTCTACTTCATTTCGGGTGGCTACTACCTCGTTTTACATGAACACTGTGTCATTTAACATCGCTTCTACTTCATTGTACGTCACTACCACTTAAAATCACGATGCTACTGATTCTTTTGGCGTTCCGTAGTGGTGACTTGTTGAAACGAGGAAAACTTAGGATTTTCTATGAGGACAACGATGCGAGCTGGTCTTTGGATGAAACTCCGTGCAATAAAACCCCGAGCAGTTAAATCTCGACATATTTCTTGCTTTGCAGTGATATATTATAGGTAAGCAATTTTCAATACTAAGAACGTATGAAATAAGGCAGAACCTATACGATGGATAAGGCATCCCCAGTCTAAACTTAACTGACCAAGCAAATGTAACTAACCCCAAAGATGGTGCAAAGGGCGAGACTCAGGGGTTTCATTTTAAAAAATATTGTTATTGCAAACACATCCTACCGAAGACATAGCATTTGTTTCTTCTAATTATCCCGCCACCGTTTAGGTAGCTGAACGACAGGCCTTTATAATGCCAAAATGTTGATACTTCCTTTGTTTACCGTTCATTAGTAATATCGTTAAACCGAGACGCATTGACCACAGGAGCATTAACATAAAGAAAAGTGAAAAGACAAGGACAAGATCCGTGTGTTCTATTGTGTCTCTTTGGTTTTAAATTATGCAACGTTTTTATTCTGCATTCATCAGACTATATTATACGTTCTTAACCGTTAATAACCTTTGGCTGTAAACGTGACCAAGTATAACGACGTGACATGAATAACTCTCTGCATTAAAAAAAAAAAAAAAGATTGAACGTCATTCCCTGTTCCCAACCTTCACCGTCATTTCTTTCGCTTCCATTTTCAGTACAGATCGTGGTATGCCCGTAATTAAAACTCACTGGTGTGAAGTCGTTCCTATCTGTAATCTACAGTTATCTGACGTCAAGTATTTCAGCCATAGAAAACTTGTTACTTTGTACAAGTTGGATATTGTGAGTAGGCTGACATAAACTGATAAGGTCATGTAACTGAGGATTACCAGCCGTCAACAGAGGTCGCTTACTGTATTGAAAATTGACAAATACACTGGTTGATTAACAGAGTTACTTTTAATTTGGACGTCAGATAAAATGCTGTGGAGGTAACCGACTGAAGTCCTATTGTATCGACCTCAGTTATGTTAACCAAGCGAGTCCGATACGGAAGGTTAGAGAAAAAAAAGGCATTCATACTTCGTATTTACGATTAATTAAAAAAATATGGATGGGGTGAAAATGGTATATGAGCTAAAAGTTAGAAATAATGTAGTAATATCATAATTCGATCGTTTAATTTAACGGGTAGACAAGGATGTGTATACCTTCTTACTTCGTTATTCTACCATGGTCAGAGAATGTTATGCCATAACAAGCAAAAGCATCAACAAGCAAAAGCATCCTGTTCACTTTTGTGACAACCATGGTCGTAAACTGTTATGTTTTCACAAGGTACGCTTGTTTGCTTCGTTGTCCTGCCATGGTCATTGAATGTTATCTAATAACATACAGAGTCATCCTGCTTACTTTTGTAGACGTACCATGGTCGTTGAATGAAGCAGAAGGGGGTTAAATCAGGGAGCTCCCTGGTTGAATGAAGTTATCTTCTTCAGTTTCACCCATCCTCTTTGCTTGAGTGTCTCTCCGTGAACACATTTCTTGGCCATTGCCTACTTTCGCACAACAATGTCGAAAACGTGGTGACGTTGTCGTGAAGTGTTTCAAATCATTTTCACATTGTCGGGAAGTAGGGATTTGGGGGGAGGCAAGGATTTAGGTTGCTAAGTTTGAAGTCAAATAGAAAATCTTTAAGGAGTTTACTGAACTGTGACTTGTTCAACAGGTTAGATTTAATAATAAAAGCTATCGTGTCGTAGCCCTCAACTTATTTATGGACCTGGACCTCAACTTATTTATGGACCTACTATCTAAACTCAATTATTCAACAAAGTATTCGACTTCTGATTTAGACAAAGTAATCACAAAGGTTTGGAAGTCAACTATATATTACGACGTCATCAGTAATACTATAAATGTAAGTGTGGCACAAATCAAAATCATTTAGAAACTTATTGAAGAGAAAACTCTTCGATCGTTCAGTTCCATCTCCATTATCCTTATACGTTACTTTCCGGTCCATCATCAGTTCTTCCCAAGTTCGGAGTCTCTCTTTATCTTCGCATTAGATTCTCCTCGGCGACAGGCCGTGTTCCTTCCGCTCAGTTTGGTTTTATTTTTGCCATTTTTTCCCCCGCCACTCCAGTCTTCTCATGTCATATCGTGTATTATACATTCATATCGAGTTCACCTTGGCTTCACCTACATCCCGTGCATCAGTCCTACCCGAGTCTGCTGTGTTCTTTTCAATTTTACTGTTTTCAATATTACATAAGTATATGGTACATGTGCTACACAACAGGATGAGTGGCAAGTAAATTTTTATGACCGACCACTTTTATTGTAATCTCTGGTGACTTCGCTCGGTAATAATTATATGAAGGAAAATCATCTATCATTGGTCGTATCGAATTACACATAAAGGTAACATAAATCTCCTGACAACATGAGACGTGAACAATGGAGACGCAGTGAGGTAAGTCTTCTCATCGCCGGGTGAATGACTGTGTTTATTGAATCTCGAAAAATTTATGTTTACGTTATGACGAGATTTTGACTTTCGAGACTGTAAACACCGGACGATTAAATTTCTCGACGCACTTCATAAAATCGTCGTCACACGCTATTCATTATTCTCACACTCTTTAATAACCGTCAACCAAAGGGGAGTGACAACTTAACTCGTCCACGTCCGTCTGATAGTTTGAAACCAGTTAGTGGAGAAGTGGAGAGACATTCTCGATTTGATACTTGTATTTACCGTCACTCCTTATTTGCAACCTCTCAACAACATCATATTTAACTGCGAAGAGAAACAAGTGAGGTGGAACGGCGTAAGGTGTATAGACGAAGTTTGAATAAACAAAAATGATAAATTGTCACTTATATCTATACGCCTATTTCCGTCAAACGTCACGTTCGATTAGCTTTCGTAACTATATGACCGCCTCCACCCACAATGAAGTTACCAGCTACCTTCACTCCACCTATACCAGCCGTCTCCATCACCACCAGTTGCCTTTTTCCGCATTACACACTTCGGCAACCTTTCTAATCAAGTGATAATACATTCTATAGTTCTGAAGAACATTTGCCGACAACTTTTTTTTAGGAAAGGATCAAGTGACTTTGGGTTCTACTTCGGGCGTAGACCCCTGTATCCAACTCGTCGTCTGCGGTTGCCCGCGTCTGTCAATTGTAGCTCAGCATAATTTGTTGGCATGCACTACCGTTCCTTCAACAACTCTAAGACTTCCCAATGTTTTGAAAGAAAATGATGGACGAAATCACTTTGGGGTGTTTTCCCATGTAAGATACAGCTAGACAACAATTTTTGTGAAATAAGTTCGCTCTTTTCTCATATCTTCAACATGTCAATCGTAAACTTGTGTTGCCAGTTGCCAGTTGTTGTTGTGTTGCCAGTTTCCATTTTGTCAGAGGATGACTGTTTATTGTCAGGGTTGAATAGTTTGCTCTATAAGGGCACCCTTAATGTAAATTAAACTCTTGATTGTTGCAGCTTTTCTTCATTAAAACCATTTTCACAGAAAATGTTTCGCTTAGAATACGCATTCTCTATCTGAGCTTGCCTTTTGACAGCAAACAGGTTTAGCTTTCACCTTCGTCTTCTTAATCAGAATTCTCGGGGGCAAAAAAAAAAGGTGATCGAGTAAATAGATGGCGCTATTCCATATACATTGTCTTAGATTGCACGATGGTTTTGTTTTAAGGACCGAAGAAAACTGCAAGTATCTGTAGACAAATTTTGAATGTTCTATAAACTCATAGAAATTCTCAGTTTGCATCTTAAGTGTCATTCCAGAATTAACCCTCTCCTCCTACATACAAACTAAGCTATGGCCGTCTACTAGAATCTCTCTTGCAAAACATTCATTATACTGTGTATCAAAAAAAGAGAAAATAAACGAACGAACGAACGAACGAACATGATAGGTCTTCTTAGTCTTTCCTACTGCCATATAAGACGGGATAACGTAAACTATATTAGATTTGCATGCACTTTTTTAAGTAGAAGAGGTGGACTCATAGTGATGAGCCCCGTGGCTTTTAGTTTTCGGAACGATGTCCTCACCCTTTTAGACAGCTTGCTAAAATGATAACCGATGTTATAATTATTATAGTCTTACTCTTAGATGCATACACCAGGATAGCTGCTCAAGGCACTGTACAACACTACATGTGTTCATTGGAACAAGGTACGCGCACTCCTCTGACAATCACCGATCGTATATGGCTGCCATTGATGGCAAAAACCTCTCATAGGTCCCCCAATTAACAACTACCATTTAGAAATAGTATCAGTACCCCGGCAATTTCCCTCGACTCTGTTTGTCTCTGGATGCAATGAAAACCAACTGCAGGATGCAATAGTCTGGGTTGCAATTACTCACACAGAGGGAGTATCTGGGAAGGCAAGGCTGTTACGTTTCACCTTTTGTTCATTTATATGAAACATTACACCCCGTTGGTCATTATGAAACTAGATCATGGAGCTCCATGACAAGATCAAAAAATACCTAGATTATCTCAACCTATAAATTGCATCATCTCTAGATGGCGTTATACGTGTGTTTCTAATGCGGCCTACTCCATAACCTTGCAGTATGGTCTGGGCCTACAAATGAGCAAACGTTCGAAACGCAGTATTAAAAGTGAACTTTGTCATATGTCGTTTCTAGTAGGGCTGATTGAAAGGGAAAGTTCTATGGTTCATGTATGCTTTTGTTGCAATCAGATCAAGCCTAGCCAATTCTGCCACTGGATATACTGAAAACGGTTATCGGTGACAAAACTAATTCCACACAAACTATGCCTTATCTTACACTACTAGCTGGCACTGGTCGGATTACTTTCGGTTTGACTAGTTAGTGCATAGTTCCGCCTCTAAAACGATAGGTGGAAAATCCTCACGCTAGTTTACAAAATGACACACCAAACCACAATTCTTACTACAACGTTAATCCAGTCACCACAAAGTGGATCCTATACTGCAGCAATGGCATGATCTCTTGATTCTTTTTCACTTTTAAGTGAGCTGAATTTGTTGAAGAATCTACCAAGATATAAAAATCATAATTTTTTTTTTTTCACGAGCTTCTGCCTTGGATAATCTCAAACTTCGTACAACTTCACTTAACAGCTAATTGCAAAAAAGTGACTTTTCATTTGCTCGAGATAGTGCTGTGGCACCCCACATACCTTTCATTTTTTGGTCCATTGAATGAACACGATGTATTTGTTATAGCTCTATTCAGCATTTGCACAGAATGCGCGTACAGATGTCCAGCATGCCGATGTTTGTAAAACAGTGATGATGCATGAATCGATGGTCCTGCGTAGAGGGACGAGTTATGTCCAACAGTGTCTCGTCCTCGCAAAAAATGTCTATCTGCGTTAGCGTACAGTGACGGTAATAGTAAGTTGCCAACTACGGAATCAGACCGTAGTAGTAACAGCAGTATGTCATACATTACCAGAAGGATTATCAAGTTTACCTCAGTTCGGCCACACATTTAGCATCAGTTATTACCAGCGGCCGTATGGATGAGATCAGAGTAAGGAATTTTTTATAACAACTTCCTGGTCAGAGTTAAAAAGTGTTAAAACCGAAAACCACAACCACCAAGTATTGCATTTCTGTTAAATGTTCTTTATGAACGTGTTTCATGTATCCATGTTAGCTCTAATTCGTTGAGGCATTGCTGCTTCAGACGGAGTTAGTTGATAGGAGAAATACAGTATTTTAAACTGTAACTTTCGATGAAATTGACTCCGCAATACACTTAATTTTACTTTCCATCTGAATTTAGGAAGTAGAAAGTTTGTGTGATGCGATCGTAAAAGTACACGTTTTGTAATTATGTAACTTAACTTACAATGCAATAATGGTGTGTGATGTATGGTCATAACATGTGCTTTCTGTAACAAGATAAATAGTCGATTTTGTATTTCATCTTATTGTTTCCAGGTTGTTCCTGTTATTTTGGTTGGAATAAACTTCGGCCACGTATCTGAAGTCGAAACCTTTTGAGTATTTTCCAATCAGTCGTCCAGACCAGCGATTTCTCTCAACCTGTTACAGGTATTGTAATAAAAAAAATCATACTCTGTTCTGCTCAAAAGAATCTGTCTGTTTGCAGTTGCCCAAAATTTTTGCCTTCAAAAAACCAATGAAAGAAAGAGATACTTTCATGCCGCCCTCTTTCTTGCTTGCCAGCCTCAGAGAGCATACAGCGCATATTAATAACCTTGTCAAACAAGAATTTCTCAGTTTCGTGAAAAGCAGTGAATGGAAAAATCTGAGACTGCATGAAGGACTTGCAAATGTACTTATTAATTAGGTGGATCTGTCTGATAAAATAAGACTCGTAGAAGTGTGAATTTGGTACAGTATATTTGATTCGCCTCTGAAAGTGCAGTGTGCGACATACCTATTTAGTACTGACCACATGCAGTCTATTACGATTAAATGAATGTTGTGTTGCTCAGTATTTCTGCAGTTGTAAACCTCTATTGTAAATTATAAGGTCACATTCGGCTCTTGACATAGTCATTTAATGTATCTTTTGTTTATCGTCGATAGCCAGGTTCAGATGAAGTGAATTTTTTTCTCTCTTTTCTGTTATCATTGCTGTCAAGTGCTTTTCAAGGTTCACTGAGAGGGGGAGACTAAGATGATGGGAATTATGGGATCCCCTCCCCAACCGGTCTCCCCCCCCCCCCTCACAATACTCGCGATTTTGCTCTCAAAGAGGATTTTGGATGCAAAATGGTGCAAAAATTAACTACTTGGAATTATTTCTCAATATATTTCTCTGTCAAGAGTACCATTATTTTTTGATACCCTCAAATGTAACTATTAATATATGTTACTGTGATAGAGACTTAGTCCTTAAGACTACTGAGTAATATGAGTTTGCTCAACGTTTGATCTCTCACACACATTTCAACCATGGGGATATAATCTTTCCTTCGACCCATTATGGTGGCTTACTCTACATATGTAATAAGAATATCTTACCACTGAAGAAATAGTCCTGTACAAGCAAGAAATGCACAATTTGTAACATTACCCCCCCCCCCCCCCCCCCGAAAAAAAAAGTTCAGTAGAAAGGAATTGGCTTTCACCATGTATGTGGAGAGGTTGATAAATTGGCATGGTGACGTCTGTGTGGGTTGGGATGAGCAAACTGAACACAGATGCGGAGAAATGGTACGTCGGGACAAGGATGATGAAAGTACTACTTTCGAGATGCAACATATAGCATGAACGAGTGGTATTGAATTGTAGTCTTACTGATTTGTGTTATCTCAGTGCGATTCTGCCATTGTAAATTTAGCAACACAACGGTTTGGTATCGAAACTTATAGGCTGTAACAACAACAAAAAATTAAAGACATGAACGAAGTGACAAATTAACGAAATTTTGTCATCGTCAAATAATATTTTATGTTTATTTACCTTTAGCAACAGCAGTAGTTATTATACAGAAGTGTTTGTGGATCAATAATTGACATGAACTGCCGGCCTAATATGATAACAACGTTGAAAAAAAATGGCGGTAGTTCCAATCTCAACTTTTTTACCTATCAATAAGCATTTAGTAACTAAACAAAGCAACAAATGCAAAAAAAGCCAAAAAAAAAAAACAACGGTATCGCACGAAATTGATCAACTAAATTCATATTACTGTTATGTAAGCCCCGACGTTTAGCGCACTAGCACCACTCACAACATACGATCTGCATGATTTTAGATCTTAGTAGTCAACACACATCTACTGAAGGACACGTTGCATATAGTCTAGGCGTTCACACAAAGACAACCAAGCGAGGACAAAAGCAGTGCAAGCTGATAAATGTCAGAGAGGCCATGTATAGAAAGGCAAATTAAGAGTGTACCCAAGTGAACACCAAATCAAATGATCTGAAAAGGCTTAGGTCAATGTAGCCTTACGTTTGCAAATTTGAATGGTTTAAAGAATAACTATAATCCAAGTTGTATGCTGTTGTGTATTGTATACCGGTTGATATTAATAATATCAAAAAGTGTATCGGTTTTGGAATTTCATGTTAACTTAATGACCAGAAAGAAAATTTCAAGCATCCATATCTGCATCTGAAAGTCCAGAAAAGGTGAAGGAAGATAAAAAAGATAACACCAAGTCATCACTGGAACTGGAAAGTGAACACAAAAAAAAAGCACTGAAGAAGTTGATAAAACACTCACTGGTTGACGGTGATTTGCAATATTATTGCAACTTGAAAGTGTTCGATGCAGTATAGTCTGATTGTAGATCCTTTTTGTTGAAATTTGCAAAGAGCTCTGTGGTCAAATCTTTACAGTGGCTATAAATGGTAGCACAATTTAAAGCACTTTAGATCCTCATCACTGTGATACAAGATACGAAAACTATACCAGCACATAACAGACAATGTCCAAGTCACATGTTGATCTATTTCTCCGTTGAAATGAAAGCAACATAAAATAATTTAAAAAAAACAATTATAATTGAAAGAACATGCAATTGCACAAGAAGGTCAAAGTCCATTTCGATTAATGGTCTCCAGAAAGCTTGTGCTCTTTTCCAAAAGTAAACGTCAAAGTATAGCAAAGAATTGTTTACCCCGACCTATCGGCGTTAGTTTTCCTGAAAAGTAGGTTAGACAGATACATATCAATATTTTGTTTGAATGATTCTGAACAGAAGAACAAGACCCAGGAGACACGGTGGATGCTATTTATTCCGAATTGTCCCATGACACCGTCACAATATAGCACCATTTACAAAACTGAACAATCGCAAGGGGATGTACACAAACTTGAAATGTATTTGAAAGGTTGAGGAAGACAAAACCTCTAGGCAGTGCTGAAATCACAAAAACTCTCAGGTAAATGTAGAAACATCTGCGAGGTTTACATTTAACGGTCCCCTTTCAATTTTAACAGCTTCTTCTGGTTGCTATTCCTTTGTGTCGGTATACATCCGTTCTCTGTTTTATTTTCTGCGGTATATATATATATATATATATATATATATATATATATATATATATATATATATATATATATATATATATATAATATAATATAAATATATATGTAATTGAATGACCATATAAAGGAATGACTAGCTTGAAATCTAACTAATTCATCAGTAAATAATTCAATTAATCTACATATTTGTAGGGTGTTATGTTTTGCTATTCCAGCTAATTCGTAACATGCATAATTTTCAAGCTGGAGGGATGCGTGATAGACAGACCATCATTTACCCAACCCCTTCCCCCATCTCGAATCCTATTTTGACAAAAAAAATTAGGCCAAAACGTATTTAAGCGACGTTAATTTGTGGAGGTAAAGCGTAAATAAACAGAACACTTGGGCTCGACAATGTCATTTCTGGTGATTAGAAAGAAGTTTTTAGCCAACGATCCCCCACTCATTACTGATTTCGGCCTCTCCCTGTGCATAACATCATGATTGCCGCTGTTGCATATCACCACTTTCTTAGTAGAGATAAAAAGAATTAAAATTTCAATCATTTCAATATTGTCCAATAGAGCCCATGAGTGTACACTGACATTGTTTAAGAGAACCTATGTCCTTTACAGCTCTAGGACAACTTCAAAATCAAGCCAGCGATTTTACAAATATCATAGTAGAGCTACCCTTGCTACCCTTAAGTTTTTGTTGTAATTTATTAGTAGAACAAATAATGGACACCAATAATTTCTTCCAAAATATGCAGTGTGCAAATAACATTAACTTCGTTGTAAAATTGAATATTAAATATAAACGCTCTACAAAGATTGGAGGAATATAATTTGTTACTGAAAGATTGTTAGTTTTACACAGAATAACGATTTGTTAATCTACGCACAAAATGGTAAATAATTTTAAAGGATTACATAGTACAATAAAGGAAATGGGTAAACATTTTTTTAAGGGTCCAAAACCTGTGTCAGTGTTTGACACACGTGTGCGGTCCCTGCATTCACGTAGTAAAATAATTGTATAATATCTCTTTATGATACATTATAGATAATCAGGATTGGTTCGTTAGGTCAGGAACGCTCGTTTGATTTTTAAGAGTACAAATGAGAACCTATAACGTTGCTTCACAGAAAGGCTGTCTCTCGTTTCTACTTCATGTGCGTCGAACCCTACATTGACATAAAACAAAATTGTCAATGTAGAATTCGACGCACTGGGCATTAGGTACGCTGGATCAACGTACATAAAGTACGAGAGACTCTCTACTTATTGGCGCCGGTTCAAAATTTACCCACAATGCAGTTATTGTGGTTATAGGACAACATTAGGCATTCGATGTCTCTAAAATTGCTGCAGAGTTGATTGTCAGCAATGACCAAGGGATGTTGCCACTAAAATTAACCCTGTTACACTGGGGAAAGTTTAACACATCTATGTAAAGAGTATTCTACTTATGGTAAAGATTTATGGTTAAGTTTTAAAGACCGTACATAAGACCTCCTCAGAGTTCATACCTGCCATAAGATCCAAAGACGATGCAATGGCCCCAGACTTTGATCTACTACCCCATGCCTTTAATTGGTTAACTACCAAAGGCGTCTGATACATGGCTACCACTTACGTGTGACAGACTATGATACCGTTACACCAGTCTCCAAAGACATCGTTTCATTTCATTCCTTATTTTCGACATTGCTTCCATTGCAGTCCATCCCGCACCAGTAACTAGCAATGCACTTTACCTCGGTACTTGTAAGTTCACATTTGGTAATTAGTGTTAATTTACGTTGATGATTAACAATTCATTCTACCTTGGCAGTTGGTAGTTTTCTAGCTAGCGATCACTTTTGGGTTGGAAGCAGTTCTATTTTCGTCGTCGATGGCTAGCACTTCACGTTGACTTGGTTACTAGCAGTTTATTTCAGCCTCATGAAAAACCGTTTATTTTTACCTCGGTGTGAGACCGTCCGGTAACTCTGTGACGGCGTCAAGTTCAATAGTGTGAATGCTGCCGTTTCCCACACGGTGCTTGCCATTTGCTCGGGGTGTGTTTGGGGAGGCGGCCCCTTGCTCGACGTCTTCGTTTGCTCTAGCCTCTGCCAAATTCTTCTTGTAAGATTTCGAGCTTTCGGAGATGACGACGAAGAGCCGATAAAATTGGAGAACCAAAAGGAGAGCATTCTTGCAAGTGAAGAAGAACATGGATTGGTCTACGATACTGAAGGCTATGATGAGATACAGCCGCATTCCAAGGAATGGCCCGTCCTGCAGTAAGACGCTGGTAAGCAAGGCCCACACCTCTGTACCACATAAGAGGATTGCTAATGTTCGACTGATGGAAAAGAGAAAAGGAAAATTCAATGGGCTTTCACCGGTAAACTACTCTCATTGATATTCATTTTAGCTGTTGTTATCACGTCTGATTTCACAGGATGCTACAAAAGTGAAGATTTCTCATCCTTTTAATAACTAAAGAGGAACATAGCTTAGACACTCTGAAAAAAAGGTCTAAACCAGTTGAAATAATCCTTGTTGGATATTTTTGGGATATAACCTTAGTTTTCCAACAAATGTAAATTTGAAGCAAACTGATGAGATGTCATAGGCAGTTCCACACTACCGAGATAATGCTTAGCATTGTTCCACACTATCGAGATAATGCTTTTTAATTTTCTTATAGTTTCACATGGCTGAAATAGCATTTTATGTGTTCTGCACTGCCGAAATATTTCTTTGCACTTAAACATTTCCTTATTTATTGTTTTCACATTGAAGTAGATCCACCGCTAGTTTAGAAATAGATTTTAAAGATTCTGGAATGTGATAATCCGAAAGTGGAATTCGAAGTGGAAAGCGAGATACGAGTGTTCCTGCCTCCGACAATTGTTTACTTATGTTAAATTTCTGCGGTAAATCTCCAACATCTTTACGCCTAATCTGGTGTTCCAGTCCGTCCTGAGACGAAAGGAAGTTGTAAGTTAGGTCGCTTGAACACTGAACATTTTGAACGAAATTTCTTGAAATATCAACCTGGATATTTTCGGAGAACTGAGGTGTTTGTTTCCCTATGTCCCCTAGTTACATAATAGAAGGGATGATTTCAGCTGGTAACATTGCAATGGTGAGGAAATGAACAGCGTTCATTCAGACATGAAAGTGTGACTTTGTTTATGAGTTTGTTAATGAAATATTCACATCTCAGTTTTTGTACATAACAAACATAGATTGTGAGTGTACTTAAAGTTCGTGTGACACGCATTACAGAAAAGAGCTGGCTTCATGTAGTAATTTGCAGAGTGAAACCCCGAATAAAATATGAACTTTCGTTAATTTCCATTACCGTTTTTGACATATGACTATTCAAAGTTGGATGAAAATGAAAAACAAATGACCTAGTGTTGCACACAGTGCCAGTATTTCTTCTGTTAGATCTATATATCTTGCCCCTCGGTTACTGTTACCCAATTACTGGGTTTAACATTGATAAAATAACATCCATATTTCGGACGAAAATAAAATCCCCTGGACATATAAATTTTCAGTTGTCTTGATATAAAGGTTAAGTAAACAGAGGATAACACAAGGAATATCATAGGAGTCCATCTCTTGACTTAACAAATTTGCATACTCGGTCAGTGACTCAGTGCTCATTCATATAGGTGTGAGACAGGAATTAGCCTGTAAATTGTAAATATTTGATAGATTTTGATGGAGATTGTGGCCATTTTAACTATTTTTAATGATTAATACACACAATACTCCAAAATGTCATTTTCATGTCACACGACCTTTAAAACGAGTCGTTGGCGCCTAGTGTACAGCAATGACATCATGCCTGTTTATGTGGAGATTGCCTTTGATGGTATTCAAAATGTCTGATTATGAATGCCTCGAGTCTGAAAGGAAAACGTTGGAATTAAGTTCAAAATTCATCAAAATGCCTTTACTGTCTTTTGATCATTTCCTTTTTTTGTGATTAGATGTAATGCCTTGGGGCATCTATTTTAGATTTTTCATTACCTTATGTCGTCACGGCATTCATAGAAGACCTTACCAAATGAACTTCATACTTATGTGTAATAAACAGGCTGAGTGTTGCGTTATTGCACTCTGTGCGAGGTTCTTAGATTTCTGGTTTTTTTTTTATTACTTATTACCATTCTTTGACTTTATTAATGAACAAGTTCATTTTTTCAGATATTTTGATTCTGTTATTGATCTCATACGGTTACAGAAATATTGTATTACCATCATTCTGTTTGTAACAACTTCTAACGAAATACAACAATGAGAAAGATACACACTCTTACAAGCAATATTGATTTTTGTTTCACACTATGTAAACTAGGACAATTTCTTTTCGTTGCCTAAACTTACTCGGTTATCAAACTACAGGGTCTTGAAAACTGTCAGGTCAAAATAACTTAAAATTTCACTACTACTACTTTCCAAACTACGTGAGCGATATTAAAACTGCATAAGAATATTTTTGACACAAGCATCTGTTTGTCTTTACGCTGTTGCTTTACATTGTCCAAGGGTGAGAGTAAAAAAAAAAAGACATCTTATACGATAGAGGAACAGTTGATGATGTAAAATTGACAAGTGTATACACAGCTTGCCCGTAGTCACCGAAAACTGTGGTATCAATAAATTTATTCCAAAAAGGGTTTAAGTTTGTGTGATAATTTTGGAAGATGCAATTATCGACAGGAACGCTCGGTGAAGAGGACAGGACCTCTTTGAACGAACTTAATGATAAACGTGTTCATCTAAAACACCTCACTTTTTTATTTTTTCACTTTTTACTACTGATATATTTAGAACTTGTTACTTTTGTATTTCTTTATTGGTATTTTCGGCTGTTTCGAGGGTTTTGAACCAAGTCGCAGACGCATACAATTACGTCGTGTCCAAATTGGTGTTATCCCGAATAATTTGACTAATTTCAAAGCATGTTTCTAAATAACAATGTGTGTATTTTATATACATCAAAGAGTCATTAATTGATAATTGCCAAGATGCTAGCACGGGTGTTTGACAGACTTTGACCGTTAAAATTATCGCATTTTCTACTTCACTAGAGATTAAAAGCTGAAATATGTGTTTCTTTCCTATTTATTCATCCTTCTCTCCCTTAATGGAGATGTTGACTTCCTTTGACTTGTGAGATGGGGTAGCCGGCCTCCATGAGAGTCTTACCATACAGAATGTAGAACACAATTTTTCAGACCACAAAACTGACTGACTGAATAATTTCATAATACTTACAACTATAGGCAATGAAGAAGCATACTGATTACCTCGTTTTGTGTTTTCATGTTAACAGAGATCACCTTTAAAACTACTCTCAACCAGTCACTGAGTTGAAATATTCCATGTTACAATAAGCCAATTGTTGTTCAAGCTGTATACCAAAGCAGGGAGACACGATACTCTCTCAAGGTGTTTGCATGAAAGATGCGCAAGAAGTAGGAAAGCAGTGCAGGCTGGATTGTGAACTTGCGCGTAGTCACGGTCGCTATCATATGTGGCAGTTCGTAATCCAACAAGTTTCCTATTTAAAGAGTCCTAGTCACATTTATTTGTCATACGTCATCGAAAGCATCCATAAATTGTTGTTCGGCACAATTCTATTTGATAAAACTTCATTTCTCTGCCCACGGCAATACTTACCTGAATGAAGCCTGATTAAAGCATAGTCATGTCCACCACAAACTTAGTTAGGAAATGTAGTGAGGAAGTACAAGGTTTTCTTCGTGTGAATTCGTCTCGCAGTTACGTCCTGATGTCATCAATTAGTTTTAGAGAGAGAGATACCTTGAACAAGTAAAGCCAATCAGTGGCGGGATGGCTGGCTCAGCCGAGGGTACGTCACACAGCAGTGGGTTTTTTTTTTTGTTTTTTTTTGTTTTTTTTGGTGGGTTGTTTGGTTGTGAAGCACCTATGAAGCCTGGGAAAGACGATGTTCTGCTATCAAGGGGACACTTTGAATCAAACATTTCTGGTACGCACGGAGCCAACGAATTGAGGCGCTTCTCTAAGATAGTCTTCCCGTAATTCTTACCAGCATGTAAGTGATGATAGGCTCCATTAAAGGACCCCCCCCCCCTCGGGAGATTCACCGTCACTGGAAATAATGTTGTCTTGCGGACAATACATTAGATACTAACATAAAATGAAATCTTGCAACTTACTTGTGACTTCGTGTGAATTGCTGTACCCTTGACCTTCTCCTTTCCGCTCTGGCTCTTTCGTCTGTCGCGCTCCTCTGGACTCGTCCAAACGCTCTCCTCTTTGGACCTTTCGTTGCTGTCAGCCCCAGGGTAAATTGTAGTAGGCTCCAACTCCAGACACTCAAAATGGCGATAAAAATGTTACGATGGCACGCTATTTCTTCAATGTTTAGAGTTTCGAGAGAGAATTCTAACATGTCCGCTGCCATCCCAATGTAAACCAATAGTAGTTGAGACAGTTGGTCACGTGAAAGTTGTCCCCGCGGCATCATCCAACGGCCTAAAATAAGCACCATCATGAGCGTTTGTTGGAGGCCCGTCGAATAAAAGCTCTGAAGGTTGTAAACTTCCTGTGAATGATGAAATCAAAGTAGAATGAACCATTAAATAGTTTCATCGATTCCCTAAAACCCATAATGCTTTCTACTCATCCCATATTCACTTTTTCTCTCATTACTTTTTTCCTCTCCTAAGTCCCGTCCTTCAACACCTCAGAACTAAAAGGGAAATATGGCGTTAGAATACACCAACATGACATACAAAAGAAATAGCTTTAATCATTGTTAAACCATTCAGTCTCATCAATAAACATCTGCCAAAGCTTCATCTCCTCAAAACATTATGCATGTGATGAGTAACGGAAGATGCATCATTTGAATTTTGAAAAGTTTGTGTGAACAAATTAGTGTTGAGCAACAAAGAACTGAGTTTCTATATGTGAGAAACTTATTTCTTGAAAGGAAGGCCACAGTACTTCCTTATTTTGAATATTCTATTATTCTGCGTCCACAAACATTGGTTTTAAAAGCATGGATGTTTCCTGTAAAACAAACACCCTATTTCTCTTTAAGGGTTGACGAAAGTGGCATCTTTCGGAACTATTTCTGTCTGTAGTCTAAATAGCGAAAAAGCATGATCAGGGTACGACAAAAGTATGTGGTTACCGATATCCTCACAGTAGCAAGGGGCTCCTAGTAAAGGAAACTATTAGGACGGCGCTTGTTGTGTAATGGTGGTATTGTATTACCGATATATATGTGTGTGTTTCTACTTTAGTTTTAGTGTACCGTAGTTGATGATGTCAGAAGCATGGAAACAGCCAGAGGAATGTCCAATCTTGTTCGAGATTATACAGTAAGTTGTCATTGGCGATCATGCCTGATCCTGGTTTACACTATTTTGCATTTTGCAAGTGTGGTACAAAATCCCACTACGAATATGCATAACGACCTCCATTTTAAACCCCATGTACTGATAAAAAAATCCCCCAAGGTTCAAACTTCCTCCAATACCAGTTCATCTCAGTCCAGGTAATTGAATGAATTATAGGGTGTGGACCATAGTACATGAGGGAAACCTCCCACTTATTGTGTGGAAAAGGACATCTTTAGTAAGTGCCCCTCCTCCGCCCTCACCATTTTTTGTCTAAAAAAAAATGATGAAAAATTAAAACTCTGATACATTTTGTGTGTGAATAATACAACATAGATTACGAGTTTCCCTTTTCCCTCTTCCGCCCTTCACATTTTTGGAGATGGATCCACGCTCTTGGAATTAATCGGCTAAATTTCTGTCGCATATCATAATTTCTTTGAAAACTGCTGAATTTTTCACGTGGATATATTACATAACAATTTCTATCACAAAGACACTGCAGGGACTTTTAAATGTTTTTTTTTTCAATTACGTGTTGTCCTTCTGTTTAACTTAACATTTGTATGCATGCGGTACCGTTTGAAAAAGTTATTTTTGAGGGCGGCATTCTATCTGGTTATTCGTATTCTTCTAGTGAAGTCCCAACGTCTTATTTCTCAAACTAAAGATTGATCCTTCTTCTTTGATATCCTCCAACTACATGGAAAATTTTACCAGCATTATTGGGTTTTCCGTCCATGGTAGTAGCATTGAATCATTGACAATCTGTAAACTATTCGTAATCATAAAATCTCGTACACTTCTATTATACTCCCCCACTTCTTTTCTTCCTACATTTCCTTTTATTTTTGTTTTTAATCATAGCTCAAATAGCGCCATTTTTCTCTGAATATCTCATTGTAAATTTAATTTCAATCAGTCGCCTTGTATATGTACGGATGTCCTTTCTGTGGACGTAGATGATACTCTCAAAATCAAATTTAACTTGAAAGCCGAGTGTGTTTGACAACCGCTTCAACATGTCGTCTCTTGCCGTTCATCAAATATTGGATTGCGATAAAATCAGCCAAATCAGCCCTGTTCTTGAACTCTTCTATGCCAGAACGTATTTGTTTAATAACATACCATGGAGTAATTATTTTCCCAGAACTTTACCTTATAAGGAGAATCTGAAATGATGATCTTTTCCTTCGGTCACACTGCCTTTTTTCTGTTCGTACATGATTAAGCAAGCATTGCAACATTTTATACAGCTGGCCTGGTCTATTCAACGCGATAATGATAACGATAAGTTGATGTAAGCATTGATGTTGCACTGGTACCAGAGAGGTCTCC
Organism: Stichopus chloronotus; assembly: GCA_021234535.1. NCBI lineage: Eukaryota > Metazoa > Echinodermata > Holothuroidea > Aspidochirotida > Stichopodidae > Stichopus > Stichopus chloronotus. Next base: position 23,055,415 of record CM037843.1, read on the forward strand.
CTTGACCTCCCTGCTGGTATATGTACTTAACAAAAATCTCATATATAGTGCATTAAAACGATAGTATGGTGTACAACAGGTAATGTACTTATGTAGGCCTATATTTAAAGGGAAATAAGGCATTTGTTTCAAACAAACATATTTTCGAAACCAATGTTTGTGGACATAGAATGTTAGGTTATTCAAAATAAGGAAAGACAGTAGCCTTTTTTTCAAGAAGTTAGTTTCTCATAGATAGAAATTCACTTATTTGTTGCTCAACGATAATTTGTTCACCCAAACTTTTCAAACTACAAATGATGCATTTTCCGTTACTCAACGCGTGCATAATGTTTTGAGGAGATGAAGCTTTTGCAGATTTTTATTGATGAGACTGAATGGTTTGACCATGATTAAGGCTATTTTCTTTGTATGCCATGTTAGTTTTTTCTAAACGCCTTATTTCCCTTTAAATACTACAATCGATACACGTACAAAGAACGCAACGGTACGTCTGGAGTGTGGATTTGTGGAGAGGAAGGGGTGAGGACAGGAGCAAGTAGAAGTTGTTTCAAGTGAGCAATTTGACGGAAATTTGATAACATCATGTTTGCAGTCGTATACAGGCATATAGAGAGATCGATCACCCTCACCCCTTTTCTGCTAATCGACCCCACATCTTCCAAAAGGAAGCAACTCGAAATCTGCTGTAGGTATACAAGTTTCAGTGCGAATTATTCTGTAGATAGTACACACAGGCCCATGTATAACCCTATCTGGTAGAAAGAAAATGTAATGAATGCAGTAGTTTGTTAGGGTTTTACTCTAAGCAGACTTGCCAAGCCCATTTTGACCGGCTTTCTTTCCTCCTTAATTCTGAGCTAAACTATGAAAAGTGAGGCAAAAATTTAACAACTTCATTATCTGACGTCTGCAGTTGTTCTTTGATCATTGTTAAAGAATATAGGATTTCATACACACGAACACTACATAATACCAAAAAGTAAAGATAGTATCCCCCATTACAATATCACTTACCAGAGATGAGAATTGTGTCATTGCAAAAAAGCCAGCGGTTTTGCATGTAAAAAAGAATCTTCCATCTTGTTGTGAACTTTATCATGTGAACATATTGTAACCGTGAATGCAGTTCCATCCACTCGGTAAGTCACATAAGGAGACAAGTTTGCTAAATGTTTTCAGTTATGGATTGCAACTGATGTGCATCCCATGCCATCCTTCCCATCTACCCCATCCCCCCCCCCCTTCCTTCACCGTTGAAATACATTTCTGTGTCCTGTTGACGTGTCTTTATTCTCACTAAAATGTTTCATTTTCATAAACTGATTAACTGTTATTTACTCTGCCAGCTCTCTTTGGTGTCGAGTTTTTAAATAGCTTTTCTGGTACTTTTATCGCCTGCATTTTGCAAGTGTTCGTTATTGCAGGTCCTAAATGTCAGTCCATTGTTATAAACCATACACCAGCACTAGCTGAGATATATAACCAACGCACATTGCAATTAACCGTGTTTATGGATTAAACGTGCAGTGTACTTTCAAGTACAAATTGATGCAAAACCTGACGTCAGGAGAATTTTTTTCATGGTTAAAAAATCTTTTATATATAAATACCACCTTGTTCCAAAAGGAATTCACTGGTTAGGCTAATGCAGTTTTATCTCCATTAGGCTGGTTTATGCAGACAAGACGGTCATCAGAAATGTAACAAAATAAATTCGGACCACCATTCCCTGTAGTTTCCTTCCACTCCGATATATCCACATTTTTGGGAGTAAACAAAACGACTAACAGAAATCTCTATCATGCCAGAAGCATAGGAAAGGGAATCATTCTGAGTATACATTATTTGCCTTTAGTATCCATCACAGCCATGTATTTTACACATTCAAGTCGAACGTGTTTCCCATGCATGCTTTTGACATTAATACTTAGATGGAAAATGCATCCATACGGTTCAGTGAAACCCTCTCCTATATCGATGGTCGTTCATTGTGGGGCTCTTGGAAACGAACAAACTATACGGGCCCCATTGCAATTACGTATTTTGCCGTGGATTCTTGATTTATTAAATTTAATACCAGTTACTTCACTACGTTAGTAATAGTTCCTATGCACTAAGATTTTCAAAGACATCTATAAAAGATGCCCCCCCCCCCAACACATACACACGCACTCCTCCATCCGACATTTAAAAATGATATATTTATGTTGTATTACCATCTGATAGGATTCCACGTGAAACACTTTAAAATAAGCCTGTTATAATATACAAGAAATTCCATCTCCAGGCCCCTCCCTCCCCACCTTAGAATTATCCGTCTGCCTTCCGGTATCCATTGTAAGAGAGACATTTGGCTTTAACCACACGTGTGGCTTAAGTCAAATTGTATACGACCTTGAAACATTGGTGAGCAGTATCGAATGTAAACAAACTGGGCACTATTACGTGAAGCTTTGTAAATTGGATGACCTTTAAATCATCAACTTTTGACAATGATCTTATTTTCTTTTCTTCTTAAAAACATTTTCTCAAGATGTCCCCCATATATAACCTTGAAGTTTGTCCTTCACGTGAAATGTCCGTATAAAGAAAAAAAAATCTTCTCTATTTCGTTCTTTTCCAAGTATCGTTGGGTTTCTTTCTTCTTTTTCTTTTAGTCACTGAGTTATTTTGAACATAAGTTAAGTTCATATGAATTAGATGTAGATACAGTCAAAATAAAAAACCCTAACGTCAACTAATTTAACACAGTTGGCAAAAATGTAAACCGAGGGAAAACTTACAGCTAATTTTTAATTAAATTGAACTGAGTAACCGTTTTGAATTTTGATAACCTTCTCCCTGGAATTTCAAACAAGTAAAAAACACAATTCCAAAAATAACTTAGCAGAAGTATGAAAAAATGGAAAAAAAAAAAAACTGTTGGGTTTACTCCGAAATTCAAGGTTAGAAAGAAGAGTGTATGTTTTACTTATGTGTTGATATTACCTCTTGTTGGCCCATACTTGACTGTAAATCTTGCAGTGTTTTATTTGCGAAGCAGGCGTAAGTTTCGAAGTCTTGCGACGATATGCTGACAGGACAGATGATGTCCGTACCCAGAGATTGCTGGAGGTTTATTCTGTAGTAAAGTTGTTCCAACTCGAGAAGCCAAATCACCGGCACCACGATGGACAAATAGATGAAAGCAGAGGGCACGAACCTGGCCGTGAAGGAAGAAAAAAAATAACGAATATAAATATGAGAGTAGAGGTACTCTTTATCAAATTAGGTTAAAAAAAAAATGTCATTGGCTGCTTGGATTTCGATCCAACGAGGTATTAAATGGGACACTTTTTGTGTTATTTCGTGTCACGTCAGACAACTGTCGATTTCGCATTGTAAAGGGCAAAAACAGCTCTGCCTTCAACATTTGCCGTAACTGGTGCACGTACGGTCGGAGAATTTGTTCGTTGTAAATCTAACTACATCTTTAGAGTACTGAATGCAAACGGTTGATTTTTTTTTTTCTTTTAGATTCAGATAACCTGATGATATTTAGGGAAAACTGCGCTCCAATGTTCAGCTGTTTGCGAGTTACATTTTCCTTAAATTTTCGTTGGATTTGTATTATACGAGATTTCATGAAAATGCGTTTTGCCTAGCGGGGTTTGAGCTTACTCGTCGTTACATGACGTCATTCTGGTCTATTTCAATGGGTACCCCTCATCACCTACCCATTAATTGCCCCCACTCCCCGTACTTGAAACAGATTTTTTTCTCGACCGTTCCACATTTATCTCTAATCGAGAGGGAAGAAACCTTTGATTATCTGCTGCTATCAGTATGCTGTTTAGACAACGTCATTACGTGTTTTTTTCAAGGCCTATACCTACACGGTTATCGTAGCCTAGGCTCACTAGACTTACTTCGATCAAAGAATTGGCCCACACGATGACACAGGAGATACGATGCAAAGTGAAGGACTTCGAACGTGACTAATTTTTCAACTTCAGACTAACTGATCGGCAATGACTTTCAGAGGTGATTTTGCAATGAAAAGATATAAATTTGACAAAAACAAACACCCTTGACAAGCTATATACCACCGTCGGTATATATTATGATATAATAATATGTCAAGGTAAACTTCACACCTGAAAGGCATAATTTTGACAACAGATATTAGGCAACGACTTTTCTTTCAGAATTATCTTGAAAATTGGTAAGATAAATAGCGAAGGCATGTGTTTTGTGGGTCTAGGTTCCTATACGCTAAGTTTCTATACGCATATATTGTCAAGCAACTTTGCCTGTCACGTTAGACTTTACCTTTAGTGCCAAATTTCTAGTAAATTGGCACTTGAAGACAATAGGCCTACTGCTAAAGCAACACAGTTTTCAGTAAAATTAATCCCATCTATACCATTCACCGTTGTCTAATTTTTCAGGAAACTAACCTAACCTACAATTTCATTTTGCTTTTCAAAGTGCAATTAAAATTGATCACAATGTTCTCGCTTTTGCTTAGCTAAATAAAGGTTTAATAGGTTTTTTTAGACTCAAAAAAAGAATTTGCTTTTTTTTTTACTTTTTCTAGTCTGTATTCTTCCAAATAGAAGTTAATAGAGGTAATAGACATTTTTGGCAACTTCTGCCTAGCCACTACCTGAGTCATTCCACACATTAACTGAATGAAGATGTGTCAACCATGTGTCATGTTTGAACGGTCTAGTATCGTCAGAATCTTGGTTTGTCCTTAGAGCCTTTCCTTTTTCTCGTTGACAAAGCAACGTTTATTACAGTATCAGCCCTTTGGTTGGCTGAAAAAGTGCAACCAACCCCGTCAGGCTCTCAGTGAGTAAATTTGAATGGCCCATTAAAAACGTAATTTTTTAGTTGAAAAAAAAAAACAAGTCTATTTTTCCAAGTTCTCTCAAATGGGCAACATCGACGATATTCGTCAATACTATCCGACTAATGATTAAGTAAGTGTTCTGTAATACGTTCAGCACATCCCCTTTTCATCACCTCGTGGTAATTTTACCTCCTTTGAGCATTACGCAGTAGCAACTTGATATAAAATAACTTTGTATCCGTGAGCCCTTTTTGACGCCTTGGCAGGGGATACTAGTTGCCATAGCCATGGCGATGGGCAAAATTATGTAATTGAGAGAGGCAGATGGTTAACTTTGTTGCATAGTTTAAAGAGATCAATTCATCATGGTACACGCGTCGAATAGCTCAAAAGAGTTGGTAAACATTTAAGTACGATGTAATAATTGTAATGCATGCAGACCTATAATTAGGTTGGATATGCATGGTAATTGAACAAAGACAATAATGTATGTGTAGAGAGATGGCAACGATTCCATAAATGTTACATAAATCCCCCTACAAAGAACGCCCACAGCACATAATGGTCGTATTTGCCATTAGGAAAAGTCATTGCAACTAAGCATCTGTAATGGTATTTCCAGAAATTTGTCAATGAGGGGCTAAGTGTTTGGAACACTATCTATTCTAGGCTTAGCGCCACCACATGGATGACGCAGAGCATACAACAAAAATTGGGTTTAAACTTAAAGTACCTTCTAGATTGCTCGAAATGGCACTTCCCATGTCTCTTAATTAAGCCGAAACTCTAGAGGACGGAAAATAGGGGATTTACTAGTGATATCAATACCACAAATACACCGAAGGTGGGTAGGATACGTAGGATATAATCTAGGGTACACGTCTGGCTATAAGATCCCCAGATCATCGTCTTTTGTATACTACAGCACTCATCCAACCATGGCGTGTACTACCCTCTCTCAGACCAGTATCCCATTGTAACAAACGTTACAAGAATACTATTGAGAACAGACACGAGTTTCAAACATACGGTTAGAAAGGTTAGCTTCTTTTAAGGATGAAAGTAATCGTGTTCTTTCATCCAAAATTGTCCTTCATATGCTTTTCTCTATAACATGACGCTGTACACCCCATTTCCGAACAAGGACGAACGTTGTCAATTACAAAATCTTCTCGTCCATTGCTTCACAAGATATCCACAGAGGAAAGCTTGGGAAGGAGAGCAAGATAATGAAATTAAATGAATAAATGTTCGATTTTGAAAAGTTTACCCAGTATACTAAGTAGTTAATGCAAGCCCAGAATTATGTTACATCTTTACATGCAGCAACATGCAACATTGACTGATGCATTCAGTATATACCTCAACCGCATAGATGTCTGACATAAGCAATGCGTTGTAACGTCCATTAATAAACCGATAAATAAAAAGGATGATAACATGCAATAAGTTGGGCGAATATGTTAAATAATAAAAATGTGTGTGTATATGGCTGGGTTCTCCCACATTATTAATTAAATTATGAGTTGGTTTGAAAGGACTTTCTTTGGAAATTCAGAGTAAGAATACGTGGTTCAATGACGTAGGTGACGAAAATTTCTATTAACTTAAATTAGCAGAAGACTAGCGGCTTTAACAGCAACCTTGCAATAGGCCTCTAGGTCTATGGAAACACGAAGTTGTGTACGATTCAGCGGGGTTAGTTGATCTTATGTTGATCTGTTTGTTCTAAATTTTGGTTTCCATGATAATCATAACCTTTGTAGTCATGCAGGCGCGTGTGTGTGAGTAGGCATATGCGTGTGCGTGTGTACATATGTTTGTGATGTCTGCCTTGTAAGCGCGGTATCTCAAGAATCAAAGCTAGGACAAATCTCATATTTGATATGAAGGTGTACCTATTAAATATATAAACCTTATTGTTTTCGGAGGAGATCATTCGGGGTCAACATGGGTCAAATTGAAAAACCTTGTGAACGGCATCTCACGAATGAAAATGACATGTCATCGTGTCATTTGGAGTCATCAGGGGGCAAATTTTAAAACCTTTGTGGACATGATATCGAAGGGAAGCTTTGACAGATCTCATGAAGGTGTACTTATGTAACATATTTAGTACAACAGCTTATTGTGTTTAGTGGCGATCATTTTGGTCAACAGGGTTCAGGTTGTGAAAACCATAAAAACTTAGAATCCCAAGACAAGAGGCTTTGATATATCTCTCCTTTAGTGTGCAGGTGTGCCTATTGATCGATCGTGATCATCATGTAGTTCGGGAGCAATCGTCAGTGCCTTTTACAACCGTTATTACAACTCAACTGATGACATGATAAATTACTGATTACACAAACCAAGCATGTTACTCATCTATATTACGAATATTGTCAGTTTCATTAGGAGAAAATCTGTTTGTTGTATAAAGCAGTAAAACTCAGTATTGTAAATCGTAATGAAAGTTTGTTTTCTGTTGGATGGTGATTGCCCTTAACCGGTTGTGGAAGTTTCTGGTGACGGTTCTGTTTCAATTGTTCTGTTTGTATATTCCATGCTCTTTTTGTTTGTTTGTTTGTTTGTTTGTTTGTTTGTTTGTTTGTTTGTTTGTTTGTTTGATTGATTAATTGATTGATTGATTAACAGATTGATTGACACATACTTATAGGCATATATGAAAATGGACATTTCGTCTTTTTTACTTCTTCTGTCCTCCTTGATATATCTCGTTCTACATCTTTCTCTTCCAACTGGTAATCAAATCCTGATATCATACACGGAGCAGGTTTTTCTTACGGTACACAGTAATCAACTTATATTCACCTTTATAACATAGTTAGCATCTTTGCAATATATTACACACATGCTCTTCTTTACGTGCATACTTAATATGTCATGTTCTTCTTTACGACATATATCGTATATAACATAATGCTCTTCTTTATAGCATTAACGTTTGTGACGCAGGTATTTTGTCATCATGTAGCATTCTCCACAGAGTATGCCTGTTTGTCAAAGCCATGCACTGTTTACGTTTGCGTTCTAAGATGATATTTCATTAATACCACCATCAGCCTCGCCTAATTGTAAAGTTCTAGCCGTGTTTAAGTGAACTGGCAATTATCTATATTAGTTCCCAATTAATGGACTTTTGGTGTGCAACAGAAGCCCAACTGCATGCTGGAGGGGGATGGAGAAGGGATTGATGTGTTCTTGGTAATAAAATGGCCGTGTTAAGTTTCTGTAGCATAAGGTCTTGCAAAGTTTACAATGCCTAGAAAGAGAAATGTACATAGCTATATGGTGAGTGTTATGAAAGGTAGATACCTGCATATTTACGTTACCTTCAATACTTAAAATTCTTACCATTTCCATTCACCGTTGTCGTTAAAGGTATAGGTAATCAACATTTCCATACCCATGATGATGAATGCTACCGCTAAGAACCAATACAGGGAATTCTGTGACGTATATACCGTGGCAAATATGGCCACCAGAGAATGGAGCATAAACGCCACCCTGACGATGGTGGCTTTGAGAGCAGTCTTAAATAACATGCTGGCAGTTTGATTTGTCTGTTATATAAATTTATAAGAGAAAACAAAACAATATCGCCTGCTCGTCCACTGCTCAAAAACAAATGTTTCTACATCAATAACGAATGGTTCCACAATGATGCCGGGGCACCAAGAGAAACCGATATATCACTCCATTTGAGTAAATTAACATTCCAATCGTTACTAGGAAGTGCAATATCTTGGTTTACGAATAGTGCATATTCAAGAATGGAATCTCCAAGAAATTGTTCTCCTCTCTTACCTCAACGGTGTCATCAAACTGAGTTTTTTTTTTTTTCCAATTACATTACATTTCTAAAACGCTGTCATATAGCCAGATCGACCGATGGTAATTGACCAAGCGAAGTATCACTCTTTTCGAGCTTACAGTATGATAAAGCTGAAGGAGAAAAAACACAGAAACAGACCTTTTCACGTGATGAGTAAATTGGTTAAAATACAAACAGAGATTCTAAGGTAACGTCATGTCTCCAACGGCAGCGATCCAGAGTCAACTGTGATTTGTTCATCACAAGAAGATGAAAACATCATATAGAAGAAAACTTAAACGCAAAACAATCCTTCATTTAGGGTATCAAATACTTCCAATAAGACAGCATCATTCACTGAATCTGTCTGTTTCCTGAATAAAATTGATGAATCTAGTGTACTCGTTGCACTTTTTGCTCTTCGCAAGCAGAAGGTGAAAAAATTGTTATGAAAACGTTGAAAGGTGACTTTGCGACAGGACAAACATACTTGTTTTAATAATGGTGTGTACTGTTAATATTGTAAAAACTGATGGCGTTCGTGTATGGTCGTCCAATTATTAAAATCGAATTTATTTTCCTTTCTTGACCTGAAAACAAATAGGACTTCCATCGCACCAAACACAATTGGTTATTAGTAATGTGTTGCAAAAGCGTCCACAGCTTTAAGTATTACAAGTATCGTGAGCCACCATCTTTTAAAATCTCATTTATTCCAGTGATTGGCACAAAACCAACATATATATTTGAAAAGTAAAATGTCACACCAAGAAAATGTAAGTCTTTCAAATATTCAAAATTTTACTGAAATTGTTTGTCCTTCGATTGAAAACTTCCACAAAAATCACAAAAGAAGAGAGATGGAAATTTGATCATCCTCCAACTCAAAAATCTTTGAAAATGCGATATACAAGAAAAATATTTACACGTCAGGCGTTTTCAGGAGATATCCTTCACTACGTCATCCACCTTTAACATTGGCAACATGTAGTCTGCAACTACAGTTACCAAGCGCCTTTGCTATACGTACAGTATTAACGTTCCAGCGAATACATCGGCAGTCAGAATATACTGTAGTTGCCGTAGTGCTCTGTTCTAGCGTGTCAAATGAGCCAATATTTACCAACCTTGAAAAAAAAATGCTATGATGAAAGCTAAGATTTGGATCTCTCCTTTTGCTTTCTCTCTCTCTCTCTCTTTTGACTTCTTTTTATTCCTTCTTTTGTTTTTCATATCTTGCTTGACTTTTTACAAGTATATTACAAATGTTCTTACTCAATAACGTACTGGGCGTTGTTTCCTATTCGCGTTGGACGTCTTGTTGTTATAACCTTGCTTGGTTTTCAGTGTGCGAATCTCTCACGGATCTCATGTAGGTTAAACAAGTATAACATTTTGAACCGCTAGAAAGAACAGGTAAACAAAGGACAGCATAACAACGAAGTAAATATTACCCCACTATCGCCATAAACATTATCATCAACAAAGAGACACTTTCCACTTGCAGGGGCGGGGAGGGGAGGGGGATGGTAGGAGGACTCTCACCGTGTGTAGCGTGTATGGATTATAGTGACTGGAATTCATGTTGATATCTGAAACTTTTGGAACACAGAAAAATTTCGCAACGAAAAAAAAAATTTTTATCAATATAATTACGCTTTAATTTCACTACGCTGGATCTCCTCAGTTCTACCAGTGGTGTATCCTGGGGGAGGGGGGCACAGGGGATACCCTCACATTCGATGGATGGTGGACACGATATCAAACCGTCTCCCCATATTTAGTAAAAGAGAAATGATGTGGCTCACTTTTATAACCGGGGGGACCTTGTAACAAATGCTGTCCCACATTTGTGATGAGTGGCTCATGTAGGTGCTAGGCTTCTATTATGCTCACGTGATATTAATCTAGGCGTTCATATTGTAACGTTAAACGCATCTACACATCGAAAATGCCCAAATTTCCTGAGCGCTTCGTGTGCAGTGCTTGCCTACCTCTTCCTGTAAGTAAGTAGTAAAGTAATGGATTGACTGACTTACCGTGCCAGACCAGGTTATTCTTTATTTCTCTCTGAAATTAAATGAAGAACATTTCTTTGTAGATTCTTCCCTCCCCCCCCCCCCCTTACGAATTAACGTGGAATAACGGTGACGTTTCGAATGTGCAATCATCAAGTTAACGATTTTAGAGAGGAGGGATTTTTGTAGAGGAGGAGATCCTAACACAGTTATTACCCCTCCCCCACTTATTGTAACCTGAAATAAACAAAAAAGAACAGCACTATACACATTATTCTTAGTGGAAGTGTATATTTTTTAACTTATGTTCTAAGAAATAAAATTTAACAAAAATTACAAGGCAAGAGAGACTGCCATTTCCTGCAATCTGAGAAGTATCTTTATCAAAAATGTTTGTCGGTACGCAATGCAAGTCTGTGTAGAGGGCTTCCACAGCCTTAACTTGGAGTTATGACTCCCACCATTTCAACCCTTTCTACTATTGGCAGGGGAACAGGCAGTCTCATGCCCCCCGTCTTCACCCCCCATCCTTCGTAAAAAGTCCCCCCCCCCCCCTACGCTTATGTGTCTAATAAAGTCATGACTACAAAATATGCATTTAGGACTCTCGTGGTGATGTCTAGATTTTTTTCTCATTTTTCTTTAGGTAACTTTATATTGTGTTTTCTATCATTGCTTGACAAACATTTCTCCTGTTAATTCAATTTGTACGAACAATGTTTTGCATTGTTATGATCCATTTTGGTTAAGAGGAAGATGCTCAGATAAGCAGTGTCTTTGCAGTAACGATGATTTGAATGTGATTGACATGACTGTGTAGTTGGATTTTGAACTGCTCCTGTCATACCAAGGAGCAAAGCATCCTTAAGGCCACACCCCTCACTGATTTTCAGTAACCCGAAATTACAGTCAGGACAGAGAGGCTCATAAACCGTACCAAGGTTCGAAGGCTGGAAATCCCGGTTTGCTGCTACACATGTCGTCCGAGGTTCCTTCTGAGGGGAAAAAAGCCACGGTTAGAAATCGCGGTTTTTCCATTTGAAAGAAATAGGTTTCTACGGGTTTCTTCCTACCAAATATGGAAAACAAAATCGCTTTTTTAGATAAAGAAAATGTATGTTCATGAGATCAAGCAATTACTTCTGATATATACCTTAACAAATGTACAAAGTAATTCTTACGGGTGTAATAGGTTCAGGTTTGGATGATGACCTGCTTTTAGCATATAAAGTGTACACAATATAGCAGCGTCACCAATTCAGAGAACAACTCAGAGGCAATCAATATGTTGTGACTTTTGGACCAAATATAGTCATACAGTAATCTCATAACAGTTCATTTGATCAAAAAACTAGAATTTGAGTGAAGAGGGAAGAGGCAAGAGTTTATTGAAAGTCCACAGTGCACCCTGCAAATACTACAATTAAATACCACTGGTCACTATACGACTAGAGTTGTATGTTGCAGTCCTAGTCAGCCAGCATACATTGTGACAATACACTGAAATAGTTGCCTAACCTTAACAGATGTATTGCTTGTCACTTTGTTTTTGGATACATTCTGTTATATTTCCTAGTCCAAGTTTACCATTTATATCGACTCTCGTACAATTCTACAGTTGAGCTGCGTGGCCACCATAACAAAGTTCTGGTTGACTTGGCATTGTCAGACGATGAGTAATCTTCCCTTATTGTCTTGTGGAAAACACTTTTTTTTTAAATCTGAAAATATCCACATTTTTAATTGATCGGTTGTATTTCAGTCAATTGATAGAAAGCTATTTTCTACCCACATATGGGTTGTGTTGCATATAGCCTTTGCCTATTTTCCCCCATTTTCAGTTTCTTGGGACGAAAACTGGAAGAAACTAGTTTTTTTTCAGTTTCTTCCATGTCCCCGGAAGAAACAAGTCTCTTCAGGAGGAAACCAAACCCTGTACATGGGAAATAGAAAGGACAAAAATGTTCAAAGCGTTGATAAACCAGTGAGGGATTTTTCGGTAGGGGGTCAGCTTGAGACCATTATGAGTCAATTACATAATCTGAGAACATTCACAGCTCCTGCATGTTACAGTCGAAACTAATTCGGGCCACACTGGCCTAGACTGGTGTAATTATCATTTCTCTCTTGTCTTATCTTGTACAATGTTCCTCTTTTAGAGTTTACCTCCATATAATGAGAAGGGACCCCTCTCGAATTGTTTTATAATCAGCATCGAATCCATCGAAGTTTCTGTGAAAATGCCTCCAAAAAGTACAAAAAGTAGAAAACTTGACGATGTGCGTAAAATCTTTGTTGCAACGTATATATATGCAGACCTCAGTTCATCAATTTAATATGTGCAAAATGAAGTAGAAAAGTCAGGGTTAACTAAAGATATAAACAAAACTTTTGTCAAACGGAATCATGGTAAGGTCTAAGAGGACATGTTACAAAAGACAAAATGTCAAACTTTTTCCAACACTATATTATGTAAAAATTAACGTGATTGTGGTAGATAGTAGTCAAGAAATATATCGGAATCAGTCATTAGTGATTTGATACTTTTATTTCACTTTAAGGTTTTTTATTTTTATTTCAACATTTAAAGTAACGAATCCCAGATATTGGTTATGAGGCAATATTACAACCTAACAAAAACGAGTTAATAGGAAACTTTCGAAAAGGATACAATGATTAAGCTACTAAGAAACTGCATTACTCACAAATGAAAAAAAAAGAGAGAAAAAAAAAGAAAAATGAGACGTTCTTAATCCTTAGGAAAATATAGAGCTATATGCAGGGTGAATGTATCTGTATGTTTGCGTCCCTTCTAACCATCGACAACTTTATTTACTTCTCAACTTCGTGTTTATGTAACTTACTTTTTCCCCTTTTGGAGCCTTGTTTGTTATTTAAAAACTACAGTAAAGTTAGGGTAGGCCTACAATTGTACAAAACTGTACGTATCGAAGGCTTACAGAAGATTGGGTGGCTATTTATCCAACAACGCACGAGGAACGTTAAGTTGTAAATTTTAAAAACTCGTAAAAAACAGCGTGACGTATCAACAGATGTGGCGCAATTTCAAAATATAGAATATCATCAATTCTGACATCATTGAGAAAGGATTATGACGGAATCTCATAGAAGTTCTCATAGTCACGAACTAATAGGTTACAAAGGTCACATGGTGCCGTCTGCAGGATTAGCAGACCAGTCTTTGGTCTCACATATGAAAGACTGAATTACCCCTGATATGTAAACTGAGGTTTTGGTCAACTCGCCAATTTTTAAAGTTCTCCATGTATACACTGTCAACACTGGCTGCATCAATACAATTTAAGGCAGTAGTCAAATTGGACCTTAAGAATAAGGGACGGATTGAGAAGTAGTGATTAGTGGGGAAAACTCCCAGCAAGTTGCTACAGATACTTAAATCGAAAATAACTGCATGTATCTACGTGGGTCAAGAAAGCTGGAGTGGCTTGAAAACTAACTGTATACTCAACAGAAAACTTCAGCTTTAGCAATTCCAGTGCAGAGGCTTCATATTCACTGACGTGGCAACATCATGTTCCTGTATGTGGTTAATAGGGGTATATATATATCCCTATTAATCCTAGCAGCAACGTCAAAATCTTGAATATTCATAATTGCTTTTGTCCAGAAGAAAAGAAAAAGGTCACTTGGTATAAACACAATTCTGTATTTTTATGGTTATGTGATGATACATGTAGGCAGTGTGCAACCGCATCTGCTTGCACGAGGAAAACAAACTTTTTATAAAATATAGGAATTTGTACTCGAGTGCCAATATAACATAATTCTGAGTACGAGTCTTCTCGGGGTATGATTCATACATCAAGAATGAAGGAACATTACATTTACTTTTTTATCGCTCGTTCTTCTTCCCGATGAGATTCAGTAAACCCTTTGGCATGTAATATGGTCTCTCGGCGCTTCCGTCGTTTCTCTCAATGTCCTCCAGAAATGATATAAACATAGTGTCCACAGCCATATCGTAAACACTGAAGAAGGCCGAGCATATAGCCAAGGAAAGGACGCCGATGATGACGACGGGGGCCCACAAGTAATTTGGAGATGTTAATATTTCGTCGGAACTCAATTCCTTTTCAGACAGCCACGAGAAAAAATAGAACGAACCAACGGTCACCAAGGTAGTTATCATCAGCTTAAGGACTAGAAGCATGAAACTGGTAACGCTGTTCAGGACCATCACCCTAAGAATATTGCGCATGAGCAGGTTGAACACGTGACGTGCTGCTTTGCAAAAGCTGTGGCCGTAGACCGCGATGTCAATGTACGCATTCCGATTGATAAATCGCAGAAACTTCTCTAAACACCACAGACAGCACTTACAGCATCGAAATACGAACTTTGTGCAGCAGTTGTTGGCCCCACTGGCTTGGGCCTCGATGTACTCGAGTACGGCGCGAATTAACTCCACGATGGAGATGATCAGGGACCCAAATGCCAAAGAACCAAAGTGGTACCTGAAACATCGATAAAAGGACGCCCCCAGTGGAAAACGAGGGATTGCACTTGGCTTAGGCTTTGCCCAGTAAAATGAAGAAAAGGCTCCTGCTAAAGTCATCTCTCCCAATGCCAATATGAAGTTGACCACCCAAAAGAGGCTGACGAGGTTGTAGATGTGGAAAGCAATGAAGTAGTTTGCTACGTTGTAATCAGTCGGTTCGCACCTTGTCTCTGTCGAGGTGTTAAGAACGAACGTTTCTGGTGAACATGATTCGCCATTGGTGTATTCTCCACCTTCGGTAGCATTGAAGATTTCGTACTTGATAGAGCTCGCAGAAGCCAAGTACGCAGTCACGACGGCCCAGAAGAACACGTAACCTATCGTCAACGCGAAAGGGACAGCTGGCCAGAACAGAGTACAGAACATATACGGCAGGGCATCGCTGGCTAACTCAAGCACGTTCAAAGCGATTCGAAATCTTTTGCACATTGTCAAAGCGAGTAACAGCTCGATCAATCCAAGCAGAGAAAGAATGATCGCGAAAACAAGCCAAGTGGTCGACAATTGAGCGTAACTGTCCAAGGAATAGTAGTCGAAATCAGGATCGTCCACATTCATCGGCAGGCAGTCTGGCTCTTCATTCTTGTAACAAAAATATTTCGTCCACGTGTAATAGGCGCCCCAAGCGAATCCGACCATCGACAGTAAAAATGACGCCAACAGGATGACAGTGGCAAGCCATCTCATCAGTATAAGACAGACAAATGCAAGGATCGCCGTCAGGGCCAAAAACCCTAAGATGAAGGGCCACGTATTCCAAAAGTCATCTACAAGTTTAGCTACCGCGGAAGAGCTTTCTAGCTGGTTGAACAGAAATATCCCGTTGTTGATTTCTTCTTGTGTGGCGTTACGATTATGCGGAGGAGAAAGCCCTACGACAAAGAAGAAGAAAGAGGTAGATAGAGAACATCATAATGAGTTTCCGATTTCCCAAAAATACATCCCCTGTTTTTCATCTTGATGATAATGTACACGCTAATGAAGGGCATTCTTATTGGTATTGAGAGTCTATTCAGCATCGATGACTGATTTCTCGGCACTTCTAAATGAAGAGGTTGTAATATTACCGTAACACCATTAATCCATTAGCAAAAGATGTTTTCTCTGACATGTGGTTGGTAAATCATCAACAAAAATGTCATACATTGTATCGTTTAAGACAACTTTTAGAGAACGCCGTAAAAACATCCCACATGTACATAATTTGGACCATGCATATTTCGCATAAACATGTGTATTTGTCCTTACGAACCATATGGCCAATCTAATCTTCCCTTTAATGAGGTGCATTACTTCGACCTTTATTTGTATGAGAAGAATGTAGAGGCCTTAATAATATTAAAAAACAAATATGAAAATATTCTTGACCCTGTGTATTTGACGAAACACATGTGAGGAACATAAAGATTTATGAACTCCACTTTCATCATACATAATTTATATTGATAGTAAAATTGTGTTATACTGGTCAGAGTTGAATTTTTGAGTCTTGAATACTGCTTGGGTGAAAATTTTCAACCCTATAGGTGAAAGCCAGACAGTGGTAGTTTATTTTTATTCTAAGATATTTACTTCATCAATATTTTCAATTCTTATAAACGCATTAATTGGCAATCCTAAAATGTGTGAGGTCATACGGGCAAATAATCTGAAAATCCCATATTATATTCCTTCAAAGTGCATTTATGTTTTCTTTATCAACCGAAGAAACTTAATGCTCATATTATTTGGGTGAATATGTCAATCCAGAGAACACTGACAGTGGAAGAACCTTTTGAAGATTTTTAAACAACTTTCAGTTTCTTCCAGTTTCGTCACCCAATAGCCAATGGCCGATGATCAATTGCCCGACAATTTATCAGGATTGTCGTTTTCTGGCGAGAAATGTCAGCTTCTTTCAAATAAATCGACAGTGAATAAAAAAAAAAATAACTTTGAAATAAATTATTTCCCAAACTATGTATAAATTTTACATCCTCCCCGTAAGTGCAACATTGCTACCGTCAGTAATGTCTCGTTAAAATGATTCGTTGTGTTTTTCGGTATATTCAAGCTTGATAAAATACCGATGCGTATTGATTTGAAGAAATTTACATATTATCGTCGGGGAATATGGACAACTTGAAGATAATTTACGTTAAATATTTATTTCATGTTATATTTGGTCTTATTTCCATTTTTAACAACTTGGTTTAGTTCTTTTTCCTTGTGGTTGGACTTTGTTCTATCGTCTGATTAGTGATGATAATATCCTTGTGTCTGAATTGAACAAACAACACATGAGGCAGTCTCAATGCGAACTATAGATTAAATAATACTAGAGATTTGGAATTCCCCTATTTTTTTCTCCTTTTGATTTCACCAATATGCAATACAAGAGGCATTTTTTTTACTCTCTTTCAAGAACATTTGAATCTTAATTGCATCGTTACGTCACTTACATGATGAGGAGAGGTTTCTCTAAGGAATCTAGTTTGAGGAATCTTTACTTTTTGAGTGTTAATTTTCTGTTGTTTGTTATCAGATCAACACGGGGCCGACAGGGAGGGTGACGCTTACACGCATTGGACGTGATACCTGCAATTGTTTATTGTTAATATCATGTATGAATTTCGTGTAAACATTAACGCCTGATGTACTTTTGTCAAATAAATATCCTTGACTTTTCATTATGTTACTTCATATGATCATGATAATGGTATTAGTTGCAAGCACGCATGCATGTGACATCTTGACCGTACTGACCATCAGTGTAGCTATAGGAATACACGAAAATGTAGTCAACTGAGCAAAGACGGGGGACCAAGATGTCCAATCGTTTTCGCCTCACCTGGGTCCAATGGCCTCAACGAAGACCTGATGGTAGTGTACAAAACTTAATTCTCTATTAATCACCTCATCGAAACAGGGTGTTTGACAAATTTATTGCAGTTAACATGCTGGGACGTTTGTGTCGTATCCGAACACGTCTCCTGCAACTGCCACTCCCCTCCCTTCCCCCTCAGTTCCATTTCCTTTATTTACACATACACTACCTTCCTCCCATAGACACATATAATCAACAATTTGACATATCCTCAGATACAGAAAGTCATCTTTTTATTCTTGACAATTAAATACATAGTAAGAACGTACATAGTTTAGAACACCATATACCTCATACGTAGGGGAAGCACATTCGGGAGAAGAACAGGACAGGTATAACTAGATTATATTATTATATTATTTCTATAGATAGAAAGGTATGACAGATTTTGAGACTTTTCCGCCTCAAAATCTGGGATTACTCTTCTTACGGCTATACCTGTGATAGTTCCGTTTTCCGTAAAGACTTTTGGGATGCATCGCTGATCCAATGGCTGGCTCTCCCAATAAAATTCTGCGCACAATTTCCTGTCCAACAGTGTCCGTATAGTTTCATTTTGCTCCAGTACAAATTCCTGCGGGTTGATGTCATACCGGCATACAAAGTCGGCCCACTCGACGCCACTTGGGGCGCTGGTTTCGAGCTGATCTTCGTATATATCCGAAATGGCGTAAGTGCGCGTAGTGCAGTTTTCCACGCAGACCCTCGTCGTCGGACAACTCAGTGTCTTCAAGGAAGTCGTCTGGAGGCAATCCAGCCAATCAAAATAAAGCAAATTGGGTTTAGAAAGCACGTCTGTGTCGTTGGCACCACACCTCTGTCCGAGGTAGTCTTCGGGGTACAGGATATTGGACGGATCGCCGTTTGTGAAGGCTATGTAAGCGACGGCAGCCTCTCCCGCTAGGAACACGATGAATATCAGACAGCATATGATATCTGTACATCCTCGATTCGAGGTAGGTCCCTTAAATGAAGGATCGTACTCGTGAGGTTCCCCGTACTTATTGTAATCTTCACTGTCAGAATCAGAGTCCGACGAGTCGCTGTTTCTTCTAGGCATTTCAAAATTTCGTCGACAGTCAGGTCAACTAATCAATGAATCTTTAGAATGCAAGTTGGGAATTTTTGTATTACTCTTCTTCTAAATGGTGTGATTTTGGAAATTTGCCAAAACCAGAAATTATTTCCGGATCGAGTACTATTCCCGACGCTATAGAAATGTCAAAACCAGGGTAGGCTTTCGGAGTACGTCCAGATTCTCATATATGAACATGTGAACTCACATTAAGGTTTCAAATCACAGCCTTCAAATCACCACATATATCCCAGTATACCAACGTCTCTGTAGTAGTAATCTATTCCTAATGATTAGTTGGAAATGTCATATCTCCCTACTCCTGGCCAAAGTTCGTTTCTCAGTATATATACAAGGTATAGATACTTTGTCACTATGGGCGAGTGGTTGATTGATTAATTAATTAATAACCAAGCTAATTAGCATAGCCTGATAGTGTAAGGCAAACAGAAGTTTGAAGTAAGATGATAATCTGTTTGCTCTGGTATATATGCAAAACGAACGAGTCTCCCCGTCGAAATGACACAAGGATTACACCGACGTTATCCGTGTCCGCTCACGAAAGTCCATTTATACGTTCTCTCTTCGATAACAATTCATAGCATCGTAAATTTGGTTTGATATTTTTAGACAGCCAGTCCATTATGAATCAAGTAAGATACACCATAACTTGGAAAACTATGCCCACTCACCCCCCACGTGCGGGGAAGCATCATCATTTGAAGTTGAATCATCGGTATCCAGCATTTTCCAGATTTTTTGAACTATGACTATAACTTCTATACTGGACAATAAGTACGCCTATCTCCTGTAGACTCTGCTTGGGCTCGAAAGTTTCTGTTCCTAATCTTGGTTCCGTCACCTCTGAAAGAACATCCATATATTTACTGTACTGCTCTTCCGAAAGAGTGGTTACTCCCCTTATTGATCGGCCATCACAGGAAAACGCGATTACTAGATGAGTACATATCCTGGATTGGGTATAAACAGGCTGCAGCTCAAATTATGAGGAATGTATCAAAGGAGGGAAATTCATTCGCCGAGAAAGACTTTGCAAAGTCTATATCTCCTGTGTCGAATACGGGGGCGGTCCACCCCCCCCCCCCCCCCAACCGACGGACTAAAATGGGTTACCGGAGATCTTTTCAGTTTTTCACCAAAGTACAACTGAGTTTTCACATATTAGTAGAGTTTGCTTAGCTAAAAATTAAAACTTTTCAATTAAATTGTGGTATTTTTGAAGTATTAATAAAAATGCGTAAACAGCAGTCATTGTCGTCTCTTTGCTTTGAGCACTGCTAAACACTACAATCTCACATTGGCTTTTCGTCATAGAGGTCTTTTTTAGACAAAAAATTGACATACGAGCCGTGGCAACGTTCCCTGGGTTAATGCATGTGGTCAGTGCATGTTAGTGGCTTGAGATGCTGAGACCCCCAATGCAGGGGCACCGGCGCTTCCCTACAAGAACCAGGGGTACAAAATGATGAAGTAGGAAAAAACAGGACATACAAAAACGAAAGAATGAGAAAAAAAATAAAAGAGAATGTAAAATATATGTAAGCCGACTTGAGTACTTTTAGCTCCCTCCTGGCATCCATGAGAATGATAATGATGTTACCCATCATATTCAACCTTCAAAATTTAAGTATTATAGTCTTCATTTCATAGAGAAATGAAGACTTACATTTTTTCAGACTTTTAAAGTAGAAAACGTTCAGTGATGTAAGGAGAAGGGCTTTCCCTCCAAGAAGATACTGGCACTACAATTTCCTGGCGCTCATTACCCTCATTCATGTACAAGGCCCGATTAGAAGTAGTTATAGCCAATCCTGGGCGCAGCAGAGACTCTTGATACCCCTACAAACATCCTCCACAAACACACACGCACATACACACACACAGAGACTCTCACCCACACATTTTCCAAGTGTCCCAACAAAAATGAAAGAGGATGCATACCATTACGATTCTTGTATCACCTCAATCCATCTGTAATGTATACCATTGTTCATTGATATTTGTTCTCATTATTGCCAAATTGCAGATATGCGATCCTTATTTCAAGACTGGGTACATGGAGTTTAGAACACACAAGGGATGCCGTTTCCTGCCATCTGGGGAGTTTGAAAAGTCAAACATTTTCTTGTTCGATCCGATCCAACCAGTGGTAAAGCTCTCTGCTTATAGTCTTGTCTGCACTCGCTCCCCCTCCCCCCCCCCCTCCAATATATTTTTCGTTAGGCCCAGCCTGCTTTGTAAAGGGTGAAGAGCATTAGCTTAGCATGAAAGTACTGGGTATCTATTACACAGCTCCAATGAAAGCTAATTTATCCCCCTGCGACCGAAGCCGACTGCGAGTTCCGACACTGTTCTGATCTTCTACGGCTCTGGTCACAACCAAATGGGAACGCCATAATCAAGGAGGCCCAAATCGAGCTTGTGCTAAACATTTCTCGAAGTTGAACTATTGTTAACAGAACAACTGACGTTGTTTTGTTTATGTAGCCACTACCTATGTAAGGAAAAGCCATGCAAGGTGTTCAGGTGTAAGATAAGATGATTTTTTTTACAAGAAAATATTATACAAACGTTTTTAAGATTTCGTCTCTTGAGGAACACCAAGCAATTAACGGTATGTCCTTTATAAGGCAGTAACGCCTTTGATCAGCATTATGCCAGGTTTGCAGAAGGCTATTTCTGGCAAGTTAGAACGACGTCTGTACGGTTCGTTATTTGATTTAGTTGGAAAAATCCCACGCTGTCTGAATTTGTTTGTGCATAGCTTGCCAGTGTGTACGTGTGGTGGGAGGGTTGGGGTATAACTCCGAACAATGAATACTTCTATTCAAAAATTCCTCATATATAGTATGCAGTATGTATTGTACTCTATATTTGTTGTGGAAAGAAAAGATGCTATTTTCTACCCTCTAATAGAATGGCCGAAGGCTTCTAGAATGGCGAAGGTGATATCTCCTCATCCAGCCCACTCCCCTTTCCCACTGCAAGTAGTAGATTCACAAAGTAACGTCTGTTTCTCGTAACCGCCGGATGGGTGTGTAACAGTTCTCTTTCTGCAATAGCGCCCCTAATTTGGTATCACTTAGCCGATAATCCCGAGACGATTAAGTATAACATCGCGTTGTTTGATTAAACAATTAGGCTTTATAGTTGGCTTTCAACTTCCTTCTCCACTCTATTCATTTACCTCTGGGCCCGTGTCTGATAAAGTTGAAATCTTTTTGAGATCTTACATTTATTTTGGATAGGTAGTTTATGGCACTGTAATTTTTATAGTTTCTTACAACGGTAAGAGTAGCCGATCCTTTGGTACACATTTGAAAAGCAGGAATAAAAGCACTTCCTGCTCATGATATGCTCTGATGATACAAGGTAATAATGCAACTAAAAATGATGCATTTACAGCAGGATTGAGAGCATGTGAAAACAGCGAATAAGTGGCTTAGTTATCGATTTCTCACCTAGCCTACGTCGGTGTTCAGAGGGGTCGTTTGGTCACCCCGCTCCAACCACCCCGGGGACTGATGTACGAGTCGACTGATCGAGGGCCTCGGGAGGTGTCTAAGGAGAGGGGGACTGGGAAATTTTTATTTAAAAGGTATAACCTTTTTAGCAATATGGTGCAACATTTTGCATTTTTTTTTCAAACTTTTTTCATACTAGTCCTTCAGAGAAATTCCAGTTTCTAGGTAAATATTACCAATGATGTTTTCTTTCTGGTGGTGACTACAGATTTTAAATTTTGTTACACTCGTCCATGATAAAATAACAAAAGGGAGTCACTCTGGCTAGGTTATTGTAACTATAACTGTTGTTAGCGGCAGCCACCATGTTAAGACAAAAATACTGCTCTGGTATTTTGAGAGAGGGTGCATGAGGTGAGTGATCGCGAGTCATCTGGGAGAGGGGGTCTAAAGGCAGCCCCCTCCCATTGGAGAAATTCTCAACTAAATAGTAACCTTAGACGCAGTCTGAAATATTTTGCATCTTTACAATCCACATTCTTTCCAGAGAAATGGTTATATGAAAAGTGTAGTGGAGCTACCTTTTGCAATGACAATTAACTGCTGACTCTTGCAAATGATAGCCGCACCCTGTTCAATGAGCGAAAGATATTCCATGCAATCTTGTGCAATATATTATATTTTCTGAAGTCAATTTCAATCTGAGACTTTCTGTTTGTTTCTGAGATGTGTGTGTGTGTGTGGGGGGGGGGGGGGTGGACGGATTGTCAGTCAGTTGCTTTCGGCGTGTTACTTTTAAGGTATGTCTACCATCTGCCCCGACTGATCTGGTTGGTCCCGTTTTTTAAAGAAAAATTGGGCATCCCCACAACTAAGACAAATCGTCCTGATTTTCGCGAAAGCAATGTAATTACAGCTGTTATATTCTGTGCGACAGGGTGGTTTTAATGGGAAATAAGGCGTTTGAGTTACACCACCATGGCGTACAATGAAAAACCATGTTAAACCATTCAGTGTCATCAATAAACATCTGTCAAAGCTTCATCTCCTCAAAACATTATGCATGTGATGAGTAACGGAAGATCCATCATTTGAATTTTGAAAAGTGTGGGTGAACAAATGATTGTTGAGCAACAAATAACTGAGTTTCTATCTGTGAAAGACATATTTCTTGAAAAGAAGGCTACTGCTCTATTTCCCTTTAAGAACGGTACACACGCAGCAATCAAACTGTCTGGGACCCATCTGAGTATGACAGGGCTGACATAAGCGACCCACATGGACAACTCACATGGAACATTTTTACTGAAACCCAGATTGCCCTTACGGGACCAAGCTGTCGTTTGCACTGTAGACCACATCTGAGCAATGTGGGTTAGGCCAGCTATATGTTATACAAGGGCAATCTGTGTAGTACTATCAGTCTCAATAATCCATTTCTTTATGAAGAAAAAGTGTCTCTGTATAGTATGACAAAAGATGGCTCTGTCCGTAAGCAATCAATGAACTTACTTGATTGAAAAAGACAATGAGTCAGTTGGGCTCAGTGGGCAACTATATATAATCCCCCGTAATTAAGAAATAATTACAAGTTAGCCCTATAAATCTAAATGAAGTTACAAGTATATATGGATATGATTATTAATGAGTATTCATGATACAGCTTTACACACTGATTTTACTTGGTGTTAAGCGTGCAACCTAATCAAAAGATTGAGTCCATGCAGTGCAGAATTTGTAACAGCGTTATGGCCATGCATGTATATTAAAATGCACAGATATATGAAATATTGTGTGGCGAACGTGACTAAGATTGTAAACATTGTGTAATACTAGGCCCTAATAGAATATACGGATTTTCGTCAGTAGGGTGAAGGGTTTTGAGCAAACGTGTGATATCCCAAATGACAGCTATCCTTTTTTGTCTCGTTTTCACATATAGGCTATCACACAATAGGCCTATATATAGAAAGCCGTTTGTATGTCTTTATTGTAGGTGTTCTTAACGGCTAATTTATTCATTGAACTTTACTTACCACATTTATTAAGCATAACTCCTTGATTCTAAACCGCTATAGACATTTGTATCAGATCAATGGTTACCTCACGCCCCTCCTCTTTCTTTGTTCCTTTCTTCCTTTATTTTTTTCATTTTTATTTATGTTCGCTTTCGCTTCTTCCTTTCTCTTTCGCTTCCTTCTTCTCCGGGCCATCTTCTTTTCCTTCTGTTTTCCCCTGATTATGGTGAAGGGGCGGGGACGATTCCTTCCCTGTCATCCCCTGTTTGTATTGATATATTCTTCCCTGCAAGCAAAAATCACATGAAATCATGCAGTTCGAGGCCTTCTCGAAAAGACAAAGACCATCATCATGTGGGGGGGGGGGGTCTTTGTGAAACACGTGACCTTGACACTTGAACTGAAAGTCAAAGTTCTCAGCGGATATTAATATTGAGATCCACAAAATTCTTTTGTCTTAACTTGAGAATCATGAAGAATGAGCCAACGGTGCCAGTAAGAACCAAGAGAGAGAGAGACCGATGATACAAGCAATCGTGATGAATTCCTAATTCATTTATTCTTTGAACAGTTTGCGACTGGAGGGGGCTGAACATACCATTCGACCCCATTTTTTAAATGGTCAATAATGACCCATTTTGAAAATGGAAATTTGAATTGTTTCTTAGAGGAAACGCCAGGGGGAAGCATAAGCTTGTTGCATGCACGCTAAGTGAACCATTTTTAAACTAAATAAACTTGGAAATGACGTTTTTATTTATTTTTTATTTTTATTTTTATAATGACTTTTAAAAGTCTTTGTCATTAACATGAAAAAATTATCCCAACTTTTCCATTGTGACCTTCTGATACTCAACTAGAAGACACAGCAAGTGCATTTTATATATCTGCAGGGGCGTAGCCAGGAATATGCCAAGGGGGTGCGAACTCGTGAAGACTTTCTAAGCGGAGCGCCATCATCAGTTGGCGCGGAGCGTACGAGAAAATTGAAAGAGTTTTACACACCCCCAGATGGCCGGAAACAGTCCTTCCCAAGTCTTTTCAGCTGCATGAACCCAGCCTTGAAATATAGATCTCATGTCTACAATTTGTCAATTACCGGGAAAACAATTAGTTTGTGAAAAAATGATGCAATGCCGAGATGAAATTCAAAGAAACGTTAGGCTCTACAAACCACTCAGATAGTAGAAAACGACCCTTCCTGGGAGTTTTACATGAAAACATATATGCTCCAAACCCTACATCCCACCACTGCATTGGCGACATCACTGAGCATAGCACCACCTTTGGTTTGGGTAGAGATCCAATAAAAATGGGCCGAGAATGCCTCTAGATCACTGGATGAGACACAACAATTGGTAAGCTGTTAGATGTACAGTATACGGTACCTAGGCTACCTATTTGACGATATCACGGGGAAAAAAAGCGAAAATGAGATCAAGGGGGGGGGGGGGGTCGTCCTCCTTTCCCTAGCTACTCCAAAAAAAGTCCTAAAAATACCGCAATATGGGCAAGGGGGGGGGGGATGGGGCGGTCGCCTCCTTCTCCCCCTTCTTGGCTACGCGCCTGTATATCTGTAGAAATTCGGAGCTCAAAACTTTATATTTGGTCAATAATCGCTCCAGACACTATTTGCATGAAGGCTCTTACTTTATTTTTTTTTTTCTTCAAGTAGGGCTCTGAAACAGCAATTGCTCATTCCCACTCAGACCGGTTAGGCAGTTTCTGATGGAGTGGACTTACACATAATTGATTTAAACCACGCATGGACAAACTGGCCCATGGAATTGCCCTATTTTGACTGTGCAGTCTGTCACATGTCTTCAAAGCCAGGTTCCAAAAAATCGACTAGATCAATAAACTTGCGTATTGTGCCAATTGAAAGAGACACCTCTTTACACTAAGTATCAGTTAAGTACCACAGTTAGACAAAGAATAGGCCTAGACGGTTCCTCACTGACACCTGGAAAATCCCTGTAATCACTCAGACAATCTGAGGAAATATCTCGGGCATATACGGCTAGATAGAAGCTGATAACCCATCTTCCAAAGCTTCTTGTCCACACTTTCTCCTCTGAATATTTAGCCCGTTATTCCTCCAGTCTTGCAAAATGATTCCTCCTAGGTCAGCTAACCGGTAAAAATCAATATCGTATTTCTTTTGGAACACCGCCCTACATTCGATGAAACAGATTTTTAAATATTACGGTCTTTACGACAGAACGACTATAGGTGGAACAGCGGTTGTTTATATGAATATGCAAACCTAACAGCTGAGTGCTTGTAAATAAATCTGCGGTAATGCTTAGCGGACGTTACCCGCATGCACTGTGTAGGCCCAGGCTAGGCTTGCGCTTAGTCATATAAACAATCATAGTATTAATTGTAACTCGAGATGCTGCAGTAAAGGAAGACATGACTGTAAATTTTCGGAGCGAGTGTCCATTTAGATGGCTTAGTATTCCTTAAGGTTGTCTAAGATGACGGACAAAACTGGGAATAAGACGTTGGCTATGGCTCCACTCAACAAGCCTATGTCGATGAAGCTTTTTGCTTCGTGGGAAGTCGACAGGTCCGCACCCAATTGTATACCAAGGTTTGTAAATGTACTGTAACGTTTACACTACGTAATGGCACAGCGTATTAGTACACTACCAATACAGCATTAGCCATGGCATGACTTAAGTAAGAATACCAAGTCCTACTACTAGGCCATTCAAGGTCTTCTTCCAGACAAACTTTTTTGGAACACATCCTGTCCTTCAGGTTACACTTAGAGTCGAAAGACAGTCACTATAGGCCTAGAGAGAAAAGATTCGGGTCAGGTGACATTTAGTTACATTGGCCTAAACATTGCAGATTTGTTCGTGGAACAGCATTTATTGTTAGGCATGGCATGATACACTAAATTAGATACAGGCCACGGTACGTACATCACACACATGTTCAGCAATGGCTGTTTCACTACTAGGCTACCGTATTCTTAAGCACTTAAGGTTTGGATCAATGATTACGAAGTTGGTAAAAATTCAAAATAGTATAGGCCATGGCCTAGATGGGGTTTAGTAAAGGCTGTAGTGTAGGCTACCTCACAAATGTAGGGTTGAGGGAATGAAAGTCATAGAATACTGTCTGGGTGATTAAAGAAAATACTTGAGGCTTTTTTTCATTATTTGGCAATGCTGGTAATTACAGGCAAGTACCATGTGTATGTAAAAAATATGTACAGGTATATACTGGCTACTTTGTATAATCGGTCTTGTGGTACGCACGCTATTCAAAACATTCGTGTACCGAAACAATCTACCTACACTGTACATAGATATGCTGAGGATTTGGTTTGAGCTGTGGATTTATGCTGTGTGAGGCTTCATACTGTGATGAGGTGAGGTTTTCATTCTAAGAAAATGTTTTAAACAAATTCTGATGAAATTCACGGTCAAACGTTTTGGCAGATTTCTCACTTTTTGGAATAGTGATCTTTTTTTTTTCATTTCATGAAAATTGTTGGCAGCACGTTTCAGCTTATGTGGGCAGTGGTCGGTATTCTATGACTTTAATTCCCTCGGCTTGACCTAACAATATGAAAAGATTTTCTGTGCTGTCACTTCTCATTTTTAAATTGAGCACAACTTGAACCCAATATTTCTGCAGTTAGGATTATTTTATGCACCGAAATTGACACATTGCAACTTTGGTGGAGTCAAATTACACAGTAGCATAGGCCATAAGGTATGCTCTGTATGCATCATGTAGTAGGTGGATCATTATTTTGGGGATGTGGTGTAGTTTCGAGGTGAATTCTGGATTGTTTCATTGTGACATTTCAAATTACAGTAAGACATGAAGCCTGGCCTGTAGACAAGGGTGGAAAAACCTAAAGAAACCAGAAGTTTGTCAGGCTAAACCATTCAGCAATGGACTAACATTAAGGAACATGTCACTCTAAAGTAGGTTAGGTTGTCTGAAGTAGGCCCAATACAGTTTCAGTAATGGCAGGGTATGTCATTCTGGGGGATGTGTCATTCTAGCTACACTCACTAAATTGCTGTCTGACCTAATTCACTGTGTGAATGATGCACTTGCCATCGCTAAATGTAGACAAGCCTAGATACTGATGTTAGGTCTAGCCTACCTTGGTATAGCATAGACCTAGGCCTATAATTACAGTGTGAGAAGAAATGTAGGAAATGCTACACTAGCCTGGACTACCTTACATCATTACCGGAAAGTAGGTGTGTGTTATGCCTAATGTATTCTGCAAGGGATTACAACTTTACTGTACACACTGTTTTAGCGGTGTCACTTGCATTGTAAGATGAGCTTCCGTTGTTTGGGTTGCCAAGATCCCAAAATACATTAATAAATTTTGCTTTCATAATTTCTTTCATGAAAAGAGTAACAAGAATTTGGAGCATAAGAACACCTGATAAAATGAAAAAGAATGCACCATTTTGCCCCTCAGTGTTTGCAAGCCAAAACTTTTCCAAGGTAAGGGGACACTCCTCTCCCAAGACCCCTAAGAGTACCAGGCCAAGCATTGATATAGAAGTTGGTTTTGCGCACTGTGAACCCTGCACTGGTTTAATGCCAACTTATGGTTGGTTATTCTTACATGGTTATACTTACATTGGTTGGGCATAACTGTAGACATGAAACAGAGGTGTGTGTAAATCGGTAAATCAGGATAATTGAAAACATAGTGGGAAAGAATTAAAAAAAAAAGAAAAGCAAAGTGGAGTAGCTTTTTGTTAAGTAAACAGTGACAAACAGTGGCACTTTATTGTCTGGTTTTTATGGTACAGTAATGTTCCATGTTATTTTCATTCTTAATGTTAAATTCGTCAGCACAAAGAGACAGTAAGTTTTCTTTTTTCCTGAAATAATTGTCTTAGGTTTTGTTCAAAGTGTAAAATTACAAACACACTCTTGGTCAAGGCTGCACTGCCCTCTGCCCAGCGTTTACAATTGCAGTTTGAATATTGCATCCTTCCTTGTCATGCTATGAGCCTGCATTATACTGTTTGTAAAGAGTCCACCCTTTGATTCCAGGAAGACGTATGTGCATGTTGAAGTACATAATATTGATGTTAGTCAGTGATTCCTATGCTCAAATTGTTTTGGCAAAGGATATGTTATAGTAACTATAAAGGCTCCTGTAATACAGTGTGAGCAGGGTTGTCACCAGACCATTTTGAGAGCCGGGTAATTTGTGATCACCGTCCGGGGGGGTCTAAGGGGACCTCCCCTTTGAAAAACTTTTGCGGGTTGGAGAGTGCTTGGATGTAAAATGGCGCACTCTAGATTATAAATTATGAATTCGGTACATTGGTTTCGACCAGTGCGGAAACGTTTAAGCTTACTTGGCCGTTTTGTGGTAAAAAAAGGATAATCACTCAGAATTCTAAGGAAATCTAACAATTTTATTCAGTTAAGTTACACAATTTGTGCCGGGCGGTAATGCTGAAATTGACAGCGAGTGCCGGGCCGAGATTTTGAGAGCTGGGTAGCACCGCCCGGCACCACCCGGTGTGGTGACAACCCTGAGCGTGAGGGTCAAAAGTAGCCAGGTATTAGAGAGATCAATGAAGGATACCTCACCAGGGTCCTTTGATAGATCTATGAAGGAGCTCTTGCTGTATTTTTGAGAGTTTTGAAGATGTCCATTTCAGTAGTATGCAGAAAATGGGCATACCGTCACCATCTTAATTCCTTAACATTGACTGCAGATTATCGATGACCGTTAGGCCATGTTACAGTATGTTGTGCAGTTTTTCCACTTTTTGTGGCCTGATCATCAGACATGGAGCCCTCTGGCAACAAATTTGTCGAGCCCTAATGTACCTCATCAGGGGCCTTTGATAGATACGAGAGCACCTGTTGAATCAGACACCTAGGATGAAGGTATGGATCAGACTGGTTAGGAGGAGATTTAGTGATGATGTGTACCAGTATTTGAAAGTTTGATAGACTGGTAGATATTGAACAAAAGAGGTTACAAAATTACTTCGTACAGAGTAACTTTCTCCACCGTGAGCAGTTGGTTGGCACACAGTCGAGGTTGTATCAGTGGGTAATAGTTAGCTACAGTATTTGATTTTTATTGCTTTGATTTTGAAAGATTTTGCTGGCATAGTTTCTAGTAAATATCTAGGCAGTTTCTACGATATACAGCTGTGGGGCAGAGAATGTTTTTTTTAAGTCTTTGGAGAATTAATTTTGAGGGAATTTAAGACCAATTGGTACTTTCATCCATGGTATCTACTATGGTGTCACTGTGTTCCCTGTGTGTCCCAGTGTGAATTTTTCATGAGTGGCTACCTGCTGTAGCTTCTCAAATGAACTCCAAGTTTGTCACAGCAGTGGGGGAATTCTTGGCACTGAGAATGTGACATAAAACATCAACAATGTTAACAGTCAAAACAAGATGTACTGTTTGGTGAAAAAAATTATCTACTCCCTTCTTCTGCTATTTGATACCGACCTGGAAAGCAACACCTATGCCATGTTCTTTCAGGAAACATTTCACTGATTAGAGAGTTAATTATGGCAGAAAGTTAGTTTTTTTTTTACTTTGATGCAAAGATGAAACCTGATGATTCACTTAGAGTAAGTTCTGTACGTATATGCCAGGGGCACATTTCTGCTAGAAATATGTTGTTGTTGGCCTAAATTTGGCCGTCCTTTATTTATTTTTGGACAAACGGACCATGGCATGTTAGCTTTTATGCCTTTTTGCAACATGTAAGCAGTATAGCCAGTCCTTTAGTGCCCTTTTGAAAATGCATTGAATAACAGCATATCTTGCTTGAAAGAGTGCAAGAAGATTCCGCTGATTTTGTATGCCTCTGGTATAGTATGTTAGCCAGGTGAGTCTAAACATCTCTGATCCAAGATGTCTAAAGGACTCATCATACAGTGCAGGACCATTGGACCATCTGTTCACCAGCACAAGTATTGTGATGAAACCAGATGCAGACCAAAGAATCAAAACTTCAGTTGCACTGCAGATCATACTGCCACAATCTGCTCTCAGAACTTAAAAGATCTTCCAAAAGTGAAAAAAAAATGGAACATCAGTGAATTGTAGATTAGCCACAGTCATTGCATGTCACTGGTCTGGAAATGAAGAATTTCAACTCACAGATGTCATATTCAGTTTCCTTGTTTAGTTTATCACAAAGTTCTCTAATCATTTCCCTCCCCCTTACTTTTTGAAAGTTGAAGGTACAGTACTTTATACATTGTGTCTACATAGCTGTATTATTATGTATGTTTTGTTGTGCAATATACTGAGCAAACATTGACAAGTATTGTTCACCATTCTGAGGTGTTTTCCCACCCTCTGTTGGAAAATTCTGAGCAAGTACCTGCACAATATTACAAACTGATCTGTCATAGCACACTTGAATTTCTGTGACATTAAAGTGCTAGTTGCACATTTGTAGCTATAGCAGCTTCCATGAATTATGTGACTCCCAGTGATTTTCATGAGGAGTTATGGGGGGACACCCCATCCCAGGTGAAAATCCCCCTCCTGAAATAGTGACTGCCCCCTTAAAAATGAATCCCTCCATCTTTCAAAGTTTAAGTAGGCCTAAAAAAGTTATCAACTATATGTAGGTCAACTATGATACTGCTATTTCAAATAGCTGGCAAGAAATCATCTCTAAGTAGCAACAGTTTGCACCATTTAGCATCTTAATTATCGAATCCTGAAGGTGAGGCGAAAAGACTCAAACCTCTCCGTTGGTTTCTCTGTACACACTTCATGCGTGCCTACAGCCTGTGCAGAACATTGACAGTAGAGCCATCATGAACACAGGTTTAGCAAGATCAGCCCAAAGTAGGTCTCCGTAGGAAATGCTTACTGTTATACAGGACCTCACATTTCTGCTGTTATTGCAGTTTAAACCGCTGAAGACAACATCCTGTTGAATTTGAACATTTACATGTGAGTCTGCAAGTTATAGTTGAACAACATACGTAGTGATCTGGAATTTGGGAATGGATCTGGGTGACACAAATGCATTCATATGAGAGTACACAAGGTTGATTAATAACTGGAGGTTGATGCAGTGTGGTTCTTGTACCTATTTTCAAAGGTCACTCGCTAAGTTTAATTAAGCCATAGCCTTCGAGATCTATCCAGGATTGCCTGATCCTCATTTTCATTGAAGAGGCATTGTGTGATCAGATCCATTCAGAAGTGGCTTTTAAACCCATTGGATCTGATCCTGAATGTAAGCTTTTGCCCTGCAAAGTTGATCTTCCTTGTGTTTCTCAGGTCGGGAACAGGGCTTAAAAAGTGGCCAATTGGAAGTTATAAACTTATAATTGGACTGCAATGTTTGCATTCTTAATATAATTTGTCCCTTAGTGGCTTCCAAAGCAGGTATGATGCTTTTTATACCTCAGTTGCCGGAGTACCTTCACTACCTTAAAACGGATGCTGCATAAATCTGCTGGTAAAGTCATTGACTCATGCCCACTCTGCATATATTGTGTGTGCAACAAGACACCCATATGACAGCTACTGTAGTATTGTTCTAGATGCAACTCCCACACTGTGCATGATTTGTTCCTGTCATGTGTACAATACTGTAATGTGAATCTTACCACCAATAGAAACAAATGTTTGGATAACATGACAGGTGACATGTGATTTAAAGATCTTAGTTTTGTAGATATGATAGTACTGTTCGAAATTTTAACATTTTAAAGAAACACTTTACAGTATTTCAAACCTTACCGATTTAGTCCCCCTTTCACAGTACCACAACAAGTGTGCATATAACGTACAGTATTTTTTGCCCAGGTTGCAGAGCAGTTCCAACATTGACCCTACTGTATATGCCACAGGTCATTTCTGTATTGAGGAATGTTTTTTGAATGTCTTTCCCATACCCATGGAAAATTAAAAACATGTCACACAATTAAGACAACACTTTTAGTGTGGCTCATGTGAAGGAAGTTCTTTGTTTTTTTTAGGTGACAACTGTAGGTACTAAAAATATATGTATTGCATTCAAAGAGCTATGCCACTGTTAACTGTCCAAAATCATTTTATCTATAGTGAGGATTATATGATGTAAATCAAGCTGGTTAAAATGATAATTGTTTATTGACAAAAATCACAATTCTAATTGATTTATATGATTAAAATATAGCTAACTGATTTGAATCATGATTTTTGCGTGGAAAATCACCGACCCTAAATTTATTGAAGTATACACTTACCATTGATCAACAAAACATACATCTTACTCTGTTTCTCTGTGTTTCAGTTATGTTGTGCTTTTGTATGCCTTTAAGCTTGTAATTGATAAATTATGTGGAGTCGTCTTCTCATCTTCTCTCAAGTGTTGTTTCCCTGCACAGAATCTATCTTTTTTTTTTTTCAAGTGTGCACAATGGTACAGCACTGCATTAATACATGCACGCTAGCCAGTGGGACATGTACGCGAAGACTGCTGTGGTCTTGGTGAAGTAAACAACCCTCTGTACTCTGGCAATCTGCAGTCTGCGACATTCCGTCAGCTGCAGTCTGAATTCCTGTTTATGCCAGTGTATAAATAAACTGTTGTACATACTGGTATGTATTTATACACTGAAGAATTTTAAACAGAAACTATTTCTGCTTGCTTCCTCAGGAGCCTGTTTAATACTTGCTGCATGCTTACTGTAGTAAAAAAAAAATGTCAGCAGGGGGGGTTTGGCTTTCCAGACATTTTTCTGTTTTGTTCTCTGGCAGTGGAAATGCTTTGACTGTCAAACCAAGCTGACAAAAAATGAAACAAGTCCATAAATTTGTAACAGAGTCAGTGACCAGATCATGATGAATCTGTGTGATGGGGAACATTTTAATACTGGTGGTGAATATTACATTTTGTCCCTGTGTAATATGTAGATTTAATGAATTTACAAAGCATTGTTTTAATGAAACATTGCAATTATAAAGCAAGTATAAATTTATACAAAATGAAATTGTTATGCTACAGTAGCCTACATTACCTGTATCTAGCCTATATGAAAAAATAGCATACAATTAATTCACAATGCTACAGTAATACAGGAAGATAACCTACCAGAAAAAAAGAGTAGTTTTTCACAGTGTATCTCCTTGGGCAGTAGTTGAAGGTCCATTCATTTTCACAGCTACAAATTGTAGCAAAGGGAGCATTAGTGTTTCAACACTAAAGGTGAAAAAATGAAAAATTGCACTAACTGTCTGCAATAAGTGTCCATAAATATCAACTACATGTTCAACTACTGCTGAAATGTCCAAGAAAGCAGCATGTGTTCTTCCCAAGTTTGGGACTCCAAAAATAGGTAATAATGGTTCATGCTTAATACAGGAATTTGTTTTTTTTTTCCTTGAAATTTTTGCTTATTAGCATAAATTTATCATGATCCAAACAATACTGAAAAGGCAATTGAGGTTTGGACTCATGCAGTTGTGAAAACTGATATTCAGTGCAGACCTGGGAGTGTGTCTTGGCAAATTGCAGGTATTGTATTTTGATGTATTACAATATTGATTACGTCATTATTTCATGGTTTTACTTGTGTCAGAACTTGAGAATTTTGTGTTAGTGGTATCATGTGTGATTTAAAAGTGAGATGTAAGTATACAGTAGGTTGGTAGTATTCATAGGCAGCTGACTAACAAACTCCAGTCTCTGTATAGTATGTGACTTTTTTCAGTCCTCCCCCCTGAAAAATCATCCATAGTGTAGTCCTTTTAGAATCTG
The DNA here is from genome assembly GCA_021234535.1 of Stichopus chloronotus. Lineage (NCBI taxonomy): Eukaryota > Metazoa > Echinodermata > Holothuroidea > Aspidochirotida > Stichopodidae > Stichopus > Stichopus chloronotus. The sequence continues at coordinate 23,090,828 of CM037843.1, forward strand.
CACAGACATTCTTCCTCTCAGCAAAGATTCTATTCTTCAGGTGAATAGAGACTGGTACTTACAACTGTGGGCCTCGAAAAGAAAATAAAGCCTCCCTCCTCAATTTATATGCTAATCCACTTGAGCATAGCACATGCCATTTCCTGATTGTCTTCCTGATTGTATTGTGAATCACTGTTGAAAGAAGTATCCAAAGGATTGCTGGATATCCATGGTGACTGATTTTCATCACTGGTTTTGCTGAATTTTTGAAGATTGGGCTTTTAAAATGATTCCGTTCTAGTGCCAGCGTAAATAATGTCTATCAATTCCGTGCAGCATCTTTCCCTTGAATTTATTTTTTTTCTTGCAGTTTTCATTTCATGTAGTCAGATCAATATTGTGTATTATAAAATACCTTTGTATGACAGGTTGAAATCACATATGCAGATGCACATTCTGCTCAAAAGCAGAAGAGGTCATACTTCCACAGTGTCTGTTTAATGAACTTCTTACATGTATACTGTAGGTGGACATGTTTTTTACCTGTGCAGTCCCAAGCTTTTAAGTCCACTGTTGCAAAAGTTGGAAAAAAAGTGGACCTAAAAGTCTCTTACAAGCTGTTTAGAGTGACTCATAGTAACACTGTGAAGTACAGGACTACAGGTTCAAGGTTGTAAGGTGTGAAAGGGGTTGCTCTGAAGAAAATTCTTAAAGCATGATTACCTTAAAACAGGATGAGTTGTTATTCGTGCATTTTTAGAAGTACACCAAGGGAGTGACTAAACTGTCTGTCTACAGTTGAAAGAAGCTACAAAAAATTACCTTACCATGGTTTATTTGTCCAGATATGGCCTACTTTCTAAAATAAGTGCCTTTCCGTAGGGGTTTTGTTGTTGTGATAATATTTTTACGGAAGTGCCGCACATTTACCTGGTCTGCTAACTTTTTTGCAGAAAAAAAGAATAGTTATTCTTCTACCATAATTAATACTCTCATCAATGAAATTTTGAACTGAAAGAAAGGTGGCTGGATATTGCTTTCCACATTTGTATCAAATGAAAGAAAAAGATGGAAGAGTAATAATGAAGGCTAATTTTTTAAGGATAAATGCTTAATTTTTTCTTCATACAGCACAATCCTGCTTTAAATTCACCAAAAGCTTGACTTCAATGTCAATTGAGGTGGGGGGAGGGAAGTTCATCAATAAAGCGTATCATTCCTCATCTGAGATGCAAGAAAGTTTTAGGAAAATTGTATCTTAATTAAATATTTAGGCACAGGGACAAGAGTTCCAGTATTGAGAAGTCCAAAAGAGCAATGTACAGCAGTTACATGAAGCTAACATGCAGGTAGCATACATGCATTAGGTTACTGTACATGCTAGTGATACACCCATGCACCTGCTATGTGTTAGTTCCTTCCGTACATAAGATAGCTGACCTACGATCATAATAATTTGACCCTTTGTTCTCAAGTAGAGGTCATGGTTTGAAGTTTGGTGTAAATAAAATCGCCAAAGGGAAAAATTTTGCTATTTGTTCCTGTTTTTAATTTGATACTTACATGTATTTTCATTGTAGATTTGTTATGTAGGCAGTTTTTTGGTAACACAGGAGACTTAAATTGTGTACATGTCATTTTTATATAGTGCAAAAAGCAAAACTGGGTTTTGTCATATGGACAGATAGCCCTTCAGTGCAGCATGGTCTGTCACCTTACTAGTTTAGTGAATATATGTGCTACTTAAAATGGTTAAGGTACCAGTAAATTTGTCTTAGCTGTATTGTCCGATTGCAACAGCTGTGCTGGTCAAAGCCTAAGTACTCCACAGTAGCAGCTGTTCCTTGTAGAATACCCATGCACTATCCCTACCACAGGTTACTGTAATTGTTTACAATTATTTACTCTGATTTCAATCCTTAGTTCAAATTGCATTAGTATGCAGTGCTTTATTGTTGTAGCCACAGTATATAAACTGATTATTTAAGTTACAGCAGCTCACAACATCTGACATATAACGATGTATGAACGTGTCAAGACTGAAATTCAACAATTGTCCGATCGTCCAAGGCCAGTAATAATGACGTCTGACAACCGAACTTAACTTGCCCCTTCTGGTTGTGTGACAGACAAGTAACTTTCCAAAGAATGTTCTCATATTCAAAACGGTGTTGGCTTCATTCTTCATTTTGTGGTACATTAACAGTAAAATAATAATTATCTGTTTGGTATGAGCTCTGTAGGAAGGTTATACCTGAGTCATGTGGGTAACAAAATTTTGATTGGTTCTAAAAGCACTGTTCAGTTTTATTGTAAGATTGCAACTTGTGTTCTTTTGCTTGTCCTTTTTTTCTCTGTTTGGACGACCAAAATGTATTTGGGACGACCAAATGTGGGAAAGCTGATTTGTCCAAAGGACAACTTGGAATTTTTGCTAAAAATCAGAGCTTGCAAGATTAAAGGGAAATAGGGCGTTTAGAATATACCAACATGGCACGCAAAGAAGATGGCTTTAATCATTGTTAAACCATTCAGTCTCATCAATAAACATCTGCAAAAGCTTCATCTCTTCAAAACATTATGCATGTGATGAGTAATGGAAGATGCATCATTTGAATTTTGAAAAGTTTGGGTGAACAAATTACTGTTTAGCAACTGATAACTGAATTTCTATCTGTGAGAAACTTATACATTGAAAAGAAGGCTACTGTCCATTCTTATTTTGAATTATCTATCATTCCATGTCCACAAATATAAGTTTTAAAAATATGGTTGTTTCCTGTGAAACAAACGCCTTATTTCCCTTTAACTTGCATTGTGAGGACAAAGAGCTCATTACCATCCCCCTATCCTTGTGTCAGAGGTTGTTTACACAATAACCAGTAGTTGTTCACATTGTTGACTCATGTATTGAAACCAAAAAGTTCTGAGCCCTACCATGAAAGGAAACAGAGGGGTGGGGAGTGATGTTAGAGTGTGGAATAACCCATGAGCATGCATATGAAATTGCTCTTGGAGAACTAAATAACAACGGCTGTGGGTATGTATACCTGCTGCAAAGTTTTCAAAGATATATGCCATGAAGGGAACAAAGTGACTTCAAATGGTCCCTCTGCTATCTTCACATGACATTCCTCAGCTGAGATAGAAAACATCCCGATGATTGCTGGGAGTTGCCTTGCAGTGCTCCACAGACACTCTTTCGCTCATGCTGCATCTTCTTTTCTCCCATTGTCTCCCCCTTTCCCCATGCCATCAGTGCAAGAAACCGAAGAAAGACACCACAAGATATTGCAAAATTGACTATATCAATTGAAGTGAATATTTTTCATTATTTTAGTTGAATTTGTATTTCTTTATCTGTGAGAAATTCTAGGGCTTATATGTGACATTTTGGTGTCCCCTTTTACATCAGTTTCAATTTTATCTTATTCTCTGGTAGTCCTCTATTGTTGAGTTTTCACCTAGCATTATACAACTAATGAATATTTATGAGTGCAGTGTAGTATGAACTGCTTCACACGTTGGAAAAATTGAGTTGAATAGAATGTTCAAACTTCAACAAATGGAGTGGTTCATACTTTTGCATGAATGAAAAATATTATTTCTTTTAAATATAACACCTCAAACTTTCGTCAAAATTTAATTTGATAAAGCCTTGGGATGTGTCCCATTATGAAGGCCTACAATATGCTGTCTTCGTTGGCCTACGAAGAAAGGCCCATTAAGTTGCGGCATGCATGCTTGTATATGTACCATGATGCAGTGATCACTGACGTACTGCCATGGGTTAGTGGCACTTACAAACCCACAGATAAAAATCCTAACCATGATAATAGCACCAAATCATGGCATGTGCCCACCCATCCTCCAGTTATATGTAGAGGAATTAATAAAAGCAACTGCGTGAACACGTTTAGTACATGTATTGCATATCCAAGTCCTGTAACACCTGAGAAAGTTCAAATTTAGTGACATTTTCAGGAGAAAGTTCAAATTAAGTGACATTTTCAGAGTATGGTCGTAGACTGGTCGTAGACACCAAAAAACCACTTACCAATGTTTAAACAACTTGTACAAATTCCACTGCAGTACTGAGCTGTGACTTACAGTAGCTGCCTACAGCAGACCCTCTAAAGAAACCCCTCCAAAGGAGATAGAGTGATTTAGTACTGTCTTCTATTGGATGCATATATGGAAAGAAATACTTGGTTTGTGTTCTAGGACTTGTGCCACTCACCAAGCACACAGTAATACCAGTTGTGCAAAGTGGAACCTGGAGACAAGTTTAATGTAGCCATTATTAGGTTAGGTGAGTCATGTCTAGACTATTTGAAGTCTGGTGACTCTGGTCTAATGTTACTGTCTGGGTGTTGCACCTTTTCTCTTTCCCCTACATTGGCACATTGAACATGCATCTTTTGTTGTTTTCACTCCCTCGAAGGTTATGCAGTTTGCGACTGACAAGGCTTGAAATGCTGAAGTCTCTTGAGAGTGATGTCACAGCCATCATCATAGCTGTTAGAATGCAGGTAAGTCCAATGGTACTGTATTTACGAGATGTGGATTATGTTTACCATTCATGACGGGTTCTCTGCTTGTTTCCATGTGCCTCACTGGTTCCGGGACATCTTCCCGTGGACAACGTCTTCCAGACAATTTCACTCTGGACAAATTCTCGTGGACAATTATCACCAGGACGATTCCCAAGTGGAACAATTTCCATCCCCCCTAAACTTAACCCAAACTCTTATTTCTGAAGGACCTGGATTTTGAGGGAATTTTTCTTCGTTTGAAATTGTCTGGGTGGGCATTGTCTAGGGGAGGTTTTCTGAGGGAGAATTGTCATGGGCCGGGGGGGGGGAGTATCCAGGGGTGCAGTTGTCTGGATGCGACTTCACTTCTTGAAAATCCAAATCTTGCCTCAAGAGAGTGCTAGGAGATTCGTTTCATCAAAGAATGGACAAACTAAAAGTGATTTTTTCTCTGTTCAACACAAAATACTACACAGTATCTCATCGTGTAACGTGAATTCAAAGGTGTTGAAGCATCCACGAAGCTTGACACATTTTATCATCTTGTTGATGTTGCTGTTGTTGGTCATTATAAGACCTCATACTTGTATATATTAATTTTTGCTAGGAAAACTGTTCCATCAAAGAAAGAAAAATGCTTTTTTGAAGATGGACAAAGTGAAAAATGGTCATTTTGCATGTTAAGGACAAGGTGATGTAATGTAAATGTCTCATTGTGTATTTTTCCTCAAAGTTTTATTGAGGCATTGGCAAAGAAGTGTGACACTTTGCAACTGTTTCTTGATATTTCCCTGCAGTAATTTTGAAGCTTCCTGTTTGTATTTGTACAGGTATACAGTATATACACTTTGACCGCTATAAAGTAGATACAAAAGCGTAACCTTTTTCCATCAGACACTTTGTAGTAATGTTTCTTGGTGATCATGAAGTTGTGAAAAAGCTTCATCTGTTTTGTATTTTAACATGTTCTGCGATGCCAAGTTTTACCAAGTTTGAAAATTAACTGCCATGTCTACAGTGCATCACAGTGAAATATGTCTGTGAAAGAATAGAACCTTCCCCATTCCCCAATTTACTTTAGCATCATTTGCTTTCCAGGGTTTTATGTTTCATTATGTACAGCAGGAAAAGGCTCACAAATACGTGAATTCCCTTAAATGTGTAGACATAACTTGCCAATGCTATTCTAGTTTGGAAGAGCTTGAGCCACTTCACTGTACATTAGCCAGCCATTCTGTTGAAATGACTGGCTGTAACAATTGCTGTTTGCTGATGGCTGACCTTTGCATTAAGTTTTTGTTTAGCTGTTAAATTTGTCAAATATCATAAAAACAAAATGTGCTTGTTGTTCATTTGTTTGCACAAATTTAATCATGGCCTTGAAGGATTCTGCACACAGTGCTTAAGTGTTTGGGATTTTTTGTGTATTAAAGGTAGTAGGCAATACTATTGTCAGTACATATTCAGGCTCTTTAAAGTAAGTTTTATAAGGAAACAAAAAATCACAATGTTTCTGTTTTGTCATCTTTTCAGAGTACTAAGCGAACATTACGTTCAAACGAAATCATCTTGCCCCCTGGAAAGCTCTTGGAAACAGGACTGGATCTCTCATTTGCCTTGCAGGTAAGGGGCAGTCGAATTGGCTATATGCAACTTCACTGTCTCAAGAAGGAATTCTTTATTGACTGTTACGTGTTTGTTGTTATTTTATTATGGGATAGGAATTGCATATTGCTGTCCTATTATTTTGTCACAGCCAATATAGAGATTGGTATATATCTACAAATGTCACAGTGACATTTTTTTTTTTTTTTCACTCTTACAATGCACCATGTATGAATTATGTAGAAGAGTGATTCATACGAGTGTCAGCCTTTTTAGAAACCCTGCAGATGCGTTTTTACTGGGACATTTGTTTGGGGGGATGCACTAGATTCACTCATGTGTGGGAGAGTGTCTTCCATCTGAAAGATTAACATACAAATCGTGCTCGCAATGCGGTGTACGAATTTCAGTACCAAGACCGTGACGAGAGGCGCAACGGTGAGGTGTCTGCAACATAATGTTAAAAGCACAAAATTGATAAACTTTGGTGGTGCGCATTTGCATCTTCAGTACACAGAGCTGCTACTTCCAAGTGAGGCATTGCCTTCCTACATTTGCATATTTCTTTTTCATGTTGAAAGAAATCAAAATGAACTTCAGGACCTGAGCCTGTCCATCCTGGCACATAGGGTAATACTGTAATAAACCACTTCTACTGCTGTTCATGAGGGGTTTGGTCATGCTGGCTAGAATGAGGTTTCGTTCGATGTCAACCCGTTTGTACCATTTGCGCATTTGCCAGTATTTAAACCAGTGAAAACTCTTATCATTTAAAGCAACTTACTAAGCAGTGAGTTCAGATTGACACAGCAGCAGGTTTTTACAGAAGATAAACTTTGTTATTTTTTTTTTCATACTGCAGGACTATCATAGTAGCAAGGTTCTTTTAATTTACTTTGTACGGTGAACTCTGTAGCTTGTATCTCAATCAAAATATCAGGATTCCATTTGACCCTTCTCTCTTTTAGTTAGTGATGAACATGTTATTCGTTGACTCTGTCTTCCACAGCGTTTGCTCCTGGGTGACATGTTGCAAAGTATTTAGTTATCCCTTTCTCTCTCTCCCTCTTCCCTTTTTCAATTTTTTTTTTCTTTCTGAATATCAGTCTTCTGTGGAGATTGAAAAATGCAGAGAGAAGAAATTCAAACTGAAAGTTCTGTCCATTGTTTTCAAGATGTCAGGAATTATAGTACCCTCCTACAACCTTACATTTTTCCCTTTATTTTTTTAGGAAATACTCACCTCTGGAATACCTTAGTTGACACCAGGAATGATAAAAATAAAGGTGTCAGTTTCCCTCAGTAATCTTATACTAAAAGAGTTTAAACCTTGTTTGTCAGGAATTATGCAAGAATTAAAATTCTTTTTCTTTACATGGGCCTGTGAGTCACCAAGGTATACAAAGATTCTAGGAACAAGTTGTGCTTGTTTGTGTATACATACATTCTCATGCTTATATTGTCATGTCCTGTAAACATGTTTCTGAAAGCTGGAAAAGTCAAGTGTGGTTTCTATATAACTGTGGCATTGCATTGATGAGCTACACACAAATGCTGAGACTGTCTGACAGGTTTCATTCTTTTGGCATCACACCAGCTTCATATGTAAACAATTCCTATCAAAGGAACTAACCACAAGGAAATGCGTCTGCCATGAAATCATTATCAGAGTTCGAGTTAGGAAATGCATCTTCACCACCTTATTAACCTTAGACCTTTACTACTTTTCTAGTTACTTAGCTGAAAAGATGTTACAAATTTGCACACCAATTTACAAATTGGTGCAAAATGGGCACTGTTATCACTTTGTGAATAATCAGATGCTCAAATGTTAAAGACAAAGTCACTTTGGTCAAGTCTGGTCACTCTGTATGAAGAACACTGATGATTTTCTAGACTGCTATTATTTGTAAGTCCACTGTGTACAGAAATGAAATTAGCTGGAATCCTTTTCAATAGTTGCTGCCAAAAGTTAAAAGAAATATTGAATTTGAGAGGTGGGGAGTCAAATTTTATGACAATTACACATCTGTATACATGTGTATAATACTGTATTGGTTGGTATCATTGCTTACTCACCAAGTAGAAACGTCAGTAATGCATTTGTAGGAAGTGCAGTACTCCATATTGTTGCGTGCAGTAGTCCCTCCAGAAAAAAAACCATTAACACAATGATAATATAAAAGGAAACAGACATTTTGTATTCTTTCTTTTGTGTCTGCTGTCAGTTCGTCAGCCTTCCACTCATATGTCTATAAACAAACAGAATTTGTTAATAACAATAGTCTTTTTGTATTTGTACAAGGGTTTCATGGCCACCATGTAATACATTGATAGTTACAAAAAGTCCCAACAGAAAAAGGAGGTCATCTATTGCCCACAGAAGATTATGGGTACATACTTGAACAGGAGAACCTTATAGTAAGGAAGCGCCACTGACAATAAAGAAGGAACTTGTTTGACAGCTGGAATGCTTTTGAATATAGTTCCTTGATTATCAGCTGCTACAGTTTAGAAATATTTTGTTTGATGTTGTGGGATGCACACTTTTTTTTTTTTCAATTGAAATTTTTAAGTCTTTGCATTTTTTTTTTGTCTTTTTAGTTCTTTCATGATGTATGTTTATGGCTCACTGGGAGGAAAGGCTGCTTTTGTAAAATATGTGTAATGTGCAGACTTTCTCACAAACATCTATCCTACTTTGAATGAGAGTCTAATCATATCTAATTTACTTCACCCCTCACCTGTTTCAACACAACAACTGCAATCCCATCTACCATGCCAAGAGTGCTGGTTACCTTTAACACCGCCCTTGGTGCCCTCTGGTCTAACACTGGACTAGCACCTCCTTCCCATTCTGCCATCCTATGTGCTAGGAGTGTGGAAGTCTCATTTTTAAAGAAGTATGTGTAACTTTCAGACTTTCTCACAAACATTTATCTTTTTTTTAAGGAACTTAGGTGTAATCATACTTAATTTGTGCAATCGTGTATATCTAATCCAAGTTGTGATGTAGCCTTGAAGATGAGAACTGGTCAACTGCACACAAAAGTTGTTGGCAAATTTATTACAGTAAAATACGGTTGATGTCTAGCAGTTCTATGTTATGCTAACCAAGCTTGTTGAAGTTTATACAACAAATACAGAGCCTTAGTTGCATACTTCTCTTTTTACAGTTCTAATACACATTCTGCAGTTATAAAGGGAAAACAACCGATAACTGTGCTGGCATCACGGTGTGCTTCTGGTCTCACGTAGGAATACGACTTACCAAAGTCTTCAGTGCTGAGATAACTTCCTGATGACATAATCCTTACTGTTGCCACTGTTATTTTAAACTCTCTAATAACGTACACACAGCAAGCATCAGGAAGGAGAGCAGTTCAGTGTGCATCGTGTAACGTCATACGTCATATCGGCTCTAGAGAGAAATGCAAATTGACTTTGCAGTTGTTTTGGGGAGATTCTCATGTAATGGTACATGGACAGTGCTCTGAAGCTGGTTGTCGAGAGTGGGGGGGGGGGGGGGGGAGCTCTATAGCTCGCTTAGTGTAAAATGTCATAGTACTGTAGTTACCAAACAATGCTTTCAGGTGTTTTATAGCTGTCTTTGCCACATAAGTGGTTGTCTTATTAGTAAGCACATTTCCAGAGGTCATAAAGTGACTTTCAAAACAAATACAGTTGAAGACTTTGAAAGCCCCTGTTCATAGCAAACCACAAACTTTGGTAAATTTCAACTCTACAGATAGTACACAACACATACAAATAATAAATGTCACTTTTCACATCACATATAGATTTTAGCAAAAAGGAGAATGCAACTTTTACCCACCTGTGGAAATAACCTGGTCAACGAAAAATACCGTGAAATTCACAACCCAATTTGATGACATCACAGAATGGAGCATGTGAGCGAGAGCTATATCGAACTATGTTGAGTGCATTTGCTTATCGTGTGTATGACAGTCAAATTGAGCCATCTGGTCTGAAAAACCTATAATTCACTAGTTAGATGTTACATATTCAGCTGGAGAGTCAACAATTTGCTGTTGAAAGTTCAGTAATAATTCTGAAGTCTTTTGAATGCAAAAACAGAGATGTAATGGGAAAGAAAATGGCAGAAGATGCATGGGGTAGTGACACAGCATGGAGGGGATGTTTCATCCACCTGTCCACGATATGCCCGGTAAAATTTTTTCAGCCTGTTTCAGGACAATTCTTCCGAAGTTTGCAAGTATTTTTCAATTTTGCTTTTCCTAAAGTCTCGCATTTTGGGGGTCAGAGAGGAAAGAGGAAATCCGTGAAGAGGAAGAAAGATGAAAATTAAAAAGCCAAAGGTCAACAGTCAGTATTGGTACAATTCAGAGGTGCAGAGGTGGTGTGGAGAAGGGTCATTCAGTGATTCATAAAGATCCAAAACCATTTGAAACTTTTTGCAAAATTTTATAGCATGAAGGTTGCAAGTATAATCAGTTGAAATCATCTCAGGCATATTAAGATTCGAGATGCAATTTATGTTCTTCATTCATGGCCAAACAGTTCAAGGTACTACACCACACACACAATTCTGGAGGACAAAATAAATGCTACAAAACTGTTTCATGCAAATCACTCCTGTCTGTCAATTACAGGAGCAAAATATGTCAGGCATCCAAAATAATATATTTCACATCTATTGCATTTCTTACTCAAACATATACTGCACCCAGGTGTAATGATATTTATTGTAGTTTGCATTTGTCCTGAGAACAGTTTGGTCTTTATCGCAAATTCCATGTCCCTGAGTGTTCTGCTTGCTAAAGCATCGCACTGAATTCACAAACTCAATTATTCTAACATCTTATTGGATCTCGCTGGAGATCCAAGTGAAGATATAGCCTAATGAATACAATCCTTTCTGCAGATACGTATTTCTTCAGTTACCCATTATTTTCTCCACCAGATTGTCCTACAAATATACCACAAGTGCATCGTACGTACATTTTTTTCTTTTATGTTTACAATACATGTCGCAGCTTCAATCATTTTTTGGACAAAGGCAACAGAAATGGCCAAGGGCAAGGAAAAAAAATCTTCACATCTCATGAAGATGTCTGTAGTCAGCCTGATTAGTCACAAATTCAAGGGAGGCAGGTGAATGTGTAAAAAATCTCCATGTATTTTACTTACCATGGATGGTTGGTAGAGCTTGTAGTTAGGACATTTGGAGGGATGGGTAAAAATATCTACAACAAGGGCTTTTCTTTTGTTTTTGTGGTAACCAGGTGAGCTGTATATTTTCTTCTGTGAATACTCCTGGAAGAAAGTTGCACTCACGAGTTATCAAATTACTCTGTGAAAGTGTGATGCTGTAGCAATTTCTTGGATTGTCTGAATCTTTTGAATGTTGTAATGCATACAAGAGTGCTGTTTATTAATATGGGAGAGGAAGGACTATCTGAAAAAGTTTGTGCCATCTCCTCTCGAACATACTACATTGCAAAGGATATTGCCATGTCTTTGTTTCCCTGTTGTTAGTTGTATGCTCTATCTTTTGAATGTGATTTACTGAAGTCTTAGCAATAAGAGGATGTTGATTGCATTCCCTTTTAATACTGTCCTATACCTGCTTACAGATTATATGCACATGTCCTACAATATTCACTTTAGCTGCTGTAGCAACTTATACCCTGGAATAGCACTTATCTTTGGTTGACTCTCAAGGTTCTTGTAGCCACCTATCTCCTGCTCCTCCTACTCATCCCTTCAGTCAACTTCTTCCTTTCAGTCCTCTTCTTACTCATCCCAAGTGCTCATTATCCACCGTGTCATCGTCTTCCTCTTAGAGAACATTCGACTTACTCCAGTCCACATCTGCTCATCCTGTTAATCATGCTGCACCATGGTACCCCTCATGATCTGTTAAATTGTATCATGTCCCTTTAATTCCCTTATCTTCTCCGTATCCCTTCTCTCCCTCGTAGCCATGGCCTTGTACTCCTTTCTCTTCAATATTCCTCCAAGTTATCCTTTTTTCTGTTCATATTCACTCCCTAATACTCATCATTCTCTGGTCCATCTTCTCCTCTCATCATGCATCTTCCTTCTATCGCTACATGTCCTCTCCCTTTAAGATGTTCCCCAATACTCCTCATCTTGATTTTGTCTTACTCTAAGTTGGCAGCTTCCTCCCTGTCCTTCTGCATGTATCCTCTTCCTGTGCAGACATCCCCTAGTGCTACTCTTAGTCTTGCTCATCCTTTGCCTGAAATTCCTGATCCTCATCTTCTGCCTCGTCCTTGTCATCCCTGCTTCTACTAGGCGTACATCTTTGAGTTGTCATCCTCAAGTCTTCCTGTTTTCTCTTAATTTTTATATACCAGTGTACATGTACAGTACATGAACTTCTGGAATCGATGCTACAGTCGTTGTACATGATACTGGTTTGACAAGACACTTTTCCGTTTAATGATAAGTACTTCTTTACCTTTATTATGCCATTTGCAGACTGTATAAAAACCATTAATATTCCTCAAAACTGTAAAATTCTAATTTATATCCATTGTGAAGCACTTGCTGATATTTATGAAGATTGCATAATCAGCTTTTGTAGACGATATTTTGCCGAGATAACGGTTTGTATGCAGTTTTTGCGGGTCTAAGTATAAAGAACACTTCTCCAATAATCATGGCGGGAGTAACTCTTGCCATTGATTAGCAAACCCATCTTTGGGTAGTAATGGGCACAGTACAGTCATTAATCAACTATTGTTCCGAAGTGTTGAGAGAAGTGTGCAAACAATCACTCTCGTGACTCAAACAGAAGCACTGTATGTTCTCTTGACAGGAAATAAAAACTGAAATTAGCGCTCCATTCACTGTGAATTCATCTGTAAGGGATGTATACGTTTTCTTGAAGGTGTGTCACAGACTTCGTTGCTCTGAAGTTCATTTACGTAGATAGGTACAGTATTTCACCATTGCAGTACAGTAGTCTCTCCGAGGTGAATTACAGAATGTAAACAAAAAAGCAGATACTGCTGTTGTTCATACAGTACATGTATAGTTTACCCACTGATATCATTTTACACTGTCACATTTGCACAGAGTTGCTAGCCTGATTACCACAGGGATCCCAAACATTTACCTACCTCTAATAACCTTGTTTGATACAATACTGTACATGGGAGTCAAGATCCCTCCTTTAGTAATCATAGCAGTTGACAATATCTTGCCTCCTACAGAAGCTCACCACCTTCTGTACTACTGTATTTGTTAATCCCAGTACTCTTTACGATCGGAGAATTTTAAAGTCTTTATTTCTTTTTAATGTGCTCAAGTTGGTTGGATGTACTGTAGCACCAATGCTTGATGATTTAATGTGCAGCAGCTATTTCTGGCAGGGCTGCTTGTTGCATATATAAGTAAAAGAACAGAGGAGTTATTTTGATTTTGTGAAGATTTAAATGCAAGAAATTTCAACTTGGGCTGTATGTACCTATACAATATATCTACTTCACAATTAGAACTCTATTGTCTTTCCAGTTCATGTACAGTTCTGTCTTTACTGTAGCTACACCACACTTCACTATAAACTCATCTGTGTTTAACAGGAAGCATTGTTGTAGATCTATACGCCAAAAAAGAAACGAGTGACAAGTTTCATTGGTCGCCAGTTTAATTCTCGTTGGCTGTTTTCCCATCGGAACTGCTCATGGTGATTGCAAAAAACGTGCTTTTAAAATTACTATAGGTGGTTGGTTTTGGTATGACAATTTGACCTAAATTTTCACTTTCTTTTTCTGAGATTTCTATATGCAATTTCAATTTCACAAAGTGAAAAATACTTGGTAGATTCTACAGTCACCATTCAAAGCTCCATTTAAAGCCTTGCATGCCCAACAAAGATATACACCAACCTACAGTAGTACCAAGGAGGTGGTAGTACTCTCCACAAATTTTGAAGGGAGGGAGATAGCCACACCCGAAGCATGCAATTCCAAAGGAATTACCAGGGAGGGATTGGAGGAGAGGGTTTAACCCCATCTTCAGAAGTTTTTATCTCTGAGATGCTGAATGATGCAAAAACCATTCAGAGAGGATTTCTTTCTCTTTTTGAAATGGCAGAAGTCTATCGTTGACTTTTTCGTGGCTGGGCAGAGAGTTTTGAGGAGGGAAAAAATTTTTTTCCTAGGAAGTGATTGCTTTGTAAGGTGGCAGCAATTGTCATTTGGTTTCCAGTTCACCCGCCTAAAATGCCCTCTGGCAAACACTTCAATCACATTGTGTGCTGATCAGCTGAACATCTGATCAGGGCATGTTGAACAGCTGATCTATCGAACACATGTACAGTATGTTGTTAAAATGGATGATCCAAGTATGATTCTGCGTCGAATGTTTTCTGCCAAAAGGAGAGCCAAAAAAAAAAGGTCCTGTTCATGGTTGTGACAGATTTACTTTATAACTAAAAGAGCATTTTAGAGAAATGTGGAAAAATTTAACAACAAATGCTCTTTTTAGCTTCGGATATTGTATTGGTCTATCACGGTGGTTGAGGGTCTCTACGGGTGATGGATTTCCCATGTTCATACGTTTCACTATGCTGCATGGAATATCTCAAGAATTATCATGGATCATAACCATTTATAATTAGGTATGCAGGAACCAACTGGGACTTTAGTTACACTGCTATAAATGCTCTTCACTCCAAAATGCTTTTTAGCTCACACACCAAGTGTGTGAGGTATTAGAATGAGGTTGATGACGTCAACTTTTTTCAAAAGCCTTCTCTTCATTTTTTGAGACATTTGTCTGAAATTTGTTCAGTGTGTTTTTTGGGATAGACATATTTTTTTTTTTTTGCTCAATTTATAGGGGAGTTGCAATGTGATTTTTGGAGGAAAATCGGGTTTTTGGTTGCTTTTTTGCACACGGCACTCTACCTGAATGGGTTTAGCTGGAGAGCTATTCTGTGGTCACTGTAGTAAACAATAATCAAATGTTACGGTTGGTCTGGCCAGCCTGTCTGCCCTGTGGGTCATCAAGTCCAACTGAACTATCACCTATCACAAATTAGTTAGTAAAGCATTTGGCTGAGTGATCATTGTAAACTCTTAAGATAGGTTGGCACACTGAGTTGATGTGTTGCATCATCATCAACACTGCAGTGTTTTGTTTTACAAACCATGTACATTGTAATTTTACAACCATTGCAAAATCTAGTCCAGCGCACATTTCAATTTAGATCCAGCCAAAGCCAGCTCTGACAGGATCCGAACATTATTTACTGCATCCTTACATATCACACAGCGAAAAGGAGTTTTAACCTTCTCTACAGACCATAGCTGGTACACCTAATGCCATTTTTCAACATCACATGTCCAAGTTAATATACTACACTGGCATATGACAATGTCATAGGCTTGATAGTGTGTCAACGAGATACTTTTTGCCCGTAACATTTTGTTACCTTGCAAGTACTGTACTTTCATTTTGCAATGCTGCAAACAAAGATTAGGTACCTCTACTTAGTTCAGTGACTGCCGTAAGTTTCGACACCCCTAAGTTTCGACACCCCTATGCTCCGACACACTTGTATTTCGACATGTACACTTAGATTCCGACAGCAGCGGCTGATCAATGCGTCATTACTATGCCGAGCATCATAGCTGGGACCCAAAATGGTGCCCGATGCAATGAATGTGTTGTAACATATGAGTGTCAGAACATGGGGTGTGGGAACAAAAGTGTGTCAGAACATAGGGGTGTAACCCTCAGTTCAATTGTGTGAGCTACAGCAGCATTCCTGCGCGAGTTGAGTTGGTTCCTTTTGTCACACGTGAATGTAGAGATATCTCTAACTCAATAAAGTGCTCAATGTCGGAAAGACAGAGCGTCATAACAATATTATTTCTCCACACTGTAGAATGGTTGCTACTTGGTGTTTCATGATCCATGGCTTTCGTCAGGCAACTGGCAGGAATTGATAGAGGCTCATCTCTTTTCACCCAGTTGGCTGGTTTTTTTCTCTGTGTCAACGTTTGCATATCACTTCTGTTCTTTTGTATAAATATATAAAATGGTATAAATATTAATATCCTTATTCACTTGCAAGTCACTGTGCTGTTACAAAATTACGTAGATCGTGACGTCACACTTGCAACTGTACATGTCACGCACTATTGTCGATGAATGTGATATGTCATATGTTCCAAAATGGCAATACCCTGTGCAACAACAGCTTGAAATCTGAAGCTGTATTTGAAAGGAAGTAATGACGAAAATAATAACACTGTAACTATCGAAACTGTTTGTAAATTGATGTACATTAGGTGCAGGTTGAAATAGAGGCACCCACTGCAGCTCCTCTTTAATGAGCTGCGGAAACTTCATGGTTTTGCTTTAGTTCACTTGTCATTTATGGTCCTTTAGGTCTGCAAAGATGGAAAGTGAAAATCCAAAGAAAATGATTTATGGTCAAAATGAAAAGGCAAATTTGGAACAGTTGCCTTATGACTTTTCCATTGTTTGTCTAGCAGCCGTATCACTATCATTGTGATTTAACGTACTGGCACTGTTAATCATCTCAAATTGCAATGTATGACGTAAGTTTTATTTAGAGCCTAAAGTTATTTCCCTTAGACAGCAATGATCACCCAACTTGCTGTTCAAGGCAAATACAACCACTTACAGGGACTTCTGTCTGATTGCGTAGATTTCGCTGTTGGCAAGTTTCACGTAGAGCTCCTCGCTGATCTCCGAAGCAATCGGCGGTTGCAATTTCGTTTCCTAGAACTTAAAGAAGTGATCCAGCCAGCCCTGACCTCATCAAACAAATAATAATGCAGATACTGCATCCAAATTGTTATTGATGTGTAACTTCCTCATAAAGCTTCCTGTATCAAAGTTAATGAGTTTTTGAGAAGTCATCAGATCCTTCAAGTCTATTAAAGTGACTGTTTGTGTTTCCTTTCCAATTTTGGAAATCATGTAGCCAGCAGGGCTAATTGTTTCAATGGATGGTAACCATAGTCCCCTCTTATTTTTTTTTTTTTTTTTGAGTTAGCATCATTTTCTGATCGCATGTGAATCAATGAGTATATATTAATGATCACATGGAGGAGATGTGAAGAGTTCTGCTGTCCTATGATTCTGCTAATATTACTGTACATGAATAATATGCACAGCCAAATACTCTGGAAAGAGAAATTTTTAGGTTACTCAGTTTTTGCAGTGATTTTTGTGGCTTTTTCAAGTTTTAGAGAATGATTTCCAAGCCATTATTGTATAAATCTGTTGTTTATAGGTATTGTTATGATGGTCTTACTATAGTGCTAAAGTGCTTTAATGTTTGGTTGGTTGTTTTGAAAGTAAGAAAGTATACAGTGACTGGGTCATTATTGCCCTGCACTGTTGATGATAGCTAGGCTTATATGCTCATATAAGTTCTGATCTTGATAGTCTTCTTTTTTATGTTGTTTATGTGTACTATAAAGTTTCCAAATGTTTGCAATAAAGCTCTTGGTTGTTGTTGTCTATGGGTTGTTCAAGGGCAAATACAAGAAAAGCAAAACCGATTGGCAATCATCTTTTGACCAATTTTGTTGTCATGTGCGGTAGCGGAGGGAATGGAAAGGAGTGTAATGTAAGGGGTATTACGTATTTAGATGGGAGAGAAGGGGATATTGTACCAAATTCTACTGGGAATAAGGAGTGTTAAGTATGTGTGCACAGGAGAGTATAGCTGTACTGCATTCCTGTAGAGCCTACACGTACTGGGATGTACTCTGCATGTATTGTTGCCTATGCAACACAGAAAATTGACTTACCATAGCAATGTGGGATTTGTGAAGAGAGATGAACTGTAAACACTGCAATGTCTCCAGTACTGTCTCTGGAAAATGTAGTTTGCCACTCCATGCACCCTGTCATTATTCAGTGGAATATGTTGTTATGTCTATTGGAGACTACAAGTGCTTTAGTCAACATTGTATTCTGAGCTGGGTTTCATCAGTTAACTAAATCTCACCATTACACAATCCCTCTCTGGGTACAGTATCATCCAACTGAATACCACAGGATGCCTATGGTACTTCTGATCAGGTGAGAATAATGAACATTTAATAGTGTTCTCTGCTGCCCTTCTTTGCTTAAAGCTTCAGACTGATGTCAGGTTTCAGTATTAATAGAGCCATGGCTTGTGTGTTTTTGACTTTCTCACTTCAGAGTGGGTGACCACTGTTTCCTTTTCTCTTTACGATCATAGTGTCACATTTCATTGAGGCTCATTTAAAGTGATTGCATGTGTACAAAATAGTAAAATCACGAAATGTCCAGCTTCCAAAAGTCTTTTACTTGCACCATTCAGAGAAGTTGGAAAATAAATAGGTTTCAGGTGATGAATTCTGCCACATGATTTCAAATTTTTGTAATAGGACAGCTAAAACTATAAAATGCAATAATGTTTTAATCGACAGTTGTCATCCAACCCAACTTATGTAGATTCAGTGCTTTGCTTCAATAAATGCTACAATTCTGGACACTGATCCTGGAGTTATGATTTGAGTAGTGTTTGATACACCTGTGAGGCCTGAGCTGTTGCATTGTGTAGGGGTGGTGTACTTTCACAGTAAGAGCCATTAATTTTGAAACATGAAATTCACAGTGCGTTGGCAATAATGGAAGGGCAGTGACCAGATACACACACGCACACACGCACACACACACAAAATTGTCAGATGCTAGACCATGGTCAATACGGTAATGCATGGGTTATATGAGGTGAGTACGTCGCTAGCGAATTCCCAAACCAGGGAGTTTTGGGGATTCTGTCTGTTGCTGTTTTTATGCCATTTTACTCGCTTTTAAAAGTGGTTGCTGTCATTTTTGGTTTCGATGATAATCGTAACCTTTGTAATCATGCATGTGTGTGTGTGTATGTAAGGGTGTGTGTATGTGTGTGTGTGTGTATGTATGTCCGTGACGCCCTACCTTGTAAACACGATATCTCAAGAAGGGAAGCTTGAACAGATCTCATATTTAGTATGTAGGTGTACCATATTGAGAAGAAGAACCCTATCGTTTTTGGTGGAGGTCAAAGGTCATTTGGGGTCAACATGGGTCAAAATGTGAAAACCTTGTAAACATGATATCTCAAGAAGGGAAGCTTGGACAGATCTCATATTTTGTATGTAGATGTACCATATTGAGAAGGAGAAACCTATTGTTTTTGGTGGGGGTCAAAGGTCATTTAGGGTTAACAGGGGTCAAATTGTGAAAACCTTGAAAACACGATATCTCAAGAAAGGAAGCTTGTAGAGATCTCATGTTTTGTATGTAGTTGTACAATGTGAAGTATAGGAACCATATCTCAAGAAGGGAAGCTTGAACAGATCTCATATTTAATATGTAGGTGTACCATATTGAGAAGAAGAACCCTATCGTTTTTGGTGGAGGTCAAAGGTCATTTGGGGTCAATAGGGGTCAAAATGTGAAAACCTTGTAAACATGATTTCTCAAGAAGGAAAGCTTGGACAGATCTCATATTTTGTATGTAGATGTACCATATTGAGAGAAAGAACCCTATTGTTTGTTGTGAAGGTCAAAGGGTCATTTGGGGTCAACAGGGATCAAATGGTGAAAATCTTGTAAACACGATATCTCAAGAAGGGGAGCTTGGACAAATCTCATATTTGGTATGTAGGTGTACCACATTAGGAAGAAAAACCCTGTTGTTTTGGTGGAGGTCAAAGGTCATTTGGGGTCAACAGGGGTCAAAATGTGAAAACCTTGTACACATGATATCTCAAGAAAGGAAGCTTGGACAGTCTCATATTTAGTGTGTAGATGTACCATATTGATAAGAAGAATCCTGTTGTTTTTGGTGAAGGTCAAAGGTCATTTAGGGTCAACAGAGGTCAAATTGTGAAAACCTTGAAAACACAATATTCCAAGAAAGGAAGCTTGTAGTGATCTCATATTTAGTATGTAGGTGTACCATATTGAGAAGAAGAATCTTATTGTTTATGGTAGGGGTCAAAGGTCATTTGGGGTCATCAGGAGTCAAGTTGTGAAAACCTTGAAAACACGATATTCCAAGAAAGGAAGCTTGTAGAGATCTCATGTTTTGTATGTAGTTGTACCATGTTGAGTAGAGGAACCCTATTGTTTTTTGTGAAGGTCAAAGGTCATTTGGGGTCAACAGGGGTCAAATTGTGAAAATGTGACAAATGTGACACATACTAATGCTATTATATCAGATTCAGAAAAAATTTCTCTTAAATAGATCATCGAAACCACAATGCATTTCTGCATTCTGGTTTGTTCAGCAAAATGACATGGTCTGTCCATTAACAACCTTTCATGTATGAAGAAAGACTTGAAAGATCAAACATAGTCGTCTTTATTCTTCGGTTTTAATATTGATGCCTTGCTGTAGGCAGGGGAATCTATGCAGTCCTGATGTCGTGTGTGGGTATGTGTGTGTGTATGTGTGTGTGACACGTTTGCTCGTAAACACTCTATCTCAAGAAGGGTAACTCTGAGTAATTTCATTTTTGGCATGTAGGTTGTCCATATTGAGTAGATGATCCCTATTGTTTTTGTTGTCCAAATCTTGCATATTAATGATGTTATGTGGTCAAACATAACATTTTTGCTACGATTCAAGGCTACTGTACTGCATTTGTAACTTAGTGAGTAACTTCTAGTGTGAGGGGCCTCTGATAGGTTGTCCAGAGAGATAGTCTTGGTATGGGGGGTCATGGGGTCAGATAGACAAGGTGGCATTACCTCATGCATTGGAATGTTAATGGATTTATAAAAAAAATGAAGGAAATAAAAAAAACCATCTGTTCTGTCATTTATTTGGTTAATATCAATATCCAGAGGAACAGCTGGTAGCAGAACGAGGTTTCTTAACAATCAAATTTCAATCATATTTCACGATGTCGGAAAGGATGGAGGAAGCAAAAATATTGAGGAGGAATCATAACTTAGGGTCAACTTACGAGGACTTTGAGTGTGTTAAAAGTTACTTGTAACAAGGAAGAAATTATCACAGAGTCGATAAAGGAAAATTTGCAAAAGGCAGAGCGCCAATTTGAGGCAATCGAAGAGGTTCATGCTGATCTGGCTGGGCTGTTGTCTGATGAAGCATTTGAGCAAGCAGAAAGCTGGATGTTGGAATGCCAAAAGCATTATACTGAGGAGAGGGAGGAAGCATTGAAAAAGTTAAAGAAGGAAAAATGAGTTTCAAATTATCGTTGAAATTACCTAAGGCAGAAATTCCACCATACGATGGTGACCCAAGAACATTCTGGTCGTTTATGAAGAATTTTGAGGTAAATATGGCAGACAAGCTGAGTTCAGAGGAGGTATGGTTGAGTTATTTCAATTTGATTCAATTAACAACAGGCAAGGCTAGAAGCAGCATTGATTGCTGTGTGTTACTTGGAGCTCAGGGATAATGTTGACTGATGTCATGTTGTCACGTCATGTTGTATGGCCTGGGTAGGTGATCCCTATTGCTAAGTTTTGGTGGACGTTAAATGTCTCGGTCATTTTAGGTCACCAAAATAAAGGTCATTTTGGGTTAAAGGCTTGTGGTGTATCAAGAAAAATAACTGCAGTTGATCTTATACATGTCATGTGGATAATTCATGTTTGTTATAATATAACCATGTAGCAAGGAATCACAAAGCCTTTTGGCTTTCTGGTTCCATATGGACGTGCACATAATCGCTTTAATGACTAAAGAGGAAGTATTTAATATCCAGGTTAATGAGGACAGCTACAGTCAAGTGGGAGTACCTATGCCTACATGTATTCTTCTTCTTACAAAACATCTCAGCTGATCAGTGTTTTCCTAGATACTCTTTGGTTGATGTACTTCTATGTCTTCTGTACATTATGTTGTAACTTTTGGCAGTTACGGTGCAGTAATTGTGAAGTCACAACTGACTCAAGAGTTGGTGTTGACAACAAGTACTTTCTGTACCATTAAATAATTGAACTTCCTCATTTCCTCATTTGTTACTTAACAGTCTACTGCTCCCTGTCATAAGGTGTGCACCTAACAAGCCTTCTTTTGATCATAATGGATGGAACTTCCTTCCAGCAGCACTGACATATGTCAAGTTTGGTAGTACTGGATGTAGAACGTTTTGTCTGAAAGGTACTGTGTACACGGTAAATTGCGTATTCATGCCAGAATTAATCCACATTGATACTTAAAGGTTTCATCCTCAGACAGGTTTACATTGTCAGATTAAAGTAAACAAAACTGATCATAGGATGGCCTTGATCTACCGAAGATTGACCCACATGGTCACTCACAGAAAATGGTGCATTTGCCTGTAACCTCTGCTCTGCAGAAATGCATGCCAATGACCACTGAGTGAGGAGCCTATACATTAAAAAAGTTTCGTTATAGGTCCTCTCTGCCACTGCCGATTTGGGGAGTCATCATTTTCAAGTGCAATCATGCGTGAAATGATTCAACTCAGACTTTGACTGTTGACTTTGGTCAAGAATGTACAGATGCTGACTTACACTCCTTACATTTACTTCACTCATCATTTACTGTCTCCATTCAACCTTGTTATGTTCAAAGCTCAAATATACACATGCACACACCCTCACAAGAAATGCATACAGACATTTACACCAACACATGATTGCCAAGGCTTATGATTTCATTGAAAGCAATTGCTTACCTAGTTACAGTATTTAACTAAAATCCTCCTCCTAGGTAGAGACATTCGCCTCTGACCATTTTGCAGTAATGACTATCCCTACCATCTCTCCCAATTCCTACTGTGGAATAGCAATATTAATTATTATATAGCAGAGAAATGGGAGTTGGTGGAATTGAGATCATCAAAGGTTCCTTAGATTGATAGTCATAGAAAATTGATTCAAACATGCCCAAAAAGGAACTAATACCCAAAATCTCATAACGATTAGTACGAAAGCAGTCATACAATGGGGGGGGGGGGGGGGAAAGAGAGATTGAGAAATACATGCTATTCCACATTAGAGAATGAGGTCATGTTAAAGCAGTTTAAAAAAATGGAGAAATTGTTTGCAATGGAGATTAGAAGTACTGTAGTCTTCAAACCATGTGATATGCTTTGTCAGGATATGGAGCTCCATGGTAGAAGATAATACTGTAGGCAGCTGTGAGGTATGTTTTTGAACCATTTAGTGAGTAACACAACATGCTGCACTGGCTGCACTGAACATGTTGCAAACATTTTGTCTCCTGTTCTGAAAGTTGGAATATGAAATGAACTGGCAATTGCCTTGTCGTCTACCTTTGTTCTTTATCAGTGTTTCAGGGAACAGAAATTAGGGGAGAGGGCATTCATCTTCCAGAAACTTGAATATGACAATTATCTCAATGTTTAATCATAGAAGTCAGTCACTGTTACTTGAAATCAAACAGACCAATAGAAGTGGATATGAAGATTCATGTATGCAAAAATGGGGTTGAAGCAATGTTTTTTGTAGTGGCTATGACATATTATGCAGAATTTGACTTTCAACCCACAAAATATTCAACTCATATTCCAGCAATTTGCATCTGAACACTTCATGTCACATCATTTTATTATAGCAATGCAATTAAAACAGAGCAAGTGTGTGGAGGCACGATAGTCTATCTGGCCTAGGCTGCAAATAAGTGGAAAAATTTCTCAGAATAAGTGAGGTAATTTTTTAAATTTGAAGGTGAGTAAGAACCTTAAAATAATATTAAAGACAAAGAATGCAAAAACACTCTGGGGGTGTTTGTGAAGAAGAGTTCTGCTCAGTGGGTGTGAGCAAATTTCGGCCTGCACTGGATCTCTCAGGAGTGAAAGCCAAAGGAAGACGATCCAGAACATAAGAGGGCATGCTGTTGGAAACACACCAGTAGGTGGGGGGGAGGAAATTTCACATCATTTTGTTATGTTAGTGCAGTTTTCAATTCAACGCTGGCATGAACTATCAAACCAGGATATTCACTACTTTTTCCAGACTAATGAAATCTGAGTATTTAAGACATACTGTACAATCTTGCAGGTTTTGTTGGTATTATACACTGTTCTACCGTACACTAGTGTTACAAATGCAAGTGTAAGAGGAGGGCAATCAGTATTAAGTTGTGTATAACTTTTAGAAGCTGTCAGATGTTTCTGAGTATTCATAATATGGGCATAGTTTATTATGAATTTGTGACAGAAAAGTCACTTCCAAGAATATAATATACAAAATTCTATAATCTCTGAACTTTTAGTTCTGATAAAAATTGGCTCAGTGAGCTCATAATGTCTATAGGTATGGCATTTCTCAGTCGCTTTGGTTTGTAAGATCTCAGTGGCAGATGCAAATCGCTGCTTTGATACAAACAACACATCATACAGTAGTTTGTGCCAAAATCAATGAATAAACACAATGCGATCTGGATCTGATTGCCTTATCCTATTTAGCATACACACATTGATTTAAGAGTTTCATATTCAGGTATATATGCATGCCTGTGAACTTCAGAGTGAGTATGCGCAGTGTCTTTCTGTTTTGACAGTATGTTGTTACTTAGTTGCAGAAATTAAACTCTGGTTCCTGCAGGCCCAGTCATGTTTGTAAACACAAGAAAGCAAAGGCTGGTGGTGTCTGGCCCTAGAAATTTGACAGCAAAAAAAATAAAACTCCCTAAAATAAAGAAGCTTAAGAAAAACCCTGACTTTGACTGCATTTTTATACCTACAGTATTGTATTATATCTTATATTCCATCACTCTGATGGAATAGAAAGATTTCAATCATCAGGGCCAATAAGGACAATGTTCCAAATTGCCATTTGTAAATGAGTGAAAGTACTGGTGTCAAAATTTAAGGGAAATATGGTGTTTAGAATACAGGAACATGACATACAAATGAAATAGCTTCAGTCATTGTTAAACCATTCAATCTCATCAACCAAAGCTTCATCTCCTTAAAACATCATGCATGTGATAAGTTACGGAAGATGCATCATGTGAATTTTGAAAAGTTTGGGCGAGCAAATTAGTGTTGAGCAACAAATAACTGAATTTCTGTATGTGAGAAACTTAGTTCTTGAAAAAGAATGGTGCTATCTTTCTTTATTTTGAATAAACTATCATACTACGTCCACAAAGATTGGTTTTGAAAATGTGGTTGTTTTCTGTAAAACAAATGCCCTATTTCCCTTTAGATTATTGTCACTAAACTCCGTCCACAATCTACATCTCCACGGTTCAAACTGTAACAGTATCACAAAGTGCACACCATGGACAGTAGTACACCCAAAGTATAGACCTATATATCAATTGATGCAGAAATAAAGATTTTGCTGCATGTTCCAAAATCATTTTGGTGTACAACATACCAGCGACACAGCATTCAAACAACAGCATTTAGAGCCGTTGACAAATCACACAATATTTCACATTTCGTGCTGCTACATCTACAATAGCAGCCTTCAGTGTGGGTTGAAAACAATGTAAAGAAATATGGCAAAGAAGATTGATGGGGAATCTCAAGATTCGAGCGAAGAATAAAGGGCAACATACAGCACGAAGGAATAACATTGAACTCAAACAGACCGGTAAATAATTGCAACGAGTTTGGGCATGGTTTAATGCATAGCACACACAGTTGTGGCAGGTATACACTTAGTTTTAATAGTTGTTTCAAGCTTTCTTCCAGCATTCAGAACAGTCACACTTAAATTTAGGGTCTGGAACACCAACTCATGATCTCTGATGAACAGTAACAGCCTACAGGGTGCAAGGATACTACAGTACATGATAAACGTTGTAGGTAATTGTTTTGAGCTGAGACAGTGTTTTGAGAAACTGGACAAGTAGCTCATACCGCTTGTTGTAGTCCGAATCTCCAAACAGGTAATAAACTTATGAATGTATCCCACAAAGAAAACTGGTTGATACATGCTGTCTTGACTGCTAAAATACTGACCATGCAATAAGTTTCTTCATTAGCAAGAAGCAGTAAAAATTCACATTTTCCTTAACAGTGGAATTTCACATCATAGACATCACACCATAGACTTACCCATAGCTCGCTCTAATGCATTACTTGACCTCGCACAAAGCTAGTGCACCAGAATAAAGTCGTATACATGGGAGCGGAGCATGGCAGGTTCAGAGTTACACAAAAGATGGAAAAAGCATGGACTTGCAGGAACTATTTATGAAGGTACAGTATGTATGTTATAGCGATGAGGTGCATGCAGTGAGACAACAAATTACAGAATGAATAAACTTAGGAGATGGTCAGCTGACCAAGAAACACGTACAATTTTACAAATCCACACCAAAACTACTTCAAGGACACAACAGACAGAAAACGTTGTCAACTTCAAAATGGAAAGAATACCCTACTGCAAGTCTGCGATGTCACAAAAGAATACTTTACAAATTAATTGGCCGTTATTTACTCTTACACATTACTCAGTCATAGAATCTGAATGTCTAGCATTGGTTTGGACACTGAAAAGTTTTCAGGTACATCTCTATGGGAAAGAGCTGCCGGAAAAAGATCATTTTCCGTCGGCTGCTTTACCTTAGTCAAAGTTGACTAACCCAAAAATGTGGGCCCTGAGTCTAGAACCATGTAGAATCGTTGTTAAAACTGTCAGAGGATTAGACAATCATGGTGCAGTGGCTAGGTGTCTTTTGTGATACAGTATTTTGTGAAGGTGAAAATCTGCGTGTATTGGGACACTGGGGTTACGTCTCCTTAACAGGGGACTATGCCACAGATTGCGCCTCCATGTTTTTGCCATGGCCATTCAGCTGGGTTAGTCAACTGTGTGTTGATGGGAGTGAGCAAAGCTGCTTCTGTATGCTGGAATTTGTAGAGCATTCTTGGCTGTCTTAGGACTACTGGTAGTTGGCAAACCATGTTAGAGGAAGAGACAAGTTTATTATAAGCCTCAGTGTCAGTTTAATTGCTAGTTGTCTTCCAAGATGTTGAAGTGATGAATCTGCAGGCGTGAAGCATGTATTTTCTTCAAAAGTATCGATATTACTTACCAATGTGAAATTTTCAATCAGGGTTTTACTTTGCATTTTCAGAATGAGGAGTGCTCTTTTCTAGAACCCTTTAAAGGACTAAAAGAGGAGAACTTGCACAAGCATGAAAAAGAGTTGGCATTTCACAGACAAAAAATAGAAGTAAATTCAAGTGGGACCTTCCTTCCACTGGGTGACTTGCCTTGTGGCATGCCCACTTGGAGCATTTCCATGTGAACTGCTGTTTCCTTTAACTAAAAGAGTAATTTTAAAGTACACTCAGTTAAAGGGCACACCAGGATATATGGCACAATAGCCATCAGTGTTACTCTGTCTCATACTGTATACTATGTATCAGTAGAAGTTTAAATACAGGACTTGTAATAGCAGACTTTACAAATAATCCTGTGTGTAGCAGCCATAGCCGTTCTGATGTCAGTCAGACTTGTCCTAAATCCTAATCAAAATACAGTATGTGTACTCAATGCACTTGTTGAAAGGATACTGAGGAGAACTTGAATCCAGCCACCCAGCATGTTTCCCTTCAATTGTGTTACATTAGCAATCAAGAATGCACTGAGCCATCTCAGTGGGATTCGTTAATAATAACACAATTGAAGTACTTGCAGTACCTGTAGTTGCCCTACTTTTTCTGCAACATGCCAGAAGCTAGGAAGTATTCTGAAGATGTACCGTACTCAACTTGGGTGGAAAGGTGAAAGGGGGGAGGGGGAAGATGATGTGTAATCATGGTTTTTCACTTTCAGGTATTTGTTTTGTTCTTATTGTTTGAATGGTTGATCTGCTTTGAAAAGCCTTTCATCCATGCCACTTTGTTTTGGCTATCTCCATGCTTATCTTGCTTTTCAATTTATTTTTTTGTAAAAAAAGGGAGAAAAAAAAAAACAGTAGCTAAATGAAAAGAAACCTGCAATGATGGTAAAATGTCCTTGGACCATAGACCCGCCTTAATTCACCACTTTCTCTATTCATGCCCAGCATGTCTGATGTAAAGGGATACAATGTATCATTCATTGGGATAGCATTGCATTCCTGCATCAGTGTTAAATAGGTTATGAATGTAGAATGCATGAACAGGCAGTCATTGGTTCAGATGAACATTCAACATTAGTGACTCCAGATTGAGTGTGCTCTTTCAGGGTATACAGTACGAATAGTAGCTTTGGGCCATAGCACCGCAGACCAAGTTACAGTAGAAGCCATGAGTTGAATAAAAAGGAAGATAAGTTTAGATCGTCAGGTGCCATACTCATCATCACATTTTGCCATGAGCCTAGTGTGAGGACTTGTTACACACTACTGTATGTGAATAATACTGCTAAGTGTACCTATTGTTGTCAAGTTCTGCCTTTTGCTCTTATTGCACCAATTGTCAATATTTACCCACAATGATTGAAATTACTGCATTAATTTAAAACTTTACAGAACAGTTGTTAGTACAGCAGCACTTAGAAATTCATAAGAATTACACAGAAATGCATTACACTATGGTACAATATTACCAGTATGATTACTTTATTGCTCGAATACCTGTCTTTGAAACAACAAGCATGTGCATAATCACACCGTTGAGTTGTGGGAATTTGTCATAAATACCGATCTACATAGTTGGTTATTTAATTGGTTAGGGGAAATCTTGTAGCCTTTTTTTTTTTTTTTTTAGGCAAAAGGATTACCCCTGGATTTATGTTGTAATATTTCTCACCCACGTCTGAAGCAGGGGAATCTCTCGCAGTTAACGCCCCGTATGCACACACAGCATTGTACCTGAAGAAGACTGTCGTTCCTTTGAATGTAAGGTCATAACATGTGAGCAGAAGAAGTTCAGTTCCACTACCATCTGCTAAATTGAAACTCCCCACTTGGTGGTTTACTTCTGTGTGTTTGTTAGAAGCTAGTTCCATTTAACTCATTGATTTTGCAATGCAATTATCGACTTACGCGTGTAATGTGAGTAGTTGCCCAGGTATCATTTGGTGTGCTCGATGTGTGAAAGTGTCTTGTGTACAGCAACCTTGACTTGCACTGTATATGGCTATATGTACAATTTTGTGCGAAACTTATCACACCAAGCTAGCAATTTTGTGACGCTGATAACTAGGCTCGTGGGATGTAACAAATCAATCTATTATCACCAGAAACTTTCATTGAAATACACAGGGTGAATGTTACTGTTAAGATGTTACAGTAGATAGTGGTTAAAATGTTGCAAATAATTCCCCATAGAACAAAAAGAGTCTGGTTTTTGTTCTTTTTTAAGATTTCTCACCTCAGAAAAAGTGCCCACTAATATTTCATTTTGATGAACTTTTAACATGTTATCACCAGAGCTTTGTGCATATCTATTCATGAGATATACAAAAAGCTGGTTGCATCAATATTGTGATATGAAGGAAACAAACATATATTTTACCTTGTAGAATAAACCAAATATTTTTTTGGGGGGGTTTTGAGCTCTATTACTACAGAAAACTTGCCCACCTAATCCTTTAGTTCCATAAATTTTGCATACATTGAGCAATGCAAAAATGAGTGATATAAACCTTTGACACTGCCACCAAACTCACTGTATGTGAAATATATGTAGCACCTCCTCCAATACCCACCCAAAGTGCTTCCTCACTGTTTACTCCTCTTCACTGGTTTTGAAGTGTTTTTACCTTTTTGGACACATTTGGATCTATTCAGTTATTCCTCTACGGACTTTTGGATCTCCAACTATTTCTTGCGGTAAGTATCCCCTTTCTTCGGATCCTGGTCTCTTCTTGTATTGTCTTCCAGATACCGGTGGTGAGAAATTTTCTCTTGCAGTATCTTTTCTCTCACATCATTAAACACATCAGGACTTTCCTCTATGCTTTGCTTTTAATGAATTCAATGATTGATTGTTTCAATTTTTTGAGGAGGCACTATTCCGTAAAACGCGTTTGTGGTAGTGTCAAAGCTTACCAGTCATTAAACGCAGTAGTAAGAGATGTAATGGTTATGCTGATACAGATAAATTTGTCTCTTGTAAATATCCAAGTAAGGTGTGTTTTGTGATGTACTCATTCCTTTGGTTTAATTATCATTCTCAATTGCCACAGTGATACTGTGATAGTAGACCTAACATTCAATGTGTTGACAGTTCTGCTGTCAGCAATAACTTGATAACAATTATAAGGGTCACTTCAATGTAGCTTTTAGGTGCATTGGTCAGTAATATGTCCTTCCCACAATCCACAATTGCAGTGGGGCTTTTTGATAAGAGTGATATATTGTCGAGTCATATTTGACAACGTTTTGATGGTATTGCAATACCAATGCACTGTAGTTCAATGTTCGAATTTTTGCATTCCTTACCGCCTTTGCAAAAGGCGAAAATCTAGAAAATACACATTGGAGCATTACACAAAGGAAAGGCAAACAAGGGCAAGCATAGCCTTAAGAGGGGGCAGTTCTAGAATTGATTTTGGGTGCACTTTGAAGTTCGAAGCACCATAAGAAGAAAGCTACTAGTGTGAGCAAGGGGTACATATAGTGCCTTCTGCACACCCACACCAATGAGTTGTGGGGAATAAAGATTGCTTTCACATTTGTCTAGTTTCTTTGTGGTGATAAGCAAAAAAAAAAAGAAACGTGGGGGAAAAACATTTTACATTAAACATGATGTAAGTGACAGTGGATGGTGCACTACAGTATATGGTATCTGAAATCAGTCACTGGAGGTAGTTTTTAATTGTGACACTTTCTCACTTGGGAATGCTACATAATTTTAGAAGGGAAAAATCCTGAACCTCCACTCTCCAAGCAAATCAAGATGGCAGCATGGAAAAGAGGTGTTAGTCTGGTATTATTAGGCCAGACGACCCCATGTGTGGTGTAACGTTACCAGTACTCTTGGTATTGAAGTGCTGCTGTTGTGTTGAGACAAGTGAGTTGCTTGTAAATAACCAAATCATGTGTAAGAGGTTGGGAATTTCCCTGATTGAATCGCTGCCAAGGACAAAGATTTCGCAGACGGTCAAAATGTTTAGTGGAGAACATTTCCTTGGAATGCAGTAGTGCTGAGAGCTACCACCAGAGTGGTCTTCAGGCATTGACAGTGAGTTACTTGCATGCCTTACACATATGAGATAGGATTAGTTTCATAAATTGCTTGCAAATTATCGAATCAGGTGAATTTCGGCCACAGCGATGCATGCGGGTTAGCCGTGTTCGTTTGTTTTCTACATTATTCCCCGTTGCGTCACTTGTAACAATAGTTGTTTTGGTCTGTTGCTCTTTTGATCATTCCCCTATGCAGAGTAAATCTACAGTACTGTCACATTGTCCAAATGGTATGAATTCTGGGATTCACTGCTCAAAATGTTCTACCTTTTCTACCTGAATATGCTTTCAGTATGATTAACAGGAAAGTCATTGCACAGTATGTAATTCTGTGTAACCTTGTATGTATTACCCATTCAGTTAGTGAAACGGTTGGGGGGGGCTAAGCTCTTCTGTTTTTGGATCTAAAAGATAAAGAAATTTGTGCATACCAACAAAGCATTGACCAAAACTGATACATGGTTTTAAAAGAGTTTAGTACAATGTCTCCAATATGCTGAAGTATACTGTAGGTTATACGTTATACTATAGTACAAGACCTGCCACAAGAAAGTGAAAATCTTGGTCCTCGATGAGTATAACTCTGTGTTGTCGTTTTGCAATGTACCATCTTGTTTCTGTTGCATTTATTTCACTGGTGGCTTGCGCTAATTTACTCAATTGTACTCACCTGTCCGGAACATACATGCATACTGGTAAGAGGATGGTGCGTGACGCCGCTGCATGCGTACACGATCAGTCGCATTTCTTTCATACTCCAGGCCAGTGTGTTCATAACTAGGGTAGGATCCATTGCAACATACAGAATGTGCTTAGTGTAAAGTGTTCATGCACCGATGGCATGCAAGGTTTTTGTGCACTGAGAATGGGTTAAGTGAAAGTTTCGTCTATGTTGGGCAATGGGCAATTACACAGTATACAGGATGTACGGTGTACAGTATTATGCGGGTGTCACAGAACTGAAGTTCAATGGTTTTCTGTGCTCTGGTGCCTCTAAATATGGATGATAAATTGTGAAGAAATTCCACGTATTTTTGTTTTCATGCAGTGTCCTCTTTGCATCAGCTATTCACATACACCTCTCGCATGAATTTCAATTCTGTATATACAGCTGTCAGTGGTGTGACTTACATTTCTGCACTATGGTAAGGTATTATCATAAAGTTCAAGTGGAGTGGGCATCAATTGTAATCCTGTAGCAGCTAGTTGCAGTCGTGTATCTGCTGAGAATGAATCATAACTTACTGTTAATATGTACACTGTTATCAGTATTAGTAATACTCCTTGCTTTATGTTTTCCTTTCCTATGATAGGTTGGGTTATGCGTTGATGTATTGTTTCCTGTTATGCTAAATGTTCGACCTGGTGGTGACGTTGATACGTTTGTATGTCAAGTTTGAGCCATATGATTCACATCGTAGATGTACACTTACCCCTCGCTCACGCTAATGCATTGGTAATCGACCTTGATTTCCTATCACTCCTAGCGTCACAACATGTTCCCAAAGTGGTCCCAAAAATGGCTCATGGAGCAGTCGTCACTAAAGATAATCCTTGAATACTCCCACCAATCAGTTGTGTCGAATCAATTAAAAGATGCAGAGTTCTCATTCATAGCTTGCTAGAGCAGGTACTTTATTTTTGCTGTGATTCTCAATCTCCCACACGTCTTTTACATATCCAAAAATATGGATAAAACGATATGAGATTAACAAAGGATCGCTTGCCCTGATCACACCAGGTCGATATTTGAGTGTCAAAAGGCATTAATCATCTCTTGCACTGTAAGAAGTGCTGCTATAGTTTTGTGGAGACAGGTTAGTATCATCAGGCCCAGTTATCTTAATCAGGTACATTTTAAAGTGTCAACAAGGACTTTAAAACTGCACAAGTCCTCCTTTAATTAAACTCCAGTTGTGTGGACAGTCAATAAATAACTTAAATTGTCAAAATAGTGCCGTAAACTGTTGTTTTTGTTTTAATGAAATATTGAATTGCTCCAAAGCTACATTGCAGAACTGAAAATTCACTTGTAATAAAAGATAAAGTTCCTGGCATTCACAAGTTATTTTTGAAGCACTGCTTTCCCTCATTGGAATGGCACAATTTGTCGCACGTTTCATGCGACACACTGGATTCAGGTTAAATGGTGATTCTGTTTTCTGTCATCCAATAAGCCCTTCAATGAAATGTCCGTCTTGAAATTGAAGAAGCATTAGCTTCCCCATCTGACATGTCAGAGCAAAGTGGTTGGCGAATGTCGCCCAAGTCGAGCGATTTCCCCAGTGGTACATAAATGTAACTGAAGGCATGATTTGTTTTGCTTTTTTCAAATGCCAAGTGTTTCCTCTTCCTTATTTGGCAAATCAATGACGTAAAACGCAATCCAAAATAGCGCAGTGTCTGTCAACTCTGTAAGATACTAATTACTTCAAACCTGCAGTATCTGTTTTTAATTCAGTTAAATTCTGTTCAAGTTTCAGTAATCTTGGGTCAAATGTTTTCCAATGTTTTATGTGTTTTATGTAAAGAAAACAGGAAAACGAACATTTTCCTGTTACCATAGATCTCTTAATATCCCAAAGAAAAGTTTTGGTTCTGTACGATAGCATGCAGTTAATACAGGAAGTATTCTTTTGGATGATGCAATTAACTGAAATCAGATTTTGAACTGACCAAGCCTGTGAAGAAAGCTGGGTGTAAGTCTACTCTTACTGAAATTTTCTTTAAAACCATGACTTTTTCAATATTTACTATATGCTGTTCATATTAAGACAACATAAAGAAGGACAAAAAAGTTCAATAAGAAAAGTTTGTCGATTTCATCCCCCCCTCCTTCCCCGTTTTAGACTTGAATGGTCCAATAGTCAGTGATCAAAGCCTATGGACATGGTTTACTAATTCGCAGAGAAGCATGAGTGGAGGTGTTACCACAAATCATCCACAGATTAACTCTTTGGGAGACAAAAAACACAGTGTCATGAATTATGTCAGAGCCTCTCAGTCATTTGCCATCATGTGTACAATGATTGTGTACCAATGTGCTGTTGCAACTGTTGCTAATCGCAGTGCATTTGTGTGTGTTGTTTTAAGTTTCCTGAACTTCTCCAAATTAATTTTATGGTCAGTGGACTTACTTTTGTGAAGTTTAAGATGATTAGGTACATACAACCAAGCCAGTCAGCAACTGACAATCCTTAACTAAGCCTTGTGAGACTGTTTCTTAGCTTGAGGCTAGTTTAAGCAGGGAGTTGCTATTGATTTAAGTGGCTAGGGGGTTTCTGAGTGTTGATCGACCTTAACAAGTCTTTTATGAAGTAAAAACAGTTGTGTGTCTGTTACAGGAGATTGTTGCTTAACTACAAATTGAATTTTAACTATCCTTATGGTTCAGAAGGAAATGTTCATTAAGCAGTGAAGTGAAAAGTGCTGAAAGTAAGCTTGTTTCAGTGACAGCCTGACTAAGCTATAAATTTGATATTAATCAAGGGAATGCATTTGTTTTGTTGCTACTGCAGATCTGAGCAGGTGATTCAAATGAGGAACTTTCCCTGATTTGATTGATAGTCAGTGCTTTTGGGTTGGTCAATTGAGTGAACTGGAGTCACTTCTTTACTTCATTAACTTTGTAGTTACTTCACTGCTGTATTATTCACTCCTTACACTCCTCTTACTTTTGTGCTTTTGAAAATTTTGTCAGTTTCATA
Organism: Stichopus chloronotus; assembly: GCA_021234535.1. Lineage (NCBI taxonomy): Eukaryota > Metazoa > Echinodermata > Holothuroidea > Aspidochirotida > Stichopodidae > Stichopus > Stichopus chloronotus. Next base: position 23,125,786 of record CM037843.1, read on the forward strand.
TAGGAATTGGCCAGATCAGCTCAAAATTTCTGTAGGTGTGGATCTATTTTTGCAGTTACGTTTGTTTGTAAAATCGCAAATTGCTTCTTTTAAAGCGTTTGCAGTAGTACCAGTCATCATTTTCATGGTCATAAGAATTGAAATATTGTTGGAAATAGGTTAGTCAGTCACTCGCTTCAAAATGTCCAAACCAGGTGGATTTTTATCATTTGCAAGACAGTAAATGTATGTTTTATTCATTCTCCTGTCATTTTTTCTAATTACACCTGTTATTTTTTTTTAATTATACTTGAATTGTATGTATGCATTCATTCATACCAGGCCAATCATTTTTTTGCGTGAAATGCCAAAAAGAAATTCCATATGTTGTGAGTTTGATCTCGGGATCAGTGTTTCATTCCTGAGAAACCAAGACAGAGAGAGAAGGAGAGGACTCGCAGGAGAAATGAAGCAGAACGGCTAGTCAAAAATTCAGCTGCATTACATTGTCCTCATCCCTTGAGAGAGACACAATCTGAGTAGTGTCTCAATTTTCCTGCAGCTGACTTTCTGCATGTGTTTCTGCGCCACTGTATACTATCCTAGTGATGTCATTCATACATTGTTTCACAAACTCTTGAAATCTGTACCAAAGCTACAATGACTGCAAGGATCCCAAGTCTATTGCTACTTGTGGTAGTCCACCGCTGTTACCTTGTTTTAGCTGTGGTGTTACAGCAAGACTGTTTTTCTATTACATAAGAAAATGACTCAGGATGTTGAAAAACGATTGCAAGCAGTCACAAATTTTGCTTCTTCCATTCCCTTACCATCACTGCTCATGTATGGGTGAAAACACAGAACCACTGTAGTTAACTGTTACGTTCGGCCAAATAAAGCACTATTGTTACTGTACAGTAGCTGCAATGCATTCGACTGACCATTCCACACAAACCCATCCTCGAATGGACTCCATCAGCATGGGATATCTGCAAAAGAAGTTCAAGCAATGTGGATGATGAAGTAAGTGTGTACTCCCAATAGCTCCATGGTACTACAAAGATATCAACTCATTACTTGATCTATACATAGTACATATTTGGCCATGATGTTTAATGTACAGTAGCTCTAGTTTGATATGCACTTACATGTACATTACAGTTTGAGGAAGCTGAATTTTTAAGGTGAATATCAATTTGGGGTGCAGTTTGGTTTCAATTTAACCTGCCAGCAGATGTTGGCTAGCAGATGTACATGAGAATGACTCCCCGTAAAGCTAAGGCTACCACTTGATTTTTTTTTTTTTTGACCTATCAGTGTTTAGATTCTGTTTCAGTTTCCTTGAGCTGATCATCATTAAGTCAATGAAATTGATGTAAAGTGCTTCCAAGCAAATAGAGTGAAAACATCAAAAAACAAGATGGCAGTTTTGGCACAGATGTTAGTTGTTTCAACTCTGCTTCACAATTTACTGACCTTGCCCACAGGTTGGATGCATTAAAGATGGCATCCTTCTAGTGTGTCATTTCCCCTTTAGTCTAGATTTGATTTCATCTAAACTGTTTGTTGTATTCCTCCATGGCAATCAGATTCAGAGAACTGCACAACTACCCCGATGTCTGTAGCATCATGTGTTACATAACGTAGTTTCGTCTTGATTCACATATACAAACTTTGCGTTGAAACACTAGATTGTTGTTTTCGGTAGGCATGATGCCACAAATACTTCAAGATTTACAAAGTACTTTGTTGTTTCAGTCAGAGTAAACACTCCCTTGGGAGTGAAGATTGCATTCCAGGTTGCCTTTGTTAACTTGCACTCAGTTTCAGATCTTTAACCGCAATTTGGTGTCACAAACTATCTATCCACTTGTGACTTACCTTGGTTAAGAGATCCTTCATATCCTCAATTGCCATGATTACATGATTACATTAGTGTGCAGTGTGGATTTATTTTTACAGTATGCGTGGAAGTAAGAACAATTGCTACACAGTGGTTACGATACCCATGGATGCCTGTGTATGGACATACAATTTGCCTTGGAATAGTCATTAATGTTGCCTCTCACAGGGCTTGGAATAAGCTTGAAGATGGGCACAGTTGAAATGAGAAATTGGCTATAGGTCCTTGTTATTTCATAAGACATTTACTGAGTGGCACCATGGCCATCGGTAAGTAGGGCCTGATAGCCATGGGTATCGGTGCTGTCAGTTATTTCAAGCCTGCTCTCATGTGACATTTATCGGGGAATGTATCCATTGCTGCCCTAGCTATGCCATGCTCATTACCTGTCTCCACCCAACTAAAACACCCTCAAATATATTGTGGCTTGGCTGGAATGAGAGAGTAAATTTCCAACAGTGATCATGAGTGTACTTCTAGGAGACTTCTCTCTTGTCCCTTCTCACCTGCCCTTGTGACCATTTTCTTCAAGTTTTTTTTTTTTAAACTCTTCGGCAAAATTGTATTTAATGGTGGTCAGGTGGTCTTTGTGTAGCCATCTGATGGGCTCTGTGAAAGAGCAGTACTTCATGTACTGTAGTTTATTTCAATCAGCAAGGTTTGGGATGCCTTGAAAAACACCCTGAGCTCAAACGTCTGCAAATGCTTCAACTCCTCAAAGCATTATGCAAAATATTAGTTGCAGAAGTTGCATTATTTGAATTTTTATAATTTTGGTGAACAAATTTTACTTGAGTAGTAAATAACTAAATTTCTACATATGAGAAAACTTATTTCTTAAAAAAAAAATCATTGTCCTTCTTTATTTCAATAATCTATCATTCTGTGTCCATAAATTGTGCAGGCCAGCGATTAGAGGGCGTGGTGCTGGAATTGGTTTTGAGGACGAGTTGAGCATAGGGTCAAATGTATGCACTAGTGAGGCAAGGGGTACTTTAAGTATAGTCACTCATGAATACCCACACCAGGAAGTTGTGGGGAAACCTTTCCTTCAAAACAATTGCCTCATTACCCTTTAATCCTAATGTTTTGTACATCTCATGTTACAGACATACATGCATTTACACTAAAAATGTGTGACCATTTCTCTCTTCTGTCTGTCTGTTCCAGTATCCTCATTTTCTGAAAGGGGACAACAATAACTTGAGGATAATGCTCCAGAGGCGGAAACGTTACAAGAACAGGACAATCCTTGGCTTCAAGACATTAGCAGTAGGTCAAATTAACATGTCTGAGGTAAGATACAGTCTAGAAAATTGTACTTATATCATACAAAACTTGAGAATCTCTTGAAGAGGGACTAAAGTAAGTCAATCAAACAATATGTCATACTTACCTCAAGGTATCATGGCATATTGTCACTCTGTGTGTGGAATCTTGTGCTATATTCGTTATTAAACTGTCACAGCTGCCATGTAGACATACAGTGACGTAGCTGGAAGCAAATCAATGTGTAGTTTGTTGCACATCTCACAAGGGTGCAGGAGATACTTGTGTCCAACATTCCCCTGATGAACTCTTCCTCATTATAGAGAGTTTGCAAACGTCTGTGACAATAAATTACAAAGTTACCCCTCAAAACTGGAAAATAGCAGGGATATGTATCAGGGATATTGATGTATTTTTGGATAAAAATAATCTAAAAAATTATCCAGTATAAGGATTTTTAGTGTTTTAAAGCCTCCTGAGGTATCTATTTTTGGTTGGAGGAGTCTCTTGTACCTTCATAATTTCACGGAAGAGCAGCCAAGACATCACCAAAGCGTGGAGAGAGTGACGGACGAATGACGTTTGTGATCTCCGTGTGGCCTTTGAAAGTGTTTGTTGGATGCAAAAGAATGTTAAAAGAAATAGATACAGAGGGGGATGTAAAAGTAAAAAAATGGAGCACTCCACACATTACCAAGTGGTAATCCAATTCTTAGGAATAGCCGTTACTTGAACTACTTGAAGCCAAGAAGTAATGTAGATCTTACAAACATTGATGCCGTAGCAGTGATTAATTAGATGTGGTTGTCAGGAGATCTACTTGACTTTCTGACTACCTGTCAGTGACGGCTGAGTGATTGTCACCGACATGGAACGTTGAGGCACTTATCTAGTGTAGCAGGCAAGCTGTAACTCTACAGTACATGGCATCATACTCCCAGCTGCAATCTTGAACAAAATTGTTGGGACACTTTGTCGTACATTGCAAATATAATGCTGAATTTTAGGTGAAAGGATAACATGAAACTCCCGAGCCCCTTTCCAATGTTGCGCTACAGGAGTGAATGTACACTTTGAACAGCAATCCTGTAGCCAACATTGAAAGGGGAAGCGTGGTGTCCCAAGTTATTTTGTCCAAGACTGTAGCTTGGCTTCTCCCCGTCTCCTATTTGTTTTTATACATACACATTAGTTGTGTGACTTTGATCCATTTGCTCTTTAATTTAATACTGCTCATGTTTAAATTTTGTGTTACAGTTAAAAGTCAATCAATGGTAGACGGTGCATTAATTGAAGGGTAATGCACAATAGGGGGTTAAATTGAAGCAGTTCACAAGGGCCTAGCTCGAGTGCAACCAGCCATAGCATTAACCCCGGAGGGTGCATTATCTTTAAGTTAATGCACAGGTCCAAAATTGATTAACCTTGTTCATGTATACAATTAGAGATTTTGATGAAAAGATGAACATGAAAGAAAATTGAGTTTGTAAATAACCACATTTTGTATTAAATTGTACCAAGAAAAGGTAAACACGATTCCACAACATGTTGACAATCCTCATGAGTGTTAAAGTACAAACACTTTTTGGTGTAAGATAGCAGACACCAAAATACTGTCACCGATGTTTTATTGTACATTCATCCACCAGTGATGTTACTCTAAAATTGATTGTGTATTCTTTGTTGGATACCACACTGTAATGGGCCAATTGGAGTTGAGGATTCTTCCTGAGTATGAATGAATACCAGATTATTTTAATTTTGGTGCTGTAGCCCTGTTGCAGTGTGAAAGTACTGTAATTTTGTAGTGATTTTGCTGTTGCAGTTGTGGTAGAATGTCAAGTATATGACTGTGGGTGCAATATGATCTATTGCCAGACAAGACCAGGTATAAGACCAGGCCCATAACCAGACTAACCGATTTGGGAGGACACGTCAATGTTGGAATTTTGCTGGCCTGAGGAAGGGGTGTAACACTCCCCTTTGAAAAAGTTTTTCATTTTTCAAGGGTTATGCAAAATTGTGCTAGATTTCCATCTTTTCTCCCTGTATTTGTATTCCACAAAAGCAGGACCTTTTACTACTTCCTTACCAAAGGCTGGCAAGGAATCTTTGGGATAGTGATTCAGTGTATGTGTGTGCATACATGTGTGCGGCAAAATCTTGTAAATGCTGTAGCTTTTGAAGTGGAAGTTCAACGTGGGGCAAAGTTGGTGTGTTGGTAAAACATGAAGATCTCAGCTGGGATTGTTTTTTGGTGTAATTATCTGCGGTCATCAGCAGACAGAATGTAGACAAGCGATGTTTGAAGTATCTCAGAAATGACAAGTTGCATCATTTTCAAATTTGGATGGTACATACTGCCCCTTAATTAAATGACATTGACGGTTTTTGCAGGTCAAAGGTCATGTGGGATCATCACAATGTACAATTTAAAAAGCTTGTGAACACTAGCTTTTGAAGGGAATGTGCAAGATAGCTCAAAGATAGTGTGTGGGTAGGACATTTAAAGATCTTGCCTGGGATTGTTTTTAGTGGATACCAAAGGTCACCTGAGGTCATCTGCAGACAGTATATAAACAAAGCATGTTTGTAGTATCTCATGCACCACATTGCACAACTTAAAACTTGGAGGGTATGTACAGGTAGGGCTTTCTAAGTAAAAAAGTTGCGGTGTTCCTTGAGGTCAAAGGTCATGTGGAGTCATCACAGGTCATAAACTGAAAACTTGTAAACATAAACTAAAAAGCTTGTAATGCATGGGTTATATGAGGTGAGCTCATCGCTAGCAATTTCCCAAACCAATAAGTTTTGGGGGAGTCAATCTGAAACAAGAGATTTATGCTTCTGATATTTTTTTTTTTCTGATTTAAGGCAAAAACTCATCCTCCCAGACAGTTCCACTTAGGTCTAGTCCCTCCCACAGCCTGCCTAAAATTCCTCCATGTTTGTAACCAAAACAATGGATCCCTGTGTCCACTTTGTTACATGAGCTACTCTGAATCTCAAGAAGTTGCTGTCAATCAAAGAGTAGCACCAGTTAAGAATTCTGCTATCCAGGAGTCAAAACTATAGCTTGGTGTGATGAGTGACTGCCTTTAATTATGAGCAAGTTTGCTGGACATCAACAATGTTTCACACCTACATTACTGTACCTTGGCTTACTGCAATAATGACGTGATGTGCAGTAGAATTGTTTTACATCCATATTAGTGAAACATTTGAGTATTAAAGTTTGTTCAAGGACAATTAAGCTGTCTCATGTTAAAGTGATTGCGTGTGTACTGAAAAACCAAAAAGATAACATTATGTTTGATCTTAACTTTTTCTTTATTTTTAAATGCACACGCGAGGTTGTACATGAACGGACTATGTCTTTCAATGAAGGAAAATGACAGTAACTACTTCCAAAAGCAACAGGATTGGCATAAAAACAGTAAAAAACAGAAATCATATTGGAAAATTAATGGTTCTTACTATAACTGCCCACATAATGAATATGCAACAGTACAGGTCTCACTAGTGTATCAAAAACATACTACTCAAGTCGTCACTCCTTGGTATAGGTATTGGGAATTGTAGTATTTGGTGAAAGGAAGCACTGGATTTACAAATAACCTACGAACTGAACACAACCTTGCCTGCGGCATCAGTGATCCTGAGTTTGGTAACTGAATATTCAATACTAGTATACTTCCCATTGGCTTGCTCAAAGAAGCACACTGATGATTTGAATGAAAACTGTCAACCACTACATTATCGTATTATACACTTTTTGTTGTTACATGTCAGAAGAATTTGAAATCATATGGCAAAATTAACCATCTGAAACCTATTTATTTTCCCAGATTGTCTGAATGGTGTAATTAAAAGCCTTACCAAAATTTTGGAGATGAAATTTCAATGTTTTTACTTTTTGCCTACACATGCAATCACTTTAATAGTGGAACTGAGGCATGGAGGGAAAGGAGCAATTGGTAAACAACAGTATACATGCATACCTCTGCTGTCAAACAACTAAAATGAGATACTTGTCTAGGCCGCACTTATCGCACAAGTTGCAATTATTTGTAAAGACTACAGGAATTGTTTCTTCACAGCTGATGAAAGGGTGATTTGTACAAGATAAATTCTTTTCCTGATCCTATAAGCATGTACATACAGACTAAAAGATTTTATGCAAATCAGGGAAAAGGAACGTACATCCACCTCAAGGTAGGTGCTCCGATATACACAAATTCACGAGGCATATGAACTAATAGTTTGCTAGTGACTAGTATCAATTGTTAACATTAAATTCGTAGACGCGCAACTCATGCGTGTCGTATAATCCCATAAGCAAACAAGGCAATATTTTGAACATACAGAAGAGCTTACTGAGATGTTGAATATATCCCTTTATACGATACCAAAGACTAATAAAACATGTACATATCTCCCTCACCACCTCCTTCCCCCACAGCTTTGAAATTGTAGACCTACAAAAACTGCATTTGCATCCGGTAAAGGACTACGTCAATTTGAACCATAGGCATTAAATGCAAGATCCCCTAAGCACGCAAGCATGTGTCACTGTCGTTAGTTCTACTTTGTGGCATTACCAGCACAAGCTTAGTGAGTGAATGAGTGATAACCCATAGCATGACATTTCCAGTGAAAGAATCTAAGAAAACCAATTTAATTATCTCTTGATTACAGTTTCTCCCTCAAATGTCACCTGTTTTCACTGCACGTTGAAAATCAAATTAACAGACTTCTCTTTTGATTCATGGAAGTTCTCTCTGTTTGTATTTGGGACACAAGTTCGGTCTGCAAAATACTATTTAGGAGCAGGACTGAACAAATTTAGTGGACAGATGATGCCAGTATTCTCAATCAGGGCAACGCATGCATGCATGCATACTAAGTCTTATTTAGTGTCTCCAGAAACGGTTAGTATTCTTTTTTTTCTTCATTTGTGAATGTACAGTCCTAGTTGTTCAGTACACAGTGAGTAAGATTGCAAGGGGAAAGAGAGGGGAGGTGACTGTTCCTCCTCTTCTTTTCATGTGTTGTAAATCAGGAGAAAAAGTACTAATAAAAACAAGTATAAAATGGGTTAGAAAAAAAGGCAGCAAGAGGGCTTTGCTGGAAGATTTGAAAGAAGTGTGGTTAGTATAGACCTGAAGTCTCTGATCACAAGAAAGGTTTTAGAATGATTCCTTGGAATAATGTTTGTTCTAAGAAGAGTCTTATGCATCCAGCCTTCAACCTTGTGACCATCTTCTGTTTTAACTGAAGAAGTTGGAAAATTAACCAAACTTGAATTCGTCAAAGACTGTTAAGAAATGCTTCAAAGTTCTGTATTAAACAATAATATGATGTAACATTGGAGCAGTTTTAGTGGATGTGCAATAATCTTTCAAAAGTCATAAGTATTTGCAGCTATCAGAGTGAGCCCTGAGGGTACTCAATGAAAAAAAAACAACTAAAAGAAAGAAGAACATAAGTGTAATTATCAAAGCATTAAATTTGGGGAAATGTTCTGACATATCATGGCTCAAGGGTCATCTCTCGTGAAGGGCAAAATCATTATTTTTACTTAGCCTCTATTTCCATAGGGTAGAGATGCCATTTTCAGCCTCTCTTATTTGTTTTTTTTAAAGGTCACTATTTGCATTTTTTTTCTCTCTTTGTGTGTGTTTCTGTTTTGTTTTGAAAGTGGTCTATAGACTAAGAGGCTTAGCAAGAGGTTGATTCTTTCATGTTTAAGTATCTAAAATATTGCAGTTCAAAGCCTCATACAGACAGAATCTTTCATTGAAATTAGTGCAATATCAATTTGCCATTTGCAAAATTTATGCAAGAGTCGTGGTAGGTTTTGTATCCCACATTTCATTAAGCAGGCAATGGAAAAATCCAGGATTCACATCGTACATTTCACCAATGCACCAGAAAGAACATGTGGAAGGACCAGACCAGTGTTGAATAATGACTTCAAAATTTCATCATATCAAGAAGAAACTGTCTGATACACTAATTTTACTATAGATATTGTGATACTTCACTCCTCACTTGCATATCTTATCATAACAAGTGCACTGCCATTACTGTTTCATTTCTACATTAAATAATTCTCATAACTTTTTTACCAGATTTTTAGCTAAATGTCTCTTTTAGCCCACACATAGCAGCATGTAACTATTAACAAATTGAAAACATTTTGCCAGGATGATTTGGAGTCAATACTTTGTAAATCTTCAGAAATCTTTCAAGTCAGACAGACGGGATATTAACAGAAACATTGTCCTCTCAGATACCAAAACTGATATATTGCGTGCCTATGTTTTAACTGGAAACATTTTCCGATCTGCCATATCTGGTCACTGTATAGTAAGCGATTTAAATATCTACAAGTCAACCCTACGAACTGTTGGCACCATCTTAAGCTTTTGAGACAGTATCAACAGTTTTGATAATCTGGCCGAGAAAAATTGGGGGGTGCCCAACTGCCTGAGGGCATCCTGTCGCTATGATCAGGGCACCCAAAATCAATAGATTTGCACATCATGACATGCCCCTATTGGCCCCCATAACATTGTGATAAAGAATCTAGACAGTGACAGTGAGCCTTTATTGTTGCCCTGCATACCAGTAAAAATGAACGTCTTCAAAACAAAAAAGAGAGCTAATAGCCATTTGAGAAAGAAACATGAGGCTACTGTATGAAATAATAACTTGAAATTGCCAGATGCTAGACCATGGTCAGTACGGTAATGCATAGGTTATAGGAGGTGAGTAAGTCGCTAGCGAATTCCCCAACCAGGGAGTTTTGGGGATAATAATGGAATAACCTGAATCTAGCAGTTATGATTTTATAATCCCTCATTTCTGTTCAGTGTTAATTGGACACCAAAAGATGATTATCCCCCAAAATCAGGTTAGAAGGGCAACAAGACAGTAGGAAATTTTCCCAGCTTTGCTAATGTGTCCTCGTACTTTTAATTGCAAGTTTCCACAGGCTGTATGTGCTGGCAGAGAAGCCATCAAACATGTTTCATCAGTTTATTTGGCTTGGGCATGTGAGATCTTTGTACAATAGTCGTTGATCATTAAACCGTCCTGGATTTATTGTGACTGTCGACCTCAGTGCCATGACAGTAGACAGTTGAAAGATTTTTATTATACTTTCAAAGTATATACAGATTCAATGAACTATCTCTTTGACAATCAAGACAAAAACCTGTTGTGGGCAAGCAGTGTGCTGTGAGTGAAACTGTCAATACATTATCGGTGTTTGCTAGAATCCTTCTGCTACAGAATATGTCACCCACACTAACACTATATATTACCAACACACAACATGATTTTAGAAGCATCAACATCTTTGTGAGCCTAAGAAACTGCAGTCCACTGAATGTTCCAAACTAAAATACTGTTCCCACTTTTGCACCGCAAAGTCAACGCTGTTGCAGTTTATATGAAGATGAAATTTAGCCAAATTCCAATTACCCGAATGAGAAATGAAAAAGTTTATTTTTTTCACCGGGGATTGTTATCCTCAGGTAACATGAAAAGGCATTAGTTCTTTGATTCACTTTGTAGACATATATTTACCCCTTTGCTCACACATATTCATCTCCAAACTGGACTCAAAAGCTCCCATGCATAGGCAGGACCTTCAGGCTCCGCCTGACAGCTATTAATGAGGAGGTATTCTCAGGCTTGCTAAAGTTCCTTGTTGATGAGTTCCTGCTTGATGAGAATTTTCTAACAAAGATCGGAAACCCTGATGGTCAGGCAACCCTGGTTGGTCTTTCCAGCCCTACAAGAACATGCCCATGGGGTTCCCAAGTGTCACAGGGAGACCCTGTTCAGCCCTTTCCCTTTTTTAGACAAGGTTCAAATTGAGGTGAGATCTGAACAATTACCATCCTCAGGAATGTTTAGGGACTCTCTGCGCAAAAGGTGAGGAGAATTGGTATCGGGCAAAGCTAGCTAGTTGCCAGAGCCAGCTTAAAATTGTCCTTTTCTGTTAAAGCCCTATGTGGAGCCCACAATCAGCCCGCAGAAGACAAAGTGCAGTTTTCCAGGGCAGATATGAGCAAACTGATTTTCTTTTTTGACCGCTTTTACGTGGCTAGTCTTCAATCAGTTTGCCTGTGTGGCATCCATGGCTGTGCAAGAGTCTATGGTCACTTGTGACTACCTACGCCTACGTTGTGGGGATACTGTGGTGGGGTGTCCTGTGTACATTGTACTCTTCTCATTTCCCCTGCCTGCTTTTCAGTGTCCTCACTGGATGTGGTAACTGGATATACTACTAGATTGTTTGATTTGACTGTATAGTCTTGTTTTGCTCTGTAAAAGTTTCAGTTGTAATTATCAAAACCTGAAAAGAATGAATATCTCACTAATTTTCAATTGCCACTGGAAACTTAAGGAAACTTCTCAGCTATTTGTCAGAAAATTAGACTGTTGCCTCTTTTGCGCATTTGCATGATGTGTTAACTTGTTGAGAAATGGATTAAAGCTACCCTTTAATTTCAATTAAACAGTCGTTTTGAGTTGTATGTCACCTGTTCTTTAAGTGTTGGCATTGCAAACCTACATATCAAAGCATTGTTCTGAGCGAACTACTTGTTCATGGATTAGTTGACTTAAGTGATGTTGCCAGGTGAATTATACTGAACTGGAAAAGTAGAATAAAGGAATGAAATACCTTGAGCCAATTGCGCAGCTTATCTTCTCTGAATTTGAGGGGGGTCTGGACATCTACTGTCAGTAAGAACTCCCTGCAGGAAGGGATGGAGCAAGATACCACCATCATTTAAAGTATGTGTGTCCCTGACTGGCCACAATGACTGGCCAAAATGTCAGAAATTTTACAAATGTCCTTCTGTAATCTTGATATTTTTGTGTGTTATGGTTGTAAAATCCTGTTTATTTATATTGATGTAGATATGGCTATAACTCAGTATACTGTACATTATGACTCTGAGCAGACTTTATGAAATGTGTTGGGATAGCATAGTGTACAATTTCTACTACCTTACAATGGTTATATGCAGTATGTTGTACTCTGAGGAATATACAATTCAGCCCTGAAAGTTTCTTTTGTGTGTATGTGTGTGTGCTTCTGTGTGACAGTGTTTGTATGAGTAGAAATGCTTACATCTGTCTAATGAATGATGGTTTGTATCAGAAATGTGATTATCTTAGCACCTTATTCAAAAGTAGTGCTTGAATATTGTTAAGCCTGTTTTACTTGTTCCTGGCAATTCCTCACGGCATCCCTCTCAGAATACAGATCTGCACCAGTGTTTCCATGTGTGCACGCAAATTCGCATAAATCCACTCAGATCTGTTGAAGGCGATGAAAAGGGGGAGAGTAAAAGGGAATGAATAAAAGGAAGAACAACGTGAAGATGCGAGTGTGTGTGATGTGAGTCATCTCCGAGTGATTCCATTAATCACTACATCCAACTGTGGGCAATAAGTCATGTTTGTGACATGTGCAGCCACTTTGTGCAGGCCTCACCCATTCAAATTTCCAGGCTTTCACTCTGTCATTGGCAAAGAACAAGGATACATTGAATAAGGATATATGTTGCCAGTTTTATAGCACCAAGAGGAACTTAGTGTGCATTTGCTGCGACAGTCACGTTAACATCTTTCTGTGACTTGAAAGGTAAGCTGATTTGAAATAATGGAATGTTGGGTAAATTTAGGTGTTTTAGTATTGTATTTTAACACAGGGGCTTCTTTCTGTTTCCAACACTGTGACTGCACTGCAGTGTAATGCATGTACAAACATATATGTATGAACAAAAGATTCATCTCCAGCAGATGATTGTCAGGAATACTACAATGTACTTTAAATAGTCCGGTGGGAAAACTTCATGCTGTTGTGACTGGTTTTCATTGAATCAATTTTGTACACAGTCATGTTAACTTGACCCAGAAATGGCCACTCCAGGGATATTTACCTCACCAAATTGGCAAGTTACATGAAACAGGTCTGTTTTTTGAGATTCTAAGATTCTTAGCAGTGACAGAGTGTAGCATCCCTGCTGCAGTAGATCTTCCTGGACTTGTTGCATATCAGTAATATGAATTTGACTGTGCTCTTGTGATCACTGAATGGGCAGATATCCTGTTAATCAAGATTTGATTCATCCTAAAATATGGATGAATTTTGGATAATTGATTCAAATAATTATCTGATATATTAGGCCTGTCTGAGTGCTCTCTAGTCTAATTATGCTCTACAACTATATTGTCACTTTCTACCTATGCCTTCCTGCCTAGTGCATTGTAATTAGGCAAATTCCACTCTTATTTTAAATTTCATGCAGTTTTCTGTTACGATAGTTTTCTCTAGTTTTAAAGTTCATTACAATGTGGTTCATCAAGTTTCAACATTGGTATTTCAACTTCAAGTGATTGCATGCGTAAGCAAAAAGTTAAAACATTGAAATTTCATCTCTAGAAATTTGGTAAGGTAAGTATTTGCACCATTCAGACAGTCTGGAAAATAAATGTTTCAGTTGTTTAATTCTGCAATAGTTTAATTCTGCAATACGATTTCAAAATCTTCCAACATAACGACAAAAAGTGTATAATACGATAATGTAGTGGTTGACAGTTTTCATTCAAATCAACAGTGTGCTTCATGGAACAAGCCAATGGGAAGTATACTAGTATTGAATATTCAGGGGCAAAACCACTCAGGATCACTGACACCTCAATGTTGTGATACAGTGCTTCCTTTCACCAAATACTACAGTTCCAGATACCGACCAAGGAGCGACGCTCTGAGTAGTATGTTTTTGATATACCAATGAGACCTGTAGTGTTGCATATTCATTATGTAGGCGCTTATAGTAAGAACCGTTAATTTTCACATATAATTTCTGTTTTTTACTGTTTTTATGCCAATAATGTTGCTTTTCAAAGCAGTTGTCATTTTCCTTCATTATAAGACGTAGTCCTTCCATGTACAACCTTTATTTAAAAATAAAGACCAAATTACGATCGAACATACCATTATCTTTCTGGTTTTCAGTACGCACACAATTACTTTAAGCAGAGTTTTGTAAATTAACACCCAAGTTGCATTAAAACAATTGTCTGCCTTTGAAATGAAATCCCAGTATGGAAGGTGCAGTGTCATGGTATGTGTAATTGTGACATGTACATAAAGAAAAGTTTTTAATCATGATTGTCGAGTACCGTGACCTGTGCACTGATGGTCGAACCGTTTAGCACCGTGTCCAAATTCTTGATAGAAGGAGGAGCTTTGGTATATTATGCAGTGCTGCACGTTGGAAATGTTCGAGACTGCTTACGCAGATTAGACTGGAACTACATTATTCTTTGAGAGGAATGATTGCACAGTAGTGATGAGTGTAATTATTATAACGTGAATTCATAGTAAACTGATATGTTATCTCATACACTAGCTTTAAACTGATCTTTTTGTATCCAGTCCCAAAAATATGATAAGGAAGAAGGAAATGTGATGTACCATTTAAAAAATAGAAGCCACATGATTGGCAGCTGTTCTTCTATGGAGTCTTAGTTCTTCTATGGAGTCTTAATTCATATGACTTTAGTATTAACTTTAATGTACAATTAAAGGGAAATAGGGCGTTTAGAATTCACCAACTTGACATACAAAAGAAAAAAGCTTTAATCAATGTTAAACCATTCCTGCTCATCAGTGAACATCCGCCAAAGCTTCATCTCCTCAAAACACTATGCATGTGATGAGTAACGGAAGATGCATCATTTGAATTATGAAAAGTTTGGGTGAACAAATTAGTTTTAAGCAACAAACAACTGAATTTCTATCTGTGAGAAGCTTATTTCTTGAAAAGAGAGCTACTGTCCTTCCTTATTTTGAATAATTTATCTTTCTAGGTCCTCAAATATTGGTTTTAAAAATATGGATGTTTTCTCTAAAACAAACGCCCTATTTCCCTTTAAGCAACCATGGTTTCCGTCCATGTGACCATGTGTTACTATGTAAGTTGTACCTTTTCATGTTTTCTGTCCATGTGACCATTGTTTTGTTCACAGCTAATACTCCCTCACTTCATGTAACCTACAGTATGCATCATTGTATTGACTACGGGTAAAGACGCAGATTAGGTTGGATGCAAAGGAGTCCAAACTCACTTCGCTGCTAGACCAAAAGGTACTGGCAATTAAGGAAGGATGGTGGCCAGACGCAGACATACACAATTGCCAGATGCTAGTCAATACAGTAATGCATAGGTTATATGAGGTGAGTACATGGCTCGTTAATTCCCAAACCAAGAGGTTTTGGGTAGCCTCTGTCCCTGTGACCACGTGGTACTAAGTTGTACCTTAAAGCAACCAATGGTTTCTGTCCACGTGACCCTATGGTAGTATACATAGTGTACCTTTAATCAATGGTAATTTCTATCCGTGAGCACATACTTGCTCCTGTTGAATAGGAACAATATCCGACATGTTTGCTAGGACTCTTTGCGCTTGTGAAATAGTCCAGTGTTGCGTATAATGTCATTACTCTAGGAAACAAAATTCTCTTTGTTGGTTCCTTCTTCCTCTCACTTCCCATAGAAATTTGATTAACGAGGAGAATGAATTGCGGCAGGTATGCTCCGCAGCATTTATTACACGGAAAATTAAATTAAGAGAGTAAATTGATGCATACCTAGGTGGGAATCCTGAAAACTTTCAGTAGATTCCTGGCTCCAAATGAGAACGTAATTCTGTGGTATGTTTGCATGCAGGGCCAGCACCTTTGATATTATTTTTCTACCTTTTATTATTTGACTGATGACTGCAGTTCTGGTGTGGCAATTCTTTTTTACTTTTCTTTTTTGGGGGGGTGGGAATGGGGCTTTCATGTAATGTGCTCTGAATTAGTTCAGTGTAGGTTTTGAGATTGGCGTTGAAGTGAGATAGCAAAGAGTCCCTCATTGAGGTGAGATAAAAGAGAGTCTCAGATCAATGTATGCTTATGTTCAGAAAGGGGAAAGTGCATTTTTGAAAACTGCTCCTTTGATGCTTTCAAGTTTTTTGCTCTAATGTCTCTGATACCTGCAAGTATAGCATCGTTTGTGTTCATCTGGAACCTTGATTGAAACAAACTTCAGATATTTGCAGGCAATAGCTTTGTCACATTCATATCGTAGACATATACTTAAACCCTTGCCTCACTAATGCACTCATCTGACCCTTGCTCAAATAGTCTTTGAAGCCAATTCTAGCACAGCACCCTCTAAGGCCTAGACCGCCCTCACATGGTCACTCGTGAATACCCCCACAAGGGAGTTATGGGGAATTAGTGGTACTAAGAAGTTGGTGCCCTCATTGCTGGAACATTTTTTCAAAGGCTCCTCCTCTCAGGCTCAGGCTGATGTATAGTATCAACTCATGCTGTAAGTTAATTAGGTAGCTTTCTGCCTTAAACCAGCCAGAAAACCACCAGTTTGTTATATGTAGGCTAGTACAGCTCTCTTAAGTTGAAGCATTTTATTTTTCTAACCCAACATTGCTAACAATTATGCCTGTCACGTAAGTTTATTGGTGAGCAATGGTGGCACTAAGGGGTGGGATGCATGGGGGAATTCCTCCCTAGTAATAACCTTTTCCTCCAGTTTCAACACCTCCCTCCTACTCAGTTGGAGTGACCTGACAAATACATGTATCATGATCTGTTCCCTGTTTATATTCATGATTGTGCATTGACCTATCTGCTTTAGGAAGTCCATGAGATTTAATTTCTCACCCAGAGATACGATCAAACCTCAGAGCTTCCGAGGGATTTTCCCCCTGGACCCCACAAGGGGTCGTAAGTTTTCATGTTGCTAAGTTTTCACTCACTGGTATGTTAACTCTAAGAGCTTCCAGGAACTTTGCCTGTGGATCCCATTAGGGATGAGCGTATGAGTTGGATTAAATTTTTGTCCCCCAACAGTTTCTTCTTCTCTCCATTTGTCCCTTCCTTCTTCCCCCCCCCCCCCCCACCTGAATCTACAATCGTGGTACCACCAATGTTGATGGGTCGAATAGTTTGAAAATTTTGAATAAATTGAAGACTAATAGTTTAGTACTGGTTCAACCAGTTCCTTCATGTGAGAGCCTTTTTACTGAATTGTCTAAATTTTGATTCTGAAATCATTCTGCTTGAAGAAGGGGAAACCATGACAAAATCTACTTCTTATAAACCCCTTAAAACATTGAAGTGCTAAACATGATCAAATGTTTGCTTTTACATTGACTTTGTGTCATGAATGCAGAGTCATTGGAAGGGAATATAGTTTTGTGCATTAGAGGTGAGCAGCCATCAAAAGTTATTAGCTGAGAAAGTCATACTCATACATGTAAAAACTAGACTATGTACCAATGTATTCTTAATTATGCTAGTATGTACTATACATACTATCTTTTCATTTGATGTCAGACATAAATGAAATGGTGTACAGCTATACCAGTGCAAAAGCTGCCATTTGCTCTGCTCTAAAAAAAAATGTAGCAAGAACATTCAGTTCATTTTGTAATGTTTGTAAACTTCTGTTTAAAGCCTTCAAGAAGAACTCATAACCATTGAAAGCATATTGAATCAAAAATTTCCCTCTGTAGCCTGCCAACTTTCACTTCACTGCAAGGTGATGCACAAATAGGTTAAGACTGTTACCATATGCAAGTAAGGCAGGTGGCTGTTGGAGGATTTCCCTGAAGTACTGTACGGACAAACTATGTTGTGGCATGAAGGAGACAAAAATATCACCAACCGTGATTGATTGATCTAGGAAAAGGACGTGGAGGAGGGGTTGAACTTTGTACTGTATTGTTAACAGTAGAAGGATGGAGTTTGGTAAATCCAAGTGATGTATGAGTACGATACTGTTACTGGATGCAGAGCTGTACATTAAATTGAATTTGACCAGAGGTATACATGTCCATTTGACATCATGTGAGTCAACTGGACATGTTTTCACACAGAAATGTGTGTGCACCAAGTAATTGAACTTTGTTCTGATAAGTTCCGCTGCCCTGGAGCGTACAATTCTTGTGTAACCAAATTTGTGATCCGTATGTCATAAATCAGTGGGTTTTTTTTTTTTTTTTTGTTGTTTCTCATATTCCCCTGCACCATCACTCTTCCATGTCCATGAGCTTCCTCTGATGTCAGTTCATTCTTTGGATTAATTCCCAAGTCAGACTAATTTCCAAGGACATCTTGGTGTCCCTCATGCTGTTCCAGTGAAAGTTCTACAGCGCATTACAGAGTGGTTGCCATCCTTCGGTGCTTTCTTTAGTTCAGGTAGAAGTGCAGTATAATTTAATATCATCTTACTTCCCTTTAAAGGTGGAATCGGCTGACAAATGGGGCGCTTTTTGACTGGTGTTTTCAGCAATAATATTCATATCTTGTACTTGGCTAGTGTCTTTGACTTCTACTTTCACAAGTTTTCACGTTACACTTAATCGGTAATGCACATATACGATCTGCTGGTGTTATGTGCACAGTATAGTCAGCCCCAGCATTGTAAGCTGTTGTAGACACAGGCATCATACTGCTAATGCCAGTTGCAGATTTCATTGAATACTTCTTTCATAGATTTGCCATTAAGTTTCTCAGAGAATATGAAATACTGTGCTCCCATAAAATGACTAGGATCATCTCGAATAACACAGCGCCATCTCCTTACAGTACTTTACCCTCAGTGATAAGGAAACACCAAACTACAGGAGTAACTAACTGAAAAGTATGGTGGTTCGTAGTTCAATGTGATTCTTTTCTTATTTTTTATCACTAATAAAAACACTCTGTTTTGTTTGTTTAAAATGAAATTACACTATCATTTAAAAGAAAACTATATAATAATTGAAGTAATGACTTTCACTTTCTTAATGTTAAGTTTGAATACCTGTCCTTACTTAAACATGAGGTAGTGTAACACCTTATATTAGCTGACTCAAACATCTCTATACCAACAGTGTGTATATAATGATACTCCTTTTCAGAAATGAAATTTTTATGTAACTTTCTGGGAGTATTTAGATGTTTAATCAGCTGTGTTGTTTGAATGATTTTCACTTGATTTCAAGAAGTTTTCCACATTGAGGATGGTTGCTAAATTCATTTGGAGAGTTACCAGCATCCTGTGTATGTTGCACACTTTCCATGGATACGGTTCAACCAATGAGAAGTAAAAAAAATTGTGGCACGTGTATGACATGGTGTGTTTAATGTGCAAAGCAGTTAAGTGTTCTTCACATTTCCTGTTTCCATGGTAACTGTAGAAAAAGCTGCCAAGCCGGTTAGTTTTATTCAAGTGTAATTGTTGTTTTGACCTGTAAATTATGGAAAATTGAATTGTAATGATGAGTCATAAAAAGATGAACCATTTTCACATACTGTATGTTTATGTTGCCTGCAATGTACATAGTATTTCGAAGGGGTTCAAAGTCACCAAATTTTGCTGGTAGAAACATAGATAAAATTGTCATCATGTCAATAGGCTTTGAGTCTTTGATAGAATGGTAGTGTAGTAAAATTGCACTCCTCTGGAAATTAGGAACGTATGGTACAGTACACTGGGTGTGCTGTATTGTTAACTTTTTAGTGATTTATCTTGAGCTCCCATTCTTTAATATCTACTGAAGCTGTGCACCAAATTGCCTTCCTCACAGTGATTTGAGATGAGAAGTGGTGTCTAATACACTGGGCATGCCTCAAAATTCAAGAACTGGGTGAAAACACTGGTCTGATCTTTAAATTGAATAGAATTGATCACTACAAAGTCCTTTGCCCTGTACAATGTTGGCCATGAGAAATTCTGCATATATACAAGTTTTGAAGTTTTGCTGAGAACAATCTTTGCCATGAAATTGCTGCATAGTGGAGTTACTGTCTCATCATAGGCTAGAGCAAATAGCAAACAAGGGCAGGCTAGACCTTAGAGGGTGCGGTGCTTAAGTTAATTTTGAGCACATTTAGAGCAAGAGTAAATGCATGCATTAGTGAAGCAAGGGTCACCCCTGAATACGCTCACTAGTGAGTTATGGAGATGCAGTTAGTAGATGCAAAACAAAATCAGATGATGCATATAAATAATGCCACAAATTGTTAAAAAAAAACAGTTTTGTCGAAGATGGTACATGCTGTAGTTGTACTCTCTGATGAGGTATTTGAATACATGTCTATCTGTGTATGTAGTTGTAGTAATTCATTATCACTGCCATGGATACCACCTACAGTGCTGATAAGTATAGTCTATCGTCACATCCCTTTAATAATTTATTACATATTTCATTTTATTATTTACTATAATTTCTTTTGACTTTCATGCATCTTTTCCAAAATTTTGAGCAACTTCAGAGACTGCATCAAAATGTATTGCTCTCCCCATTGCACATGTAATGCAGAGCAGGGGGATAGTCTGGCCTCATGCATGGAAGCGCACGCCAAAAGAGGCTGTAATATGCTCAAAAATGTCAACATGGTCTCGTTATGTAAAGACACACTATACAGTAGACACTGCACTTGCCGGCCGCATTTGTAACTTTCAGCTCTGAAATTTTAATATTAAAAATTGACTCTGCAGAAGAAAAGATAATGTGACAGTGAAAATTTAGGCTTTTCAACAAGAATGAGGAAGTAATATTTTGATTTCTGTTTAATTACCTTCTTACAGGTCTTAAGGCATAAAATAAATGTGCTTATGACCAAACTACTGTGATGAATCTTTAAAGAGTGTAGTTTGTTGTGCCATCATTACGTGTGAGGGGAAACAAATCAGTGATCATCTGTGACTGGTGACTGCTTGTTGCCAATATCCTAGATAGTCTACTATTGACTACAGTCTATCTGTTGTGAAGCATTCACGAGGGCGAGCCTAGGCATAGAGGGCGCGGTGTCAGAATAGGTTTCAATTGCTCTTTGAGCTAGATTCAACTTAATGCATTAGTGAAGAGAGGGGTAAGTATAGTCACTTGTGTACCCACACCAGTGAGTTGCGGGGATTACAGGACGGCAGATGTATTTGATCCTCCAGTTTGCTTGGCCGGCGGTCTGCAAGTACATATGTGGTGCAGCACAATATGAGCTAACACCACCAGTTATGTTCCCCTCAAAATTTTTTCAGCTATTACCATTAGTGGGTATAGGCGTCAGTAGTTTTAAACTGATCAACTGAGGGAAACTGGGAGGAACTGGAGGATGTGAAAGACAACAGTGGTACAACCCTCTGGATGGGTACTCATTAAGCTCTAAAAGCTGTCATTCTACTCTGTCTTGTTTTGCTGGGTACTATTTGTAGTTCATGTGATTACTTTTCATACTAGACAAATCTGCTTTCATTTTTCCAATCTTTCATAGGTATTACAACAGTCCAGAGACATCGAGCTAGACCTCTACGGCAAAGACCCCAACATGAGCAGCTTTGCTAAAGTTTCTGTGCTCGGTCTCTCCAGCCAACCCATTGATCACTTCAAACGAGGTATGTGTACAGCTCTTAATTTTCATATGACCCCCCTTTTCATCCTGTTGTATCACCCATTCACTTTCTAAGTTCTCGTAATGTCCTTCATTGTCTTGCCATGCAGTCCTTTTAATTGCATGGTTTAATTCAGATGAAAATAACATGCTGGAAGAAACATTACCAGTCGGCTTTGACTGAACTGACGTAAAATTTATTCCAATCCCCTCAAGGTACCTGTTTTGTAAAGTTAGCTGAGGCATTAACAAGTTAAGCCAGTTTCCTAGTTACGTTATAGTCAAAATGTGCAAGTCTTCTGTGATGGAGATACTGAACTAGATTAGTGAGAGACATAACAATATTTGCTTTTGTGCAGAGATGACTGGCTTTGGAGAAACTTCCAGTACAATCTCTTATAAAATCAGCACTTTTGTACTTTTCTTCCATAAGTATATTCTTCCAGTTTAATGGTGCTTTTTCATTTGCTGCTTGATAAAGCACCATCTTCGTCACCATGACAACTGTTGTATGAACATGGAGAACATTGTACAGATGGCCTTTTGGAAAGACTTCATTAATGTGTTAAAGGGAAATAGGGCGTTTGTTTTACAGGAAACATCCATATTTTTAAAACCAATGTTTGTGGACACAGAATGATAGATTTTTCAAAATAAGGAAGGACTGTAACCTTCTTTTCAAGAAATTAGTTTCTCACAGATAGAAGTTCAGTAACTTGTTGCTCAACACTAATTTGTTCACCCAAACTTTTCAAAATTCAAATGATGCATCTTCCGTTACTCATCACGTGCATAATGTTTTGAGGAGATGAAGTTTTGGCGTTTGTTTAGTGGTGAGACTGAAGGTTTAACAATGAATAAAGCTATTTCTTTTGTATGCTATGTTGGTGTACTCTAAATGCCCTACTTCCCTTTAAGCCAAATGAATGAGCAAATAAAGACAAAATCATATCAGAGGCATTGTTGAAAAACCAACAAGTAACTGGAACATATATTTTCCAGTTAGGCACTAGTATGTCATTATAGAAGTTGAAATACAGACAAAGTACTGAATGAGTCATGCTCCAGCAGTTGAGAATTAATAGAATATTCCAGACCATCCCAAACTACATGTCACAAACGAAGAATATTCAATAATGACCACACAGGCCATTTCCCCATTAAAGTAACACCTACTTGGGTCCACAAAGATATTGAAATAGTAAAACATTTTATGACAAAAATCATTTGAGACAGCCTCATGAATAATTCATAATCACAACATGATGACAATAGTTTTGTTTCTGAGCGACCTCTATGTCAAAGGCTTTGTCAGCCTTTTCAAAAATTTTGGTGGTTTCAAAGGATCTGTATTTATACACGAAGGCTCAAAGCCGATTGAAAAGTAGTTGCCATGTAGTCATTCTTTTAAGTGGTGGTCTGCTTTCCTTGGTACACAACTGCCTCTTTGATCCTGATTTCAAAGTCAGACTTTGACTAAATTGTAACCTACCAGAGTCTTTGTTCAAGTTGTTCTCTGTATGGTTAATTGCATAGCTCCAACTTTTTTGTACATGTACCTGAGGAGGAAGCCCTGATATCTTCGAAAACGTTTGCTTTTCAAGAGTGTCTCTCGTTTTCATATGCTCATTTTGTCGGAGTTCCAATTGCACTCGGACTTCCAATTGCACAGCTATTCCAAAAATATATTTCATCAACTTGTTTGTGCAATTTTCCTCCAAATGAGTTACAGACAATGCCTCAAGCAAATATTGTGACCAGAAACTGAGTTCACATCCAGAATTTCATGAAAGTGCTCACCATGTCGATATGAAAATGGTGTAAACTACTTACTTCAATTTTTTTTCTTTCGCTTGACAATAATTAAAGTTGTGCCGATCGGGCGGGCTTTCAACAGCATCTTGTTCACTTCCAAAACCACAGTGCCAGGTGAAGGCACTTTAATCTCGCCGCCTTGCTTGAGACTTTGATCAGCTATAAAATCAAGTTTCCTACCACACTACTGCATCATGCAGGGTGTTAATTTTGCTGGTGAAAGTTGGACAGTAATTTAATCTTCTCTTTGTATTTGATCCAAACACCCTGTAAATTATTTTTCCCATGTAAGTGTTTCCTCCTTGTTGGAATCAACTTGTGATGTAATTGGTGATGCAATGCTACTAGCATATTTCATAAAGCGAATATAGGTTCTTGTAATTTTTGCTCAGAGGATGTTGCTGCAAGGTAATTGCTTCTGCACACATTTGTATTTTTCATGACACAAAAGATTAAAAATATGTAGCAAGTACTTTTGAAAAACAAAATGGATTTCAAAATTGTCAGCTAAGTATTTAATACAGGTATTGTTTATGAAGGTATTTAGGTGCTGCAAATATATTAAAAAATATTCCAAAACTTATTTTAATGCTGTGTGCTATAGCTTTGATTTTACTTCAATGTGCTATGAAATAAAACTAGATTGAAACTAATGTGGGTGTTTGAGCAAGAGATGTGCTTTGATTGCATATCATGTGCCTGTTTCACTTACGAACTGCCAGGCATTTGAAATTCTAGGATAATTATCTGGAGAGGAAGTGAAAGGATGGAGTGTCCCACAGCTAAAATGCGGCTTACATTTTAGGGGAAACAACTTGCAAGAAAAGTGTCTGTATACATTCAGTGTTCCATGTGTCAGGTAAACACTTCTTCTAGTAGAAGTATATGTCAGCTGATGTGCTTATTAGCATTCACAAGGTAGACATATATACTTATCCCTTGCTTACTCATGCATTAAGTTTGACCTAGCTCAAAGTGCAATTGAAATCTATTCTGACACCACTCCCTCTATGCCTAGGCTAGCCCTCATAGGGCTGAGCGATGAGGGTAGCAAGTGGTAAGTATAGTCAGTCGTGAATGCCCACACCAGAGAGTTGTGGGGAGTGCAGGTTGTAAGGCCTACTATGAAACTTGTCCATGTTCACTCTGGGATCTTATGTGACTCTACATCTCGTTGGTCTCTGATCCAATTTTTACGAACTTTGATGAAAAATATTCATCGATCAGCCAGATGGCGAATTAGGATAGCCAGGTGAACTATAATCATTGAAGTATCTTTCTGTGTCGTGAAGTGTACGTGTTATGGATGTAAGCTATATTGCAGGTAAGTACACACATAGTGTGTCTAATTAGCTTTAAGCTGGGTAACATGCAATGCATGTAGCACCAGCAAAGATACATGCTTATTAGAAAATCTGCTCTCACCGATGCAAGGATCTGTCAGCCTGTTTTTAATGGTTTGATAAGCATCAAGGTGACCAGACAGCATTATTAAACAGATGGTTTTATAGTTGATTTACTCTAGGAGTGAAGCTGGGAATAAGTGAAAAGACAAGGTCCCTAACTGGACACCCCCCTTTGTCTTTCCTTCCCAGAATATTGCAATGTGCATGCATCTTTTACACAACAATATGCGTGTGACTCGGGTGGGGGGCTAACCTCAGTTTTTTAGTTGTAAACTGCCCACAGAGAGACATACATGTGCATCCACAGCTTTTGCTGGATAACCTTCCTGAATTTTAGAACTGGTATTATAATATTTGCTTGTGAACAGAACACAGATGTTTATAGTTGATTATTGTAAGTGCCATGATAAGGTACAACATCCATTTGGGGACACTGGGTGCATCATCAAATATTGATGTCCACTGTTCATACAATAATACAGAGTGGTGCTGCACATTCTTGGGGACATACTGTGCATCACTATGACGTGAGCCAGCAAAGCGAAAGTCTCACGAGGCAGAGCTGGGACACAGAGGGCGCAGTGCAAGATTTGTTTCGAGTGAGTGTCTGAGCTAGTTAGTCTGACTATGCAATAGTGGGAACAAGGGTAAGTATAGTCACTTGTGAATACCCACACTAGTGAGTTGTGAAGATTCTCGGGGACATACGATGCATCATATCCTTGATGGGTACGTAACATTTTACCACCCATGTAAACCAAATAAACCAGAAGTATGAAGTTAGGACATGTAGATGGAAGCTCCTGTGTGTAAGATCCTATTCATTGATGTACATGTACATGTTTGTTTTTGCCCAATTAGTTGCTGAAAGAAACTACAGTATATATACCCATGAAGTGATTCACATAGGATGAGATCTGTCATTGCAAAGCTGTTGAAACTGAAAATGCACTCACAAAAGTATCTAGATCTCACTGTCAGTTCATTGCATGGTTTATATAAGTGATTGAGAAAAGTACCCTCCAATTGATATGAAATTTCTCCGCAAGAGTTTTATGATTGAAGCGCTTGGGTGAACTTTTACATTTGAATCATAGCTTTTAAATACCATTGAAATCATAATGGAAACTTTAGAGCCCTTGTATGGGATACACATATCATAATTCACAACTGAAATACTGTCAAACCTTTTTCAAGGATAACATTGAAGCAAAATGTAAACAACAATCCTGAGTGCAACATCTCTTATTGTGCAACATGTGTCTGGAAAGTCTGGGTACCTCCCATTTGAAATTCACTACCACGATACTCATACAGTTCCCATTGTTGACTATGTTAAGAATGAGAGAAGGTGATGTAGAATTCTATTGGCTGCCAGGATATTGGTACTGTGGGATATGTAAGCAATACTTTGGATTGTTTGTCAAGGTCATTTGGGTGCTATTATCCATTATCATCCATGCTACTTTCTCTCTTTTGTTCAAATCATGATTCACTTTCAATGTTACAAAAAAAGCTGCAAATGATGTTAACAGTTGAGTGTTGTCGTCCTCAGATGTCCAACAGTATGTGTGTCATGTGACTAATCCAGGATCTGAACTTCAAATTGCCTTAAAGCTTTGAAGGTTGCATAACATTTTTGCAGAATTGAAAGGAATTTTGTCTCCAAAGCCGGCCAATTTTACTTTGTCATAGCGAGTACCTGAATGGAAAACCTTGTTCGCTACACAGGGTATTCCAATCGTGCACATCAAAATAGTGGACATTTCATTTCAAGTGGTGGACATTGTACTCTTACTTGATGTTTCTCTGAGAACAATGTCAAAATAGTGTCATTGACTTACCGTGTAAAAGGATCAAAGAAGCAACATTGCTTCGATATGTGGGTAATGTTACCTCGAATGCTTGAAAATGTCCTTTGAGACAGGCTTACGAATAGTGCCGTTATTTTACCAAATTTCTTCGTAAACACAAATAGGTTGAAGACTTGAAGTGTCATGTAAAGGAAGTACTTTTAAGAGATTTTTGATTTCTTGCTTTCTGGGTTTGTTAGGACACTATTACTAAACTTAACTAAGCTATACTTTCCTTGCAATCAAGGAACATTTGCTGAAGCAAAAATGAAACCTTTGCACAGTCCAGCTGGATAGTAATGTCAAGATTTCAAACCAATATTTGGTCAGTAAGGAATCACTAAGCCATTTGCCTTTCTGGTTGCTTGCTTCGTTGCCCTCCATGTATGAATGGTTAATGTGTTCCTGGCAGAATGTGTGGCCTTGTGCATTGTGATATCTAGACTGTTTTTGTTATTTACCCTTCAAAGTGAAACCACTGTCTCAACTTGCTATTCAAAAGCTGACATGAGTTGAACCCATCACTTGAACTCCTCCTGATCCGGAAACAAAGTAGAACTGTGGACTTTATCAGTTTCGTTTTTGACTTTAAGTGGCAGACTAAAGAGATATTATCTGTACTCTACTGAGCATGTGATAGAGAAATGAACAGAATGAAAGTAGACTGCTTTAAAAACTGCAGTAGTTAATAATTATGTTGTCCCATTAAGCATTGACCACAAGCAAACCCTACTGAATTGATATTTTCTTTTTTAATTATGAAGTCTTTAGGATAGAGTTAAACATGAGTTTTTTAGAAAGATGATACCTCATTTATTTTGTATGGGAAGAAATCCCAGACAATCATTTCACAGCTGAATATCCAAAACACTGGAGAATGATGTTTGACCAGCTGCAGATGTCTATACTGAGATTTTTTGTGATGGAATGGTTAGTTCTTGAAAATTCACACTGTAGACATTTACTTACCCCATGCTATTACTTTATGCATTGACAAAGTTCAATGACACCTGAATACATTGTTCTCACACAGCGCCTTCTATGCACTAGATCGGCCTCATGTACCTTTCATTCTTATGTTAAGTGCATGATATCTCTGGTTGAGTCCTTGATTTTCCCTTGGAGCAGGAACAATTCTTGTGTTTTTTTTTTTTGCGATATTTTAGGGGGCGAATATAAATTTTGAAAATTCTACCTTGCTCCTTCGAGGTTTTTGGTTTCGATCAAAAGAAAAACCTATGTGGTCATGATTGTGCATGTGTGAGCGTGTGTGTGTGTTTGTAACGCCCAGCTCCTTAGCACGATATCTCAAGAAGGGAAACTTGGAAATTTCCCAAACTTGGTATATAGATGCTCCATATGGAGAGGGAAAACCCTATTGTTTTTGGTGGATATCAACGGTCATCTGAGGTCACCAGAGGTCAAACTGCTGAAAATCTTGTTGTAAGGATAACTCAATATAGGAATAATGGATACTTCCCATACTATTTGCCACAGGACTGGTTTCTAGATTTTGAGTGAAGAGTGCCACGTTTGAGACATTTATTCTTGGCCTACTGCATATTTATATAGCTTAATATCGAACATTGGTTTCTGGGAAGATGACAAATTTCCAAGTTTGTTATAATAATCATTTTCATGATTTGCATTTTATCTTATCAACCACCAGTTTGAAGGTACTCTCTGATCAAGTATTTTACTGCTGTCACAGTTAGCTCTGTGCTGATGGTACCTTTAGTCTATGTTGGAACACTGCAAGGCATACAGTGGCATGCAAAATATGGGGGCAGTGTACAGAGTTTTGACTAGGGCTGCAGGATTGGGACCAAGGCTATAGGATTGGGACCAGAAGTTTGGTGACCATATTCCAATGCTACAGAAATAGTTCAAATTCTACTTGAATATGATTGTGAATGATATGAATTTATGGAGATGTTTAATCATTTATCTAACAAGACAAATGAATTTCCAAGATGTTATTTTTGTTGAAAAAAGAGTAAATCAGAGGCCTCAAACCCTGATGACCTCCTTAAGTAAAATGAACAAACAAGGTCCCCAGTTATTTACTTATTTAGGCCTTGCTGTACTGTCATTACACCCATTTCGCTGAGAGGGTCTCTGAAGATCAGGATATTCACCAAGTCTGTCTCCTCGCCTCTTCTTCCATCATCAGAGGTTTGTCCCCCACCCCACCCAGGATCGGCAAAGTGGTCTTCTTTTCACCAATTAATTTCTGATACATTTTCTCGTAGAGACATATCAGTGGAACAGTGTGATCATTGGCGTCTGGCTTCTGCACTGGTGCTGTCAGCAGAGAATGCTTGCATTTCGTTGCATGACGTATTTCGCTCATCTCGGAATAAACAGCCTGTGAGGAATATTACATTCGTGGAAGCAGCCGCCTGTCATGTTTACAACTGGCTCTCATTTCCTTCCATCACGGAATTGATATTCCAACTGATTATGCTGGACAGAAAAGACTCTTAAAATGCGAGACATGTTTTAAAAAAAAACCCGGTTTCACGTTACGTTAAGAATCTTCCTGGGCTTCGTCTCCTGATTGCAACTATTGTGTGATATATTTGTTCAGCCATCACTCTACCCCTGTCAGGTTTGATGATTAGGGAACTTTCGGGAGATGCAAAGGGATCCGTCGCATCGTCAAAAAAGAATACTCTGCATAGCTGGGAGAGTTTAGCGGTTTTAATTCACTTAATTCATACTGCTGTTTAATGCTGCTGCTGAGGTACGTACCACTCGGAGTGCGATCATAAGCTGCCACTGCGAAATTTATAATTTACCTTTCATCATTAGGGGAAACAAATGTGGGTGCATGACAAAAACAGTCTTGCACACTGGCTCTCTGATTTCCAGAGAGAGGTGTGCTATGCTCTTTGTTGCTGTGATTGATTAAACATCATCCCCCATTCCTGTTGGCTGATATGACACAAACTAATGTATCCGCGAAACTTTTCAAAGTATGTTGTTGTCTGTTTTGTTTTTCTTGAATTATTTGCACTTGGCAACAGTCTCACAAAGCTTTACCCTGTGTCGCGGCCTTTTGCTGTTACCTTTTCTCACTTGCTGGCAGTTTAAATGACAATATGAGTTGATCAGTGTATAGATATGAATTTTTGCAGTTGTCCACTAGACATCCAACCTTTTGAGATGTGGATGTCCTGCTGACTTTTGGCTTTATCCTACAGCGAAAGACTACAAACAGAAGAATGTGAAAAACAAGGCATTCACATCGTAGTCACATACCTACTCCTTGCTTCCACTAATGCAATCATTTGACCTTACTCAAAATGCACCCAAAATCAGTTGTAGCTCTCTGAGCCTACACTGTCAGAATTTATCCTTCCCTTGTTCCATTCAAATGAGCATGTATTACTCACCTTTTCTGGGAATTCTTAAGGCTTTAATGTGTTCTTGAACTGATTCATATAAAGGCATGGCACTCCTATATTCATGACGGAAATAAAAATAAAAGTATATTGGCACATACTGACCCAGCTAAAAGTTACAATATTAGGTGTTTTTTTTTTATATGTTGTGGGTAATCCCATGTTATGGCAATCTGAGCTTTTCTAAAGTTTCTGGTTATCCAGGTTACCATACACGTGACAGTCTTTGGTTCCTTGTATTTAGCGAAGGAACCTATGTGGTCAGGTTGGTGTGTGTCTGTGTGTGCATCTGTGACACTTGCTTGGGTATGCTCTAACTCACTAAGGGATAGTCAGTGGAAATTCAAACTTCATACGTAGGTCAGCCACATGAGACCATGTGTCCTATCATTTTTGGTGTGGGTCTAAGTTCATCTGGGGGCACAAGGGCAAAAACCTGAAAACCTTTTTAGCACAATATCGCAGGGTAGAAAGCTTGAACAAATTCATACTTCCTGTCTGGATGGATTATGGTGAGAAGATGACTTTGTTTTGGTGGAGGTCAAGCCATAGACAAGGTAGGGGTGGGGCTATTGTAGCGCTAAACAGTAATATTATGGCAATCTTGGTCTACCATGTATTCCTTATGGAAGTTTCAATCTAGGTACTTTTTTGAATCAACAGTGCACCATATTTTGAATCTGATCTCTAGTGAACATTTGGTTGTTATGGTTGTTTCGCCAAATTTTTGTGGTACAGATGCTTGTATCGTACATCAAGGTGTTGAGTGAATTACTTCATTGCATGTTTAGTGTAATAAGCTCCATGGTAGTACTGACATTATGTAACTTGTATAGGCTATTGTGATGAGACTCTCTATCACTGATTTGTCTACAATTAATGTCAGTTGCTCTCTCTCTCTCAAGTAATGTTTTATGCAGTTTCTTGAAATTTGGGGGTAATGATCCTTGGGTTATGAGCCATTGACGAATGTACAAACTATGGGTGTCAAAGGTTACATGTGTGCCATGGGGACCTGAAGGCCCAGTTTTTGCAAGTATGCCAAATGCTTCTCCTGTCCTGCAGATTGTACAGTACTAAGTTAAGATTGCATCACATTACTTTTATGGTGGGGGTGCCCTCAGGGAGTTCCAGATTTTTGGGTCCAAGGTCCAAATTTCAGGAAGTCATGCAAAACGCTTCTTCTCATACAGAAGGTTGTTCAGGATTCTTGGGTCCAAGGTCTTGAGTGGAACATGTGGGCCTTTTTATGAAATGGTGCAAAAAGTTCTTCTCCTGCAGACTGTATGGTACTTAGTTGAGGTCGTGTCACATTTCCACCCCTCCCAGCCTTTCCAAGAAAATATTCCGACAGTAGGAAATAAATATTAATGGAAAGTGGAGTTAAATGCATTCACTTTTCAGAGACATTGCCATATTCCATATGTGTCAAATACATGTATTTTGAGATGTACAGTATCCCAAGTATGATACTAGTGGTACCTTGTACTTACAGCCTCTTCCCAAAAGAAGTGAAAGAAATTTTGTCTGAGATCATGGCTCACAATTACCTCTTTTACTTTTTCACCCTTCTGATGTGATGACATAGACCATCATAATGCCAAAGTTTTCATGCAGCTGCAAAGTTGCATCAGTTTGCCTGTGTAGGCATAAAGTGAGCATAATTACGCCACTCATGAAAAGTGGCTCGGCCAAATTTTGATTGAGCAACAACATTATGCAAACAGATCAAAATAATTACTCCTTTCTCAGTGTTGCATGCCCACACAAGTCCTAGCAAGGTTGTCACAGTGGAGGCCTTGGGAAGCAATATGCCAGAACCAACCAAGTAAGACATCAAACCACAGAACAAAATCAATGGCAAGAAGAATGGTTTTCTCGTCAATGGCAAACTGTAAATTATGTAAAATGCCATGGCGAAGAAGTCATTGTGTTATTCTTGGCTTTTTACTTGGAAGGTCTTTAAAGCCAGAACTCTCTGTAGTCTCATTCACTGCATATATCTGACCTCATTTGCCGTCTCAAATTACAAAAATTAAATCATTGTAGTTTGCTTGAGAAAATGTCTTTGTGGATTATTTGTTTATAATTTCATTGACTGGCTCTTTCTCATTTATTTCCTAAGGCATCTGTTTGTGATATTGATTCAGAAATAAGCTAATTAGGTGGCTTTGACTGTCTTTTCAATTGATTTGATTCTGGAAATTAGAGAAATTTTTTTGGCCTTTTTTTTTTTTAGTCTTTCTTGTCACCTTTTTTTTTTTTTTTTCTCGTGACTACCAATACAGTGTACAGTCATGCTAGTGTATGTAAATATTTGGGTAGCTGTTGGTCGAGCTTGTGAACATCATGTCTCAGAGACATGTGATGTTAAGCTGCTCCAAAATGTAAGATTAGCAACTACTGTATGTAAGTCCAATGTGAATTTTCTAGCTGTTAGTCATAGGCTGTAAATTATGAATGGATGAAAAGACACACAAACACACATGATTGTGATTTGTTAGATCATAGTCAATACAGTTATGCATAGGTTGTATGAGGTAATTGTAGCATGCACTTACTGATTATCTCTTCCATGACGAGTTTTAGTTTTTTGTCGTCGCAGTGTACCAGAACTTAAGGTTTTATAAAGTTGTCGAGCAAATTGAGTTATTGCAAAGATAAGACAAGATTGATACAGCTGGTCAATCAGTTGTTGGTTGCTGTATTTACCTTCGTGGATTTATTCAATGAAAATCTTTTACTATTAAAGAAATATGTAGGAAAAAAACATGCTGTAATTTCCTAGCTAACAAAAAACCTGCATATCCAGCTATATAATTTATACCATAATTTGTAGAATTTGGTTAATTTGAAGCTTGTTATGCAAATAAATTGAAAGTTGATCAAATGCACTTTTAAAGTGCTGTTTCCAACTCAATATCACTCTGCAATCTTAAATGTAAGTCTTAACACAATGGTGTAACAGGTGTGCTGACATCAAGCAATGTAGTCCTTCTCACAGAATAGGGCTAATAGCATATCACAGTCTGATGTCATTCCAAGCAGCACCTGCAGTACCACATGCTTTTGCAGAACGTCAGTACCTTTTGGCAATCAATTTCGGTGCCAAAATTGTTGTTCAAGCATTTACCGTCTTTGGAAAAAAAAAAAAATAGTAAGAATTTTGTGCATATCACAAAATTGTATGACATAGTTCAATGTCTCACAATGGCAAACTCTATAGAGGAGTAAAATCTCATTTCCACTTCAGTTACAGTGTGTACCCAGCACCGGAAGACAGAGCGCGAGATCAGTTTTATTGAGTGTGATTTGAATATTGTCATTTAAATAAGAAACTTTAAAAAAAAAAAAAAGTTTCACAGGAAGTTTGTGGTGAAATGTTATTGGTGGAATGTTACACTGTGAAGTAATCCATTCGGGTAATCTTATATATTTTTCTCCCTGTATTGCATAGTACAAAAACTGTTGTAAATTAAAATGGTGTTTACATAAAAGTAATACCTTAACATACTGTCAACTCCAGTGATTGTTCTTTTCTTCTACATCCGATGCCATACCGAAAGGTTCTTGCCTTCCTCATGTGTAATGATCTTTTCAATTTATGGCATTGCTTACTTTAATCAATTGAAAATTGCCCCATGCAAAACGTGTTTTTGCAGCAGAATCGTGACACATTTCGATTCTGTCTCGGAGACAGTTGTTATGATCTTGTTAGTTCCTTTCTATGAGAAACTCCATCAGACAGATTATTATATTTTTTTTTGTCTCACACCCGATAGTTATTGCCGAAGATTTGACAATTACGGGCTCTCGTTGCCGGAGACAATTAATTCATTGATTAATCAATGGTCTAACATTTGTGGAAGCCCTAATTAAAAGTTAGGCCGGTTGTATGTGATGCATTGTTTTTCAGTGCGAATACATTCACGCCTAGGCCACTGACCCAGGAGTCTTTGCCTGCTCTGTTAAAACATATTACTGCAAGCACTTTGAAGGGATGATTGCAGTATTTACTTTCCTTCTCACTAAATTTCCTGTCTCAACACAACCACTGCATGTCCCACGAGAAGTTAGTTCAGCAACTAACACTTTGGATGGTAGTTTGCGAAGGAGGTGTTAGTCCACTTTGTGTTAGCTTGAAAGTAGAGGCAACGATAGAGGTTACCAACCATTTCTAGTGCGGTAGTGGGACATGCAGTAAGTGTGGAGACGATAAGTTTGTCTCTCATTAATATCCAAATAACATGATCGAGTTTGGGGATAACTGTGAGAAGAAAATGGCTGAACATAGCTTTCCTGTTCATTCTTGCTCATTCAGTAACTGGCTAAACAGTTAATGTTTGGGCTTGAAAATATCCTATTGTTTGACAAAAAAAGGGAACTTTTAAATCCAATTTTACTTAGATGTGTCTTTCACTGTTAAATGAAATACCTCAAACATTAACTGTGTTTTCTTGCACTCAATGGGAGAAAGGTTGAGCATCTTTCACAAGATAACCAATCTTCAGTGACGGCTAGTGCATTAGTGCTGAGTGTCTATGTTTTATTCTGTTGTCGATTACTTGATCAAGCAGCTTTTTTAGCGTTCAGTGCGAGTTATCAACTACACTGGTGACGTCATTGCATTTAGACTCATTCATTGACAAAATCCTTCTTTCTATTTGTCGGCAAAATGACCAGGAGTCTTTCAGATAATCATGATGCGTTGTATTTTGACCGATGAACAACATTTACTTAAACTTTGAAGTTAAGTTTCGTTAGTCCCACAGTTGGTGATAATTTACAGTTGAGATTTGGAATGCATTCAGTCAGAATCAAGAAGCGTTGTCGGGTTTACAACAATGCATGCGGTTGGTCTGTATGGACACAAATTGTCTTCCTGAATTGGCAAATGATTTGCATACTGTAGTTTAGGATCCTCTTAAGACATGTATGTGAAAGAAGCAATTTTTGGGGGGTCCTCTATTCCCTCAGATATTGTTCTCCCTAGAGGTTTGCTCACTAGTTGATTCATTATGTCAGGTCACCTGCAGGTGATTAATGTGGCTTCCATTTAGTTGACCTGTTTGTTTTACCCTCCTTTGGAAGTGGTTCCCCTTTTGCACACATTTTTCGTGCCATTTCTGCCACATGATGTGGAATGTCGGGGCAAGTCAAAGACAGCTGCATGCACGTACTGTATCTTTGAATTCTTCATGCTCATGATTGCAGATGTTTTAACCTGAATAATCAACCATTGTGTTCATCAACACTCCCTTTTATCCATTGGAACCTTAATTGTTTGCGTGAGATATATCAGTCTGATCACATAGAAATTGTGCCAAAAAATGCATCTCATTGAAAAGACTTTCTCTTGTATTAGCTTTTTGTCCAAAGAGAACTCATCATCGCTTATTCCACCTGGAGATTGTGCAGTAATTTGTAAGTGTAGAATGGCTGAACGGCTTCTGATGGTATTTGCTGTTTGAGGCTTTGAAGATGTTTGGTTTCTCTCTGTCAGAACTAATGGCAGTCTGCAGTATCACATTACATCTTACAAAATGTCAACATGACTATAATTGTATCAAAAACACCAACTGAGAGCGTTTGTGCAGCATTCGTTGCCATGGTATTATTTGGCTTGAGATATTGTCAGTAAAATGCCCCTCGCATGTGCGCAAAATGTGAAAATCACACCGGATGAGAACACTCGGTCTTGCAAGTTGTTGTCATCTCGCTGATTGGAATTTGCAAGTTGCCTGGTTTGACAAGTGATGATTGAAAAAGATGAAACATCTTATTTTGGATCCCTGAATGAATTTGGTGTAACAAACACCTCATTAAATTAGTGCGTTTATCAGATAAGAAAAGTCTCTGCACAAGATACTTTCTACTTAACATATTTTGAATGTATTAGAAGGATCATTGAAAACTACAACAGCCTCATCTACTTATCATATTTTTGCCTTTCGGTCTCTTTTAGATCGAGGTGTTGATGTAGAAAGTGAAGAGGATGGGGAAGAGTCCTACTCTTCGGATCCTGGAGAAAACAGCGACAGTGGAGAAAATATGGTTGAAGGACAGGTAAGGATGGCTGATCGTTTCACGATCTCCAAATGGATGTTGTCACTCCAAACAGTTGTCATGACTCAACATTTTCGATCGGATTGTGTGTATGATCAAATGATAATACACTCTAAATGAAAAGTTACTTGTTTCATAGAGCTGATTGGTGGTCTACAATACGTACCTGATTCCAAACTCACCTGTCTTTGCAATAGGCTTGTCCCTTTGCTATTCGAGGAATCACCGGTAGTAATTGACCGCACCTTTACCTTCCCGCTTACTCAAATCACTCTTCAGATGGGGTTTGTGCTTTTCTGAATTTTTTTTTTTTGCCCAATGTAAATTAATAAAACCAATGCAGTGAGTAAATCCTGTCACTTCTGTTTTAAAACACAACAGCAGCTCATGCCTCTTTTGGAGTTTATCTTCAAAAACTGTGCACTCCTCTCTGTGCAAACAGATCTATAGGCATTGATTTTGTGAGCCATACTTCTTAGCATTCTCAAAAGAGAGGTTTATCCAAGTTTGTCTTCAAATATTATTATCGGGTAAAAGTCCCTCCCTAAAATTTTGCCATACATCTTTGACAGTGTTTGCAGTTCACGCCGGCTGTGTTTGCTCCTCGTGACAGGGGCAATCATAGAGGATCTTGTGTATCTCCTAGGAGATTTACAACCAAAAGCAAATGCATATGTATTGACTCTTGCATGGTTTTGTTTTTCTTCTTTAGGGTGCAATTCTCCCATAGATATCATTTGGTTTGTGACCATTTAAAGTCATCCTGCTAGCTCCATGAACCCTCTACCAACGTTTATCTGTGGGTAACAAGAATATGTGTAACCGATTTTGAAATAATTTTTCGGGCCATACTTTAAAAAAGAAATATTTGTCAGTTATTTGTATGAAACATTTTGTAAGAAGTCACAAACTGTCTGATCTGAAGTGATGTCTTTGGTTGTAGATATATATGTGTAAAGAAAGAAGTGGTCTGAATGTTTCATTCTATTATTAAGTTTTGACCAAACGTGATGGTGTTGCTATGGGAACAGACTTGAATAATTTCTGAATTTTCTCTCTACCAAATTTGTCTTAAGTGTGATTAAGATCATCTTTCTTTGACAGGATTAAATTTTCACCCTTAAATCCCAATTTTGACATCTCTCCATCCTGCCCCTCCAGCTTCCTTGCTTCTCTTAAACCACACATACTGTTCAGGCACATTCCTCATACTTCAGGATACCTCATAAACACTGAATTTTGCAAATGCATAGGCTTATTTATTGTACTTCCTTCACCCGAGGGTTGCGTTTTTCTCAGTAGACATTCCTTTTCTTCTTACTACCCCACAGTAAAAAAAGTTCAAAAGTGGAACTTAAGCTTAGAGCATCATAAATTCTGTGCTTTTGTAAATAATTGAAAACGATAAAATGGAGGAAACAAGCCTAAAAAAAAGAGTAAGCCTTGGTTTAACATTACAGGGACTCTTATATTTATATCTCTCGAAGCTATGGTGCTATGATAAATTTCTATTTTTGATGTGGCCATGATATAACTATAGCTTACTTCTCTTTCTGCTCGTAATATTTATTTCATTCCCAGCTTACCTGCCTCCTCACAATGAATGCACTATGCTCCCATGTGCGAACCCCTCTATGGTAACACTATACCTAGCCAACCCCCTCTATTGCAATATCGCACGCTTTTTTCTTGCTTCCCGCTTTCATTCTCCTCTCTTGCTTGTCTCTACTCAACTCCTGCACTTCTGCATCTTCTACAACTTTGCTAGACTTCTGCTGTGACACTTATACCACATGCTACCCCCCTCCTCCGACTGTCTTTCTTTTTCTTAAGTGACACATTTAAGTGACACACGATCATGCCTTTTGAAGGCATGTCGAGGAGAGCACAGTTGCAGCAGTACCTCAAGAGTTACCTCTTTTTGTAAATATTTTCCCCTTGCCAGGATCTGTTAGGTGAACCTGAAGAGGATCAAGTGACTGGCAGAAAACAGGGCCAGATTAAACTAAGGCCATCATTTAATAGGGTGAGTATTACGCACGACTACACCCAGCGTGATAGACTGGGCCCTTTTGTTTTGTTGTTTGTCATTGATAACGTAATTACAGTAGTCGTATGTGACTGTATGCTTGATCATCAGGATACACATCACAAGCAGCCTTTTTGCCACGTGAGACAATTTGCTATTGTAGCTGAATCTGAGGTAAAATGTTGCCACATGACTCATGTAACATGATGCACATGTGCTGCTCTTAATTCTTTCCCATAGCAGTGATGACACATTCAGATTTTCCTACCAAAAGTTGGAAGGATTGATAAAGACAAGTATTTGTTCATTTTGTTGCTTTTACAGGTGGAAGGGTTAATCTTTGGTTTTATATTTTAACTGTGATTATTATGACCAGGTGGATTTTGAGTGTCTTAAACCTGTAATACTATATACCTTGTGCCTCATAGGCTGTTAGGATCTCTGAATGACGGGGAAAGAGGCAAATTAAAATGCAACTCACGGAGAGTTTTTCATTGGAATATCGTCGATTTGCTCGCTAAGATTTCTCTTCCCTCTTCCCAAACAGAAAATGCCCTACATTTTGGGGTCGACAGAATCATTATCTCTCTAAGGTTTTCCGTTTTGCTCCGATCTACTTCGTAAAAAGTGATGGAAATCAGTTTCACTGCCCCGGTTGTTAAATGACAGAGTTCAGGTTGAGAAGAATCCCTGCTAGTCATCTACACAGATGGCCCGCACATATGGTGAAACTCATTATCCAAATATACTGTATACATGATTATACACAGAGTCAGTGCAGTTATGGGGGAATAAAATGGCATCGTGTTGCCCGCTCGTAAAGCACATAAGGGGGTCATTCGAGAGAAGTTCGAAATAATGGACGATCTTAATCATCGTCATGGAATTTCACTGACCACTGATCACAAAACATGAATGTTAGAAATGGGGTCTGTCGATGCATACCCACCCGCTGTTAACAAAAGGGTTATTTGTTGCTTTAGGTTCATTTAAAAAACTGTTTGTTAAAAAAAAGTACCGGTGCATGTGATCAATGTGCCCAGGTTTGGAATAAATTACTTAAAGTGTCATGCCATCCCTAAGTTTAAAGAGGCTCATCGAGTTGACACACAATCAATTGTATTTTGTCAACACCTGTGTATCTATTACATGTTGATGGTAAATGGTCGTTTTAAGAGATTCTGAAGATTTTTTACACACAAGCTGAAACATGATATGGTAATTATCAAATCTGTGACCATCATACAGTGACAATCGTATGCAACCCCAGTTGCAATTCCCCACCTTTTCAAAAATCCGTAGGTGTAGATGCATGACGCATGGGGCTGATTACAAGTATTGCCATGCAGTGGTTTCCTTTAAACTTGTCACAAAATAAACAATATCAACTCAATGAGCCCCTTTAAGTTGTGCAGTCATTTCTCAAACCATCCGTTGTAAACAGACAGGAGGATGTTGTGACATCCTTCTTTCAATGTTTGTGGGTCCGCAAATGTTCAGAGTTCCTATTTCTGTATTTGCTGATTTCAGATGATGACCTGAGACAGCAAGAAAATAATTTACCGTGCCAATGGTTCCTTCTTTTTAAGTTTTGTGTATTTGATTAACATGGGGGTGAATAAAATGTGGTCAGAAACAACAGCAGCTTCTGTAGCATGAATGTTTAATTAA
This sequence comes from Stichopus chloronotus, assembly GCA_021234535.1. Lineage (NCBI taxonomy): Eukaryota > Metazoa > Echinodermata > Holothuroidea > Aspidochirotida > Stichopodidae > Stichopus > Stichopus chloronotus. The sequence continues at coordinate 23,165,665 of CM037843.1, forward strand.
GCCAAAAACAAAGTGGTACTGTTATTTTGCTTTGAATAATTTTTAAATGAAACATGACTGGGTATGAACATGAGAGGCATTGTTATGTGAAAGTGAGAGCAGAATTTCTAGACAGTTAATGAAAAATTCTGTTGGAAGGTCAGAAGGTCATGAATGCATTCGAAGATCAGATGGTGCATGGTTGAGAGAACCAAATAATCTCCTAAACCAGTTACCTGCGAACTTAAAATACTGTGACTTTTATCCCACTGAAGAATTGATTTGGGCAATTATGTCTTTCCCCTCAAAATTCAACTTAAAGCTAGAAAAATAATTCACTGTAAATATTTACCACAAAAGTATGTCATTACCTTCCTCTCTTCTTCTTTTTTTGAAGCAAAAACAGGGGAAACACTGTGTTTACTTCTTATTTGTAGTGACTGTTACTGAATCACTTGCCCCATGAAGAAAACCTAAGGTTCCTCTTCCTCACTTTCTGAGTCACTATCTTCCTCAAAATTCAAATCAATCAAATGTTTCAAAGCTTGTTTGGTCAAGAATCCTTTTTTTTTTTAAATGAAGGGGACCATTGCAACATCGAAATCGGAAAATAGATCCCTGTGGTTCCTTTAGAGATGAATTGTAAGACGCACAGCACGTTCTAGAAAATTTCCGGGTTCCACCGGTATTTGACCAACTTCTCAATCTGAAGACGAAGGTATCCATCCTGTACCTTTAGCAAACGTGATAGGACCCGAGGGATCTCTGTACCGTTCACAGCAAACAACTTTACAAGGTATCATTTGATGGCTGGGTGTCGTGGGAGATACAGTAGTTCGTTGCTCGTTGCACAAGACGAGCACATCGGTCATAGGCAGTGGCGTGAATGTTTGGACATGAGTAATATACTCACCGTATGCAGTAAACAGGTGTAGCAGTGAATTCTTCTGGTCAAGATCCATTCAATGCAAATGGTTTTACCAGTGTTTGCTTAAAATACACTCAGGGAAGGAATGCACGCTGCTGGTAAGTAATTAGCCAAAAGGCCGTTTTAAGGACTTGTGATACATTGATTACATAACCAATGAAAGTTTCATGGGTATAGCATATATATTGTTTACATAAGGGCCAACAGCAGATTATTAGCTGCTTACATATATATCCTCCACATTTTATTCAATTGTAACATTTTTACGAACTCAAGATCTTGCCATAGTCTCACCAACTTGGACACAATATATCTAGCCGTAATGAGCCAATTAAGCAGTGGCAATTCACATCATTGCAAACAAACAATGACATAAGATTCATCTGATTTTATGCGACAAAAAATACTGTTTCATGGAAGGGAGTGATTGTTTCTTTTCGCGATGTCCAGATGTTTAGCTCAAGTTTTGGTCAAATGACAAAGTGGGGGGACAAATAAGGCAATTGAAAATTTGCTACGTAGCAACACAGAAGGAGCCTGCAGGCACCATCTGGCCCACAGTCGCAGGTTGCAGTCACCCATTCTAAGAACTGCAGTATGCTACGTATGTGAAACATTTCATGCTCACCAAAAATACTAGTAATGTTATGTTTGCTTAATATGCTTATGCAGAAAAGAAAAAATTAAATTTTGAACGATGCTCTTATCATTTGGATTTGAACATTTGCTTTTCTTGTACTGCAGTCACTTTTGTCACTGCATCCATCTAGTCTGCTCACAAAAACAAGTGAATGAAATGTTGGCTAGACATGTAGCACTTGACCTCAAGTTATAGTAGTGGTACTATAAGGTCTTTTCATTTTCATATTGTGTTGAGAAGGTTTGCAATGGCTACGTGAACAGAAGTTTCTTCTGTCAGATGAGTTGCTGCATCCTTGATATAAGTTTGTCAAAATCTTAGCTAATGCTGTAGTACTGAGACTAAATTCCTATACCGAGAACTTGCCCATTGGTCAAGGAAACAGCAGGCAAAAATAATACATCGTCATCATTACCATTTTGTGTTAACATACGAAAAGTCATTCACCTGATCTTCCGTACGCTCTGGTGAAACATGTAACGCAGAGAGTCACAAATGCTGAAAGTGAAGATTGCTAATAGATGTTGACATTCATAGTATCCTTTTACTGTTAGTGGAAGTTGTTAACATCACTCAAGTGCTATGCAAAATGAAAGACTGAAACATGAGCTGAAATGAAATGTCCACCCAGGGACACTTTTTTTCCCTCCACAGACAGCCTGCATTCATTAAGACCTTCACGTTGATGGACTTCTTTCAAAGGTCTCAAAATGTGTCAACAAATTCAGTAATCTTTAAGAGTTTGTCACTATTGCCAGAGAAATGTCACAGAGTCAAATAGTGGTCACTCTGTTGCAGCCATTTCAAGTAGCATTTATCTTGTTAACCTCCCAGTTTATTTGCTGTATGAGGTTATTCATGTTCCCACTTTATCGGAATGATCCGCTTTGCCAAAGAACTGAGAGGATGGCCTTTTGTTAAAGGAAGTAGGAAAGGCACTTCATTATTATTCCTTATTAATATTGTAAACATTTATCTATACTGCACACTGTGCAGTAAACCAAATGAAACTACTGTGTATTAATCGATAAGTTGTCGTTTTGTAAAATTCCTAGAGAACCATGTCTATGATCAACAGGCATGTAGTGATGGGAGCATGGGGAGCATGTGCCCACCTACAAAATGTTCCAAAACTCTTCAATAATACTGAATACAATTTGAATACTAATACAGGGAGAAAAGATGGAAATCTTCCTCCATTTTGGATCTAGAACCCTTGAGAAAGGCAAAAAAGTTTCAAAAAAGAGGAGAACCCTCTCCTTAGACCCCAGGCCGACATGACTCCAACATTCATATGCCCCCTGCCCAAACTGGTTTGTCTGGTCAGGTGCCAGATAAAAAGACAAAACACAACACACTGTGGTCACTGCTCATGGACTCCCTGTTTGGGTTTCAAAGAAATTGTATGCTCTGCCATCATGATGTGTGTGTGTGTGTGGCCGTATAATGTGCGTATTCATGTTCACAGTGACATACAGACACACAAATGTCGTCATGTAAGCACTGATACAATTTGTCTATGTGTGTGTGTGTTGCTGAAATGCCTCAAACTCCCGAAGACGTCATGTTTGATGTGTATAATAGGTTCATCAACTTAAATACATTTTTGATGGAGCTCGTTACACTGTTTGTTGTTTTGGGATCATGTAGTTCGGGTCATATTACGCATAATCTGATAAACACCAGTATCTCACGAACTGAGGCTCAGTACGTTTGACTACATTTGACATTGATACTTTAAATAAATTGTGAAATACATCGAATGGAAGTATAGCTTGTCAGTTTTGGGGAATACAAATTCACAGTGCATACTCTCTCATTTCATGTTACCTATGCATGTCCAGTATTGAAAATTATCTAGCAACTCACAATTACAGGAGGATGGTGACCAGATGCACTCATAGCAATTGCTAGTTGCCAGATTACGATTAGTAAAGTAAGTGAATAGCTAGGCTGTGTTAGCTGAATACATCTCTCATTAACTTACAAACCATCAGGTTTTGGGGAAACATTCAAAATGATTGTATTGTCTCAAGAATGGAATTCTGCAGTTGAATTGTTGTGGATGGATTGTTGACCATATGTCACATGGATTTTTGCAGTAAACTTATATGATAGAGGTCTGTAATCATGATAATTGGTGAGGTTTGGTGAAACTTTTGAATCCCTTTTTGCTATGTACAATAGATATCACTTTATACATCAAGTGTATTAATTGCACATATCTTCACTATGATATACACTAAGTCAGTTTGAGGCTAAAAGATACATATTTATTGACATAATGCAAAGACTGTGAACCAGAAGTGAAAGTAACAATCCGACATTGTCCAACCCACAGTGATGTTTTTGCAGTTTGATTTTTATTTTCAAAGTTATTGTGTGTACACTGTGTGAAAAAAAAATTGTTTTTCGAATCACACCTTTGCTTTACATAAGGGCTCTGATAGTGAGCTTTTGATTGCAATAAAGTTATGCAAATTTGAGCTATGTTTTACTTTTCTTTTACATTTTAAATATAATCTCTGTCAGGAAGGTTGGTGGGATATGAGTGGATGAGTGAGGGGAATGGGATTCAGAAGAAATGGATTCAGGTCAGAATTGTGTTGATGATCTGTTCGTACGTAGACAGGAATTCACTGAAACAGGGTCTATCAGCATCGGCTTGATTTATAAATAATGTTCACCCACCATAGCTAGACAAAGTCGGAGTGGACAACTTCACTTTGTGGAAATGAGTACATTTCATCATTCATCACAATCAAAAGAGAATACTTTGCCTCATCATTTGATTTATGTAGAAAAGTTTCATCCTCATTTTCTTCTGAAAGGGGATGTGTAGCATAATTTGATAGGATGCTATTTTGTGTGTATGTGTGTGTGTGTGTTCAGGTGACTTTTACGTGCCATAATGCTTTTCTTCATATACCTGTATGTAAGTGAACCCTTGCTGTTAAACCCACTAGGTGTCTCCACTACAAACAGAATTACAAAATTATGCATGGTATGCCTAAGACACTGTGGCTTACATTCTCAATACCACAGTAACTCAATAAGACCCCATGACAGTGGTATGGTTTTGTGACTTGCTAGTGGTTTGTACAGTTAAAGGGCAACTGTGTTAATTGTAACCTTTTCAACATTGTGCAAAGTGAATGAAATCTAGTTTTATGGTATTTCAAGATTTATATCAAGTTCTTTTGAAGAGAGTGATAAAGGCAATCTTAACTGGGAATTCCTATATTAGGGTTATGGACTGATTCTTTCCCTTCTAGGAAAATATTATCCATAGGAAAATATTATCCAGAATCAGAATCTTTTGGGAAAATGAAAGAAATAAATTTAAATGTTTAGTTACTCAACTTTGATCAAGTGCTTGCCTAAACTGTTTATATTTCAAGTTATTTGCAACTGAAACACAGAATCACCTAAAGAAGCATCAAAACAAAACGGTAATTGAAAATGGCAGTAGCAGCTTGACAAATTTTATGGCAACTGAACTGGAAACTCTCTGATGTGAAAACAACTGATAGGTCATGCCCTGTTTGCACAATGGACAACTGCAAACCTCAGTGTGATGATTTGCACTAAATATTCAGTTGAAATGTCACCTATCCATGTAATTTAAACATCAACATCTTACTGAAATATTCCTGTTGTTAAAATGTAAATTGAATTAAATTTGCCTTATACTACCCTCAAGGGTCTGTAGATTGCTGACCTATAAATGTACGATATTGTGATGTTCATTTCCTTGATTGTGACATTATCTGTCATTCTCCGCTATAAATCCAGTGTAGTCAGAGAATATTTGGTGTAAGAGATTTGTTTTCTCCTTTGTGAACTAACTTTCCAGAATTCATCAGCAAACAAGTTAATGAGAAGGTGCAGAAGCACAGAGAGTGTCCTCAATTGAAAAAAAAAAAAAAAGAAGAAGAAATATGTGCCTGTGATGAATGATGTGAACAGAAGATACATGAATGTAAATGAATGGATTGATGGATGGGTAGATGAACAGCTGGGTAGACAGACAGATGTATCTGTTGGAAAACAGAAGAATGACATCCATTTTGATTTGTTATGAATTGTTTGTTTGTTTCATCACGTCCCTCCTTGTGGGTTTCTTAGTATCAGTTCATTTGTGGTTACATCCAAACTATGAATCTCCATGGAAACGTGATGATGCACTCATCATCATTGTCAGAGCTATTTAGTCAGAACAAGTTCCCCTTTAATTAGCCATCGTTGTGAGGTCATTTCAAACCTCAGTTCTCTTTTTCTGTTTTTGAGTATTTTGCAGGACAGTTGCCATGGTTGTCCATATTATGGTTTTTGTAATAATATTCTCTGTAGGAGGTGTCTTGTTTTGAATTCTACAGTATGCCATCTTTTTATGTTCTTGTGAGCAAGAATATTTTCATGTGAAAGGAAGACTTTGAGAGAGTAGGTTTGTTTAGGTGGTCTTTTATGTCATCAATTATGCTGTAAAGATGTGACATTGGTTCTTGTTACTGACCCCTTGCCTGTGAGGGTTAATTGTCCATGTGCCATTTGGATCTGAATGAAATAAAATTAGAAAAGGAGATCATAATGTGCTCATTTCAGATCTTAAAAGAAAGACCCCCCAGGAAGAAAAAAGAAAGAAAAAAAAAAAAGGAGATTCACAAATCTGAGTGAAATATTCTATTTTATCCGTGGTATGTAGATATTTATCCCCCAAAAATGATTGGGTGTAGTGATACAGATGAAGAAATAATGGTCACATCATGAAGGAACCGCTCAACTCTTCCGTTTTTTTTTGTTTTTTTTTCAGTGATGCTTGGAAAAGTTGAGAAAATATTTATTGGATTGTTGTCCCATTGTTTGACCTGGCTCACAGGTTTACAGAGTTTAAATCACAAAAAGATTTTTTAATTCATTAGACTGATATGTGGTACCCTGTGCTCTTCCTTCCCCTCCCCTCACGGCCCCCATTCCATCATACTTCACCACCTCACCACACAGAAAAGCAAGATGACATATTGTCTACAGTAAAGGAAAGCTAATTAAATATTGAAGTTCAATTACTCTTACTTCACACTGTTACTGGCATTTTTTTTTTTTTTTGCCCTGAGTTTGGTGTGTAATCGTTTGCTACACATTGTTCATGTAATTTAAATTATTATACTAATAAGCCTGAATGCCTTAATCAGACTTTTCACTTGCATAAATCAAGACTCGTGAATACAGTATGTGTGACGTTGCACACCCATTCTCCTCTCTTAGTGGTCAAACCTGCTGTTTAAGGCCACAAATCTGTACAACAACAGTAAAGACAACATTAATTAAGTCCCTAAATAACTACCATTACAAACCATGATAATTCAATAACTTTCTGCTACTCTGTACTTTTAAATATGAAAATCCGTTTTATGATCTCCATTATTGTTTGAAGTCACCAAAGAAGAATCAAGGATTTCATCGTCTAAGGAATAAAAAGAGACGACAAACAGTCATCTATTTACATTTTTTTTCTCTCTTTATCATTGCTGTGTCTTGTCTTCACCAACAGCAGCAACGAAATATAAAGAAGAAGTTCATCTCCTTATTGAAGAAGTTTAAGGTCGCAAGCGATGAAAGCGAAGGCGAGCATTTCCCAGAGGACCCGGACAACGAGCTCATGGACGAAGACTTCCTGTACGACGACCTCGATGAGATGAACATAAGTGACAGTGGCACTGAAGGAAACTTGGATGAGATTAGCATTGGCTCCACTCCAAAGCCAGTATTGAGGTACCGGTAATAATTTAACGAAAAGAACAGGAAGCCTGAAAAAAATAAGAAACGTTGTCACAGTCACTGACAAGGTCTTTGTTGACTGATGACTTCAGGCTTAATTCTGTCTTGATGAGGCTTTATAAGCTCAGCTCAGAGGACAGGACAAAGATAACAGAACAGCATATTTCTGTAAGCAATCACATGCCAATCATCTTTCTCTCTGTAACTGGCTTTGAATCTTAAAGTACCTTGATGATCGTTGAAAGTTATCTGGAATGCTGTCATAAATGCCCTCTTTGACACTGGAGACGGGGAAATTTATCTTGCCTATCAAAAATTGTCCATGTCTTTTCTTAAATTTTAGCCCTGTTGCTTGTTTTAAAACAGGCTATATGACATAGTGCTGAAGACTTCACATGCTATTCTGTACTTGAATGAGCCCAAAACATGTCCTAATTTAAAGTCAAAAGAGTCTTAATTTGAATGACCCAAAAGCATGCATCTTTGCAAAAATTATGAGTAGAAAACTAGACACTAACTTGTTTATAAAAATTAGCATTTTCTTGGCTAACCTGGGTACCCACGTGACGTTTACTTCCGTGTGTCAAAATTACTCCCTGGTTCCTTCATTTAAAGAAAATGAAAGTGTTGTCGATTCATCACATCAAGCCTCCTACTCCACATGAACTGCAGATATTACACAAGTAAGACCCCTCCACACTAAATATGAAGCGAGGGTACTATCTGAAACGCCCATAGTGACTGTTGCTGGCACATTTTTGTCCGGTATCCGGGTACCTGACGGGTATGAGTCAGAAATGATCCAGTTTATAAATATTATGTTTCCATGTGAAAGTTATGAGTTTTGAAAGACATATCTATTTCAAAGTGGTACATTGCATTATGAGGAAATTGAATATACTTTGTATTTTGGTGACAGTTCTAAAAGAAACACTACAAAAGTGAAAAAGAGATTATCTTAATTTCCTCAATATTTTATGCAAATCTACAATATGCATTACCCAATCTGTAACTTAACTGGTGACAAATTTTAAGAGTAAATAAGGGCTTCAATTACAAATAACAATAAGACTTCCTGCACTAATTTTGCCACTGTTTCATGGCATTTTTTGTAACCTTGAGGCAAGTGGAAATTTTTTTTGAGTCCAGGGAATTCTTTCTTCAAACAGCAGTATCTTGAGTGAGGAGCAAGATATTTGCTTGGGGCTTAAATTGCATACAGCATAAAATTATTCTCTTTCATGTAAGAACCCCTTCAGTTGTCAGTGGAATATTCCTTTAAAACACTACTGCAACAGCAACAATGTACTCTGGCATGGTATCTTATCCCTAAACCTGATATTCGTGATTTTTATCTGTCGATTTATCTCCATGAATCAGCTCCATTTTAATGTGATAATTACAGTTCAGAATTGAGCATTCCATTGAGATCATATCCTCTCAATGAATTTGTGTCCCAGTTTTCATAAAATGAGTTTCAGATTGGTAGACTGGTGGTATCACCCTTGGAAGAAATCGTTACTCAAATGAGATAAGTTTGCCACAGTCGATCTCTGGTTTTAACACTTTATTAATTCATGCAACGATTTGCAACGCTGCTGTAGGCAACTTTGCACTGTCGCCATATGCATCGCTAGTGCGACAAGAGTTAGCAAGTGGGAGGGTTCGGCAGTGGGTGAGGGGAACAAATCCGAAGAATGGTTATCGAAGTGACAAAAAGTTTGCAGAAATTTAAATTTGCAGGTTCACAACATGCATAAATTATACAATGACTGAGCTCACTTGCAACACTCTAGAAATTAGGAGTTTGCATCTGAAGGTGCAAAGAAGATTCTGTACATGCCATTTCACATGATGCATTTCAGTGATATTTAAGGACATAGCCACCAAATGGGCGATTTGTGTTCCATACATGTGCATGACAGAACACAGTATTGCATAGTTTGTCATTTAGGATACAGAAGTCCCTGCTTGCTACATAACTAATAACCCATTCCACATCCAGTGTTAAAACTCTGACCCTGATGATACAGATCTATCCTCCTGTCCTGCATGTGGCTAAGATCAACACAAAATTCCCTCAGGAATCACTTAACTGTCTTCTTACCCTAAAAACTGAAAATAACATTACTTGAGGTCAGAAAATCACTTCCTTCTCAGGAGCTGATTTTTTGGTTTCTTTAGTTCTTTTTTGGGTCTTCAGAATTCACCTCAAGCACCACACCTCTTACTGCCATGCTAGAAAGTGACTCGAGCCTTTTGGCTCTTGTCTCCACACTGCCTCCATTATGCTTCTATCCGATGTGAACTTGTACTGACCTCTTATCGCAATGCATCCTCACAAGTGCCCGTCAAGTGTGGTCTGGGAGGCTATCTTTGCACTTTGGGGGAATATTTGAACTTTTTTGGAATATTTTATATTGGAATGTTGATGTTCCACCTACTTTAGTGGATAAGGTTTAACCTCATGCACTTTTCTGTTTATTTCAACGAAGACAACAACGTCATCCTTCAGCGTTCTCCTAGTACTTCAGATTTACAAACTTTGTCATTCCCTTGCGCTATTTTCCAGAAGAAGGATCATGTCTCAGAATGTGTTCATCTGCCTTCAAACGACCCAAGTCGTGGTGACAGGTTCAGCATAACGTACAATTACACCTATTTAAGATTTTCTTAGTGTCAATAAGGTAACAGGTAGGAGCAACTTCTGATGGTAAGATCACAATTAACAATAAAAAAAAAAGAAACTGTTGTTTAAATGAACCCACAGCAGGTTGGAGACAGTGACCCTCAGTGTGTGCCTTTTGCAGCCTGAAATGTCATCTCTTCCGTGAACATCAACACAATGCTTTGCAATGCATCTTAGATATACAAGGCCTGTCAAGGAGTGCTTTTTCTGACCGTTGCTGCATTTGCAACTTCTTCAACCGTGTGATCTTGTCTTTGATGTGGTCAAAATCTTCGTAAAGGACTGAAGTAAGTCAGTATGCAGCATTTGACTGAAATAGTTTAATATATCAAACTGTGTTTAAACTCAGATGCATAGTATGTGGACTTTATGGATATATCTGCTTCCAAGGACAGTAACTCTGCATACATGGTCACATTCAGCCTTACTTCTGTGTTGCCATATTATCGTGTGTTTCCTTATTATTTTTTCCCAAGGATAGCATGTGCAGGTAATTCTCACACTCAGTGCACACCGCTAAAGACCAACTTCAATTCCACTTGCCCGCAGATCACAGTGTACTAAATGACTCATAATTAGCAAATGATCAACATGATGAGTCAGTAGTTGTAACATTTATTCTGATAAGTGAGGGATTTTTTTTTGTGTGTATCTCACTTAATAGTGTGTGTAAATGCCATCTGTGCTACCAACGTTGCAGTGGACCTAGTCTACAAGCTCATGCATGTATTAAATTCAAATCAGCAATACAACAAGTGTGCCAATGTTGTTGCTTGATTATTGCGGGTGCATTTTTCGTTGATGGACTATTTAGGATCTCACTTACCGCTAATCTCCTCCAGTTCCAGTTTCTGTCTTCTTCTCATCTCACATCCTCTGAAGTCCTTTATTGGTAGATACTCTTGCAAATTTGCTTTGTTTTGATTTGAATTAGGGAAAAAAAAAACATTGTGAATGGGAGATCATGGCCACCGTGATCTTTCACGTCTCTCTCCGAGTACTTCCAATCTGTCGGCCTTATAATCTCAAACATTCTGCGTGACACGTTCCATCGTAATGAATCAGTGATTTCATAGCCTGGCTATGATGTGAAAAGTTTTATTTGTCTCTTAGATAATACCATTATTGCAAGTCCTTCTCAAAATGAGGACTTTATCTTGTCAAGGTTAATCCATACATCGACAGACCGTCTCCTCAAATATGCTTTCAGTTTTCAGCTGTCTGTAATTTTCCTCATTTAGTTCAATTTGATTTCTAATCTAGAAATCATTTTCTTTAGCAGTTTGGACAGTTTGATAATTATAGCAGCTGTATTTGCCATTTGTGCATGGCAGTAGTGTTGCAACCTATCACAGAGAATCAAGAATCGTTCATGTCAAGATTTGGAATTGATTCTCTACTTCAAACTCATTCTCTCTAGATGATGTATTGTTGATGACAGTCTTCAAGTGTGTGATCATCATGGCATTCACGTTATTGTGTCTGCCAATGTGCAAGTGCATCATGTGTTTGTGTGTACAGGCCCGTAGCCAGCTTTTACCCAAGGGGGGGGTTCGTCGACTAAGCGGAGCGCCATCATCGTTTGGTGCAAAGTGTAAATGAAAATTTTTGGCTTTTCAAACCCCCCCCAGATGGCCAGAAACGGCACTTCCCAAGTGTTTTAAGCAAGAAGAAGTTCAGCCCTCATTTCAAAATTCTCCTTGCTTCTTGAAACACTTGGAAAAATATTGGAGGCTGAACATATCTTCAACCCCCCCACTTTTCATCTTTCATCGCCCACCACTAGATAAGTGTTCTATCTTTCCTTTCGACCTTCTGCTAATGAAGGAAAAAACACATGATCATCAATACTTAAAATAGCGCTTTTGTTGTGATCCAGTCTCATAAAAACTGAAGTGGGTACTGTGATTATACAGATGATTCATTTCACAGAGGCACATATCATGGCAAACTTCAAGTGGCTCATAGTGCCTCAGAATTTGTATATATGTCAATATTGTACTCCATGGTTCTGGTGGCACCCACTGTCGTTGAAAAGTGATTTAAATATGCATTTTCGTGCATTTTGTGCAAATTGACAATTTGCTGTGGAAAATGCTAATAGTCCATTAAAAAAAATGGTCTGGGCAGGGCGGTTCGTACAAACCCCCCTTGGCTACGGGCCTGGTGTGTATGTAACTTTTGCATTCATGAAATGTTGACATCCTGAAAATGAAATGAATTGTGTCTGTGTGTGTGTGTGTGCAAGTCAACATGTGTGTGCAATTCATGCCCTCTTTGCACAGTATCCTGAAAATGGAAAGCATCGTGTCAGTTAATGTTGTGTGTGCGTATGTGTTTGTGTATTTCATGCCCTCTTGATGTACTGTAAGTGTCTTGAATGAATTGTCTGTAGATATGTATGTCTGTGTGTGTTTCATACCTTCTTGACAAAGGCATCCTGAGAATGGAAAAAATGGTGGCTACAAGTTGTGTGTGTGTCATGCCTTCTTACCAAAGTTGTCTTGAAAATGGAATGAATTGTTCATGTGCTTGGGCTGGTATGTCAAAGTTTTATCCCTTCTTGACAGTGATATCCTGAAGTGGAGTGAATTCTGATCGCAAGTTGTGTCTTTTTGTGATTATTCCAAGTATTTTGAGATGATGGCCAAAAAAGTGGGATGACTTGTCTGTGTGGATGTAAGAGTGTGTTTCATTGCCCTCTGAACTTTATATCATGAAGTTGAATGGATTGTCTGCAGATGCGTATCCTGAAAGTGAAATGGAAGAGAAAGTTTCACATGTGGGCATAGTGTGCAAGTGTTTCCTTACTAGAAAGTCCCTTGCATGTGTTTGAAAAAGGTATTAACACTTCAGCCTAAATTATCCTTTGCCACTGCTTTCATTAGACTTATCAAATGGGATGATGAAGATATTGCTTGTTAGCATTTTAATCAAGTGTAAATACATGTTTTAAATTATACTTGCCTAATTTTGTATCAGAACAAAAAATAAAAAAAAGACACACATTATGTCATTTTTTGAATAGTCTTTCTCAGCAAATGAACATATAAAATATTGTCTAGGAAATTGTGATTTGATTGATTGATATTTTTGTATTAACTATTTTTAATACAGACGACCTTAAAATTATTCCTGTGCATTTTGAAGCTACAGCAGCAACACCAAAAATAAACTATATTTCGTACATTACTCAGCATGTCGTCATGGTTACTGGAAGAGCGTTTTGAACGATTCCCCTTTTGAGCGTTTTGAACATTACTGTTTATCATAAATGTCCTCATGCTATAGCCATAACTGCGTCACCTGGCATGAAGAGTGAATCAAACGAAGTTTTGTCAAGACGTGTCGTTTTTCAAATCGTATTAGATTTCAGCATGTGACCACTGTATTTTGTGATAATGGTATAAGCAATTCGTTGGACACTGCATTCCTCTGCGTATCTCATTAGTTCAATTTCAGCATTCCGCATCGGTTGCAACCAAGGTTTATCAGTCTCGCTCTTTGACAATGAGTTTACTGGATAATTGCTTTTACCCAAGATGTGTTTTGAAGAAATAATTAGACAATGTAATGTGTCTCCCTTCAAGATGGTTGGCATAGACTTGCATAAAGTGACTGAAATTGTAGTTTGTAGAGTGGGCAATAATTGTTGTTACGGGTGTAATGAAATGAATATGTCAGAGTCCAAAATAAGGACAGAAAATGTACTTTCTGGATCTAGAGAGCAAATTATGAAATTCGAAATTATGTTACTTCCGTGTGGGAGACTTACAATTCACACCGTAGGCATAGTCTTACCCCTTTCCTCACTAATGCATACAATTTGACCCATGCTCAAATCGTCCTTGAAACTAATTCTAGCATCGCCCCCTCTAAGGCCTAGCCCGCTCTCATTTGCCTTTTGCTCAGTATAGCCATCTCATTCGTCTGTATAGCCAATTCGCATATTTGACTGAATATTCAGACATAAGAGTGTATCATATTACAACAGGTAATTTGTGTACCACAAGAATTCAAAAAAGTGCTCAACAGATGACAAAAGTGTACATTGTCTTGTATAGTTTGTTTTTTTTGGCAAACCGTTGGATGTTAATGATTACTCAGCTACCCTTTACTGCTCTTAAGTTTTCAGCTATTCTCATGACATAATGGTGTGTGTGTCTTTGCATCTGTATATTTGTGTGTGTGTGGCAAAGGTTTGTGTAAGTTGTGTGTCTGTTTAACGAAGTGAAAAAATCCTAGTTCTGCCAGCATCTAACTTCATGATTTTGCAACTCTCGCCATCGCATGAACTGCAGTTTTCTCTAGATGACAACATTTCCCTGGAATGTTGTCATCACATAATTTCTTCTGACTTGTTTGGTTTGCATGGAGTCCAATAAATGTCACACTTATGTTTAAACTAACATTAAGAGTAGACTGGAGGATCTGGAAAACTTGGGGCAAGTGTCATAGTAAAATTCTCTCTTTCCTTTGTGGCAAGCAAAAAAAAAAATGATAAAGACACAACTGCTTCCATGTAATTGGTGTCATATCTTCACCTTGAAAATACAACCAAATATATTTTGTGTCACATAGTTCTTCAGTGTGCTGTCATCGCATGTGAAGATAACTTGAGGAAAACATGCATGGTGTCACCGAACTTACTCGTATCCAGGAAACAATTAGTCAGGTAAAATCTTGTATTACCATGAGTAATGAGCTGTTTAAGCTGTAACATGATAGGGGTTCAAATATATAGTGCTGGAAATGAGCATTTCCTGCACGGTCATCCATGTTGGATGTCAGTCAGCCGCTTGGCACCAAAGTGATGCACTGTTGATTGTTGTTTTTATGGCGTCCCTGATTCCTTTGTCCCATCCCCACAGACACTGGAAAATATTTTCCGTACAATGCACTGATGTTGTGTTGAACTGCCACATTTAACACCAATGTTTGTTTTGAATATTCATTCAATCTCTTGAAATAATAATTCAAAACATATGTCAACCCTTAATCTCTAAACCAGGTCGGTCTGTGTGTACATGCACATTTGCGGTGGATGTGCTTCAGTTACAGATTTGTCTGTGCTTTGCAAATGTTTGAGCAAGTTAAAAAATAGGGCCATAAGCACCAGCCTGTGTTTCTGTTGGCATTTTGGAATCATGTTGAGTTGTTCATTGGAATGAAACATTCCTTGCAGGCTTGCAAGTGTCTGTTATTTTGCCATTCTTTTAACAGGAATTGGTGCTTATCATGGAACGTCAAAAGTTAAAGGCGAATAAGTAGCGGCATTATTTTAAGTGGTAGTGGGTATACAATGAAGTAGTATGGATGTGAAATGACACAGTAGCCATGTGAAACGAAGTAGTAGCCATGTAAAATGAAGTTGTAGCAGTGTAAAATGAGATAGTAGTGTTATTCCAAATAGTAGCATGATTTGAAGTAGAAGCAGTGTGATTTTCAATGGTAGCCAAGTAATGTTCTTTGGTAGTGTGATTTCAATCAATGGGGCTCTTCAAAAAGTTGTCACGTATGGCCTAAGTAACAAACGTTGACATACTTGCTAGTAACACTAAAGCTAACCTTAAAACTTAGCCTACAGTAGTTACGTAGCTATTTCATTTGTAGTGTACGTAACTTTAGGCTAAACCCTTACAAGGCCAAGTTAGGTATATGTCTAAAATTGTAACTAGAAAAAATATATTTCTCATGCTATTTAAAAGCCATCTGTAGGACTTCTTTACTTAACAGGCCTGTATCTGTCTATACTGTAGTGACGATAAAAACGTCTTTACCCGCGTAAACACTGACTGCTTTTCAACAATAGGTGATCAATTAAGAACAAAACGACGCTCAATTAAGCTTAAATTTTACCTGGCCTTAACCTAGGCCAGAGGCCTAAGGTCTATGCATTAGACCAATTAGCCAGGGTGCCCATAAGGTGTAATCAAGTTAGGCAGAACATAAACATGCTGATAAATATATCCTACATATTTCAAATCCAGAAAACGCCTTTAAGGTTTTAGAAGAGCACTCCATTTTACACGGCTGCTGTTTCAAAATACTCCGCTGCCCTTTTGGCATTCCATACTTATTGTTTTTGCTGGCAACATCCTTAGTTAAAGACCATATTTTATTCACTGTTGTCACTTTATCCCCCCCCCCCCCACTCCAGTATTTAGGTGATTAATCCAGATGTTGCTATTTCAAGAAGCTCTGGCCAAGAAAGATTTCCAGGTGCCTCAAGGTCACAGAATATCAGTACAGTGATACTGCCCAATTACAACTTCGGATGGAGAGTCCTTGTTGTTCTTTGAAATTGTACCACTCACATGACCTAGAAATTTGACATCAGTAAAATATTGAGACTAGGTTTATTGTAAGATTGACCTAGAAATGTGGAAATTTAGGTCACATCTCTTAAACTATCACAACGTTTCTTTTAAGACAGTCAAGATTGCACTGAAATATAACAGAATAAAATTTCAGTTATTGTGTCTGTGTGACATCACAAATTCTCCCATGATGCAATATACCACTGTGAAATAGATATTTCTTTATAAATCTTTTACTTTGAAATGGAACATGCCACTGAGATATGGCTTTCACTGAAAGAAAGGGAGAAATATTTTGCAATTTTTATAAAATTTTAAAACTTCAGGAACCAATCCCTTTACACCCGCTGCAGTACATAGCACTGTGTTTGTCATGGACCTATTTCCAGGTCTGTCACTGAATAACTTTGAATAGCCGTTTTGCATTTCTCCCCAGCCATTTTGAAATTATTTTATGTTTGCTCTCTAAATTTGGCTTGTCCATCAATGCCTAGTTTTTTAAATCCTATAGATATTTTTTCCCACTCGGTTGTTAATTCCATCATCTCCTCAAAGCCCCCCGGTTCCAGTGTCTGAATTTGTCTTCTTTGCTATTCAGGCCTTATTTTTCACAAGGACTGCCTACGTCTGGTTCCATGGCGGAAGGAATGGAAATAGTTCGACCAGAATCAACCAGCTCAGACAGTCGAGAAAACGTTACCATGCCAGAGGTAAAATAAAGGGCTCTCGCCCTTCATCTCAGCATAAGTAATCAATAAATTTAAATTAAGGACTTGTCATCCATCAGAGTATTTTGTATTGAGCCAAAGTAGACACAATCAAAGGCATTTTGCTTTTTCTATAGCAGACATAAAAAGAAGCTTTCTGTTAGCATTGCTAACCAGAAAGCAAAGATAGTTGCCAGTTTCCAAAAATCCTAAATAAAATGGAATGTTTTGTTAGAACTTCAAGGTCAAAAGCAAAATTTGCTGAGATACATTGGCACTAATAGTATGTAGCTTTTGTGTTATATTGCTTGGTGTAGCATATCATCGACAATTTATTTAGTTTGAATTTTTGGTTATTCTGTCATGAGCTAAAAAAACGTATCTTCTCGGTTCTGACCAGAGAAAGATATAAATGAGAATTATGTCATGGAACAATAAATTAATGCCAAAGTCTGTATGGCAATAGGCATTCTTGGGAACCGCATAACAGAAATCAAACAGAAAATTTTGCAAAATATAAGGCACAAACAGCTAAACATTGGGACATGTTTCCCCTGCATATTATCAGATTATCTCAAAAAATCAAACAGTTGCCTAAAACTTATGCTAATGTTTCCCCAAAGATTTAGTTAGATATTGAACAAGTACATTCTCAGGTCATACCCTGTGTTTGCACGGCAAATGTTGGAAGCAGAGCTGTTTTGCCTCCCTCCCCATATGATGCCCAAGTAATTGTTTGGCTTCATTGGTTCAGTTTATGAGTAGTTACAGTGGTGTCATGAGCAATGAAGCAATGAGCAATAACTTAATTTAGCAACAAAGAATCAGTCAGTGACAAAAAATGGTTTTGTCAGGCAAGGGATTGAGGGATAGTTTACTTTCACTTTAATTAAAAGTGCCTCATTATGATCCCCCTGTCACAGAATGGTACCACCTGACAGATTTTCTGCTTACATTTAGTTTGAAGAATATACACACAGCTAACCTCTATTTCCAAGATACTATTGTTGTTGTTTTCCCTTGCATTTGAAGATTACCAAGTTTCTTTTTGTCTTATACTTAAAAGGGGCACCTTGAGTTGTTTCATGAAATTTACTCATATTTTCCAGACCACTGAATTTTTAATTGAACTAGTACTTTCCAATTCACTGAATTTTCCTGATCCTGTTGAGTTTTCTTCACACTCTAGTGGCAAATGGTCAAACTACAGTAAGAGACCCCCACATTAACACACAAATGAACATTATTAAGGAGGAAGTAATTTAAGTTTTCAGTTTGGCTGTTGAGGACTTGTGACCAGACATTCTGTGAGTACTTATTCATATGCATGCAGCCAGTGTAAGCTGGTGGGGGGGAGGTGTCAGGGTTGTGAGCTGGGGGTGGAGTGTAAAACCTTCTACAGTTTTCATAATTTTTGGAAGTAGAACTTGACTAGTTATGCTAATTATAAGCATTTTCATGTAGATTGTACCCTTTAAAATCCTCACAAACTGTCCAATATCAATCCAATGTGCTCCTAAGTACTACTAATGCAGTTTAAGTATTTCTTCATCTCAAAGGTTGAGGTACCAGTTTCGACATTTGTATTCATGTGGCTTATCCTTTAAACACACCTTCCTCATGACATTTAAAAGGTAGAGGGAAAACATTTGCAACTAAGAAAAAGAGTTACAGAGAAAAGATCTTCTTCTGAATATGTTAAAACTGATGTTATGTTGTTAATCCTGTATGTTACTTTTCCCTAGAGTGTCAAGTTTTGCATGTGCACTAGCATAGGAGGCTGCGAATCTTGAGCTTCAAAGTTTTGACCTGAAGTTTTCAATCTTGAAAATTCATGAATCTTGATTTCTTTCATTTGTCAATCATGTCCCCCACAACTTTGGTACAAGCCTACAATACCATCATTGTTGCATTGCCAGAAACCAAGGCAAGGCAATTCCTTTTGGTGTTTTTTTTAGCGATGGCATTTTCAATTCATCTTGCACTGTTGTTAATGTTATACGAGAGATGGCGTAATCTGTTGCTGTCATGTTTTGCTGCCAACAGCAATCGGCTGAAGCGCTGCTGGCAGAGTTGGACAAATCAGACGAGTCCCCACCCTCTGCTTCAGAGAACCAGTTATCGTCAAAAGAAGAAACCACAAAGACCTCTCCGAAGATCCCCCCTCAGAGGTCCTTGTCCTCCCTCTCCAGTAGCGATGGCACCCCCAACAGGGTTCCAGCCAAGCGCAGCAGCAGCATTGGAAGAGAGCGGCCATCCTCCGCCAAAGATTCTAGGGACACCCAGACGGGCCACAGGAGAAACAGGTCCGCCGACAGGGTTGCTCCATCTGGGTCTATCGAAAAGAGGGTGAGAATTAGCTCTCTTTCTCATCAGAAGTCGCTGTTTGATGCATTTGTATGATGTCAGTAAAGTGTGTTTAATCTTGCTGTCCTTGTAGTGTTTTGAACATTTCATCAGTCTGTGTAATTGGTCTCTCAGAGAAATTACTGAATGAAAACAAAAACAAAATACATGAATACAAGTAATAAGACAGTAACTGGATGCATAAGTTGAAGAAAAAAAATAAAGTTGTTTGTTGAACTCTGAAAGACACACAAATAACTTCTATAAGTTGTTTTCTGCTTTCGTAGTTAAAGGCAAATGGAATCTGTGCAGTCTAGATAGATCATGTTTGTGTGTTTCAATAAGGCTGCTTGTAAATATGATACATCCAAAAGTGGCAGTTTCTTAAATTTCATCCTTTGAGTGTTGGTTGTATTTGGTCAGTAGGTGATCTGCTATATTTTGATGAATGTCATTTGAGACCACATACGGTCAAAGTATGTCAACCTTGTAAACACAATGTGTACAGAAACAGAAGACCAGGTATGACAGTAGCCCTCATTGAAGCAGGTGATGCTTGTTATTTTCTTGAGCTCAAGTGTCCTACAAAAAAAAGTAACTTGTTCAAAATTACTATCTTCAGAAGTGAAAGTTGTAAGATTAAACTCCATTTGTTGATAGCCTTTGATGAGTGCTTGATCTTTCAGGTTTATTGTGAAGGTTATAGTTTTTTCACACTGAAGCACATCGCAGTCATTGGAAGCATTGTAAAGAAATGTTCTCACAGAATAAGGATCCCATTTGACTTGTCAGATCATCTGTTAAACAGAATATGGCTCACTGAAAACTGAAAAAACATTGTTTCAATCAAATTTTCCAAAGTGTCTTCTAAGTGTCCTCCTCAACAGGCGGACCTGTCTTCGTGGATCTTTTGTCATGGTTGTCGTGGTAAGATCCTCAATTTCTTAAAAAAGAAATAAATTTGGACAGTTACTCCATTACACTGTACACAGAGAGGTGAGGCAAGTCATTGCAGAAGGTAAATGCCAGTCTCATTTGCATTTCAAATGCCAAACACTTCACCTCTCTCAGCATAAGTTAAGGACTGACTGTGTTGCCGATGGAAATGAATCAAAACAAATTATCTGTTTTTTGGGGTGA
Organism: Stichopus chloronotus; assembly: GCA_021234535.1. Taxonomy (NCBI): domain Eukaryota; kingdom Metazoa; phylum Echinodermata; class Holothuroidea; order Aspidochirotida; family Stichopodidae; genus Stichopus; species Stichopus chloronotus. The sequence goes on from CM037843.1 coordinate 23,186,192, forward strand.
CCAATTACTTTAGCATCGAGAGTACTTGCGTAAAATGGCATCAGCAGTTTCTGTCTTCTTTGTCATGTTAATGTTGGGCATCATCTTCAGACCAGTATCTTTTTTTTCCCCTTTCTCCATAGTTGTTTTTTTTTTCTCTCTTATTTTGTGTCTTCCCTACCCAACGCTTTGTCTTTTCCGATGTGATATACATTAAACATCCGTTGACAAATGGGGATACTTTGCTTGGTTTTTGGATGTTTAACATTCTCCAGAGCACATCCATGGACGTCTACATGTTTGATGCTGCCGGCCTCTCCTGTGAAATATTTTACCTCACCCTGTAAGACAAATCAAATTTGTTTGTTTTGATGCCCCACCTTTAGGGGGGTCTCTGTGGTATCATGTTCATGTGAACCATCAATCAAGCAAGCGTCAAAGGAATTCATGCCACCACGTCTTATACATTTTCTTATATTTTGTTTCAGTGGAGCAAGACAAACATCCCTGAGCAGCTGACCCAGTTGGGCTTATTCGAGGAAACAATACCAGACAGCATTCTCTTTTTCAACACAGAGGATACTCTGGGAAAGGTATCAGCACATGTATACATTTCTTTTCCAGATTTCTGTAAAAACTTTTTTTCTCAGAAGGTAGGATGTATAAATCAAAAATCTAACTTACCGAGAGAGATTGGTTGCAGTTTAAAGAAGAACAAAGAGGGGGCAGATTAACAAGATATTCTCTCTCATGAAGACATTTGAGCTGCTTGTATCTTTCCACTTAGCATGTTGCTGTAAGAATAAAACCAGTGAAACAAATGTGTAAAAGTGTTGTTTATCTGTGCTCTTTGTGTGTATGTGTGTGTGTTGTTGTAGTTCAGACAATATCAGCCCCCCACCACACAACACACACACCCTTCTCCACTCCTCTAAAGTCTCCTTTGCCAGGGCACAGTCTCCACTGCCAGGGCACAGTCTCCCCTGCCAGGGCATGGTCTCCCCTGCAAGGGCACAGTCTACCCTGCCAGGACAAAGTTTCCCCTGCCTGGGAAGTTTTTAGGCTTGCCAATGCATGTGATGTCACTGACTGGAAGTATTAGTAATTTTCTCTCTTTGACATGTTTTGTTTCACAGAGGCTTGCCACTTGTCTAGAAGACAGTAAGATTGTCTGTACTTGTGGAAAGGACGATGTTGAAACAACTTTACAGTTTATTGTCCAAAGGTTACAGAAATAGTGAGTTGACTGTTGTGGTATTTTCATTTGATGTTACTCTTAATGTAGTATTATTAGGAGACAGGTTGAGTGATGGGAATGGGGAAAAAAGGATGAGAATGGGAGAACAAAATTAAGAAGTCTTGTAGGGAGGGAGGGAGGGAGGGAGGGAGGGATGGATGGATGGATGAATGAATGAATGAAATGGATGGATGGATGGATGGGATGGAAGGAAGGAAGGCACGAAGGAACGAAGGATGGAATGGAAGGGAAGGTGGCAGAAAGATAGAAATGAGGCCCAGGAGGGAAGTGGTGCAGCAGGCAAGGCAACTGTTAGTGCAAAATTTTGAAGTGACACACTAACTTGCCTGATATTGCTAAACAAGTAACCTATTTGGCATCATTATTGCCACTCCTAAGTTGAAATCTTGTTTGCAACTTTTTCCTCATTTGACCTAAATCTCCATGCCCTCTTCTAATGATTGAGTGTTTGGCATTGCTCTTTGTCAAGAATGTAGCACTTCCTGAAAGTTTATTTGTGAATATCACTTGAAAGTGAAAGTTGCAAACAAAACTCATCTGTCAGTTTTCTTACAAGTCTTTATTTATGTGTGTGATGCAATTGCAAAGAAGTCTGGCACAGAACTCCCCAGTGCAGGGTAGCATCTGATAGTAATGTGACATAACCTTTGCTATGTAAATATGTATGCATGTAGTGCAGAGCAGTGTCTGTTAGTAAGGTTACATAATCTCTTCTATGTATATATATATTTGTGTAGTGCAGAGCAGTGTCTGGCTGTCTGTCTGCTATGTATATGTGTGTGTGTGTAGTTTAGAGCAGTGTCTAATAACAGGGTCACATAATCTCTGCTATGTATATGTGGGTGTGTGTGTGTAGTGCAGGGCAGGGCAGTGTCTGAAAACAAGGTCACATAATCTTTGCTATGTATATGTGTGTGTGTGTAGTGCAGGGCAGTGTCTGTTAGTGAGGGTACATAATCTCTGCTTTGTATGTATGTGTATGGTGCAGAGCAGTGTTTGATAACAAGGTCACGTTAACTCTGCTATGTATATGTGTGTATGTGTAGTGCAGGGCAGGGCAGTGTCTAATAGCAAGGCCACTTAATTTTCTATATATATATGTGTATTGTTAAGGGAAGTGTCTTATTGTGACATTACATAGTCTCTACTATTAAAGAAATCATCAATCAGATCTTCATATATCTCCTTCATTAGCTGTAACCAGACGCCCAAAGTTCCTGCACCCGTGAAAATTGGCATCTGCGGAAACGAGGCGTATCTTTCGTCAGTTATGAGACCCTATGTCGTAGAATTCTCGAACAAGTCTCCCGAATGGCAAAGCTATGTCAAATTCTTTTATATTCCAACAGGTAATATTTTCATACCATTTTTCCACATTTGTCCAATACCTATGGGTGGGATTTAAGTCAGTCATTTCTGTTTGAGTACACTTAGGTAAATAATTCTGTTACCTGACATAGTCTTCACCACAGGTGTTGATAAACTTCTGCCCCACCACAAGGCTGTTTATTCTTTATTCTCTAAACTCTTCAATTCTTCCCTGTGCCCTTTGTTTCCTTTCCAAACAATGATTGGATGACAAAAGCCAGTCAACTTCAATACATGAAAATGCCAGCCAGTGTGCTTCCAATTGGCATAAGCAAGTATTACTTAGGCTTCTCGTTAGCTTCTTCTATATTTACCATTATTTTTTTTTTTGTATTTACCATTTTGTTCTGTCTGTCTCATCAGGAAGTAGCAACTCATTGGCCAAGTACTTGTCATCAGTAGATTTTAAATACAACTCACTTTTTATGGATGCCACGTGGAAAGACATCGTTGAGAAGGCAGAGAAAGAATTGCCAGGTGAATATCCTTCTTCTTAAATCTGGAATATGAGTTGTATTGTCAATCGCCTGTTCATCTACCTTTGTTCTTCGTCAGTATTTCAGGGAAGAGAAAGTAGAGGAAAACGTCCATCGTCACAAAATCTGAAAGAGAACAATGTCTTCCAGATACTTGAATGTGTAAATTGCCCTGACATGTTTTGTTGGTGGTAGGAAACTCAGACTCTTCAAGAAGGCATAGCAATCCATCACTGTTACTTGAAATCAAACAGACCAATGAGAGTGGACATTAATATTCATGTATGCAAAAATGGGCTTAAACAATTTTTTTTTGTTATAGTGGCTGTAATATTCTGCGGAATTTGACTTTCACTGTCAAATTTTCAACTCATATTCTACCTCAGTTGTTCTGTAAACCTATTGTAACGTTGTAAACAGTTTCACATGATGCCACCCGTTAGTCATCATACAGGGAGAGGTAATATCTGTCATGAATTATGAAGTATTAATCAATTTATCAAGTCAGTATTTGTCGGTCCTGTGTTATCAATCTTTTGCCAGATATTAAACACTGGAAAGGTAATATTCAGATAAGCCGTGAAATATTAATAATTACAAAGGGAGAGATTGAAATGGTCTCCATTATGTCATTTGTCTTTGCTGAAATGTTATGAATTATTTATGCGTTCAGTCATGCTAACTTTGTCCAAACGTGCCCATCCCTTAAAATCCTGGCAGGGATTTTATTCTTCTGTTAGACAAAGAAATTCAAGCATCAGAGCCTGTAAAGATACAGCTGTCTTTTAAACTAAAAATGAATCCGTTTACTTTGTCATTTCATATTTACGTGGAAAGGTTGCTTTGATCAAGGGAGGGGGGGGAAAACATAATTGATTCCTGAACATAATGTCACATTACATTGTATGAATCTTATTAGAAGAATTTTGAAAAAATGGAAATCCAAATGGAGATGTTGTTAAAGGGCAATCTGTCCTCGTGATGTAATGTTCCCATTTTAATTATTCCAGTGAGGTGTTACGTGTTGCTGATGTAGTAATCAGGATCAAACATGTTGAAATTGTGTCTATGACTAAGTGTGCAGGAAGGACGCTTCCACCGCTTTGTTGTCTAGTGATCGTAGTGAGTCGGCTGTACTCATTGGTTTTCAAGCACAGCGTAGAGTTGAGAGTCCGGTGAGTAATTCACTCTTCCCAATGGGATATGTCACCAACCCTTTCCCTTTGATGGTAGTTGAGGGTTGAGCAACGCTGAACAGTGCATTGATTAGAGAATCATGCTCAATACAGGGGTTAAGATGCACAATGGCGTAGCCGGAGTGCATTCTGGGAGAGCGTTAACCTTCGAGAGTGCATCATCCTTCATATAATGTACAAGTCGAGTGTTGAACAACACTGTTCATTTGTACACAGCAAGATTTTGATGCAAAAGACGAACATGAAAGAAATGTGGATTTCTAAATAACCACATTTTTATTGAAAATGAACCCTGAGGAGAAAGCATGCTCTCAACATGGCAACAATTTCCATACCAGTTATTCAAGGAAAAACCATGGTCACCTGACTGTAATAGGCCAATAAGAGTTGAGGATTCCTACTAAGTGTATGAATAAACTATTTAATAATAACTGCCACGAACCTTTCACACCATTAACTTTTCTTTCTCACAAACAAGCAAAACAGTGTTGCAGGGAAATCTCTACAAGCTTTGCAACTCAAAGGACATACAACAATATTGTTATCTTCTGCTTCTCTTTGACACATAATGTTGTCTCTTTTACCTTTGGGATTGTTTTGATTTGTCTCCTACATGATGGATGCTAGTCTTCTATTCAAAACCGATGATGAGTGGTGCGAGCACACATTGTTTTTAACTTGGTGCCCCAAATTTTATAAGGAAATTTGCCAAATATCTGACAAATAGACCAAAAAATTTCAAGACTTAGGGCTATTTGTTTCAGAACTACAGGGCAATGGAATTTCTTCTTTTGGAAGATGCTGCACGTAAGTCAACTTTACAGTCTCCCTAAAAGACACATATCTCTCCCACACAATAGAATATCATGACCCAGGTCTCTTTATTTCCGTCTTGGTCAATTGAGCTGCCCAGTTTTGCAGACTTTTAGATGATGCTTGGTGAGAACAAATGTCGTCAAAATGTTTTGTCGAGAAAGAATTGAAAGAACTTTCTCAGGCCATAAAGGGAGATCAGGTAGTATTAAGAAAAAGAAAAATGACAGGAAAGATTGGAGAGTCCTACTTACTAACACTTCTACGCTAGATATTCCATTCTTTACTCATAGCAAAACTGCCACCTATCAGTGATGTCTATTACATCTTGTTTTTGTAATAAACTCAAATAGCCCAAGGAGAGTCATCAGTATTAAGTCTGATGTAAATGTTGGTAGGAGTCAAACACGTGGATAGCATTTAGGTGGAGGATGTCGACCATCCGGTGTAGCACGTTTCACCGGTAACTTCAAGGCCAGGTTGCTTTGAAAGTTAGGAACTTCAAACAGTAAAAAAGATTTGCCCACAGTGAAGAAACATTACTAAACCAAACTTGCACAGGTCTGTTTTATGTCGCCATAATGCCACAGAAAGATGAGGCAGGCAACGAAAAAAAAGAAAAAACAAAAAGAAAAAACAATGTAGCCTTTAGTCTGGTTGTAATTAATCTATTCTGGGGTACTGGTGATATGGGGTTAATTAACCCCTCAAGTCATTGCTCGAGGATCTTCATTCAGCAATTACCTCAGAAATCTGATCCCAGTCATATGTTCACAGTATCAATATCGTTTGGAAAACAGTACTTCATGGAGGAAGCTAAGATTGCTTACAGTAATATCTCACCTCGTGCAGCCGACATTGTTAGGGTGAACATTCATTACACCTCTTGATATTCATTGGAATATTTACTGTGTCTTTTTTGTAAAAAAGTGGGGTTCCTGCTTGTCAGTCAGTTTTCTCCGACTGCTCGCAGTTTGAGGCGGTGGAGAGTCCTCTGTGAGACAACCATTTGCATGGTGTGACATTTACATTCATAGGATCATGTGTGTTTAATCAGATGCAAAATTCATGCCAAAAAAAAATGCAATACTGTGGCATGTGCGTGGAAATCTATCAGAGTGACATCATCATCAGCTCACGGTGTCTCGGAAACGTTCGTGAAAATTTGAGGGAAAAGTCAAACAGCAGTGATTATACCCATTTGTAACTTCGACTGGAAGAGCACCTACTTTATTAAACAATGCATTGTGAGAGGAGATCTAGTAATTTTAAGAGTTTGCTGTTCAGTTGTTACAGTGATGTGATCAACGCAGTCAGTCATTTCTTTTTCTCCAGATGCCGTTGAGGTCATCAACAGACTAGAAAATTACTTAGCCGGAGCCAGTACTTGCCTTCACTTGCCAGTAGGAGAGGTCATGGTCACTAGGCGACAGAGTAACAAAGAGCAGGATTCAAACCAAAGATTCATCCCATTTATTAATGTAAGCAACATGAACCACCTTACTGGACATTCACTACCAGCCGCACTTCTCCTCTCCTACCCCTTAATTTTTCTGCCTCCCCTCTCCTTTCTCATCTCTACTTTGTCCTTCTACCCCCTTTACCTCTAGTTTCCCCCCTCCATCATGCTTCAGCCCCGCCATAAAATGAAGGAGTAATTACTTTTGTGCCATCTGTGATGTACATTTACCACAACTAAATGTGAAAAAATGTTCAAAGTGTGAAGAGACATTACTTGTTAAATGTCCTTTATGACAACCATCGGTTATTGCTTCTGTAAGGAAAATAAGTTCTTGTGCAGTACCCTTTTGAGTACTGTGTTCTAGTACTCAGTATCCAATATAGAAAATGGGAAACGTTTATGGTAGCCTCATATGATTGACACCTAGCATCACTTTGATAAATCTCACGTCACTTGCCCTCACAGAAATGTAATATTCCCCTCTTCACCCTTCTTAACACCTTGATGCCATTATCTTGCTCCTCTTAACACCATAAACCCTCCCTTTACCCCTCTCAAGACCTTGGCAAACCTTTCTTCTATTCCCCTAACACATTAACACCCTGTGCTCATCTTAAAATCCATGATTAAAGCACTCCTCATACCCCTCTTAGCAACTGGAGCCTCGGTTGATTAAAATGACATTTGTTCAGTTACTTTGTAGATGAGTTCATCTCACGTCTGTATAAATTTGTTGCTATTTGTTTCTTTTTATCACAGTATGTCAGAATTGGACCAGCTGAGTCGACGCTAGCTTTGTTGACATCAACAGGTGACTTTTAATTTCTAAAATGTTGAACAAATCCATCACAGGTATTCTTAAACGTCAGGACAGTTATGCTTACCTGTAGGAGGATGGGTAGTTGTCAGAGATACTTTGTGTAACTTTTGGCACAGACCTATTCCAACTGCTACATGTCTAGGTAGATTTTGAAGGATTGTTGCTCTAGTTAAGCTTGTGCTATACTCTTTGCTCAGATTGATTTTACAGTATCGCTGCTGTAGTTTATTTCTGGCTACACTCTCTAGCATATCGGACAAGTTGTTGTTAACACTGTCAGTGGTGTTTGGTTTCATTCTTCGATTTCCTTCTGGCTGCTTTGGGGTATCCCCGAAGAAACCCCTGTGAACATACCTTTAAAGATACCAAACTAATTAGTTCCTGTTAGTGAGTTAGCTATGTGTTACTTCACTCTTCGCTGAAAGTGTTTTATACTCCAAAACTAATCCCCCCCTGCAAACTCTGTAAGGAGGTATTTACATCACTAGATCCAGGCTCTGGTTTACATTTAGAAGGGTTTATGTATGTAAAATACACATGCATCCAAATGCAAGTAATTCTTTTTGATGCTTCATTTTTACCTTATTAAGACCTATCCACCAAGGTCTTAGCTAGAGGATTCTGACTGGCAGCTGAAGCGCTATGTCAATGTAGCGTAAACGCCGTCCTTGGGGATGGTTCTGAGGAAGCAATGTGTTCTTTTCTTCTCTCAGATAGTCTATGCTGAGATGGCAAAAGATGGCAATTATACCTTCCAATTTTTTTTTTCAGCTAAATTTCCATTGATTTTCAGACTTTTTTCGTTTTGGCCGATGATCTGACTATTCTCTCCTCATGCTGGTCTCCAGCATCAGTACCGGCTACAGCCGCCAGCAGCTGACTTGCATGGCTGGAACTAAGATAGCCAACAAATTTTCACCTGATGTGATCTACGGTGCCACGTGGGTGTATGAGTCTTTACCTTCTTTCTATTTCTTTTCAGATGGAGAGGACAACAGTGCAAATATGTTTTCATCCAGCCCACCCACATCATCTAACAAAGAAAGGGATGGTGCAACTACTCCTCCACCCAGTCCAAGTATGGGTTCAGTACCAAGTTCACAAAAGTAAGCTCTAATCTTAGATACTGTCTCACTTCCGACACTTGGTTTTTGTTATTTATCCTTTAGCTTCTTTTTTCTTTTTTTAATTTTTGTTTTTCTCCACTCCAACCTAATTGCTGTTGAAAACCAAGACTTCCAAGAGCTATGCCAGTTCAGTAATTCAGGGGTTTGCAAACTCATGAAAGCATGTATTGAAGATAAAGTTGTTCCTAGTCTTGACATGTGAATGACCTTCCCAGCAGCAGGCCATTTAATTTCTTGTTTGTAATATTTGATTCCATGTTGTTCACATCCATGCAGTAGCTCACCAAGTATTTCAAGTCCTCCTGAACTGGTGGAACTGCAGGTTGAATACTGGCCAGAGTCTGGTGGCAAAAAGGATAAATCATCCATAAAAACATCCTTCAGATCTCTCACCGTCTCCAGGCTCCCCACGCTGGGGGATTCCAACCCGGGGGGTTCAGCACTCTCCATGGTCGTCGTTACGAAGGACAAAAATAAGAAAAGTAAGTCCTCATGTATTGCTTTTAACATGCATTTAAAAAGTGTACAAAATTAAAAACTGTGAACATGTTTTTTAAGTTCTTCTGACCCAATCCCTATCTTGATCCTTCAGATATATCAAGAGGAGAAGGGGCAGATGCGGGGGGGAGGTTTGCTGCTATACTTTGTCAGTTCAATCCTACGTGTTGTTTGCTAGTAATAGGCCTTCTTACCTACAAATAGAGGAAAATGATAACAACTTTTGCAGTAGTTGAAGGTCTCATGCTTGCAACTTGGTTTGATTGTCACTATAAAAAAGACACTTACAACACTCCTTAGTCATTTTTTATTGAAACCTTTCTATTTGTTTTGATTTCTCTCTCCATTTTGTTTTTTGTATGTTGTACTTTGATTAAAAGTTTGGAAGCCTCAGGGTAACTAATTTGCAAACTAATTTTTTTTCATTCAAAATTTTTCAGCAAAGCCAGTAGTTCCCAAAGTTAAGACATCAGGTATGGTTCTTATCATCTCATAGGTCATCACCTGCCTTTTCTCACATCTTCATCACTTGCTCACATCTTTACTATCCTACTCTGTTTCTCTTTCATTTGAAAACTCTCGACTTTGTTTGCTCTTCTGAATCGACGATGTTTCTTTGCAAAGTGCTGTGAATTTGAAATTTTGAAAAAAAAAAAAAAATGGATAAATAAACATGAACTTTGGAAGTGCACACAGAAATGCAAATGGACAGAAAATATTTATTGCATGTCTTTATTGGCCACCAAAAAGATGTATTGTACTCGCAAATGATCACTTTAATTTGATCCCCTTGAGCCAGAAAACTTTAAAGAAACATTGCTGCAAAAAGTCAGGGAAATATTAAGCTGTTAGCTTTCCTTTCAATGTCGCAAGTAGTAGGTTGTTTAGTGACAAACATGGTTATGTGTAATTTTGTTCCACTCTTACTCTTGACAAGATTCAGAAGTAGGTCAGAAAGTCCATTTAAGAATATTTAAAATTTTCTGAAAGCAAAGCAACATAATTGTTTAGCTGTATTTTCAGGTTTGTATTCATGTGAGGCTGCTCAGCACTTTTTTGTCATATTAGAAACAGCCATTAGCAAACTAGTACCATGCTAAGTTTACATTTTGCTGTGTAGATAAAATACTTTTTATTTTTTGCTATTTAACGAAGCTGGTATTCGAGTGGAAATCTTTATCTATCTTCGATATTCAAGCTTCAATTTTCATGAGATGACATTTCCTCCAAACAACATAAAAGGAAATGAAAGGGAACAGGTTTTGTCAAATATTATCTATGAGTTGCCGTCATTAAGGGGGTCATACTTCTAAAACAAGTTTACCGCTGTTATCCAGATGTAAACCTAGACACACAGATCTGGTTGACAGTGGTAGACAGTGAACGTCATTCCTTTGTTTCATCAGAAGATGTATCACTGATACAGGACTGAGTATAGACTTTAAACATTTTATTGGTAAAAGAGATGTCATTTTTGTGTCTGTACTCATGTTACACATTCAGTAAAGCAGTATACTACCGTAATACTCACACAATCTAATCTGTACAGTGTTGAATGTTGTACTCTAACAAACACTAATGATGAGACCCTGACACAAACGGTCATCATTGTTTCTGATGCAAGTATCGAAAAAATTCAGGATGTCAGTGATCTGAATTAAGGTACACATTGAAGAAAGATTTTTCACTATTTCCCCCATTAACCAGTGTCTGTTTCCAAAGAAAATTTATCATGATATGCTCTAGTGTCTGTTTCCAAACATTTGGGGTATGGGGTACAGAATACTACTTTTTGAGAAATTATGGCAACTTTAAGGATTTTGCAAGAGAAAATTGGAACCCTGGAACCATCAGCAGTCAACATACATTTTGAATACTTTTGTGGCCTTAAAGAGGATGTCTTACATAAGGTAAAAAGACTGTCTAGAGATGAACTAACATATTGAATACCTTCGTTACCTTTTTGCGGATGTCAGTTGGCGTTTATAGTATAAAATGAGCAATCAGTGATGAACCAACTTATTATCTTTGATACATTTATGTCAATGTCATTTGGTGTTCATATACGTAAAATGTACCTTTAGAGATGAACTAACATATTGACTACATTTGTTACATTAATGCGGATGTGAGTTAGTGTTTATGTAGGTAAAAAGAGCCTCTGGTAATAAGCTAACATTTGACTACCTTTGTTACCTTAATGTGGATGTCAGCTGATGTAGAGAAACTTCGGTAATCTCCAGTTGTCTTTGAAAGATTTCCATATCCTACACCTGAAACTATATGTGCCTAACAAATACAGTTTAGTTTAGTTTTTGTCGGCTGTGAGGTAGCATTTTGATCGCAAAACCATGCTTGATTGATTCTTTGGTATTTTGTGGTTGTTGGCGATGCAAGAATTGCATTGTGGGCATTACAGCAATGGGGAAGAATGAAAGTTGTCATTAAGGAAAACAGGTTTTGCAAGAAATACAAAGGACATCAGAGAGAGAGTCAGCATAAGTGGTGATATTTTATCCACTTTCGATCTTATATTATGTGATGGGGGGATATTATGTGATGGGGGGGATTAGGGTTACTCATGCTTCTGTGCAGTTCAGGCCACAGGGCCTTTGTTGTACTTGACTTTACAGTCACAGACAGAAGGAAAAGGTTGACGTTGAAATCTCCTTGTCATCGTCATGACTGAACCCATTTACTCTACATCAGTGTTCGGTGTTCATGATGCCCAGGAACACCATGTTTCTTGGTACTCTACATCTGTGTTGGGTATTCATAAAGCCTAGGATCACCACATGCCTAGGTTTCATCCCTGTGCTCTTCATCTGGGTTGGGTGTTAATGATGCCCAGGGTCACCACGAGCCTTGGTTTCACCCATGCACTGTACATCTGCATCAGATGTTTTTGATGCCCAGGATCACCACATGCCTTGGTTTTATCCACGTACTGTACATACTTCTGTGTCAGGGGTCTCATAATTCCCAGGATCACCACTTGCACTGTTGGAACATCTTGTTTTAGGGCATTGTTCTCAATTATCATTGAGTATTATTCAAATTTCCAGTTTTGTGAGAAAATACGTTTGCGGTGCGTGGGCAAATTCTCTGATGGCTTGGGAATGCAATAACCAGCCAAATTCAAAGGAATCTGTACAAGTTTTTGGACTGATATTAGAGACTCGCAAATAACAGACGTTTTGAAATTTTTTGTTCAGTGAAACACTGATCTGACACGGTTTGGACCAAGCAGTAAATAAATTGCTTCTCCTACCTCCATACACAGTCTTTGCCATCTACACTGTAGACTCAAAACCACATTAACACACACTGTTTGAACAGATAACGTCACTTTGGGAAGAAACGTTGCATTGTGCAATCAGGGAGCTGTTATTTAGATGGAGTCAGTACCCTTTGAAGTGATGTTAGTGCCGCCAAGGTCACACCGTAATCTGTTCTTTGTATAGTAACTGAAATTTCTAAGGACTTACACCGGATTAGGAGATAAACACAATAACAGCTCTGTCGTCTGCCACGGCAACAGAACTTCACTTTGACTTTCCCTACTGCTACAACATTGCCAGTCGTCACGGAAATAAATGCCCTTTTTGACCTTTCGACGCTCGGCGACTCGTATGACCATGCAATATTTGGTTTGTTTATCAAACCATGAAAAAGAATCAACATCTCGCCATTTCTGGAAACTTGAGGAAACTTCTCTGCTATTTTTGTAAAAAGCATAGACTTTTGCTTCTGTAGCTCATTTGCATGCGCAAACTTCTAAAGGAACGGGCTAAAGGTAATCATTCATTTCAATTAAACAGTCGTTTCGAGTTGCATGCCATCTGCTCTTTAAGGGTTGGCGGTACAAACCTACATATCAAAGCATTGTTCGGAACGATCTTCTTGTTCAAGAATTAGCTGACGTTAATGATTGTGCTAGGTAAATTGTATTGAACTGCTAACGTCGAATAAAGGAAAGAAATACCTTTGAGTTAATTGCACAGCTTATCATCACTCAATTGGGGGGATCTTAAAGTATTAGCATTAAGTTAATTTTTCATACTCTCTCCATCTAAGTAACAGCTCCCTGGTGCAATGTAGACTATTTTGTAGACCACAGCAGTAACGTTTTGACTATGACAGATTGAGCCAATTGTCACAGAATCTGATAGCATCGTGAATTTGTGGCTTAAAAATACAGATGGATACAAATAAACGTGCACTGCTTGTTCCCATCTTTACCATTTTCATGTGAAGAACTTACCATGAGCATTGTCACATTGATTAAGTGTATGTCTTGAACAACAGCAAGGTTTTTTTCTTAGATAGATGTAGTGCAAACTCTACAATGCATCCCAAAAAGTGGGACGCCTGAAAAAATTGGGTGCTATGTCTGAGTTTTCTGGGTTGAAAATAGCCTTTAAAACTTCAGACTATCACAGAATCTGAAGACTGAAAGTTACTGACATTATGGATGATTCTGATTGTCCAAGACATTTATCGAGACTCTGGCTAGAAGGTTAGCGGAACACTGCTTGAGTTAAATATCAGTGACGTACTGATAGAACAGGGATGTTGCCATGTCAGTTGGCATCAGTTGGACCTTACTGATGAAGCTGTTGCTATCCGACATGGAACCTGAAATTTTTTGGCTTCTATCGGCACAAAAATTATCAACTTCAGACTAAAAGGTGCTTAAAAAAAAAAAAATTAAAATGCATGCAATACAACATAGTGTTTGACAGTGAATTATGTCCGCAGATCAGAATTTGATTTTTAGCATGGTGATCTTCGAAATACAAAATGGACTGGAATCGTGGTACAAAGATACAAGTAAGGTAGGAGTATAAACCTACTGCAGAACTTCTAGATGGCACTAACACACATGCAGTAGCATATGGTGATGGACAACTCAGCATGGATGAACAGAAAAAAAATAAGATGCAAAGTGGGGGAAATTAAAAATATAATGGCTGGAAAATGGGGTATATTCCATAGTAGGTAGGGTGAGGCACATTTGCTAGTTGAAATGGTTGAGCTGGCACTCAAATTGTCCTGGCAACAACCCTGGTAGAGAATGCTGACTTTGGCATAATACAGCAGATCTCAAAGCATCAAAGGATTGTAAAGTCATGAGAATTTAGGAAAACAAGCAGATTTTATTCCCCCAAAAAAATTTTATTTTGTTATGATTGGCCATTCATTCATCCCAAACAAAACATGAGAAAATATATTCAGCAATTAAAATTTCAAGCATATGCAATACTTTGATTCAATAAAACAATATTTTCTGTTTGTTTGCATTGGACGTAAAATTTCCTTGTATTTCACTTTCTTTGTGATTGTAACTTGAATGCCATATGTTGTAAAAAGAAAGTATCTCTTCAAAGTGTTTCTATGGTTTACTGAAGTATTTACGTACACACATCAGCGTTGGCAATGTATGTATTTCATTGTTAGCAATGGTTTGTGCAAAACTGCATTTTTTTTTTCGGTTTAATTATCAAAGCCCTTTTTAATGTGCGACTGTTATAGACACCGTTCAAAACGTGGTATTGTTTTAAATTATTTGAAACATATCTCTAAACTGAAAGGAGAACTTTTGCATGGTTCGAAAGGTTATATTGACTGTGAGAAAAAAATATGTTTGAAAATCAGTGATATGAGAAGTAGCTTCAAGTTTTCATGAACAGACAAATGTTTTACAACACTAGAAAGGCTTACCATAGACCATTTTATGAGAAAATTTATGAGATTTGTCAGGAGGCCATTCCAGAAATGTTTTGTCAGCCCCTGAAGTGGGAGTAATGGTAGACACATTTGGATAACATGCAGGTGTGGTGTTTCTGTTGATGCATTTTCTTTATGATACAGTACTACTGGTAGGAACAGCTTTAAACCTGTTATAAGCATGATAAAGTGTGATTAATGTGTTATTGAATGATTGCTTGTAATTTTGTGTCAATGTAAGGTATTTAAAAAAGAAGATATTGGTAACATCGTCAGGGAAAATCCTTTTTCATAATATTTACGTCGATGTCATGCTTCTCAAGTTTCGGTGTAGGGTTGTTCATGGTCGTCAGCATGGCTTTGTTTGGTTCCGTTACTATCAGTTCATTAAGATTAATAATTCAGGCCTTGAAGGGCAGTTATTTCATTTCATCAAAGAAATCTCCTAAACAGATTGACAAAAAAAAAAAAATTGAATTTGAGAGTCATATTGTGTTATGATGCCAAAATATGCTATGACCTACTAGGTGATTATATGCAGGTCATAGTTTACACATTTTTGTCAGTCAGTGATTCGGAAAGATAAAAACTGAACCCAAGAGGTTCACTGCATTTTGCTGTGTACCAATGTGGTTAAACCAATAGTACATGAAGCCCTGTACAAATCAAGTGGATCGTTTTTGAGTTTCATGGTTTCTGCTGTGTTAGTAACCTTCCGTAGAAGATCAACTGACAAATTTCCCCAAAGTTGAAATGCTATTTATTTCGCCAGAATGTCGTACTTCAAACAGGATGTTCTTTTATTCCTTTTATTTCCAAAGTGCACCAAAGGACTGACCACATTTCTTGCAGTTATAAATAGCTATAAAAATCTACTGTACTGTGGTCTGTCAAATAACCACAACATATTGAGTTCAACCACAAAAACTAAATAATCTCTTTTGAAATCACTCAAATTAGTGAAATTTCTCCTAAGAGAAACTTGACGTAGATGCTGTTTTCATTTGGTATCACATGGAAGAGAAAGATGGTAGATTATCGATAAATGCTACCTTTTTTGCTCTTCTTCTTTTTTAGTCAAACAGCACATCCCCGCTTCAGTCATTGATTATGGTTTCTGTCAGACATTGTCATGGATCTTTGTTTTCAATACATTTAAGAGTTCCTTGCTTTATAGTAAAGTAAACAATTAGTAACTTTTACAATCCTTTTGTGTAGCTGCGATCCTGTTAGAAAATGCATGGACAAGTGTCATGCATGGTACTGCATGTATGTGTACCACGATTAGTTTTAGAAACAACGATTAAGTGAGAAGCAGAAGGTGATTTAATCAATCGGTGGTTCAAAGGAGGATAAGTTGTTGTCACGTACATTTTACATATCTTTTTGCACGTTTTTTTTCCCTCCAAATCAGGTATAAGCATATCTCCGTAACAGATTTATGGCAAAAAAAATGCCATCTTCCAATGGCACATTCTGTTAAAGAGTGCCACAGTAGTGAGAAAAAACTGTTAACTTTCTAATTCTCTTGACGTCCCATAGTTCATGAGTGTGGGTGTTATGCCCGTCCCTACCCTAAATAAGGTCATCAATGTTTACCTTAGCTCTGCCAGTAAACACTAATGACCTTCACCTAACAACAGTCTAACTATAAAGCCAGGAAGAAGACAGAATGTGCCATTTGTGGATTTTTTCCTCCACAAGTCTGTTTCAGAAGATATGCTTTTACCTGATTTGGAGAAAGAAAGAGCAAAAAGTCCTGTCATATGTACGTCATAACTGCGTGCCCTCCTTTAAAATTGAGAAAGTCCTGAACAAGATAGCGGAAGATGAGGAATGCCAGGGCAGACACATGTTTGCACCATGTTCAGTGCAGCAATTTTCTGTTTCCATTGCTTTGTAAAGCCAACCTACATCAAAGGTGTTAGAATCAATGGAACTCTTTCCAAAGTTTTCCAACAATGTAAATTCTTAAGATGGATTTTGTTTGAGTTGGTCAAATTTTAAATATCTCAAGGTCTGCTCTCTTTGTGTGTATGGCTTCTTGCTATCTGCTCTATTTGCTGTAAATTTCTTTGGTTTTTAAGTGGCCTTCTATTCTATGTGTAATCTAAAGATTATTATTGCAAACTTCAAGAGTCTGTTTTATCTTTTACCTTGCCATTTTGCGAAATGTTGTAAAATAGTGTGCTGTTTTTCTCCGCTGCCCACCTAAATTTGTGAGTCAACCCCAAATTTTAGCATAAATGCACAAGAAATGTTCAGAGCCACAAGAAAAAGAAATGACCACAGAATTCTCTTCAGAATATTACTAAGATTAAATGATACAATGTGATGTCTTTGTAATAGTAAGACAAAACCACCCTTGGAATGGACGCAATTGATTTTTGGTTTCGATGATAATCGTAACCTATGTAATCATGCATATATGTGCATATGTGTGAGTATGTACGTGTGCATTTACGTGTGTGTGTATATGTATGTTCGTGACGCCCTACATTGTAAACACGATATCTCAAGAGGGAAAGCTTGGTCGGATTTCATATGTGGTGTGTAGGTGTACCTCATTGAGTAGAAGAACCCTATTGTTTTGCTGGAGGTCAAAGATCATTTGGGGTCAACAGGCCAAATTGTGAAAGGAAGCTTGGACAGATCTCATGTTTAGTATGTAAGTGTATCACATTAAGCAGAACCCTATTGTCTTTGATGGAGGTCAAATGTCATTTGGGATTAACAGGGGTCAAATTATGAAAACATTGCAAACACAATATTTCAAGAAGGGAAGCTTAGACAGAGCTCATACTTAGTACCTTAGTGTACCACATTGAGTAGAAAAATCCTTTTGTTTTTGATGGAGGTCAAAGATCATTTGGGGTCAACAGGGTTCAAGATGTGAAAATCTTGAAAATATGATATCTCAAGAATGAAACTTGGACAGATCTCCTATGTAATGTATAGGTGCATCACATTGAGTAGAAGAACCCTATTGATATTACTGGAGGTCATTTGGTGTCAACAAGAGTCAAATTGTAGCAACCTTGTTAACATGATATCTCAAGGAAGGAAGCCTGAACAGATATCAAATGTAATGTTTTGGTGTTGCATCACTGTAACATGCAGTTGTGCTGTTGAGACATGATACATATTAGTCATCATATATCAGATTCATCAATATCCTCATAACGAAGTCATCGAAACCACAATGCGTTTGTGCATTCTGGTTAAAAGATGACGGATATGGTAGAAGTGACATTACACATTACCATATTTAGAATTAAAACCTGTTATTGGCTGTAAATACAGATCACTCTAGCCAGTGTTCGATAAGACTTGTTTACACCTAGGTGAACTGAAAACGTACAAATGTTTTTCCACACAGACAAAGGAAAATGAGGTGTTTAGAATACATCAACATGGCATACGAAGAAAATACATTTGATCATTGTTAAACCATTTAGTCTCATCAACAAACATCTGCAAATGCTTCCTCTTCTCAAAACATTATGCATGTGATGAGTAACAAAAGATGCATCATTTGAATTTTGAAAAGTTTGGGTGAACAAATTATTGTTGAGTAACAAATAACTGTATTTTTTATCTGGGAGAAACTTATGTCTTGAAAGGATGGCTAGTGTCCTTCCTATTTTGAATAATCTATCATTTTATGTCCACAGACGTTGGTTTTAAAAATATGGTTGTTTTCTTTAAACCAAATGCCTTGTTTCCCTTTAAGCATCAAATGAACCTTAGTATTTCATGAATATTAGTGTTATCTCTGAAGAGACAAAGCCCATTTGAGTGACATAGTATCCTATTACAAAGAACAATTCTCAGTAGGTTTGGTACAACATCCGCTTATTTTTACACATCTGGTGCAAGATGAAAGTGACAATCAATACAACACAATAAGGTTTTGTAAAGCATCTTCATGAAACCGTTGAAGTCAATTGATTTGTAACATGATCAGGTTTGGTAAACACATTAGTTTGGCTATTACACATACCAGTGTTCAATTATCCAAGTTTTATGCAACATGGCCACATCAGCAAGGATTTTATTACAATTAATGCTGTGACTTTATTTCCTTCCTCCCCTAGTTATGAAAATTGGCAAGAAGTCTCGTGACTTGGAGTCAGGTCTTAAGAGCCAGGTTATAGATGGTATTCACAGACTGGTCTGCACCTCCAGGTCTCAAGATTACTCACTCACAGGTAAAGAGTCTATACAGCTTAGGAGTCTACTGTTGAAGATTTAGTTTGTGTATTAATATATACTTTGTGTACTATGAACCAATCTAGTACTGAATACTGTTGGTCTGCAGGCATTGCCTACAGTGAAGCCGGAGTGAAGTCACAATGAAGCTAGAGCGAAGTCAAGAGAGGCAGTGCACAATAAATATCACTCATCATTTGGTTTCATTCTGATCTGAATGGGGATAGGGTCATAGATCATATTTGCAGATGGTATTGCATCTATGCAGATGCATTATCATGCAACCACAATCCTGTCATAACAGACAGATGGTGAATTAACACTCACACTGGTCTGCAGGCAGGGATGTCACCATACCTGTTGGGCCAAAGAGGCACTAGCTCTCGCCTACTGGCACGGAACCTGAAATTACTGGCTTCCGACTGACGTAAAGTTAAGCGTCAGAAGAAAAGTAGTTATATAAAATCACAACTTACAACTTATAACACACAATTTGACGAGAGAATAATGCCTGAAAATCATCATGTGAATCTGATATCTGAGCACTGTGAATTTGTGATCCTGAAACTATGAAATACGCTGTTACACAGGATTGTAAGCCTGCAGCAGGTATATTCTTAGTGCTAACACACATGCAGTGGCCTGCACTCAGCATGGAAAATAGAAATGGGGGATACTTGAAAAAAAAAAATGGTTGAAAAATGGGGTAGATTCCAGCAAAGAAAAGGGTCAGGCACATTCCACATTCGCCAGTCCATACAATTAGCCGGCACTCAGATTAGGCCGGTAGGTAACGCTGTCTGCAGGCATCATCATCATGCAGCTAGATTTCTGTCTTAAAATGGCAACTTTTTAGAAGTGTTACTGACTGGCCCTGTGTCTGTTTGCATATCATGATGGTGTAGGTAGAGATCTTGTCAGAAGCTGGAGGTTATGTATGGTATTCTCAGAGAGATGTCCATGAACAGGTTTGCATGTATTGACCGTTTCATCTCGTAGCTAGCCCTCCGTTATACCATAGCCCTTTGTCCCCTGTGCATAAATCTTTTACGATCTCTTTTCCCTTTCAGTTACTGTTGATGGACACGAGTTGACTCAGGTCAAGTTTTTCCAGCTGTCGGCCCAATGGCAAACTCACATTAAACAATTTCCCATCGCCGTGTTTGGGTCGTTGGATCAAGTGTGCTGACCCAGGGGGAATATATTTTTCCTTCCTTTCCCTCCAGCCGTCTTAGACCCCAAATAGCTGAAGACTGTGCAATCAGATAGGAGTCGGACTATGTGTAGATATCAATGAGAAAGAAGAAGCAGGTGTTTTCATTGTTTTGGAGATATTTTATCATCAAGAGGTTTCTGTCATTAAAGTGAGAAGAGTCTCGTCCCCAAAATAGGGACGTAAAAAGTCTTGTGGGAAAAAGAAAGTCATCATGAAAGCAAGGTACACATATTGAGTTAAATGTTGAAACTATGCTCTCCGTAGGAGTTATGGATGCCAATTGAAAGATGATGATGAAGATGATGATGATCATCATCAAAATCAGCAAGGGATGAAATGACAGTGTTCACATCGCAATTTACGACCCATGAAAGCCCAATTCAGATTCGATTTCATGTAACCATGGCAATGATCATGAATCAATATTTTTTCCGGTTCTACTTGAAAGGTTGAATCCTCTCTCGAACTGTTTTTAAGCTGAAGCAACAACTTTGGTTATTTCACATATTCACGCTGCAATGTTTACTTGAAATCGTTCTATCAAAATGGGTTTGCTGCTTAACCCTCTGCAAACATTGATTTGCTAATCAAGATGTAAGCACTGTCGCATCCCCTTTATTATAATCATTTTCATGTGCTGATCATTGCAAGAGCCTTTCGAGGGTAGTTACCTCTCCTCAGTCAAACGGTGATGGAAATAGCCAACTGTGAATAATATCAGATATGAGGGTCAGCTAGTGTCATCATGTTGGGTGTGTAATTATCACACGCATGTTGATGACATTGGTCGCTCAAAGTAAGATGGAAAAATTGATACGATACAGTTTGAAAGAGGTCTGATAGGTTTCCCACATTATTGCCTGCATCTTCAGAGATGTCACCAGACAGTCATCCAGGAAATTATCAAAAAGGAATCGGTATTGAGTCATATTTTTGAGCAGCGAGCAGCCATCATTCAAACAGGACAAATGCTGTCTGTTTCACCAATTGAGCAGGAAACCATCCCAAGGGCAAATGTCCAGTGTTTTCAAAATCACTGCATTGGGATGATTTCATGTTGTCATGGTAACAGATATTTGAGACTTACCTCTTTTTAGTGGTAGTTTAATCATGTTGTTCTTTGAAAAGGAGCCTCTAACTTTTCCCTTCTTTCACTTTGTAGAGTAGTCTTGGATGTTGCTGCACCTTTTCTTATTTCCCACACTCAGTGCACAAATAAGTCAAGATGTTTTTGTCTCAAACCTTCTTTGTCCATCCAGGCAGCACTTGCTTGCAAGTTTCAGAGGCTGATCATATTTTTCTCCCTCTTCCTTCTTTTTTTTGTGTTTATAAGTGAAACTGCTTTTCTATCTGACAGGAAATATTCAAATTGGTTTTGTTACTTTTCTACTTTAATCTTTGTCGTATGTGAAATTTTGCAGACATTTTCGGTAGAGTAATTGAAGCCAGGTGGACAAATGTCATGAAATTGTGCTGTGCACAGTGATATTCATCCCACCACTTCTGACTCACTTTTCATTTCACCATTGGGTAGGCCTTGGATGTGTGGTACTCATGTGTGAGATTGGTACCAATGGTACCCATGTGGAATCACAAGAAGAGGATAGTTATTCAGTGAATACCAAGATGAGGAGGGAGTATTCAATACTTGCTTTGATAACGAGCGGTTTTTAAGTGGCAATCAGCCAAAAATTTTGTTATGTATCCAGCTACTGGGCTGCCAACAGTCAAATCCCATGTGGAAGCACTGGTCTTGGATATGGTGGAATTTACAGTCTTGAAACATTTGTAAAGGTATATGAGTTAATGCACAGATCGTCACTGGTGTAGATAAAATTACAGTTGGAGAATTCCATGTGAAATTATTTGGTTCGTACAGATGGCTTTGAATACCATCTGCATACAAAATGGTGAAGGAGGGGTAATATGCCAAGCGTCACCATCTCTAGGTCACTCTGGCAGTCTTGTTTACCATCCATGCAAGTGGAAGTATGCTTTAGTGATGGTAACAAGCCAAAAACAGTTGTCCTACCCATTTAAAATTATGGCAGCCACCTATTTGGAGGGAAACCAAAGTAATAGAACATACTTTCTAAGTGTTCTTGGTCAGTTCAACCAGGGAGTTGTGAAGTACAACAGCCACAGTTGGATTTTGACAAGAGTAACAGAGAAGTGCTCATATCTCTTAGAGCAATGGGCATTATCATGAGATTGTCTGCTACTCCTAGGCTTTTTGCTGATAATTAAAATTTCTCAGTAAACAGCTCATAAGGTGAAAAAGGAAACACATCTCTCTGGCAGTGGTTAATCTGTATGTAGCCATCCGATTATGCGGTTCAGGGTTGATATTCCAGCTGGAATTAAGTATGCAATATTGTTGAAAAGTTTGAAATGAATAATGTGATGGGTTGTGACTTTGCCAAGCTTCTTGCCAACGACTATCAAGGGTTTTTAATTCCCCTGTGGTAGTTTTTTCACTCCTTTTTGTCCAATCTCTGATATATTTCAAGCTACATCGTCTACCATTTGTACGTGGGAAGAGGGTACAATATCAGTTAGTCATTAAAGTTTTTTCTTTTCCTTAAGTGTGGGGCCAAATATCCATTACATCTCAGTCATTGGATTACTTTTGTTGTTGTTCCTCTTGAGCTATTTGTCTGTTTTCAACTTTAACTTA
The DNA here is from genome assembly GCA_021234535.1 of Stichopus chloronotus. Classification (NCBI taxonomy): domain Eukaryota; kingdom Metazoa; phylum Echinodermata; class Holothuroidea; order Aspidochirotida; family Stichopodidae; genus Stichopus; species Stichopus chloronotus. Next base: position 23,209,024 of record CM037843.1, read on the forward strand.
TGAACTTCTGAACTACATGATTAAACCATGTGTGTTTGGAAAGCTGCAATATCCACAACTCAAAGGCAGTAAAGGCAGCAAAAAAAATACACAAATGGGTTAATTGTTGAACAAAGTAATCATTCTGTATTTTTTTTGGGGGGGGGAAGGCAGTTGATTAGGTGCTTTTATGTAAATCTTCCGATATTTAATCATCTCTGATCATCTCATTCTCATCAACATTTTGATAATCATTGGATCCAGTCGTTTCCAATCCAGTTCGGGATGCCTCTTTCGTTCCCGATGAAAATCTAGTGACAATCATTGTGGGTGTGTCTTCCCAATAAGTCTTTTAATCCGAAGTAGGAACCCACTCTTTGTCGATGGTGCTCGGTTTTGGGTCACACATTTGACCGTTACTTGATGGTCAATCTCGTCTCTGTCCTCATATTTTTTACAGTATTAGCAATGCTGGATACATCTCATCCACTGCATCTCTCCATATTTTTTTCTTTTGTTTCGAGTTACTCTCGACGTCCTCACTTTAAACTGTTTGATTTTGATTAACTTCTACAACCGGGCATTACTGGTTTCTTTGTACATACTTTAAATATAAATAAATTAAATATGGCAGATACTGTTGTGTGGGTCAATGTAGGACAGCATCACCAGCTGGTCTGGTGATGTGTGGTTTCACTGCTTGTGTGACGTAATCCCATGTTGGACTCAACACAGTAGATTACAGAATGCTGGGAAAATACTGTTAATTCCTGCAATGAATGTAACAGACCTAACGTGGGATACTGACAGCATGTAGTTTTGGGGATCAGGTGACCAAATTTCAGACAAGATTAGGTCATGCAACCCATCAAGTCTGGTCCATAGCCCTGCCAAGACTGAAAAACATGCTTTAAACCACACTAGTGGTTTGTAATGAAAACACTGGACCAGGGGGCATGTGATTGTTGTTGCATTGCCAATGACAATCATTCAAAAGGCCAGGGTGGAAGGTGTGTAGAATTTAAGTGTCTTGTTCTTTAATGTAAATACAATGTTAAAGTGACAGTGAAAAGCTCCATGCTTGAATCATTGATGATGTGGCTGGGTAAAATCCAACCAGTGGGAATGTCAGAAATGTCAATCTCCCGCAACGCCACCCACATCGCCCCCCCCCCCCCCAGGTACTGGCTGGTACTTCAGTAATGTCTCATTAGCTTTTCTTTTAATGTCAATGTTTCTGTAGAAGTTTTTTTGTACCTTATCTACCTTGCCAGGCAGATTTTTTTTTTTTAACTTTTGTAGATTCTACATCTTCAAGCCCTCCTGCCCATCAGAATATATGACAATCAAATAAGATAATGAAATTGGAAGAAAAATACAATAATTGTGGCAGCATTTCTCAGTAGGGATAGAGGTTTGCCTGCGACAAGAACGGATCTCCTAGCTGGAAATTGAAGGGAATACTGTGCATGTCTTTATTGGGGCAACTAGCAATGCAAAGAGGTGTTGTCCTGTTGCTGCAAGTATTGAATATGCTGAGTATCAAAATAAGATACAGGAGGAATACTGGTGGGAGTAGTCACTTTTTGCATGCGTGTACTGATGGTAAAATTTTATGTGGATTTTTCGTGAAAGCTGTGAAAAATGGTATGTATCTTTGTGACTGGCAGTGAGGAAGTTTTGCCTTTGCAAGACTGATGATATTTGTCAGATGGTTTCAAATTTCTTTAAAAGTTATTGGATTTAAACGTCAGCTGAGAATGAATGCCAGTCGAAGAGTGATGCTTCCAGCGTCTGTGGTGCTGTTTGCCGTCTTGAGCAGTGTGTCGTGGTCAAATATGAAAAAGTAACCAAACGAACAAGCCTGCACACAAAAACTTTGAATTACCATCTTTAAGTACTTGTAGACTCAATTAAGCATATTACGTATTACAATCATGTCAGTTTGCTTGGAGATGCAACAAGTTTGTCAGGACAAAGTGTTGAGTGAACGATTGTGAAAAGTGAAACAATAAAATACTGCCCCAAACAAGAATTTAAAATGAGATGCAATGAGCCCGCAACTATTGCAATTTACCATTTGTCCATAGCACAACAACATAGGCTGTGTTGAATGTTTATATTACATGAGCACTGTTTTATCAAAATCACATTTCAATTCCCCCCCCCCCCTCAATTTCTTTGAGAAATAATATTTTCTTTTCTGTAATAGCTATGCACAAGAATGTAAAATTTGATATTTGAGGTTATCATTTTTATTAGATCTTATATGCATGCTACACAATGAGTCTTGGAAACATTTTTTTTCTCAATTGTCAATGAAATATGCTATCAATAAAAATTGAATCCAAGCAGGAAAGTATATTCTGATATTTCTCCATTTTAATATTTTCATATGGTCATTGTGAAAGCAGGTATTGTTGCTGCTTCTTCAAGTCCACCTGAAGCCCCCCAGCACTCACCTATTGTACCTGGGCATGACACTGGGCTTTTGGATCATCCAGACCGAGGGAAATCTTGTTGCACACATGCAGAGGCAAAGTGTGGGGTGATGAAGAATTTTGGTTACAGGTCTCTTTGAATGTACGAACATCAATTCCAGAAAATTGACCTACCTCTCATGCACTACAGGGTTTTCTGCATGTTAAGGAGAATGGAAGGAGAATCTGATGAAAGGAGAATCGATTGATGAATAATGGCACAGCACCATCAAGACTACTTGAAATTTCATGACTCCTCCAGACTGTGGTAATCATCTTACTATCACACTTTTAACTCCCTCCCCCATATGCATAATAGTCAAAACCATGTGTGGAATTTTACATAACACTGGGCTGCAGAAAGAATGGTGGCCTTCAGCTTATGAATGCCTGCTGAGAATCAAAGATTCCCCCAAAATTGCAACCCAGAGATATGTTCTGTTGTCATTGTTCCCAGTTTTTAAGTGCTTATGAAGTCAAGTATTACTCACATTCCAATGACAAACGTTCAAACTAAGAAATTAATGAGGCTTATAAGAGGTACTGGCATCATGGTTTCCTTCACAAAATAAACTATATCAACTAAATAAGCCCCTTAAAACACTATTGCAAAAATAAGAAACTTTTTGAAAAGGAAGTGGAACTATAGGCAGAATATCAGCAACAGTGAAAAGGGCCCTGAACTAAACTACTAATCAAAACCTTCAGGGCCCTTTTCCACAAGGAGATCCGCTCAATCTTGAGTTTGGGTCCATCTTACTTTTAACCATCTACACACAGTCTCTGAATTAGTAAACCAAGACGTGGTTTTACATTCCAGGGATGCTTCTCAAATATATTTCAGTGATTCTTGGCTAACAAATGTTTGGTTTGCTATACAATGATACCAGAAAGTAAACACCATGAGGGTTCATTTTCAGGAGAACAATTATAGTAGATATAAAGTGAACTTTCACTTTTTTTCTTTCCTTTCCAGTCATCAATATGATGAAAATATCGGCATGGTCCCTCTGGGAGGCTGCAATGAAAAAATAAACACACAAATACATGAAGCACTGAACTGGGGAGCCCAGTTGGACAACGGCTGCACTGCAACTGAATATATCAGAGGATTTTTTAAACCACCACAAATAAAAAAGTTTAGCATTAACTATACATATATAACAAAAACATCGCCTCCTGACCACTAAAGGGACAGTTAAAAGCAAAAGAAATTTTCGGAATGGCCTGATCTTAGAAAACCACTCAGGAACAGATGCTCTTATGACGAATCCAGTATGCAGCAGCAATGGTATGTCAATTGAAAAGTTAAAGAAATATAAAGTATTATGCACCTTACTACATCAATGACTAATAATTGACACACTATACATACAATTTGATAGATATCTCTGGAAGGGGACATCCAACAAAGTCCTTATTTTGTACATTTTCACAGAATTTGTGGTTTTCAGCAAATGGAAATAGTCCTCAAACTTTACTCTGTTCCTACACCAAGTCTGCTACTCCTTCAAAAATTTGTCAACCCCTCCCTCATTCTCTTCACCCATAAACCATAAACAAGGTCAATGTTGTATGTACCATTTTGAGAACACCTTGCACAAACGAGCTATAATTACTGGCCATCATGATGGGTTTCATCAATTCTGCAGATACAGTAGAGAAAACTTTTCTGCAAAAACATGTGGACAGCTGTTGGAATGTTGAAAAGTCTACAAGCAGTTTATTGTTCTGTCCCTGTCATGGTTAAAAGAAAAAATGTTTTTAAGTTGACCATTTAAAGATTTAAGATATCCATGTGTGACCACCAGCAGCAGACGACATTGTGAGACTTAACAACACATTCTTCTGTACATCTTCATACATCCCACGCTCCTCTTGTAATGTGTTGGACAATATGAAAACACACCAGCCTTATTCATTTACAGTTTGATCATTGGCTGCTGAGGCGCAAGTTTTTTATACCAAAATGATTATTACAGACCACTTGCACCTTTTTTTTTTTTTCACTGAAAAAGTCAAAAGACAGAACTGTTAATGAGAATAATAAAGACATTTAATTACCTTAATACCTTGCAAACTGATAAGAAACTAAAAAGTGGGACTATTAAAAGTACCCTGCCTTTATAATACATAGAGTATGACCTGTCTTTTTGAATTTGGCACAGAAATTACCACAAAAAAAAAACTGCCACAAAAAAGGGGAATTTCCTCTTTCATGCAAACCTATTCACAATCACATTTAAGAGGAGAGCAATATAGGCATAACATACAAAACAGAGAAACTGGAAGGTCTCAAAATTACCACTGTCAGACACTAAAACTGACAAGTATGAAACACAAGGTCAATATTCAAGGATAAAATCTATTTGCATGTACCATGAGAAAATGTTGTGAAATCCTCGACAAAATGTAAATACTGGTCATACTGATCAATGTGGCTGGCTGGTGAGTTTTATTTCTTACTTTCTTTAGTCGTTCTCTTCCCTGGATGAATTTCCTATGATTAATAGTACCAGCCTTCAATGATCCGCTCTAACACAGGATCCATGATCACAGGATCCAGAATCACTGGATCCAGGATCACATTCCCTGACATTAAATGGCTAATGACTGGACTGGTCGTCCTTTTAACAACAACCACAATGACAACCACGATGACACTGTCGTGCTGAATGAAATCTTGATTAACCTCATGACTTATCAATCGTCTCCACAAAAATGGTTACCAAATTCTACTGCCAGATCACCTTGCTCTCCTTCAGTACAAAGGCAATCTTACGTTCACTTTTGGAATACGACACCATTTAATCTTCACTTCCTCCAATACACGGTTCTTGACAACATCTGCCTTGGACAAACCGCACTGGATAGAAGCATTAATGATCTGTAACTGGGCTATAGTTATGGATGCAGCTTTTAGTAACAACAAAACAGACCCTACATTTATCCAAACATTTGTGCAGAAGGAAAAAGTTCGAGTTTGATATTTTGTTGGCTGGGATTTTAGCTGGCAGATGAAACCAACCAATCCTACAAAGTGTTCTTCCACCATCGAATCGTCAAGTGTTCAAGTTGAAGATTCTGCAGAGTTCATCCATCTGATGTAAGGCTTGGTTTGCTTTGACTTTTTGAAGACTTGATCTCGCAAACTGTCCTTCTAAAGCTGGGGTGGCAAGAGTACAACCATACGGTCCCACACTGCTTCGAGATATATTGTACGGATCAGAATGCTGAAAATGCAGAAAGTGGGAAAAAGAGAGAGGTACTAATAATTTGATACGCAGACAAAAAATACAAACACATATAATGTTCAAAATGTGAAAGGCAGCTTGTCACATACAATGGTTGGCATAATTATGCCACATGTAAAAGCCAGCTCTGGTCTCACACCCAACGACACTTCACACCAACCAGCAGGTCCCCCCTTCCTTTTCCCGACACATTCTTCACACCAAACAGTCTGCCCATCTCTCTTCAGATAAGTTTAAGCGAGGAGACGAAACATTAGCCAATCACACAAACAAAGTCCAGGAAGGAATGCTCTGAACAACTTCCGCTGCAACTTACATTCTGAGCTACACGCTGCAGTAGGTTTGAGTGTGAAAACTCAGCTCCAGATGTAACAGCCACTAAGTTTCTGTTTGCTGTAAACTGTTGATTATTTGGCACTCTGACTTTTTCTGTGAACAAGATGACAAAAAAAGACTTAAAGATTTCTAAAGCCATTAAGGTAACTTCTGCAAACAGGATAGCTTCAGAATGCCTCAAATTATATAATACCTCAATAGCTTGGGAACCCCCCAAAAAAGGCAAGCAACAGCTTGCTTAATAGCAATCCAGTTTTCAATATGACACAGAACATAACCATCAAATTGCCCAGTACTCATTCCTACAACTGTTTCCTTATGTAACCCAGCTATGCTTTCTTTATCAGATAAAGTAAAGAGATGGGTGGGTTACTGGGGTTGGGTTGGGATGGGATGGCGGGTCAATTACCAGCTGGTTCACATAACAAAATACATAAGGGAAGGAGGGAGAGGGTAATGGACAAGGCAAGAACTGTTTTCAATTACCGGGTGGTTCTCCCAACAGAGTCGACCCCATAGTGGCAATATTGTTCCTGTCACTTTGGTTTGGTAATCCTCGTTGTCCTGTATCCAACAGTGGAATCTTGAGTTTCCGCTTGAGTGACGGTGTGGGCACTGTTGTAGAATACTGACCCATGCCGCCCATGGTATACTGCGGAGGTCTCCCACCGATTAACCCGGTGACTCCCCCCACGATGGTGGTGCTGTTGCCAGCTGTCTGGTATACATTTGGTGGAGGTTGTAGCACCAGTTTACCTGCTGTAGTGGACTCAATCTTCTGCCTGTCTGTCGGAGAGATCAACTGCCCTTGGCTGGAGGCAGGAAAATCTAATCCATCCGAGTCCTGGGGGCTTCTGACAGGGGAGAATGGCAACCCTGGAAATACACAGAGATTGGGCATGCTCCCACCAAAGGAACTGCCAGGGCTATTTGGATGGCTGGGGGCAGATGGTGAGCTCAACAACGATGGAGGGGACCGAGGCTGGGTGGAGAAATCTGATGGAGCAAAGGGCAATGTGTTCTCCTGGCTCACGGGCATGTAGTTTGAAAATCCTTCTTTCTCTCTGGAAAATTGAAAAAAAAAAAATTTTTTGTTAAATAACAAAATTGACTACACTTTCAAATTTACCTTTTGAACCATGACTACTTTACATTAGCTGTTAGTTTTTAGTCATCCAAGGCCGACTACATGAGTAGATCACACCATTAAACAGACTACACAGCTCTCTGGAGCATATCAGTGACTTGGTCATTTTTGCCAGTACTGGTCGGGTTCAGTTTGACAATTTTCAATATATTAAAGAGGCTGGCCGACACTCTTACTAGATGTGTAAGACCCTGAGATACCAACTTCAATAAATTTAACTGACGCTGCTTGTGTTGAGCTGTTTGTATCCAAAGGTAAAATGTTGACACAATTCACAGCCCCAAAACAAAGTGAGCGGGTTAGACCGTGGCAAAGATCCTCACTCTCCAACTTCAAATTCGATTGAGAGGAACAAAAGAGACGTTAAATTCCCCTTTTCCTCCCACCCCTCTCCGCCCTACTCCTCCCAATGAGTGCACACTTACAGGCTATGAGAGTTCATGAATGGGTCTACAGGTTGCCAGGAGTTGTTGGTCTCAATGACTGCCGGGTTATTTTCAAGGTCTGCCGAGAGATCCAGATCTTCACCCATCGGGATGTAAGGAGCATAAAGAGACATGAGGTCCTCATCAGAGAGAAGATCATCAAAGTTCTAGGATAAGAGAAAAGACACTGCAGTATGTACACTTAAAACTCGCAAACTTAAACGTAGTACACATGTACACATGCACACAGATAGTGTGCATTAATGCACATGACTAATGTGCACCTACTGTACATGAATGGCACACAAATTGTTTGAATAAGCTGACACCACAATCACTGTCATGACTGTAATACTTGGTTATCTTAAAGGGAAATAGGCGTTTTTTTTACAGGAAACATCCATATTTTTAAAACCAATGTTAGTGGACACAGAATGATAGATTTATTCAAAATAAGGAAGGACCATAGCCTTCTTTTCAAGAAATAAGTCTCTCACAGACAGAAATTCAGTTTTTTGTTGTTCATCATGAATTTGTTCACCCAAACTTTTCGAAATTCAAATGATGCATCTTCCATTACTGATCACATGCATGATGTTTTGAGGAGATGAAGCTTTGGCAGATGTTTATTGCTGAGAGTGAATGGTTTAACAATGACTAAAGCTATTTTCTCTTATATGTCATTGTTGGTGTATTCTAAACGCCCTATTTCCCTTTAATTTAAAATATCATACATCTTTTGGCAGAGCAACACATCAACTAATGTTCAGATACATACAGGAATACAGTACTTTGATCCCTATGGTCCCTATGATCCCTAATGACTTCACTTGACCTTCATGAGAAATGACGGAGCTCATCTAGGTCTACCAATAATGAGTCTGAAGATCCAGCAACATTCAGTTGCAGAGATAGGTTTCTATACTTCAATCTCTAGTGACCTCAAATAACCTTTGATCTCTAAGAAAAACAGTAGGACAATGGCCTACCACCCAGTAGGTTTGAAGTTCCAACAACATTCACTGCTGAGATATCTTACTAAGTTTTCAGACCTCTGGTGACATTAAATGACCTTTAACCTCCATGAAAAACATAGGGATCATCTACTGACAATGGAAAACCAACACATCAAGTTTGGAATTCCAAGCCTTTCCCTTACTGAGATACCACGTTTACAAGGTTTTCAAACTATGACCTCTATTGACCTCACATGACCGATGACCTCCATGAAAATGACAAGAAGTATTTACTCATTAATGGCTACCAATGTACCTAGTATGAAGGTCCAGCAACATTCAGTTACTGAGATACCTCCCATGTGGTTTTCATACTTCAGGCTATGGTGTTCTGAAATGACCTCTCAACTTCATGAAAAATAATAGGGGTCATATACTCACAATGCACTGCCTACATACCGCCTCTTTCACTTCTTGAGATATGGTGTTTACAAGCCAAGGTGTCACATACGCACGCACAAATACACACACATGCCATCATGACAAAGCAAAACCAGTTGAAATGAAACACCTATGAAAAACCTTTCCATTTCTGAGGAAAGTAGCAATACAATTTCCAACAGGTTAAAAAGGTAGCACACCAACTTAAGTGGTCTGGGACTATGCAACTGACTGACATCTGGCTAACAGCAAAGTCTAAATTATTCAACACGATTTTGAAGGGGGGAGGGGAATTTTGGAGGGGGGTTATGTCTAGATGGGAGACAAGTGGAAGTGGAAAAGCAGCAGTGAGTCAATGTGACAGTCAACATGACGATCACGTGGTCCTCACCTGTTTGTTGGGGGGCTGACCATGACCATTGTCGGTAGCTAACAGTGGATCGTGGCTGGAGTTAAGAGGGCAGTTCTTGTCAACCATGTCCAGATCCTTTGGAGGAATGTCCACCACAGAACCAGGCTGGAAATGACCAATCAAAATATAGATTAGAGAAATATCTACCAAAGATGGAATGGAATCCTCGTAAAAGAAAAATACGACATGTCACAAGGTAAAACTTGATACGAAAAAAATGAAAAGATTATCAGGTTGTAGCACAAACAAGCTGATACATTTGTGAGCAATCTTAGAACTCGAGCACCACTCCATTGAAACAGAGGTTCTAAACACATTTAGAATCCTTTTGATCTAAAACTCTGCAGAATAGTGGCCATCACTGATGATCTCTTACATGAGCACTGAAAATGGGTTCCGTACTACTTCATGACAAATATGTGACAAGTTCTTATAACCAGCCACAGCTGATGAGATCTCTGTCCATACCACCATATATCCCATCCGTTCATCTCTCCTGACCAGAAATTACAATAATAATGTTGGATATTTCTTCATGAGCGCAATTCAATTGACCTTTCTACCATAAGGATAGTTGTAATTTTCATGCTACATTTTGTTTTTTTTGTGCCTAAAGTTTAGTGCCTCATTCTAACGGCATTAAACTTGCTCGCACCTGGCCGAAGAGAATCTGATTGGCCGACATCAGAGGTTTGTTTTCGTTGTCCGCTCTGGCGGTAAATCCGTTCACCTGCTTGCGAGTTTCTGGCTGCTTCTTCTGTTTCTTATTTCCATCCTCTGTGGAGATCAAAATAACATCAACAATCACGACAATGTATCGACACAATACACCGCTAATGTGGTTCCAACGACGTGAGATATTCATCTCGGCTGACGATCTCTCCTAGGCTTGACAATCCAATATTAAAGTTACAGTTGCCCTTAGCCATGAGCAGGAAACAAACAATGAGGTCTCCATCTCAAAATAGTAATATCAGTGAGTTCTTAATTTGGATTATTCTACTAACTTTGCATCGAATTATGTGGACCACTCAACAACCAAACAGTTATGCACAAATGTTTAACCAAGGAATCACCTTGAAGTAATATTTGATATCTAGGTATCTAAAAAAGGCAATTTATCTGTAAACAAAACTCTCCAGCAGGCTAAGATGCAGCTTTTAAGTATTCCTGAGAAAATTTCCTGAGAAAAGTTATTTGAACGGATCAAAGCAATTTGATCAAAGCAATTTTATGTTGTTCATTACTTCTGAATTTCTGATAAATGGCAAACAATTTTGCTTCTTCCACCCAGTAGGTGGCCAATGATGACAAAGTATCTGAAGTTTTGAAGATTACACACATGAATTCACACAGGGCATGCAAACTAAAAAGATGTCTAGTTGTTTCCCTACCTTCCACCTTTTTGCCTGGATACGTTAGTGGAATCATCGTGTCTCCTGCAGTCGGTGCAAGGAAAGCCAAGAAATCAGTCTCAGATTCTCGCTCTAAAGGACAATGGAGTAAGACAAGAATTCAAGGAAGGGTTCAGTATCAACAAGAATGTTACAACCAAATAAAACTTTGACAGACAATTAGATGGTAAGGAGGGGGAAATACAGTTTTACTAGAGACGCCTTAAATGACATTCATTCCATGTTCCAGTATTACTGGCATTATCTTGTCATCTGTGGATTAGTATAACACACTGCCATCTTTCTTGACATGTGCAACAAAAATAACTTGAAATACATGATGGTTGATCTTTTTGTTTTTCGACTGCCTTCTTACACAGAAACAGGACTTAAGCCAGCCCTATGTTATCAACGAGCAATAGGCGTCCTTTAGTTAAAGAAACATCTTGCTAGGTTTGAATAAAGTTGGTTTTGTCTCGTGGTTTGACTTCTGAACACAGCAACATTCACAAAATAAACATCTGCATATGCTGGATACCTTCAGCTGAGTCCCGACTGGGTGGTTGCATCACAATTATCTCTTCTATCACTTTCCAGGGAAAGGGTAAATAAACCATAATCTGTTCTAATTTGTCCAATTCTATTCTGATTGCATTTACCTACCTATCTTTCTTTGATAGGAGTAATCTCCCTTGTTAAACTATAAATAAAGTTTATCTATTTTGCTCCAATAAGTGATAACAGCGTTTGACGTTAGCACATCTAATGTCAGATCTCTCTCCATGCTTTGTTTTCCTTTGTCTTACATTAATTTCATTGTACTTTCTATATGGTGCAGCGATACCAACTCAAAATTGAGAATCCTTTCCATTGTGCCCTAGAGGTGGAAATCTAGAATGACAAATGGGGCTGCCAGAGTAAAAGAGTGAAGTTGCTATAATCATTTTTTTTATCATTTACATCTATTTACTTTGTTCCTCTGAGATAAGATCAAGGATCCAAGTCCAGTTGATATTCAATACAGTATTATTCAAACTCTTCTTCATTCCTGTCTTGACAGCAAACAGCTGTGAAGCATGAGCCTCAAGAGCTTCCCTTTATGATAGTCGTTCTTCTTTTAGGTTACCAACATTAATAGGGTCATAACAGGTGAGTGAAGAAACCCAGTGGGCAATTTAATTTGACTTCACATGTGTATCAACAAAAGTTCATGTTACCTAAGGCACAATTCAAAATTATGCTGACACACAGTTCGAATGTGGCGCATTTTCATGAGCACAATTGGACACATTTTAAAGATAGTTGTAACGTCAACTTTCGTTAGTTCAAAGGGCCAGAGTTGCATACTAGATTGTACACAGTATCCAAACAGTACATGCATGACAAAGTATACACAGTGTACACAGTATACTTCAACAATGGAAAATTGGTCAACCTTTTAGACACCCAGTGCCACACTGCTATATAGCAACTTCACATGGCAGGCCACACATGAAATTGCTCTGCAACACCAATGGACACAGCCAGATGTAACTTACCAGAGAAAATGTTCCAATGAAAAAAAAAATTCTTGCTGTTTACTTTTAAATTATTAGTTTGTTTTATAACAGTACTTATCCTTATACCTTTATTTATTCTGCTGATGATTCCACAACCCACAGGCTGCAAGTAGTGAAATTTTATACAATGTTCGATAAAAATAACTTTTTTTCGACTAAAACCTTGAAGGAAGTGAGGCACAGCAATCTCCGCTCAAAGGAAACACTACCACTTGAGCTGCTAATATATGTTAGAAAGATAAATAAAGACTTTCAATGGCCTTATCACAATTTAACTTAGTGCATCATTCAAGTCAGCATCTACACATTCATGCACACAGTTCAGTGAAAGTGGGGTGGGAAAGGCTATTGAAGATCACATTAGTTTTAAGACATCTCATCTAGACTGAATCTTCCCTGATTTTCACGCTGGTAGTGTCATGCTGGTAGTAACTCTCTGGAAGCATCCCATTTAATCACTCTTTACTTTCAAAAAAAAAAAAAAGTGCTAAAGTACTTTTAATCCCCATATTTTGAAAAAATATGTCATTACTACAATACTCATTGCCCATCAGACACCTTCAAAGTGATATCAATTTGTTTGTAACAACAAAAAAGTAAGTGACTGTGTGATAGACTCATCACCTTTACAAACAAAACCTAAGAGCAGAACACGAACGAATTCAAGAGGAGCCTTCAGGCTTGGCTACGCAATGACAAAAAATCTGACCGACTCGTTCTTCTCGTTATTAGGTTTCATTACTCTCATTCCTCTTGACCCCGGTTGCCTGAGAGGACAATCCTAATCTCCCTGACCTACCTTTGTTATTCATGAGCCAGAGAGGATAGTCTGATGAAGTGTTCTCCATTTTGGGGGCGATGACGATCTCTGTGCTCCTCTGGACACCGCCCTGGTCTCTTCCTCCCAGCTGATCTAGTGAGATGGGTACATCACTCTTTTCAAGGCCACTGAGGAAGATTGACAAAAAGTACAACTAGATAGATTCAATGCCATTTCAAATTTGTAATTAGATAGTCCTTCATAAATGAAATTGCCAAGTGACTCAAGTTGCTTTATTCCTCTACCTCTGATAATAGATAGCAGCTGTTAGTGTCATGAGCGACAAACCACAAAAAAACAAACAAAATAGCAAATAAAAAAGTTACACATACATTTTTCTGGTTTCACAAGACCACTGTCTGATAAAACCTCAAATTACCATTACAAATGAGTATTAACTTACAAACAAATTAGCTTTGTAATGCTCCTCAGGGATACAGTTTGACCTAACACCCTAAAACTGTAACTTTCTCAAAAATTTTCCATCTTGTGTTCTTCTTAAGATTGCAAATTTTCTCAGCATGTGGGAATTACGCCTAATGTGTGCTACTACCAATCAAACTCCCCTGACCAAAGAACTTCCATTAATGCTCCAACCATCTTCCTAATTTGCTGCTGAGGAGGTTTCAACAACACCCGCTGGGAGAGTTTGCTTCACAAAAGCAATTACGGTATACACAGAACTTTTCCGCGCTTCCTATCCTCAACAAACAAAGTGCAATTTGCAAAGCTCTAAAGCCAAAAGTTTGGATCGGATGGACGATAAGTTATTTGTTCGGAGCCCTAATGGACTATATCAAAATGGCTGGTTATGAACACAGGTTGACTTTATCTGAGATATCAGGGAGAGGATGTCATTGAAGGAGATACAAGGATGGAAGTAAAGCTGAGCTGACATTTTACATAGAGTGGAGTTTATCTGTCTGTGTTCCTTTACATCTTAGAAAAATGACAGGCTCCTAGAAAATTTTGAAAGTGGTACACTACACAAAGGTCCATTGAGGAAAACAATATGAATGTGATTATCTCCTGGGTTTTAGCAGAACAACACTAGGTGACTTATCACTCCTGATGTCAAGATTCACTTTTATTTGTCAATTCAAGCATGTTTATGCATGCATGCTTATTCATGCATGCTCTTGATCATTTGGCTCATTGGTTCCTTTGGCTAAAGGTAATCAGAAATCATCAGCAGACTTGTACGAGGGGAGAGCATAAACGGAAACAAGAATGAACAAAATCAAGATTTTAATTCCCACTTATTGGTGAATGTGTTCAGCCAACTGCACTTCTAATATAAAGCTCCAAACAGTGTGACCATAATCATCTGACAGTAATGCAGCATCCACCAGTTTTCATGGCAATGTATGTAACAGCAGATTAATTAGCCCAGTTATCACAACAACATTCGATTATATTGATGAACCAACCAATCAACCTACCTGGTTAGGGGCATTGTCTGGGTAAGCTGTCCTACCTCGGCAAATCATAACAATAAGAGGATGAACATTCGCTCCAGAAGCAAACTACTACCAAATGAATGAATGCTGTTTTCACATAAAGACAATCTCATAGATATTGTGCAGGTCTGGGGTGAAGTGAAAGATGCTTGTGACACTAACCAAGAGGATGTTTTAAGTCATCAACTGTCACTCTGACAAACTTTATCAGATCAGAACACCTCTTCTTGTGATACATCATCCCTTACCTCAAGACATAGTTCACGCAAACTACGCATTCGGCTTTGTTGGTCTTGCTGTGGTAGATCACAGTAGCTTGTGTCTCTAACCATACGTAGCCGCCTTCTTTTGCTAGGAACCTGTAATGGCCGGTCGAAGTTTGGCCTTTGGCAAATACTGCAAACGAGCATAACAGGAGACAGGAGATGAATGTAAAATCCTAACCCTTACCCAACTTGACACTTAGAAGAGAGAGTACTATCTCCACACAATTACTGTGCCTTTTTTGACCAGTACCACCACACTAAACACTAAACACTACAGGTAGATGTGTCAAAAGGAAGAGAGAGGTAGGAATTGACCTCCAACACTTCACAAGAGAGGCAGTGCCAACAGTTTCACAACAGATCTAATTTCTAATTAAGCAGTGAGAGGAGAAGCAGTTGCGTGGAACCATGTTACAAGAAGAGCAGCAAATTCAGGAAGAATCACTTGAAAGTACTTCACAAAAAAACAAAGTAAAGAGAAGACAGTTGACCCAATGTAGCTTCTGGCCCTAATTATATGTAAATGAAAGAGGCTCATTGGGCTGACATTGTGTATATTGTGATGAGTGGAAGGGAAACCAATGTGCATTCCAATATGTCTCACAAGTGACAATAGTCATTTATATATTCCTACCGTTGAAAATGTGAAAAATTCAATTTTACTAAATTGCTTAATACCGTGTGGTAAAAAACTGTCTGGTCATAGATTTGCAATCAGTGATTTTGATTGTTGATGACACCATTATTGTTGCTTTAGTTTTGCATTGGATGTTAAGAATCTCTTAGCTCGACTATCAACCATCAACATATGAGTAACACTAAACCAAATTGACAAAATACTTTGAATTGGAAACCAATTCAATAAGCCCCTTTAAACTGAAAAAAATTTCAAACTACAGCATTATAGAAATGAAACAAAAAAAGTCAAAGCAAAGAGTTCCAATCTGTGTTGAACAGTTTCAATCTGCACATCTCCTTTCATCGTCAAGAAGAATCTAAGACTTGATAGATGTTTGCAATGATGATTGCAAAAGATGTTAGGAACTCTGCGACTGATTTGTACATTATTTAAGCACACAATCACCTCACCTTCGCTTACGAGAATTAGGACTGGAGTTTCAAATTAGCATTAAATGTTGAAGTCCTTATCACCAGCTGCTAAGTACGCTCTCCATAATGATATTAATTCTCTATACATAGTCTTTTGTGCATCACATTTTGCAGAGACCGTAAGGAAAGTCACTTGCAGGTTAGAAAAACCTTGCAAAGCTTCTACAGGCTGTTTGATGTAATCTACGATGCTTCCAGGAAGAGGAAGAGGATGTACCTCTACTAAACAAACAGCTGGCTAACATCAAAAGGAAAAGAAAAAGCATATACCCTAATCATTCCTTTGACAAGTGAGCCCAGCATTTCAGGTTGCCTCAACTTTCAGCTGGGCGGAAGAAATGTCAACCCTAGTTGCTTAAATTTGAAAGAAAATTGGATAACAATTGAAGTTGTTTCAAACCAAGCTTCAGATTTCACACATTTGACCTCTGGCTGTTCCCCAGACAAAAGATCCCATTGTGTCTACGGGATACAGA
Source organism: Stichopus chloronotus (assembly GCA_021234535.1). Taxonomy (NCBI): domain Eukaryota; kingdom Metazoa; phylum Echinodermata; class Holothuroidea; order Aspidochirotida; family Stichopodidae; genus Stichopus; species Stichopus chloronotus. The sequence continues at coordinate 23,225,539 of CM037843.1, forward strand.
CCAACTCAGAGCTTTTCGTAAACAAATAATGCCTCGAAAATAAATGCCAACCTGTGGCACAGGGCATCACTGATCCTTTGAGCAGGGCACAGTGATTATGGGAATTCTTACCTTATTATCACTACCACAGCAGGTAAAAACAGTAATCAGAGTTTGGGATCTATGAATTAACCTTTCTTTTGACAGGAAAAATATATCCTACCATTTGCTTGTTTTGTTAAAGACAATGACTCACCCCAGCATTCCGTTTGATAGTGTTGTTGCAATGTGCACTGCAGACTTCAAAAGCGATATCGTGAGCACTTTTTCTTCGATCGCCTAACGATCTCGTGATATCATTGCTACCAAAGCACACCTGAACAATTTCACATAACTATGAAGTCACGTTGTACAGCGTGCTAACCCGTTGACACTTTCCTCGTCATACAAATCAACCTGCAGTAGTTCATCATCAAAGTTCGATAAAGTCTTTAAGGTTTGACTTCTTGTAATTTTCTTACAAGTAGCATGTGATCCAAATCTGTCTTAGCAAACACTGTTTTTTCTTCTTTAAATCAACAGATGATATCCTTTGAGTCATTCCACACACGGTATCGCTGGTCAAGTCTCATAGTGCTATCACTTGCCGATATCACAATGTTGCAACGACGCACAACTTACATACCTTAATGGTCGGGACACTTACGATTTCTGTGGCATCTCTCGATCTGGTTGCCGTCCAAGGCATGGTGAAAGTCGTAAAAAGATCTGCCCAACAAATCCTCTGGTGTGTACCCTATCAGGTCCTTGATTCTACGAAAGACAAAGTTACATCAAACAAACATTTGCAAATCAGGATATCGCAAGGATGAACGACATTTCGTTTTACTGTAACCTCTCTACTATGCATTGCTGTAACACATTGCAAGACAGTATTAAACTGATTCAGGCTTCTAGGTAAACAGTACATACACAGATAATCATAACACAGGAAGAAAGCGTCACGCCACTGAATTTCTCTTACTGTATGCACTCTCACCTACCCACTGCTACAAACTGCTACTGTAAAATGAAGTAACTGAAAAACTCCTTAGTGTGATCTTCTTCGCATGTTTATCATGATAGACCTGTGGCATCTCATTGCACATAATGAACATCCATTGTGGGCAAGTCAGGGTTGCCAAGTAGTGTCCCTAAATGTGCAAGTATGGTCTATCTTTGGGCATATATACTTTCACAGTTCTTTTTCTGCTAACGGGAGGAAAGTTGTTTCTTTGCATTTTGGCCACTGCTATTGCCAATACCTGTATGACATTTGGCCAGAGTCTGAAAAAGTCTGAAAAAGCTACATCTCAGACTCTGAGATACCGTATGCAGCACAGTTTAGGTAACTATCAAAATTAAAACCATAGCATTGATTTGGTTACCAACACTACAGACGCAAAGCATGATTTCACTTTTAAAGTTAGCGAAGGACGCGAAGAGGGGCCCGTGTCACGTTTGTCCTCCTACGCAACCGTTCACAGCTAACACAATGACTGCAACACCCAAACTATCATCCTGATACCTGAATTTGGAACTTAACGAGGTTCCCTTCATAGCAACAACAAAAATGTTGTTCTAGGAAGCCCTTTTTGTTTGAAACTAGTTAAAATACCTGACCATTCAGAGCCCCCTGTATTTCCTCTGAAACAACAACACCACATGACTCCCGAGATGATCCATCAATGTATAGACACCAAAGGAAAAACATTCTTCAGCAGACTTCATTCCGCACATTGGCTACCTGTAGATCACGCAGCACCTGGTATAATCAATTCTGCCCACTATGACATGATTAATTTTCTTGCAGTGTTTCCATCTCTGCACAACTCTGGATGGCAACCTTCACAGTTTTATTTATATAATTCACAATCAGTTTTTTTTCTTTCCCCTTTGTTTTTTCCAGGGCAAAATTAATCAGCAATGTCTTTAATTACAACTGTTTGGATAGTAAAATTAGATACCCCGGTTTATCTGCTAAGTTAAATACTGATACTACCTCTATGCTGTGTTCACCTTTATCATTCTTGTAAAACAAACAGAACAGTCACCATGGGGAAGACTTTATACCCCCATGTAGCCTTCATTCCATGTCATGAACTTCATATTAACTTGGATCCTGCAATGATTTGAGTAAAATCTGACTTAGTGATGTAGCAGAAGAGATTCTGATCAAAAGTGTCCCTTGATTAACAAACAGACAATACTGTTTTATTTTCAAGTCCTTTACTTACAAGTGGGTCAAACAGTTGAAGGAAATTGTGGAATTGAACTGTTTTGTCACAGCTGAGACAACTGGCAAACTTTCAGCTGTACACTACGTTTACAGGATGCAAGACTATGGCTCACTATGAAGAGACACTGTACATAAAATACTATAAGTCCCATGTAGACAATCATACCTTTGTTGAAAGCTCCCATCATATACCTTTACAACTACATTCATGAGCAAGTGTATGATCACAAAGACAAGCAACCCAACAAAGCTGAATACCTTTCAACAATCAACATGTACTGGTATCACCCAGTGTTCAAACTTTAAACAGCATGTTTCATCTTTCCAACAAAGGTTCAAGACATTTGAAAACTTTTCCGTCTACTCTTTTCACCGCTCCTTATGTATGGACCTTGTAAGAAAATTGTCGCCCTTACTTTTGTACATTCCTTGATTGCACGGACATTTAACAAAATCAACAGTTTAGGACATTTCGAGTCTGAGAATTTTGGGACTTTCTAATATGGCATATGAACATAGCAAACATAGTAAACAGTGCTGCATGCAGGAAGCAACAAAACACTTACCGGGCATACATTTCCACCATGATGTTTAATAGTCTACCTATCCTCCTAAGAAAGGTCATGGAAGTAGTTTCAAATTGAAATATGAAAGTGCCTCAGAATGCTTTGAGACCTACTGTACCTTCTACACAGTATCAAATGGAACTGATTGACTTTTTCTTCCAATGATTTTTGTTTCCACCACAAGTTAAATACTTCTGACAAAACCCACTAACTACCCAGAGAGGAACCCCTCCTGGCATCACTGAAATCAGTCAAAATGGAACAGCTAAACAATGAAGTATTAAATGATGCAGTATCTGCATGAGACTGTCTCTGTACTTTAAATCAGTTTTGAATCCAGTTCCATTTATCTCCTGCAAAACCTGATTAATTACAGTTAAATAGTCAATCAATGCATCACTGTACTTGTATTTAACAATAAACTAATGCAAAAAGGGAGGTTACACACATAAATTGTCCTATTTCCAGAGAAATTAGACCATTGGCTGAGCTGAATCTAGGATTTGGCCATTGAACCTGTTTGAAACTTTTACATCACTTTATGAGTACAGTACAGTATATACTGTAAGCAATCATCTACGACTTGACACTGTTTCATTTCTCGATGACCTCGCATTGCAAATTATAGTTCTATTTTAGATTTATTACATTACATATCCAGCACTGTGGACGTTAGAGCACTTGGGCTAAAAGTTGTGCGGTATCTTTGGACCCCCACAGTCACACATACAGTGCAGTATGACCAGCTGCTGAAGCATCTCACATCCACAAACTCCTTCAAATTAATCAGGGTTTCTATGAGTGGACTGTATCACACACTGACTGAATGGAAGAAACATGTATTCAAACCCCCCAAAATGTAAAGTGTAATAAGGTGTCACTTGAAACAATCACTGGTGCCATCAATGAGCTATTGACTTATTCACATAAGAAGCTTAGAAAACACATAAAAACCTCTGTGCTGAACAACTTTAATCACTTCTGTCAGTTCTTCTGTAATAAGTCCTTCAATGAATTACAAGGTCATACTCATACTGCAGAATCAAAGACCATCAAATGGCATGCTGTTGCAAGAACAAGCAGCGAAGGAGTGTTAGAAAACTTGGAAATGTTGCCCAAATAGTATTCTACTTGCGAACTGTTTATCCACATAATACTGTATATGATGGGCATAGACTACACTTTGGGAATGCATTAGTGCATTGAAGAAGGTTGAATTAAATTCAAACGAAAACAACAAAACTGTTGTTGTGATGTGTAAAAGATAGATTCCAATAGTTGTTTTGTTAGTACTCATTAACTCTGAGTTGTTTTCAAAGCAACTTCTGTCATGGAAACTCCTTTCTATGATTACAGTAGGGTTAACCTCTGTTTGGCATCTACATTGTTCTCTGTCCACAAAACAGGTTCAAAACAAGCAATGATGAGGCCAAAATTACCACAGTCACAAATACACCATATATCTTAACTGGTTTTGGTTACTGAACAGACACACTGACTAGCCGCCTTAGCACAATGACAGCAAACCTAATTTTCTCATTCTGCCAGAACACCATACACAGTAGGATTAGAGTTAAGTTCTTGTTTAGGTTCAGTGTTCAAAGTCTCTCACTAATGGCTTTTACTTCTGTCATTATCAACACACACAGAGAGCATAGGGAGCACCCTCACTCATTTTGCTACAAGATACATCCAAACCACCAACAAATGATTTGAGCACATTGCTGCTGATAATGAATTTCCACAGAGGGCTCACATTGCTGCTGTAAGGAAGCCAATCATCCCCAACCACTCCCTTCAAATTATCAAGCAAGTATAGCTTACAAGTTATTGTCATAAAGATCTCACTTCTAGCTCAAAAGGTTACACTTCAGTTATAAACTGTTTACAAAAACCACCAATCTAAAGAGTGTACTTGTTTACATCTTACAGAATGTCATACCATAATAAATTTCAAGCAAGAAGTTGAAAAGGAAAATGTTTTCAACTTCTTTTTACCTTGTCATTTACAGTTTTGATTACTCCATAGACAAACTTTTTAACCTTCTGATAGATAAATCCATCATTGACGGTGGAAAGGGACTCCAGTTCTAACATTCCCTCTCGTTTTTTGACGAGAGGGAGATGGGAATCTCACAACAATAATGTAAACTTTTCACAAGTGCCTACCTTTCATCGCAGTCAGTGAATTTCATATCCATGCTGTGTCTGGTCATGAAAGTTTTAGTATCCAGCGGCGTCTCGATGTTCACCGGGTGGGGTATGGGAGCCGCAACCATCACCATGCAGGGAACAGGCGGCCTGAGCTGTCCGTAGGGTGTGGTCTCAGATTTGGACAATTTGACGTGACCAGTGCACTGAACAACCTGGATAAATGAAGATGTGACAACGATGGATGTGAGCAGAGGAAGAGCACTACAAGACTTCTGAAAGCCAAACATTGTGATTGTTCCATTTTTTTGTGAAGCACTTCAGGATCTGTACACATAAATTTACATTTTGATGTTCTGCCCCTATGGAAATATGACAGATCAAGGACATTAATGTTTGATTAAATACATAGTGCAATCCAATCAGACAGGATCCTGGTTAAAACAAAACATGAATCACACAAAATGGCTTAGAAAGTTTTCTGTGTCATCCCAATTGAGAGTCCTGAGTCCCTTGAATGATCATTGATGATCTTGTTTACCATGCTGGAATCACAACATTCCTTGTTGCAATGAACGCCCCGAAGTGACCACCAAACGGAACGACGAGTGTGCATTACTGTAATACGAAATGACATAATGAATGCGTTCCAGAGAATAGTAAGGCAGTGGGTTGAAACACCCAAAACAAAAACTATGGGTTTCTCACTTCGGGAGATCAGGAGAAAAACAAGGGATGCTGATGATCCAGATTCGGAATTCATTAGAAGGGCACAAAGCTAAGGCATGACTATATATCACTTATTTTACATTGAGGGAGATAACAAAAACACATTTGATGTACAAGAGACATACAGTAGTAAGAATCATGAGCGAATGAGGTAAATAACTTCTTACTGACTTGCTTACTCTGTGAGGATGCAACACAACAACAGCTGCCTGTCACTGACACGGTGGATTTCTTCTAATCACAGTGTATATGTGATGCAACAAATCATGGCAGTTTTGGAGCCAGTAAATGCTTAACACTGATGATACCTTTAAATTGAAAACGTGTATATGCAACGGATCACTCCGTGTTAGCAGTGGCGCTTCTGAACTTTGCCACATGGTAGATACCATGTTTGAAGCTTTCCCCAGAGTAAGGGGTCAAGATGAAGGGGGGGGGGGCAAAAGCTCTACTGACTTCACTGCATGCGACAACAACTGTAAATGCTCAGAGCTGTGTAAGTTAATACAATCTCATCATTTCAACCAAATCTTGGCAATCTTTTGGAAAGAAAGCAGAGCTATTACAGTAGCCAACAGGAAACCAGGCACCAGCCTGTAGGTGCAGCCCCACACACGATAACTCAAAATTTACACTTTGCACTGTACATCTGCTACTCTTTGATCTCAGACCTGATATTTAACATACATAGTTTTTCCATACTATTTTATTTACTTTGTCAAGTACCAACCGCAGTGTGTGCAGTGCAGTACTTCGTCCTTGCAGTACCTTTCTTGTTATCAGCTAATAAGTGACACACTTTGTTCCTTATCACCAACTGTGCCAAATGTCCTCAAAGATAGTCAATCCGACTGCAACATGAGTTCAAACAGAGAGGGGGGGGGAGGTTAAGGAAAGGTTTCATCCAGTGTTATCAACCACCTAGATCTCTCTGATCAATCACCACTTCAAAATAGGCACTGTACTATGATCGGTTCTACACTGTAGTAACCAATTCCATAGTGATTGGTGTAGACCAACTATAGTTCGTCCCTCCAGAAGATACATCTGTACATCAACTGTATAGGTGGCACTTTGTACCTTGTATAAGACAGCACCATGAACCTACAGTATATCATTATATTCGCATGCTCAGTAGTTACTGCAGATACAACAGATTTGAAAACAAATATCTAGGAGAATATTTCAGATGATGCACATTTGGCCAATTCATGACAGCAATGTGAGGGCAGCAACAATGACACTTGCGGCTTCAGTTTCATCACCAACCTTGTGAAAACACCTGTCAGAAGAGGCAGAAAGGAGAGTTTGGAGTATTAAAACGAACATGCACACTGTCGGTAGGCAATCATCCCAAAAGCACAAGGATTTGCTTTTTACAGATGATGACACCTAACAGGACATACAGTACAATGTCTATCTTCATGCAACCATTGGGCCTTTTACTACAGCATTTTCAGAAACTTACAGTAGTTATAGAAGAACTGGTGACTTTTTACATTTGGAGGGTTAACTCTCTTTCATCCTTGTGCATAGTTGCCCTCCTCATATCAACTTTCTTTTCTTGTTTTCTTCTCTTTGCTAAATGGTTGTACAGAGACAGGTTGGTGTACAAGCTAAGTTCATACATACTTAGTAAGAACCTTCAACTTCTATCATGGATTACAGTCAGGTGACCATGGTATACCCTTAGATAGCCACAGGGTAACTGTTGCCATGTTGTTCTTCGTCTTAACATTTCGTAGGGTTGATTTTCAATAAAAATGTGGTTATTTACCAACCCAAGTTTCCTTGTGTTTCCATCTTTTTCATCAAAATCTTGATGTGTATGAATGAACTGGGTTAATGGGGGATTAATGCTATCGGAGAATGCACTAGAGATGGTAAACTGTACGATTAACTTGTTCATGGAAAGTGTGAAGGTAGACATACATTGTCATATGTACTTCATACTGTGCACTCATTTAATGACAAACCTGAAGAGCAGGAGGTGGCATGGTTCTTTGTTTTAACATCATTATGGTACTACTGCACCTGCTGTATGTATGATTCTAGGTGAAAGGTTGCTAGTTTTTAACTTGTCTCATCCTGTATTAGTGAGTGAGTCATGTCGTCATTTGCGGTCTCAGTTCACAAGTGAGGTCTAAGAGTGGAAAAACTTAAACATTTCTCTCAACCTCTTGTGTGACTTAATCTAAACAGCAAACCAAGTTCACTATACTATGAAAGCATTGTAAACCTACCCTGCACTATCTCCACAGAAACTGTTGTCCAAAATGTGCTTTTGTTTTGACATAGCCTTTTGTTACCATGCATCATTGTTACCGTATTCCCATGGTGCTTTGCTGTCACTTTTGCGTTACAAACACCGCCTGACTTCTTTGTGGGATTTGAACACATTCAATTAAAATTTCATTAACAGTCAGTGTTCACTAGAAGCTGCAGGTCTGTGGTGCACCTACCATGAAAGTATGGGGAGTACTGTAGAGTATTTGTTCGGGTGAACACAGGGCAGGAAGCATTCTGGTTGAAAGCTTGTGTGATCTACTTGAATTTCTGTAGTATACATGTACACAAATTGCCCTGAATTTAAGTTTTTGGCTACATTTAACATAGGACATGAAGAAATTGGTTGTCACCGAAAAAGGTGAATTCTGTTGGTTCATTTTTTTTCCTTTTTTTTTTAAATGACAGAATATTGACTTAACTCTTCACAATGTACATGTCTCTATAAACCCAATCAGCAAAACTGTCACAATATTAGGGTGAATCATGGGTTAATCAACGCTGGAGGTGCATCATAGAGAATCATGCACCATTAGGGGTTAATTTAAGTTTCCTTTGAATCTCCGCATTTTAATTTGTATTGCTTCTTCTCCCCTTATTTCCTTTTAATCTGCATCTGTACAGAAAATAACTAAGTTTAGATTCTTAAAACTTGCCATATGAAAAGAGGAAAAATACTTTGCACATACGAACTCTTTCAGCAGCAAATCTAACAGGACGAGAACACACACAGCACAAAGCTGCTTTTCACTTTCCAAAAAATGTGACTAATACTGTACGTACATCTGTGTCATTCAATGTCGGTTAAATTACTAGCTTCCCAATTCATGGGCTGACATATTGAAGTCTCTGTGTACTAATATTACAGAATCTTTCCAGTGTGGAAGCTGACTTGATTTCCTGTTTAATATCTCAGAAATGCCAAACCATCAGCGCTGTGTCTTCACATTACCGTTGTACTTAAATGTACACTATTGCAGGCCAAATGTTATTACCACAGCCTTGGCCTGTACATGGTGGGATACAATCCTTCCTAACATACATCACCACTCAAAGGCATTTAACTGGGACTAGCTCACTACCTTCACAGCTACCTTCGTGATTCTATCTGAAATATTCTCCCTGAACACTTAGGTACCAATGGATGAAGTTTCCCTTCTGTCTTCCTTTCATTGGTATGTATGTTATTACAAAAATTTTCAAATGGTAAGCATCACCAGAGTGTGATAATTATGTAGAGACATGTACCAAAGAGGAGACCAATAAAACAAGAGTTTGCATCCCACATTGTGAGCCATACCCCACAGGTTTCTCAATCATTTCACTTAGGTGTTCACAATGCATTTTCTAGAAATCCAGTTTCTGTTCTGTTTATGAGAAGTTACCATTCTTTTAAACACTTTGAAAAGAAGGTTGTAAATAATCCAAAACTACATACTCAATTTATTATTTAGCAGTGTTTTCAAAATTCAGGCGAAGAGTCTGTTGTGTCATACTGTTCAAAAAGTCATACTGTAAAATCACATTTTGCTTTGCATGTTAATAAAACACCATGCATGTATGTTATGAACTGGCATTGCAATCAGTTCACTGTTTCGGCAGACATGAAATTTGACAACTGATACGCAAGTGAGACTTTGGATCCAGGCAGCAATTTCAGAACTGGATACTGACATTATCCATCAGGTTATACCCTGGGTAATACCCTGGGTAAACTCTGGTCACTGGTGCAAACACTACTGAGCACTCATCAAAGGCCATACATCACAGTACATAATGTTAACCATGTTTACCCTCACATATTTTTAACTGAGAGTGGAGAAGAGGAAACAGGGGTTGAGTACTAAGAGCTAGCCCTAGTTTCCCCCTCCCATTTCACTTTTAATCTGTTCTCTCCCCCTCCCCCCTCCCTTTTTTCACTTTTACCCTCTCTTTCAGCTCTCTAAAAAAGAACTGCTAATGCTAGTGTCATTTTGGATTCCTTGGTACATGATAAAACATAGCTAACTGAACTTCTGAAGAGGCAAGTCAGTGGAAAACATAATAAGTACATTCAGTATTAAGGATTGGTGTTATATTTCAAGAAATGTGTTTACATCTAAGACCCCTGATAGAGGTGTCAGTCAGGGGTGAAATAGATCACCCTATTCACACAGCTGGCATGATCTTTGAGGGCAACGCAGGTTAAACAGTGAAGTTTTAAGCACAAAACAACTGCTTCCAACAGACACTTTACCAAGCAACCAAGGAAAATTTATGATTGATCTAGACCTTTACAGCACTGTACCTAGCAACACAACAGGGGGTTTACTTATCACCTTTTTGGCAAAATTCCCTCTCTAGATGGCCTTTTTTCTCTTTCATCATGGCTCATCCCTGTCTTGGATAATATTGCAGATGCTGTAGTTGATGGCTAGAAGTCCATGTCTACCAATGTACTCAAAATACAAAAGAACTACTTGGGAATGGATGAAGACAATCCATCATTTTCTGAGGGTCACTGTCTCACATGCATCAGGAAGGAGGAAAGGTATGGTAATTGTGACCAAACCTTCACTACATAAAAAACAAAACCAACAATTAAAGGTAATTGGGCATTTTTAGCCCTAACTTCCATCCATCAACTTAGGAAGCGTGTGTTAGATAGGTTTTTCTAGTTCAGTCACTACTCTCAACATTATCTTTGTAGAATACTTGCTTAGTACCACTCACTTGGAGAACTACTTGCCCTTCTTGAAATCACAAGGCTTTCCCAACGATATATATAACATCATCACCGGCCCCTGCAGGGTTACTATTGAGATTGAAACCTGCTTTGGCAAAATTTTCTTTCTTATGGAAGTTCACAGCTTGTACTTTCAGCATGGCCTCTGTCTGAGCTACTCAACTGTCTGGAATATTACCAGTTCTCTTGGTAACTCTGGGAATACATAACAAAGCAAGACCTGCTCCCAACTGTGACAAGAGTAAAACAATAAGAAAATGACTACCATAGCTGACGTCAGCACATGTGTTGAAATAGATTTTACAATCAACAACCTCACACTGAAAATCTTTATGACATGTTGCAGCAAAATCTATTACTGTCACACTTTAAAGGAAGGTACCATTAAAATTCCAGGCAAAAAAAAAAAAAAAGGTTCTGCATGATGCATCTAGCTCAATAAGGCAAAAAAAAATATGCTACTCTTAGCCTCACTGTAGTCAGCAATTGATGGACTGGGAATCAACAAGCTTTCTTTTCATCAATGTCACCGTGCAACAGGGTGCTACTTCACTGAATGTGTGTGTATCCAAGGAGCCACGACCTTACCCTTTAATCCTCTAGGAGTCTCAGATTCTCTCTCTTCTACAAGAGAGATTCAAGATCAGACACAAAAACAAGAAGATAAACCTCAAAACCATGACACCAGAGAGACACACAAAAATGAAAGCAGTAAGCAATATACCAGAGACTAAAGAAAGATTGAGACACTCTGCTCAGCTTTGATTAATAGTATGCATCTGGTAAAGCATCTCTTCCTGTCTGTTAACTAAGTTCCTGGCTGAGAATGTTGTTGTTCTCATGACCAAAATAACAGTGCTCCGATACCAAAGGAGAATGAAAGCAGACTCGCAATTGAGATGTTGGATCGTTGCTAGAGTGCAAACCTGCATGCAACATCTTAACTAGGTAAGTCTTTGTGTTATATCCTGGATCCTTATGATTTTCATGATTGGTCCCTGTAGTGGATCTGTAGACATACCACATGAATTTCATGGGTATACAGTACCTTCAAGAAGCCCATTGGTGTTAACAAAAAAAGACATCTATACTTCTAACAGAAACCGACAGGCTTCTTGAACCCATGAAAAAGAATCAAAATCCTTAGATATGTGGGGTTCTCACAACTTGACCGATGTTGTTCCAAATGACATTTCAATTAGTGTTTTCAAGGGTAACCTGTGAACCCGAATGGCACTTTATTAGCCGGATGCAAAATTACTACTCAAATCCTTCATAAAGTGAAAAGCAACAAAACCACTGTGAACACACGGTGTCAGATTGCCAATTTTTACCTACCATACACAGTGAATAGCTCAAAATGGAATTTTCTTCTTTTTCTCAGGAAAATAGGTGGTCCTATTCATGAGGAGTAGTAGATGAGTGTACGTAGTGTACTAGTAATATTCCTCCACACAAATGTGATGTACGGTACTGTGGAAACACCAATGTTAACAATGAAGCCAACACTTTGGTTAGGTACCCTGGTACGTGACTGATATGAGCAAAATTACCTGATTCTGAGTTTCCGGAATCAATGCAAACACTGATTCCAATGTCCACTAAAGTAGTAGACTTCTTCAAATTCAAGTTACTACTGAATGTGATCTGTGCAAGCTTCCCTTCCTAAGATATGGTCCTATCCCCTTTTAAATTGCGCACAAAATGCGAGTGAACTGGGCACTGCTTGGCAAAACATTGTTCATATAAATTTATGTAGAGAATATTAAACTATTGTTTGAAGTGAACCTAGAGGAAATTAAGGACCTGGTCATTTCATCATCAGTGGAGCGGACGGAATAACCAACAAACATCAACAATTTATGTTCTTTGAATATGTGTGGCATCTACATACCTTGTAGGTGGCTGACTTCAGGTTGACATTCTTTCCTTTGGGTGTGAGCGTACACTTCATTCGCATCAGAAACGAGTGATGTTCTCTCTCTGGGTCTGACGATATGTAATTTAGACCAGGCCGATCTGACAGCTGCTCTCTGATCTCCTCGTGGTCGCAGGGGTGTGAGTATTCATATATGCTCTGACCCAACAAGTCAATCTACAGAAATAGACAAAGATGAGGAATGCAGCTAACAAAAATATTACCATTTGTCAAAAAGTCCTCAAGCTTTTGAATTACAAACAATATGGGAAGTGCCTGCCATGCACTATACCTCCAAAGCATGTGGAAAATGACTCATCACAAAATAACAAACTTCTAGCTCATGCAGCACAGAATCTAATCTTCCTTTAAACTTGGTCTATTGTGGGGTTCAAAAACATCAAGTCTTATCTGCCCCTATATTTCAATTTGAACACGGAGCTAACTGGCAGTCTTCAAGAACCAAACATGAGATGTGCTACTGATAGATTTAATAACCATAACCATGCGCGTTGATAATTTTAGAAGGTCCTAGATCTTAGTCAGATGGCATACACTCTAGCAGGACCAAAAGGAAACAGTCAACATTTGCACATCCCCAACAATTCATACTACATCAGACAAATACAATATGACTCACCATCAGCATCTGAAATGATAAAATTCATTTACCAAACCTCATCTTGAAACAGATAATTCTACTCATTCAAATACTGCACTTTACAACAGTTTCTTCTTCTACACTTGTTACTACTGTAAGGTTTTGGTTTCTGGTTACTTGGTTATTTTACTGTTTTTGCTTTGTTGTTCTTATTCAGTTTTAATTGGTGATTACTGTATGGTTTGCACTGGGTTATAGCAATAGTGGTAAAAAGGTTTCCTTATAAATTATAGAAAGGGTTGGGGGGTGATTGTTGAGTGTAAAACCAGTTAACAGTGAAGAATACATCCTGTTACATTATACAGTGTTTGGTAATCCACATGTCAAAGCTCTCTGGGATACTGAAATATTTATACTGTTCAATGCCAAAGTGGATGAGAATCAGAATCACCCTGCAAGTCTGAAAGAACCCAACAAGTTTGTGGATGATTTGCAAATTTAAACATGAATGGCAACATTCTGCATGGCATGTACATGACATATATTTGCTTTTGCAGAAGATAGCTGTCACAAAGATCAAGATATTGACACATCTATCACAAAAGAAAACATCACACAGGGATGCAGACTTTCTACTGCCAGCAAAGAGGCCTGACTGAAATATCTGGTTGCTAAGGACTTGCACAGTAGCACACACAGATTCACAGAACAAACAGAACTACTCCAATACACAAAGCCACACTGGCCTAGCACATTAATTACTTCCTGTCAAAGCAATTATATACATGTATGTGTGAAGTACAGCAACACCCTGCTCCTCATGGATGGACTGTGAATCTGATATACCATGCCCTTCAGTTTGCACACTGAGTCAAATGTAGACCTGCATGATGCCTGGGTGAATGAACATGATCTAGAAAATGACAACTTTACTGTACGTTGGTTGTCACTGTGGGTGGAGTACCGATAATGATACCAGGACAGACATAAACACTGCATATGACCTGGAGATTAATCAGACACCTTTATCTTAGAATAACTGCCATAAGATGTGTACTGACTGTAACAAAAAGTCAAGAGCCTCAGGCATCTTGGTTCAACAAACCTATTTCAAAATGAAAACCTTAGTCAAACAAAGCAAACCTTTAATAGTCAAACAAAGGAACAGTCCAGAGTCCAAGGTCCATCCCGTTCATTGTCTCACAGTGAGTCTAAGCATGTTGTAAGGCAGTAAAAACCTACAACTTTCAGTTACAAACATTAATGGAAGGTATCATCTACAGACTAAACCATTACTACGAAACATGAACTGCAAACAGTCTACACAAACTGTTCTATTAATAGAGGCAGAGACTATGCTAAATATCATCCTAACTCATTTACATAGTATTACATAGTACAACTCCTATACAGCAAATCATTCAGCTCTATGCAGAAATACTACATGATTTTTTCCTACACTGTTTGTTGAGAGGACTTCAAACAAGAATTCAAACAGATTTCAGTGAGAAGACTCAAGACCAAGTTCAATATGTAAAGCCTACTGTAGTACCTGTGATAGTCCAAGATATCTGGACACATTATCTGACAGGAAGACAATGTCACCTTCCTTGGAGAGTACCAGCAGGAATCCCTCAAGAGCTTTGGGGTACAATGGCTCCAACATATGCTCCCTCTCTGCTATCTTCAAATCTTTCTCAGATGTAGTGTCCATGTCCTCTTCCATTTTGACATCTCGGCAACTCTCCGCTATTCGAAATAAAATAATTGAGAAAATCTCTGACAGGGCTGGCTAAACAGCAACGATCAACCAGGATGGCTGCGTTCAGATGCCCGTTTGCCTGCACCATTCGGAACTGAATGATGATGATGGTGCAGTTCACCATTCCAAACCAGATGTTCTGACATACTACAGTGCTACTGCTTACAGTGATTTACTCAAAGATATTAGGGAACAATGTATACATACACTTCATTTTTGTCCCTCCTTTTTTATTCCGTCTGAAGTCTGGGATGTACGCACATACACAACGTGTCTAGGATTTTTAGGCCCCTGCGAAACATCCAACTGAAGCATTGACAAATTACCGACCCTAAACATGAACTTAGGGTCTTTTCACAGCGCCCTGAATATGTAAAATCACTTACATTGGCAAGTTCTTTGGTAATTATTTGTTCTTTTCAAACCATTTATCACATAAAACTTAACCAAATACTGTATCATTTTGCTTGGAGATCTTCTGATGTCAATTTGTAATAGGATGAAGCAATGCACTACTTCAGAGGTTTGAAAGGCTGCAAATTCCAAGAAAGTTCCTGTTCTACGTAAGAGACATGTGTCATCACTCATCACACTTTCTTGAAGACAACATATACTGTTAGTCACTGAATTCAGCCTTCCATTTTTTTAATTTACCATAGGGTGCGGGAGTACAACGATGTATCACAATCAATGATCTCTGCTAAGCAGAGCACTGATGTGAGTCCAACTCAACAAAATATTTAAGAAACTTCAGCTGATTGCCTTACAAGCAACTAACCAAAGTTGAAAATCTTGGTTGTCCTTTTCAAGACAAAGTTGGTCTTCCAAAAATTATGTTATTTGGGGCTATATTATTGGCTAGGTTGCTGTGAAGTGGTCACTCATGTATGCAATGTGTTGTTTCCTATTCAATCATTATTGTCAGATGATGTTATTTTTTTTTTCATTCATTAACATTTTATATTTTTGTTATGACCTCAAATTCAATGAAATTCACTAACAGCGTAATTCAGTAAAAGCTGAACCTGAACATTATTCTTTCCATAGATAACTTGTCTGTACTGTAGATCATATCCAACAAATACCATTTACCTGTCCTCACAATTGACTCAAGCCTCTTTACAACCTACTGTACAGTAACTACAGCAGCTAAATTTCAATAGTACAGCAAGGAGACCGAATTAAAATGGCTACAGTGCTCATCAACTCCATAGATGATGAATATTTGAGGATAACTGCCATCCCCCCCAGGAAGCGGGTAACCATGGCAAAATACTTCAATCAAATATGCAATAATGCAAGATGCCAAATTTTCCAGCCAAACCAGTGCTTTGGGTTGTGGTGTGCTGTATGGGAGAGAAAGTTCTGTGGCTGCCATTTTGAAATTGTTCTAGTCTACAAGTGGGTCTGTGTCAAATGTTACTGGTCATGACTTCAGTAGCTAAACACTAAAGGAGACAAGAATCATAATCTTCTCTCCTTCAGGGTTGAGGAGGAAATTAAACAAATGTCACTTTACTGATAACATCACAGTACAGTAATAAACCACCCCACACTTAAAATAAAGCCAAGTATATCTGATGGGTCAAATCTGACAATCATGATCATCCCAAAGGCATGTACAAACAGTCAGTTTGCTGCTGACCCTGATGAGTTGAAACCTCTGGCCCATCCATTTTTGCTCACATTTCCTTTTCTCCTCATTTGGGAAAAAACCATTGTTACTTGCTACAGTAGCAGTCTTTCCATGTTTCTCTCTCTCCTTTGATTTGCATGCATGCAAGAAGCAAAAACATTGAAGTTTCACGCCCAAGAGTTTAGCATGCCGTTTCATTGCGACATTCAGACAATGTGGGGAAATAAATAGGTTTTGAGTAATTAATACTCTGTGATGTCAAGGTCTTTTAACGTAATGACAAAAAGCGCATGATGACACAATGAAGTGTGTGACAGTTTCCATTCTTGAAACACAAGAGTGCTTCTTTGAACAAGTCAACTGGAAGAAATGAACATTCTTTTGGTCGAAACAGCTGATCACTGATGCCATAATGAGGTGATCAGTTCAAAGTTCATTTGCAAATTTATTTGTTTCACTAAATACTACAATTCCCTATACCAATCAAGGAGCTGCCACTTACAGTAGCAGAATGTTTCTTTATACACCCAGTGGGACCTGTACTGTTGCATTTCTAATGTAGGTGCTTCTATTAGAGGCTGTTAATTTTAAAGACATAATTCGTTATTTTTTTTTTATGCCATTTCCAGTCCTTGTCAAAGTGGTTACCGTCATTTTTGTTCATTGAATGACAATTGTGTCAATGAGCAACCTTGCCCACATGTACATTAAAAATAACCAACAACTTCAGGTCATTTGAACATGTTATCCCTCTGGCTTTTCCATACATATGCGATCACTTTATACCATTCAGACCATGAACTGTGACAAAGACTAATATGATATCGGATTAAGATTTTGCTATGAGTACCTGATAGCAGTTTGTGAATCTTCAGTTGGCAGAGGACGAGTCTCATGATGCCTGCTTTGTCTAATGTCGAGCAGACGTTGTGTGGTAAAGGCAACATGTGGCCGAGCTGGTAGAACAGATCTGTCTCTTTCTCCCTTCTGCATCTTGCTGCATTTCTGGATTTCTCTTTCCGCTTCTCCGAATTCCTGCCGATTGAATTTGGAATGTCCCATTGTAACAGTAGGCTGAAAAACTCATCATGTGACTGTGACATTGACGTGATACCGTACATGTGTGACATCATGTACTAGTGTTGTTGGGATATTGTAATATCAGCACATGATATCGTTATGAGACTTCGCTCCTGATATCGTTTGCGAAATGACCTAATCAACACCGTCTGTACGCTTACGGAAACACAGATTTGGATCACACACTAAATAACATATGGAAACAAGAAATCATACCTTAAATTTGTACTAAACTGTAAAGAGCTATTTGTGTGAGCAATAACACATGCTACACAGTACACATGCAAATCCATTAGTGTGTCAAGCTGTCTACTGTTGAGTATATTGACCTAATGAATAATTTCTTATGGAGAAACCATGCATACCTGTTGCAAACAACCGGTTCTCAAGTCTATTTTTCTTCTCTCAGCCTATATTTTTGTGGGCTACTGTACAGTACACAACCTATCACATTTATCTGGGAGGGTGTGGTTTTACAGCATCACTGTCACTAGGAAACCTTACGAACCTTGCAAACATACTGTAAAGTAAAATAAAGGTTTGGTTCACTGTAAATTGCAAGTACAGCAGTACTGATACACTAGTTACCAAGATGGTACAGATTATATTCATGTACAGTACCAATCTTTATGCAAACATGTTGTCTTGTCCAACTGTCTGCTGTTCAGTAGCTCTCAGGCACTTTTTGCCTTGTACAAAAGAATGTTTTAAGCGACTGCAAGCAAACTTGGCAAGTGCAACTGGCAACACTCTGACCACTGCAAGTAACATAAAAAAAAATGGTTACACTGCTTTTTAAGGTCAAGTGTACAAGGTACTGAATGTTAAAGGCGTGGAGCCACACTTAGTAACTCACTGAAAAATTACACAGGAAAGAAAATCTTTCCGAAAAGATCTATGTTAATGTCACAGACTAATCATTACAGTTTCCTGTAGCTGTGTAGGAATAAAGCTTTCAGACCAAAAATTAAAGGTCACCATACAAAATATTGAGATCTGTGTGGTAACCAACTATGTACTGAACAGTACAGTATTTCTTCTGTGACTAAGTGTCAACTGCTTTGTCCCTAGAAAATCTCTATACAGCAGGGCTAAACTTTCATGGTTGTCTGGTTGTTTGGGGCAACTAAAATTCAGTAGGGACAACAGTACAGGGTTGCTTGTCAGACAACCAGTTTTTTTTTCAGAATTCAGAACTTAGAAGCAATTGTTTTCATCTGATTGAAAAATATACTGTTTTTTGATCTACTCTTTCAACTTTTATGATTATCATATTCCAGTATTAGGTGTAATAAAGTTTTTGTTTCTCAAGTTTAGCTATATGTGAAAACACATCTAGAATTTAGAATGAAAACAGTTGAACTTTTTTGTCTCTGCTGCACATTTTTACAAGGAAATTTTAGACACCCCAACAACTTTTACGCAGTCCTTACTTAGGGTCGTAAATTTTTGTCAAGATTTCATGTATGGAAAAAAATCCTGGTTTCTTGTTTTGATGGGTGGTGGCAATTTTTTTTATTCCTCTGTTGCAATTTGAAAAAGTGCCGACAAAAACACAACAGTTACTAACCTTTATTTGACTCACATGTTTGCATTTCCAATGTAGCCTAACATAATAAAAACAAAGACATGATGGATAACAAACCCCAGACAATGAAAATGGACCTACAGTAAAGTAGTTTCTGTTCATTTTACATCTTACAATTGACGACTTCAACTGCTGCCTGTGCTCTATTCTAGGTACAGCTTTAGGCATGAAAGGACAAAAACAAGCACTACACCCACTACACCTTGGGCAGATACCCCATGGAAAATTTCCTCCAGGGTGGGTGTTAGGCCTATGCCACTTTGTGATAGCAATGGGAATTTGTCAATGGGGTAGTTGTCCAGCAACCTACTGAATACGGACATATAACTGTACTACTAATACTGTAGTGCTACAGTAATAGCGCTGACATGCTGTAACTGTTTTCAAATTATGGCTCTGAGTTTGCTAAAACAAGTATAGTTTTACATTGCTCAACATGTGTCAGAATGTGCTGAATCTGGTATCAAAATGCATGTAAATGTTAAAATATTAACATTTGTAATGGATGACAAGTTGTCAGAATTGACATGATCTGAAACAGATAAAGGTATAGGCTAGTCCTATGAAACGCAGATTTGATACATAAAATGATAAAAAGAATGGCCACTGACCACAAGAAACTTTTATTTCAAATATTTTCCTGTGTCAGCCTAGGCCCTACCTATGCCCACAATTCGTATTTAAAAAAAAGAAAACCCTGATTCTACTGTATATGCTGAGTAGGCCCAACATGAGGATGAATACAGAAGTGTCTTGCAACTATATGCAGCTAGGCTACAGTCGCTTGAATATTATCAAGATGCAACAGCATTTACAGGCTTCTCATTCCTTCTATCTACCGTTAAGTTACATTATTAATATTATTTACACTAACGTACAGTACAGAACAGGCTGATTGATTACTGAGTGATACTATTATAGTAAAATGATACGACTAGTAGTAGTACTACTGTACATTACTGCCTATCCTAAGCCTATGCCAAATTAACGTTACTGTACGTTAGGAACCTTATTTCCTTACCGTCTCTTTTCTTTTGGTGCTGTGGAAGACATTTCAAACAAAGTTGAAAAAAAGTTCCGGTGTTCCCTCTAGGACAATATTCGAATAATTATTCCAATATACGTATGTCCGTGGTTGTTAATAAAAACGTCACCAACGACAGGTTATGTATCTTTTATGTTGAAAAAAAAACAGTTGTATCGTGATCCACGTTTGCGTTTACGTCCCTAGTAAGTGACTTTTGTGCACACTGTGCATGCCGTATACGCATACAGTCTCAGAACACTGCTAAGGATTGCATGGTAAAGGCTCAATGTGTAGTTTGAAGCTGATCTCTCTGACGGGTGCCTGTCTAGTAATGACGTAAAACGGGGTATATATATTCCCTGGCCTGATCAGTATCGGCTCTGGTTGCAGCTGGTTCAAGTTCAATGGAGGTCGCTTTCCCACAATATGATTGGTTGTGACTACAGTCATATTACCTGAAACGACAGTGAGGTCGTAAACAAGCCAAGCTGAAAATGTCCTTGTCAAAAAGAGAAGAACTTTCCACTACCTTCTACCAGTTCTGTGAATCCACGCTTTGCTTGTTTGTTTTTCCGGAAAAGAAAGATCGAGATTTGTTGCTATCGCGCCACACTTGTTATTTATTTTCCGTAATATTCCAGCTCTTGCGTCATACTCGGAGAGTAAAATGAGACCGAGAGTGATTTGCTTCTGCGTAGTAAAGACATGCAAAGTGAGGTAATATATCCGTAATTGCTGACACTCGTTTTGCGTAAAAACTTAAAGGGAAATAGGGCGTTTGTTTCACAGAAAACATCCATATTATTAAAACCAATGTTTGTCTAGGCAGAATGATAGATTATTCAAAATAAGGAAGGGCAGTAGTCTTCTTTTCAAGAAGTAACTTTCTCACAGATAGATACTCAGTTATTTGTTGTTCAACACTAATTTGTTCACCCAAACTTTTCAAAATTCAAATGATGCATCGTCCGTTACTCATCACATGCATAATGTTTTGAGGAGATGTAGCTTTGGCAGGAGTTTATTGATGAGACTGGATGGTTTAACTAGGATGAAAGCCATTTCTTTTATGTGTCACATTGGTGTATTCTAAATGCCCTATTTCCCTTTAACCTTCACGATAGCTCTCAAGTGTTTCACAATGGAGCATATTGCCAGAAATAAAATGCAAAGGTCAGTGACCGATAGAGTTACAACATACTACTGCCCTCTTCAATTTATTTTTGTTTATTCATTTAAACTGGATTCATTCTGATGGCTTCTGCAACGATTTTTGAACAATTTCACCAGGAAATCACGCGGTGGGGTCGGTGGAACAGCCCCCACCACCTCCGAAACCAGTCGAGGGGAAACCACTCAGTCGAGGGATTTAGGAGTAAGGGGAGAGAAAAAGATTGAAGACTCTCAGCAGGGGTTGGGCCAGGTGAGGGCAGGGGATCCGCTCCACCCCTCGGGGAATGTTCCCCAGTCGGAGTCTTATCGATACGATAAAGAATGCAGTCCATAGGAAATTTTTTTCTGATATGAACCAAAAATTTTCTGCGCGAACGTGCGCTGTAATTTATAGTCCCTCCAGGCTCTTAAGCTAAAGGCCATAGAGGTACAGTAATTTCATCCCATGTCGCAAAGCCTAGTTGCTGCTCATGTGTTTGTCATGCGATAAATCCAGTATACTGACTGAAGAAGAGCCTACAAGCCCAAGAGCCAAGTATAGGCCTACAACGTATAGGTAGTAGGCCTATGCCCAAAAGGACCCAACTGCCAGGGCAATTAAGCTTTTATAAGAAGCCTACCGATATTCTAACATATTACTGTAGGATAGCTAAAATGATTTCGCGCGCTTCCCAATCTTACACCTTAGATTCCAGGGAGAAAAAAAAAATCAGCTCTAAATCTATATTCCTCTAGTATGCATCAAACGTAAAAAAACACTGTTGACTCATCTCGCGATCATCTCAAGCAGCCTGTCTTTACCAAGTGACTGGCCTCGTGATGTTAATCTTCCTGTCAATTTACGTGACACACGACAGCCTACCACACATGGAGGATAACCAGTGTCATCATTGACATCGAAAAAAATCGAAATGACATCGCAAAAACTGAAACGAAATAAATCTGATCAATAAGACCTCTAAGACCAATTTAAGGCATTCTCATTAGGCCTACCTTATATTGCTGGAGCTTCCGGTGGTTCGCCCCTCGACCCCCACCGGACTCTGCCCCTGGACCCCACCATGGGGGCCCTAACGCGTGCACACTCGCGCTTCGCCGGCACTTGTGGTTCACCTTGGGTGCATTAGTGATGCTTCTGTACATGTCAGTCGGGGGAATCACAGGTTGTGCCCCACTGCACATGCCACTGCAGGCTAATGATCGAGAAATTCGAACTACTGATGGTCTGCATGGTGACTGGAAGGAAAAGAAACTGTTTCAAAATCCAAATAGGGGGACTAAGGGTTTCATTTAAGGGCAGGGTTTTCTGCTGAAGAGTCAATGGACCTTTCCTTAGTCAAATCTGCTGTGAGCATCTCCAGAAGAGGTCCCAAATGGATTTTGGAGTAAGGAGTGTAACCAAGAAGGTCATTCGTCCTTGATTACTGCGGTATGCCATTCTTCCATTGCCATTGTACAAAATCAAAAGAAAAAAATCACCGACCACAGGTTGAAAACACACACCCTTACCCTTCTTTTACTACACTTCTTGCTGCTCTGAAAACACACACACACAAACGTACACACACCATTGGCGTCAATTAGATACTTGAAAGTGCATGTCGGACATCTATCCTACATTTCTTTTTCCTAAAAGTGGCCTAAGCCATGACGTAAGTCGGTGGAATGAAAAGCAATATAGGGAGGGGAGTGATATTTCTACTATCTAAGCGGAGCGTCATCATCAGTTGCCGGCGAGCGACAAGGAAAGTTTGTGCTGTACAACCCCGCAACGGCACTTCCCGTGTGTTCGAAGTTGCATGTATCAAATTTTTATATAGGGATCTTATGCCTGCAGTTTTTCAATCATGAGGAAATTCCATCTATAAGAAAAATACATCAGATGGTTTGAGATAATACATAATAAGAAAGTCATATAATTGAATTACGCATCTTTTCTTCTTTTTTTTCTTATTTTTGAGCTCTGGGCAAATGTTGCAGCTGAATATACCCTCTCCCTCTCCCAGTAATGTTGGAAAACCTTTGCTCAATTTCCCACGGACACAATTGAAGATTTCCTGATTTCCCGCTAACATTTGTTTACGCTATAACGAGCAGGCCAAGCGTGCAAGCAAATCTGTGTGATGTCCGAGGTCCACCTTCGGATGGGGCCAGGCCAGCTGTGGCCAGGCCTCTTATAGTGTTCCAGGGGGGGGGGGAGAAGCCCCCGGGTGATTGCGGTTCCTTGCATATCAAAATGGCAAAACAGATACAGCTGCATAGGTACAATAAGACTAACACTAACGTTTGTCCTCCATTTGCATTTGTCACATATATGGAAAATATTTAAAGTTGTGCATATTAGTTATATCCCAGCTGGTAGCCGCAATCCCCCCCCCCCCCTTCCTATTTTGCTGATTATCCTATAACTGAGGCTAAGTTTAGTTCTATCAAAAAGAAAGCAAGGCTTTGAGCAAAGGATTGAAATGTTGAAACAATGACTGCAAAAGGTTATACCCTTTCTCCACATAGACTTACCCCCCCGTACCCCCTTCCCCCCCCCAAAAAAATTGATGATCTCGTGAGAATTTCATGAGATCTCATGACGATGTACGAGATCGTATAAAAACTCTAGCAACTGCACTCATGAGATCTCGTCAGTGGCATGATTAGGGTTTTTTCCAGGAGGGCAGAAAGATATGTGAAACTTTCCCCAAATGCCCTCAAGTTTGCACGGGTCTTGCTTGATGTGGAAGGTGAGTGTGGAATGAATGGGGATTGTAAGCTGGGCTGAACCTGCAGTGGCGCACACATGATTTTCTGGAAGGGGGGGGGGGGTGGCAATCACAGAGTTACTATAAGTGAATGAGTAATTGTATTGAGATTTTTTTAGGAGACTACCTAGGCGGATCGAATAGTACAGAAAATTTTGAAAAGTCGCGACCTGTCAGACAGCCGGAAATGTCATTTCCCAGTCTTGTATAGAATCAGTCATTATTTAGCGCTTTCGTTTGCATGTGCATAAAATGTTGACCTATATAAAAAAAAAAAAATGCGGAAATGCATAATGATCAGAAAATAACAAGATAAAAGTACCAAGTAATAGTAAGGTAAAGAACTGAGCTAATGAACTGGAAAATGTCTTGTGCATTCTACAAAATGAAATTGAACAAAAAATTTTCGCAGATTTAATTTTTATTTACTGCTTTATTTTTTCCAGAATTTAGTGTCTACAGCACTGCGGGCAAAAGAATTTTAGCAAAGAGATGGGGGCTATCTCAGGGCTGCTAAGTTTGGGTGTGTATACCTGGTGTATATATTTTGGTGTAACAAACAACTCAGATTGCAGGAAATAGCACTTCACAGCCCGGCCCCCTGTCATGACATCACTATATTTTTAATTCAGAATTTGAAGTTGCACTTAGCATGATGCCAAGTGGGAATTGCCGAATAAAAATCGGCATGCCATGAGTTGTTTACACCTAAACATATCATTTCGAAGCATGACATATTAAGCTCCATGTAAACATTTTGCCGTCGGTTCGACGTCAGTTTTGAGACAACGCCGTTTAATGTCCATTAAAACTCCGCTTGACGTCGGCAAAGACTGCAATACGTGTTTACTTCCACCCGATGTTGTTTTGCAGTCGGAAAAATGATGTTCCTTATATACACCGACGTTGGTCCGACGTCGAATTTACCTCTGATAACTACCCGACCTCAATCCGACCGATTAGACGAAAAACCGGACGTTTAACCGACTTCATAATCTTACTTTGATCGGAACCATTTAGACAATTGGGTATCAAATGAGGAAATTATCGTTTTGTGTTCAGGACTTTTCGATATGGTCGTTGACCTCCGTCGTCGGTAGACCGAATTTCGCTATCAGAGCCCAGTATTAAAGGCATACACATGCAGACGTATTTATGTCGAGGCAAAATGTCCAAAAAAAAATGTGAAGAATCGGTAATATCTGCACATGTAGTGAATGTACGTTGCTTTCAATGTTTCCTTAATTTTGCTCTTCACAGGTTTCACCACTTGTTATCTTATTCTTGTCTATGGCTTGGTTTCTTAATTTTGCACATTTTTTTTTTTTTGAATTGTACATGACTTTTGTGTCTGTTTGGTTGATTTGTATTACGTTCTTGTTTATTTTATTTTTTAAACGGAAATTTCTCTTGAAATAAAGATGAAATAAAAATAAAATAAGATTTGACAGAAGTACCAAGATAGCACATATTGGTAGGCCAACGTTAGTAACCGTTAGCAAAACGTTGTAGTGTTGGTTATGAACATTGGTCCAACGTGAGACAGCCGACCTTTGGGCAATTTACATTGGTCCAACTGCAGACTCATTTCTAAACGGATGGGGACGCGAAACAGCGAACACGTCACAACCAATATAACGACTATGTCAAACAGTGACTTCCCTTTTTTTAATGTACTCTTAATTCTCCTATAGGTGACTTTAGTTTAAAGAACGTTAAGTACCGTAACGGTTCACTGCAAAGAATACAAAATTACAAAATACATACATCAAAACTCTCACGAATACCAAACATTCAGAAAAATTGAACTTCCATCAAACATCGAACTTCCATACAAATATTTGAACTCTGTAAGAAGGGTCTCCCAAAAATAAACATTTAAGTTCTCAATATAATTTTTTCATGTGCGTACATGATGCTGTAAAATTGGCATCCTGGCATTCCGAAGATTAATACACATATCGGTGCGGCACTAAAGCCGCCGTTTCCCTGATATTAACCATATAATCTAGATAGCATCCCACAAATTATTTCAGACATGTACAACAAAAACAATCACTAAAACCACCCAAACCAATAAGTATTGAATAAGTTCAGGATATTTACCAGTTTTTGCGCCTACTTCACACGAATATGGCTCCCGATGGCCCGCCTTTGCTTCACTGTGCTAAGTGGATATCTTCAAAGGTCTGGTACAAGGATCAGGATAGCCGCACCCAGTAAAGAACACGTAGGCAGTCACACTTGACTGAGTTTAGATGAATAATACAAAGAGGTCCCAAACCCTGCTCTCCTACCATGAGCAGAGCAAAGTTCATGACCTAGTACGGGTAACGTAACCTGCCACTACACCAACGTTGGGTAGGCCTAAATGTAGGACAGCCGACGTTTGAGTTGTATGTTGGATCAACGTAAAACAATCAACCGCTGGGCAGTTGACCAATTTCCAACGTTTAGGCCAACGTAGGACCAACGTCAGAGGCTTTTAATATTTATAATTGTCATCACTGTGAAATTTGGGGAGCTAAATGTAATTAATAATTAATTACAGGTCAATTAAAAGGCTACCAGGTTAGTCAATCGAATGTATTGTTCCTTTATCATACACTTTACATGAGTAAAAATGCTTTGGGTACACATAATTGATTTTGTCGGTAAATAGTTAAAGGATTTGTGATCAACCTGTAGACAAACTTGTTGTAGATTTGAGATCTCGAGCCATGGATGCGGTCCAGGCATGCAGGGCTCCAGGAACCACATGTTCAAGATGATTTGGGACGCTGTAATACGTCGAATATAGCAGTTTATTTTTACACTGTTAAGTAAATAAGTGATGAAAAGTGTGCTGAACGATGGACTTATTCTTTTCACAGAAAGTACCGGCATACTGATGGAGGACCATATATTTGGCACAATGTTAGAGAAGTAACAGTTGGTCCAACGCTGTTAACAGGTTTGCTATCTGGGTAATAGTTATCAGGTTTCACATGGATAATATACCCCCGCCCCCTTCGTAAATTTATTTTTCCTTATCTTTTTTATGTAAGGGGGTTTGGGCCCGCCTCCTTATGCTTCTCCGCTGCCTGCATTTGGCCAATACCTGGGCCAAAGATTCGCCACCCCATATACAGCAAATTGAAACAGTATTTATGATAGCATTAAGAAATGTAAATCAGTATGCCCAAAGAGATCTACTTTCGTCACAACATGCGTTGACGCATAAAATGTCCTTATGCCTTATAAACGGAAGTTCCTTTGCTATTTTTGGCTCACTCTTCCGCAAATCCTGCAAAAACAAAGTGCCCTTCTGTGGACTTGTTAGTTTGGACTGCAGGCTTCACTGTGATGATTCTTAGCTACAAAAGCAGTTGGGTTGTAACATGCTACATATATCACAAGGATTTAAAGAAATGGCAATTTTGCACTCAGAGTCTGTTGGCTTGACAACATGTGAACAGAATCCGGTCAGCAATGCATGATTGTGTGCACATTTTTAGGACTGAAACGCCTGGGGGATAAAGGTGTACGATAAAGGCCGTTACGTTCATAATCCTTCCTGATCTTTGATAACAAAACAAAAACTGAACTTTATTTCCGATTAATATTACCTGAAACCCAGCAGTGACAGGAAATACATTTAACAGCATGCGATGCTGGAGATTCATCGGCATGGGGGGGGGGGGGGTGTCATGTAGGAAAAAAGTGTTCGCCAGGACGACTCTGCGAGTATAAAAACAGACTTACGTCTGTCGACTGAGTGTGCTAAAAATGCGATTCCGTTACAGAGTTTTCTAGAACAGCGTTTAAGTAGAACAGCATTTGAATTGTGATCACAGTCTTGGGGGTCTATTTTTTTTTTTTTTTTGGCTTTTGAAATGCCTTCATTTTTCGATGCATGTTGAAGAATTACATTTATTTTACATTAAAAAGAAAACAGAAGCTGATTAAAAATTTGGTACAACTTCTAAAATATATTTTGTCACCTAAAAGAAAAATGCTTTGTTCTATGTTTGGTCTTTCAACGCCTTACATGATTCTGATGTCAGTCAAACTGAGAAAATAGATGTACAAAACTGACTTGGTATAGTTTATATGTGGTTCAAGAAAGATTGCATAATTAGCCCAACGAAGAAGAGGTTAATTTGAATTCTTACTACTATTATCATCTTCAACTTTATTTTATTTATCTTTTTATCTATCTCTTTATTTATTTATCTATTTATTTTTTGAAAGCTTGAAATTTTTTGAAAGCTTGAAAAATGGTCCGAAAAGATTTGTACCGTGGCGACTTCAAGGGAAACAGCCACAAACTGAAATTTTATTGCAAGTAGGGGTTTTACTGAGGATGAATCTTATTCCAATACAAATACATTCAGTAGATTGTGTAGCCTACCGTACATATTCTTCTCAGCCTAGTCACAAAAAGATCAGTAAATTTGTACATACATAAAGATGAGCATCTGAAATAGTTCAGTGCCTGTATTTGTCGCTGAGTTTATTTTGAATGTGCAGCAACTTTTCACAGCCCAGTTACATTATCTTCATGTCTATACTTAGTGCAAGCCCTCACACACTATAATCTTGTCTAGAACTTACTTTATCGAATTAATGAAATATCCTTCCCAGGTAAGTTTCCTGACAGCTTTCCCCTAACTAAATGTACTTTTCACTGTGAATATTCAACATCTGAAATAGTGCAGCAACTGTATGCCTTTGAATATCTTAAAACATTTCACAAGCCAAAATATCTTTGCCAAAATGAACCTCAAATTACTACAGTTTTGCCAAAACAATTAACAGGACGAATGCATCTTTTGAAAATCAGATTTCCTGATAGGCTATTCCCGGGTTCATGTACTTTAACTAGGGTGTCGAGTGACTAGATTTTGGGATGGTTATCTTTCACGTCATGCTCAAGTTTCGTAGGGTCAATACAGAGCTGCCAAGCAGAAACCACTTGTCGTACAACCCATTACAAATCTTGTTACATGACATCCAAGTTGAGGTTTACCTATTGGAGATGAAGCTGTCTGGAAAGCAGCTAACAGAGTCCAACATGTAATGTCAATGTGTGTCCCTCAGCTTCTACAGGCAGACCAAGTGCTGGGACCACTTCTTTGCATTGCAATGATATGTTCATGTTTTCCAAGACAGTCTACCTTCAGAGCTCTGGGCCATGCACATACCTTGATATGGTAACAAGACTGGATGCTGGAGAAATCATTTGATTCTTCCTGATTGAGAGGACTGAAGTATTCAAAAATTAATTTGAAGTGGAACACTGGTTATTCCCCTACATTCTCGCACCTCCATGTTCTGGCACATCTTCATCTGGAGAGCCCCGGCTTAGTAAGGCCCTCTCTACCACTCTCTGGGACATGGAGCAGTCTTTGGTCCCTAAACCAAGGGGTGTCACAATTGCAATGACATAACCTCCCTACAGCCATCCATGCACATACTTACAAATTAACAAATACACGACATACGGTACTATACGCGATACCATTTCATGTTGTTTATTTACGCTGTCATAAAGTCCTACAAGACGTGTGTTGAAACTTTGAAGAAAGAACTGCACAATATAATCAATGGGCAGAGCATCATAGTCAGGCCCTGAAGGGGAGTCAGTGTGTGATGGATTTGCAGCAACATAGGGGAGTCTGAACGTAAGGGTGTCTGAATATAGGGCTGCAACCGGAAAACTGTAGCAAAGACTTTAAGTCACTGAGTGTTGGAAGGAAGAATAGTGTTGATCCCAAAAGAGAAGCTGATATGTTTGATCAAATTGTGATGATATTTGCCGAAAGATGAAAAGCATGAAATGAAGAGGAATTTTCCTCAGTTTCTTGCAACCTCGCGGTCACTTTATCCAGTCGTTATTCGTCCCTCAGGCTGATGTTCCAGACACTGTAATCCATATTGCCAGGCTCTCCAAGAAGACCAGAAAATGAATACATGAGACCACAAAAATAACTTTTCAACTTCATATTTCTATATATTTTTTTTATCTTTGATGTACCGAAAGAGGTACACAAAACGAAGTTCCACATAGCCTCACAATGAAACACATCACATGGAAACTGCTAGATCTATATATAGAGCAAAGATAGAACACAGTGCATTACAACTGAGTTAATGAAAAAAAAACAATATCATTCAATTTCCACATACTTCATATATTGTTGAACACTATGCATTTCTGAACAAACATGAAAAATCTTGGGGAAAAAGCACCTTCTCCCCATTGCCTGGGTTTAAACTTGTTAATCGTATGAAAGAAATTCTATAAATCTGCATGAAACATTTCAAAACCGAGCATCTGATCAATACAAAACAATAACATTACAGATAACACCAAAGGCTAGCACTTTTTCTCCTCGCCCCAACACCTCAAGTCTAAGACCTCCTTCCCACTGTCTCCTAATAAATTCCAGTAGTAATCTTGTGAAAGCAAAATCGCTAGTTTCTTCTAAAGGGAAACAGGATGTTTACAATGCTCCAACATGGCATACAAACAAAATAGCCTTTTTCATTGGTAAACGATTTAGCCTCATCAAAAGCTAGCGACAAAAGCTTCATCTTCTCAAAAAATCTTATGCATAAGATGAGTTATGGAAGATACATCAATTGAATTTTAGAAAGTTTGGGTGAACAAATTAGTCTGGAGCAACCAGTTACAGAATTTCCATCTGCAAGAAACTCGATCCTTTAAAGAAGGCCACTGTCCTGACTTACCTTGAAAACACTGGCATAGCCAGGGATTTTTTGAGCAGGGGGCACTGAGAGATCACAAATCTTCCCTGGGGAAGGGTTGTGACCCCCAGTGCCCCCTATTATAGTGTGTATGTATGTATGTGTCTGTGTGTGTGTGTATATATATATATTTATATATATATATATGGCTTAAAAATAAAAAAAATAAAAACTTCTGGGGAGGCACTTTGTCGAAGGAGCCTGGTGTCCCCCATGGACATGCCACTGTTTGAATAATCTATCATTTTGTGTCCACAAATATTGATTTTTGCCCTACGTCCCTAAAAATAAGGAAACGAGCAAAGAAGCTCCCCCATTAACCGGCCAAGACCACCTTGAACAGAGGATGAATCTTCAACAGAGGAAATTCTAACAAAGATGACAATTGAGTCATGCCATGAATAACATATTCATAATCTCCAAGATTGAACAGAGGAATGCAGGTTGACAGACCAAGAAGACATGATGAGACGCAACATACCATGAACAGCAAACATAGACATTAAATAAATTTCAGTTACAATACTGGGTGTTTCTCCTAAAATAACGTAACTCATAAAGCGATGGATTTATCTACTAAATGTTTATGGTAAATTATGTTTGTTTCTAATAAAAATGTAGCTTCCAAATAAAGTTTGTATACATTGTAAATAAATTTTTGATAAAAATTAACAGGAAAATCATCTGTCTTAGGAAAGTGAGTCTGTAGAAATCCTTTTTACTTTTTTTTTGTCTTTTTTTTTCTTATCTAATCGTCTCTTACAAATGAATATCCATTTCTCTCATTGCATATTCAGCATTTTAAGAAATTTGACTAGAAACATTTAAATACAAAATGCATAGAAATCACAGTCACAGAAATTCCAATGAATACATTAACTTTTTTTTTTTAATTTACTTTTCTCTGACCAATGTCACCTTTTATATCTTTCAATTCCTCAGACTTGACTGAGATTCACTAAATCAGCAAATTAGAATAAAGACACAAAGCTTCCTCGCCAAAATACTGATTATGATTACTATAGCAGCTGCTTGGCAACACAGAACTTTCTTTATATTCTTTTCTCAAGTAAAGACAAATAAAGAAACAAGCAATCCTACGAATAAAACAAATTATAGATAATAAAGACCTCAAGTTAAACATATCAAGAAATATTTTCAACAAGTTTTACTGTTTCTTTTCATACATAAATGGCATCTCTAAAATAATGAACAGACCCAACTTAAACATCATGTGATCTGTTGGGGGTTCCAAACTTTGAACACTGCCTTCCTATGCGAATTGACGGATAGGGGAGGTCTCTTTGTGTCTCAGTTTTGAACTTCTTCACTCTTTTGCTTTCATGTTGCTCTTTAACGCTAACTATGCAGTTCAAAGGTTGCTATTTACTCGACAAGGTTACAACGAGCAACTTTGTCTCTGGTTGTCTGAAGCTGGGTCATATATATATATGAGGGAGAGATGGAATTCACAAATTAATAAAGACCATGGATGGCAGAACAGAATCACTCTCCTCTTCCCTCCAGGATTACTCTTCCCCTACAATACTGTCCTTCAACAAACATTACTGCCAAATACATCACAAGACTCCTCAGGTTTGTTTGCTTATGAACATATTATCTCTTACCCCTCTGAGCATAACAAATGCACTCCTATCTAATGTGCCAACCAGTACTGGTAACCTTAATGCCAATGGCGCTGCCTGGTCTATCGGACTAGCCCCTCCTTCCCACGGAGTGAATTCTCCCCCTTCTCTTTTTCCCTGCATTACTTTCCTTCCCCAACTAACATTAATGTTCTGCCTCACATCTTGTATTCTTTGTCTGCTGTATGACTGACCTCTCCTTACTCTCCCTCCTCTTCCCCCTCCTCTACCCTACCTCCCACCCCTTCCCACCAACCTATTACACCTCGTAGTAACCCGCCTTACCTATCGTCACACGACTTGCCCCAATCTACCCTCCTCTTCCCTCCCCTACCCCCTCCTCCCCCTCTCCTCCTCTCTCCTCCTCTTCCTCCTCCTCCTCCTCCTCTTCTCCCTCCCCATTATTTGCAAAAAGTGTCCTGCAAACAAGTGTTGTAGTCAAAATGCTGCTTCACTTATTTTATTAGCAGAGAATATTTCTTTCCAAGCGGTACCGCCTCGTATGCATAACCACCATTTGTAATAGCCAGTTGGTTTTGTTTTCTTTCTAGGTAAAATCTCCTTTTCTAGGGGCAAAAAACAACAATGTCCAGCAAATTAGTAAAAACAAAAAAAAATCATTTTACCTTCCAACAGGGGCTCACCTCAAGGTTCTAAACTTTGACAAGCTACTAATGTTATCACTACTTGTAAACCTTTGACCATAATCGTATCACAAATAATCTGATCACTACCAGTGAGGCATTGGCCATAATACTGAAATTAACAACCGTTAACAGAATATGATGTACCTCTCACTGATAACACACCGCTGGCTGGTGCATCGAAACGTAGCCCCTATGTGGCACATCAGTGGTACTGACTTCAGATCAACGTATCAAACGGACTGACTGCACGTGTTACATTGTAATTGTCAAAGCATGTGACATGTAGGGATCAATTGACTCAAGATTTTAAATGATTTTAAGGAAGTTGAAAGAGCACTTATTGACCTTTATAGATGTCTGTTGTATTCACAGGAAACAATAAACCTCCCAGCATACAAAGGGAAGATTTAGAAACACATTAATGTCTTAATTTTTTGATGGATTCATGACCATTTCCAATGCTGAAGTCCTCTTAAGCCCTAGAACTGGTCATGAATCCATCCAAATTATCAATTAAGATGCTGGCTAGAATCAGGCAATCGACAAAGTCAATCACCTACGACAGTAATTCAATATTAATGTCTTATTCTCAACATCGTCACACTATGACAGCATTACCAGTGAGACCTTGATGCAGTAGGGCAAGAATAGATACATTTAGTTGAGCATTTAGTTAGGCATTTAATTTTGATGAGTTTGGGAGACACAACCATGCCTTTATCAGAGAGGTTGGCACAATCATGGCAAAGCACAACAATTCATATATTCATCACTGGGTAACTGTCCATGACATAATACAAAACAGCATTAGTGTCCTACTGTCAAATCTCCATGCTCCTGAAGATTACTGGGACATTATTCCTCATTGCATCAAATGTATTCGGGGCTTCTCGTGCCACACTGCGTTTCAACTTGACCATCATTGGTTTAAGACAAAGGCAGATGGTATGAATGTCTGTTGTTACCCAGTGAGAAGACTCGGATGTCTGGGCTGGGTGTGTCACATTGAAGGTTGTACTCTCAAAGTTTACATGACTGAGTTTAAGAGTCATTCTTTAAAGGTTCTGGTCGTCTAGAGCTGGGCGATGAACGATGGATGATTGATATGCCTTGTCTCTACTGAGGTATTCATAATACAACATGATTACGAAGACAATAAAAGCTGGGTACCACTACGTTTCACTGATACGTTCTTGCAAGGATGAACACATTCAACTGTAAAACAATAACCAGCAACTTTAAAAGAAAGGTTTGCATGTCACTGTCTGTTGGTCATAAGATGCTTACTCTTGTATTCCATGCAGCTAGACTCAACTGGGCTCATTTAGCCAAAGTTCCCATGGAAAATGCTGAATTGTCGGGTGGAATCTGACCGTGTCTTATCATAGTCTATTGAATCCATTGTCCGACAAACAAAAGTCATGAAGCCTGTAGCATATGTAAAAGAGTATCTTGCATGGTGTTATTCTTGGCTTGCAAACACCACATCCTGTTACTTAACTTTATGCAAATCATAGTCTCTGTAACGTGTGAATGCCCGGTCGGAGAACTACAGTATGGCTACATTGAGCTATTCAATTCTAGCCTCAGTAACACACAGAAGAAGACTACATTTCCATTCTCAACTGGATATCAAATACATCTGCAAGCAGATCTTAATCAATTAATATCCATTCAAGGTGGTCGGCCACCGCGACAAATGACATCAAAGTTTTGCATGCTGGAGTCACACCTTGTGCTAGTTAATACTATGCGTTATGCATGCCTGCTGTGTCACACTTTCCATAAGTGGAACATGCCTTCTTTCTCACATGGCTGCAGGGAGGTACCACTTTAGCGCTAGAGACAACAGATGTTAGGCAGTACTCTCAACTGCCTTCTTGCTTGAGCAGTGCAAATGAACAACCTCCTGGGCATGGTATCTTTCCTTCTGGGGATGGTATCTTTAACACAGATCCACATGATAAAGGTTATTAGTTCAGCCAGCTGTTTAAACTCTGTTTGAGACATTGACCCCCTCCTCAATATTCCACAATAACCATTTACATATATGATCCCTAGCACCACTAATGCAAATAACTGTCAAAATTTAATTCATTTTGGTGGCAGTGTCTTGGTGTTTGAGTCTACTATCACAACTAATGTTTAACATGCCCTCGCCACCCCCCCCCCCCTTCCTTCTGCCTTCCTTTCCTTATCCTTTCTCCATCCTTCTACTACCATGTCCCTCCTCAAACAAACATGAAAATGATACTGTCAACATTTTACTGTCGGGAATGCCAAACACATAAATACATTCAAACGAAAAACAAACTCCCTCAGCACAATCTGTCATACGTTGAAGATGTGTTGTGCCTGAGATGCCTTCGAATTTTTGCTCTTGTCTCTGCCTCCACCCCTCGAGCTCCTCCCCTCGTTCCTGTCATCCCCGAGCTCTTGCATAAGCATTGTGTTGACCTTGGGTGCCGTGGCAATGGTCAGATCTGGTCCCGAAGGGATGGCAATATCTGGCATCAACTCACTAAGCATTGGTGAGACTTCTGCTGTTGCTGAAATCTGCGAAAAGGGGAAACATGCAAAAAATTGGAAGAAGTTAGAGATTGCCAAAAGCCAAATAGGAACAGAAACTTTCACCCCCATAGCACATAGGATGACAAAATGAAAAGGAGATGCTTGTCCAGTATTAGGTTGGACAGTGCCAGGCTGATGGCAGTGTTAAGGTTACAAGCACTCTTGCACAGTAGATAGAAGTGCAGTTGTTGTGTACAGACAAGTAAGTTAGGACTGACATAAATACTAAAAGGATGGCACCAGGATGCACTTCCATGGTTTCAAACTTATTGAGGTTTTCAGAGTTAATACAGACCAGACACTTTGACTGCAAACATGACAAATGATTAACTCAGTAGTGAGAAGTCAGAGGGGCTTGACACACATGGAGAGAGCTCTGAGCCTTCTTGAAAGCTGGAATAATCCCCTGGTTATTTACTATTGCTCTTCGTCAGTGTTTCTCAGTCTTTTGAGGAAGACAAAGTAGGGGAAAAGATCACCTG
Source organism: Stichopus chloronotus (assembly GCA_021234535.1). Classification (NCBI taxonomy): domain Eukaryota; kingdom Metazoa; phylum Echinodermata; class Holothuroidea; order Aspidochirotida; family Stichopodidae; genus Stichopus; species Stichopus chloronotus. The sequence continues at coordinate 23,261,890 of CM037843.1, forward strand.
TCACACTGTCACAAAATCTGAAAGAGAACTATGTATTCATGTTCCAGATATTAGAATATGACAATTGTCTCAAATTTGTGTAAACCTATTGTCTCAACATTTTTGTTGGCCCACAAAAATCAGATTCTCAAATCTTGAAATCAAACAGACTGATGGGAATGGCTATAAATATTCATCTACGAAAAAATTGGGCTTAAACAATGTTTTTTTATTTTTGTAGGGGCTATAACATATTCCACAGAAATTGCCTTTCACTGCTAAATATATTACAAATTTTCAATTCAGTTTTAAGAGCATTCGTCAAAGACAGACAGAATCAAATAAGGTTCTGATCAATGAGCTTAGTGACAGACGGTTTTAATGTCATGTCCATCCTGAGGAAACAATAACAGCGTTGAATATGAGTAAGTAGTCATATAATGTAATTAACTAACACTTTACAACAGCTTAAGTTTCCTGTTCATGGCAACTTTGTCTCCAACTTTGCCTGGTTCTGAAGCAGTTACAAGGATAGGGTCTGTACCTTAGAAGGGAGAAGGAGGGGGGGGCAGAAGGTCTTTCATCCCCATAGAATATTTTGGGTGCCAGTGAACCCACCAACGATTTTGGTGCCCTAGAAATCTGACATGGCTACAACGAGTCTGACAAGGATTGGAAGGGGACTGACGTATCACGCGCAAACACACGATACAAAAGAGACAAAAAGAACTAACAGGAAGACTGTGGGGATGAGAAGATATAAAGGACAAGATGATCGTGTTGTGGGTACAATCAATATCAACAGTAAAGATTATACAATACACCAAAAACAAGGCAAATCGGTGTGTGCAGACAATCAAATAAGTTTCTTCTACATTCTAAGCACACATGCACAAAGTTCAAGCCACTAGAGCCACATGAAGACATGAATAGATCACAGTCTTTGCCATAGTTATCATCCTTCAGTTTACCAAACTTCAGTTGTACACAATCACCTGAAGAAAGGAGGTACGCCACCTCCATTAGTAAATTTGTCGTAATCCATATATTTGTTTTGTGCTAGCCTTGCTCAATATTGAAATAGGAATAACACTTATTAAAATAATTTCAATAATTTAAACATAGTGTCAAGATCATTTGTCTACTTTTTGTTGTTACAATTTCCATTTTACACAGAACTATATACACATAACTTGTACCTTTGGTTAACACACTCTGTATATTAGGGCAACAATGTACCTTGGGTCGACATTTTGCTGTCAAAGTAACGTTCTAAGCACTTTCACATACCCTTTACTGTTATTTGCTCTTCTTTAATTGCTCTTCTTTTTATGAAAGATTCGTTTCTGGCATTTTGTTGTTAATCAACTTTTTCAGGTAGTTGTAAACAAACATCATACAAACACTGATGAGCAACGCAATGGTGCAATCATGCAGATCTTTACTGCCACTCTGGTGGAATATATTTGGCCCAAGACTGTTGTTATTCCTGCATACAATTCTGATAAATAACATCAAGGGCAGGCAGAGGCAGTGCTCCCAGGGTAGAATTAATGGAAGCTTTGGAAAGACAATAGACCCACAATACACAACAACAGTATACAGCATGAGCTAACTGTGCAACAACAACATACTAATGAAAGAAACACATGGTATCACACAGACGAAATGTACTTGATTCCGTCAAGACAAGGAAAGTTGTCAAAAGTGATCATATAGTAATGAGATGCTATAACAATGACTTATCTATTTTGAAATTAATATGAAGAGATAGCAGAAATAGGCAAACATCCTCCAGCTTTGAAAACAGCAGAAGTAGATGAAGTGAAAATTTCTGGAATCAGTTTTTGAACTTATAAAGGTTGTGTGGCCAGCTACTAATGGTAATATCTGGCAGATCGTTAAAAGTTAATGTTTACACCAATCTAAAGGGTTGCTGTGATTGTCAGATATTTTGTGATGGATTGTCAGTTGCAATATGACAGAGTGCGGCATGCTACGGGACTTGGTTATTAGAGATTACCTGGCTGATTCACACATCTTATGAATGATTGGATGATGGCCACAGATTACATCAATGTCCATGGCGACAAGACTGAGTTTGATCGGTAATAGTAACAGTCCATGCAATGCACAGCAGGTTAACAACCATGGAATGCTTCAGTATGTCATAGGGTTCAATCACATTCACCTCATTGAATCTGTGCAATTAAAATCAATCATGGCAAGTCCTTCACCTTGTGAGGATTTTGTATTCAAGATTTTGTGCTATATATAAACAACTTGAGACTACAATCCCTCTTCACTCTGAGACTTTCTACAGAGACTATTGAGAATCCTCCATGCTCATCGTCTCTGTTGTCTTTTACATGTAAGCCTTCTTTCTCCCTTTTCTCCAAATCATTTTCGTTAGAACTGCAACATTCCGAGCGCTTGCTTTTCACTGCACATGTGTGTCGCAGTGTGTCCATGGTGACATATAATTTTCTCTTTGCATGCCAGCTCCGCGACTGGCCACTTCAAACTCAAGATAACAGTGTTTGTTCAAAGTGCATTTTCACGAGGAGGTACTTCAACTGCTCGTTCCCATCCAAGACGAGGAGATGGAGCCTCAATGACTCCCAGCATCTTTGTGGAGCTGCCGGATTGCTCGCTGAAGAAAACCGTGGGAGGAGGACACTCTGAGCAAATATTTGACAGGGTGCATCCTCCTGAAAAAAAAAAATGACTGAAGGCTACGGTCACTAAGAGTAACCAAAAAAAGAAACTTATTTGAGGGTATATGACAAAAGAGATTGATGGGAAGTTAGTTCATGAGATACACAAAAGCAATGAGGAACAATGGGCATAGAAGATGCATGTCAACATGTTGGTGTTAAACCCACTTTAGATCTCTCATATTAGGGTTCCACATGATGTACCTTTAATATGATCTTGAAAAACTCAGTGGGCTTATACTTCTGTTTCATGCACTTAGTTGTTTTTGTTTTAAAAGCATTTCTAAAAGGGTTCATTAAATTTTTGTATCTTTTTTTTTCCTATGCGTGTCTTGCCTATTTACTATATACAGTACTGTCACCATGGATAAGTCTGTGATGCAACCAAAATAATGCAGAATGTTTCGGGGATTTTGTTCCAAATATTGGATGAAGATTCAAAAATAATGTGGCTACAAAATGCCAAAAAAGTCATAAATAGCATTACAGTTAATGGCAACGTTTTCTTTTTTCAGGATTGACTTCTTTTTCCTCACATTCATGGTCTCATGTTCGTTCAATATTACCTTTCTGTAAATGTAGCATGCCTGCTCAGTCAGTATTATTCGCTCTCAATGCACAACTGTGACTTGTACAGATGCTTTTTAAAGTGATTGCACTTGAACAGAAAAAAAAAAAAGAAGAGAAAAACATTATGCTTCATTGCAAATTTTTCTAAGTAAATGTACACACACATCATTCAATGAATGAAACTGACAGTCACTACTTCAAAAAGCTAAGGAAACCGCGTAAAGAACAGAACCAGAATGCAGAAATGCATTGTGGTTTCGATGATCTATTTAAGAAAAATTTTTTTCTGAATCTGATATAATAGCATAAGTATGTGTCACATTTTCACAATTTGACCCCTGTTGACCCCAAATAACCTTTGACCTTCACAAAAAACGATAGGGTTCCTCTACTCAACATGGTACAACTTCATACAAAACATGAGATCTCTACAAGCTTTCTTTCTTGAGATATCGAGTTTTCAAGATTTTCACAACTTGACCCCCTGATGACCCCAAATGACCTTTGACCCCTACCATAAACAATAGGATTCTTCTTCTCAATATGGTACACCTACATACCAAATATGAGATCTGTCCAAGCTTCCCTTCTTGAGATATCGTGTTTACAAGGTTTTCACATTTTCACCCGTTGACCCCAAATGACCTTTGACCTCCACCAAAAACAATAGGGTTCTCCTTCTCAATATGGTACGCCTACATACCAAATATGAAATCTGTCCAAGCTTCCCTTCTTGAGATATCGTGTTTACAAGGCAGGGCATCACAGACATACATACACACACACATACATACACACATACATACACATATACATGATTACAACCGTTACGATTATCATCGAAACCAAAAAGCAGGATTTACATTTGAAAAGTAACGGTTCTCACTACAGCATGGAGACAGCGCCCCTACGAGTATGCAACAGTAGAGTCCTTACTAGTGTATTGAAAACATACTACTTATTTCGTGGCTTCTCAATGGGTATCGACAATTGTAGCATTAAGGGAAAGGAAGCACTGCAATTACATACAAACTACAGACTGATTGCCTCATTACGGCATCAGCGATCAGCTGTTTAGACTGAATATTCATTACTAGTATACTTTGCATTAGATTGTTCAAGGAAGAGCACAGTTACACTGAATGAACAACCACTACATTATTTTATTTTACACTTTGTCATCACCCTACAAGAATTTGAAATCATGTGGCAGAATCTGTGCTCTGAAACATATTCTCCAAATTGTCTGAATGGTGCAATTAAAAGCGATAACAAACTTTTAGAGATGAAATTTGATGTTTTCACCTTTTGAGTGAATTGCAGGCAATCACTTTGGCATCAATGTACTTTGATTCTTCAAAACTGATCAAGTCTGAATTTGATGTTTATTTACTTTCACTTGACATTCTCGACCCCAGAGGACTCACCCTCTCACAAATCTTTTGCGCTTATGAGGGGCTTAACTTCAATTCAGAGAAAAGACAAAAATGTGCAGATAGAATACATCACAAATTACAGGATACAGCAGGTACTGTAGTATTGTGTGTGACTGTAGTCAGCTCCGAAACCACAGGGGTCATTGACATCAATCTAGACTCCAACAACAGGGATCAACCAAAATTCTGGAACATTGGAGGTTAAAGGGGATTGAATTCCACATAAAAAGGATCTAGGATATGTTTAATGTTCCACTGTGGTCATGTGATTGGGTAGTATAGGCTATGAATCTAGGTTATCTAAAGATGTCTGGATAACACTTCCATGTAGAATGGGATGGTAAGCAGATTTGACATACTTTTTTCCCCCTGCGTGGCAGACCTCTACAAAATGAGCCACATCAAAGGGTATCCTGTAAAAATTACCAACAACAACCAAATGGAAAAAGTAATACTGTCATGTTAGGAAAAGTCCTGCAAGGAAAAGTCCTGTTGCTACAGATGGAAGAACTGTTAGTAGGATCCTACAGATCCTAAAGATGTCAATACAAACCATGGTTTCTGTCAACTCCAAAGAATTCCCCTCCCCCAATAAAAAAAAAAGTTGATGCAATGTGTTAGACATACGACAAAGGATCCTTTTCTCACCATGACAACAGCATTTCACAAACCAAAGTCTGAAGTCAGTTCTGACACATTTTCCTAACTATGACATCTTATGTAAAAAAAAATAAACATCCCACCTCTGTTGACCAATGGAGAACAACTGGCAAACTTCACTTGAAGTTCATTCCGTGTCTACATACTACAATAGCAACTGTAACTTGTCATGTTTACAAGCCAAGACATCACATGCACATACATTTATGTAAACACAAATGGAGGTGTACCGCAGAGCTACAGGAGTATTTTGCTATCACATCTAGTGAGAATTTGCCAAGAAAATTTCATCTCAACCTTGAGGAATAAGCAGCCTGCATGATCACTATTCAGGACTTGCTAAAAACTCCTTGCAAGAGAGCTGATGGTACTTATTGGACTGTGAATCAATTTCAAGTCATCACAGCACATGGGTGAGAAACCAAAAAAAAAATTACAACTATGTCAGAGTATTTTCAGCAGGAGGATTTGAGCTGGGGACCGAAAGACTTCAAGAAAGACACTCTAACACCAAGCCATCTCTCCACTTACTGGAGCAATAGTTTTGTTTGGAGACAGTAAGTCCAGAACGAGGTAAATCACACATGCATGCGCCCATGCATGCAAAGGAGAACGCACAGTTGCTATCGCATAGATACCACCTGCTTTTCTGAAGAAATGGAAACAACATGAACTAGTAAAATTTGATAAAAATGATCAAAATTTGAAATGCTATCAATGCAAACTTTTGGCTTAATTGGTCTCTTTTCAAAAATCCGGCATAGAGATATCTGGTTGGTAGGTTTTTTTTATCTTTTGTTTCTCTTTCTTTGTTTGACCCCATTTTACTTTAATAGGAACATTATCAGAAACAGCCAAGCAGCACATCTATTATAAATAATAAAATCCATTATTTCAGAAGTGAACTGCATTTCCAATTGTGTATCTTTTGTTTTCACATAAAGTGTCAACTATAATTTCATCTGACTGAAGAGACTGATGAAGGGAGAAGAAAATGCTGTTGTCTCAGTATCTTTAGGAACTTGGTCTAGCAGATAAGGTTTCCCATTAAAACATTAACCTTAATATATATAACCTGTTGCTGTCAAATGAGGCCACAGCCTACAGGACTATTTGCACTCCAGGGAGGTGACATGGTCCATTAAAATCACTTTCAATTAGGTATGCCATCTTTCACAACCTGTCTGTAAACTTAGCAAACCAAAAGCAGCTGTCAGTAGTGCTTTTAAATTTGAAAATGAAAATCCTCAAAATAAAATGCAAGGACACCTCAGAAAAGGCATTAGAGATGAACAGACAAAATTCAAGTGTTAAATACTTTTTCCTTTTTGAGTGGACATGTTCACTTTTGTTAGGATTATTGATGTGACAATCAGGTAACAATGGAGCATATGGATTTTGACTGGCTTATAGTGACTATAATCAGGGTTGCCAGTTTGCTTGCCAAATTGCCAGCTAAATCACCTGAAAAAACACCCAAACAAAACCAGCTCCTACTTGAGGAAACTTGACCCTGTATTTTTGTACAGTGAAACACACTGTCAACGTTTTCAACACACAGTAATATGATATACATCATTACATACTCAATCTATGTCGCTACAAATGGAGAGTAAAGTGTAAACCTGATAATGTCCCACTCCAGTGACTATCAAATTGGGGAAAAAATTCTTGAAATTTTGTGATAAAGCGCATGTTTTATAGTTACTTTAATTATGCCCCAATAATGCCAAAATGCGTGCATTTTTAATTTTTACCAGCCCACAAAGGTTAAAAAAAAACAAACAAACCAAATTTGCCTATTTTGGCATTTAAAACACCAAACTGGCAACCCTGACTACAACAATAGGCAGGCAGGCACACTCGGCGGAAGAGAAGATTTCCCGCGCTAACTCTGCGATGAATTGCGACAAACAGGGACACTTTTACACATAACTGAATTGATGCCATTAATGATGACAATTTCACTCACATCAGTGCATAAGCTGGAATGGGAATTTCCGCGATTCATGATCATAAGCAATGTTCCTGTCCCTGCATCTAATTATGAACATAAGTCCTGCCTGCCACTGGCATTTCAAACTCAAAATTGACAGTTGAAAATCACGGGAAGTAAAGTCAACGAATGGATCTACGAACTTGTACACAATATCATTCACTTCAAGGCTGTCAGTAATTTTACAATGGGCCTTTAGAGCAAGGCATAAACAGCTTGCTCAGCTTGGAACCGAGGAATCGAACAACAGGTGAAAATTTCCCGTTGAAATAGTACAGTGACTCACAGTGAATTTCTAGGCCGCAAATGGCGAGTGGGTATGTTGACACATGATCGCACTGGCAAAAAGATGGTGGCTGATTTAGTTGCTGTATACAGTACTGCACTCAAACCATGCTGATGCTGCACAAATGAAACTTTTTTTTACCTCACCATTACATGGTTGTTTTTGTCGATGAATTTACGTGAAGACATGAATACAGTTTACTGCATTACTACCACAGTATATAGGGCACAGAACTTCTTGTTTTTATCACAATGAACAAGGCACAGAACCTCTTGTTTCCCCAAAACTCCCTGGTTTGGGAATTCGCTACCAACGTACTCAACTCATATAACCTATGCATTGCCGTACTGACCATGGTCTAGCATCTGGCAATTTTGTGTGTGTGTGTGTGTATCTGGTCACTGCCCTTCCGTAATTGCCAGCCTTTTGGTCTGCCAGCGAAGTTTTGAGCTGCTATTTGCATCTGGGTCTATCTACCTTGATTCACCAAATTTTCAAGTTTTCTGTCCATATCTATGTGATCCTCATCACTTTCCATCTGTCTGGGCTCGTTTTGGATGAGTATCCACACAAAATTGCCACATGCTAGACCATGGTCAGTACGGTAATGCATAGGTTGTATGAGGTGAGGGAGTACGTGCTGTGAATTTTATAACATTGAACGCGAGGAAAAGTATCAGTGCTTTGAGTAATACTGGTACTGATGTACTGCGAACACAAGTACTGACGTTCTTGGTACCCCCCAACCCTAGTCATGCAGTACAAAAGTGACTATTTACCTAAACATCCAACCTCATTCCTTTTGGGGTACTCATCAAGGACCTTACTACTGTAGCATCTAATGATAATTCTTTTTCTTCTACAACCTAGCCAGTAGCCACTGTATCCCCTATGCACAAATATCTAGTGTGAAACATAACAACAATATGCAACTGACTGTTGAAAGAAAAAGTTTGATGCAAAATGCAGCCAAATGATGCCATGGAAAAATCTTTTACTGCCCTTTCACATTATTCCAGACTTCCTTTCTGAGAAAAACAAATCCTGTATCTTCCATGAACTTGGCAAGATGCCAACTTGAATAATGATCAGCTCACAGTATGTTTTTCATAGCAGAATAATCACTCACATACTGACCCTTTTTTCTTTATTACTAGTAGGTCATTGTAAAGTTGTGCTTTTGCATGCAGAGATACCAACTGCCATGTTTGTAACATATATGCTTCTTTGTTTGTGTCAACACTTCTATAGCTATTGAGCCAAAGTCTTTCAAAACTTTTCCCTGCAACCTGCATTTGAACTTCCTTCAAAGGTGAGCCAAACAGCTAGACTAAACAGCAATAACAGAAAATGCCACGGGTTGCATTATTAAATGTGCTTTTCACAGCATGATACATACACACACGCTGACTGTGCTAATATGTATCTCTCTCCAGGGTGATGGGCTGGCTTTGAGTGTACCACAGTATGTAACTTACAGACCCTTCTACAGCTATTGTTCAAAGTCACAGCATTTCACATTCCCACAGAGGTCAGACATCGCTTGTGACCTGCTTTTGAACTTCTCTATATAATTGTGCAATATGAAGCTGGAATAAACAGAATGCAAAATGGGATGTGTGATGAGTAAACTACAGTCTTGCAGTTTTGATGCAATTTGCCAAAGTGATAATTTTGGTAAAGATTTTGAATGGGGTTGGGAGTGTCCCCTCTCCTTTACAAAACTTTTGAAAAACTAGAGGCCCTTAGATGCTGTCTAGTGAGTCTGAAATTACTGGGGAAATAAAATTTTATCATATTTCTCAATTTAATCATCATATGTTTATTATTATAATGTATTTTGTTATTTCATAATTTTTAGGTCATAATTTTGTCTTTCTTATTTATTATTTGTATATTATCTTTTGCTAATATATTTTTCATCGAACAGCACATCCTTCTTTAACTATCATCAAACAAGAAAGATGGTATTTTGACTTTCTGTGTGACAGTTTTCACAGTCACACAGTTCTTAAAAGTTTTCAAATCATGTTTTATACAGCTTTTATCATTTTTACCACGCACACATTTGTCCAAGGCAAACAGTGCACATGGGACTATCCTTTCAGTAAAAAAAAATGCTCGACAGTTTGAGCTCATTTTGAGCAACAGATGTTGGGTACTAACAGAAGCCTACACATTCAGTTTGCAGCTGTTGCCCCAAAAGCAAACAACAATGTGCAGATAACTAAATAACTTCAATGAGATTTCCAGCGATTATCTGTATCAATGATGCCTTTCAAAAGCTCTTGATACCAATGTGACCCCTGACTTCCAAAACAACCAGAAAGGCATCACGAGAATTCCAGACCCATTTGACATCAAATGATGCAGACTTGAAAACTGGAGTGAAGTTCCATAACTGTACCATGTCAACCAAATGTCAAGTCTAAAGTATTTCTTTATGAAACTAATTCCTTTAAATATGTTTCATTTTTTTTTCAGACTCTGCAACTTTCTCACCTTAGACGATCGTTAACCTAGATGAAACTTCTTTTTCATTTCTATTAGTTTAAGTACTTTCAAGGGAAATTTTAAGCACAAACTTTAACCCCGACAGGTGTCTCTCTTTGGTTGTCACATTTCACAAAGAGCAATTTCAGTGATTTTCAAAAAGGGTATTGATAAGCAGAAAGTTACCGTGATGGATCTAGCTGATCCAAATAAGTATCTAGCGATTAAAAAGGAGACTATATAGTACTTGTAACTGTCTTGTTATCCCCAAAACTCACTGATGTGGGTATTCAGGAATGACTTCCTGACCTGATCGCAATACCACAATGCACAAATGCATGGTGGTGTTGATGATTTCATGATAAGATATTTTTGTTAGGTGTGTCAAATGACCATTAACCTCCACCAAAAACATTTGGCTTCATGTACTCAATATTGTACACCTTCATACCAACCATGAGATTTGTCCAAGCTTCCCTTCTTGAGGCATCATGTCTGCAAGGTTTAAACAATGTGACCACTCTTGATCCCAAATGCCCTTCGACCTCCATACATAACAACAGAGTTCATGTACTCAATAAAGTACACCTACACACCAAAAATGAGATTTGTCCACGCTACTCTTCTTGAAATATCGTGCTTGCACGGTTTCAACAATTAGACCCCTCTTAACCCCAAATGACCTTAACCTCCTCAAAAAACAATAGGGTTCAAGCACTCATCATGTAAACCTACATACTAAATTAAAGATTTTGTCCAAGCTTCCCTTACAAGTTACTTTAGAGGATCAGTATCAGACTGTCAATGAGCCAATACTGTCATATCCTGTTTTGGTATATACCTTTTCAACCCCCTTGTAGGTTAATAACTCCACTAGCTGACTGTATTAATCCATGATCAAGGAGGCACACAATATCGTGATCTACCCATCTAAAGAGGTTCACTTCCTAAGGAGGAAACACCAGAACAGTTTCATCTCACACGTCGAACAAATTAAAGCTGCTGCAAAACTGGGTGACTGAATGACACTGCCGTCTCAATCAAAGGTCATACTTCCGTTGATCTATCTAGTACTGCACATGACCCGAAATGCCCCAACGGCAACGGCATGATTGAGGAGATCAAACTCTTCGAGAAATCTTTTGAGTAATTTAAATCATAGTCTGCATATAACATACATGCGTGCAATATCAATTCCATTGTAACTCGTGATTGAATAAATACTGCAGCTTTACAGGGCTACACAAAAGAATTGTTGAACAACTGCATTCTGTACTTTGGCAACATGTTTGGCTTGAGTGCACACTAAGAGTCACTAGCCAGAGGGGTAGCCAATACTGTGTGCCATTGTCTATACTCAGGTACACACTCTTGGCACTCTTACAAAGTGGGGACAATTCTCTCTTGGACTCGGGGCATGTTGTACAGTAGTACCTGCATTCAGACTGAAACTTGTACTAGAATAGAACATTTATGAAACCTGTTCATACTTTAGACGAGCAGGCATTGAAAATGTATCACAGAGAGCACCTCCCTTGGATACGAGCCACAGATCAGACTATCAACAAACAGCAAAGTCCCTGGGACAAACTTACTGGCACCTTTGAACCCATCTGAAAGGGTATGTGCAACAGTCAACTCAGCCTCACTACTACTATTCTTGTACAAAACCAACCATTTCTGAAGAAGTACTTCCAATCTGAATTGATACCATCCATCCTGGCAAGTACCATACATTGCTTGTCTAATCCTGTACTTTATTTCCTTCAATGTCTGAACAAGCAAAACCGCTGGGCACTTCAGGGCAGATCAGCCCATACTGTCCCTTAAAGGCGGTGTGACATGAAAATGACATTTTGGAGTATTGGCTGCATTAATAATTAAACATGTTGAGAATAGTGAGAAATACCATCAAAATCCACAAAATAGTAACAATTTTACAGGCAAATTCAAACACAGCTGCATCATGAATAAACATGTTCTATAGAGTGCGAATTTGTGACGGCAAGAGAGGGAGGGAGGGACTTACGTGATATGTCTTATGTCATCCTTTGTTCACTTAACCTTTATTGACACCACTTACCAAGTGAGATGGTCAGTAATTATAAGACAACATATAGACCTAGCAAAACAAATATCGACGCTGTGCAACACGCCACATCATCTTTGCATTTTCAAAAAACTTTGAAAAGCTACAACTCCAAAACAGTAATTAATATAAACACAATTTCAAGGGATTTTCATGCAGGGTTTCCATCTGCAACTTCTGAATGAAGCCAGCTCTTTTCTAGATGTATGTCACATGACCTTTACAGACACAAGTCCAGGATTTTGAGAAAGGATGGCGTGTGCACTAGGCTGACGAGTGAGCCTAGATGTGATTTCCCAGCATATGGAAAGCAAATTTTCGCTATCCATTTGCTCCTTTTGGTAAAAAAAAAAAAGTTGTTGGTCATCAAAAGGGGGGGCATGCACCAGGTGTGCCCCCCCCCCTTGCATCTGCACCTGCTTTTAAATAGAGAAGGGCTTACACATATTAGTCTATGCTGTATTCCTCCAAATGAACCGCACACCTGCATCCTGCAAAGACTATCACAAGAGACCAACAGAAAAGTCCAAACTTTTGAACACAGACCAAAAGTCTCTCAATTAAAGTGATTGCATGTGTACTGCAAAACCAAAATGATAAGATCATATTTGATCTTAACTTTCTCTTTATTTTTAAATGTACACGCAAGGTTGTACATGAACGGACTATGTCTTTCTATGAAGGAAAATGACAGTCACTACTTCAAAAAGCTACGAGATTGGCATAAAAACAGTAAAAAAACAGAAATCATATTTGAAAATTAACGGTTCTTACTATAACAGCCTACATAATGAATACGCAACAGTACAGGTCTCACTAGTGTATCAAAAACATACTACTCAAGCCATCGCTCCTTGGTAGGTATCGGGAATTGTAGTATTTGGTGAAAGGAAACACTGTATTTACAAATAACCTACGAACTGAACACAACCTTGCCTGCTGCGTCAGTGATCCTGAGTTGGTAACTGAACATTCAATACTAATGTACTTCCTATTGGTTTGCTCAAAGAAGCACACTGTTGACTGGAATGAAAACTGTCAACCAGTACATTATCATATTCTACACTTTTTGTCGTTATGTTAGAAGAATCTGAAATCATATGGCATTTACTTATTTTCCCAGATTGTCTGAATGGTGTAATTATAGGCCTTACCAAAATTTTGGAGATGAAATTTCAATGTTTTTACTTTTTGCCTACGCACGCAATCACTTTAATAGCAAACACAGTTTACATTGAAATTTTTCTTCAGGAATACCCACATTCCCACAGTGAGGGAAATGTTTAATATAAAATGCTGTGTGACACAGTGTGGGAATGTCAAGACTTTCTCTCCCACTAGAGTGGACAACACCCCTCAGATACATTTTAGTCAATAAAAATCAGAAAGAGTCAATATACGTACATACTAACATACAGTGAGCTACTTATACAACAGGAACTTAGTTTTACATTCTCCTCGAAGTTTTAAAATCCTTGATATTAAAAAGACAACTTGCTCAATATCATCAACACCAGCCTGAGTTCAAATGGAAGTCTTGCAGTTTTTATCGTTTTATTTTCCTCTCTATATTTCCTTTGGTAAATACTTGTGCACTTTTGAGGTCAATTGCCTTTTAATGGATGAACATATTCTGGCTCCACTAGGGGCACTTTCCTTTGTTTTGTTTTTTTTTTAATTCCTTTGTTTTTTTTCTATTCCTTTGTTTTTTTTTTCTATTCTTGTCTTTATTTTTCATTTTGGTGATAAAATCAAAATACATTCACATGCAGTTTATGTCAACACCAAAGACAAAAACACAAGAATCAAAGAAAGTAAAGATGAGAAAAACAAAAGACCTTTGAGGAAATTGTCTTGATTTTCTTAAATCGAGAATCGATGGGAAAATAATGAGATAAAAGCTTTCACATTACAGGTAATTCAGGCAATATCCAGTATCTCACATAGCGGTAACGGCAGTAGGAGTTTATCATTCCAAACCAACTGATATTGGATGAATTGTTTTTGGTATCAAACACTAAAGAAACCCCAAATGAGATAAACCTTCGGTTTATTAAGCCTCAGGGCTTCATCTTTGCCTGTGGCGCAAGTTTGCGGAGTTGACAAACACGTCAAACAGATTGCACTTCTGCTTACAAACGACACTGCTGTTGTTGAAAATGTAATCATTATCCGAGACTAGACTGTGCTGTGAGCCATATGTACAGAAGGCTATTTGTCATTGCCCTGCAATACATAAATAGGGCAATGGTGTTTCATTGTGTGGGTGTGAATGTGAAATGTGCAGATACCCTAAGATTCGGTACTTTGAATAGTGTGAACATTTATAATGCATAATCAGACTGTTAGCGACCTACAAGCCGTATCTGATAGTGTCAGTAATTGGTGCAAGACAGTTCACCATGACTTTGACAATTTTCTTAAAAAACTAAATCCTGTTTTCACGAACAACAACAACAATGAAGTCTACATCAAAGTTATTGCCTACCTTTGACATCCTCCCAGTCAAACAAGGCATGACATACCATTTTCAATTTATACTGCTTTGGTTTTGCCTCCTAAATGTCATCATTTGAAACAAAGACACAAACGTGCTGCAAAATGTTTAAAAAGAGAAAAAAATGGATAAACTGCCGACAGAGTACAACATAAACCAGGGGCCTTACATCGTCCTAAAGAAGAAACACCTGCTCAACAACACGCTAAGATTCCTGATCAATATTCTACCCAGGGTATTGTTGCCAGCAAGTCTCGGGCGATGTCGTTCCTCACTCGCTTTCACTGAGACCCATGACAAACATGTGAACATTCTCATAATTCTGTGATAAGTTCCCTCTGAATCTCCATGCCTTAAAGTCAATCAAACCAGTGAAAACTTTACCAACTTCTTTCCCCTTATGGATTCTAAATTTGACTTGATCGCATGGAAAGCTTGCAAGCAATCTGACTTTAACAGCATGTATGTGATCACTTTTAAATAGTGAATATCAGCAGGTGCAGTTATCATATGTTTTGTTGGCAAAAAATGCACTTTTTCTCAGTTCAAACAGCATGCAAATACATTGTGGTATTGTTTGTGATTCTCACCCACACAGACTTCTCATTAACCTTTAATCTACAAAGCTTAATACCAGGACAGATACAATAACATTGACACATTCAAACACCGTGAGAAACATTCTCGTTATTTTTAGACTGTTCTTGATTTTCTTGGAGGGTCTCTTCAATTGTGAGACTATATTTAACGACTTTAATCTTCCTGATTAATCCGTGTGATGGGCCAGAACCAGGAAACAGGAATCAGAAAAAACTTTTCTCACTGTCTAAGCAAAGTCTAGGAATATTACAAATAATAGAGAATATAGTATCTGGCATTGCATCATATTTCACCACACAAAAAGGGTCATCAAACTGCAAATCAAATTTACATGTGTATACAGCAGGTTTTGCTTCAATAGGCCTTCAAAGAGTTTACCGCAAAACAAATCTCAAGGCCTCAAAAGTGCTATGCAAAATGTGAGAGCTTACTTATAGGTCCATGCACACAAGAAGTGAGGGCAGTATCAATTGTCGATTCTCCACAGGATCCCCTTTAAATGTTTGGTACATATTGCACACAAAACACTCTCTATATCTATGGCATATGGACATTAACACATGCCATAGATAAAGAGTGTGTTTTGTGTCCAAGATGTACTACGCTTTTAGAGCAGATTGTCTGGAAAATTGAAGCAGACACCTCCCTTACTTTTAAGGTGAGTGGACCATTAATATCTGCAGACTGAGTAAATAATTCCAGCTTAACAGCAGCTGCCACTGTCATGGAATCAGTTCAATGTGGATTGAAAGCATGACTTCATAGCTACACAAATTTATCAGCCACAGATCTAGAGGAGGGGAGAATACCAAGCACAACAGAGGCAGGAGATGGTGTTGGGAGAGGAAAAAAAAAATTATAGACAACATTGGTAACTTAGAAATGATGGTGTACAGCAATAAATGACTACTTTCATTTCACATTATTGTTGATTTTTGTTTCTTTCTTATTTTTAGTTTTCTGTGTCTGTTCAAACTACACCTTGTTAATATTGTTTTAATTTCAAATTAATCTAAAGCACATAGTTCTCATTTATTCCAAAGGATGAACCACCACTGCATGATGATGCATCAGTGGCGCAACCTCACAGGTATGGCAGTCCCTTCGCCTATCTGCCATTGCATGACACATCGGTGGTACCCATACATGTATGGCAGTCACTTTGCCTATCTGCCATTGCATGACACATCAGTGGCACCCTTACATGTACGGCAGTCACTTCACCTATCTGCCATTGCATGACACATCGGTGGCACCCTTACATGTATGGCAGTAACTTCACCTATCTGCCATTGCATGATGACACATCAATGGCACACCCTCACATGTATGGCAGCCGCTTCACCTGTTCCTACACTTTGAGTCACACTTGAGCTACGGCAGCATGCGGCTGAACTCGCAAACTGTTGAAACGGGGCAAATTTCAAGAGTTGCTTGAGGGTTTCATCTTCTCTTCTTCTTGTTCGCAATCTTCATGACAACCTCTGTTTCTGGTCTCCCTATTTTACGGCAGTGGAGATGATTATTTTGGAGTGTTTCTATATTTGGTCTAACTTGACAAGTGCAATCTTAATGCTTTCATAAAAGTGCACATGAGCACAATTCTGATGTTACGGGGAAATGGGTACAACCTTGACCTCTATCAAAGTTCAATTAGTAATAAAATGTGCTCTGATAAAAGAAAGGCAAAAATCTAAATATAACACCTCAACGAACAAAATTTTCTCAGATGAATCCAGATACAATCACTGGCAGATGGACCTGATGGAGACTGAAAACAGTGATAAACAAGGAATAGAAATTTTCCTGAACCGCCAAACTCCTGGCATATAAGGAATGGCAGAATGAAAAGGAGGCACTAGTCAGAACAGGCCAGACGGCACAAGAGATATAGTGTTTGAAAGTTTACCAGTGCTCTTGGCATGGTACATAAAACTGCATTTTGTTGTGTTGAGACAGGTAAGTGAGGAGCGATGAGAAGTACTCTGGATACAGGGTCACAGAACACAAACAGCTGTCAACCATGACTGAAATCCCTGATTGTTCCTACACTGAAACAAATTTAAGTGAACTCTGCATAAAGTCACACTTTTTTTTTCATTTCACTTGCAGTCAGAGCCTTCCTTCACTGACCTTATACTCAATCCCACATACAGTCACACTTATGTCACCATCCTGGTTGTTTATTTTCTCAAATGACGAAAAAATAACAACCCACAAGTCCCCAAAAACAGTGCCCGTTCAAGGAATAACTTTTCACCCATTTTCTCCCTTTCGTGGTATAGGCAAAGTTAACAAACGGTTAAGAAATGTACTTTTCAGTTCAGTGTTCAGCATATACAATTAACATTCTGTTAGATACAGAGGATATGGTTTGCATACTAATGGATGCAATTCTTTCAATTGGCTCATTGTTCCTTGTGCAAACATAAACTACTGCACTTGCCGAATTTATGCCACAGGATGAAACGATCAGAACAAGGTAGGTCACCATGAGACACAGGACAATAAGTTCGACTGACACATGAAAAAAAAAAACATGAAATTTAATCATCTGCAAGAAAACAAAGTCATTAGACTGCATGAATGCATTGTGGTTTCTATGATGCAAAATGCAGATTGACAATAAAACAATAGTCTTTCCAACAGTTACAGTGAAACAGCCAACAAAATAGGTCCACTTACAAATAAATGATATAACATTTATGGCATTTACCTCCAACAACACTAAACATGGGACCTTACAAAGCTTCCTTCCTTGATACTCAACTGTACCTCTTGCTTTCAACATGCTGGCCATGTGATGCAACATTTGTTCCCTTCAGAAACCCTCTATCTCTACTAGTCTGCTCATAGAGAGCAGGGTGACAGTCTCAATACAATACTGCATATCCATTGAAGAGTACTATCAAAACGTATGGTCATTACGGATTTTGGTCAGATGATCATATTGAACGCTTTACGACCATTCATCCACACCAATACACACATGGGTCTTGAAGTAGACCTACATACCGAACATGAAGTTAATCCATACAAAGTTAATCCAATACAACATACTATGACATTAACAGAGTTTCATGTGACCAACAGTAGTCTACCAAGGCTTTGGCCTCAACCAAGGACACATAGGGTCAGTTTAATACTGTGAAGCTTTTCAGCTTCACAATATTAATATTATTACATCTTTGTAGATGTAACAGCCAGTGTGAGCACTAGACCATGTACTTTTTGATGGAAGAGAGTGGGGATTGAAATTTTTCTTAGCACAATCCTGCAACTGTAAAAAAAATTGAAAACTATGTGACAGGCAATATATTACCTTGTGCAATTTTGTGCATATTGACCCTTACCAGATAAAGTAGGTGAATGTAACCATGTCAAGACAACGGGAATGATATTTGAGGCATCTCTCAACGGGAGAAAAACAAAGTATGTTATTCAGGGTGTCAATCTGCATAACAATGACAAACTCCAAGCATGCTCTGAATGATCCAAGTTCATCTCCAGATGATTACTTTCTTGTTTCATTCCAATGAACTTCCTCAGAGCGGATAAATTTACAACCTATTCTGGTTACATCATACCGGGATTACTGATAGTCATTACCAGCAGTGATACACTTCACCGATTTGCAAATGCCATCAATTCTTGACAACCATATGGCTCAGAAAATCCTTGGAGCTGCTTGTATCATTATTATTATGTGGCTGTAAATACCAGCTGGATAAAATAACCTCCAGTGGTAATTAAATCCATTCTTAATTCTATTTATAGCATGAAGGCTGAATTCTGACCTCATCTTGGAGTGCCTAAAGAGCTCAATGGGTATTTACAACGCAAAGTGAGTCTCAGAAACGAACAGATTATATGCAGCGATGAAGTCACACAGGCATTCTACAGACAGTACGTATGCATTACGTACGGAGACTAGAGCAGTGATATGTTCCTACGCATGTGCATACTGCCCTCACATCAAACCAGAATGCCTAGCTGATGTGTATGAATCAAATGTGATAGCTCTTCATAGCAGACCTCCTGTAAGCGTGTACATTATTTTAATACCCCAGAAGTAAAGAAGAGAAAAAAAATCATTGTTGAATCAAAAACAAAACATTTAAAATGAGCTGATGTAAAAAATGATCACTGAAGGAATTGTTTTTAGTTCCATACATCAGCGTGTAATGATAACACTAATGACCGATACAGTACATTTGAACATCTGACCTGTATACCCACCATCCACCGTAGGTCAGGTACGGGGCCAACCATACCCCTTCGTCCCTTCTATTTACCAGTCTCCTGTTTCTTCACCACCTTTTCCTTAACTTTTTCTTTCTGAGCCTGTAAATGTTATCATGGGTTGGCACAACATGAGAGTTAAAAGCAGTATACTGACAATGACGTACTCCTCCAAAACCTAAAAATTGAAAACAACCAATTGTAACTTTATACCACCTAATCCTAAGAAACAATGTTTGTAAAGTGTGGCTGACAAACACTTCTCAAACTTGCAACTTAAAAAGTCAGAGTTTCATGCTATCACTTCAAGCACATTCAAATCTGCTTGTAAAATGGCAGATCTTTGGGTTTAAAACAAAAGGTAATGTAATTTGTAAAACCTCCGGTTGTGGAGGAAGCAAGCGGATTATTTGTCATCCCAGACACATTGGGAAGGATGTGGCATTGAGAAACATGAGACGGAAATTGTGAAGTGTGGAGATGAAGGTAACAGGAACTCTTCCAGAACAAAAAAGGGGTTGGGTTGCGCTTGAAAGGAAGCAACTGCAATCAAAATCTGTCAAGATGATGTGACAACATATTCTGGCTGCTGTGGTATGGAAGGTGAAGTCATGATCTTCAACCTTGCCATTGCACGCTTCCAACAATAAAAGCATTGCTGTTACTGTAGTGTGGCATGCAAGTCGTTAGCCTAATTTATGTAGGACTTTGTTCTGTCACTTTTTGCTACAGTTGACAATTTTATTATACGTTCTTTAGAAAGATTAAAAACTCAAGACTGAAGAAATGGTTGAAAAGTGTGTTGTACTAACATTTTTAAAAGAATCTGGCAAAAAGGTGGGATTGCAAACAGAGCATGCATCACTTCATTGCAAAAATTTAAAGAAGCAATTCTAGTTTCAATGTTTCCATGGGAACCTTGATTTAATGCATTGTTTCACACAAACTCTACAATAATTTACTATTTTGCGGGAAATTGGGCCACATGCAAGTAATTCAGCCTAAATGATTATGCTAACACTTTTCTATGATTAGCATATTAAGCTGAACAGTCTGCAGCAGGTACAGTCAATACTGAAGGTTTCCGAAAGCATGTGCTTATTGCAGAGAATAGCCATCGAGTACATGGAGTGACGACAAGTAAGTAGATTTGTGATTTCTGTACATCTCTTTTTGGTCTGTGGTCTAGACATCTCTGCTAAATTAAAACCAACGAAAAAAATCTAACAGCAAATCTTGAAACACGCCACAACATTTCTCCAGAGAAATTTTAAAGAAGAAACGTGAGAATACGCTGGTTTCTTATGAGAAGAACTTTCGAGGAATATTTTGCTAACACATTGCAACTCTAGAAGCAAAAGCCAAACAAGACCGATTCAGAGGATAGAGGGCATGAACTTCACTCGGTATCTTGTTGCACAGGACTGAACAATGCATAAGTGTATTAAAGCGAGGGGTAAGTTTAGGTCTATCATATGAATTGACTAAACAACACAATACCTGGCAGATCCAAATGGAAGAGAACAAGCAAATGGCAAATGAGACACACTTTAAAAACTTCAAGTTTCCATAAACAGTTTTGAGTACATTTATCTCTATTGTCACCACTTTTTTTCATTTTCTTACTTCCTACATGATCTCTTTATATTGACAAATAATAAAGCTGGGTCACCTAAACTTCTGTGGGGGGGGGGGCATCATGACAATGACGATACCGAAACTGCATCTGAAATCATTTGAATCTCATTCAGACTTCAAGTACCTGTTGACTAATTGAGGTGGATTACACCATTCACGACCGTCAGTATCAGAGGAAAAAAATCTTAACTTTCCTCTAGTTTTTGTCTTACATTTAAAGCAAAATTCTCTGAATGCAATACTGTGCAGCAGTAACAATGACCATACGACAAGGGAACTAAATCAACGCTACCACTGAAAAATAATGACAGGTGGGGGGGCAACACCAAAATATACAAAACATAGTCTGATTTGCATATTAGAGTGATGGCAAAATTTGTAGTTCACTGAATTCAGACTAAACAGACACTTGATTTTGTACACTTTCATAAGCCAACTTAAAAGAAACTGGTGCAAATTGAATTGTACAGAAGTTTATGTCCAGTTTAACTTAAATCTATTGAGACTGGAACTGACTGAAAATTTTTTGAGTTACTGTTTTCTGAGTTTTTACGTTGTTACAGAACAGATTTTGATTGCATTTTGAATTACGTCAAACTTAATGCAGTACTGAAGCAAGGGGTAAATATACGTCTACCATGTGAATTCCAGCCTTTACATGTTTATATTGAGGAAATAATTTCCAACTGGTGGATTAATGAAGTTGAGCTTGAACAAATAGCTAAAATCAAATAAAATACGGTGAAATGAAACTCACAGGTTAAACTGGTGAGAACAGACAAAAGACTGCATGAGAACTTGACACTGAATCCTTGTAAAAAAAGTGGTTGAACTGATTGCATGCATAGGCAGAAAAAAAAAAATAAAAGTCTTGACATTTCATGTCCCAAAGTTTACAAAATCTAGTAATTGCACCACTCAGACAATTTGAAAAAATAAATAGGTTTCAGGTGGTACATCCGCCCATATGATTTCAATTTCTGCCAACATAATGACAAAAAGGGTAAAATAGGACAATGTAGCAGTTGACAGTTTTCATTCTAATCAACCGTGTGCTTCTTTGTACAAGCCAATGGGAAGAGTACTAGGTATGAATATTCAGTTATTAGTCAAAACAACTGATCACTGACATTGGGATGTTCAGTTTGTAGGTCATTTGTAAATACAGTGTACTTTGTTTCACAAAATTCTACAATTTTTTATAGCAACGACTTGAGCAGTAGGTTTTTGATGCACCAATGAAATCTGTACAACTGCATATTCGTTATGTAGGCGCTTATATCAAGAACATTGATTTTCAAAGGCAATTTCTGTTTTTTCACTGTTTCTATGACAATGCCATTGCTTTTCAAAGTATTTACTTCCATATTCGTTCATGGAAAGTTGTAGTCCATCCATATACAATCTCGGGTGTACATTTACAAATAAAGAAAAAGTTAAGATCAAAGACAACCTTATCCTTCTGGTTTTTCAGTACACATGCAATCACTTTAACATCAGAGATGCGAGTAAAGGAATGCATACTTCGTGTTGAAACCGGTAAAGATGAAAATCTGTGACAAAAAATCAACCGCTGGAAAAAAACAAAAACACGCGCGTTTGTATCATTTAAGAAATCTCACTGGCAGAGTAGTGTTGGGACTTTTGCAAAACGTTGCGGTACAAACTACGACCAGCTGCTTTAAGGGGGCTTTGAATGTGAGGAGAGTCACGTAGGATATTTCTCACAATATCAGCTTTAATCTCTGCTTTGTCTGCAAGAAGGAGAAATGGAAAATGTTTAAAGAACATATGTCATGTTCATGAAACAATGAACCATGGAAGGATGCCAACTTTCTTCCTCTTTGTTTGTCTGTGTATGTAACTCAAACACAAGACACAACCCCTCTCCCTCCTAGACTAACAAATTCACACTTGTAGTCTCCCAATTCCACAGTAACACCCTCCTCATGTGCACAGCGCAGAAGCATAAAGTGCTGCGGTGAGCAGGTCCACATACCGACATCTGATCGTCTCTGGACAATTTTCGTGGTTCTCTTTCACAATCAAGGACACTATTCAAGTAGGAACTACTTCAAACACATAGGTGGGATGTTATAATGTCAATCACACAACTCTCAACTTCACCTTCCAATCCCCTCCCCCTCCCATCCTCCTCTCCTCCTCACATTTCTTCCTAGCACAGATCCAAACATATCAATGACAACTTGTACAGTCAGATGACTTCTCAACAAACTTGGTACTGTAATCCTGCACCATCGTATTTCAATAAAGCGTACTATAAAATGAAGCAAATTACAAAAGGCCCATTGCCTTAATATCAGTACATTTGTGAGGATTTTGAAGGGTACACAAACACGGCAAATGCTTGTCATGAGCATAATAAGCCAAGTTTCACATCCAACAGTTACGAAAACTGTCAATTTTTTTAAAAATTTTTACCCTAACATGTACCACCTGTAGGCACATAAATGAGCACAATTGTGAAAAGTGTCTGGCCATGAATTTTCCAAAACCCAATTGAATTGTTAATAACTAAATCAAAAATGTTCCTTTGTGTATAACACATTGGAATCTTCTCAGTTTGACCATTTGTCATAAGTATGTAAAGGAAACTTGAAAGGCTTAGGAAAATTTAGTGAATCTCATGAAACAACTCAATGTGCACCTTTAAACAAAACAAAAGTACTAATTAATATGGAATCTTAATTTTGAACAAAATTTTGTGAATGAATGATGTTGACAAAGCAATGCACACAATAAGCTCAACTGAATATTACATTCACAAAAAGGGATTTACCGTACATTTAATCATATACTCTCACACTGTGACCAACATCATTTAAAAATTCTTGTGGAACATATGGTCTCTTTAATAATGGGTTGAGATAAATGTTGGTAAGATGAAAGCTGCACAAACACTTGGTAAGTAAAACTTGAATGCAAACTGACTGTGACATTTACCCAAACATTCATGGCTGGAGGTAATTGTTATCAAGGATGTGTTTATGTCAAAAGTTACTGACAAGAGATCGGTTCATGAATGCTTCAAAAAAAAAAAAAGCCTTCTCAGACAGTACCTGGAATTACGACCAACATGACGACAAAAGTTTCCGTAGGACTACCTCACCAGAGGTAAAACAAACTTGAGGAGATATGGGGTGTGGTTACCATCATTAAAAAAAAGTCATAGAAGGGTTACAAAGAATGAAAGTATGATATTAGGGGGTTTAGAATGTCTTCAATCAACCAAATGGAGAGGAGGGGACTAGTCACTAAACAGGGCTACAGTCTTAGAAAATTGAATATCATGAAGAAGAATAAATCTCCCTTACAATAAAACCAAGTAAAAACATCTTTCCACAATTAAGGCCAAGTAAAAAAAAAAAATTTCTCATCTGAACTTTCAGAAAATTTTGGATGTGGGGGGGCTTTTTTCTTTTTTACACGAAGGAACCTAAAAGGCCTGTTAGCAGCTTAGCAAACTGTTTTTTTCTTTAACGTGCCTAATCACTATATCAATGAGTGCTATGTTGCAAAGACATCACTGAAGTCTTGAAGAGATGAATTCTGCAGTCGGCACAAGACATTTTTGGTAAAAAATCCGACTTTTGACTGTAAAAACAAATTTGTGCAGGAGAAAAAAATGTGTTCAGGGAGGGACAAGAAATTAGACAAGAAACAACTTCAATTTTTAACATCCTTTTTTAAGTGATTTTAAAGTGATACAGTTAACGTTTTGATTGAGATAATTTTGAAAGCAATAAGCTACTGCTACAGAACTTTCAGCCAATCAGATGAGTACAAATGTAAGTTTTCCATTTGCATTATTCGTCCATTGTCACTTCCACTGTTGATGACTAAAATACATTGCCACAACTTTCGATGGAAGGAAAATGGAATAAACATTTGCTGTGTGCTGTGATGGGGAAGAATTATGCTGACAATTGCCTTATTTTTTTGACAGTTTGTGTTAAAAAAAAAGTTTTGTTGTGCAGACTGCCATGACAACTTAGCCTAGCCAGGTAGTTTTTTGCCATCAGTGCTGTCTGTCATGTCAAGCCCTAGAATTATGAAAACAGAAAGAGGACAACATTTGTTTGATTGAACACATGAATTCAGAAGCAGACACTGTTTAGTGCAGCCTCCTTTTTGAGACGCACAAATGGCTGCAATGATCCTTCTTCCTTACATGCAATAAAAGATCCTCTGAACATGACTTTCTCTTATTCTTTTTTTTTTTTTGATGGAAGTCAATCATTCAAAACATAATCATAAAAAACAGGAAACAAAAAAAAAAACAGGTTTTGATTGAGATAATTTTGAAAGCAATAAGCTACTGCTACAGAACTTTCAGCCAATCAGATGAGTACAAATGTAAGTTTTCCATTTGCATTATTCGTCCATTGTCACTTCCACTGTTGATGACTAAAATACATTGCCACAACTTTCGATGGAAGGAAAATGGAATAAACATTTGCTGTGTGCTGTGATGGGGAAGAATTATGCTGACAATTGCCTTATTTTTTTGACAGTTTGTGTTAAAAAAAAAGTTTTGTTGTGCAGACTGCCATGACAACTTAGCCTAGCCAGGTAGTTTTTTGCCATCAGTGCTGTCTGTCATGTCAAGCCCTAGAATTATGAAAACAGAAAGAGGACAACATTTGTTTGATTGAACACATGAATTCAGAAGCAGACACTGTTTAGTGCAGCCTCCTTTTTGAGACGCACAAATGGCTGCAATGATCCTTCTTCCTTACATGCAATAAAAGATCCTCTGAACATGACTTTCTCTTATTCTTTTTTTTTTTTTGATGGAAGTCAATCATTCAAAACATAATCATAAAAAACAGGAAAAGTACCTCCAACAGGAAACGATTATATCACACAAGTCTTTACTCCAGGAACACTGTTTATTTAATATTGTAAGATATTCAAGTGCTTCTACGATGAAAGACGTATTCCAAAACATTAACAGCTGGAGGATAAAAGGGTGGCTTGCATTGTTATTGCCTGGTCTTTGAAAAACAGGTGATGATACTGGAACTCTCATTCTG
The DNA here is from genome assembly GCA_021234535.1 of Stichopus chloronotus. NCBI lineage: Eukaryota > Metazoa > Echinodermata > Holothuroidea > Aspidochirotida > Stichopodidae > Stichopus > Stichopus chloronotus. Next base: position 23,288,150 of record CM037843.1, read on the forward strand.
GGAGGGCAGGGTGCATGAAGAGAGATATGAAGGAATTTCACAACATTAAAACAGATTAATAGTGGATCGTTATCTTCTCTAAGTATGTCGTGAAAAGAGATAAAAATAATGGTTTACAACTATTGCCTACTTGAACGCTTGTTTGCTTGGCAGATTTTGTATGTGATATTCACTAAGAGATGTTTTTTCACTATCGTCAGCTATTTACAGAGCATGTTCAAAATATGACAATCTATTATGGATTGGGGAAACCAAAGCTTTTATATTACTTAGACTCCTATATCTATACATGCTATTTCTTCAAAAGGTAACAACAGGTAATTGTCAAAACAAACATTACAACAAAAGAAACCTCAGTGTTACCAGTTTCACCAAGTAGATCATGTATCTAATTTGTAAGTCTACAGGACATGTGACACGAATATTACTTTTTGAGTATTGAAAAAATTAATTATTAACCAGAAAGCCAAAAGGCTTTGTGATTCCTTGCTACATAGTTATATTATAACAAGCATGAATTATCCACATGACAAGTATGAGATCAACTACAGTTACTGGTCTTGAAACACCACATTAATAAGCCTTTAACCCAAAAACCTTAATTTTGGTGACCTCAAATGACATTTGACGTCCACTAAAAGCAATAGGGACCACCTACTCAGTATGGGGAACCCACACATCAAGTATGACAACATTACCATTATGGAGATAATGTGTTGGCAAGGTTTCACCTCTGATGACCTCAAATGGCCTTTGACCTCCACCAAAAACAATAAGGATCATCTACTCAATATGGCCAACCCACACACCAAGTATGACATCAGTTACACTTACCCTTCTGGAGATATTGTGTGTACAAGGTTTTCACATTTTGACCTCCGGTGACCTCAAATGACCTTTGACCTCCAATAAAAACAATAGGGATCACCTACTCTGTATGACCAAGCCACACAGTAAGTATGACAAAAGTCACAGTTACTGTTGTTGAGATATTGTGTTCACAAGGTTTTCACATTTTGACCTCTGGTGACCTCAAATGACCTTTGACCTCCACCAAAAGTGATAGGGATCATCTACTCAATATGACCAACCCACACAGTAAATATGACATCAGTCACAGTTACCCTTCTGGAGATACTGTGTTTACAAGATTTTTCCAGTTTGACCTCGGGTGACCTCAAATGACCTTTGACCTCCACCAAAAACAATAGGGATCATCTACTCAATATGACCAACCCACACACCAAGTATGGATCTGTCACGGTTACCCTTCTTGAGATATGGTGTTTACAAGAAGTGTCACATACACACATACACACACACGCGCACACACACATCACCATCGCATAGATTCCTACTGCCTTCGGCAAGGAATCAAAAACATTAAAAAAAAAGCTACAATTTTGTATCAAAATCCATCAAGCACTGACCGATTTACAGACATATCTCTGTTTTTCAATTGCATCATGAATAAACATGAGGCAAATATGCAAATGTGTGACGTCAAGAGGGGGACTGACATGACTTATGCTATCCATTGTTTACTTATTCTTTTTTCAAGGATGACTGAGCATTTTGTACGCCCCAAGAGTTTTATTTTTGAAAAATGTATTGCCTTTCTTTTTAAATATGGATGTGTCATCCAATCATAAAGAGACAATATACAGGCCTAACAAACAATATACAGGCCTAAAAAAAAAATACTGACACAGTGCAACATACCACATCATCACTTTGTATTTTAATCAAACTTTGAAAACCCATACCTTAAAAGCAGTAATAGATATAGACACAATTCCAACAAATTATCATTTAGGGTTTCACTCTGAAACTTCTGAATGAAGCCAGCTATTTTTCTAGATGGATGACACTTCAGTACTCTGCTATAGGAGTGTCTATTTGTTAACATATATGCCATAGCAATATGATCAGCACAAATAAACTTAATAAATACTAGCTCTGTCTGAACCTTGTACCAAACCTTTTGTGTTAAATACCTTTGAGTAGACTGGATTACAATCAAGTCTAAATAAAGACACCAGCTAATCTCAGTTTTACCTACAGGTATTCTCTTGGATTAAAGTGTTACCTTGATAAGACAGAGTTTTTATCTCTTTCTTATAGACAGGTTGGGTAATGATACTAAACTGTAAATAACGCCCAAGTGACGTCAGTTGTACCTGAATTCTCTGTGTTAACTTGATAGCACTGTATCTCTATACTACAGGTGGGTAAGGTAACGATAAACATAAATGAAGCTAACTAATCTTGCGGTTTTATCCATGTTACCTGTGAGTACAATCTAAACAGAGGTAACAATCAAATCCCCAAATCTAATGTGCTCCTTGGACAGTCCTGAGAGTGTAACGTTTTGTTTCTTGTTCATAACAGAGAAAGGATCTGCTATGATGAAAAAATAACCTTTTCTATGCTTTTAGAAAGCAGTGATTTTAGACAGAACAAAGCATTAATCAATGGGATTAATCACACTGGATGCAACCTGGGCAAAATATCACTAGCTCAGATCACCAGGAGATATTGGGAGGAGAGTGTACACTTGTAATGTTGTGACATGTAAGTGTAGAAATAAACTAACATAAACATAAATCAAGTCCCCACGTAAAGGTACAGGCCTCTCAACTCCTAAAAATAGGTAACGTAATCATATCTGACAAGGTTGTCAAAATAAATGCATTGGTGTGCATATAGCGATAACATAATTTACTTTTTGCAATATATATGCCAAAAGTGTGCTTCCCCCATCCACGACAAAAAAAAAAACAAACAGCTGGTTGTCATGCCACCTGTTTCAAAGGCTTATGGCTTTGATTAAAAAAGATCCTGAAAGGAAGGGGGATAAAGATTTTGAGCAGGTTAGTGCAAGTTAATTCCCTTCACTGAGTCTTCATATTACTAGATGCTCCAATTTTAATTGGAGTGGAATTTACCTTTGACCCATTAGTTCAAATCACAAACAGCTGCAAATGTTAAGTGGAATGTAGCCCCACACTGACCTTGATTGATCAGTATCCTTGGTCTAAACTGCCTTGACACTTGTGTGACTTGTTCCACGACTTTGGAACAATTTGGATTCACCTGTTCATTCCTCAAAGTCACTTGACACTTGAAGATGTGACTGAAAATTTATCTTACGCAAAACGCTTCTTAGCTCTTATATTGTGTTGAGCATGTTCCTTATTTCTCTCTTTTGCTTGTTCGCTCCTTCTTGTTTTGAAAATCACCATGAGCATTTTGGTGGATTTGGCACATTGAAAGTCTTATTTAATTATTATCATTATTTTACAGTTTCGCTGGAAGCAAACCAGTGGCAATCTGGGTGTGCAAGATTATTGGCGACTTACATAGCCTAGTACTCACTTGACGACGCAATAAACGGGGAAATCTTCTGATTTGATTGCAATTACTGCAATTAACCAATCAATACTCAATCCAGTGTATTAGATTGAAATCATACCAATCTAAGAATGGATGGCAACCAAAATTACCACATGCATCAGAAGTCTGGTGAAGCAATAGGAGAAATAATTTTTTATATCCACTGGATAAATCAGACATACTGCATTGCACAACATGAGCAGTGTCCAACATATAATACAACAAGAAGAGTCTGTTTTGATCTGCATCAAGTTCAGCTGCTCAGCCCAAAGTGAGAGGCTTTGCAATCATAGCATGAGTCGATTTTCATGGTTGTCCCATTGTCCAGACAACTAAAATTCCCTACAGAGAACGAAAAGTTAGAACTCGGTTGCCCAGCTATGGGCAACCTGTTTTTTTTTTTTTTCCCCCTTGGGGAGAATTAAAAATCTTGATCAGATTCAAAATTACATTGCTTTCCCATCAACTCTTTAAACTTTTGTCACTATCATACGATATTTCGGTATTAACAAGGTGTTCTGCCTTTCAGACATTGCTTATGTTTTTATTCTGCACAACGAGTAAAACATGAATCACTATCTAGGTAGCTATTTCACTTTCCATGTTAAACAAGGGTCATGGCAGAGACTGTGGAAATGAAAAAATGTAAGGCTGGATTAAATGAATCTAGAACAAAAGACAGTTGTCGAAATTTTGTTGTCTATAATTTTTTACACATTTGTACAAAAAAGCTTCAGAGCACCTAATTCCCTTGTGGACTACCAAAAATAGTGAAATGGTTTTCTGAAGGACTACCATAAAATTTTCTGAAAATGGAGATCTGGATACGACAAGCATTAGACCTCTCGAAGCTTCCCTCTCTTGGCATTTTGACCTCACACAGATTTCCAGGGAGAACTTTGAGGAACGCGACTTAGGAGACTTTGTGTACCCACTGTTCCATGTGCCTTTGACGAGACTTATCCAAGTTTTCCATCTTGAGGGATTATGGGTACCAACAATGGCAATTTGAATACTGTTGACCCAAACTACATGGCAATGACCCTATCCAAGTTAGTGAAGATGTTTTTGTCTGGTTTTAAAATGAGGTACACCTACCCGTACACATCAAAAAAGGGTACTGTCTTGTGCTTACACAAAATTACCATTGACCAATGTAATCCCCACAGCTCACTGGTGTATTCATGAGTGACTATACTTACCCCTTGTTTACTCATGCATCAACTTTGACATAGCTCAAAGTGCAACTGAAATCTATTCTGACACCGCGCCCTCCAGAGCTCGGCTTGTCTGGTTTGGCTGAGTAAACAAGGGGTAAGAATATGCCTACAATGTGAACAAGATCAATATACAATAGTGTGGTACACTTGGGTTTTGCTAAACCCAGACTCTATTAATGTTAAGTGGTTTATGAGCCTTTCTTTCACTTACAATTGTTGGCATAAAATTCAAGAATAGCTTAAACCAGGGCAGGTGTGACTTATCCAGCAATGCCAGTAGATTAGATAATTGTTTAGTCTTTTTCATTCATCCCGCAGGATGCAGCAACACTGTGTCATGTTTAACATGAAATTACGTGCAAGGACAAGAAACGGTGGCAAAATGTGACATTAATTTACAACTAGTTCAACATGAGGTTTTACTCTGAAATGACTGATAATGTTATTCACAAATCAGATCTAAGTACATAAACTTTTGAAGTTTTCTCAAAATTAGAGATCAAAGGTTATTGCAACTGACATTAAATTTACGGATCATTGCGAAACAGACGAACAATGCCTGATGTTTGTAGGAACTGGCATGCACAGAACCAAGAACGACACGATTCAATACACAAATCTCAGGGAGCTGAGGTGTTGAGGTACACAGAACCAAGAACGACACAGTTCAATACACAAACCTCAATCTCAGGTACAAGCTGAGGTGTTGAACACCGATTTATCACAAAGGTGGTAGCAAGGGGAAACTAGGGAAATATCAAAAAGTTGCTGGCAAAGGACAAACTAGGGAAATGTCACAGTTGCTAGCAAAGGGCAAACTAGGGAATATCACAAAGTTAGTAGCAAAGGGCAAACTAGGGAATATCACAGAGTTGCTAACAATGGGTAACAAGGGAAACGTCACAAAGTTGGTAGCAAAGGGCAAACTAGGGAAATGTCACAAAGTTGCTAGCAATGAGGATAGCATTGCATAACATTGAGGTCTGACAGTGAAAGGAGAAGGAACTTCAATGTCCCTTAATTGGATCACTGGCAAATCCATTGGATGAGGCTGAGAGACATTTATTCATCTTAGTTTGTCTCTCAAGAAGTTGCCTCTTAAAAGAATGCTATATTGCATCACATTCCTGCTGATGAAGGTGACATTCAAACTTTGACACAGAAGTATGACGACTCACCTCTGGGCTTCTGGGGGGTTCATGTTGCAGCTGCAGGTCTGGAGGTTCGTTCCACCTTGGTCTGAATATCTCTTCGTCCTGGTCCATGTCCTTAACATCCGTGTAGGTACTCTTACCCGGAGCACTGTCGAACACTTCCACAGCTTCATCCGGAAGACCGAACTCCCTTACCACTCTGACTTGGATTTTCTTGGCAATGGCTGCACTGTCTGTGCACCTGTTAGTGAAAGCTCTCTGTACCGTGTCTGATCTCTGCAACTCTTTCTCTCGGTTGAGCATGGCTTTGAGAACCGCTTCATCTGGAGCTGGTAGGATGACAGAGATGACAGAAAACTTACTTTAAGACGATGCAGTCAAAAAAATCCAACGGTTACTTTGCAGTGGTGAAAGTGGGTAATTGCAGAAGGTCCCCCTTGGACACCCTCAACTCCATGGTAGCAGCATTCTGTGGCGTACTGTAATGTTAAGGACATTCCAACTACCACGGCATCAATGCCTCCACTGCGGATCAGCCACCTGCTTCTCGTGCATCCTATACAGCACTGAGGCTAACTTGTTTATTGTACTTACAATTTCAGGTATGACATTCTAAATTGGTATTTAAACAGAAACACCAAAGAGGTACCTTTAACTGTAGTCAAATTAATGTTAACCATATTGAGTGTATTAACAGCTTAGCATGGGTTTCCCCTATATTGACCATTTGATGGATCTTTTATCATACCTAATTTGGTGTGTGTTTTTCATAAGTATCGGGTATACAGTTTCGTCGTAGTCTCTGTGTGCATAAACCCACCGGCACTACTGCATTGGCTACAGCGTTACACAAATACTGCAATGTTCATGTGATCATAATGGATCTAATAAAAAATACTGGGAAGCATGGGTTCAATGTCTACTAGATGTAAAAGACATATCACTAGGTATAACTAGGTTATAAGTGACACAGCTGCGTGCATTAGGATGAGCAATGGGTAAGTATAGTGACTGTGAATGCTGACCCATACAATGATCATCAAAAAAATGTACATGCAAAAGGCACCATATCACATTAAACACTTGTTATACGCAGGTCCAAAGAAGTTTCCCATTTAACTGAATTTACATTCATGAATCAAATTGCTTCATCTACAAATACTGTACATGCAAAAGTATGAAAACGAGTCAAAGTGTACGATGCAAAACATCGTCACAACTAGAAAAGCTCCATCCTATGACCATGCATGCATGTTTAACAGAAATATTGCACACCAACCCACTAACCAAATGGAAAGGATGTAAAGTTTTGCATTGCATGTCACAGAATTTTTTTTTTTTTTGGGGGGGGGGGGGAATTTGACACATTTCAAAACAAATTATTTTATTTGTGAAGTGGGAAATCTTTTGCCCTACAGAGGTGACAAGGAGGCATTGGTCATTGAATTTGTTGAGTTCTAAGACAGAACAAGAGATGTAAGAGTGATAATAATCGTGCAGTAAGAGTGATACAGCTGTAAGCAATGACGTGAACCATGATCCAAAAACATTTACATGTTCCTTCCAAATCGACTTTTCATGTACCACAGGTCTACTGAAATTTCTGTTGAAAAAGTGCCTTTGACATGTTTATTTATGCCAAAACTCATTTGTTATTTTAATGAATATGACCCCACATGAGGGAGATTCTGTACATGCTAAAAAAAAACATACAGTGCGTTTTCATTTACTCTGTTTTCAAAAACTTTTCATATTAAAGAGGGAATCAAATATTTCACTTTTCAGCATTTTGTTAGCAGAATATCTGATAAAGTACATGATGTGGCGATGTATGAACAGATTCATAGTTTGAAACAATAAGTCACTGGTTATCTTCTAAAAGATGAAAAATGACAACCTATGAAAACTTCTCAACACAATCAAATTATACGCACCACTTCTTCAAAACAGTGAGGCAAAATTCATATCACTAGTTGTCTTAATTCTCCTTATTTCAAACATGTTTCATGGCACAATTCTTCATGGGGACATTTGATAATGTACAACAAGAGAAACAAATTGCAAGATCTTACATCTATGAAGTAATTCAGAGACCAGTAAGTCTGATTACCTCTTTAAGACATCCCTACCTTTCATCTGACTATACACCGACATTTATTAGGATATTAAATTCGAACCTGCACAAGGGAAAAAAAAAACCTTATAAAGTTTTTCTGAGGGTTCCCCAGTTTAGTTGGTCTTTTATTCATGTCTGGATAACCTCTGACACAAACCTATTAAACGACCATTACAAGAGTGATTGCCGCCACTGTTTTATTAAAGGTGTGTCACATCATGTTATTAGAGAGGTTTGATAGAGACAAGCATCTCTATGTTGCATTACAAAAGTTTTAAACATACCCAGTCATGAAAGTCACACAGAATTTGTTACACAACATAACATATACACACACTGAAACACTTAGTAAGAAAGCAGTGATCCCAAAGCATCCAGCTTACTCAGACATATCCCAGAACTGAATGAAGGTAACACCAACACACTGGCAACCACGTGACTGCATTGCTGTAACTATGTAATGACTAGACGATACACAACATAACTGTCCTGTATAACCCAACAGAAAGAGGGTGAAGCAAAGACCAGCCTCGCAGGCTCTGGACAGGAAGCAGGGTTTTCAAAGTCAAATGTGAAAGACTTGTTGTAAACAGAGTTGCGACTACCATCTGACACAGTGAACTTGGACTCATAATGCATCATGTTTATGACGTCTGAACTGTCGGCAAGGTAAAATGTGATGGTAAAATGTGATCTGACCAATGACAGAAAGGGATGAATCCATGAGTTTGTGATAAAATCGTGAACATTTCGAAGGGAAGCAGCATCTGGGGATTACCTGAAGATTTGCAGACTTACGTCCTTGCAAGTGAAAACAAGCATATCCAGAACTGGGAAAACATTTGTTGCCCTCCTACAGAGCAAAGATATAGTCCAAGCAAGCTTTTCAGCCTCACATCCAAAATAATACCTCTTACCAAGATGTGGCTTTGTTTAAAGTACAGGTATACAAAACAGCAGATTTATAATTCACATACAAATTCCAAAGCTGATGTAGTCATTTCACTCTTTGAAACACAGGCTTGCTTTCTCGTGACAGACTGCCATTTGCAGTCACATTATTCCTAGGTGACAGACATGACAGAGAAGACAGCACATGAACGTACTTCATACTGCTAAAAACATGATCTAAGTTCTGTAGCAAACTTTTGCGGAGTGTCAGCAGGATCACTTATCGCACCTACGTTGCAAATGTCAACTTTCTTCTTAATGGCCATTTTCTCTCACTTTGAATCTGCCAGAAAACGACAAGGGATGGTCGGTTCGGCAGACACTGCGCATGACACGGCCAGTTGCTGTGAAACTTCCTTATGCAAGAGGAATACAGAAATCTCAAGATATTCTTACTTCTAAAGAGGAGAGCTAAGGACGTTAAACGAGTTTGTGGGTGGAAACAGTACTGAGCTAGCGAACAATATTCCTTCCACTCAGTGGTGGTAAGGGATACAAGTACCTTTAAACCAGTTAAACATTACACTACTGTGAAAGATTAAAGGCCACCACTCCTGGAGGTGTAATATAAGCAGTCATGTTTTATTGATGCTTTCAATCCTGTGGAATTATTTCTAAGGTATCTGTAAGGACTAACCTTTCAAAACACTCAAAAGGGTAAATTTCCCCCGAAATGTAGATAACTGTGTCAATTTTTATGGCGACTCTTGATCCTTCTGCCTAATTGCCATCCATATGTCAGACAGGAGGAATCAACCTATATGCTGCAGAACAGGAACACTAAGGGAAAACTATTTCTTCTAGTCAACAGCAAAATTGCATTCTCAGTTTGCTCCACAGATTTCCAACAGATGGGGGACGGGGAGGGAGGGCAGTCACACTTACAGAGTATAGGCTATGTGACAATGGAGAGGTTTAAAGAGAGGGGGTTCAAATTTTTTTAAATTTATTTGACACTTCAGATGCTAAATAATGCAAACTAGTGTCACTCTGGAGATTTCTTGCTGCACTTGAAATGACAGTAACTTTTCAGTCCATAGGAGCTTTTGTAGGAGGGCGGGGACTTAAAATAGGGAGCTGTTGCCATTTCAGGGGGTTATAATTTTCACTCAGTGGTAATTTTCACTCAGGGAGAGCACTGATTCCGTAATAACTGTACAATATTCTCTTTGGAATTACTTTTAAAGGATTTCACCACGTGACCACTATTCTCCCACCTAAACCCCCTCCCCAGAACATGAAGCAGACATTCAGCAAAAGGGAGGGCATCAAACCTGACAGTTTTGGCTACCAATTCACCTCTCTTTGGATTCCTTGACTGACACCACCCTGCAGACCGAAGTCCCCAGTAGCTTCCGAATTGCCACAACATTTTAACAACAGGTCATTCATCACACAAATCCTTGGTCACGCTTTAAGAGCAGCCTTTTCTATCTGACCCTAGTGGGCAACCTAAACTAGGACACAGTTCACAACTCCCAGCCAGACTCCCAGCCAGGAGTGAGTTACCCACCCAAACCTACTGTAAAAGCCTGCTTTGACCAGGAGCTGTATAGAGAAGATTAGCTTGTTGAAGTTGTGTGACCAAAATGAGGTGCAGAATATGGACATGCAGATGTCTTTGCTACTTTTTGACATCAAAATGCTTGCAATTGAAACCGCATACACTTTAAAAGTGAGGCTACATCTGAGACACAAAACAATGTGGCACGAAGAGTAAACACAAAGGATAAATCATTTCATGGACCATCTTCAGTGTTTTAGATGAAAAGTCTAAGTATGACCAGAGACTGCTGCTTTAAATGGCAAAATGGAATCTTTGACTGAAAATACGACTCTGATGACTGTCATTACCACCCACTGACAGAGTTTATGCCATCACACCCATCTCCACAAAGCTGTAATTGCTTGGGAAGACATGAGCAGTCATGGGGAAAAAGAAATGCAAATGGTTTGCCATGATCTGTGTTACATGATTGATTTTACGTACTTCGCTCAGGTGGCTACTATACCTCAAATATTGCGCCTCACTGAGATTTAAAGTGACCTGCTGCAACTGATCATTATGCTTCGGTAATTGTGCGAAAATCTGTCCTCAGTTCAAAGGAGATCAACAGTAAACTTCATTCAATAAATCTGGGGAAGAGCCCAGAGGGTAAAAACAAAAGGAGCAAATACATTGCACACGATTTTAGAGACAGCGAGCAATTTAGCCTTGTCCTTCCGGAGATTGAAACACCTGCCACCCTCCTGATGAGTCTCCCCATGGCGACGCAGAAACGGTATTAAAGGGCTGCCCTCTATCACAAGCTACGTGAACTACATATGCAATCTCAGCAACACACCGAATATCACAAGGATGGGTTCATGCCACAATTTACATTCAAAGCAGTGCTACTTCAATGCTGGAGGTCTTGACCTAATTTGCAAATGAAAGAGATGATGGAAGCTTGTAAAATCCATCAACTTTTCAAGCTAAACACAGCAACGCTTCGACTTGTCTAGCACTGTCAAGACGTTCACTTCGCTGTGTGACCAACATGCCAGATAAATGCTAAGTTTTATGCTCTGCTTGAGTTTTATGCTCTGTTTGCAATAGTTTGTACATACAAAAATGGATATTAAATGTGTCAAGACCTGGACTAAAGTTGTCTATGCTACTTCTTTAACACTTTTTTTTTACATCCAGCTTTTTAAGCTCACAAAAAGGGTGCAAGTGGATGACAGCACAAGGGTTCCTATCCCTAAGATCTGGCTCCAACATTATAGTGACACACACTTATTAAAATACCTCGGAAAGTGTTATGAATGCATGCATACTCCATCCTATGATATGCATTTTGCAAATCACGAGAACAATGGACACAAGTTGTTACCTTGTCTGACAGCGTATGTTCATGTTGCAATCTCGGTGTGAAAAAGTCACCGATTAAAGGCATCAGTAGTACAATTGTCTAACTCAAAAGCAGGTGAACATTTAACAAACCCGATTCAGTCCTACTGTGTTAAAAGAGACGAGGACAAGTTGCTTCAAATAATTTCGTCAGATGTAAGTTGAGATGTACTGACAGATGACACCCAGCCATTTTCCTAGTGAAACATGTCTAACAAGTGCACAACAAGATAGCATAATGTTGATGTACAACCATAGCCAGATAACCAAAGATGCTGAATAACAGAGGTTATCTTCAATGAATAAGTTAAGTATACTCTTATGCGTGAAAAGTGATCAACCATTTGCAGAAAATGATTTGCAATTTCCGTCATGTTTGCCAGGCCTGCCTGATGAAACTCAGTACACTAGTCAAAGTCACTGTTACGTGCTAACGTACTTTTTGTTGATGCGGTAATTGCATCCACTGTCTTGTTTTGTGGAGCAAAAAGTACAATGTTCTCTACCCTGGGGATGTCTGTTATTCTTTACCGCAAGAACTCCTAATTACCTTGGCCACATTAAAATGATTTGGAAGGGATTCTCCAAGAACAACGTTGGATTCTATCGATAAACCAAGGTCTCAGGCAGTGAGTTAATCAATATTCAAGTAAACTGATTTATCTGTTGCTGGATTCCAAACTCCTTAGGCTAAAGACGGATGATTCGAGAGATAGTCGACAAAGAGGCCTCAGAAAATCGGAAGAAGTCAGGAGGCATATCCTCAAAATAGCTCTCCCTTTTGCTATTTATAGTTTATCTTACAATTATTCATTAGCATGAGGTATATCATGTTACTGTCAAATTTTACTGACTTGTTCCAAGCAATTTGCATCAACTAAAATTGACTGAACCCCCGAACAAGCTCTCCGTTTGTCTACTTAAAATTCAAACAATCCACATAACCGTTTTGTTTTCGCGGGAAAATTTCTGGTTAACTCCTCCGACAGCTACGATCAAAGAGCACGTTGCACCACTCTCAGCAGGAGCAGAAGATGCCTTACAGGAGCCCAAGGTAAGTCAGTCTATTTATGACCGCACGGAGAGAAAACTAGCGATGGGGAATCTGCCACACAGATCCAAAGTATCGATCAAGTTCCCAAATACGGTCAATGAAAACATTCTGAAGTTTGCATTAATATTAGCACAACAATTGGTGGGCTAAGCTACTTAACATAAACCAATCAGTACAACATCAGATTTGACATTTCTTTACTTTCAACCAAACACAATTTTTTGGGTTGTCCTATCGCTGATTTTTCTCTGGCTGGCAAAGATAAAACTACAGTGGATACTTCTGTTTCTCATTTACAAAGAAATCACAGCAGCAACTGATGCCACTGATGCCAGAGGGCAGTTCCACTAGGCTTGCAAACTGGAATCACAAAACTTAAGAGGTTTGAATATTTACAAGCAGCAAACTAATACCTATCTCCATACATCCGATGCACCACTTCTGATTTGTGTGGCAACCTCTCACAGAGCCGAAGTCCTCCCCAATTCCTAACACCACCTTCTAAAAGGGACCAGCAGCACAAAAATGAACACTGAAACATCTGGAATCAAAACAGTCGAGCAGGGGAGGGGTATCAACTATGGACTGTATTTGTAACGAAGCATCATCGAGTGTCCGCATAAAAGTAACTTCAATTCTTGTCTCACCCAGTTCTACCATGTGTCCTGTAGGAAATGAAATGGATTTTGATTCACTCTGTGTGGAGAAACCTTGCAACATAAGTGTGGGAAGAAAGGATCTGGCCTGGTTGCAAAAGTACCTTACCGAATTACAGCAAATTCCTTGTTTCAGTTTCAATGCAGAATACTATACTACATGAGAAAACACTACCAGTACCTTATAATAAGTATCATATAAGCTCACTTCAATACAAGATGAGACACAACTTCAAAAGCACTACAGTGACCTTGCAAACAGGCATCATATGAGGCGATGTAATGATATATGAGACATGACTTCAAGAGCAATGCAGTATCTTGCGGGGAGGCATCGTATAAGGCGAACGTTGACCTCAAATGAACTTTGATCTCCACCAAAAACTGAAGCTTCTTCCACCCAATGTGGCACACCGATGCACTAAATATGAGATTGGACCATATTCTCATTTCAATGATGCTGTGTTTACATGTTTCTCCAAATTGTTCACCTCTGTGGCCTTAAGATGAAGCTTCACCAAGACTGACCCACAGATTTCTTGTACCCAATGCAGTGCATCTATATGCATAGCGTGAGATCTTTCCAAGCTTCTGCATTGGAGACTTTTACATTCATAACAATGAGCATTTGACATCTGTTGACCCCAAATGGTCTTCACCTTCAACAGAAATTATAGGGTATTTGCACTAAATATGGTACACCCACATATCAAGTTTGAAATGGGTCCAGGCTTCCCATCTGCAGATACTGCGTTTGGAAATGAGGAATCTCACACACAGACACACATGCCATGATGACTACCAAGGTTGCAATTCTCACAAAAACCAAAGGTGGAGATGTCCTGGTTTCAGCCGGAGAACGAGAACGAGTGCCTACGTGACAAAGTTGGTCCATCCAATATCCAGTCAGATCATTCTTAAAAGGAATAAAACAGAACATGGTGCCCCAGAAAAAAAAAATGGAAAAAAAAAAAGACATTAGCTCATACGTGTCTCCAGTGATACCAAAGGGTGCAAAGGTTTAAGAGGTTTTCAATCAATAAGATGAAATGCAACCTTTCAGTGAGGTTGGTCTCAAAAGGGTTTAGAATGAACATACATTAACCTGGCAGTTTTCCTTTTTTTTTCTTTTTTGTACCTGAACAAACCTTCTGTCATTTGTCCCAATATTCTCCTCTGTATCATCTGTAATACTGTACTTTATTATTAAAGGTGGTTTGCTAATGCTTCAGAGAAGGGTGGAGACCTACAACATGCACACAAGCCCAGGTAAAAAATGACGACAGTAATGCCACTGTATCTAGGTAACTTGCCTTGCCATGCCAAAGGTATCCAAGATCATGTGACTGCTGGGTTATCACCACGACTGCATGAGGTCTCAGTTTGGTTGAATAGATTAAATATTTCAAGTAAACGGACTGGTGATGAGTGAACCTATGAGTACTGGCACCTTGGAAAATCTTCACACTGCTAGTTATGTCACTCACTCTGTGCTACTGTGCAGAACATGGGGCCGTATTAGCAGGGAGTTGCTATTTGACTCCCTGGTATTAACGTGTTCTGTTACAGTGAAGGTGGTACGATGAAATGATCTGAAAGTTTAGGCTGAATTAACGATTCAGCAAACGTGATATTACAAGGAAAAGAAGTTCAGTTCACTTCAGAAATGAGGTATAACATGAGACCAGTTTGTTCCATTAAACTGACCCATCAAAACAAGGAGTGACTTTTCAGGAATTCCACTGTTACAATTATTGTCACTGGAAGGTGAAATGAATTCATTCCCATGAAGAGATAAATACTGACTTCTGCTGAAAATGTAACAAGCCATAATTTGCAATTCTTGATATATTTTTCAACTCTCCCATAGCTGTGAACCACTATATCTGTTGTTACTCACTGCTCATGTTGTGAACACCTGAACTGTATCAGCGACACCAAACCAGCAAACTGATGACTTTGTTTACATCATGTTTTTTTGTTTTTTGCTCCATCACCCAACTCCCCCCCCCCCCTACCCCGCCAAATCCAAAAAGTAAAAGAATAATATATGCAGGAAAAGAAGGAAGGAAGTCTTGAAATCTGAACAGACCCTGAAAATACTGTGCATTCTGTTACAGGAACCACACCACTCTCTCTTTTTTATCTTATACAGAGACAATGAATCCTTCTACTTGAAATATCAAATACAACACAGTTAAGGTCAAGTTGCATTCTTTGATAAGATACAACAAAGTGTCTCATGTTGTAAGACAGAAGGATCCTGAGCAGCTCCTCCACTGCTACCCTCTCCCACCCCACCCCTCAACCACTCCATCTTCACCACACTAGCAGTTAAAAG
The DNA here is from genome assembly GCA_021234535.1 of Stichopus chloronotus. Classification (NCBI taxonomy): domain Eukaryota; kingdom Metazoa; phylum Echinodermata; class Holothuroidea; order Aspidochirotida; family Stichopodidae; genus Stichopus; species Stichopus chloronotus. The sequence continues at coordinate 23,303,931 of CM037843.1, forward strand.
TAAACCAACAAATATTGCAGCAAAGTAGGAATACACTAATTTTGGCCCACTCACGAGACTTGTCTGTCCAAGCTGTCTGTGCAAGAAACACAAACAGTTAGTAATCCTTGCTGCAAGCTTGAGGCAAACTTAAAGACAAAAACTCATCACCCCAGACAGTTTCAATTCTCCCAACCACCTACCTCTAGTCCCTCCCTTAGCCTGTCTTAAATTTCTCCAAATGTGTAATCAAAACAATGGATCCCTGTGTACGCTGCGTAATAAGAGCTGCTCTGCATCTTTCAAATTTGCTGTCAATCTAAGAGCACTGTAACTTAGAACCAGTTGAGAATTTTACTTTCCGGGAGGTAAAAATATAGCTTAGGGTGATGCAATACAGCCTTTAAGAATACCACAACATGACAACTGTATTGTACCAGGTAGAATGTAATGTCTGAAGATCTTCTTAATGTGTGTAAATAAAACAGATTACCTCTTCGGTGCTCATTGCCATGTACACTACACGTGGATCTGGCAAATTAACAAAACCACCAAAGAAGTTATCCTTTTCAGAGACCTATCCAAATTATGCTTAGAGGATGCTACTTTTTCTGAGACAAGGCAGGCAAAGAGCAAAACAAGAGCCCAAGGGCACTCTGGTTCCATGCACAGATGGAGAGCATATAATGTTAATTATGAAGTAAAAGGGAGTATATTGCATTATTTTGTACAATAGCCTATATGGTCCATTTCTGAACATGAACTCTCACTTTTGTAACATAAAATCTGTAGGGAAACATATTTCATGCTTCTATAAAATGGCCCATTTCAGACATTGGACCCCAAACATGACAAACATGCACCCACATGGAACCACTTCCACAGCACTAATGTGACCAACCACCAACAGTGTTACATACAATCTGTAAGAGAAGAAGTATTTTGCATGATTTCACAACAGCCTAGGGGCACTATGGTTCCTTGTACTTGGAATATACATACTGTAAAATGATATGCCTGAGTTCATAAATATCAAAGAAGCCATTTCAATCAACGCAATGAATTGAAGATGTTGATTTCTGCAATATACAGCAATATCCCATTCATTTTACAAAACACAAACAGCTGTGCATTTCTCATTTCAAGAAGGGGCTCTGCAAATTGCAATATGGCTTATCCCATCTATGCCCCTTTAAAGTCCAATGAACTGACAGTATGCCCTGGGGGAACTACTGGGGTCTAGTTTAAACTGGTAAGAACACCAACTGACTTATTTTCTTTCATTGTTACCTGCCCACCTCACTAATTGAAAAGACACTTACATGAATGCACACATTAGCACTCAGGCACAAGGAGGTAAACTGATCCAGTCAAAACTTGTCTGGTGTGACCACCTACAATAGTGCAAACAACACTGCTTCTTTTTCATTTGATCAAGAAATTGCTAACTCAAGCAGTACTTTCATGATGCACTGGAGGGGGGACTGATGGTACATATGAGCATCCATAGCATAAGATTTTCAGACTTTTGCCCCCAGTTCCCCCAGATGACCTTCGACCTCCACCAAAAACAATAGGGCACACCTTCTCAATATGGCGAACCTACACACTAAGTTTGACTTTCATCGGACTTTCCCCTGTTGAGTTAGAGCGTACCCAAGCAAAACAAACTTTTGCCCCCAGTTCCCCTAGATGACCTTTGACCTCCACCAAAAACAATAGGGTACACCTTCTCAATATGGCAAAGCCTACATACCAAGTTTGACTTTCATCAGACTTTCCTCTATTGAGTTACAGCGTACCCAAGCAAAACAGATTTTTGCCCCCAGTTCCACCAGATGACCTTTGACCTCCACCGAAAACGATAGGGCACACCTTCTCCCTATGACGAATCTATGTACCAAATCCAAGTTCCATCCAACCTTCCCTTGTTGAGTTAGAGCGTACTGAAGCAAGTGTCACACACACACACGCCAACCTGACTACTTAGGTTCCTTTGCTACCGCAAGGAACCAATAAGACACTTGTGAAAAATTCAGAAGTGAATTTTTCACAAGTGTTTTATTTTGGTGCCTTTAACACACTCTCATCTTTCTGTGATCAAAGGTATTTCTTGAAATTCCATGATACATACAAGAAACTTTCAAAGTACGATGTGACGGAGTGCAGTGCAAACAAACTTGCCTGGCAAGACAATCTGACCCAGTTTTAAATTACGAACAAGTTGCTATGGACAAATTCCCCTTCACAGACCTTTCTGAGTCTAACCCTAACTCCCCTCCTCCCCCCCCCCCCCAAATTCATTTAGCAATATATGTCTATACTGTGTGACCATAGTTGAGGCCATGAGTGTAAAAAGCTTCTTCAGAAATAAACAAAAATATTTATGCCTCCTAAAAAGTATCTTTAGAAACCTTATGATTTCACCTCATACAAGAAATCATAGAGCTTCTCCTTTAAGGTGACTTAAAAGTAGAAACCTACATTGCACGATTCAGTTGAATCAAACAAGAACTTAAAACATAAATACTGAAAACATACAGACACTGAATCAATCAGTTTACAGTATATCCACTTGCAGATACCAGCCCTGTGTGAGTACATTTGTGCAGAAACCACAACTGTTTCCAAGTATCAACTACTTGCGGTTTTTAGAGCAGTTTGGTGTAATCTGTACAAACCTCAAGATGAGGACATTACTAATCTCTGTGACCTAATGTTGACCTTTTCATACAGATCAGGGTAAACAACCTCATGAACACACATATCAAGTGCCAATTAGAACAATGGAAGGAACAATAGGCCAGAAAAAAGACATAAACAGGGTGTGTTCGCAGGAAATGATGGACAACTGCCAAACTATGTAGTGGTGGCAGCATTACTAAATTAAAAGAGAGGATTTATAAAAAAAGACGAAGAGAGTGTAAAAAGAAGTAATAATAACAGAATCACTTGATCTTTCGTGTTGCTTTGTGAAAATACTCAAATGTTAACCATGATGAACTGTGAAAATGGAATCCACTTCTTTTGTGATCACAAGACAAAAACAAAATCAAGTATTAACATAAATGTGCCCTCTAAAGCAACCAAACAGTAACATCTAGCTGAGCTATGAAATTTGAATCACCAAAGAAAGTGTGACCTGAAGTTTGAAAATCTGGATATACATGTAAGAAACTTGCCCACAGCCTACTGTACATCAAGAATCTGTCATTGCTACTTCCATGATTACTACATTCACTTCAAAAAATTGCTTGAAACACGATTTACCTACATCTAACAACTGACAAATCCTATCTTGAAAATTCTGCTACCCAGAAAGAGGTCCATACCTTTATATAAGGTAGACCTAATCAAATGCAAATACGCAATCAACAGACGGAAATGAATGCAGGCCTTGACTTAAGGGTAAAAACGTCACTGGGCAGCAGGGCCAGTAACTTTAAAACTCAACTGGCCCTACCATATTTTCAATGGTCCTGTTTCCATGGCACATGCCTCATATCAAGTTTGGAAAGAATACATCAAGCAAAGACGAGATTTTAATGTTTCTGGTGGGATGATATTTATTATTTACATAAAAGGTTGAAAAGAAAAAAACGTCCGTATACAATTTATACCTTCTCAAAATATAGACTATCATTTTGGCATACCACTCTCTGAATTTTACTTCCGAGTGTATCTTTTATACACATGATGCTTGTTTTGACTCACATTAGAGATCATACATGGTTTTCTAAAAGATTAATGTCCGAAAACAACTGGTAAATAAATCCATTCAAACATGTATCCCAAATGGGCCATCCACATTCAGTCTTTGCTAAAACAGGAAATACTTTACTATTCTTGTAAATAAATGCCCATATTTTTATACTCATGATCAATATGTTTCAAGTTATGTAAAAATGAAAACAATGTTAGCAAATGTTTCCAGAGGATTCTACATATAACTCCTTTACATGTTCAATGTCAATTAAAAGCCATAAGCACAGTGACATCCAACATATCACTAACCATAGAAACACAAATATGAACATATATTTCTATGATCAATACCCGTCACGCAGCCAATACTAACCTTTATTTTAATCATTTTTAATTGATTAGGATCAATAAACAAAACAAAAAAAATATTATTTACATGCTTCTTGAAAAAAATCTGAGGTCTGAGTCCCCATCTTACAAAATGTTCATTGTTCCTGTACTAAGGAAATTTGAGCCACTGAGGTGGTTAGGCTATTCGCTACACACCCACTATGTTAGGATATCATTACTTAAATTTTTCGGAAGGTTGTACACTGTCCTTCTTGTTTCTTTTCACGAGACTTTTGGGGACAAAATAATACAGTACATAATAAGTAGTAAATAATACTGTATGTCATACAGTTGGCTTTACATGACATGTGCAACATTGCATGGAACGTTTTAGTTTTGAATATCAATGATTTCGTTCTGATCGAACTTTCGTGCTTTTCCCAATACACTCGACTGCGAGACCGACCGCGAGGGAGACTTGACAAAACCTCAATGATAGATTTTGCTACCTCAAACATGCTGCAGCATTTAATGTCGATCAGTGCCTTTAAAAACAGAAAGGAATTAGCTGGAATCAAAAAGTTGAGGACAACTTCTTTCTGTGGAAAATCTGTCATCAGCCCTAGCATGAATTAAAAGAACTGATGGTACTTGGAGTTATTTTCATGGATTACGTCCAAGGAATCAAGGCAGTAACTAGGGGCTTAACTACATCATCTTGCAAAAGGAACGGACTTACCACCACACGTGTTATATAGGGGATTATCAAGGGTGACACAGTGATTAGGCAGTAAAAACCAGTTTATTCCCTGCCTTTACACAGTTAATAAATGGCAGATTACAATCATGGTTGAATGGCTAACGTTGAAGTAAAAAAAGCCTTTGAGTAAGTTGATGTAGGAATCCTCTCCTTTGTGCAGCCTGGTACCAGTGGTCGACTGCAGCATCAGTTGGGGAGAAGAAAAAACAGTGGTGGCCGGTACCGCTTTACAAGCGTACTGGGTGTTGGCATGCATGCAGAACACTTGACTGCACAGTATTGAAGCATAGCACACACAAGTACAAAGTTCAGGCATGAAACATTCGTTCTATTTCTGTCAGTTGAGCAGGGAGACGTTCATATCACGAAACTGGATTCAAGTTTCAATTATGTTCGAATGCAAATCATCATGAAAACGATCAGCACTTTTGAGGAGAAAATGCGCTGAACTTTTGACATTACAATTTCTGCTGATGACAGTTTTCAAGTGCACAGTTAAACAGTTCTATTTTTAAAAATTGTGACAAGTTTTTAGTGGGTTTATGTACTGTGGCAAAATTTCAAGTGGTCCGGACAACTAGCTTGTCAGTAGTTTAACTATCCCAATGATGAAATCACTAGCATCGGGCCAGCTGGGTAGCGCTTATGTCGAGCTGTGTGAATGGAACTCTAGTGACTAACAGAGCTAATGTCAATCTTAGTTATGACAATGTACTGTATTCTAAGGGCATTTGAAAATTTATACCATTTTCCTTTGTACACAAACCCACTGTACTTGGTTTCAGAAAGATTCCTACCTGCTACAACACATCCCAGTTCTTTGCAAGCACTTAGCAAAACTTTGAAAGGTCTTCTACAACAGGAAGGGTCAGGACAGGAAGGTAGGAAAGGGAATGAAAGGGAAGAAAAGAAAGGGTAAGGAAGGGTACAGAAGGGTAAGGAAAAGAGGAACGTGGATGGATGGATGGATAGATGGTTGGATCGATGGATGGAAAGGGATGGGGTCACTATATAGCCTACATTCTCTCTTCTTATCATCAAAGATTAATAATGCTATCACTTTGCCACATACTCTAGACTACATCCCTAAAATATGTCACATTTTCAACTACTGTCAGATAACCAGTGGCTGCTTTCTTTGTAAATACAGATTAGAGTGTTTACAGACAAACATTTGACTGATACTTCTGACATGATCTAATGGGAGACAACATACCAAACAACAGCTTAAATGTTTATTAATAGACACTTTCCCAAAAGTGACGTCAATGAAGATGTGTCTCCAGGGTAAGACATGACGTGATTAAGCAGATGCCTGGGACTGCCCTCATTTTGTTTTCACATGTTTTTGCTCTTTTTGAACAGATTCACATTATTTTTCCAGAAACACACCAAAAAGTGGAACTAACTGAACCTCTGGAACAGCAACATGGACAGTGTCTCAGAGTGAAGACACTATTTTGGGAAAGACTCCTCTGGCAAGCACAGTGTCATGAGGATGTTAATCTGAAAGTTGTGACAAAGTTGAAATGATTCCTGTGGGCAGATTTTGGTAAGCTGTACATTAGTATCAAAACAAATGTAAACTTTACTTATCGAGGCAAAACAACAAATTGTGGATATTTCAGCAAACATCTTAGCAGAACTGGTTATCAGGAGATATTCAAAACATTGTTTTTTAGTGTCTCCACAAAACCAATGAACTCTGTTCATCCACATGTAAGAGTTCTCTGGAACTCTGATAGTCTTTCAATAAATACTGACAAAGACCTGTCACACCTGTCACACTTAGTTCTATTGTATTTCCTATCATTCCATCATTCAATTTAAAAGAATATTCCATAATGACTATTCAATAATGACCATACTAGGCGTTTTCCCACATTAACACCCATTTGGTCCACAAAGATATTGCGATGGTAATGCATTTTACGATTAGCAACGTTCGAGACAGCCTCATGAATAACTCATAATCCAGAAACAATGACATTAAAGTAGCACAATAGTTTTGTTGTCCCTTGTTTCTATGTGACTTCTACATCATAGACTTCATCGGCCTATTCAGAAATTTTGGCAATTTCAAATGATCCATATCTACACACAAAGACTTAGAGCAGATTGGAAGTTGTTGACGTGTACTCTTGCACGGAGAATTTACAAGAATATTTTGAAAATTGCCTGGCCTCTTCTTTTAATTGATTGTCTCGACCAATTCCACCCATTTTTTTCACTATCGTTCTTTCAACCCGTGCCACATTTCTCTGATCTGACCACTCGTGTGATTCATACCAAGGCTTCAATGTTGCTGGTTGACAAATAGTTGGGACTTACTTGGAAAAGATCCCACTAGGACTGGATGAGGACAGGACCTGGACCGGGTGAGCCACCTATCGGGGCAGCTGGAGTCATTGCGGTCGTCCAACATGTACAACGTGTCCGGTACGTATGACATTCTCACGTTTCTTAACCTCACAGATTCAACTTCTGATATAGTTTGCTCTTCTAAGCATGCCTGTAAATAAAAATGAATTTGTCTTTACCTGTCCTCGTATTTCATGATTTCTTCCTCCCTTTTTTTTGTTTTGGTTTTTTATTCAACGAGAATCATGTGTACACCACACTGCTATCAAAAACAGCCTGCGTTGCATGTTAATTAACAGGTATGCCATTTCCAAAAATATATGTCCCCAAGTTTACAATATGAATTATAATGGTAAAACTCCCATCTTCGCAGAAAACTGCTCAGCTGAGACATTAACCTGTAAAAATTTATTCACTCAAATTAAAATGGTAGATTGCACAATAACTTGTGACATCATTCATGTAGTACTCAAACTAATTTCTTTGTTTTTGATCTTTTTTCAAAAGCCAATTTCACCTGGTCACGAAATGTGACCCCTGTCTCACTGTTATTGGGTAACCTAATTACACAAGCTCTCTGCATACAACATGAAAAAAAAAAACTTTTCAAGATTAAATAAACATTTTAACGTCAAAAAGAAATAAGAGTAGGTAATGTGAGTTGTACAAGAAGCACTTGATTTCTGAAGTAAACTTGTAAGAAGTGGGTTATTTGATCTGAAGAAATTGCAGATAATTATCTTGACATGAAGATCACTAATCCTGTGAAAGTAGACTTAATGATCCTTATGCTTGTGACTTTTGACACTCAATGAGATCTCTTAACCAAAAAATAATTTGACCAACAGGTAGATTGTAGACTGTCTGAGAAAGAGAACTGTGTATCTTTAAATTAATGTACCAACACATACTCCCTGGAGTGCATTAGCTCATCATATTCTCCTCAAAGTTCTATTTAGAATTTGGCTAAGATCCCACATCATCTTTTGAAACTTTCTTCCCCTCTTATCCAACCCTTCTCACAGAAAAATATGACAGCAAATCAGAGCAATATATGAGAAAAACCCTATGTTTATATTTTGCACATCTCTGAATCTGTGCATTCAACAAAGAGCGGGGTATTGCAAGAGCAGTTGCAGGAGAGAAGAGTTTGGTAGAAGTTTTTTTGGAAAACAAAATTTAAATAAAGAAAACAAATCAAAGACAAAGTGATGCAGAGAGACAATTTTTGTCTTTGACTAGCAACTGTGACATCCTCTTTTGAGTTTCTACATGAGAGCAACCTTTGGTGGTGCCTTGTCTCCTTGGAAGTTTCCTTCCTGATAAACAGAGCACATCCTCTGCTTATGTACGTTACCCTCCAAGACCGACTCCAAACACAAAGCTTGGATACCAGAAGAGATATACATGCTTCAAACTGGCAAAAAATTGAAAAAGCAAGGGCTCATCTCCGCCATTTTGTGTATACGAAGACATCCTCTTATGAAGTGAGCAGTGAAAAAAGTTTGATCAAATAAACCCTTAACGATAGAAGCTTCCTTTGTTAAATTTTGTCCTCTGATCTGGCTGTTCAATTTGTTGAAATTATGGAGGGAATTTTCCATGTCACTGTGATATCTATCAATGTCTTTGTGTTAGAAGACTATAAGGAGTAACAGGGTCCTAGATAGGAGATCTGGAGTGGTGGATGTAGTGTTTTGTCATTGTGGTGTGAAAGCCGAACTGGATGAGGTCTAAGGGGGGTTTCTCCTTCTCCTTTGCAATGTTTCTACAGATAGAATATGCTTAAAAGGCATCGACCATTTTCCTAGTTTTTGAGCTACATTTGTGTCAAGAATTGTTCCCTATCTTGATGTTTGAAAAGAATATTTGGGGGGTATGATTTAAGTAAAAGTTACCTTTTGTAAACTTCATATATATTTGAACACTCTACAAAGATTTTACTAATTGAAACAGTAGTTTTTTAAGATTCTCTCAATTACTGTTGTACCAAGGAAACTTTCCATGAAGGACGACTGCCTCCTTTTGCATCAAATGACCAGATAAAAACGTGGGTTGTTTTAATACACAATAATATATGTTTCAATAAAGTTTCATTCATTTTCTGTGCAACTATTCTGGCAAATTTCCTCTTCCTGCTGATCAGCAAACACTTACTGACCGGTGAGAGACGGATGTCCAAGGCCTGTGTGTCTAGAACCGTGGGTAGTACTAAACTTAGCCTAGTGTAAAGCCTATACAATGCTATCTTCTTTGACCACAATGATGCAATTTATGGGGTTTTACTTCAAGGTGGTGGGATGAAAGAAGGGAGGATATACCAAGTCTATCCATCCCACTAATATGCTACAATCTATTGCACTTCAGAATTTATTTTCTGTAATTTAGTGTCCCTGTTCTCCAGTTTTGAGACTTTTTCCTCATTTTCCACAAAAAAGCATCATCGTTCATGTTCGAACAAGTATACTCGTAGCGGTCACTCGACAAAAGGTACACGTATAAAGGTGGCTGTTGCTTAAACTGTGAGACTGGTGCCAATATAAAACAAAAGTATGTCTGCCATGTTGGTGATAGAGAGCAATTTTCTGTGCACTGAGAAGATTGCAACTGTGGTTTTTAGAGTTTCTGTATAAACAGAAGGAATGTGAAGGGATGCACACAAAGACATTTGAAAGAAGCAAAAATCACTTCAGGTACATATATGGTAATGTACATATCTAATCGCGGTGAGGGTGCACACGTAAGTATTGGACTTTTGGAAGAACCAGAATGACTAAAAAAACTGGAAACAACAAATCCCCTTCTCTTTCTCTGATATGCAAGGTCACTTTTTATGCATATATTTAACGCAATGCAACATAAATGTCATTAAAGCCACTCTACACCTAATACAAGCATCCAGCTTCTTTTGAAATCGCTACACAAAGCGATGAGGACAATAGTTTTTTTCCCCATCATCCTGTCACTTTTGGAAAACAAAGGAGAACTCTTCTCTCTTCTCAGAACATCCTGACATCCCCCTTTATGTTTACCTTTGCTTCTTCCACAAATGGCATGTAGAGCCTGGGTCTCCTCCTCAGTCTCCTACTCCTGCTGACCACCCAGGGGTTGATGTGGGGGGAGAGGTCATCACTTCCAGAGAGCATGCAGGATGGGGGCATGGAGACCAGACCCCTCTTGACGGCACCGGTGAGGACGTCGTTGGAGGCCGGCAAGATGTGTTCGCAGCGTATCAGGGGTAGCAGGTTGCTGATGAGATCTCGGAGTTCCACGACGTTCAGATCCCTCCGTTTGATGCCTTTCCTTGAGACGCTATGCTGCGTGTTGCTGAGTAAATTTGGTTCTGAGGAGAGAGAGAAAGGTAACTTCCAAGCAAAGGGATATTTAGGTCCATTGCATCTTACATTGACAAAAATACATAAAACTGCTTAAAGAAGTTGAAACTACTTTCATTCTGTTTGATTTTATCACATCTAAGCTTTCCCATTCCAGACTTGTTTACATTTCAAGATGTATGGTGTTCACAAATGTGTCACAAACTGTGATTATTCTCTGTACTGTAGGAAGGAGAAAGGTGTCAATGAATTTATAGATCCTGGATGTAGCACCACTCATGCATGAACGGCTTTACTTTAATTTCACCTGAGTATCTCTTCCCTTTAATGTCATTCCTGTGACACCCTCCCAATATTTTCCACGAAACGATGACGTGAAACGTCACACGAGAGTCAAATGACTCAACTTGTCCGACGACTCAGTGAGTGTGTCGAACTTGGAGGTTGCTATTTCTCGGACAAGTTACAAGACAACAAGGATGTTTACCTTCATGATCTATGGGATCATGACATTGTTTCACAACTTTTTTTTTTTTTTATTTTGATGGTTAGAGGTTCATTTTTTCAAGTTTCTGTTCTTTATGCCACACAGAAAGAATTATAAATCTCAAAGTACATCCAGTAACAGGAGAAAACATCATAATATTAGGACTTCACACCTTAGCTTACTCTCATAGATAATTATCTTTAGTGCTCCGAAATATGCGAAGAAAGCTAAACATGGTCATGTTCACTACTTCCTTTTTCCAATTATTCAGCGACAACCCACAGGTTAATATTTACTCCCACTGAGCCGTTTCCGTTCTTCTAATTGGCCTTGGCAAATGTCTAGAAAATTTTTGGAGAATTGAAACCTCTAGGAATATCTTTTAAATGGTTACAGCAAAGTTTAACGTAAATTGGGATGAGGAACTACCAAACCTGTAAATTAGAAGACAACACATCAAGGTATTGTTGTTGTCTGCAAAAGGTAGATTTTACCAAAAAACCGATGCTGCAATGTTACGGTGACCACGTATTATAGATCTGTGATGTCAATGAATAGAACATTGCACCATTACAGTGAATTTGATAAAACTTTAATTGTCGATGGGTGTGATGTATGAGCAATACCACTATATCCAAGCTATTTGGAGCGATCAAAGTCAAAGCAAAGAAAGTCAGAATAAACTAAAAAATAGTTCCCTAAAGTTCCTGTGAAGAGCCATTTACATAGAAATATCATGCAATCTGAATCAATATGAAGCTCTCCTTGGCAAAAGCCTGTTGAAAAAGAAAAATATTCCTCACATCTTAAAATGTTGCAAACTGTTCCCCAAGTGAGCCATTCTCACAATGTTCAAACAATGGCAGTAATTTGCATCAACAAACAATATGTAAACACTTGAAAATCTCTAGAGAGAGAGAGAGAGCATAAAATTCTGGCAACAAAAGAAAGTGCCTGAAAAACTCTCTCTTCCTTTGATTAAGGAGGAGACTGTCTGGATGATGAACAACAAATTTTTATTGTAAAATTTTTAATGTAAAATGCTGTATTACTAATATGTAACATCTGTGCTCCCATCTGCATGGACACAGCCACAGTCGTGAAGTGTCTGTCCACTCCAGGCTGACAGTAATCAGGACTAATTCACAACAGTATCACAGCAGGATGTTACAACCAGAAATACCTTTGGGGTATTTGATCACTAAGCTAGCGTTAAAGTTTAAAAGGTTCAGAAAGTATAATCTTGAACCAGAGGGGGAAAAAAAAAAATTAAAAACATGAAAGCAAAAATGGGTGAACAGCAAAACTGTGTGACCCTTTGGGAAATTCATTCCGTGGTTGTATGTTATAAAAATGTACAGGGTACTTTGTTTTTACAATGTCAGGTGAATTGGACAAATTGTGCTCTGAAGGAGAAGTAGCTAGAAGATCTGATGACGATATCACAAAAAATGGTGGCTCTCAATCATAGAACATGGGCATGGCTGACTTTGAACAGCAATGCTGCAGAATCTCGAAGCCTTTCATAGGCATTGACGGTCCTCATCTGATAGTCTTTGCGGTCTTCACCTGTGTGGGTCAAACTGTGACCTTTTCAGACATGCTACATATTATGCAGATTTCTGACAGTAACCAGCAGTAACCAACAACATCTAATCAATGGATGTAAGAAAAGGGACCGATGATCAAATTCTCTACAGCTAGCTTTGCCTAATCACGACTACAGATTGCAAAAACTTTATCCTATGCCACAATAGTGCTCTGTATAAAGTGTGTCAACAACTTTAAGCAGAACTGCTACATGTTATAGTTTTGTCTGAGAAACAGCAAGTTCATCATAGCTACCAACATACAAAGTCAATGTAATTGTCCTTCATCTTGAGGGCAAATAGTCTCATAATTGTTTAAAGAAATATTCCACAAGTGATGGCACTGTAATTTTTTAAGTCTGTTGTCTGTCAACACATGCCCAGCAGAACCTCACTAACATGCCACAAAATTGTGAAGAACAGCAAGGCAATGTTTTGTCGAGAGAAGGAAATAATCACAACATTCTACGTTACCTTGCATAACTGTCTAACAATTTAAGGACAAAGCTAGTCTTCTCTCTCCTTCTGAAAGTGACTTAACTTTGGGTAACTTCAGACCAGGCATACACACACGGGTCAACATTAGAAATCATGAGACATGGATACAAGTGCAAGTTTTCCAAGATGCACTGAATTTAGACAAAGGAACAATCTCAAAATTTCTGTTTTGAACATTCAGAAATGGAACGTTGACTGTTTCCACAAAATTATGAAGGTGACTAATCAAAAGTACGAAACACTAGATATGGCAGACTGATGACAAGTGCAGGAGATTTCAATCAAACGATAGTCTCATAATTAAGGGTTGAACGTCTACTCGTGGGACACTTGTGTATTAAAGATGGATGCAGCAGTCACCAGGGATGTGACAACAAGGAGGGCATTTGAGTGCCCATATCCACATCAACTTGCGACTGAGAAATGAAAACTAAAAGAAAGTAATTTAGGTGAATTTCACCACTGCAAGGAAAGAGACAACATTCCCAAGGGAATGATGCAGGACAGTTTATCACACTTGAATGTAATTCCTGCTTCCAGTTACAGTGGCTTTGTCCAAACGGTTGTTCATCGACCTGTCAGTGTGTGAGCTAATTTGAGCATGTTTCGATTGTCACTCACTGACACACGCCATGAAAAGAAGACGTTGGTCGAATGAATGTGACAACAGCAAGGGGCCTACCTGTAATGGTTACAACATGACCCATGTCTTGCACTAAGCACTGTAAAAGAATCTGTAGCAACTGAAGAATCTGTGGGAACCACAGAACGGCCTCTAGAGGCTCAGAAAACCAAGGAGTACAACTATAGATGATTACAATGAACAGAGGGAATGTAGGAGTGCTAACAACATCAGGAAAACAGTGTTTGCAACATCAGATCCTGTACTAACAAAAGGGTGCAAAAATCATGTAACCACTCTAAAGATTCTTCTACCATAGTAACTCAAAGGGAAAATTGTCCCATAGCAACTTACAAGGTAAGGTACACCAGGAGTGGAGCAAAATGGCAACAGAAGCAGATAGTCTTTTTAAGCAAACCTCCAAACTCCAAGCAAATTGGGATGGCAGAATGGGAAGGAGGCGTTTGTCCAGTATTAGTCTGGATTGTGCCGATAGCGGTGTTAAGAGTTACCAGTGCCCTAGGCATGGTAGATGGGAAAGCATTTGTTATGCTGAGACAGGTAAGTGAGGCGGAAAGCAAATCTAATACACCAAGTCAGCATCTAGAGAATGTTCAATGTTAACATCTATAAGGACTCATTCTCATAAAAGTAAGAAAAAAAAAAACTCAGAGAGCACATATGCCAGAGCCAAACTTACCAATAACCTAAATATCCTACATCTTATATTTGAGGATAGATGGAGGAAAAAGTGGTTTCACTTTCAAGGAGAGCACCTCCTGCCTGAGGCACTGTTTTCTTTCTTTCTTTTGAATGATGCTTTAAACATCTGTTTCTGACATCAGTGAAAAGCGAACTCCTCCCCCGATTTCTAAGACCTACGGAAAATATTGACACTGGCAGGGGTCTTGACAATCTTTCCTCCTAAGTTTCAGATACAGCTTGACATCAGCAGATGTAGGCTACTGCTACCATCACAATACATGACAGTACTTGATCTAGTTATTGACGAGTCACCTTTTCACCTGCAGTCAAAGACTTTCTGCTTGACCCACCTTTGGAAGCATAAAGGTGAAATTCACAGTACCTGCAATTTCCCTTCCATTTTATGACAGGCACATTTGGTAAAACTTTCACTTGTCAACTACCAGGTTCACACTGTCCAGATGGGTCCCATTTTAGGGGGCAGCACCACAAGCATTCTGCTAGTTCTGCTAATTACACCTTTCCTCTCCGCCAGTATTAACATCTGTTTGACTATGTCTTGTACTATCATTATGTGATATGTACAAAGTCTTGAAATGTGAACAAAATTCTATGATAAAAAGGAACAACTGATAGTTTTGTTTATCAGATCTTCAAGTAAACCCCACCACCCCCATTCCATTGGCTCCAGTTCCTTTTTCACATTCATGGTAAATACCATGGTGCCAGTGAAAAAGAGTAAACACTCACATACAGTTGAGAATCACCAACATAATTTGTTTCAAAATGTCAGCATTCTGAACTACATCCCAGATTATTTTGAAAGAACACAGACAGCTTGTATCCTAATGGCACGACTGCTATTCAAGCAAAATTACCGAGAGATTCCAAAACTCGTCTGAATGTCTAAAAGGAAAGACTCAACTCCTTCAGGAAACTACCATGTTTTAAAACGTATTCAGCAGCAGGTCAGCAGGGTAAGTATCTTCATCACTAAGTATAATGTTACTGTGCTACAGGATTCGATGGTGGTATGTCCTGGACATCTACTTGCACTGACACAAAGTAGTAGTACTTTTCCTCTCATCTATCAAAAATGGATGTGCTTGGATCAGTATTTTTTCACGATACAGGGTTATGCACAATCTGCAAATTACCATGCAGATCGTGAGATTTACGCCATTTTCTCACCCACTGACCACTAAATATTCAGCAAATTTCAGAACACAAAATTGACAACTTTTTAAGGTGCAACTTTGAAAGTGGACAGCTAAGTTCTTGTATTTCTGCCACTCTACCACTCATTTACAGGCAATGGTATCTATGGTCAATGACATATGGTTCAGGTCCATGACGGGAACACCGTTCTTCACGCTTTGACATCACTGTAGCTCTTACCCCTTTCTTCCATCCTCTTGATGAGCTGGTATTCACCCCACTTGATGATTGCCTTCAACATGTCGGCTTCACTAGCCTGCAAAAGGATGAGAGAATTAAAGCTCAACACTGTCACAAATGCCAGCAACTTCATAAGATCAACCACGTACATATCCAAAGACTGATTTTTCTTTCCAAGAGTTCAGTACAAATACCGAAGTAAAATGCTGCAACCCTTGCTTTCCATTTTCAATCAAGCAGACTGAACCCACATTTGGAGTACTGATCATGAAAGAATGGTGCCATCTTAGGGAACCTTAATTGATTGTCAATACCTCAGAGGAGGAGAACCTTTCTCGAGATCAAAGAGCCTTTACCTACTTTTAGGTACGTTTTCCAGGTGAGACACAAACACGCATCCTCGATAGCTTTAGCTTCCTTGACAATTATCGAAGCAGACATAATTCATCATGTGAAGTCTGAAGTCCCACTTTTCTCCATCAATTAAACGAATTTTAGGTTGAAATTTCTGCTGTGACATCAGTTCAATGCTTGTCTCACAGAGTCATACAAACAGGTAAAGAAGATTTGAAATTTGAAAACAACACTGTTATCACCCTAGAGAATTTTTGCAGAAATAATCTTTGGGAAGAGTCCAATTTAGTTGCTCAATTGAAGGAAGACTTAACAGACGATTAAACCTTCAGTATTTGGTTGATTTAAGAATAATAATTTGCTCATTCTTTTTGTCTGCTGATTTGTTTACTATTAAGAAAATACTGATCTGACACTGAACTACTGACTACTAAGAATTTGCAAAACATTGTTCAGGTAATTAGAAAAGATGCTTGCTGCATGGCAGAGGCAGATCTTTCAGATTCATCGAATGTCCTTCGAGGTTTTGACATTTGATTTTTGGCTCTGCTGCTCTTTCAATCTTGTGTGAGAACACAATACACACCTATCAACTACATGTCAATGACTTTAATAAATATGTTCCTCATAAAACTTGAGCACCATTCTCAAAAACAGCTAAAGACCTCCCTCTGGGCATTTTAAAATTACAATTAATCAAATATCTCACATAGCTATAAACCAAGATTTTGTTTTCTCTCTGTCTCCACCCAGCATCGAGCTCTGGGAGACCGCATCTCACCTTTGGCAAAGCAAGATGAGAGAGGCGGCATGATGTGAAGGAGTGAGAGATGAGATGAAGATGGCAATGTTGCTCTACTTTAGACATTCACCCAAATGATGGAAGAAATGATTGCTGTGATTCCTTCAGGGTGTTTTTTTCCTCTTGTATTTTTGCTTTGTAACATCACTCATACTACTTTGACATGCATCCAAACATATGCCACGCGTTTAAAAATATCCACATGATGAAAATTGCGAGTTCAATGAACTTCACCCAAGAGCAAATCAGGGGGCAGAATTCTGAAGTGGTCACATTTCAAATGAGTGATCAAGGAGTGTCATCTTGTATCTTTACAAACATTAATTTTGTGTGGCAGTACTTAACTTGAGTGGATGTATCATTTTAGTTCTTTCTTAGAATTCACTATTGACCGATAGTCTTACAAGATTATCATCTGTTTAGGACAGAAAGTTTCTAAAACATGCCAGGCAGTTGTACATCCCAAATCTCATTTGATTTTGGAAATTTCAGGCGACAAATTTACCTGTATCGACACCACCACTCCACCTCTACCTACCATGCTTCTACAGTGAATGGCAACTTTCCACACGGCCCTAACTGCAGACTAGGTATCATAATGAGCTGGCACCTCCTCCTCATTCATAGGTCCCAGTCCATTGGAGTTTTGTTAGCTCCAAATCATGAGTTGCCTTTTCAGTCTTTCTATTGGAAATATTTCTCTTCTAAATATACACTTCTTGCCAAAGGAACATTTTGAACGTACCGGCACAGCAGACTGGGACACCAGGTCCAGTAATAATGTTCAGACACAGGAATGCATTACTGTAAGTGAGCAGACAAGCACATTTTGTGGAAAACATTATGGATGCACTTGGTGTGGCATGCATGAGTGTTCAAGCATGAGTTTTTGTCACTTTGAGTATGCGATTATCTGAAGCAATCTACTCATTCGAAATAACTTCGAGTATCCACGCACAGCTACCCAACTCTACCCTTTCAGTCCAAAAATGAATTTTTACAGTGTCTCATACATTTTTTTTAAACTAGTAAGCGGAGCAGTCACACGATGGATATGAAGACGATAACCAACCCCTGTGTCTTTACTGAGGCATGCAAATGATTGCTTGCCTTGGGCTGACACCACACACACCAAACCACTACAGCTCTATTCTCATTGCACTGACTTTCCTCTCCTCTCGAGGAAAACAAACCTGCACAAAATCTGAGCGGAGCGTCTCTATCAGTAACGACTCGTGCAGTTCAAAGAGAACAGGAGAGGCAGCAACCGAGATGAACTCTTCCCTCAAGAAGTGCATGGCTTGTCTCCAAACCCAGCTAGAACCATGAGGTTGGGAGCTCCAGTGGAGGATGGACATCAGATTATCAGTTGAAATGCAGGAGGCAATGTAATCCTCACAACCTGGAAGAGAAGAAACCATTTTAGTATTAAAGTTAAACAATTAATCTTCTAGCAGTTTATGTTGCAAATTTCATTGCAGAATACCTGTTGTACAATCAGGAGCACTATCATCGAGGGTTTGGCTTTCACTTGTATCACACATTTCTTGACAAATCTGATGCCTGTAAGCTTATTTAATAGATGCATTAAGGGTTGATCTATTAACTCTGTGGTAAATCTCTTGAAATATCAACTTGGACTACACCTTTTTACTGAAAGGGTGAAATGAAAACAAAAAGTCATGAGCAGTTCAATTTACCTTGGGCCATAGCAGACAATTCCAGGAACTGAGCGATCTGGTAAAGTTCCATAGCTTGTTCAAATCTCGAAACTGGAGGCCTCCCAGAGACTAAATCCTGGGCTTCACCCAAACTTCCAATACTCGGACAAGATGGCAAGACGTAGGTCAGGTCCACTATGTCTCTGTAGAGGGCGTGCAAGAGAACGTGGGCATACTTCTTGGGGATCACACTTTCATCCAAGACTATCTGCGTGGTAGACAACTGAGAATTGGCAATGCCATCTTGAGTTCTGTGTTCTCTCCTCTGGAGGAGATTCCTAAAGAAAGGAGAGCGGGCTGCGAGAATGGCACGATGGCAGCGCAGTGAATTGTGCTGTCGAGACCGAAGAGAGCCACCGCTCGTGGAGGATGCCTGGTGCGATTCCTCCCCCGACGAAAATATCAAGACTGCATCAGAGCACCTCTTGGAGTCTAACATATGTAAAAAATCATGTTCAAGAGAATTTGGGGTACCGAATCTCTCCCCCAGGGCAATGAACGTTTCAAAGTTTTCCACCTGAGATTCGTTTGTGTTGATGTCTGCCGTGTAGAGGTACCTTAGCAGAGCAGAAAACATTTCCACAGTAACTCCGTGAACTCCCAAGTCCACAGAGACTTCAGGATTGTGACCAGGATATTTCCTCAGTAAATGTCGGAAGAAGGAGCAACGGGCAGAGAGGATCGCCCTGTGTGCAGGGAACAGCACACCTTTGAACCTCAGTTTAACATCGCAACAACAGCAGTTGTTATACAAATCCAAAAGGTCTTTTTTAAGATTTGGCACAGCAGGTCGAGCTTGGTCGGCTTGTACAGCGAGGTCCTTGATCACCAGCAGTGCCTCGTACTCCTCCACCAACGAATGCACATCAAGTGGATTCCACTGGTTCAGCATATCCCTCATCGACTTGGCACTGTCAGGTATCTTACTTGAGTTCTTTCTCTTCACAATTTTTCTCTTCAGCGAGGAAAATGTCTTCGGTCTCCTCCGGCGGACCTTCTCGCTACCATCCGTGCTCGTGTTGGGTTGCCAAACCCCCTCCGGCCCACCCCCATAGTTGTACTGTTGGTAGGAAGGTACACACGTATCACCACCTGGGTCAACGGCACCACCTTCGCCGCCTCCGCCCACGCCACCGCTGCCACCGCCGCCACTGTCGTCATAGGTGTCAGTGGACGCATCCTGTCTAGATGAAGGCGTGGTACCCATCTTGACTTCTGGAAACTCACAGATGGTCTCCTCAACAGGGTCGGTGCATGACGCCCTCTACATTCTTCTTTCTGTGACAGAGCAGACAGATGACCAATTCTACCCGGCAACAAAAAGTTGTCGCTGATTCCTGCCAAAAAAGTAAGAAACATTGAGTAAAATAACTACACATAACACCTGAACTCTTACTATGTACAGTGATTGCAAGAGCAAATATACACATATAATGATGACTGACCTGGAAGTATAGTATCCACATGTCCAACACACTGGTTTATTCCACACATTAAAAGGAAAACAACTCACCTGTAGCTGCTGTGAAGTACACCATAAGAATATCTGTACAGATGTACCAAACATTAACAGCACTGTTACCTTTAGCCACTGGTTAAAATACTACTTGCAAACTTGGACATAATTCTTCAAAATGAAACTCTTGTAAAACAATATTTGCCACAAGAGCCCTTCAAATTGACAATTTCTCTTCTACAATGTTTTGTTCCAGTTACAAACAGGACCTGTAACAAAACACATTTCAACTTTTCAGCAAGGCTCAATTTGAAGTCAGAAGCATGGTCTGTGGATGAATATGATGCCCACAGGCTATTATCAAGACTGGAGCAACATCTAACAGTTGTAATCAAACATTCAGCAGATGAATTTCAAGAGAGACAAACCATCGCCTTTGTGCTGCTTTGACATAAAACAGATGGTTGGAATGTCGAAGGTGAATCGATATTTGAAACAATTTACTGCAAAAACTGAAGGGAAAAAAGCACAGCATCTACAGTTGAGTCCACAACTCTAAGGTGGAAATAAAATGTCAAATATTCTTTAAATTTCTGTTCTTTGTTTTTTTTTCCCAAAGGTATCTGACAGATACGTTATATTTTCGGAGGATACACCTTGCATTTTCAGAGGGTTTTCTCAAGCTTAAGGTATGAAATATGCTTGACCCATTCAAGGGCTCTTAATCTCACAGTTTCTCATGTTACAGTTCCATGCATATACAATGTCAAGGATTATCTTAAAACTGGTCTTTTTAAGATGGAGGACAGTCTTCTCTATGGTGAAATTCTAGGAGATTTATCACTTTCTGTTCAGTTGTAAAAGTGACAACTTTTCAAACTAAGATGAATAATTGTCACAGGAGAGGAACAGCAAAGAGGGTAAAAATCCCTTCTCCTTTTCTCTCTCTCTGATTCTGTTTTACTACGGCATATTTTTTTTTACACGACTGCAGTAAACTGACAGTGTGTCATTGTATAGACTAATGGTAGGCTAAACATCACGTCAAATACAGTGTAGTTGGTAGGCACAAATTTCTTGTGTGGCTCAATGCTGCAAATCGGAATTGTCCCTATAAATGAGATGGCCACATCATAGAGTCAGGAGGGCTGAGAGGGTTTCAAAGAGTAATTCAGAGTTTTATTTCACACGTACGTAAATCAGTTGAACAGGTTTGCATTGCACTATGTCAAAATAAGATGGCACCTGCTTTCAAAAAAGAAGTTGGCACATCAATGGAAACAGCTGGGGCACTGGATATCCGGTCCCAGCAGGATTACCTGGCCGGACAGTAAAATAACATCCAACACTTTATTACAATTTGGCCGTAAAATATACAGTGCATCTTTTCCCCGAGATTTTATTCCTTGGCACACAAAAAAAAATAAGGATACCCTCGCAACAGGAGTGCAAAACAGAATTTGTTAAAATTTGTGAAGTAACTTTAAGTTTTGGATGTGTAATTCAGTCATTGCAGTCTTAAAATTATTACAACTCTTTTACCT
This sequence comes from Stichopus chloronotus, assembly GCA_021234535.1. Lineage (NCBI taxonomy): Eukaryota > Metazoa > Echinodermata > Holothuroidea > Aspidochirotida > Stichopodidae > Stichopus > Stichopus chloronotus. Next base: position 23,325,577 of record CM037843.1, read on the forward strand.
GAAGTGATACATATCAGTGTCACTCTTTTAGCTTTGATAAAAATCATGTTTACTTCTGTTCATCACAAACAACGTGCATTATGAGATTACAAGCGACTACGTACACCCTCTCCGTTGCTACCGATGGCACAGGGCTCACCACATGATTTACTTGTACAAGTTTCATTCCACAAAACGTAAAATTAACGCTCGCTCCTCTACAGGTGCCCTCGCTTATTTGGATACATTGTTTTGCTTTCCTTTCCTACCAAATACAGATGAGTATTAAAAATGAACATTTTTCAGAGCTGACACTTTTTTGCACAGAGAGAATCTGCTGTGAAAACATTTTCCCCCCTCTCCGTATGGTCCCAGTTTTGCTGGATTATCGTCATTACAACTGCCGAGATGAAGTCGCTGACAGGTGCAGTTGCCATGACTGATCATCCAACAGGTTTTAATTCTTCAGAGGGATTGAAGCTGATGCAACCAGCTTCACCTCACATGCAGAGAGCATACATAGCTGCTATAAATGCTTGAGTAAGTACCATCTCTGCCTTCAATGCAACTTGAACAAAATTTTTAAAGGTCAAATGAATCATAGAGTGCAGGCATCATCGCACAAGTCAGTGAAGTGGAGAGAACAGCCATCTTCAGCTCACCAAAAAACTTATAGTGTGCAACATATAGTATGCTGCTATTCACGGTTCTAAATGACACCACAGACTAGGTTTAAAGGAGGACAGGACAGTACTTTGCATCAAACATTTCATGCTTACGACATTAGAACTACACAGTTCCTTTCTTTCCAGCATCACCTAAGTTCTCATGCCTTGCAACCTTCCGCGAAAATGTCCATCGAAAATGTCCTAGGCTTGCACTGGAAAATTTTCAAAATGAAATACTGTACAAACTGTGCAGTTACTACTTTAACATATACAAGTTTTGATCCAGGTTAGAAAAAACAAATTTGCAAAGGCTTTTTTGCTTTACAGGAGGGAACTACATCCAAGCAGTCCGATTGACCAGGCATAACTCAAGGGGAAAAAATACTATGGAATTGAAGACCAAGAACAAACACTGGTACTGTACAGGTCTGTACAAAACATCCAACCATACCTCAAAGAGAGTGGTACAGTAACATGGACAATCAGACATTACTTCTCTGTAGATTGCTATAAAAGTCTCTTAACCTTTTCCAAGAAGCAAAACTTACATTAACTAATGGAAAAAACAAATACTGGAATAAGATATTAACATTCTCACTATTGCTATTGCAAGCGAATAGCCTTTAATGTATCCATGGAAAAGGGACTTTTGTCCAACAACATACAGGAAAAGCAAAACTTTATTCCGGAAATACTCCAAGCTAACCCCTACAGACAAGGGAAATACTTCATGTGTTTGTGACTAGGAGTGAATAAATTACGCTAGTGTTTACCAACTGGCACAGACAAGACGTAATTGGAGGGTGATGGAGTAAGACTAGATATTAAAGGTTTTTGTCAAGAAAGCAATTTTCAAGAAATTACAATGCTGGACAGTTAGAAATTGTTGAGCACATTTTGATTAAATGTAACCTGGTAGAAAGTAAACCACTGTCAATATGGAAGACAATGATGGAAAAAAAAAACATTTGCTATCATTATTAACCACAATTCACTCAAAATTTAGTTTAAATTTTCTTTAAATGTCATTTTTATGCTACTTTTTTATGTGCCACCTCATGACTATGACAAGTATCTAATAACTTATACTTCATGACTAGCAATTCAGTACACACATCAAGCACCTTCAGTCTGGTTTCAGGTACTCATTCCCTCCCCCCACAATCCCCCTTCATTTGTTTTCCCATGTTCTTCCTTTCAACACCCACTCTTACTGCAAGTCATGTTTTTCCATGGTATTTCAGAGGAACTGTCCTACAATATTTTTTTTTCCCTCCTCATTCACTGCAAATTTTTCAGACTTTCAATCCTCAATGACTCAAGAAATGACTTCCTGTTTATAAAACAAGACTGACTGATGATGAAGGCTTTCACTTCACTTTTCTTGGTTATAGCAATCTTAACCAAACAAACTGTATGCAAAAATTTAAACAACTCAGCTCTATAACTGATTAATGACAGCTCTTCACCCGCATCTTTCAATTTTAAATCTTCATAGTTCTTACTCCGCATGAAGAGAGTCAACGGACTTTCAGAAATCACCTGCAATACAAGAAACGTGGATGCTGTCCGAAAGAACCCAGACAAAGTGTTGATCCATTATTTTGAGATGCACACCAGGGATGAAGTTCAGTGGTAATTCTGGCGTACAAGACGCCCAATTTCCCTACAGGACAACCAAATTTTGGTACAAAGTTATCCTTCAGACAACCAAATTTGGATAGTGCTCAAAGATAAATTAGTCAGGAAGACAAATTGCACAAAATGAAAGCATCCTGAACTAGTTAAAATTAACCCAGTTGAGTTGAGAGCAGCCTGGCTGACTTGGACCTAATGTCAGTGCCTTTAAGATCTTTCTCTTACTAAAGGAGTTAGCAGCAGGGAGTTAGGCCATACATGTATTGTGCAGTTGAGTGTAGTCGGATACATGCAGGTGCCAGAGTTTACCAATGGTTTTGGCTATTATGGCACATGACACTAATAGATGCCTGAACTTTCGGGTATTGGAGTGTAGATGTATCTGGTAGTATTTGCTATGAGTCCAAAATACTTTCGTAAGGCTTACCTATTCGTCATGAAGTCATAATGGGACGCTTCTGTTTGCACATTAATATAGCACCATGTGTTTTACATAAGGAAATCACAATGAAGCAGTTCTTTGATAGTTAGAGACAAGCTGAAGTTTTGTCACAAGTGCAATGTACTCTGGTGAAAATTTGGATCTTGACATCCTACCCAGCTGATGCAATCAGTCTCTGGTTGCACATGTATTCATGACAACATGACAACACTAACTTTCTAAATATTTGAATAGAAACATGTTCAGAGGCTCAGGATACTGTTCAAGAACAATTTCATCCAGGTTATAAACTCTGTATGGGAGCCAAGTCTATGGAACCTTTAAGGTCCGGTTCACTAATAAACCAATAACAAAAAACTCGCTTCTTCGATTGTTTTTGACAAATTTCCAACTCTCTTAGAGTTACAGTTCTTGGGGTTCAATGTACAAAAAAAATCTTGTACAACTTGCTTTTCACTTCAATGAATAATTATTACAAAGTCAGACAAAAAAAGTTATCAATTTAAACAGGGAAACCAAAGTGTCACAAATCCGTTGTTTAAGATACAGAGTTACCCACTGTATGCATTCATAAATAAAAAGATCTTTGCGCTCATGAAGCTTCATACTGAAAAGGTGGAAATTACATTAACACACTCAAAAGGTGATGCATTATCCTACAGACTGACTAGCTGCACCATGGTAACACAAAGTGTGTGAAACTTCATATTTACATGTCACCATGTGGTAATACCACATAGCAAAAAAAACAAAAAAAAACCAGCTGTATCCAGAGATCATTTTCATTCTTTTTAATATTTAATCAATAGCCCTGGCAGTACAGTGCATACCTGAGGTTAGTGAAGAGAATCCCAGGGAACACTGTTTATTTCCCTGTCTGACTGTATGAGGTTTGTGTATTAAAGGATCTAGATGTGCCTGTGACCTGCATGGGTCATTCTTCACGTTTCAGATAATGTACCTACTGTACATGCCCGCCCAAAGAGACCAATTGTTTTCATCCATGGTCCAGTCACGGTTCGTGCAAATTCTAATTAGCAGAATTCCCTGACTTTCCATGACTTTCAAAGACCTTGACTAAAACTTCCAGGGCCTTCTATAAGCACAACATGTTTCTTCCTTCTTCTTTTTTAATTTACATTGCAATACACTATACTAATTACTGTTCAGCTTGAGTCATTCAGCTGTTTTGGGAGGTGAATTATCACTGGAGAGTATGATTCATGACTAAAAATGTGGGTAAAATACCCCTAATTAGAAGTAACAAACATTTAAATTTTATAATAATTTTCTTCATGGTTATTTATTCATTTCTGAAATGAGTAAATAGGAACAAAGACATGCTTTTCTTAAGACTCCTAGACTTTTCCAAAACTTAAATGTAAGAAAAAGACTAGTTTCCCTGAATTTCCAGGCCTGGAAATTCATTTTCTACCTAATCCTGATTTTCCAGGAATTCCAGGATCAGTACAAACCCTGTTCTCACCTGGAGCCAATAAACGTCTCGCTGGAACACATGGAAACTGAACCTGGATCAACACTCCATCTGCTCTTAAGAATTTATGTCTGTTGCATAAATTCACTATAATGTTTTCAGGATTGCTACCTGCAGTATCATGAGGGAACCTGTTACTGAAACCTAAGCATCCTATGAACTGTTTGCAATTAGACAAGAACAAGATGATTTGCCATACAGTAATTTATGAGATTGCTTTGACTAAAATTTTAGTCTCGTCTTTAAAAAAAAAAAAGCAACTGCAATGAACCTTTCTGCAAGTGAACTGCAAGCACCAGTTCAGGTCATGGCTTTAAAAATCAATGAAAAAGTTCCAAAGCAATGAAAAACTCCATAATGGCATGGATACAGTATGAGAAAGTTGATTCAACGACAACAGAAAAGAACAACGGATTCAGCTATCAGAGATAATGCTTGCACTTACATTTGTATGTTCACCAAGATCTGCTATCTTCTTGATCTCTTCTCACCGCAACAACAGGAATAATGGGCATGCTGTAAAGTTGGGGTGAGATTCAAAGGTCTGCACAAAAAGTACCTGTCACACAAAACCCATTGAGCTGGATGGGCCAGACAATACTGATTCCAAAACAATGGGCTATTATAGTTCAATGCAAACACTCCCCAATGCCAACATCAACAGGAAGAACATGACGCTCTCTCAGCTATGTTGCATGCCAGACCTACATGGGAGTAGGTTTTGGATGTGTATTGTGCAGACTGTGGCAGCAACTCTTAACCTGAAATGAACTTTCAAACATGACAATTTCCTCCTTTGAACAAAAGTATCAACAACATAAGATCATAACATCAATGTGTTTAAGATAAGTCTCAGATTGCATCAGCATCCTAAATTGCTTCTCTTGAAAGTGAGATGCACGCATTTTTTTAATCCATGCCCAACTGTTGTGGATGGATTAATGAGCAATACTGCCACATGTTCTCTCAATATACAGTAAAAAAACTTTGCATCACAAATGTAAGGCGAACCTCAAACTTGCTTTTCTCTCCAAGTGGTGTCAAATCAGAACTGTTCAATGATCTTCAAACTCTTTGTGTGAGAGCAAATTTCGATGAGAGATAAAACAAGAAATTTTTCACATTATTAACTGTGTCCCTGAATTGACCAGAAATGGAATGAGTGCAGTCACTCAAAACCCGCTTGTCTTCAGTCTTCACTTGCTTCCTAAACAATACCACAGTAAATTTCATTAAAAAAGTGTAAATTATGACAAAAAGGTCAATGCCTAACTAATGAAACGTGTTTCTTGTAAGGTTATTTTTCACACAAAATAATCTTCCTTCTTTCATGGTGCATACTAATACAATATTCTGCATTCCCCACAGATTCCTGGTGTGGGTATTCATGAGTGACTATACTTACCCCTTGCCTCACTAATGCCTACATTTGACCCATGCTCAAATCGTCCTTGAAACCGATTTTAACACAGCGCCCCTTAAGGCCTAGCCCCCTCCTTTGCCTGTAGCCCCCCTCTTTGCCTTTCGCTCGAGTGCCTCACGTGCAGTTTCCAAAAGCTCTGCTGTTTTCTTGCCTCTTGCAAAGGTGGCTGGCTCGAAAACCGTCCGTGTTCTTGTTTTTGCTGCCAGATTTTGTACTGTTCTAGTCTAGTTTATTCAAATGTGTGCATAAGCAAGGCAAGGGGTAAGTATATGTCTATGATGTGAATTAGTACTGTTTCCTTCACATTATTATCTCTTCAGTTTTCTTTCACATAACCTTGACTGACTGTGTGCCTTAGTTGCAAAGTATTGTACCCTTGTTCAAAAACCTTGATAACAAAAACATCGTTTTGGTGGGATTTTGGTTCATATTGTGATTACCTTGGGAAAGCACAATTTGCTACCATTAGATTCCTTGGCTGCTGAAAGTATGAAAAAGTGTGAAAAGGAAAGCTGTGACCCTGTGCATACCTCTGTAGGCACCCAGTATCAGTAATGTTGGATATGCAACATTAACCACTATGTCAAGTTTGTGAATCTTTCTTCCTTTCCAAACTGCTCAAATATTTGATGACTTGTCTCACATGTCTCCGGTGACAGACAATTAATTGGCTCTGACATGTCAATAATTGATTAAAGTTCCGTGACTTAAGAGGTAAGGCCAATGGCAAACTCCCAAACAATAATCTTTGCCTTGACATGGGCTTAATTTGCTGAAACTGATCACAATTCCACTTTGGTTAGGATTTTAAATGAAAAAAAAAAGTTATCCTAGGAGTACCATGACTTCTGGATATGCAGCACTATTTCTTGAAATGGTACTCATGCAATTCTGGATACAGCAAGTCAAGATTCCGTGAGAAGATCTGTTTATTGAGGTACGAATATTTGATGAATGACAGCGCTGCCGAGTACAGTGCAACAAAAAGAAATCAAAGGATGAACTAAGTATACCATCAGTTGACAGAATGGGAAAAATAGCAAGGCTTCCTTTGGGAATGCTTTCCACTAATTTAAGCAATGCACTAATGTAGGCAAAGGGGACTGATCTGGTATCGACCCTCAGAAAACTGAGAAAGGTTGTGGAACATGGAAGTGAAATCCTCACAACTCACTGTTGTGGGTAATCACAAGTGATCGCACTTGCCCCTTGCTTCACCCATGCATTCATTAGCCTTGCTTCAAATGCTTCGTAATTATTTCTATCACCACACCCTCTAAAGCTAGGCTCACCCTCGTTGGGCTGAGCGATAAGTAGTCCTTAAAGGGAAATTAGGCATTAGTTTTACAAAAAACAATCATTTTAAAAACCAATGTTTGTGGACACAAAATGATAGATCATTTAGAACGAGGAAGGACAGTAGCCTTCTTTGAAGGACAGTAGCCTTCTCAAGAAATAAGCTTCTCACTGATAGAAATACAGTTGTTTGTTGCTCAACAATAATTTGTTCACCCAAACTTTTCAAAAATTCAAATGATGCATCTTCTCTTACTCATCACATGCAAAATGTTTGGAGGAGATGAAGCCTCTGCAGATGTTTATTGATAAGACTGAATTGTTTAACAATGATTAAAACTGTTTACTTTGTGTACCATGTTGGTATATTCTAAATGCCCTATTTCCCTTTAATGACGGCATCAGTGAGGCAAGGGCTATTACTACATGTCTACAATGTGAGGTATACCAGCGACTGAAGCAAAGAAACCTTTGCTTTTGGTTCCTTTATATCAACCTACTTGTTTACAAGGTCTTGCTAGTTTTTACGGATATGGTCTTAGACTTATACAGCTTCTCCAGGTTAAAATGCAAAACAGTGAGATATTTTTTGAGAGAGTTTAACCTAAGAAGCATACATATCAATGGAATACCATTTAATAAGATCTATCATGGATGGCAGTGCTGATCTAGTCAACCTTCTATTCTACAGTCAATTACATGCGCAGCTCTTCTTGTGATTACTGGCTGCTTTTTCATGACTACGATGAGCACTTCTGTGCAGTGGAAGCTTAATACACTGCCAGGCATTTTGTCCTTAAGGAGCATCATGGGTGATGAACACTTTTTATCCATCAACACACTAAAAGCAATGGAAAAGTCACTGGACAACAATCACCCACTTTTCTTCCTTTCTTCCTACCCCCACCCCCCATTCCCTTCCTTCTCGGGGGAAGACACAAAAATATTGCAACACATATCTGCATATGAAATTGATCCACTTCAGAGGTTGGTGCAGTATGTTTTCATATCAACTTTGAGATAACTTCATCAAAGATTACACTGTCGAATACTCCTGTTTTACCACTTTGGCTTATTTCTCCTTACCAACCTGTCTACGTGATACACGGCTTCAAGTCCAAGGACAACCTAAATCTATAACACAATGCAATTCTACACTACTCAAATTGTACATTATCCACCCTCTAGGAAAACATACTGAAGCCTGCCTTAAAGCCTGCCTCATTTAAACTGTATGAACACAGTGTCTACTCACATTAGGATGAAATAATTGTTACAACTCCCAGAAAGTGAAAGGGCAAATTTCTATATTTCTCTCTTTCTTTCTCTCCACTGTGGCACTGAACTCACCTTTCTTGTATCAAACCAGTGGGTATGCTGATTAAATATGACAGCCAATCAATCTTTACTCTCCCTCTTTGGTCCCAACTTTTTCGAAGGAACATCAAAAGAAAAGAACTAAACTGACCCCAGGTGGATCTACACTTTCCACTGTCCCAGACTTTTCATCACACACCAAAGGGTAAGCAAGTTTTCATACAAATTTTCCAAAATCACAAACTCAACAAACATCTTTACTTCCAAGTGCACAAATGGATGCCTACTGGCATGAACAGTATACCGCAAGCACACAGCTAGCCAATGAGAGTTGAGCAAATAGCAGGATACATTAGTTCAACAACAAACTGTTCTTCTCCAGATATGCAAAAACCTTGATCTAATACAATGTTTGCCCTGTAAACATTTACCATGATAGCAGAGAACAATTTATAGTTGCATACTGTATTTACAGTGAGTCCATAAATGCCTGACTGTCCATTGCACAGTGCTGTACTGGGCAATTTCATTGCCTATCCGATGTTGCACTTAATGAGCAATGTTACATTCACAAAATGAACTTGGTTGTAGTTAAATATAAGTGTCATTACACTCAAATTCATAACGATGGCAGAGGTAACTTGGTTTCATTTTAGCTACAATCATTCAAAATAAGTGTTTCTGATGTTATGGTACATACTGTATATTGACATGAGCATTTGAAAACCACACACCTGATCATACCACCTACACATACAGTACAGTAGCACCTAAGCATACCACTTAAGCATACCATCTTAACACAGTATAGTTTCTCTGACTTTCTCTCTCTCAATTCTCTGAAAGTCAAGACTACATGGATATTAAGTAAAACAAACACTGTCTCCCCCACCCCTTTTTAAAGCAACACATCTACCCAGACGGACACATAATGTACATTCTCTGCAAAACTGTTTACAGGACAGGTGAGAAAGATTACAGAACAGACTGATTTAGAGATATATCACAAACATAAAAAAACATGCTACACTGAAAGGCTCTCCAGTGACTAGAACTTTGGGTTGTAGTTTGAGACGAAAGCATGCGTCCACCTCAGGATAGGGCAAAGATAGAAGATGTGTGAAAGGTCAACAACTGTTTCTGACACTGTTAGTGGAATGTGCAATAGTTATGAGGAGACAGGTGAGTGAGTAGCCAAGTAAATATGGTTAGTGGCTCAGTCCCCAGTGAACAAATGGGGGCTAAAGGTTATGTTTTTCGACCAAATATTTACCACGAACAAATTAGAGACTGGGAAACACCTGGGGAAGTGCCGTTTCCATCCATGGGGAGGGGGGTTGTAAAGAGAAAGATGTCTGGTACAATCTGCACAAACCAATGGTGGTGATCCACTAAGATGCAGTCTTGCTGGCACTCATTGTCCCTCCCACCTATATACTTTTCATTCTGTCTTCTCCCTACTCACATTTTATTCATTCTGCCATTCCTGGCTTCTATAGGACAGACCACTATCAGAGAGAGACGACAAAACAAAGGATTCTGAGATCTATGGAAGTTAGGTGGTGTGACCAACACTCCCAGACATCAGAGGCTCCCAAGAATAAATCTCAGAAGAAACCTTCCGTATAATATCTCAAGTTATCAAATTTATGGGACATTCTGCCTTTCCTTGACTATGGTTTTTTTTCCTATTTATTTTTTTTTCAAATTTTTTTGTACCTACACAAAAGACCAATCTGTGGTCAGAGCTCTATGGGAGTTCCCCCCACACTGAATGCGTAACTGCCAATCATGCACCATGAGGTGAAACATCTGGTCATTTTTTTTTTTTGGCAGAATTGTTCAAACTATACATTACTGAATCAAACAGTTTGTCAATTCAAAAACAAGATGTGACCAGAATGCAGAGCTGGTGCAAGGTTTTGTTTTTAGCTTTTTGCATCAACAAGTTGCATTCATCTTTGTAAATCCTATTTTTGAAGAATGAGTAAAGGTCATGTTTATACTTTTAACATTTATTCATTATTTCACCACATATGAACTATGGTGATGCATACTCCCATAACTCACCTAGTATGGACATCTTTGAATGACAAACTTTCAAGCCTCTACACTTCTGGGTGGTAGTTTGGGGCAGGCAGCAGCACTGGTCTGCTTTCGGTTAGGGAAAAGGTAGAGGGTGGTGTTAAGTTACAAGATGATTCTGGCATGCTAGTAGCATGTGCAATAGTTGAGTGGAGACAAGTAAGTGAGGCACAAAGTTAAGTGGTTGACCGAAGTGGTTGAAAGCAAACCCCCGATAAACACCTTTCACTAAATACTATTTCACCCTTCCTGATATTACCTCTCAATACCAAAAATTACCGGTGGTATGGCAATTAGTAGTGACAGAAAATGTCAGATTTAAAAAGAAGAAAGTTGTATTAAAGGAGACACTGTGTAATTGTTTCTCTCAAGAAATCCAAATCAGCATTCATTTCAAACTCATTTTCAAACCGACCTTTCACTTGGACCTGGCAAAGACAACACATTATGGTAAGCAGTATTTGTTCCTTGCTGAAATTAGACCATAGAGACCTTGATCATTCAGAGATTGAATCAACCCAAGCATTCCTCCCAAAGACTTCTGGCTACAGTATCATGTCTGAACAGTTTGCATAAATTTGTTCACAAGCATTTATCCCATCTAGAGAAGATTGATTGTAGATACAGTTATGCAGCTCAGGTAGCCAACGGTATGTTGAAATTTATGCAAAAGGAGGTATTATTTTCCAGTCGTTGCCAAATTTAAAAGGTACTGTACAAAGAAACGGAGGGTTGAGGAAACACGGAAAAAAATTTTCCACGACAGTGAACGAAGTAGTTCAGAAGGAGCGACATCGATTTGTGTTATTGTGTGCCTGTGCAAGAAGTAAGTGCAAAGTAACACTGGTAAGATGTAATTTAATTAAATGAAATTCATACCACAAGGTCCTGTGCGGGAGATCCAAGGCAGATGTGAGGCCTGTATGTAGTGTTCATTCGGACATGTATGTGTTCATGTACCACCAAAGCAATGCTACAGCTGAGAGTCTTTGCAGAGGGAATTCTGCTAACACCACTGATGAAAACATGCAGTATAAATGCTTCTTTCATTTTGCACACCTAAACTGACAAAAAAATCATTTCACTTTTTTGGAACCGTGTTGTTGCTCCTTCAACAACAACACCACACTAGCGACAACTTATGTCTACCCCACAAATGCCACAACTATAGTGAAAAGAAGTCAAATCACATTTGTGTTACAACATAGGCAAACAATGTTGAAGTGAGACTTTCCTGCGTTCTTTCTATCATTTGTAAAATGGCTCAAGCAATAGAGTGTTGAAAAAAAAGAATGTTCTTCACACAGATTTGCATCACATACTTCTAGCAGATAACATACAGTACATGGAAAGAAATCAGAACTGGCGGTCGTAGTAAACTTTAATTAACTAGTCAGATTAATTTTTTGACAGTAAAGTATCATGTACTGTAAGAGGGTTAGACTTAAGGATGTACAATGTAACTATACACACACACATACATCCAGTACATTACGATAGTATACTATAGTAATGTACGCCATTGGAGGTTTTAAACAAATTTGCTCAGGTGTGCTTTGGTTTCAAATTACCCAGATATGACTACATTGCTTGGTAATCGAAGGAAAAGTGCTCATGACATCAGTTATGAAAATTTCATATTGCAGCAAGGCTATATCACATGTAGTTTATTGATACAGAAGAATGGAACCTACAGTAAAGAGTGTTGTGCAATTAAAAACTTTTTGAGTTTGGAGACATAATGAAATTTTCTGAGCTCAAAGTTACTCTGGGTAAAAGCAAATGATATATACTGTATTTGGAACTGATAAACACTGGCATTGCTAAAAGCTTTCTAAAAACATGGGCAGGAGTAAGGAATCTGCAGGTGGGAGCTACAGAACAGTGAATTCACTAAATTTCAGAGAATGCAAACCACAATGAAATTCTACAGCCCAAGCACAAACTGATCGCAGAATGGGATGGAGGAGATAGTCCTGTGTAGGCCAGATGGCACTGCAGGCTGCTTTTAAAGGAAGTAAGCAGTCACCCCAACTTTCTTCTGAAGCATAAGCTACTGTGACTCTTGCCAAATGCCTCCTTTATACCTTACAAGTATCTTTCAGGGTATTTCAAACTATTGTGAATTCAAAGATAACAAGTAACTTGCATAAATTTAGCAATCCAATAACACAAATATTGTCATTTGATGCAAAAGAGCCATCCATGAATTAGGGATAGGGGTTTTATACTCACACAAACTGGAGTGGCTGCATTTTCCCTTTAAAGACGACAAGCACTCTTTGCAGAGTAATGGGAGTGCAACTGTTGTTCTATGGCAGGTGAGGAGTGAAGTAAATTACCATGAACATGCAATAATTTGGGAAGAATCACTGAACAAGTGACATGGAATTTCCCAGATGATCAGATGACTAAGTGGAATTTATGTTTCATAAAAGAAATCAACCAGTTGTCTAAATTATAGTACAGTTTTGAACGAGACCACACCGTACACCTATTTTAAAAGTCACCAGTTGTTGTAGCAGCAACCTAAAGTGTGAAAACATCTATACTTCTTGAAGCTATGGGTTTCACTCTATTAAATAATGCTAAAATAAGCTCTCATTGTATGGACTTTTTTCCATAGGTACTGTAGTTTGACAGCAATTGAACCAAACTTGACAGCCTGGGGCACCCCCACAGAGAGCAAGTGGAAACCATAGACTGAGCAATTGACATGTGACATATTCGTTGAGCAGACAGAAGCACAATTTCATTTTCTTCAAAGGAGGAACAACAACAACTGCATGAATGCCCCTCAGAATCGTCCAGTCTCCTTGGCGTTATCTCGACAAGTTATCATGGCAACATTCAACACCAAAGTGAAACTCACAGTCAAAATTAAATAAGCTATGACTCAGCCAACACACCACTAACTGTGAAATGCACCTTGGAAATAGAATTTCTGCAAGTTACTACTTTTCTTTTCATATTTACGCTGTCAACCTACAGAACATACACCTATCAATCATGCAAACTTCCACCATTGAAGTTGACAAAGCACATGCACAGCAGATTGACGGAACGACATCTTTGACAACAATATCATGCTAACAAGGCCACGATAATTTCTGTTGGCAGACTCCAAGGAAAACAACCAACAGATTAGGCTTCAAAAACAATTATCGGGTGGCAGAGTTTCTTTTCTTTCTTTTTTTTCCGAGGGGTGATGTTCACACTTAAAGAAAACAAGTTGAGAATGTATTGCGAAGCAAAGCAAGTCATGAAGACACGAAATTTTATGTAATTGACTGTCCACTAATTACAACACAAACTATTTCAACAGCTGCAATTTCGCACTCTGATGCAACGAGGGAATGTCAAGACAAACACGATGGGGTCGTCGTCTGAATCCTTCGTTCCCACACCGCCGGTGACTGCAATCCTCCAAGTCATCTATGAGGACATCCTGAATGTCTGAAAACATCTGGAGGGAAATACTTGATGCGAAGCAACAGTGCCAGTTCATATCTAAGCACAGGAGCATAGTCACTCTCTCCTTCACATAATTTGTGACTATGGACACCCGGGTCTTCATCGGAAAAGCGTCTTAGTGGAAAAATAAAGGTCGATCCAAACTTTCGGAATCTTGCAAAGAAATACAGAAATACACAAGTCTTTGGGGATATTAAAAAGTCCTTGGCATAAAATCCACCCATGGCACTGACAGGAAATTCATTTTTTTTTTCAGTCAAATGATTGCAGCAGTATAGTACTGTAGGCCTACAGTCTTCAATCCCAAATGACTTTTCATCCCTCCAAATTCCCTAATTTCACAGCATGATAAACTTACATGGAAACGGTCACATACCAACATTCAGTAAACTTTTGCATCTGCATTTTCATGGGATCTTTTTGAAAATTCACATCATGGACGGACATTTCTCACTTCTCAAATTATGTGGAAATTATTATATTAGCTTTGAACTTTTCTAAGTTTTGAGTCATAGTGTTTACAGAAATAATTTTATTGTACAACCACACTGAATTTTTAATTAAAATATTAAATTCAAATAATTATTTCACATGATGGTTGATATCTGATCAAGGAATGTCCATCCGTGACACAAAAAAATTGAGAGATTTATTTCCTTTCAAAAAACAAAATCCAGCTAAGAGCTTTCTCTAAAAGATGTACTATTTCCCTAAAAGATGTACTTTACTGTAAATCTGTTTGATAACAGCTTGGTGACTCTGCAAACGTAATATTAAAGATGAAAACTTTGTCATGGACTGATGCCGCATCTTATCTCTGTCCATGAAAAAATATATTCAAGCTACATGAAACACCCCTATCAACATATGGCAAAGTGGAATAACCAAGCATCGAAAAGGGTGGCTTTTAGAACAAGATATAAGTTCACATCAACCATGGACACTCACTCAGTCACTGAGAGCAATTGAGCTGCAATTCACAAAACAAGAACCAACATTTTTCTTTTTACTCCACCAAAAAAGTCAAAATCACTAGGAAGAAATCATGTTTTGATTTTTCCATAAAATCTTGCTTGTTTGTGTGCTGTACATCTGTTCTACCACAATAACCTTATTTTTCCCCAAATAAAGTTTCATTTTATGTATATTGCAAAAACCTGAGTTGAGGCTGATTAAAAGGAAAGTACTGTATGGTCAGCAACTTTTTGACTGCAGGGAAAGTGCACATGAACTTGTGTGCACATGTGACCTGCACAGTGTGATGACACAGCATCTACAAGTACTGTAAAGTACAAAATGTTGTCACCATGTGATTTTGACTTTTGTAAGTTCCAGTACATGTGATGGGAATTATACATGGGAAAGACATTACTTGGTTACTTTTTCAAACAAAATAATCCATATTGACTATTTACTCTGTTACCAGTTTTCATCATTGGTGGTCAGTGTCCGTCCATGACAAGAAATATGTCCGGAAATATGTCTGGATTTTTCCAAAGCTTTTTATAGGACACAGTAGAACTGACTTTTCATTTTTTTTTTCCAAATAAAGTTGACCCTCTAGTTGACCTTAGCTGTCCATCCATACTGTCCTTCCTTGACACCTACAAATGCCTTTGAATTGTCCAAAAGACACAAACTAAAGCCTTTAAAAAAAAAAATGTGTATCTTGTAAATAAGTTGACTACTATAACTTAAGTTTGTATGTAAAACTAACAGTGAACTTGCTGTAGTTTTTAATAGAAATGTGATAATGTGATAAGAATACTAGAAAGTGAAACAAGAGAAATTATATTGTCAGTCCATGACACTTGACATTCTTTTGATGCTATTTTTAGTAACACACCATGGCAACCAAATATCATAAGAAACTTTAAGAGTCATATATGCTCTCCAACCTTATACCCATCAATTAAGTGCAAGTCCATGCAAATATTTCTTGCGCCCCTTCACTTTATCAAAATTTAAAAAATGTCCGTCCCTGACAAACTGATAGCCCCAGAACCATTATGATGCAAACAATGAAAAGCAATCAAAGGATTGGACTTCGAAGTAGTTGCAATCTCAAAATTGTAACATGGGTGCTGCACTCTACCCTATGCAGTGAAGGTATATATTTTCATACTAGTTCCTGTCACTGTTAATTGGCAAGGGCTGATTTAATGATACTGTTGGGAGTCTGAGCAGGTGACCTCAGCCATGCACCAGGCACAGGGCAATACTAACCCATGTCATGTTGCAACAATCCTCTTCCAAAAAATATAGTCACTCAGCAAACTGCAACATTCCCAAGCAACTGTTGTCAAGCAGAACTAAATGGCTACCTCACACTTCTCTGCATGCCACACCATGCATAATGTGGTCTTATGATACCTGGTGGCAGGACTGTGGTTTTTCAGTCATTTCTTCAATATGTAACACCTGCAACACACCTGTGATACACCTGCACTTCATTTAAGACTAATTGTATCTAAATTATGCTAACCACTGATCAAAGTAAGGCAAAAGCTAAATCTCATGGGCAGGTATGAAGACTTGCTGGAAAAGGGTCCATGTCTCAATCAAGGAAAGAGTAGACCCCTTGCATTAACATCACATAACAACAAACAAGGGCACCCTCCCTAAGGGTTAACAAACAAACAGTATATGGCTAGGGTCTAGAGGCACATCTACATTGAATGGCAATAGTAGACTTTGCAAAGTCTTTCTCCGCAAATGCATTCTCCTCCTTTGGTACATTCCTCACAGTTTGAGCTGCAGCCTACTTATACCTAAACCAGGATATGTACTCATCTAGTAATCGCTTTTCCCTGTGATTGCCTTCCAACGGAAAGACTTTGGACACTCGATATAATTATGTACAAACGAATAGTCACGTTTGACGTTACGTTTAATACGTGTTAAAATACTACGCGTTGGTCTCATGAAATAAGCCAATAGCAGCGATCGAACAATGAGCGAAAATAACGGTACCTAGGCTAACTTTCACCCTATCAGGAGATTTGCCTACAGTAGAAATAGGATATCGCTAAGAGAACCCTAAACAGTTGCAGGAGAGTAGAATATTACCATGATAGTTACGTAACTAATCAGTCCTAGGTCCTTTCCCCATCATCACTCCCATCATTTCTCACAATGGATGTGATTGGCTTCTACCAATTTTGGTAGCAAAAACCAATGGTTTTAGTTAAAAGTTGTGTGCATAATTAAAACGAGTGTCCAGAGTCTGCGAGGGCAGCGATCAATGAGGGGAGTAAACACTCTATAGGAAGACCAGTACTGTAAATATATGGATGTTCCTTCAGGGGTGGCAGGACCAAGATTAGGAACAGAAACTTTCCAGCCCAAGCAGACTCTACAGAGTCTATGGCAATAGCAGCTTGCCCTCAGAGAGAGGAGAACGCTTCACTGTATCACTGTGACATCACATGCAGGGGGACTATTATGTGAACTTCAACTTTATTATTGAGCAGGTCAATGGCCATTATGGAGCCTGCACAGTTCAAAAAATTTTAAAACCTTTTCAACCACAATATATCAAGGCACTGCCAGAGAGCTAAACTCATAAACATCTAGAAAATGCATTTCCCACATAAAAAGTAGAAACAAGTTTTTTGTTTGAAACCAGAAGTCATGATGTCAACTGACATAAGTGTGGAATTTTATTAACATCCCCTCATTTTGAACATCAGAGAAATTCAATTAGCATTTTGTAGTGAAAAGGTTTATAAATGCTGGTCCATGCATTAACCACAGGATAATGCACGACATGAGGGTGCAGCTCTGGTGCGTCCAGCATTAACCATAGCATTAACCCACCCGAGAGTGCATTAGCCTCTAATTAATGCACGGGTCCAGTGTTGATTAACTTTGTTCATTCACACACAGTGAAATTTGCATATAAAAAAATGACAACAAAAGAAAATTTGTGTTTGTAAATGACCATATTTTGGGGGAAAAACAACCCTGAGAAATGGTAAACATAATCAAAGACAGGTCAACAATGTTTAATGTGTGATTGACAAATTACCGCCTTTGTTTTGTGTAAGACAACTGACAAAACATGTTTTCATTGTATTCATCTGCCGGCGATTTTACTCTAAACTTGACTGTGTATTATCTGCAGAATAATGCATGGTGCACTGACTGTCATGGGCAAATAAGAGTTGTGGATTCTTACCAAGCATGAATGAAATGACAATTAAAATATGTGAGCATTACCTGGCCAAAACACTGTCAACGCATTTTGTGCATACTGCATATACAGGAAACTATTTATCACAGAAATGACATTACACTTTTACATCTCCCAATCAGACAATGTAGATTTGTTCACTTACATTCACTACAACTTGAGGAAACTTTGACAACAATAGGCTTACATACACAGCTGAGGTGAAGACCAAAAAAAAAAATAGTAAGTGCAAAACACGACCTCTTAACCTACAGAGTTCCGTAAGTGCCATTTCTTACCAAAATGATAAACTGAGAAATCTACCTCATATACAAAGACAGTCTCTGAGAGAGTAGCTTCTTGTTTAGGCGAAGTCTGGATTAGTTGGACCTCATGTGCTGCTGCTTATTTACCTGCTAGAATGCAGTAAATTGCAAGTATTTGTACAAACCTTCAGATCTCAGGTTACCACATTAAAAGCTCTGTTTGAAGGATTCATGGAAGAGATCATAAAATTCCTGCACTAACTGTACCTTGCGAACTCTTGCATCAAAATATATATGTTCAAGTTTATGGCAGGTTCTGAAGAAAGTGAGCATCATCAATGATTGTATGCAAAACTCTGGCTAATCAGTTAAATTTTCTAAGTTCCACCTAAAATGCTAAGTCACCAAACCTAGCATCACCACTTCTGTGTTTTGAGCTAAAAATTCCACCAAACAGTCCAGTTAGAAAGTAGTCTGTATTGTATCTCTTTCCCAGGAGGGTACCAACCAATATGGTGAATTCCCCACAACTTCCTGGTGTAGGTATTCAGGAGTGACTATACTTGCTAGAATTGGTTTCCACGATGATTCGAGCATAGGGTCAAATCTATGCATTAGAGAGGCAAGGGGTAAGTACTGTATATGTCTACAATGTGAATACACATTGTTGATTAAACTCTCAGGCAAACTTTTGTGCTTCATACAGACTATGGGAAAATACCTACTGTACTTGCAAATACAGTACACTATATTAAAGCACTGATTGAATAAATTGTGTTGGTAAAGCATCTCCAATGCCCAAAAGCCAAAGTTCACACAATACAATATTAATTCATTTGTATTGCCATATGAAACTATGATACAGTACATGTTATTCCCACCAGTCACAGCTGCAGACACTGCCTCTACAGTATATCTCTTAATCAAATCAAATTTACCTACAGGCACTTCAGAACTACACAATGTGGTGTCCAGCTAATACCACACCCACACAAAATAATCCTGTGCCAAGAACATTTACCTTTAAAATTGTTTATGTACAGATTCACACAGAAAACGACATTACTAAATCAGTAAAAAAAAAGCAAACGAGGAAATCTCAGAGGTCAAAAAAAGTGTGCACAATTTGTATTCTTTTTTAAGTTATGTAGACATCAATAGGTAAAGAAAGATCCAACGATGCATTTTACTTGCACTCAACAGCAAACTTCAAGATCCATTGTGTTTATTTCTTCACACTGGAATCAACTTCTGGAACTTACGATTAAATTCAAAGGGACAATGGCCGACTCCTCACGAGGTCATAAAATCTTCTGAGCCAAAAATTTGGCAATTAATGCCACTTTCCATCAGTCCATGGGTATCTTTAATTCTTTATATATACAAACCTATTAACAGTAGCATTAGGTCTCAGAAAGTGTTGCTTGATCCATCTTCTAACAGAATTATTGTCACAGGCAACAGTAACTGATAACTATGCACATTACTCATTTCCTGATGGCTTAAACTGACTGTTTAACCCATTCCCAAGTTTTCAGCGAAAAATTCCTCAAACATCAGAGCACAAGAAAGTGAGGGGAAGAAAAGGACACATACACGTAAGAAAGTCATCCATTATGAATCAGAGCCTCTCGCACGACGAACCAAAATGAAGTTTACTCCTCCGTCTCTTAATTCCCTTTTGACTATTAAGTAATATGTGTAAAAGAAATAATAAACTCCAAGCCTGATTGCAAAATTATGAAGCTACTCACGTTACAGTTTTTCATCAATTCATCCGCAGTGACTCACAATTTCCCTTTGAGTCACTCAAAGTTAAAACACAATTCTCCTGTTTTTTTTTTTCCTCTTTTATTTTCTCTCGCCCTTTTTTTTTTGTCCCCCTTCTCTCGTTTCCACAAACTCATTTCCCAACCTTACACATGTTACTGGTGCATGTGTATTCAGACTTGAGAGAATTATACGGTAAGTCACAACCAAACTCAATGAATCACTACTACTACCGACAGACCACCGTTGAAGCAACCTCGAAGAACGATGGGCGAAGGGGAAAAAAGAAGGAATCTCGGACTGATGCTGTTATCTTCAGCTACGGTTTATAACACCGTGCACACAGATCTGGCGCCAGTGGAATAACAGAAGCAGTCAATTGAAAATGGTTCTCCCAAATATGCCAGCTAGTTCTATCTACATAATATTAACTTGATTAAATTCTCAGGAAAATATTGTTGAACAAAAAGAGTAGCAATCATAACAGTTGGTTAACCTTGAAATGAGTTTTGCTCTTTACAATGCCATGTCAAAACGAAAGTAAGGAGACTTAAAACTAGCCGGTCACTATGATGAATACAGCAGCAGCAGGAGGCGGAGACGATGTTGTACTGTCCGCTATTCACCAAACTGAATATTAAAGGGAAATAGGGCATTTAGAATATAGCTTTAATCATTGTTAAACCATTCACTATCACCAACAAACATCTGCAAAAGCTTCATCTCCTCAAAACATTATGCACATGATGAGTAACGGAAGGTGCATCATTTGAATTTTGAAAAGTTTGGGTGAACAAATTATTGTTGAATAACAAATAACTGAATTTCTATCTGTGAGAAACTTATTTCTTTAAAAGAAGGCTACTGTCCATCGTTATTTTGAATAATATATTGTTCTATGTCCACAAACATTGTTTTTAAAAATATGGTTGTTTTCTGGAATACAAATGCCCTATTTCCCTTTAAGTCTCCACTTTCTTAAGGACAGCAAATGGGAGGGGAAAAGAAATTGGCCATTTCAAATCAAAGGCACTGTGTTGTACATTTTACATTTTTACACAGAACAAACTGTACTGTATACCTACGATGTGAATGCAATAGGCCCTCAGTACCACCTGCATTTAAAATACATGCCTATGACACAGTCGAGTAGTTAGTTACTCAGGGTGAAACGTCAGAGATGGAATACTTACAGCACAGTTAATAAGGACGAGGACAATTATAATCAACTGTCTTTCATTTATGAATTCATTTTCCTTAGTTTATTACCAAACGGATTCACAGAAGCAGAAGTGAAGAAGTTACACTGTAGTTTCAGCATTCAAGATGCCAAAATTTCAGACAATCAAATTTCTTTATTTAAAGCTAATTTAGATTTTACGGTCATTGTCTGAAACGACCATAATGACATTTGAGAATGAATTTGCATGGTAAACACTGCAATACAAATGTAGCAATGAAGTAACCTAGAAAATTATCTTAATTGATTATGCTGTAGCTCTTTTTGTACAACTTGTTTGGTGAAAAGGACAACCATGTTTTGCATCCCACAGTTTTGTTGTCCGTTCAACAACCTCATGAAATTGCTACAAAATTAAACACTGGATTCAAGTGCCCAAACGAAGATCGGGTTTTGTCTTTAGTGAGGATGCAAAGCTTTAGAAGACTCAACATTTAACATCTATAGACACTGACTTACTAATTCCTTGTTGGTTTAAGAGAACATCCTCAACTGGTTTCACATACTGGAATAAAGAGTGTACTGCCATCACAGAGGGCATCACACTTTTGTCTGTAACTAACATAACACTGGCAGATCAGAAGACACGACTAAGTTGTATCACACTGTCAACAAGATGTGACAATGTAGTCAAACTTTGAAGCTTTTAGAACCGTTTATTGGACACAGCAGAAGATGGAAATTTTCAAGAAGCATGACATTTTGAAACGACCATATGAGAAGGAAAAATTTGTATGAACAGCTAAATACTGTATGTCCAAGGAAAAGGAACCAACAACATTTGGTTACACTTGTTTCCTCAGACAGGACAACCAAACATCTTTTTAACAACAGTTTGTCGATTCCCCGTAACTTGTTAATCCTTTAGAGAAGGATACATGACCAATCATAAATGTGTAGGGGATGCACATTGACTGTAGGATCACAGGCAGGTGATATTGTACTGTGCAAGTGGATTTCAGAAGGGGTTGTAAATGCCACTGTGGCATTTAGCCAACATCCATCAAAAGGTTGCAATAAAACTGTTAAACGGTTCTTTAAAGGGTGGGACACCAGGACATTGGGCCCTCCTACTCAATACTCAATGTAAAAGTGTATTGCATCAGTTGCACCACACGTAACTAACTCACATGTTGAAATGTAGAGTTATTACAATATCATAAATGTAGTGTCATATTACTAATGAGTAAACTGATTGTTTTACAACTGTTTTTTTTTTTTTTTATCTGAGTCTAACCTTTAAAACTTACAAAAATTGCCACCTTCAGCTTGTAGCAAAAGACTCTGCTGCCATATCAACAGGGCTATTAACCCATAATAAGTCATAAAAAATGTCAAAGTTTATCATTTTGTCCTTACAGGAGTATCTGGATGATAAATGCTACAGAACTCTACAGTGCCAACTACAGTTAGCAACAATACTGCACTATACATGTAATGCCACTGCTTGGGTTTTCCAAAAACAGGACCATTGACTTGGCCATGCATACTGCCACTGCCGTGGAGTGGAAGAGACAATGCAGGCCATTACAGCCAAAAAAATGATGCTCATTTTTAATTAAAGCTGAGGTACAGAATAAGGGTGGCAAAAACTTCTTTCACATTTATTACTGAATGTCAAGTTTGTCAACTTACAGTGACCTGTACCTAAAAAGTTGTATGTCCTCATTGATGTGTCTGGCATGGATGTGTTTGTTACCTCAAGAGCAGCTGTATGCACCATAGCAATCACTAAATTCATCAAATCACTTTACGTAGGGCAGACAGGGCTCAAAAAAGAGCAGTCATTCGAAAAGTCACTGGTGAGGACGCATGTTTTCCATTTCAGTCAACATGGGACCAGGTCTGGATATGGTCAGAGATGCAAGGGTGTCATTGTTTGTAGGATACTACATCATAGCCTTATGATCAAGAATGCAGCTATAGTTCTAAGGATGCAAGTAGATGGCATGTGTGGTAGGCTTAAATACTTTCAGGATACTAGCTAGCCTAGCTGTACTAATTAAAACTGACTTCAGAAGTAGCAGCATCTCTCTCTCCCTCCAAATTTAATCTTGAACAAATGAAATTAGAGTGCACATTGAAGGCGCTGGAATCAAATTGAGGTCAAGAATTTGCATAAGTGCGAATGTTTGAAAAGCTGCACTTGCCTTTAATGTGTGAAAATATGAAAACTGTATTCTCAAGAAAGGAGTGAGTCATTTTGGCCTTCCTTCAGTGGTATGATAGTGCTGGGAGAGAGAGTCTGAAAACCAAAAATGATCCATCATTTCCTGTGAAGTTCCATTCATTTATGAAATCTCCATCATGCTTCAATACACAAAACTGTTGGACTATTAATCAGACCACATCGAGATCAACTTTAAAGCAGTCTACAGTATTGGGGAGGGGAGGTTTCAACAGACTTTAATAGCATAAAGCACTGAGAAAACAACTAGAACTGCAATGGACTGCAGATATGCCCAAATGAAGAATTACACCAAATTTGTTGAAAGTGTACATATTGCAAAAGTTTCTCCACACAGAACTGACCCACTTGCTTAAGGGTAGGTTTATTGTAAATTGTATGTAGGGCACTGTGAAAGGAATAGAAACATTGAAGTACTTGAATGCTACATACTCTAATTCAAATTAAGCCTCCATGGGTACAAACAACAGTAATTGTACACAGTCATTCAACTAGAACTGCAAAAACTTGCCAAGTCATACCATTGTCGAAAGGATGTACAGCAGTGTTTGCTCTACGGTGCTGGATTGCCTGAATCCCACATTTGTCTCCTGAATTCCGCACAGAGATAAATCTCGGGGAAAATACTGCAACCTTTTCTGCAGCTGAGGTCACAGCTACAAGTGATACACACATAAAATAACAATAGAATCATCAATTCCCGCCATGATTTTGAAAATACTTCCCAAAACTTTCTTTCGAGAGGGATTTCCCTCCCAGATTCAATTCCTTAGCAAAAACACTGATGTACAGTACTATGGCGCATACTGTATAAATAACAGATAAACTGTGTACAGATTGTGTATGAATGGCTTATGCATGGATGAATTGTAAGAATGAACTTTCAAAATACTGTCAATTTATAAATATGGCAACACCGATGACTTCCAACTAAAGTGACAGTCACACTAGTGATATTCCTCTTGATGCTATCCATCAATGTTGAACAGCAAAGACAGGCTTGCATAAACAATAAACTATATATCTTGGCTGTCACCATTTAAAAACGATTAACTAATAGCGTACGCAAATGTCCTTTTGATTTTTATCACTGTTTACTTGAGTCACTGATTTTATATCATTTAAATCAAAAAAAAAGATCAACAGCCCTCATTCCATGTTAATGAACTTAATGTAAAGAACCCAAGACCCATGTGCTCCATCACCACTGATGAGCAGCACATATTAACTTCAAAACACTCACAGATCTATGGTTCATTTCACAATTTTTGCAGCTTCGCATGTATTTTGTATTTGCTGCAGTATACATGGATATGTCACGGTTTTGCATTCACCTCTACTGAATTGCTTTTGTGGTTATAAAATTACAAAATGGTACAACTAATCAAGACTATCTTCAAAGCATAAAGATTGACTGGGATCTTCTAAGAAACTTAAAAGCCTGACTAACTACTCTAGACAGACTGAAGATCCATGAATACACCATAGTATCACTTGTTATCCCCTTCTAAAACCAAGCATGCATCTATCCGTGAAATGTGGAAATATGTGCTTGGAATGCTGTTTTGCAAGTGGAACATAATTTTGCATGGAGAAAGGTGAGAAATGCTAAAAAAGTAAGCTGCTATCCTACAGACACTATACAACTTGAGTGATCCAAGTTGGGATCTGACTTTTCAATTCTGCAATGAAACATACCATTTGACATCTATTGCGAGCATCAACAAACCAGACCATGACAACAACACACAAATACTGTATGTGGTGTGAATGCACAGTAGTAACCCTTGACCCCCTCTCCCCACCCCCCCCCTTGGACATCATACATGAAAACGTGCAAAGGCTCTCTATGCCAATGTAAATTTACAAAAGGAATACTGAAAGTGACTTCACAACTATCAACAATTCAGTTCCATTATTTCATTTATTTACAACCGCACTTCCCACTTTCGAGTAGATACTGTACATACCTTACAGTACATTAGAGTGTTCTGAAACAAGTATACTCAAGTTGAATGACACTGATTAGTCAACTGAGCTAATAAAACAAAAACTGAAAATGAAGTGAAAGGTGAAAAATGTTACATTAAGATGTACACACATTTCACTGAACCATGCATATATTGCAGATGATACTGAATCTTAAAAAAATTTTGTCCATGTAAAAATGAAATCTAGCTTGTACTTTTGTTGGGTAATGGCTATACTTTGAACTTGTACAATCAACTGCTGCAAGGTTCCTTTACATTCAGTTCATGCATGTATTTTTTACTATTTGCAACCTTCACATTTGACCAAACCGAAAAAATTCATTGTCGTTTTGGTGGAGATATCTTTAGACCAATAAAAAAACCAGGATCCTCATGGAAATGGGAAGGTGGGTAATGATTATTTTAAAGCCGCTTTGTCCTACAAATCAGGACACAAGTTCACACGAATATCTTCAGCACAAACTGTAATGGCTCCACCTGACTATGAGTACCGTACAGACCCTCAGTACACAACGATTTGAATTGGCCAACAACACAAAGCCATTGAGCATGCAGTGTTTTCCAATATACAGATGAAAAATTAACTTTATAACCTACCACATCTGGCTCTTCTTTTTTTTCCATGAGAATACCTTAAATGTTGATTGTAGAGTATACAGAAAATCTAAGTTACACAGAACCCAGTGCTATACTTCTGCTTTGGAGAGAAGCAAATTTGTTTTCCTAGTTTGTATTCCAAAGTTTCTTTTATTCAAGAACCCAAATGCTGAAAATCTCATAACATGTTTGTGGGTTCGTCCTCCTTCTTTGGTGCTCTGTGGAGACAATTGCAGTCAATGCCCTTTGTCAGGATTATATTTGTCCTCCTTTTTTTTGACATAGATCTAATACGAACACTGACACACTGTACCATGTGATTGTCCTGTGAATGTCAAAATGATGGCAAGTTGCAGCTCTTTAGAAATAGTGGAAATTGAAGACATAATTATGTCAGCATTTCAGCTCACTGATTATGCTGCAGTAGGAGCAAAGGCTCTTCCAGGTTATTTCGAGCAGGCAATTTGAACATGTGTGACATGGGACACATGATACCACAATACCGCTGCAACCTGTAAATTACACGGAATCAGTTTTAAATGAACATTTTTATTATTTTTAGTTGAGTCAACCTGGAAGGGATATGTGACTGAATTACCACCATGCATATATGTCAGACACCAAGACTTGAAAGGTCACTAAATTCACAAATACTTTACCAAAAGGCAGTAAATGGTTCAGGAAGACAGAGCTGAGAGTGGTGGTGTGACCTGATAGCATAACAGTAAGGTCACTGATAAAAGTTTACACATTGCTCTACCAAAACCTGTATTGAAAGAACATTTACTTCCAAAGAAACCAATACCCAACGGCATTTTCGGGGAATTTCAAAGGATAAAATGAACAGAAATCGCTGCTTAAAACTTCATACTGTTTGGCTGTACAGAGAAAACCTGGGTAACTACCACCATAACAGATTCAATGTTCAATGTAAAAAAAATGGGGTCGTAAAAGGAAGCAAAGCATCAAATGAAACAATCACTGTTGACAAAACAATTACCCTGGATGACTTACAGTATGACTCTCTTACAAATACAACAGGGTCCTGTTGTTGATAGGTGAATCTTTTGGACTTAGGAAGAGAGCAGTTTAAGTTTGTAATCTACAGTAACAGCCAACAGAGTATCAATACATAACCAGAAAACATTAAATACGATCAATATAGTTTTGTAAAACAACTTTAAACAAGACCACAAATTTGCAATATACTGTACCTCTCTATTTCAAACCAACAGAACTTTCTGCAGCAACCTCAATCACGTCTCGACAGAACTGTGAGAGCATTGCCTGCAGGGCAAGCTTTAAGATGATGAATCTTTCCTGATTGTCACAAGTGCGATGGCTTGTCACTGGTCAAAGACGACTCGTGGAGAGGGCATCCCCAAACCTGCGAAATTTGGGAGTGGTAAAAATAAATTACAATCAAGCAAAGACATAACAGCCTCTCATGCACAAAGAGGTTACTGGCGCCAGAAACAGGGATCCAGCTGGAACTGGCAAATTTTCTATGGTGTTTTTCACTAGCATTTCATATTAAAACGGAGTTTGTCGCAAGGGAGATGAAGATTACTGGTACGATGAAGTTGATTGCACTGACAACATCAGAGTACGTAACTGTAGCGACAAAAAAACTTTGACAGAGGAGTTACTGTAAGTTTGCAACAGCGATAGAATTACATGGAGGGCACCAAATGTAGGGCTGCCGGAGAGATCATGAGGATGTTAGATTGTAGAAACAACTGTTTGATTCCTGAAATTAAAGTATTTGTGCAGAGCACTGAGCAAGATATCATCGGCTGACATCACACATTGATAGGACATCTGGTGACATAAGCAGTGAGGATAAACCTTTCAGTATGAAGGAGGGGGAAGAGGAAGCTCACTGCAGACTAATTGTTAACTGACCTGCTGCTTACTGGGACCTAAAACTATGGGTGTCAACCAATATACTACCAAGTCAGTGGGCAAATTTTATAAAAACTGCACTGAAACCACATCACACTGACATACTGATCTAAACATTGTTTGTGAAGAAATTTTAAAAATGTGTAGTACAGTATTAATACCACTTTGGAACAACGGCTGACTTGCAGCAGTTTAAAGGTATTATACCAGTGTCAAGTACTGTAAGACGAGTCAGTCTGCACCGAACCAGAAACAAGCTTTATATGAAGATAACATATGCCATAGTTGGTCTTCAAAAATGCAATTTTTTTTGGCATAAACTTCATCTCAGTTTCATTGAGCTCCATGAATGTGTTAATCTACAATGAAACTACAGACTCCCTCATGAATGCATCTAGGAGGCGGGCAGCAATTTGGCAACTGGTGTCTGGAACTGTCTAATAATGTATGTTCAATCAGTGGAAAACTGAGTCAAGCAGCGGCTCTCTTCAAAGAATAATGAAGCAACGGGATCTTTGCGACAAATGTCATCCTGACTTGAATATAATGTCAGCTTGCTCAAGGGTTAAAGGAAAGACTGCAATTTCCTGGATATTTTGCTGCGAGTGTTCAAGTTTATGAGCAAAACAATATGTTCGCCTCCTGTTTCGGATGTGTAACAGTAGGCTTGTCATATACTGTAATAAACACTTGAGCCAAATGTCATCTTCGCATGTTAGAATAAGACTTTTTATGAAACAAATGCATCAACTCAACACTTGCAGTTCTCTGTACTTGCTTCAGTACCAGGATACAATTTACAACTTAGACTGCTTGCCACTTTATAGTAAAATGGCATAAACAGTGTTTCAAATATCCTTGACAATTCAGACGAGACACATGTTATTATAACAACATCAGGGAAGAGAAAAAAAAACAGCAATAACCACAAAACAAAAGCTACAACATCACAACAACAAAAACCTATTCCATCAACAAGGTATAAATGAGTATAGACCCTGAAAAGATGATATTACTATAAACTCCTACAGCCTATTACTCTCCCCAATGACTAGCCTCAATTCCTTCTCCCCTTCATCCTCTCACCTCTGAATCTACATGCATATTTTCAGTCAAATTAGTATAGGAGCAACATGAACCCCCCCTCCCAGATGTCAGCCTTGTGATTAAGTTCCATCTGATGCATGCAGTGTGCTCACCGAGAGACAGATGATGGGGTGGTTCAACCCACAGTAAAATGTTGAATCATGCGCAATAATGTTCCTGAGGTCGACTGCAAGTCCCGACAGTAATTGAAGGCAACTATGAGTCGGCAACTATGAGTCACAAGAATGACATGACCAATTCAAAACTGACAAAAATTCATCCGAAAATACTAAACACTGTACTGTATGTGCAGACTTGATTGTTGATCATTGACTTTGATGTCCAAATCATGTCATTTTCAGTGATATTTAAATTAAAAGGAGACACTATACAGTACTGGAAATGTGAGAAAAATCCCAAAACTTACCTGGTTTGGTTATTTACAAACGACCTCACTTACCTGTCTCCACACAACAACTGCATTCTCATCTACCGTGCCAAGAGTGCTGGTAACCTCAAAGGGAAATAGGGCGTTTGTTTTAGAGAAAACATCCAACAGATCAAAAATTCAGTTATTTGTTGCTTAACACTAATTTGTTCACCCAAACTTTTCAAAATTCAAAAGATGCATCCTCCATTACTCATCACATGCATAATCTTTTGAGAAGATGATGCTTTGGTAGATGTTTATTGACGAGACTGAATGGTTTAACAATCATTAAAGCTATTTTCTTTGCATGTCATATCGATGTATTCTAAACGCCCTATTTCCCTTTAAAGACGGCCCTTGGTGCCCTCCAATCTAATATCGGACTAGCCCCTCCTTCCCATGAAGCCATAGTCAATCCTGATGTGCTAGAGTTATCGTTCGGCAGGAGAAGACCTCTGGCAAGCCCCCCACCCCTCTCTCTGTCAACACTGCCTACCAAAGTGGGAAGACTGTGAGTGGGCCATCTGAGAGAGAGCAACATGACATATCATCTACATTACCTGGCGAGGGATGTGCGGGCGCTGCCTGCTACGCCTGCGCACCCCAGCTAAGCTTTAGACTATAAGTATTAACGTATCCTGTTATAGTACAAAGCAATATACATATGAGAATACAAGAATACCGATCTGAATGTACAGATATGCAAATATACAAGTATGCTTCCATATGTATCTCAATTGATTAATCAATGCACGATCACAATACAATTGTAAGCAAGGTATTGAAAATGTAACAACTAGCCGTAAAAACACGGTCGTAGAGTTGGTGACGTTGGAATGGTGAGGTGGTCAGCCACAGACTCCTAAGTCTGGTGACCAACCCACCATAGTGCCGTGTACCGCCCCCGAAGGGAGGAAGGAAAGATGTGGGACAGGTAAGTGAGGTGGTTCTTGAAAAGCCAAACCAGGTACTGTAAGTTTTGGGATATTTACTTCACTCCTCACTTATTAGTCACAACACAACAACTGCACTGATTGGCACTGCTATGATGGTGGGATACCCAAGGAGCAGGACGTACCCCTGGAACTCCCAACACAGCGTGCCCAAATGCCAACTCAGATGCCAGAGTGTCAGTCAAGTAGCATTTTACAAACGTCGTTGGGGTCTTCCATGCCCTGGCTTTCATGATCGCTTGAATCAGTATCCCCGCAGAACAACACCCAAGATGTTGCCTGTCCTCTGACTTTTCCCCCGGAGATGTGGGGGTTGATAATTTCCACCAGTCACCTTGAGATTGTGTAATGCGAAGCTGGCGAGTATGGCTCCCTAGGCAATCTGATGAAGAGATGCTGGGACTTTCTTACATGCTCAGTCCTCTTCTGATACCATTTTAGGGCCCTTCCAGGGCACCACAGTTTGTCCTCTGGGATGGAAGAGCTTGGGAATAAAAATGTCCCCTGGTGCAAAATCAAGGGTCTAGTTCTTAGGCATGAAGGAGGGGTCCAGGATCAACCTTACTCCATGGTTCTCAAACCTGCAGTGGTTGGGTTGATGATGCGTACCTGAAGACAACTACGGCAGTAGCCGAAGCTACTGCTATGGGCAATAAGGTCATCTGGTAAGGAGATGGAGCGTAGTCTTGTGAATGGGCTCAAAGGGTGGTTGAGCCAGGGACCTCAACACCTCTGACAGGCCCCAACATGGGGCTAGGTGTCTCGTCGTAGGGCCAACTTGGAACATGCCTTTCAAGAGCTGAGGAATCACTCTGTTGTTGCCCACTGTCAACCCGTCATGAAAACCTTTGTGAACTGCTGCCAAGGCAGATCTGTAATTACATATCGTGGAGACTTGTTTGCCTTAGTCAAACAGCATTAGGAGGGAGGTGCAAACTTCAGTTACAGTGGCTTCCGTGCAAGAGCTGCCCCAATCCTGGGCCTAGTCATGGAACCTCTGCAGTCTGGAATCATTGACTTTTGACCTTGACTTTGAGGCCAGGACTGCCATGTCTTCCAAAAAGTGTGCTTCTCTGAGTGACTCCGGATAATCTCCAGGCAAGAAGTTGGAGCCCTTTGATTTGCTTGGGGTCCTACTCCCCACTCCGATCTGTGTGGTTTGTCCGGGATCAGCACCAGGATGTCTGCTAGGAGCCTGAGTACGTAATGAAACCATGGTCGACTTGGCCAGAATGGGGCTACTAGTGTGAGTCTGCATTTCGACTGGGTGATCTTCCTTAGAGTCTTGTGATTAGGCGCAGTTTGGGAAATGCGTATGCATCTATCCCATCCCATGAGAAGGATAGGACATCTGTCGCTGCTGCTTCTGGGTGGAAGGTTCTTGTGCAGAAGGAGTTCAACTTCGTTAACTTTCATCAGAAAAACTTACCTGTCTCAATGCAACTATTGCACGCCCCACTACCAAGCCAGAAGTACAGTAACTGGTAACCTTTGACGTCGCCTCTACCTTTGCCGTAATCCAGAATGGAATAGTCTGCCCTTCAAAAGCTTACCACCCAAAAGACAAATAGGTGTGTGGGGACAGGTACGTGAGGAGCAAACTAATTCAGAAACTTTTAGTCTTGATGTAACACTGGTGGCAAGTCAATAACACTGCTCTGAGTAAACTAACGATTGCTGCATATATACTATCAACACAGTGATTGAATGTAACCATTCATCTTCAGTCCATTTTAAGGTACACAGTGACTTACAACTTGGATAAGAAATTTCACTGACTAGTTGCTACAGGTTGCACCCTTTAATTCCACTACTGCTGCAGAAGCCTTCCACTAGCGCTTACGTACAACACCTGTTCTACATCATGATCTCTTGTATAAAACATACAACACTTTGTTCTAATCACTACCAGGAGCATTAAATCACAACACATCATCTTGACGTAATAACTCTTCTACTCTTTGGAAGAGAAAACCAAGCATGAAATCAGATGTAAGATGCGCTTCAATTATCATCTTTATTTTGATAGTGTATGGTACCGTAGAAGTTATCAAAGTGACAACAGCTCCAAGCTCTCTCTGTTTCAATATGGCACCTACAATAATCAAAAACACACACACAAAAAAGAAAAAAATACATCGGCCTACTAACTGAAGAAAACCTGCACATGCTCGCCCTTTCTTGTTGTCTACTGTAAAAGATCGTGAAAAAGTAATCGTCAGATTATCTCCATCAGTGAAG
The DNA here is from genome assembly GCA_021234535.1 of Stichopus chloronotus. NCBI lineage: Eukaryota > Metazoa > Echinodermata > Holothuroidea > Aspidochirotida > Stichopodidae > Stichopus > Stichopus chloronotus. The sequence continues at coordinate 23,358,235 of CM037843.1, forward strand.
CAACCGGTTGCTAGGCAACAATGCTGTCATAGAGATACGGTAACCGTTACATTATTCAACAGCTTGATATCCGCTATGTGCCTTGTAACACAGTTCAGAGTGAGTGTACATGTATTGCGTAGTACTGTATCTACACATGATCAGCAAGAGAGATAGATCTAAGTACCATAGACTTGTTTTGGATTGAAGAACATATAGTAACTGAAAGCATGATTGCATGATAAAAGAACTTCCTGCTTCATTTTTAATCATTAATGTGCATAAAGAACCAGTTGGCCTACAGTACAAGTCATTTATAAATGTTGACATCACTGTAGAAAAAACTCCCATAATTTCAGGAAATGGTGAAACTATCTAATTGTGTTAAATACAGCACACCAACAAAATAAACATAAATAGCTATTCTACATGAAATCACAGATTTTTCAGCATATTACAGCAGGTCCCCCCTTGGATTTGGCTAATTTTTGGCTTATTTGTAGCAGTACAGTGTGTAACTTTGGGGAAAATCCAAAATTTGATTGGCATTGGCCATGTATTATTCAAGATAGGTCATTTAAAAGCTTGGGTGCCACGCCCACTTTTGCAGTCTCTTGAGCGTCAATGTTCTGTGAGACTAACTTTAAGGGTGGCTCTGTGGAAACTAGCAACAACCTAAAATTCACTCCCTACACCTAGTTTTGGCTGTAGATTTCATACTTACAGTCAGAATATGATGGACCATACAGATATGAAGTTAATGAATCTCAAAAATCCAACATTTCAAAGTTTTCTGCTGGACCATTTTGGGCAGAAGTCTGCAGAAAATGTGGGCATGCTAGAGTGGTCAAATTTTCATGGAACCATGTCAATATGCAGGTTGCTTTGAATACCTTGGTAGATAATTTTCTTTCTTCGCCATTTTACTTGTAAAAGGTCTTGTGACATTAAAACAACATTTTAGAGTACTGGGTGCATTCAGCATTGGAAAGATTAAAAATAGCCACAAATTCCATTAAAATCCATCGAAGATTGACCAATTTACAGGCAAGTTAGTGCCTCACAGCTGTATCATGAACAAACAGTGGCTAAGCATGCAAAACAGGCCCAGTTTCAATAACTTCTTTGTGGCAGTTTGCAAAAACCTCAAGTTCACTCTCTAGACATAATTTTGGTGGAAGATTTCAAAAAAGTGGTCTTATTGATGATGGAATATACAGACGTGAAACTGAAAAATTAAAGTTTACGAAGTTGAGTTTTTGGTGGGCCATTTCGTATTCTAACCAAGAATGTGGGTAAGCTGGAGAGGTCAAATTTTCCTTGTATTATGGCCATGTGCAGGTTTTTTTTTTTTTTTTTTTTTTTAAATTTGTAAATTAGAGAACCATCTTTTCTACTTTGGTGGGTATTGAGGGGAGGGGGGGAGATGTCATTTCACTTTATTTTTGGAAAAAGTGACCCTGATTTTATAGTCTGTGCAAACTAATTTTATAGTCTTTACTGGGCCTACTACTGTCCATCTGAATTTAAGTGCTCATTTTTGGCATCAGTGTCCGTCCACCAAAGGGAAAAATTACAAGTTGGAATAATTCCTAGATACTGTGACCTATAATGATTACTTATGTTTGGTTATGTACTAGGAGTGAAACATTCAGTACCAACCAACGAGCCCAAATGCTGTAAAGCCGTTCATTAAAATAAGCTAGATCAAATGTTGCTAGTGTGATTAATGTCCATCCGTCCCCTAGTCATGTTAGCAAAAAGTTACATGAGCAACAAACAATTCTGCAGTAGTTGCACATGAAATAATTGAGATCTTTTTTTTTGCTTTGAGAATAATGTTTAGGGCACATATATTGCCACATTAATGAAAAATATAAGACTACCAGTTCTGGACGGAAAAGTTACACTAGCAACAACAGTGCTGTACTTTCCGTCCAACCTGAATTTTCATCAATACTGAGGAATACATCATATATTTTCAAAATTTGTATCATGCTATTATGTTTTACCAATGACACTAGTCTAATAGAGAAATGAAACTTTGGAAATCTTTTTCCTTTTAATGAATAGGTAAATAAAGGCAGACATCATGTTGCTAATGTAACTCTACATTATTTCACAGCAAATAGCAATATTTTGGTACTTTGGTACAGCAAAAAGCATACATGGGGAGAATTGAAGGTAAAGTACTGTACAGCATGAGTGCAGTCCTGTGGAAGTGCATTTTCAAACTTGCATTAGTGTCTGCAACAGCAAAATAACATTATTCATCCGAAATATCATCATCTATTCCTGGTTTTGCCAGTCCAACACCTATAAGTTTCACAAATACTAATCTGAAAATGGGTTGTTTTTTATATTCACACTTCTCATGTAATCCCTTTCCATAGTGTGAGTGGATTTCTGCAAATTTAGAAGTGTCTTGAAAAATGATTTGGAAATTGCAAAAATTTTCTGCCTTCAGCAAGGAATGAATAACGGAGATGTGGTTGACCTTCTCAAAAGCATACTTTTCTACTTAGTACACTAAATTTTGTGGGCTGATTTAAACATGCCACATACAGCACTGCTTTACCACACAATAAAGTCCATTATCACATTTCGTTATTTTGCTTCACTGATTCTTACTAAACTTCAATGTTGTTTAAATGCTACCAGATTGGTTCTCCATAGGACAAACCAGGGAAAAAGTTTGGTTCTTTTCTGGGGAACTTTCAGGCATCTTGGATGGTGAAACTACCATCATATTTCTTTCTCAATGTGGTTAATTGCAGACTTGTATAAAGGAGATGACTCGAGTCACCAATTTTTTCAATGGGACATGACTGAGGAATTGTACGTAATTTTCCTCAAAGAAACAGTAGGAGTGACTGGAGTCACATTAAAAGTAGCAAACGGCTCGACTTAAGTGAAAAATTGGGTGACTGTTACAACTCTGGTCAATTGTGAAAAACACTTTGAACGCGGACATTCTCTGCGGTTCTCTCTAATCAGCTATGGATCCACCACATTTCCTGTCACTGCAGTTTTCGGAAGCCCAATCGAAACTCACTCATGGGGTGGAAAGTTCCAAAAATAAATTACAATTGTACTTTGCATTCTATGTTTCCTCAACTTCTGCATGCCAATGTGACAATGTACTGGAGTTGAAAGAATGCACTAGCTGTACAGGCTGCTTGTCTGAGGAACTTTGTCATAGAATTTGGTTGTCCATTTAAAGACATCAGGACTGCAGTTTAACTTCTTTACTGAAATTCACAGGTATTGCACTGCTGCTAGTGTTTCCAAGCATGACTTAAATGTACTGGCAGTACTCCTTTCATAGTACACCGATTGGCTGAAAAGTTGTATAATCTTTGGTGTGATGCAAATTGTGGGATATATTGGAGCAAACGACAGATGCTTCATTTGGTGGAGTTGCCTTTTTGAGCAATTGTTTTCTGGCGGTAGCTTCTAAGAAATTTTTATCACACATTACATTAGGCATACTAATTTGAAAAGAGCAATAGCCTCTTGCCACGTGTCTTTTTTTTTTTTTAGGGCTGAGCAGAGCATTTTTAGGTGGGCATGACTTTTTTTTTTAGGAGGCAGTCAATATTTCATGGGGGACACAATCTTCACTCAAGAAAAAGTCTAAAAAATTACAGAACCTGGTTTTATCCTCACTTCATGACAGGGGGAGGACTTTTTGGTAGACCATGATCAGCTGTTTTAACTCTCTACCACCAACTACCGGTGATTACGAAAGTGCAGTGCAACCTGTCACATTCCATTGCAGAAATTATGATAGCTTAATGACCATATCCTCTCTCTTGGTATGTGACATCCTGCCTTTTTTCCTCTTCAGTAGTAACAGTCAAACAGTTCATCTCAAAGAGATTACACCTGACAATTTTTTTCCACTGGAACCATTTATTTACTTAACTTGACTACATCTTTCAATACATTGAAGGATACATTTTGATACTTCTTTTTTCTCATGCCAAAACAGATGTTAATATTCTGCACATATCATTTCTTTGAAACAAGTTTACACCTGTAATTAGGTTTCCTGTAAAAAAAAAAAATTAAAAAATTCCATAGCCTCCAGGACTTTTTTTTTCTGGCAACACATATTCAGTGAATTTTTGAAGTATACAAAGCACTGACTCTAGAACTGAAAAACTTACGTGCTGCAACAGTACACTGCTGCACCTCTCTCCTTCGTATCTGCAATTCTGTTAACAATAAGATCAGATATGACCCTTCGTCATGGGCCCAGCCTATTTGATTGTTAAGGTACTGTATCTTCTAATTGCAATTCCATGCTAATGTTTGCATCATTCCAGGTGTAAAAGTGTACCAGAAATGTCCCAAGACAAACAGAGAGTGCAGATCTGTTCTGTTTAAAGTAGACAGATAAGACCAAGTTTTGTAAACTGTGACTACATAAATCCATGATTCAGAAAGAGATTTATATTCCATATACCGTTGACATCAGATTTCTAGATAAGATATGCGTGGAAACTGTAACAATGTACAATGAACTAGGGTTGGGAGGTAAACTAGTATCCAAGTCCATACCACTGGTACCAATGGTATCTGCACTCACACTACCAACACCTGACCTGTTCGTAAGAAGTACCGATACTTTCACAACATGCCTAGTAATGCTGAAATTCATCAGTACAGTAGCAGTGCCATATGAACAAAAGCAAACTATCATTTTCCTGGAAATGTAGCATTTATACTCTCATATCGACAAACAAATGGACCGTAACAAATCTTGAATCACTTCACACTTCACTTCAATAGTTCACAAAAAAGTATGAACTTTTCTGTAACATAATACCTATCACAATAAACAATCGTAGTTAGCCTAGCATGGCCTAGCCTGGTGCACAGTGGGTACAGTGATAGCATTTCAACAGCTAACCTACTGTTCGGCAGTACGTTCACAGAAAAGTTACAACAGACTAGGCCAACATTTAAATATTTACAATAAATTTTATAAAAGTTCTCATACAAGATCAATTGCCTTTGCAACGGATCAGTTTGCAGCAAAGAAACATACAGTACTATGGTTTGAATACAGACCTTTCAGCTATTTTCTAATTGATATTGACAAAGGAAAGGTTGTGCAGAGAACCTTCCAGAAAATTTGGTAAACATTTTTTCTTCTGACTTAAAAAATATTGAACATGAGCAAGAAATACCAACAAATTCTACCAGAAAAGAACAATTTTCTTGTCACTTTTGTTAAATACTGAATGAGAATAAAGGATTTGAGATACATGTTTGAGTTGATAGTACATAGAGCACAGAAAAAGTGGAAAATTCTGGTATAAACCACAGTAAATATGATGTGCCAAAAATAACACGGCTGATTTGTCTGCTACACCACGCCCCTAAAATAAACCTAGAGTAGTGTTGCTTCCCTCCATATGTATTGTGTACACAAAACTGGCTCAAGGTTTAACTTTCTTGTAACAATATTTACTATTCGACGAATTATGGTTTTTCCTATGGCAAGACACATGAGTGCAGTACTACGGGTGCCCAAAAATGTCTCATAAGTAAAAAAATAAAAACTCTCAAATGACTTGGTTCCAATGACAGTGGCCATACATGTGTTATAATTTGACATTTCAAATACCTTCTAAATACAGTATGATGATTTTATGTTCCAAATGTGTTGCTGGGCCATTTTCTTCACTTCAAGTCAAAGATGCACAAATGCCTGTGATCACTCATCCTACCTGCTTACATTCTGAAATTACCTTTCACAACCAACAAGGCTCTGCCAATTTTAATACAGATAGTGAACTTGAAAACAAGCATTCACACTTAAGTCGATGAAGACTTGGTACAAGCTGTTCGTGAAGAGGGTACTGTAAACTGCATTTAAGTACTTCTACAAATTCCCACCTGTTTCTTTTTCCTTCCCTATAGTTCTGGTCACACATTGACACAATAACATTGTTTTTTTTTTTTTCCTTAAAGCAGTGCTTTTATTACAATTTGAAAACTTGCATCCAAAGGACGCAATGATCTAGGAAAGTTTGCATCCCACAAAAAATTCTTGTTCCGACCAAAAATTCTTGCATTTCCCTCTACAGAGGAAAATTCCAAAACTCTTCTGGTTTGGTTATTTACGAGGGACTCACTTACCTGTCTCAGCATAACAAATGCACTCTTATCTACAGTGTCTAGAGTGCTGGCAACCTTTAACACTGCTACTAGCCCCTTCTGCCAGAATAGCGCCTCCTTCCTATGAAAGTAAACCTTACCCGGGGGTCTGTCCCTATGTTTGCCCAGCGATGAGTATATAGTTCTCGAGTCTCCCCTCTCCCACCTCCGTGCCCTGTGAAATGAGGTGGGCATCCCTAGGGTGGGGCGGCAAGCACCAGTCTGATCTTAGTGGGTTGGTTGCCCTCTGTCTTAGGTGTCGGCGATCCGTCCCAGCCGTGTCCAGAGGAACCCTGCCAAGACTTTCTACCACCGTAGCCTCTGCCTTTTCCTCTGCCTTTGAGGCCGTCTGTCTGTCGGCCCCTGCTGCTGCAATTTCGCCAACCTTACTGGAATGGTTACTTCTGCCCTTTCCGGGAGCGCAGATGGGGACTGGAGCAGGAAGTCAGACTTCACGATTGTCTCGCGTCTGGAGACTTCTTCTTGCAGCCTACTCTGGAACTGGCCCACAAAGAGGTTGGGGCCTCTGAAAGTGAGTGACAGCATCCTTGTCTTATACTCGTTAGAAGGCCACCTGATAGCTGAGACAAAGTTCTCCCACCTGGTAGCGAATAACCTCACTGTGATTCGAGCGAAGTGGTTGAAAGTGAGCCTGGCAAGGGGTCCGAAAAGTAGGAGCACCTGGCTGATATCTTTCCTGGGGAATTGATGTTTGTCCTCTGGGAGCTAGCTGCTGGTGATGGCACATCATAACCTCAGCCATCAACATGAAGATGGAGTAATATTTCATGCCCACTCTTGCTGCCTGGTGAAGGTCCCACAGGACGACCCCTAAGTTCCTCTGGTGTTGGTCCTTGAACGTTCCAGAGGTGGTGCATTGTTCCACCCTTAAGCTCTCCCTGGTCTCCTGAGGGATCGTTGAGGTTGCAAAACAGTTCCTTCCAGTCCTGATCAGAGACCTTGAGGGCCTGGTCCTGACAAACGGGGAAGGGCGTCCATTTTTAAGCCGTGGCGAGAGCGTCGAACCAATCAAAGCAGGTGGAGCCCACCGGGATTTATGGGAGGCAACAAGCCGCTGGTTACCCTGAAGCCCATTAATTTCAAGGCTCCCCTGAGCAACTCCTATGGGGTTTCAAAGCAAAGATGTACCCTGAAGATATCAGCTACTATGGAGGCCAGGTTGGGAGACACTGCTGGACCGGAGCTGGGGTTATTGTCGGCTGAGGAGTCAGGGCTAGAAGCTAAGTCCTGGAAGACATCCTCCTCTTGGAGGTCTTTCCTGTCCTCTAGACAGGAGAAGGCCATCGATGCCTGACAATCGAAGGTGTCCTCTCCTTGTCTGAAGCTCTCCTCCCTGCATGTGCTGGGCTGACGATACAGGGCCGTTGAAGCGAGTTCTGGGGCCGCGATTGCTATGATGACATGGACCGGAAAAAAGACCTGGACCATGAACAAGAAGAGCTGCGAGCATGACAGGGATCCAAGGTCGGAGCCATCCTGCTCTCTTGTGGAACAGCCAGTGAGGCCTGGGCCTCTGCCATACGTCCAGTGTTCGGGTCCGGCAATAGAGCCGGGCTGGAATCCACCGAGGTGGGTTTCATTTTCCTTTTCAGAACAGACTCCCCTTTCAATGAAGGTAATATCTTTTTCTTCTTTCCACCCATTGGCATGGATCCAGACAACGCCGGTACCAATTCCGGTAGCTGACTCATCTTCTCTCCTTCCACTCCACTTACCACTGGAGTCTCGGGTCCAGGACTCTGGTCCACGTGAAGGATTGGGTTCAGGGCTGGCAATTGGTCTAGTTGAGCCTGTAGTTTGTTGTGCTAGGCCCCTACCCATGTTTCCAACTCAACTCATTGAGAAGCTGATAAGTCGATGCATATTTCGCAAGGGTCCTTCCGAGAGCACAACTGACATTTGGGGGCACTGCTGGTGATTGTTCCAAGCAGGTCCTGGGCAAAACACGGAGCAAGTGAGGCATTGTGGAACGACACTCCAACAACACTGTGTACAAAATTGTCAAGGAACATAGAACGTAGCGTACGAGGGGGCTACAATGTTCACAAAGTATACACACATATTTAGCTACAAACAAGAGTACAATAATATGGTAGGCTACGTAATGAGAGGCCTAAGCCCTTAAAGGGAAATGGGGCGTTTAGAATACACCAACATGACATACAAAAGAAATAGCTTTAGTCATTGTTAAACCATCCAGTCTCATCAATAAACACCTGCCAAAGCTTCATCTCCTCAAAACATTATGCATGTGATGAGTAACGGAAGATGCATCATTTGAATTTTGAAAAGTTTGGGTGAACAAATTGGTGTTGAGAAACAAATAACTGAGTTTCTATCTGTGAGAAACTTATTTCTTGAAAAGAAGGCTACTGTCCATCCTTATTTTGAATAATCTATCATTCTGCGTCCACAAACATTGGTTTTAATAATATGGATGTTTTCTGTAAAACAAACGCCCTATTTCCCTTTAATGCAATACGAGAGTGGGAAACAAATAAACAATAGTGGCCAGAAATCTCCCAGTATGAGTGGAAAAAGGCAGGCAGGAATCCCTGAAAGAGAAAATCCCTTAGAGGGGACCTAAACGATCTGAATGAAATGTTAAGAACACCTAACATTAGAGAAGAATTTCACACAACTGAGCCCTGTACAGAAAAAAGGGTGGGAAAAATCTGTAATTTTGTAAAAATCAAGAATTTTTGAAGGTAGCTACTACTCAAAAGAGAAAGGATAGTTATCAGAATTCCTAGAACCTGTCTGAAAAAGTGGTCCTCAGCAAGGAAACAAGCAAAGATAAGCCAGATGGAGGAAAAATAAGCAGATAAAGGTCGATAGAAATTTGGACCGATCCTTGGAACTCCAAGCACATACAGATGGCAGAATGGGAAGGAGGTGCTATTCCGGTATTAGAACAAAGGGCACGAGTAGCAGTGTGGTGTTTAAGGTTGCCAGCACTCTAGGCACGGTGGATTGGAGTACATTTGTTATGCTAAGGCAGGTAAGTGAGGAGCGAAGTAAATGCTATGATGAATACTTGAGTTCGGGCACTTACAGGACTACTGTTGAGTAATGTAGTGCTACGTATGCATTTAGCAAAAGAGGGAGAAGAAACAAAGTAGTTTACATCTTGACACTACATTTAGTGTCCAAACATCTCCCCACCATCAATCCCAGATACGTTGCAAGAAAAGGGGGAAAAAAGGAGAAAATTAGTGCACCTGGTGTCACTGCCCACTATCTACTCCTGCACATCTACACCTTTCACTGTAACATTAGTGTTTTTTAAAAAGAGCAATGCTTGTGTGAACACATGACAATTTTTAAAGTACGCAATGTACTTTAGTGTGACAAGGTCACCAAAGTTGCTAAAATTAGACCATGTCATGAAAGTTAAGACGCTTACCAAAACAAGTCACAACTATGAATATTTATATTAGAAAGTCTTTTTGGGGGGGGGGGTTGTTGAACTTAGGCTTAGAAATTGAAATAGTATGGCAATGAAAGGATAACACTAGGCCTATAAGTCGGTTACTGGCCAAACATTCAGCATATGCCCTGATGTTACTTATTAGGACCTTACTCTCCTGGGATTGTTAGCATAATTTAGGGAGTAACTGCAGAATACCCTGTGTGCCACAGCTAGGCTGGGAAAAAAGAAGGCTACACCATGAAGCTATGGACTTACTGCACATAATCTATTGCCTTGGCGTCAGAATCGTTAAGTCCAAATCGTTAAGTGTAAAAAACAGTAATGTTAAGTATATGTCCTTTCGAATGAGATCAATTGCAGGTCAAAAAAAAAGTATATTTTACTACTGTATGTTACCTAATATAAGGCTGCGAGAATATGTAGTCAATTCAAAAATAATTCGCAGTCTATATAAAAGAAAACAGCAGTATTTAACTATCCATACAAAAGACTTTGCGGATACCCTGTACAAGTCAGAATACACAATTTACTGTAAACGACTACTGGATACCTAGCCATATCATTTGATATATTTATAGGTGACTTTCAAGGATACGCAGTCATTATGTCATGTCCAGATGTGTTTTTGAGAGACAAGTACAAGGATACGTAGTCAAAATGCATTCATTTGTTTGATTTGATCAAGGTGAGTGACATATACTGTATACTACATACAGTATTTGTGAAGTGCATTTTTAAAAGGGCTACATGGATACACGCAGTCAAAATTCCATCTGTACAAATTTATAATCCGTGACCAAAAGTGACTTCAACAAGGGTATCAGACAACTGAAACAGTTGGTATACAGTCTATGTCTACTTTTTTATGCTTGATTTTTTTTTCCTTAATCTCACAAAGTTAAAAACATTCTGTGAAATGAACAACTGTGAAAACCGTACAAGAAACAAGAGTAGTTAAACCTGCAAAAGAAAGAGGTTACAAAAGGATAGAAGACAATTCCAACCAAGGATATCAAAGGAAAACTGTTGTACAGCCTTCCAGACAATCCTGATACTTCAAATATATATATAAATATACATATAAATAAATATATATATATAAAAAAGGCACCATTCGGTAGTACAATAAAGTCATGTCCAAGAAAATATGAAATTGTTATGAATATGCATTTTATTCACTCGCAAGTCACCATGTTGTTGCAAAATTACCTGATTCGTGACGTCACACATGCACCTGTACATGTCACGTAGTATTGTCGGTGCATGTGATACGTCATACATTTCCAAAATGGCAATACACTGTACAACAACGGCGGGAAGTTTGAAGTTATATTTGGAAAAAAGTAAGGTACTAATTTAGAATCCGTACCAATTGGACAAGGTATCAGATAACTAAAAGAGTTTGCATAGCGTCTATGTTTTATTTACCTTTTTTTTTCTTATGCTAGTTCTTTTTATCTTTTTTAGATTTCCGAAATCACCGATTTTTTGTGCAATGATCTACATGTAGTGACACCTGTGGAAGAAGTGATAGATTATTGCTGGAAGAGAAGTATAGGTTAGAGGAGGATTCGAACCTAGAATATCATGATAACTGATGCATCATAAGTCTTACGCATAACCCACTACGCTGCGAGAGCGGTTGTGGTGGTTGAGTGTTCGAAAATGCATACAATTCACAAACGCGTAATCCAACGTAGTCATATAACAGTATGTATATATTCATATACTTTAAATAAGTATCAATCCACTAACCCTATCCCCTAACCCTATCCCCTAACCCTGAATCATGACGCCTAACCCGATCCCCTGATCCGATCCCCTAGCCCTGTTTACCGACGCTAGTTAGGCAATCCATTCATCATTCACTATTCAAGGATGGTAGTGGACCGAATCGAACAATCGAATTGAAGCTAGCGAGCACGTTCATATGGTACAGATTCTAAAGTTGCGCCAAAAGTAATAACAGAAATCAAACCAATACTGTCATGACTGTTGGTAAATTGATGTACACTAAGTGTAGATTGAAATTGAAACACCCACAACGGTTCCACTTTAAGATAATAGTCACATTGAAAGTCCAAAGCATAACCCACTACGCTACAAGAGCAAATTTGGTCTCTGGGTGTGCGAAGATAAATACAATATATCCCTAATCCACTAACCCTGTAATACATATGCTTACCCTTTAATATATACCTATGTGCTTATTATACACTAGGCTAACCCTATAATACATTATACATACATCCTAGCAGTGCTACGAGTGCTCATTCAAGAATATTATTGTGCATTGTGTGTGCATGGTCACGCATTCTAAAGTCCATTGTAAAAGCCATTCCATCGATTGGCCCTCTTTGATTTGAGAACTCATCATGTAACTTGTAAAATGGCCACGCAGATACAAAGACATATCGTTCGATACTTGACAGATGTTTGGGTGGTTATACGTACGGGGATATGCAGTGAGTGACTGCATACAGCGCGTTAAAAAACAGAGATCAATCTCACGGGCTATTCTTCAATTGTGCCTATCTTTGAGTGGCCTAGAAGTTGGACTGGGCCTATCCATGTTAAATGTTAGTGTTACACTTTAAGTCACTAGGCCTAGCATAGTAATGGGCCTACTGTAGTGTTAGGCTAACTTAAAACGGTAACAGGGGTTCTCCAACTGCATTTATTATAACAAGTTACTATTTACCTGACAAACTCTCTAAAATTTTAAAAAGTCCAATCGAAATTACACTTTCGTAACGTCTACTCATCGGTTTCTATCGCCAAGGAAGCGGCTGATTCCGTTGAAAAGACAGCCAAGGACAGCTATGAAGTATGATATATTATTTATTGCACAGTATACGTGACTTTTAATGATCAGGACCGCTAGCGCTGTGCATCACATACCTACGTACCTGTACCGTACAGTACAACATCAATGTCCGCACATATGGGTGAAACCGTGAAGATTATATTCGTTTACTGTTAGTGTTAGCCTGACAACTTTACACTATTCACATAGGATTGGTCCCCCAGGCGTTCATTTCAAAAGCTCAACTGAAGAGTTGGCTGAGACGCTCAGAGATGGCGTTTTCAACAAAATGATTTGCGTCGAATTTCAGATACGCAGATCATGTTGAATCTTTTAAAAAATGTTATTCAATAATGCCCTAGATTCTAGGACGGAATGTCTCCAAAATTAATGTTTTCATTACTTTGAGCGGGAACTTTCATTTGGAATATTGATGGTGGAGGGTTAAGCTTGGTCGTTAGAGTGTCCGTCTTGCATTCACTAGGTCCCCGGATCAAATCCCGGTGGAACCACTCAGAAATTTTCCACAGGGACCTAAATTTACATGTTGTATACGAAAGTGGCTAAAGACAGGGGGTACACTCTCGTCCGTCTGATGACCATGTCGGATGCTCACTGGACCGCTGAATGGCGGTCCCGTGAACAGATTTTGGTATGAATGGGATCGTTGGTTTGCCCCCTGGCGAAATTCGCTGGTGTTCATCAACGATTAACATGATGGAATAGGATCCCTCGATAAGTATTCATACTTTTTCTGATCCTCAAATTCTAAACTAAAGTAATATATTCCTCACTTAGGGTAGGCTAAATGCAAACTGAAGCAGAGGACTAGGGGAGCTGTCAACCCCTGAGACTGTTTTGGACATACAATTAGAACAATGATCTTGTCCAGGTTGGACTGCCCCACCTCTCTATAACTTGTTTTACCCTGGCTCCCCCCCCCCCCCCCCCGTTAAATTGTGATGTATCCCTTTAAGTGGATGCATACAGCAGATCGTTTTCATTACAAATAATACATTTACTAATCCTTGAAATAGAATACAACAAAATGCTTTAAGGAGTATTATGTTACGTTTTTTTTTACTAAAACACGGACAGAGTATAAACCACATGTAATTAAGTTGAAGAAAATGGCAATAAATTGCTCAATGATGGCCACTTAATATACATGTATCTCGATTGTCAATTAATGAAGAAGAAATTAAACTTCTTAATTTGATTTTGCTTTATCCGCTGTGTCAATGTCTTTCTCATGCAAATTATCACTTATCAATTGAGTCAATGTCCTTCTTTGTCTATGCCCAACTGTTTTTAACCAATGCACATTGACATTGCAAGCATTGTAACAAAAAAAAATCATACTTTCAAAATCAATGTTTATGGACAAAGACTGATAGTTTATTCAAAATAAGAGAGGATGCTAACTTCTCCTATCCCGCGGTTTGTCGAAAACATGTGAAAGGGACATTTCAAAAGGAGTGAGGAAGTACTTAAAGAAATAACGATCTCACTTTAACATTTTATGCCATCTTCCTAACAAATGGACGTGACCAAAACCTTCAAACATTAGTCAAGCAGAGACAAAATTGTAATAAATGTCGCTGTTTTACTGTGGTTTGTCACAATCAAGATAGTTGTTGTGCCACGAACTTAATGAGGGCGTATATTATATCAGTACTAATTTAGGATGTGTTTTATAGCTCCGTAACTAGTCTGTAACTACAGAAAGCAATCTGAGACTAAATGTCTTTTGTCAGTCCGTGACATGATAGGTAATTAACATCGAAAACGGAAAATGTTCGGTTGATAACGTACCGAAAGGCTCGAAAATATTGAAGTGAATGCTTTGTGTGTAACTGGCTAAATAATGTACAGGCCTAGGCCAAGCAATGTAATAATTGACCACCATTCATTAGGATGTCACAATGATGAGACCATTACTTCTTGAAATAGCCCCTCACTACTTTTGGATTTTTCCTTTCATGTGTTCTCGGAAGATGGGACAGGAAAGGATAGATGGTTTACAAGAATCTCGATTATTCCAACCCACCGCATCTCTTGGCTTCCATATTATACTCACCTCTGTGGCTGATCATCGATTTGTCGTCAATACTATAGATGGCGCTATTGACTTAAAGGGTCAGAGCCATCTATATAAATAGATGACTGAAAGGGTTCAAATGAATCACCTTAGAATTTAGTCTGTGTTTAGAAATGATTTTTTTTTACTTTTTTTTTTTGGGGGGGGGGAGTTGTAGATCGGTCACTGTTTTAGGGGGAGTGTTTGCTCGGGGACTGTCGGCCTAAATCCGCTCAGGCTCATGGAGAACACTGCTTATCAAAGTTAACATTTTGTGGGGACAACTTTTTAGAGGGGATAGGTGTAAGGAGGGAGGTAACTGTCACGTGAATGATTTTTGATAGCCTAACTGGCTATATTATCAACCTTGGGTGATTATGGGTAACGATTCACGTATGCTTGGACATGATCTACGAAAACGATTCGGCATTTTGTGTCTCTAGCTCTAAAGCGCCCTGCGCCAAGGTAATATTAACAGCGTGTATACTCAAAATTATTTATAGCGCCACTATTTTCGCGATCAGCGAGCCTCCCAACTTTGAAAAGGGGATAGGTATACTGTTCTAATAACACTTCCCTGATTTAAGGTACATAACGTTTGGCACTTCCTTCTTCAAAATCGGGTGTAAGTATATCACATCAACGTAACGAACATGATAAAGAAAAAAACGTTTTTTTCTGTCACTAGGGCACTTTCTGACTGAAATTGCACAAATCTGTTGGAGCGATATTGTCTTACCCCATTTGGAGGAAGAATGTGCAAAAAGTTATGAAAGATGCATGCATGTCACAACCAGTGTATCTGTAAAGAGTAGCTTTATACAATATCTAGTAGTTTCAAAAATTTTTAATTAACGACTGAATGAAGCAAAAAGGGGGGTGGGGGCAGGTGGAGTGTCGAAAGTGAAAGGAACGTAAACTACTGGGCCAATCCAATTGATGTAAAAACTTAAGACTGTGGAGGAATGAAGTTACAGACAATACCAGAATTCAAGTACAAACCAAATATATTTATTCTATTCAATGTCCTTTTCTTTTCCGTCAAGCAGACAGTTTCTTAGGATAAGAGATATATTCTGAGAATTTATCCTACTGATTTCTTAAAAATTTACGTGCTTTTCAAGTGAAGATTCACCGTGAAATTGTTTAATCGTCTCGCAAAGAATGAAATTTAGCAAATATTAATTTCCAGAGCACCCCCATCCTATGACCTACGCTTAAAACTGACAATTCTGTCAACTTATCAAACATTAGAAGAGCACGAGACCTTGCACCTCAGCTATTGCTTCTTTTTCTCCTTTCTGTAATGTATTTCAATTGTTACTTATATGGGTTGTGGGAAAGTCTTTTTAAATGTATCTCCTTTCTGGTTCAGTTTTCCGCCACAAGAACAACAGCCTAATTATGACAACCTCAAAAAGGAAAGAAAATAAATAAAAAATGACTAAAAGGGAAATATTGTGTTTAGAATGCATCAACATGGTATACAAAAGAAAAGACCCACCATAATCAATGTTAAACCATTCAGTCTCACCAGTAAACATCAGCCTTAGCTTCACATTCGCATTCAGTGCATGAGTTATGGAAGATACACTATTGGAATTTTTGAACGTTTATGTGAGCAAATTATTCTTGAGCAACACATAAGTAAATTCTTATCTGGGAGAAACTTAATTCTTGGAGAAAAAGGACTACCGTCTTGCCTTATTTTGAATAATCGTTTATTTTGCCTCCATAAATATCCTTTTTAAACAGCAAGAGTTTTTCGGTAAACACAAACAAAACAATAATAGCTTTTATCCCCCCCCCCCCCCTTGAACATAGAATGTTGGTTGATCGAAGGTTATCATTGTTTACCTGGACTCTGCAGGTAGACATTGATGGCATTTTAACCAAAAATATTACTTCTGTTGCAAAGCTAGGGAGAGGCATAAAGGCCTACTCGTGAATGTTATCTTGCGTCAACATAAGTAATATAAAAAAAATGACGGTTTTTTTTTCTTCTCTCTATAGTGGGGCACTTTCTAAGCTAATTTGTTATTGACAGATCATTTTTTTACCACGAATATACGGAATAGATAGGCTTCTATCTCATTTGGAGACAGAGAGTACGAAAAGCTTTATAAGATTACTTCGCAAGTATACCAATCCCCGTTTAAAGAAAGATATTAATCATGATTGCAATGTATACACGTGAAGGGTGATTGTCATTTCGTGTTCCATGGACCATCTGAATAATCACTATTATTTATAAGTCGCAAAGCCTTGATAAATCAAGTTCATAATGTTAAAGTAGTCCATATACATCGTAGACAAACAAATAAAGCAAGTTTCTTGTTCAATAAATATGCTAAACACATTTAATCACATGATATAATTGCTTGCAGAGTCAGTGTTTCCCACTGTACTGGGTGGAATTGCATTTGTGGACTATATGAAAACGGCAGTTCTTGTTGAATCATTTTATGTTACCCTTAATTTCGGGAAGCTATACAGTGCATACTTAATGAGCATGCTCTTCTGAATGACTTACAGCCACCATGCCATTGTGTTTATTTTTTTTTTCAACATCGCAGTGGTATCCAACACTGGCATACGTGATCATACAATAACAGTATAGTATACATATTAATCCGCCAGACCAGCCGACGAGACTATAAAAAGACATTGAAAAAAACTTATTTTAAAAAAGTCATTTTATTTGAAGCCACAAAAATATATTTCCGGGGAACTGTTGTTTACTTCAAAGATGAAAGGTATACACAACTAAGATGAAGTACATAAATACAAACTATGTGTTGACATTTCCTCATTAAAATGCATAGTGGATGCAAAATCTTTTGGACCCTTTTCCATTTTGCCTCCATGCATATACTTTTTTTAATGATTAAATCTACTAACTGTGATCATTGTTAGAGAAGACTAAAGACACTAGAATTAATTGAATATAATAACCAGAAGAGAGACTACAGAAAAGGACGAAATTGCCAACCCAACTATAGAACTGCATTGCAATGCGTGGTAGGCAAGTCCTTGTCTTTGGGATTAAGCCAGTCTCCACGGACGGATCTACTCCTGATAGGATGAACCTGTTTTTTTTTTTGGGGGGGGGGGGAGGAGTGCCGTTTCCTGTTGGCCCCTTTCCCAATCCAATAATTTGATATCACATTGGACGAAACAAAAAATTCATTGCATCTCTCTCATAACGTTGTAAAACTGCTGACGCTTATGTCGCACAAGACTGTACTGCTTAGAGTTATATATAGAGTAATCTAGTACTGCTGTGGTTGTCAAAACTTTCTCTGTTTCAACGCTGATATAGGACAAGTGAGCAGTACATGATTTCTGTACAAGGACGCCATGTTGTACCCACTAAAATGCATTGAAGCAATACAAGATTCTGTGACACCGTATCACACACAATGGCGTCGTATTGTTCAAAATTTGCAAACAACTATCAACGCTCTAGGTTTATCACCTCATTGGAAAAAGGCTGCACCACATTAAATGGCGTTTTTTGGAAATGTACCGGCAGGGCTCTCTCATCATTTTAACTCCCTAAATGGTTCTTGTAATTGGGCATTTACTTTTACTCAGTAGATTTTGGTTTGGAGACGGCCGTAGCTCGCACTTGCCAATATTGTTAAGAGGTCGAGCATTCATATTTGTATGAACTAAGTTACCGTAGGTTACGCACAGGATAGGCGTTATGAGCCCTACAAGGCTCAACGAAAGAATTTGGCAGTTGACCGATAATGACAAGATTGTGGTGGGGCGCACTACAATAATTAAAAACTGTGGCTGCATATCGGATAATCAAACTTATATTACGCATCATAAACAAGGAGGTTAGGACTCAATTCTTGAGAATTCTGACTGAATTTAGTCACTCTAATCCTAGTAGAACAATTGAACGTTAGTCTATGTTAAGCAGAAATTTTTCAGACGTTATATGCAGGGGCGGCACCAAGGGGGAGCATGGGGGCAAATGCACCCCAGTCAGAAGCTTCCCCCCCCCCCCCACTCAGCTAGTGAAGTATAGTGTCCTTTCAGGAGTTTTCAAGGCAAAATAATTCACAAATAATTTTCCTCCCTGTTTGAATCATTCCCAAACTTTTCAAAGTAATTAATTCTTGCTGTAGTTGTGAACACATCCCTCTAATACATTATGTACTACCTGGTATGCTCGATATATAAACTTAAAGTGTAACAGATACATATGTATATATCTATTCCCTGTTAATATACTGTACATATTGCATTCACCTTTCCTTTCTGTTTTAAGAAAAGTGTAAAAAGTGTCAAGAGCTTGCTAATAAGCAGCTTTTAAACATATTGTCGATTTCGAACTTTTCATGTTGTCAACTAAGAAGAGTAATAGCCAAATAAGCCTAGAATTTTTGCTTTGGATGATGCATTATGGATCAACATACACCTATCCTGAGACTTAATTTTTTTACCAAGAGGTTTGCTAAAACCTCAGAGCTGAGGCGGACCCCTGGACCCCACCTGGTAAGTCTCGCGTTTCGCGCTCGATTTCGAGAGGCCCGAAATTTTTTTTGCCCCCCCCAACATTTTCTTTTGCCCTCCATTTGCCCCCCCCCCCCACTTTTAAGATCCTGGTGCCGCCACTGGTCACTTGTAAGAGGGACTTTCGAAACAAATCTGAATTGAAAAAAGGAAAATCCAAAGTTGATTAGTTTGTGGTGATTTTTAACATCTAATGGACATGTAAGCTGTTACAGACTTTACTCAGTACCCCTGACACATTCATTTCATTTTCGAAAATAGAATCGTCCACGAGTTGTAAGATATCGCATGTTGGGACAACTCAAATCATAATCGTTGGTTTCAGTTCTGCTGTACTATTAATCTGCCCGCACATGGTAATTTCAATAGATAGTTACTGTGTCATGTGACCTGCCTTAGCGAACTTATAGTGATACATTGAGGTTTTTTTTCGTTAAATTCATTATTTTTGTCTAATCTTGTCAATTTCTTTCACATACTGAAGACAGATGGTCAAACTGAGATGATTCTTATGTATTACAAACAACCAAGACAGAGTGAGTAGGCCCTAATTGAGTTAGCCTGTTGAAAATTCATAACCACGCTCTTTTTCATAATCATACGCATTATGAATATACAGTCAAGGTCACAACTGGTCAAAAATGGTCAGCGAAATAACTATTAGGTGGGAAACCTATGCTAATTGTAAACGATAACGATGCCATGTGGTTGTACCCTTCAAGATCATCAAAAATTAATCGACGCCAACTGTATGTGTCGCTTTAAGTCTGCAGCGTTCCCTATGGTACCTTATTGGCAGACAGTGCACATATTAATGTAGTCTCGAGATCAGCCCTTAACAAAACGTAGCCATCGTGGGAGTTCGTCTGCTACTCAACATGTAATATTGCATCATCCAATAAAAATCTTTTCGAGATTTCATATTGACTCATTGAGAAAGAACAAAAAATGCTGTGAGTCCGTCAGACACTATAGTTTACTTTACAATGACTTGCTAAGCATATACTCAACATGGTCTTATTCCGGAGAAAGTTGGAGTATTCAGCATTCAAATATGTTAACATCTCACTCTAAAAAAAAAAAAATCAGTTTGCGAAATGCCTTTCAAGTGTCGATAATTTGACTCATTTTCTTCTTACGGTTGCACGGTTTAAATGTTAAACCAATCAGGTGCAAGGATTAGAAAATTCAGCGTATCTCAGAACATACACAATTGGGAAACGTTGTCCGTAGTTACCATTCTTCTCTTTTCAATACCAAAGCTGCGGTCTGCTGGTTGTAAAAAAGACGAGAACCTGTGTTCAGGTACCCCCTCAACACATTCGTACAACTTTTTTATTCTCTGTTGATTACGTGTATCTGGGATCCTCGGCGTTCATGCCAAAATACAGCCCTTACAAAGGAGACATTTTTCTTTCTAGCGCCCTTACTGGTTCGTATAATACGTTGTGACGTAATTTGAAGGGAGGGGGAGGGGTCTCCTGTTGGTCTGCACATGCTTTAATTACCATTTCAGAAACCCTACATAATCTTTATTTTATCCTCCGCTGCTTGAAACAATCAAATGAAGTTATGAAATCGTAAAACCTCAGATGTTCAAAATACACACATGTTAGAGATCTGAACATCCTTGATGTTAGGGCGCGGTACTGTCATGCGGCGCACATTCGAATGCCATCTCTATGCGAAATGTCCAGTGATTCTTCTGGTCTTTTCACAGCGTATAATGTGGTAGTCTCTACTATCCAGTCACTTTCATGTGAACATCTGAACAAAACCATCTCCCGACACCGCTACCGCTAACATCGTCGTCAAGTTATTTTTTAGAGTAAACTCATGCAAGCTCTGAGCACCCCTGTTCAATTCAGCGCCTTTTGTGATGAATTTTCTTCTGAACCGACAGAGAGAAAGGCCTTATCCAGGACTCTTTTGCTCTAAGAACACGTGAGCAGTTTCCCTGTTCTCTCACATTTCATAAGAGGATGCTCTCAGCCTTTTCTTCTCTGAATTGTCGTCGCACTCTGGGGCTTCTTCTGTCTCCAGAGTTCGATGTTGTGTGAGAATCTGAAAGATAAACAGGAAACCGTTGAGAACTCCATTGCCACTATATATGTATATGAATATGGTAGGTTACATGACGAGCAGGGCAGCGAGGTACGACAATATTTGCCCAAATTGCGTCCCTTAATGCTGCTTCGACCGCTGAAAACACTTCACCGCACTGATTCAATTTCCATGTCGATTAATCAAGAAACAACCTTTTCTTTTGAATGTTTATTTTTGGCTTCGTTGAACCTGCACTCGTTTCTACCTTGGGAAGAGATATTTAAGGAAAAGGAGAAGACAACAAAAACACTTGTCAACTGTCAAATCCACAAACTAGAAAGAGCATTTGTTGAGAATATAAATAAACTTTCAATTATGTGCATGCGCAGATTACTTCTCTGTGCCAAGCACTGAACCATTTTCTATTCAAATTACTTGAACTTGAAAGCTTATTGACCGACAGAGGTCGCCTGCTGACGTCATAACATTTTGTATGTTGTAGCAGATCGAAGATAAGTGCACATGTAAGCCACTTTGTTTGCTTAACCTTCTCAATCCAATTTCCATTTTGTTTTTCTCTATTCTGTATGGTAGTCCATTCATTGCAAAGAACATGCGTACAAATACAAGGAAAAAAGTCACCAGTGATGACGTCAAACTCCTGCGTAAAGCTTAGTTGACTGCGCCAGTTTGAGTCACTGTTGTGCAAATGACCATGTGGTAAAAACAAACACACAAACGGGCACATCTTATGCCTCCCTATCCTTGCAGTGCACGATTATAATCGTGAAATCATGTAGTATAGAGGTCATGCGCATGCAAACTGCATGACACCTCACACCAATCAAAAGACATAACCATAAACCTGTAACCCATATTGGTTATTTTTGGTAATGTGTCTATACTAACTATATACTACTATAAACATTCAATGATGTTTTTTTTTTTCTTCTTGTCTCTTTTTTTTCGAAAATAATGTTCACCTTGCGTTTACATGCTCGTATATAGTCCCCTCTCTGTTAAAGGTAACTGACAACCAAATCAAAATTGTGTCTAGAGCTCCCCCTCTCCAAGTAAAAATATGTAAATGTTACATCCAATTATAGCTCGATAGATGTACAATGCGTAGAAAGTCAATTCATCTTAAGCCGCGGTGACAGCTGCAGAATAATCAGAGAACGACTTCACGATCTTATCGGAATATTTGACACAAATGCGCGTCATGTATTACGCTTTATTGATCAGCTATATCTTGGTCGCCACGTGCGTATGAGTTATATATTAAGATATGTGGAAAAGTACCCTTTTTTCACTGAAATCCCACCGAAGGTGAGAGCTTTTTTTCATTGAAATCCCACCGAAGGTGAGAGCTTGGGCAAGACACTGAATCTATAGTAACGGCAACTGCGAGAGTAACCAAGAAGATACACTGAGTGAGAAGGAGATATACAACTAAAACTCTTTCCTTTGAATTAGTCTAGTTTCCGCCAAGATCGCCTCTTTTGTTCACCACTTACAGCTTCAATGGGCTTGAAAGATACTAGAAACTTAAAAGGTCCATTTCGCCTGCTCCATTGTAAATTACTGATCAGAAAATTTTGTCCATAGCTATAACATAGCCAGTCTTTATTCTTGAAAATAAGTTTTCAAATCCTCTTCCGACGCATTCCGACGCTAATCTCGGTAGAAAAATTTGATGTTGTGTAACACCTTCTGCAAACTGGCGAAAATTGATAGAATACTACAGTATAGTCTTATGACCGTTTTCATTATATGAATATGTCAAACGATCTATGCTTTATTCTTATAAGACAGCCTGTATTGGTTCGAAAGAGACAATCAGTCGTTTTGATTTGGGAGACAGTGGTTCTGACTTAACCGGCAACGAACCACATCAAAGATTTGTTCTACGCAATCCTTTCAAAAGGGTACCGGTATATAAGCCCACAATGTCAGTTTCACAGATGACAGAGAGTACAAACGTTGAGAGTGTAATGTGGAGATTGGTATAGGCTTAAATTTAGACCATGGAATAACTAGTATTACTATACACGAAAATGAGGACTCCGAGTGTGAAAATTATCTGCCAACGCTTCTGAAGTTGCATATTCAGAGACGTTGGCAGATATGTACAAATTGAAAAGAGGGATCAGATATAATTTTTTTTTCTGGCTACTGTGAATAATAAAATATTCTGTAATGGGCGCCCCATTGTCGCTGGTAGCCCCAAACCAGTACAAGTCTCAGAGTCCCAATTATGTACACTCCGTCAATGGTTTATTGAGGTACATTGTGGCTGTGTGAATGGCATGTACGTAGAAAGCGCATTATTAAACCTGGCGATGTTCACCACATCTCTCTTTCTACGCAAGAGATAAAGGAAGCCATGACACTTTTCGAATAGGAGTTCCAGCATGTGCATTACACAAGATCATCTTTACATTATGATGGATGATGCATTTAATTTAATTAGATAATACTTCACGCTATCCTCAAGGAAGTACAACCATATTGATATATAGCCATATTTTTTACAACTTAATCACAGCTTGTCAAATTATGGAAAGAAATTATAAGCATTTGGAGAGCTATATTAACATATCTGAGTCAAAATATATCATCCCTTCAAACGACATGAGACCTAAAGTTTCTGTGTTAATTCATATAGTAGGCAGGTCCTTACTAGCCACCTTTCTACATGGCTCTGACTTGTAGCTATAATGACTGGCCCCCTTAAAAAAATATTCAGGGACAACTTTAGAGATTTAAATGGAAGAGGATGTATTATCACTGAAGGCACTTTAACCCCCATCCCTCATCCCCCCCCCCCGCAATTCATAAGCTTGTACCTAATTCACGATATTGCCGTTTGAAAAAAAAAAAAAAACTGCTCTGATCAAAAGAGAATTCAAGATCCCTCGTGCAAGGTTGCAAAAATGTTGCTTCAGAACGCTAAAATGTGCTGCAAAAAGTCCCACCAATTGTATGAAATGAAATGGAAGTGAGTATTTAACCCTGAAATTCGACACGAGTTAAAGTAAGATTGGATTATTGTAGATTGAGATTAAAGGGCTTATTGAGTTGATATCAATGAGTTTGGGGTGATTTCGACAGGCACAAACACGTGTAGACCCTACACAATACTTATAATTAGCTTAACTAGTCAAGTCGCATATGGAATAGTTTATGAAAACTGTCGAAATTGTAGAATTTTCGACCCTTACTTGTACTGGTCATGGGTGCATGTGAATGTAGTACTAATATGAAAAGTGCTTGGTCACGAGTTTTCATCAACCAAAATAAATCGTTAAATACTCACTCATTAATGTTCCTTTGTATGTGACACATGGGGATTCTCTTAGTTCGATCAATTGTCATTAGTATGTGAAGGAAACTTGACAGGTTTAGATCACTTAGTGAATTTCACGAAACAACATGCATGAGCCTCTTTAAAATGTCAAATGAAAATTCACAATTCGCAAACTGGCGTAATGTTAAAGACAGTAGAGATTACTTGAGGGAGTTGAGAAGAATGTTCCATTAGTACAGCCAGTGTATTCCCAAATAATGCAACGTACTGTGTGAAAGGCAATTGTTTATAAATCCATTATAATGTCCAAATCTGAAAATGTTATTGACATATGGTTGCCCACAATAGAGAAAGAAAACTTTCTCTTATTTTAAAATTTTTTTCTTTTCCCTCTTTACGGTTGAATTTCCTCAAATTTGAAATGAACAGACAATAACGGAATTATTGCAGATTTGATCCATTATGTTGGTAGCTTTGGAGAGTTTTTTTTTCATCTACAAAATGCGCGTCTTGTCGCAACACCCTCAAGCTTCTTCTGGTAACATATACGCTAGTGTATATAACGGCTTACGATCGATTACTGTTACAACTAAAATCAATCAAAGTTATTTCAAGTGACTTTAACCAGACAAGTTGTTTTACCGCATATACAGTTCATTGTAAATTAGCCAGCATGTGCTTTCGTGAATACGGTTGGTGGAGGATAATATATGAATGATAGGGGAGATAATTAAGATGTTAAATCGATTGTTTAGAGACCGAATAAACAAATGAAAAGTTTGATTGTGGCCTTAATGGATAAATGCAGTCTTCAGAGATGGTGAATAATCGTAACTGTAAACATATCCTCTGCATTCAATTAACCCTAATACATTAACTATGTGATGGTAAATATCTTAACAAGGATTAATACGACATCCAGAGCTCAGCGTTAGAGTGAAGTCGGAATTGCAATTAATTAGTTTTAACGCAAAACTGAATTGGAACACTTATTTCACGTCATTTCGTCGCACATGCAGTTTGCAATACAATGCTGACAGATGCTATAAAACTTTGACATTTTTGGCAGAGGCGTAGCCAGGAGTTTTTGTGAGGGGGGGGGGGGGAATCGACGCATCGTCCCTATTTTTGATCGCCGTCCTGGGTGATGGGGTGTAAGGGGAGGGGTGTTGCCCTACCGAGGCTTAAACCGGGATATCAAATCAGTCGGTTCTCAGATAGGCATGGAGGTATGAGAAGGCATCAGGTCCACAGGAGACATGAGGAGAGGTCTAAGGGGATGGGACATCCCCCTTCTCTAATTTGCCTTAAAGGAGCATGTTTGTCCTTCCTAGTTGCCCAGTCATGGTGCAAAATTGACACCTGCACCCACGAACCTAAGATAAAAGTTAAAAAGTATTGGAGTGCCGTCAAGACCACCTATAAGTAGACTCTGCAGAGTCTGCTTGGGCTGGAAAGTTTCTGTAAATCTTGGTTCCGCCACCTCTGAACACCAACACTGTACTGCTCTTCCGGAAGAGTGTGTACTCCCCCACTGGTAGCTTTCCGGCAGACGGCGATCACAGGGAAACGCTATTACTAATATAATATATATCAGATGAGTTGAGATGATACAAGAATCAAAATGAAGTATTTATCCCGTTCTGTTTACTCTTTGAACAGTTGGCAAATAGTAGGGAAAGGTGGGATGCTGAACTTACCTTTAGGCCCCACTTTGTCATTGGTTGATAATGACCCATTCAGCCATTTTAAGCTCGAAAATGAAAATTAGGGGGGGGGGGGTGGGGACGGTTGAACATTATGTAATGTAACGAAGTGATGCAGAAGCCGGTTGGAAATTTTCTTTGGAAAACACAGGGGCAAAACATGAGCTTGGTGCATGCACTTATGGTGAAACATTTCCAACTTTTTAAAAAAAATGAAAATTATGTACTTTTTAGTGGTAGAATTGACGTACTTTCAAATAGTAATATAAGAGAACATTGGTTTCTATTGGTATTAGCTTTAGTTGGCGTTGACAATCGACACTTTTGCTGGGGTTTATGTAATTCGTTGTTAGGGTTGGAAAAACAGAGGAACATTGTTTTTAAAATCCATGACATTATTAATATCCAAGGTTATGATTGATTGTTCGGGAAGGCGTATTCCCAATGCGCCCTGGGTGAAACAAATGTGCCGACCGTTCTGCTGAGAATTTCATTTCCCTAGCCGTATACTCGTATACTGCATCCGCATATATCCGCAACAGGCGCATGTATGGCCACACACCTTTAGGAACACCTTGTTTCAATTGTGTTGTTGATCTGTTTCGTCTTAATTTTTAATGCAACACTTGTGGAACCCGCCAATTTCTCAGTCCCCCCCCCCCCCTCCAACAGTTTTCGTCTACCAGTTCTCCCCAACTCCATCAACTTATCATCCCTCCCTCCTCTCTTCGTTTTTTTTTTTCCTGCTCTTCTTTATTTTTTCAATATAATCCATCGCGTCCCCAAAATTATGTGTGTGTGTGGGGGGGGGGGGAGGGGTCGACTCTGCTCCTGCTCCCCTCCACCCTGGCTGCGCCATTGATTTTTGGACAACTGACGAAGTTCCGTTAAATCCTGATGTATATTCTTGATCCTTAAGCAAATGTCGTTATGACATTTAAATTTTTTGATATCAATCTCACGCAACTACAATTTCAAATTCACCCAATCACTGTTGTTTGTGATAGTTGTGTCGCGTATAGTATATAATAGTAGAGTCGTGGTATTAGTATAACCAACGTAAACAGTAAACATAGCGTGCATGCAGGCGAAAGGGGGGGGGGGGGGGGAAACAACCAGTGCTACGTTGGAACTGTGGTTGGTGGTCCTATTTATTCATGACCTGACTTTACATAAATATTCATAGTTTGGGAGGAGTTTGTCCCTTGCAAGAATGGAAAGCAGACAGTTGTAAATTTTCAACTTTTATTCCACCGTTTCACATAGCATAAGCTCTTAATGTCTATCGTTATATATTTTTTTTTTTTTTTTGTCAGTCACTCTGTTTGAAACATCGCAGTGACGTCACCCAAATTACTGAGTGAACGATACTGTCACAAAGTGAGAGAAGTTTTGCTTTGTCCATTAACTCAGGATAAAGACCCGGTATAGGATGCTTTAATATATTATTAAGGAAACCGTAATGAGTGATATGGGTCAGACTGGAGGGACGGGGTATACGGCATGAGACGGGGGTGGCCTGTATGATGAGATAGTGCACTTTGTTATTCATGTCATTTAGTATCGTTTGGTACGATGAACAGTGATATGTGTTATAGTGAACTTTCATTTAGCTATAGGGATAATGTGTTCGTGACGGCCAAACGTGAGAGTAAACTAATCCAGTCATAAATTATGATACAGAAAATACCAAAAAAATTAACGAGAGAATTTTAACTACTAATATGAAAGGTGAAAAAGTTAAAAAAAAATAGAACAGCAGTAAACATACACAAGATGGGGGGAAAACGAGGCTACGAGAAAAGGAACAAAATGAAATAAATCAAGAGCGCTTGAGAGACATTGGAAATTCAAAATATTAGCAGAGGTAGTCTTCGACTTGAACAAGTTACAGTTCGTGGATCCCCACACATTCATAATAAGTCAACGTTTCAAAGGGATTAAACATAGTGACAAACATATGCATAAATCATGGGGGATTAGAGGGGTTTCTGAAAAGACTATACCCTGGCAAAATGACAAATGGCTCTGTTGCTATTGGAACATTGTATTTAGAAGGAGAGAACAAATAGTAATGAAGAACATAAGAACAAAATAGAAGGGGTATCAACCGCACCATCTTCTCTACAAAATCGACCGTTTATCACTTGGCCACTTTTGCTAACTTTTTTTTTTTGTTTTAACGCTCACGACAAAGTAGTTCAGAGTGGTTTTTTAATGCAGAACTTGTAATTTTAATACCTCCATTTTATTTTTTACTTATTCTTTTGTCACCATTCAGTCTTATGTCCGGCAGAAGATGAGACATACACAAGTTGTTTAGGGGAGGTCATGACGTTTTTGTTACGCACTGTTCAGATGTACAGTTATCGTTCACGATGAATTAATACAATATTGTATACAGAATCTCGCTTCCGTGCCTCGTGATAAAGTTTGTTCCGATTTTTAATTCCATTTTTTGTTTTCTTGTTGATGGATTGATGGAATTTCCAGCTTTACATATGGACCAACAAATTCCTGGGAGAGTAATCTAGTCAGCCCATGTGATATTCTGTTACCATGTCAACATGCTAGAGTTAAGGAGGATCACGAGGTTATCTACCTCAATCATCAGTAGCTATTTATATCAGAAAGTAACTACCAACATTTTTTTTCTTAATTTGCCACGACACGTTGCCTCGGGGCTTATTCATGTCAGATCAAACAGCCTACGCGCACTTTTTACCTTGTCACTGTGTATATCTTTTTAACAAGTAGACTACACGCGCAGCATAGTAAGACATGTATGCGAGAGCCTTTAATATACTGTCATTACGATAAACGCAGTCACAAAACTACATCAGAAAATTTTGTAGGTTATACTTCCTGACTTACATGACACATGATCACACAACACAAGGAAAAGAAAAAGACTCAAAGGGCCTCCTCACTTTACGAAGAAGAATGAATGTTCCTTTCAAAGCAGATCACCACAGTGTATAGAGTTCATCTTGTTTAGATGAGATGAACGTTAATATGGATCCACGATTGATGCTTCTTATTTGCTGATGTTCTTTAACAACGAGCGTATCAATTGAAAGCTATAAATCAGGAGCGAGGGTTATATGCAATCTCTGACGGATATGTTCTGCAACAACAATGTGCAGACGACACCTTAAAGTACGTTGTTATATATGACTGTTCTTCGAGAATACATAAACTTTTCGAATGGGCCCGCTCGCAATACTACATAAATAAATATACGAGTGTTTTCATTGATGAGACATTCTGTCATGAACTGATCGAATTCACTTTACAAGTGGAAACACCTTTAAGTCTGAGCGTATATACGTTTCCTGGGCTTTGCTGTATAATTGACAATACAATGTTTATTCCATGTGGGAAGGTACGAAATTGTGAACGGTGCATAAATACTGTGCAGGGATGGGAGTTACAAGAATCACTTAGGTGTATAAAGCTACTACAGTGCAACGTGTGTAACAAAGAGCATGGCAAGGTAAAGTTTAATGTAAGGTTTCGTCTGTAGAGAATCGTTTCAGTGGATGTGATTTCCTGGGTGGATTATCAATCACATTTTGTTATTATAGCGGATGGCTTTGCCATGAAATGAAGTCAACTTCATTTTGCAATTGGTCTTTAGCAAGTTAATTATTCTTAAATAAGACGCTGGAATGATTGAAATGAAAAATTAAAGGTTATTCTCCCAACGGGATTTACATCGTTCTTCGAGTAAGGAAATCAATCCTTGCGTTGTCATAGAAACGTGTACTCTTGCATCGGAAATGATCCAAGAGCGGTCAAGATGAAAATGATTTATTTCTTTGAGTAACTTATAGTAGGCACATGATGCCATATAGAGAATACTGAACACTCCTCATTTTAGAAATGAGGCGTCTTTCTGACGATAGAAATTAGACTCTGTTGATATAAGTGCAGCATGTTGAAGCTCTCTGTTTGACAAAGACATTAAACCATTTTAATTAACATGCCGAGTCCGGGTATAATAAATAAAATCGTAGAAACAGACTAACCCTAGACTGTATAACTCCAGTTAAAATTTATGGAATGCTTTTAATTTTCTTGATAAGGATTCATGTTACATGACACTGCAGTATTTACAAGCGGACTGAATCGGTGTGTGTTAGACGGAAAATACTGGCACTATTTTCACATGATAGTGGCATATGGTACGCTACATCAGGGAAATATTGACAGAATGCACACTGAAAGAGTTGTTCATAACAACAGAAATTTGATGAAAAACGCGATGACGAGAATCACTATGAGTAAAAAATCAATGAAAGAAATCTCTTTTTTTTTGTTTCTATGCTCATGGAAAGTCCATGATCACATTTTTTTCAATGGTGAGAATAATTTTCATAAATTTGAAATACCGGTTCTACTTACTCTGTACTTACATGTCAGAAATAAGATATAAATAACAAGAAACGTTGTTTCTTTCTCATAGTACAACGCAGCGGAGGGTATGGCCTTAAGCGCATGCGCACAGCTCATGCATATTTACTTTGTACAGCCTGAACAAACTTTGAACAATCACCCTCTACTTTAAGTCTACCACATGGCATAATTAATATTCAGCTTACAATACTCTGTGATATGATCAGTAGCTGTTGTACTTTGATACCCATGCAAAGACAGTCTTACTTCTTGAGAGATGATGTGGAATTTCATTTTAGAAATTTTGATTTTGTTTCTCTGTATAGTATCAATTATGGATAACTATTTATTATTACACAATAAAGCAAGAAACTAATCCCTTCCTAGTTTAAAAATCCTTACTGTCTTGATTTGTAAATTAGCAAACTGCAGATATCACATGGAAAGTATATTACAATCTCTCCACCTCCACCTCTCTCTCTCTCTCTCTTTGTCAACCCCCTGTAAATATTCAAAATGGTGACAATAGATAAACTACGAAGACTTTGTTAGGACACACCGGGCCCCACCTGCATAGTGACATTGCGTGCAGAACTCAGAACTACCACCTCGTTGCACTTACCACTGTAACATTGTGATCGATCATATCCAGTCCTGCTTTGCTTCCTCTTCTTGGTGCAAAAATTCCAGTGTCGTCACTGAGGGTTCGATTACGCCTACGCAGATAGTTACGTACCAAGGTTAATCCAATCAGAGCCACAGCTGCTAACAGGATCAAGAAAGCAGATGCTAAGATCCCCAGCCAAAAGTTCCAAGTGGCATCGATGTCCTCAAAAGTGATCGAGGATCGTGACTGCAGCTGCAGGTTTGACACTCCGGCGGCAGGAGAAATTTGTGAAGCCGATGAAGAGTCATTCATGATTTATGATGTCATCATTATCAGAGCCAATGACCAATGGTCGTTTTGTAGTTGCTTGCTAATGAGTGACATCTAGAATTATACAGAACGAAAAAGAGAATTTTGGGGATAAGACGGGCGTGTGACTACTCGTGCGGTGATACTAATAACGCATACATTTTGTTTTTGTAAAGCAAACGATATGTAAAAGATTCCAACTTTGATTATTTGAAAACTGCATCATGATCGTCAAGTTTTATTTCAGTGACGTAATTTAATAAAATTCTATGAGAGTGCCTCAAAACATGTGCCAAGGACATTGTTTATTTACAGAGGTATAGCAAATAGGCCAAGGAACACATTTCTGGCACCGGGTCCAACAAGAAAACATATACGCCGGTATACTATAGATTTGCATATTAGACAGATTTAATTTAAATATAACTCAGAATTGCAATTGGGTTAGCAGTAGTGCAACAATTAGGTATTATTTAAGGAAAGTTTGTAGATGGCCTAAAAGTAGATACACCTTTAGTTTTTATGTGAAAATGCAATCATAATGATTTGCTTTATCGGGAGCAACGAGGAATTATGGCAGAAGAGTGAGGCTTTTAATACTTGAAAAAAAGTGACTTTTCATGAACTGTTTATCGAAAGTCAAATGCACCCCAACAGAACACACACACACATGCACCCACGCACACCGACAGACACACGCGGAAAGATGAAAATAATTGGATATTCGTACACTGCAGCTCTCTGTTAACTATATGCATTATCCTCCATGAACATTGCTAGTATCGCCCTTTTGCATTTTCTATTGTTCTTCAAAACTGTAAACACAACTTCACACAAGTTTACACACGCAAAATCCGAGTACGCCATACTGTCATTTTAATCAAATCCATGACAAGATAACGTCTGCATTCTTCTGGCAGAAAAGTAAATATTTATGCCACACATCTTTATATAATTCCATCCGAATTGTTACTACTGTACATACCCATAGGTCTATAGCTAAGCAAACATTTAAACGCCCTAATAATTCACAAGGTAAAATCGAATAGTTTGCTCCAATTCAAATACAAGCTTGTCGGTTAATGCATCTTTTCTTGTTTAACTTTTTACATACTTATTGTAACAGAGGATGGGCAGACCGATTGGCCTATACGTCAAAAGGTCTGTACAGTAAATATGTGGTAACCCTCCATGATCAACATGTCGGGGTACAACACAGAGCGTATCATGGTATCATGGTGATACCTTTTGTGAGCTGTGCTCATCCTCCCCGTCATTTCTCCTCTTTTTCTTTGAAACTTACACCCAATTTAATATTTCAATATCTAAAGTGAATGCAATATCTAAAGTGGATGCAATATCTAAAGTGAATGCAATATCTAAAGTGAATGCATGAGGGGTATAAGAGCTCTGTGACCTTCACCTAACCGGTGCTTAGGCTGACTATTGATTTCAAGGTCAAAATAATAAATTCAATGATGAAGAAAACAAAAGACCCTTTAGCAATGTGAGGAGATGATGTCACTCCTGCGTGCTTCAAGTTCCCAAATGGTGGCAAAGGGGGTAACTTCAACTGGTAATATTTCGAGAAACACGTTATGGGAACTGAATGGGTGTTTCACTATAACGGTCAGATTTGTGGCTGGACCATCCTTGTAAAGAACATGACTTCTATGACTCAAAACGTACTGAGAATGATGTAAAAAGTAGGGAAACTTTCTGATGTAGCTTACCTAGACAGTTTTATATTACACACGTAGGAATTTTACATGAACACCTCATCATGTATAAAGGAGAAAAATTGAACTTGCCAAAAAAGTTAAACAGAAAATGCAAGCAAACACGTATTCGTAGATTGAACATGAGGGGGGGGGGGAGGAGGGGGGGGCGATGATTACATTGACCATCATCCCCTAGTTAAGTATTGGGGAGGTGTATCTCCCCCCCCCCCCCCGGGTCCACAGGTATGTCTACATGGACAGACCACATTTAGTGTTTTGATTTGCATTTGATTTACAATGAATGAAAACGCCTTATGCATATATAATCATTCACAGACAGCCGGATTCTCTTGTGACGTGTGTGTGCTTAAAGGCTCAAAGTATTTTGATCTAGCATAACGGAGAAAGAAGAAATGTGATTGCAAAGAAGGAAACCGTTGTCTGATGTATTTCAGGACGGTCTAGTATGGTTTCTTGAACCTCTGTGGCAAATTTTGGAAGATTAAACTATCATCGTAACTCAAAGCCAATTTCCCTAAAGAAAATAATGATTTCTTCTCCTTAGCTTATTCTCTGCTCCTCTAAGTTCCCTATGTTACACACAAATTGAGCAAACGCGAGACGAATGGAGGGGCCTTTTCGATTTGCGATATAAGAACCGTAATTATTGGCATCATTTGAATATGTCGCCAAAGAATGCAGCCATCATACTTTCAAAGGATTGGGAGTCGTGACATTTGATGCGCTGTCAACTTGAACAAAATATGCAACAGTTAAAAGTTTCTTTAATTTATTTCCATTTTCGCCGTGCATTCCCATCTCTCACGAAAAGCGTAGCCTACAGCAGAAGTCTGTTTAGAAATAGGAAAAGCTCTCAATTTGTTTGGCGTCATTGTAAATTTGAATTGTAACATATTTTTGCAAGTTGTGATTATGTAGGGGCACAATGACTTCGTCCAAATACTGGAAATTATAGGTGATTTTTTTTATATTGTTGTTATTATTATTTTTTCATGGATATAAACCCTGCTGACTAACAGGTATATGGTATCTCTTTCTCTGTGCAGGTTTAATTGATTGGTGATAAAGGCGAGCCGTAGGGACGGGAGGCATAAGAATAATAGCACAATGCAAAAAATGTGTCACGTGTAAGGAATTGTGGTCTTCATTCTGCCTGCAAAGCAATTTCATAATCGTAATGGAATGTGTCGAATTCGAGATATACTCTGGTGGAACTGTCATCTCTGAAACGTATCGAGAATCTGTGATGTGCTACGTCAGATTGTTGCTACATCAGATGCAGTGGTGTGTGATGTATTATTATTGTTATTATTTAGAGAAAGCGGAAGGGACGGCTATGAGGAGATGTGAGCAGAGATTTATACAATGCTACATAAACTCATGAATATCCATCATTTGATTTATACTATACATGTATAGATAGATAGATAGATAGATAGATAGATAGATAGATAGATAGATAGATAGATAGCAGCAGTCTAAATGAAGCGTTATATTATTTAAACTCCTTCACATTAAATGAAGGCGAAATCTTAGTTATTTTAGGGCCCCAAAATTTAGGTGCTTCTCTTTATAATATCACCTTCCTTGGGCATGACTTTAAAATGAATATGTTATCAAAAAGAAAATTATAGGAAGAAGCAGGGACTCATAAACTGATACGTTACTCTGTGTCTATGCTGGTTATCAGTGAACTTTACCTTACGTAGCCTACTCCGAGCATCGGGAAAGGTTCTTTCAACCCAATGATAATGCTAGCTCAAATTATATACTCCACTGAACCTATTTACATCCCTACAAAATCTATCAAATTCTCTTTCTCCTCACTTTTTCCCTTCAAAATGAAAGTGAAATGAAAGTGCACTCTTGACTGATTTTTATACCCGTGAGAAAGATAATTCTACGTTTCCCTTGCCCGATATGTCTTAGTGCACAGATGTTAGGGGCGTTTACATCAAATTTAAACATAAATATGCAATGAAAGTATCCCAACCTAAAGTCTTATCGAGTGTACTAAATATATCCTTGTAATTAGCACAGCACGATACCCCCTCCATTCCTAAATTACAGATCCAATTTTGCGACGCCTACGTTTATCAGCTACAAAGTTATAAGTAAACCACATATACCATCCAACATTATGCCAGCTGTGTATACAAGTTGTATAAAATGTCCCTCTTTCCAAGAAAAATGTTTATAAACCACTGACAACGGGGTATCCATGGGGACCCGTTTTCTTACATATTAAATGTTACATATAAATAAACATGATTTAATGAAATTCCTTTGAGGCCACTTTCCTCACATCTCCCTATTATTTATAGACGTGATTTAACGTAACCTTTACGGCCAGGTTCTTCACATGAAATATTATACAAAGACATTCCTTTAAATGTCCGATCAAATGGTACATGCACTGGTAGATATATGTACCTCATGAGGCCAGCTGCGGTGCTCATTCAAATACATTCCCTTACAAATGCCTCGAGGCTGGTGTCACTAAATGTCACATTTAATGTTACATTCAAGTGTTCGTCCTTACATTTTTGGGATCACTTAAAACTGAAAAATATTCATATGACGGGCAAAAATTCGAGTCACTGTAAGATATAACAAGGTTAAGACTTTCCTTACCAGTGAAAGCTGTATGGACTCAGTTTCATTCTGTACACTGTAAAAATGTCTGTAAATTTACAGAAAATAAAACAAAGAAGCAAGTAAGAATTACAGAGATTGTCTGGAAAGTAATTACCGGAAAATTTCTGTAATCCTTTTGTATTTCTTTATTTTATTTTCTGTAAATTTACATTTTACAATTTACATACTTAACAGTGTATAAACTTCAATTTGGCATTTCGAACTAAAACTATATTTCCATTTTACTTAATCGATAGGTAAATATAAGTAGCGTCAATAAGGTAACCTATTTGAAAGGTGAACCAAACTTTCGAAATATAATTAAGAAAAAAAAACATATGAAGCAGAAGTGTGTGACAAACATCGTTCCACAATTTCACGCAAGGGTATTGTTTCCTTCCCAGGTTATACATTTTGAAATTCAGAGAAGGGAGTCGCCACTTTTGCGTCAGTTCATTGATAAAAAACTTGAGTAAAGTCGAAATATGACGTCACCCTACACCCCTGATAGCATTAATTTAATGTATTTCTTTGTTCTTTCAGACACCAGTTGTTTGCAATGTAATTCTTATTTTAAAAATAAGCAAACATGAAATTCAATCGTTAGTAGGTGCAAAGTGAAACAAAGTTGTATGAGTGAAAGAACTAATATTCGAAAACTCATTCAATTACCCCAAAGTATTCCTTTTAACGTCCTTTGCCAACGTTCAAGAGATGTTTCTGTGTACGCAATTTGAGCTTTCTACGCAAGATGTATTGTCGGTTATCAGTATAGCCTTCACTATCCATATAAGTTCAGGATTTTGCATATGAAATATTACTTTTCATGTAAATTACAATCAATTACAATAACAATGTAAATAGTTCATATCATAAGTTTTTTGCACTGAAAAAAATTATAAGAATGAAAGAAGACTGAAAAGAAAAGTCAGTTATTTTCTGCTTGTGAAAACCTGTTTCACACATCTGAGATTTAAGAAAACTCAATTAGATTAATGTAGTAATTGCAATAATTCATATTGTTCGGTTTCCATTGTTGTACGTAAAGACACACGCAAAGGCGCCGAACATATGAGAAAACGCGCCGAACATAACAAAAAAGTTTTTGTTTGATTTTGAAGCGATAAAAGTATGCAACGCCAGATATGTCCCCAAAACACTCTCTTGATTAAGACCAAAACCAGCTCGCGACGCTTCCCAAAATTGCTTTCTTCGAGTTGGAATTATCACTTAACGTAAAGTATCTCTACATTTTTCACGTAATAGTAATAATGCAGTTCATTTGATAAAACCAAGCACTAAGTTCCACGAAACAAAGTTTACTAATTCTTGACGAGTGTTTTGATTTCTTGAGACCTTATTTTCAAAGAGAGATAGTGCAGACTGAAAATTTGCCCATCATGTTGATGACATCTGGAAGATGAAGTATACATTCCTTCAACGAGTCATATTTAGGCCTAATCACCATAAGGATTGCTGACAGCAATTGA
The DNA here is from genome assembly GCA_021234535.1 of Stichopus chloronotus. Lineage (NCBI taxonomy): Eukaryota > Metazoa > Echinodermata > Holothuroidea > Aspidochirotida > Stichopodidae > Stichopus > Stichopus chloronotus. Next base: position 23,395,500 of record CM037843.1, read on the forward strand.
AATCGTCACTTACCGTAAGCTTTAAACTCATCGCATTCTCTGTACAGATCTGCGTAACCTTGACAACGATGTAAGTTCTTCAAGGATATTAATACCATTCTTTGGTGAAGTCAAACACTTTATCCAATTTGTGTTGCTGGGCACATTTCATTGGGATTCTTCCCAAAAGTTATGTCTTTGCTAAAAGTAACAATCCATTCGTTACAAGCTTGAAGAGGTATTTCATGCTAACACACATATACCTATGTATACTCACATAGCCAGAGATCCTTGCAATATTCGTTATAGATATTCCCGCCAGCCCTCACGGCAGACGATAGCCCAGTAAGTGTTTGCACGAATCATACGGTGCTTTGAAAACTCCTATCTGCTTCTGCATAGCTATGTGCAGGCTAAGTATGTGTCATACACAACTGAGCAGTGAGAGTTTCACATTGTCTTTCGGCTTTTGTGGAGTATAGAGCTGCTTTAAGAGAGTTTCAGGGAATCGCCGTTGGACATCGAAAGTGATAATATCACTAATGACGTTAGATCGGCTGCGCTGAATACATCATGTTGAAGACCCGTCAAATGAAGATGTATCATGAGCTATGGTCTACATGGCGTTCCATGTTGACAGAAACACTTATACAGTCCATTTGAAGTAGAAAGTATAATACCTGACATTTTCTCTTAGAGTCTACGGGTAAAATATTGCACCTTTGAAATTCGGGTTTCCAGTCGGCTAAGGCTTACGATGTAAGTCTACTGCTATACATTAGACGGCAATAGCGTGATGAGTCTATCGGATCAGACAAATTGGTCATAAAATTTGTCAGAGTCACAAACATTTCATTGTCGGCCCTTCGCAGAAATTGACTCTTCTGACTCCCTACTTAAACGTGTAAACAAATAAGTAAACCACAACATCCCATGAGTCTTAATTGGGCACAACCCTCACAGCTGCAGGTAAAGGATAAAAAATAAATCGCCCATGCAAATTGGACATACTTGGTTTCGAAAATAACTAAGTAGCCCACAGTAGTCCACATGATTGCATTAAGTGAAGAAAAAAAATCGACTCCGTACTTTGTTCAAGTGAGTGTTTAACATTTTATCTGCGAGTCTCAGGTTTTGTATCAAGCAGCCAACAAACTCGAATGGTCTATTCAGCATGCACAGTGCCACCTGTCCAGAGAGCTCGGCTTAAGGCCGAATAAGGAAAAGTTATAGATTAATATGGGATTGATTGTCCAGAGAGAAGAAAAGGTAGCAGAGGAGTAAATACAAACCAATTTAAGTCAAGAATATGGGATCTGAAGGCAGCAACCTGATAGAATTTTCCTCGATCTGTCTGTTAGACCAGTGACTTAGTGGCGGAAATTTCTTGTCAGAAGGGTGTGTATGTGGGAGGGGAGGGGATAGGAGGGGTGCGTTGCAGCAAGTTACCGGTAGAGTCAGTGCTCACAGCTATATTGTGAATTGTGTATTCCTGAGTATTGTGGAGGGTGTTATGGTAGGCCGTTTGGTGTAAATACCGACATGGGAATGTTCAAGGAAAACTTGGTGGATAATGAGGATGTTGGAAGGGAAAAGGAGTAGGAGTAATGGGTTGTATGTTTGTGGTTGGGTTGGAAGGTTCGAATGTAAACAAACAATAACGTCAACCTGTGTACACGGATTTTACAATCGTACTAATATCTTGATGACAGTGAATATTAGTAACCGTTTATCCAGTGAAAAGTGGGGGTTGAATGTGCAATAGGTTAAATCTGTTATTCAAAAAGTGAGGGGGATGTGGTGGGTGGGTGTCCCGCCTCCCGCATGTAAAGCGAAACTACGAGAGTTACAATCGACACGACAAGGAGTAGAACAAGGTGAAGAATCAAAATGTGTTTTGATTGGTATAGACTAATATGTTGCAGTACACAAGTTGCTCTTTGTTAAGTTTACGTCCATGTCATATACAAAAGATTACATGACCGAACCTTGAGAGAAGAAATAATTGTTAAAATATGGAGGAGGGTTGTGGGGGTGGGGACAAATAGGCAATGAACTTCCAATTCCCTTTATACGACACAGGAGGGAGGGCAGGCCAAAGCTTTAACTTCCGAGGTCATTGGAGACCATGAAATGTAGATTGCGTCATCAGGAATCTTTCTTAGCTACAAAATGCTGTAATTGGGACCAACTTGGGTCACAAATTTAAAAGTGATTTTATTTGCTTCGTGGAATCCTCCTCAGTCTTGTCAGACTGTGTGACAACTTAAGTGAATGAACTGGTAAAACTTACCTCGCATAGTGTAAATTTTCGTCCATTCAGATTGTCTGTCGGTTACAGGCCAAATGCATTCTTCAAACTCTTTGTCACTTATTAAAACGTTTTGTTCTTTCTTTTAAGATATTCCATCTTGGTTGGGGGCAAGTTGAATGGTATGTGGCGATCCCCATTGTATTAAAGCAGACAATAAAAGGAAAAATGTAAAAAAAAGGTTCCATATGTGTTTGATGAAGAAATTACATACAAACATGTCGAGTGGTTTGATTTGATTAGAATCTAATTGTGACATCATCAAGAACTCACTCTAGACAGGTGATTGATAAACACTCCAGGCCATCTTACTTCTACATTACCTTAAAGATATCTGAGTGATATACATTAAAGTGATACCTAAAAACTTCTTTGAAAAGTATATCTCAAAGTATAGAGGCACCGGTCTCATATACTTTCGATTTGGAAAATATGTTTATCTGTTTGTCTGTATGTTTATCTCGACTTTTAGCCGAGGACGCCTAGTTGCAATGACGTGGGTGAGTTCTTCAGGTCTTCAAGTCTTCAGGTTACAATTTCATTGAACCTTGAGTGCTTACATCGTCAGTTTGGCTACTTCACAGTAACATTAAAGGAACACTGTATGCATCAAGTCAATTTTGGTTTATGTTAGATTATAAAAGAATAAAGGACGAAACAAAAGAGAGAAAAAGTGAAATCGGATCATGTGGGAAGAGCATGGGGACGGAAGGAATGCAAGGTACACTGTTAAAAAAAGTAAATTTTAAAATGTAAATTTACAAAAAATTAAATAAATGCAAAAGGAATACAGAAATGTCGTGGTAATTAGTTTCCATACAATTTTTGTAAGTCTCATTCATTTCTTTATTATATTTGCTGTAAACTTACAGACATTTTTTTTACGGTATAGAGCTTTAAGCTCAAACCATTCTTCAGTTTTTATGCCATATTCAACACCGTAATTGTGTCAATCCCTTCGTGGAATGCTGCTTTAATGAATTCGCAATGATCCCATTTGTGCTTTAGGGCTGCCTTAATAATTGTAAGTAACTCGTTTGTAGAATTTTTCCCCGTCTAATACCCACAAAATCTATACTCTCTAGGGTTATAATTTGCTCCGATCGCACAATTCCAATTCGGAAAACCTGGATTTTTTTTTCTTACGTGTAATCAAAACATGTTAAGCTACTTCATTGCAGTTTACGCTTCAAGGATTTGAACTGATTTTGTATGAGACTACTGCAACGCTTGTGAAGGATTCTCTAGATTATGGTTAAAGGTGATTTTACAGTAAAAATAAAAACAATATCGATAGTTGGATGTATTAGCTTGAAGTCCGAAATTACTGAATGGATTGTTTGGAACAAAACATTCAGTTTGTCCCTATACTGTCCCCTTAACTAATTGAAGAATTGACATGAATGATCAAATACTCCTTTATCGATATAGCCAGAACAACAAAATAGCCAGTGTTGAATTTTAATGTGCAGTACTATAGTAGGGGAACCTATGATAACTACAATACTGTCAAGTTTGACGAGCTGCACTTGAAAGAGTATAGCGTTGCTCCTTTAAATACCCCCGATCGAAATGCAGAGTGAGTGCGCAAAGCCAATTCCACGAAAACGTGGTCTATGTATATACTAGTATATTTTTGCGTCAATTTTAACGAGCAGCAAACACTGAGAAAAGACATACACGCGTACCGGTAGGTGTACTTGGTAGCTTCAGGAGCAAGAGAGCTGAAAGTGTCTTTCCGCTCGATCCTGCTTGAGCTGAGAAGATTACCATATTATTTCCATATCCCTGTACTTAAATGATGTTAAATTTTTATACGAGAACAGAGTTTATTATAAGGCAAACAACTTCCTTTCAATGTTCCACATTACTGGAGGGCATATAAATCGAAGTTGAAATAAAACAAAATGTAAATTGGAAAAGATATACCTATGGGACTGTTTTCATTTTGTGTGTGTATGTGTATTTCGATGCTGAATTTTACTGAATATTATAACGAGAAATAAGTAAACGAAAACCATCTGTTTTTTTTTTTTTTTTGCCACTGGGATTTAAAATTTTAACGTTTGAGCACAAATTTCAAGTGAAAACAACTGAAAATAGAGAACAATCTTGTCGACTAAATGTTGCCTTCGTCTATACTGGGGAGTTGGGCCCTATATCTTTATTCCTTCATTCACTTGCATTTTTCAGCATGACACAAGTCATCGGACCGAGTGTTGTTGATTGTCCGTGCGATATATCAGTCGATTTTCTTCTCTTCTACTGTCCTAGCTGTATCATAATATATGTGTCCTCGAGACTACACACCAACATAGACAACTCGGGTGTAAAAAAGTCCAGAAAAAAAAAATTCATTATAAAAGTAATGCTTGTTTCCAGACAGGGGTACCGTATCTATTTCATTTCATGCTCTTCTTTTCAGATATATTTTGAGATTATGGAAGGAAAGAAAATAATCAGTACAGTTGAGATTTTGATGTTTAGTTGTTATGTTTTAAACTTTATTCCCCGCAGAAAAGTCCAGTTCAACACTAGTTGACCGGGTTTTTAACAGGTTATTTGAACAGATGTTGACAGGTTTTCGACAAGTATTAATAGGTATTATTAGGTAACAACAGGTACTAACGGGTATACATGCAGTTTTGAACACGGAGTCAACAGGTTTCAGCAGGTATTAACAGGTAACAACGGGTTTCAACTGGTTTTACAACTGGTTTGAAAGATTTCAATTGGTTTTAACTTGTTTCAACATTTTTGTGAGGCCTCAAATGGCCCAGAGGGGAACAATGTGTTTTTAACAGCCTTCAAGGGATGTACTTTCAATTAGATTTTCTCAAAGTAAATAGGAATAAGCTATGTAGGTCTTCATGTTACCTACATATCGGTCCTATGAAAAGTATTCAACAGAGGTTCTAAATACAAGTGTCAATAGACAAAAGGACACTCCTATTTTCTTCTTTCTTTCTTTCTTCTTTTGAAAAAGTGGTACTCCAAGATGTATGTTTCTTATGTTCTTCGCTCACTTTTGGTTTAGTCGGGTAGCAGGATGTATGAGTGAATTGAGTAATTACAAGCATATGAACAAGCTTGCCATGCATTGACGGACCTGAAAGAGAATGCCCTATTTGAAACATTCTGATTGGTCCATATTTTGGTGCTAGAACTGAGGTATCAAATTAATAGCTAACGTGTGCTAGTTCATGTCATTATCTCTTGGTTTTAAAGGTGTTAACATTCCCTCACATGCTGAGATAAGGATTAAATATTGCCTGCCAAGGAAAACCGGTCAAATTCCACGAGAAAGTTCTATTTGGATTTTATCTTATGTCTCTGCTTTTGTAAAAATAAGGTGCATATTATCTTTCCTGGTACCTAGATATGTATAATCAGTGTATGGCTAATGTGTGCTATTTCATACAACTATTTTTTCTTTGTTTTAGTCGTGTTAAAATTCTCTCAAATGCCGAGAAAGGAGTTACAATGTTTCCCCTATTGGAAAGATATCAATTTCGAAAAAAAAGGTCATTTGCATCTATATCACACTTCTGTTTTTGATAAAATATGGTACGTTATTATAAGTACATGTTGCAACAGGTAATTAACCTGTTGTGACGGGTAATTTACCTGTTGTAAACCGGTTAGTTACTGTTGTAAACCGGTAAGTTACCTGTTGAACAGGTAATTTACCTGCTGTGACAGGTGATTTACCTGTTGTAACAGGCAGCTAATAGGTATCAACTGACTTGGGATGAATTACCCGTTGAAATAAGCCTTAAATCAACAGGTACCTGTTAATGACCTGTCGAAACCAGTTCAAGTGTTAACAGGTATCAACTGGAATTTTCCTCTGGGTTGCTTTGTCCTGTTATTTCTAAAATTAAAGTGAGCTTTAAGTGAAGTTTGGTTGCGAATTTTATCGAATCACATTACGCATGCATGATATCATCTACCCCCACGTATAGGATGAGTTTTTTTGTTTTCGTCCAGCTTGTTGTTACGAAAAAACTTCCGATCGACGGCCACATATTGGCGGCAGCCAGATAGGTGCTAAGCAGACTAGAGATCGTGGTGCTTTTAAAGCTGGAATATGAGTTGGGCTGGCAATTTCCTGGTCATCTACTTTTGCTATTTGTCAGTGTTTCAGGGCCGAGAAAGGAGGGGAAAGATCTCTTGTCACAAAATCTGAAAAAGAACTAGGAGCCTATGCACTCATCTTCCAGATAATTACACATAAAAATTGTCTCCACAGTTTTGTTTGCCATACAAAATTCAGACTCTTCAAGAAAGCATTGCAGTCAATCACCTTTACTTGAAATCAAACAGACCAATGGGAATGGATATGAATATTCATGTTTCACAAATGGGCTCAACCCCTTTATTTTTTTTTTCTAGGAGATATTCGATGGAATTTGACTTTCACTGAAAAATTTCCAACTCATATTCCAGTTTTAAACCTCCTTTGGTAACTTCAACAGTATACACTTTAAATTTCAGTGCCACTAAATTTCAGCATCTAGCATCTCCCATGTGAGCAGAATACTGTGACCAAACGAGGACTTCAGGTAGGAAGACTGTTTAATAACGATGTACCAGGCGGTTTTAGCTCTTACAAGGCTAATCGTTGAAGAACCCATGGAGCTATTGCATAATAGCTCTGTGGCGAACACATACCAACATGAGGAAACTCAGCGGCACGCTCTTGCGTAATCCCTAGAATGCAATGCACACTGAGGGAAGAAGATTTCAATTAACTTATCGAACATCGCTCGCTTAGCAGTGAAAATATCCCCCCCCCCCCCCATCCCCTCTACAATCACATACCGGTAATAGTCGTGACACATTAATTGGCTTTGTGCTCATTGTGTTAGTTTTAATTTGAGAAATTTCCAAAGAAAGTGCAGGACGATCGAAAAAATTAAAATAATATAGCTGTAAGTAGGCCTACTACTGAAAATATTTGCAGTTCACAATAGTATTATATTCCTAGTTGGAACAATTTATTTTATCGGTGGGGTGGGGGAGGAAGACTTCTAGTGCTCAAAGTTCCAGATATCCTACAATAATAATAGTAGCAACTGTTTCCGACTCAGGCACAACATTAAGTACTAGGCAACGTACTAACAACATCGTCTTCGACTTTGTACAGCTTATCTATCCTTACTACGCATGTATCAAAGAGAAAAAAAAAATACCACACGACGAATGTTAATACGGCAGTCACATTTGAAGTCATTGGAGACCACCTTTGGAATAAGTTCCACAGTCACATCCGACTTTGGCAAAAAGAAAAGGAAGGAAGCTAACAAGAAAGTAGGGTGGTTTGCTAGGGACACGGTAAAAAAAATGAGTGGAAAGTTCGACCTTGATTTACTATCGAAATTTCTACTTGTCTGAGTTTTTTTAAATGTCCCTATTAAACCACCGTAAGGACGAAAACATTTGCTAGATTTTTTTTGGTTTTGTTTATTGTATGTCGAGCCTTCAGAATTCAGACAAGTTGGTGGTCGAGGTTTCATTTACGAACATTGATCTGTTGTTGTTTACACTGTTATAGCCTCTAAGGAAGGAGAAAGAACTCAGTACTAAAGCACAAACTGCCATGGGTTTAAGTAGTTCTCATATTTGATACTTTGTATTATACAATACTTATATGCTTCCGTTCTTTTTGGCACATGGCAGAGATGTGGCGTATGGTGCCTCCTGTCACATTTATGGAATAGATCGTTGACCTACTGCTCTTCATCTATTTGAATGGTTTTTCCGTTGTCACGGTATATTTAAACTAAAGTGAGGGTGCATGGCCTTAAAATTGATCACAGCAACATCCTTCGAAATCATCATTTCGGAAACTCAAGCCACCAGAGTCAGGGCATCAGATTGATGGTGTCGATCAACTTAGTGTGATTGTAACAGCTGCATTGACTTTATTTACATTTAGTTGCATTTAATCAGTGGTGTAGTCAGACTTTTTATCTGGGGCTGAGGGGGGGGGGGGCAAAGGGTTGAAGTGTGGGGAGCAGCAATGACACTATGTCAGCGGAGCGCCACCATCGGTTGGCGTGTAGCGTACAGAGGAAATTTTTTGATAAAAGTGGCTCTCAGATTGTAGGAAATTGTAGGAAATGGCACTTCCCAGTCTCTCTGGCGTTGTGAGTTCCAGATACCATTTTCTTTATACTGACCACAGTTTGCACTCCGGTGCATGGAAGTACTACCTTGGAGGTAAAACATCCAAGCCATATAGTCGATGCCAAGGACTTTCGGATAAGTAGGTTTCTGCGTTGTACGTTTGTGAAGTTTTCAAAACTTTTGTCATATAAGGATTTCAAAACTTCTCTATTGTCAGTAACCTTTTTCCATGCAAATGCTAAAAATCCGTACTTTCAATGACAGTTTGGGAAGTTCTTTGGTAAATTATTGCTGAACTGCAATCAGTTCCAACGACTGAACCACACAGACTACGTAACCCTAATATTATTCATCTTACTCAATCACTCCTTGCATATATCGCTCACTTGCTTTACACTCATCATACTGAATAGACGTGCATATCACCCGGCAACCTCAAGTGTCACTGTGCTTTCATTGTGGTTCTGCTGTAACGGATACAAACGATACATCACATTTGTCTTATACAAAGTTTGACCAATACTATTTACCTTCGAATTTCATTTTGCGGGGGAAGACATTTGACAGGGGTCCGGCCCCCTGTCCCCAAAACCGCTGGTTACGCCACTGCATTAAATATGTATCAACGACGGAAAGACAGTGTTTGTATTTTACTCGTGTACGTAAATTTTGTGTTGGGTAGGAGGTCACACATTTTGGAACACTTATTGAATTTTGAGGATATTACATGTGAAGGACGAAGTAACACACGGATGACCTCCAAGAAAATAAAAATAAAGCAACAAATAATTTTAACAAAACATGGCAATATTTATAATAATAGTAATATGTATTACTATTGTAATAAGTATTTAGGTATATGTAACAAGTGTTTACTTAGTCAAAACATTGAAAAAAAAAACAACCCTGCATGTGCTTGTGAGACTTATTTGGTATAACATCAACCTTGACCTGCTGATCTACATGTAAATTTGAGCTTTCAAATTGAGGGGATCTCGGGAAGTTTTTGAAATCAAAATCGGAGGCTCAATTCAAAATGTGATTGTAACACTGAAAGTATCACATTTGGCGGCCTTTCATGACATATGACAAATTTCGAAAGCTGCACTCATCTTTTACGATTGTAATTTGACCATTTAAATGAGAGATGTTGAGATTTTTTATCGGTTTGGGAGATTATTGGCTATGAAAATCCATTTTCTGTGAAGAATATCATTTCGAATTGCATTACACTTTGTGTACTGATCAAATGAATGCGTCTCATGTAACAAGTCAGTAAATCTGGCGTTGTCAGATGAGTCCACAGTTCATACTTTCTCTTATTCTGTTTTACTAATCGACAGAAAGTCTAACTGGAGAAAGGTTTCGCGGCCGTGCTGGAATTTTGGGCATGACAATCATCAAATTTACCCTGTAACACCTTTAACGAAACAAATGGAGGGCCGTGAACTGCAAACATATTTCAACACATATCGTCATTAAAAGTTTGCCATTTTATGTAGCAACAGAAGATGATGGACAAAATATACGAAGATTACTAACAGACACTTCCTTTGTCATCTGCTATAGCCTGTTCTTTTTCAAACCAAGTGATCTCTGCATGATAACCCCCCCCCTCCTCCGCATGATGGAATACTAACATGGAACTTGCCCACTTGAGAAAACGCTTAGCACCACCACCACCCATTAGGTGACAATAAACATGTCCCCCCCTCTCCCACAGCACTCTCCATTACCCACTCATTGGAGAATGACTGATGTCTCAAGTGACAGATATGTAACCACTTACATGAGACAAAGAGGACAATTTCTGATGTCATTTGTTGTTCTTGTATTCTTTATTCTGCATCACCTTCAGGTTCCTTTACCAAATGATAAACAAGCCCAACCATCCCTCCTTGCAAGGGTATGAAAACAATGGTTAAACAAGAGATCACATGGTGACACAATATCGACATTGTGCATCAGAGAGTGACTACCCAGTGAAAAGAGACAAGGAGAGAGTTGGTGGAACATAAATATCCAGATGGGGCTCTGCAGGAATAAGGAGGGGGGAGGGGTGAGAAATGAGAACCCCTGCCATCACATCACTGGTAATCCAAACTGTGCACAACTCATAAAAACCATTGGGCACATAAATTTCATGATTACCTAATTCAATGGATATTGATATACCCTCTGCTTCTTTTCAAAGATGCTGTAGCAGAGCCTTTCCATCCACTTAGGAACACAAATTTATCTGTTCTCGTTATCCAATGGCCATCTGTCAAGACTCCAACAAATACAACAGGACTGATCTTTGAATCTGGATTGGTCTCTTCTACATGATTTGGGGTTGACCTCTTGCAAACCTACAGGTATGATCTTGCACTGACCGATCAGAATGCATAGTTGTAGATTGTGAGTTTGATCGTACCATTGAGACTGAGTCTACACTCAGCTGCATGACTTTTCAAGTTAGGTATCTGGTATTTTCTTTAAAACAGTTGGATTACACAAGTTAAGCAACGGCACCACCATCTCAGCTGTTGCCCTCCCAAGCCACAAGACTCTCCAGCATTCACTCAGTGTCCAATAGTCAGTATATCAAAAGACAGGTATACAACCACTTAATATTTTAAGTGAGAAACAAAAGACAAAAGGGGGATTTCTTGGGAGAAACTTGTACTCCCCTATCTGGCTCGCATTTTCAGGTTACTGTAATACCAAATGATAAACTGATTTGACATTTACATTTATTCTGTTTGTTTTCATGATGAAATCACACAGCTGATAAATGTCCACATCTGAAAATGTTCTGCTGGCCTACACATGTTCCTCCAACATCACAACAAACACATCCAATCACTGCCAGTGGATAGACGATAGATAGTAGCAGTGTAATCTTCATGAACCAGGCAAATATAAGGTTAAAGTCTTGAAGGTGAGCCTCTCAGACATACAAACACTTTCCATTCAATTTATGACTTTGCAAATTGTTCGCTTCACAAACCAAACAGTAGAACTACAATCTAACCATCATAATAACACTACCTAACCAGCAATTTTTTTTTTTTTTTTTGCTGTACCTCTAACACACCATAAAGATCATAAACCAACTGTCCTAGTATTATTTCAATGATTCATGGAAGGCAAAATATAAAAAAAGTTTTAACCAAGGACCCAGAATTGCTACAAACATGGTCACTTCTATCCAATATTTATCACCTTTTTATGCAGCAAGAAAGCATAAGTTTAGAAATACAGTGTCATTGCTAAAATGTATAGAGAGATTGTGATGTCTATTGACAACATAAAGATGGCAGACCACTTTTCTAACTGAAAAGGAGTTTCCCACTAATACATTATTGGAATAAATCAAATGGGGTTACACTTTTTTTTCACAATGGTCTACATCTACAAAAGAAAAATTGTTGTGGAGGGGAAAAGAGGGTGAAAGAGGCCTAGAAAATTGATTGATTGTTTGTGTGACAATCATGGTGAGGAGGGCATATCTAAACCATTTGCAGCCACTCAACAAATGAAAATTTTAACCTGATCAGGAGCTTGCTTCATTTGGACAAAACAGAACCCCAAATATTCATCTAGAACTTTTGTTGAAAGAAGAATTTTTTTAAAGATTGTCTGACGTGCTCGTATATTTTTTTTTCCTACTAAGGTTCCCTATACTCTAACAAACAAGAAAACTTATGAAGTAAACATATAAAGAAATACAAAAAGGGAAGAAAAGTATGTGGAAAATACAAGGAAACAACAAGGTCAAAATACAACCTAGAATGTTTCAACACTTGTACGTGAAACAACATGAAAACGTGTTCACTATTGCACCACCGATGCTGCTGATGGTATCATGTTGAGTGATAAATCCAAAGACCTCGTACTTGGTGGTGAGAGGCGAGCAAATGAAACAGGGAGTTCCTGGAATCTGCCAAACATTTGAAACAACTGACTGTCCATCTGCTCTCGTCTGTATCCGAGGATTCTTTCCTTTGATTTTTCCCCAAAGAAGGAAACGTGTAAAACGGAGAGAGGAAAAAGAGGATTTCTCATCTCGAGAATGACGATGAATACTCTGGGTCATCGTTTTCAAGTCCGGTTTCAACTATTTACAGGCTTCTCTACCATCGCAACCTCAATCCTACTTGGCTGCCGCTTGTTTTCTCAACTGTATGTAAATTCTTTCTTTGATCCAATCCTTGTTGAATGGGAGGTACGTGTTGTGCGGCTCTCCTTGGAAACTGCAAAGTTAAAGGCACAAAAAATCTTCACTACTTGCTATAACTCACAAAGACAACAAAGGTTTTGCAAATTTCTGGACCAAAGGTATTAAAGAAGCAGCGACTACAACTTTCAATACTGGAACTCCAGGTCTCTATGTCTTGCAAGAAATCTTGAATTTTGCAGAGTTCATTTTTAAGAATTCATTATTTTAATTCTGCACAAGTCAATAGACTGGATTTGGAGACGTGAGCTGTTACAAGTTATACACTTCTTATGACCAGACTGAACACATTTTCCTTCACACATTATGTGAGTACAAATAGACAATAAATGAGCCATTTTCTTGGCACAAAGTGCACTTCCCAGGCACTGCATCATAAATTATTCACAAGTTGTGGATCAGACCGAAGCTTGATTTTGAATTTTAAATGATGGTGTTCCTATGTAATTTAGATAAACCAGTCAAAATCCTTCTTCCTTGATTGAAGTCTGTTAGTATCCTCTTCCCATCCTTTTAACTGTACATCATCATAGCAAAAGAGAAACTATAGGATTACTAACATGACTGCCTTGAAATTAGAAGGATTGACTTGACAAAAGTAAACTACATGGATTCAGTGGGTTTAGACATCAATGAATATTTAACCCATAAATCTGAGGAATTTTCTCTCTCCTTTTTTTTTCAGGGTGAGTAAGAATGATGCTGTTAACAACGTTGTTTTCGTTCATATGAAGAGAAATTTAACAAAGATTTATTCAGGATCCGAGATGCCCACAAGTCTTAACTTGTCTTAAGTTCTACTTTTTTTTTCACAGTTGGTATCTAGGATTGGTGCTAGGTGAAGGAACCAGGCCTCAATGCTTTTCTAAAAGGTTGTGCTGAGCATAGCACTGCATGTAATACTGGAGAAAAAGGATGACATTTATAGACTCTCACACTCACCTCATGATATCAATGAACTTGGCAATGGTTACTAGGTCTACTTTCAACCATTGCACCTCTCTCTACCATACTAACGATTGGTGACCTATGACACAACATCAGAGACTCCACACGGTTTGGATATTACTGAGTGAGAGTTACCTGAGGGTTTCCATCAAGGGGGGAAGGTTGGTAACCCCCCTTGTCATACGCAACATAAATACAAAACTGTCAATATCATGGCTACTTACTTAAGAAGAGGGCACTTTTGCAGCAATTTTTAACTACATAAAGAAATGGCCTTTAAGACCCTTCGAATTGCACCTTATAGGGCATTGGATGCAAGCTCATGTCCCCTGAAGCCACTTGTAACTTTGGCCAAGGACAGCATCACTTTGGACTTGGGATTTAGGAGTAACAAATCCCCCTTCCCCTTCTTGTATTTCTGGCAGAATCCCTGTGAACCATTGCACTTCTCTTTAAGGTTCTAATGACTGGTAACCCTAAACAGTAGGCTACTCAAAAGCCTGTGGTGTTTTTTTTTTAATGTGCCACCTAACAGGCCAAAACTATTGGCTACCTGATACTCTGACTGTGTTGTTTTCAATGGTTCTGTGAACACAGGTAATGTCGGGGAGGGGGGAACCTATTCCCCTGCAGTGCACTAAACAGTATTGGTTGGACAGGTTGTCTTTTTTTGATATGTGGTGTTTGTGTGTTTAAGAAAGAGCATCTAACTAAAGATCCTCAATCAACTCAAGATTACAACATGCTGAAGCTGGTATACTCAACCTTTTAATCACAAAGTTCAATTTTTGTAGCATGTTGAGCTGCAAGTTGAAAAAGACTTTTTCGTGACAGTGACAGGATGTGTACGAGAGGGAGGAATGGATGACTCCAAAAGAGGACACAGCATGAAGTAGCATGTGTGACTGCAGTACAGACCTGGTTGAACATGAAAATTAAAATGGCTAGATAACAGGATCAGATGTTTGCAGAAATTGGTGTCTCTGTGACAAGAGCAGTTTCTGTCCAAAGATGACCGAATGGAAATGGGTGTCCAGTTTGTTCCCTCTGCACTGAAGAACTGTGGGGTAATGCCCTCCCTATATATATATATTGGATCACCCGTAATCTTCCCCCATTCTCTCTCACATCCCCCTCCCCTCTTTGTTTCCAGAGGTATTAGCAGAAACATTGTTGAGTGGTGAATATTGTAAAATTTTAAGAAGTTACAAGTTTGAAGGTTTTGCACTTCAGTACTGGTGCTAAAACTGGTACCAGTACTACTGGATGTCTAAAATATTAAGTTGAAAATAATTTGTAAATACATCCACTCACACATGTATCCCAAATCATCAATTCACATTCAATATTTAGCATAAGTTAAAGTTAATAAACTTGGTCTTTTGTCACATGCACATTCAATCAGGGTTGCATCGGATTTCAACTCTGGTCAGAATTCCGGCTGGATGTAGGGATTTTTCAAAATCCGGCAAGAGGCCCTCTGATGCGGGATTCCCTCTGTGGTAGCATAAACTACATAGAGGTTGGAGATTCCTCCTAGTTTTGTTCACTGTCGGTAAAATTCATTCTTTTGGACAACTTTTTCGGTATTTTATCCTTTAAGATGGTTTATTTTGTAGATTGAATATTAAAATAGGCGAGTTGAGGTATACATGGTAAGAAAGTGGTGCCAATTGAAGCAATTATGGAAAAGTAGTAAACTTTTAGCTGGTGGAGCAGTATCACTCGAGGAAAAGTGTGATTTGCCCCTGTGACAAGGTATGGTTACTTCGATAGCCTCTAGCAGAAAATCTAACCACCTAAGGTACAGAAAATTGAAAGTGCCATGAATGGACAGTGTGTCAGTTTTCCAAAGAGTGGTAGCTGATATCTGTTGAAAACTTCTACAAGGCTTTAGAGACCACATTTACTTTGGCAATTTAGTGTGTGAGTCAATGGGGCAAGTAATAGGGGTACACTACCCTATGTAACAGCCTAATGTTAAGATTTTTAGCTGACATTATTTGTGTTAGGCATCAACAAACAGCGAGGTTTTTCACTGGATTTTTCACTACTTGTCGACAGCATCATATAAGTCAATTCTGAGATTCTTTATTAATTAATAGTACCTTTTTCAAGGATGATAATCATTCATTTTTTTAATTGGTACTGATTCCCATAAATGAAAGCCGGTACCAGGTGAATTTGGGAAAGTACCAGGTAGTACCAGAAGTGGCAGTGGACAATTTCACCCCAAAAACCAGTATAAACTTCATTGTCAGGATCACATATTAAACTGTAGAGAGTGGTTACATTTCCAGTGCAATAAAAATGGGCATTTAGTAGTTCATGACCAGCTCACCTGGGTGTGACTGGATATTTGTCTGACAGGATATTTTCTTGAGATGACATAAACACAAAATGTAGTGCATTTGACATGTAAAGTACCAAGCTGGGTCACAGCTTTACATTTGATCATTGTTTCACGTTATGTCCTCGATGTGAACTCCATCCTTGGGTCATTCACCTACATGTATGACTATTCAACGTCAATGAGGTCACATTTACTCACATGAGGCAACTCAAATCTGTGAGGCTGTCAATGAAGTCATAAAGCTCGCTAATGTCGTATGTTATGGATGGGCTGTGGGGATGAACCTTCTTTAAGTGTTCCTCGAAGAGCTTGCAAATGCCTGGAAGACAAAACAGGTGAGAAATTTATCGTGATTGGAAACGCTGGAAAATAAGAGCGTTGCCTGATACCTGCATGCTCATCATTTAGCAGTCATTGCCTCTGCTGTAAATAACACTAATACCATGATGACTGGTGCTTATAATGTAAAATGGGATATACCTAGTAGACATGAGCAAGTCTGAATACAACCAAATCCCAAGATCAGACATTCATCAACATAAAGTAGAATAGGGGAAACAAAATTCACTAGATTTCCTCAGGTTTTATTTACATAATATAAGATAGCAAGGGTAAAGACCTGAGGAAGTTAATCTGAATGTTCACTACATAGCTGCAGGAACAAAAGAAATTAAATTTTAACATGTTCCACTGCGAGAAGATAAGAGCAGTCCATCAGGGGACTGCCTACAGGACAAAACCACATCGGCAAGCAGTGAAACTGAACAGCGTTAAAGGAGGGAAGTTTTCGAGAAGATACCGACTGAAAAGCTTACACGTCTCCTCATCTGACTCAAAACACAGTTTCTCTTTCAATTGAGTGTGTCACTCTTATCATGAAATAATTTTTCTTTTGTAGAATTAGAACATTGTTTTGGTCAAAATTTCATCTCTCTTATCAGTGTCTACTTTGAATGGTGCATGTTTTTGATTCACTTGTAGGAAGACTGCTTGAGCACTTTGATAAAATTTCTCTTACAACTATCGACAGTATCCTCGTTTCATATTTGTGAAGTAAGTTAGATGAAAGGATCATATCTTACCATCTGTACACTCATCAACCGTGTTGTAGTCTGCATAGGTCCTGGTGTTTGGATTCTTTCCAGTTTGAATGAGTAGGATTGTATGAGACTGCAAGACAGAAAAAAAAAAAAACAGGCAAATATTACAGAGTAATATGTATCAGAAAAGGTCACAAAGCATTCACACCCAATGAATAGTAAGGTAATATGTTCTAAAATACTGCCACACATAAAAATAATGCAGGACTGAAAACAATTATTGCACCAGAGACTTACTCCAACTGGCAACTGCAGGAATATCTGAGAAACATTCTATGCTGGAATCACAGATATTAGCCATTAGTTCATCAGTTGAGAACTTGAGCCACCTCCTTAAATGTGGCAGGAATTTACTGCACACAAACAGACAGGAATGAGTGTGCCCTGAAAAAAATGGTCTCGTAAGTTGTGACTAATGTCCAGAGTACAAAAAAATTACAATGCCAGACTGACAGATGTCTAAGGAATCATAATAACATCATGTCAAATACTCTGGTTGCTCATGATGCATTGGGCTTTTACCTCTACAGAGATTCTGTCAATTACTGTGCTTCCATTCTCATCAATTACAATCAGTTAAAACATACTTTTTCTTGTAATCAGCTTCCAATGGTAAAAATAATTGATTTCTCAACCCCAGATGTCGAAACTTGGTACATTCCACTCCCAATGCACAGTCTTCCACAGTCTAAACGCAATTTCTCTAGATTATTACATTCAGTTTGAGAAAATTAGGAGATGGCGCTGTTTAATTTTGTCATCTTTTGGGATTTGGGGTATTTAAAACATTAAAACAACTAGAACTGCATTTGCCTACAAATACGCAGAATTGTAGTGCGTGGTAGGCTAAATCCTTGTTGCTGGGAGTAAGTCAGTCTCTGTGGATCCACTCCTCATAGGAGTTAGCATTTTGGGGGGAAAGCAGTGCCGTTTCCTGTCGACCCCTTTCCCAATCCATTCTTTTTCTTTATATATCACGCTGGACGAAACAAAAATCCCATTGGATCTCTCTCATAATGGTGTGAAGTTGTCGAAGCTTATCGTTACTATATACCGTATGTCGTACAAGCCTGTACTGCTCTGAGTTTTAAAAAGTACTTTAGTACTAGCTGTATATATCTCAAAACAGTCTTTCTGTTTCACCACTGAAATAGAACATGAGAGCAGTACATGATTCTGTAGGAGGACGTCATGTTGCAACCACTAAAAAGCAGTGAAGCAGCACACGATTCTATGACATCATATTTAAACACAATGGCGCTGTATTGCACACCAATTTGGAAACAACATTGACGTTCCACGTTTATCACCTCATTGGGAAAAGGCCGAGCCACATTTCATCACGTTTTCTGGAAATTTATCCGCAGGTCCCTCTCATCACTTTAACTCCTTAAATCGTTCTTGTAGTCGTGGCATTTGCTTATCCTTAGTAGATTTTGGTTGGAAGACGGCCATAGCTCACACTTACTGCTATTACTAAAAGGTTGCGCATGCATATTTGTATGAACTAAGTTACATCACGCGCATGTGAGGCGTTATGAGCCATACAAGGTCCAACAAAAGAAATTGCTGGTCGACCAGTAATGACAAGATTGTAGTGCGGCGCACTACAATAAATATCGCTATTTCACTGAAACTTTATCATACTTTATAGTGTCCCTGAAATTTTAACTAATCCACACTGGTTGGAAAAGAGCAAAGAGACTGCTATGTTATTGTAAGTTATGTCCGTCCAGATCAAACACAGTAATATCAGAGAGCTCTCAATTTTAAATTGTTTCCCTTCACGTGATTCACAAACACATCTGTAAGGTCTATAAGACAAGCCTTCAACCCACTTCCCTCCCTCTCCTTTACCCTTTTTTCCTTCCCCCCCCCCCCCCTTCGCAGTTGTAAGTGACAGTTACTGACTCTTGTATTAAATGACTCTTGGTTTTGACTTTTATAATGGAGAACAAACTATGTTCTGCATGAGAAACCATATTGTACTTGGTGGTGTGTACTATTTCCTTTTGACGTTGTAAGAAACCAGCCTAGTTTAACTCTGAGCATGTTATATACTGAATCCATACGTACAGTTCAAACTAATTTGTACAATGTTGTTTGTTGAGTCACAAACAAAAGCAAGCAAATGAATAAGAAGTCAGGGCACAGGAAAACAAAATTAATCAGAAAGGTAATAGTACCTGTACAATTTACAAATGCATTGTCCTGAAGCGGAGACACAAAGATGGAAAGCAAAGCTACTATGAGCTGAGCTGGCAATGAAACAATGGGACTAGATACTTAATATTATAGCCTACATCATCATTGTGCTGTCTAAATAAAACAGTCTTGGTTAGCGAAAAGATTTGCAAAGTAGAGAAATTGTTAAAGTCCTTCTTATACCTTAATGTAGGGTTTGAATTTAACTAAAAAAAAAAAAAAACTTGGCCTTAAGTGATTGATTGATCTCTTGAATGCCAGAATATAAATTTTGGTTGAACGTTTTGAAATTTCAAGCATAAATTGCAGGAAAATACTATGTCTGCACTAATGGTAGTACACAGTGACTATAATAATTTAGCACACAGCATTCTTTGTCAAGAATTTCTAAATCTGTCAGCTTAAACATGAAACAGACGAATGTACTGTCATAGGTTACACTGAATTTATTTGGACTTGGACAACCTTCATGTAGAATTACCAGCCTAGCTTAAATCTGCCTGTACAGGACAGGCAACTGCTAAAGCTATACTGTTAGTTCATATGCATCACTGTGGCCAGCAGGGTGCAGTGTTTGAAGACAACTTTGCAGCCTGGCTGAGCAATAAAAGAAGTAGAAAATTTGAAGTTAAACAAAGAAAAAGTCAGAGCATAAGAACTATAAAATACTACCAAAAAATTTACATTTCTTAATTACCAAAGGAAGAAAAGTGACGTCAACAAATCATTCCCACTTTCCAGAAGTTTCAAAAAAGCATCCAGAACCCTTTTGACGAGGGATCAACGGACAATTGGATCAGATATAGCATCAAGCCACTGTTTACCAAAATTGGGAAAACTTATGATATGAAATTTAGCAAATTTCACTTGCCTGTGTTTGTCGTTTGAGATGTACAGTAATGTGCAATATATTTGCGCGGGGACATATTAATTCATGCACCAGGGTAGGAATGATGTGTCAGAGGGGCCATATCCCATTTGAAAGGTGAAAAAAAGATCCCTCATTGAAGTGATCAGTCGGGCTCTTTATCATTCATCAGGGATCTTTCTTTTTTCAGGGATGAATTTGGAATCGTGATATATGCACTATAGAGATTATGAACACCTCACACAAAATACACATTTTCCAGAAGAGAGCAACTGATATCAAATTGGCAGTTAACATCCATATCTGTTAACACCTAATATGAACCATATATTCACACCTTCATCTTGGTTTAGTGTCTTAACTTGTCTTTGCCAATCAACAGGCACACACAGTTTATTGTATGTATTAATGCTCTTAGGTACATCAAATTAAACAACTTTTGTCGATGCACCACTCAAATGCAGACACATTCATAAGTGACAGTCCTGTTGAACACGATGAGATTGAAGGGATTGGTTACAAAAACTTGTTAGAAGTATAGTAGTCTTCCCAACCCCAGAGAAAACCCTTGAAAACAAACAATTAATGGTAATTAGATACACTTTTTTGGGCAGATTTGCTAAACAAAATGGTGAGAACGAAGCTTGGCTCATTGTCAACAACCGTTTCAACACTAAGCTCTCTTCACAGATGCCCAAAAAATGGCTACATGTAACAATTTATTTTAAATAAAAGTGGTGAGCGGGGGACAAAAAAACAGCTTACTCTCATATTTTTGTTGACTGACCTAGTTCAGTTTAGTATACTGTGAGGCAGAGGCAGGGAAATTTGGGAAGTCTTAAGGGGAACAACTTAAACCTTGATCGTCAAAACTAAAAAAGACAGTTTAGTCCATCAAGAATGCCAAAAACATTTTTCTGACATGTCACATGTGCAAAAGACCCTAACTAACAATCAACAGTATATTCACATACAGTACTCCAAATGAAAGGTTTTATCCCCTTAGGTGTTTCACTATGTAGCTATGGCTTGGGACTTGTGTTATTGCCTAAAATGTGAATGTACTGTATACAAACTATAAAAGTCTCACTTATGTGCTTCTACCCTAAATACAGTCATTCTTGCTGAATGGCAGCAGGGTTTGAGATTTTCATATAATTTTTTATCCAAAGTATTTATAAACATTTAATATGTTGTAAAATATATTGCTAAGATTCAGATGGGTCATTATCAATAGGGTGGCAAGTTTCATGTCAAAACTTCATAGATAAAATTCAGATATTTAAAAAGTTTTTTTCAT
The DNA here is from genome assembly GCA_021234535.1 of Stichopus chloronotus. Classification (NCBI taxonomy): domain Eukaryota; kingdom Metazoa; phylum Echinodermata; class Holothuroidea; order Aspidochirotida; family Stichopodidae; genus Stichopus; species Stichopus chloronotus. The sequence goes on from CM037843.1 coordinate 23,416,918, forward strand.
CATATATAACAGTGTTATGAGAAACAATGCAAACTCAACACTCCAATTCTATCTAAACCTGGTAGAGATAAATCTCAATCATACATTGGCCAGTGTACACCAACAGGGGGATGGGCAAAAGAATTAACAGGCACTCCTAAAAAAGATTTTCTTTTCAAATTTCTTACTTCCCCATAAGACCCTGTCCTGCCCAGCACTTTTTCAGTAATTCAGCGGCACTTCATTCAGAAAACAGTGCTGTTGTCGAGTGGATAAGCATGGTGGCATTTGAGGACAATGCTTTGCAACTTAAAAGTTTGGGGCTCGATCCCTGGGCGGGTCACAGTAAGATGGGTTTTTGGTCACAAGCAATCTAAGTTTTTCCACTGGAAGTTACTCTTGTGAAAAAAAAAAAAGCATATTTGATCCAAAATTGTTCAGATGGTCACCCATATGTGAGGTACTAGCTGCTTTCTCCACACTTGTGTGGTCACTTAGCATCAAAAGTAACTGTCCTTCACATCCAAAAGCACATAAAATCCTTGACATTTTCTTAGTAAGTGAATTCTGGAAGCAACTGCTCGACAGGCAAGTTGTTTTAAGCCTTTATGTATAGCCCTGCTAACTAACATTCTGTGTACACGCAACCATGGTTTGCTAACAAATACAACCATTTCCAATTAACCACATACATGTAAGAAAGCCCAGATAAGTTATACAAAGAAGAAATACTGTAGAATACCTTACGAAGGTATATGAAGGGATATATCTTGAATCATTTGTAGAAAAACAAATCAGAACAATTAAAACTCCATTCTGGGGAAAGACATATTAATGATTATAACTATGCAATGGCGAAGCTGAGATACTCTCAGTGCAAGTAACAGTACAGACATGGGCTCAGATCCAAAAACTTTGAGACAAAAACTTGGTTCTCTTTTTTGAAGTGCTGCCCAACCAGATTGTAATGTTCACAAACTGCGAGGATATTTTTTGGTAGTTCAAAAGTGAGCCGAGACGTTTATTCTGCAAATTTGCACAGGGAAAATGCTATCTGTCACATACAGAAATGTTTGCTACTTAATAGTAAATAGCGTGCAGATGATGATGTAAGATGTTGATAATTTTGAGCAACTGGTCATCATTTTTAAATTGGCACATGTAACTCATCTTGGTTTTTATTTCTGTGAGAGGAATCCTCAAATGCCAATAGCTTACTTGTCAATGTGGCAGGACCTTTGCAAGAGTTGAAATTTAGAAAGTTGATAAAATAAACATCAGTTTTCGTATTTGTTGCATTCATTCCTGTTTTTCAGATGAAAGGGGATAATCTTAGAACCAGTTAAAAAGGTGGCATTCTTCTTGATCCTACACTGACACTAGAGTTATTAATAAATGTTGTCAAAGCTGTGGACACTAATGTTTGTCCTGTTCATAAATAATTAAATGAATCCGTAAATGAATTTTAATAAGTTGAATGATATGTGACACTTTCGTCAGCTAAAAGCTTAGATACAGTAAGGGATCTCGTCCCAGATCTTGCCAATTTATGTTTAAGAAATAAGAGGCTAATTTATAACATAGCAAAAAATAACTTGCTACTGTTGACTTTTTTTTGCAAGAGTAGAAATGAAGTCATTTGCAAAAAGTTGCTACACCTACCCAAGTGGTGGGAAATGTTTCCAAAAGGGTTATTTTGAGAACAACCCATCATTCACTATTCAAATAACCATAAAAATGACCACCCCCTAAAGTACTGAGTAATACTTAATGCCAGTTTCTAAATTCACACTTAATTGGTACTTGGAAAGCATACACATAGAACCACTCCCAGTACCTGGTTGGCAGATGTTGTCAAATGGTTACCGATGTTCTCCAAGTTTGAGTCTGACCCATAGTAATACCATTTTTCATGAACAAAAAAGCTATTTTTCAGGGAGAGAAACTATGTGTAGTTATTTGATTCATAGCAAATTTTCAGCTGTATCTGTAAACTGACCAAGAAAATATACCGGATATATAGTCCATCCCTGGTTTTGGTCAAATACAACAGTCTTGCCTGTCACGACAGCTCATTGATAACTATGGTGCTTGTTTTGTGTATAAAAGCTAATGTATTTTTCTGTAATTTTCAGAGTTGGTCAGTGTTGGTTTGTGTCAGTGTCATTGTTCTCTATTATGGGTAGTACCAAAACTACTGAGCAGAATATAACCTGATACAATTGCAGAATACCCTGTCCCCAGATGCGCGGGGGATCTGTATCCTTTTTCCGTGGCTGCTCAATTATGCTGAGCTCTTTGCAACTGCAAGGGCCTGCTTTCTCAAACTGTTGCTGGAAAGATATCTTAGTAATAGTATTTTGAGAAAACTTTAAAAGAACACAGGGACTGCAACCGTGACTCTAGTCAGGATTGGAGGCTGAGTGGACTGGAATTACGTCACATAGTATGACGTATATGTTCCAGTCAACTATTTTCATCATTTAGTATGGCTAGGCTTAGTAGGTCTGCGAAAGTGACTCCTGTCCAGATTGAAGTATTTCTCAGGCTTTTCCAGGGGTGTTTTAAAGTGGGACATTGTACTCTGCAGTTATTCCTCATATTCACATAGCCTACACCGGCTTCAGACTATAGCCAAAGCCTAAACCATAACTTCAAAGTTCAAGTTAAGTCTAAATGTTAGGCTTAGGCTAGCCTAAGTTATAGGCTTGACTTAGGCCCTCCAGCTGCAGTGGTACTGCCTAACTTGTTAGTGATACCGATATAGCGAACACCTTATCAAGCCGATACTAAAGAGTGAGCAATATAACTACACCAAAGACAAATTACAGAGAACAAATGAAGATACTGCATTAAACAGTATATACTGCATGCTTGCTCCATACCATTTTGAACCCTTTTAATTTGATTAGCTGTTTCGTAAGCTGCAATGTAGGTTTGTCTTGACCAACGTGAGTACCTATTAGTATAGTAATGCCTTCACAGGTACACCGCGTCACGTAGAGCCTATAGTATAGGTCATTTCTGTGCTTAGATATGGTGCGCAGTATAACACTAGGAACATGGTTTGCGATTTTCCCACGCAACTTTGTTAGCCGAAAACGAGTAACCATTTGATAAGTAGATTTATCAGCTAAGACTAGAAAAAATGCAGACTTTAAATTGAACTAAATTGACACTTCAAATTGAACTAAATTGACTTTTGAATGTATAAAGCGTTATCGAAAATATGACTGGGGTGGCGGGAAGGGGTGGTGACAAAGGATGGGGATGACAACTAAGTACGATAAAATACATCTCCATTTTCATGAGACTCAGGAAATGTATTATCATTAGCCCTTGAGGGAAAATCGTGACCCCAAACTAGTTTAGTAGTTTAGTTAGTAAAGGGTTAGAAAGGACAATGCCTACATAAAAAGACTTTGAAGAGCAGACATCCCCAAATGATAAACAGTCGAAATCTCCCATTCTGCCGAAAATGTTTATCAAGTGCATTATAAAAGGCACTAACACACTTAGACATCACAACAGCTAAACTTCATCTTGATGGCAAATCCACACTGGGAGGTGGTGGATGTTGACGTATGATCCTTTTTTTCGAATCAGATGTAATTTTCCAGTAACTGCTTAAAGGATAGCACACGAGACGATGTTTTGAGCGCTGGTCGAAGTTTGTTCCACATGGGGATGGTGCAGGATAAAGGGATTACTTTTTTTTTGATATTGTATGTGAATATGTCTACCGGCAAGATTCCAGGCCAGAATATCCTAAGGAGATTTTCAAAAAATTGTTACAGATCGCAACTGGGGGATACTTTTTCCACAAAGGAAAATTGTACTGCCAAATTGATGGTGTAACGATGGGTAGCCCATTGGGACCAACTTTGGCGAATTTTTTCCTGGCTCATTTAGAAAATGATTTCATGGTTAGAGGCTATGATTTTGCGCCTGCTTGGTATTTAAGATATGTGGATGATATATTCTGTGTTTTTGACTCTTTGGATCACGTACATAGTTTCCTTGGGTTCCTAAATCAGTTACATCCAAATTTGAAATTTACCTATGAAATTGGGCCAAACCGGTTAGCTTTCCTTGACACAGAAGTCTGTTTACCTTGTGGACCTGATTCATCGTACTGTTCAACAGTCTATCGTAAGCCTAGTAATACAAATGTAATCCTAAATTTTCATTTTTGCTATCTGTCCATGGATATGGAAAAATGGTTTAATCAATTGTTTTCTTAACAGAGCATATGTTGTATGTAGCAACTGGTCCTTATTCGATGTAGAAGTATCCAAATTAAAAGAAATCTTTTACCACAATGGTTATCCTAGTTAGATTTTTGATAACTGTGTAAAGAAATTCCTCAATAATAAGATCAGTCCAGGAATGCATAGTCAAGATAAGGAGGATCATGATATTGATTACATGGTCACCATTCCATTCACAGGTCACCCATCACTAAACTTTAAAAGATCTTTAACTAATCACCTTAGAAGTATCAATAAGAAATGCCATGTGGTTTTCAAAACTTTCAAAGTTGGTAACTACTTTTCCTTGAAAGATAAGACTCCTAAGATCCTTAAAGCTAATGCCATCTATTCTTTTGAAGGTTCTTGTGATAAGAACCAAACTTATATTGGTAAGACAAAAAGGCATCTGGCAACCAGGATCAAGGAACATCTCTCAGGAAAATCAGCTATCCATGGACACATCACTCAATGCATAGACTGCCGAACAGCTAACAGCAATAATTTCACCATCATAGATACCGGATATACAGATTTTGAACTCAAAATCAAAGAAGCTTTACACATTAAAAAACTCAAGCCTGTTCTAAATAACCAACTGTTCCAACATGGATCATCGTACACACTCAGCGTCTTTTAAAACCTGTCAGATGTTATATTTCTGATCCTATATTGTCTTATCTTATATATTGTCTTCATAATTCTGTATATTTCACTTACCTGAGGAGGAAGATGTGATATCTTCGAAAACGTTCGTAATAAACTATGACTTTTGTTAACATTTTCGTGTTAATTTGCTCTTTTATATGGTTTTTCAAATGTACAACTCTTCCCAAATTAGATTACTTTTTGAGCCGAGGGAATAATATAATTCAATGCATGATTAGAACAACTTCTCTGTGCCCGAGAGACTGTCAATTTGGCAGTGAGCCACGTTACAACGTGTATGTCTAAGGATTTCCTTTAAAAAAGTGTGATACGACGAGCTTTGCTTCTACAAGTTCCAATTATTTATCCCAGTCGAGGTCTTTTAACGTACCTTTGACGCTGCTGGAGTTCCTAAAATCATTTTAACAAATCTAGCTGCACGTCCGCGTTGCACATTTTCGGTGGAATCAATATCAGTTTTAAAGTGTGAATTCCAAATAGAACTGGCGGCATTCTTTAACTTTGTTACGACAAAGGTGTTGTAAGCTACTTCTTTTGTTGAAGGCGAACAGTTCCACAAATTTCTTTTTAAAAGGACGAGAAGTTTGTTGGCACTATCTACGGTTTGGGTAATATGTATGGACCAGGCAGGTCATTGATCTAGACTAGAAGCAGCAGAGGACCTAGAACAGTGCCTTGAGCCACACCCAATATTACCTCCGAATTAGAAGATTCGCCATCAGCTGTAACCTGTTGTGACCTGTTTGATAGAAAATTCTCGATCCATTCATTATATTATTTCTATGTGGTTCAATTTTAAATGCAAGCGTTGATGAGGAACCCACATCGAAAGCTTTACTAAAGTCCTTAATACATTAGTCCGCTTGGCCACGATTTGCTTAAGTTCATTGTGCAAGATCATCCACAAGACCAGCTAATTGGGTTTCGTATATACCACGTCTGAATCCACGCTGCTTATCACTAAGAATCGAATAATGATCACAATGGGCAAAGATGTTACTAACAATGATGTGTTCAAGTTGCTTACACTGACTTGACAATTCTGGTATTGAGAAACAGGACGGTAATTTAACATAACATAACAAGTTTAAGGGCAAAGGAGGGCAATAGCCCCATAAGATGCCATGTAATGCAAACTCTGCCCCTCACATGAGCTCATCGAGGACCCTATAGGCCTACCATGTTGATGGTAGATGAATACCGGCGAGATTCGCCTACTCTTTTTGATAAGTGTCCAGATGATATTGAGGCAGGGGTGAAACCAGACATTCGCCAATGCAAACCATGCAAACCCAAACCTGCTCCCGGGACCGCCATTTAACGTCCCCATCCGACAGACGAGAGTGTATCCCCCAGTCTTTAGCCACTTTCCCAAAGGCTGGAAGGGGTGGAGAACCCAGATCAGCAGCCCATCAGCTGTGCCAAGCAACCTGAAGCGGACAAGACGTAAATCGGACAATAGGAACCCAAATAACCCCCTCAGCACCACTGTAAGCAGCTTTACTGAACAAGTCAAATTTGAATCCCCAGAAATTTTCCAAGTGGTTCCACCGGGATTTTATCCGGGGACCCTTTGATTGCAAGACGGACACCCTAACCACCAAACTAATTCTGCACCTTAAAACTAAATTGAAAGTATGCATCGATTTCCTTTTTTTAAAGACAGGTGACACATTTGCTGTGAGCCAGTCCTGGGAAATAGTACCGGTGGAGATTGACTTCTGAAATATCTTCTGTAAAATTGGTGCAATGGCCGAGGAACAGCTGACAGACCATTCCATGATGATCCACAACTCTTTGTGAGAAGAAGTACTTTCTACTACACCTAACCTACAGCGAACTTCTTTTGGACCTTAAATCTGTCACCACGAGAACTCCTTGAATTAGACCACTGACAGAAAAATCATTGAAAACTAAATTATCAATATCATGAACAATTTTAAGAAAGCAGATCACCCCAAAGACGTCTAAGCTAATGGGATGTAAGATTATTTATTTTAATCTGTGATGATAACCAACATCTCTCATGGAATTAATCGGTCTATAGCACTTTCCTGAACTCTTTTCCAAATGAATTTGTCTTTAAAAAATAGGGATTCCAATTGACTGCACAGAATACTCCATCCAAATGGGGCCTAACCAACTGTTTGTAGAGTCTCACAGCAATATCCTAATGAAGAAATTTGAAGTTCCGTCTAACCGGCATAACTATAGAATTTGGTTCCCTAGACCTACCTATTAAAGAATGAAGGGATCCTCCGCTACGCGGGGTAACCCCCCGCCCCCCCCCCCCCCACACACACTGAATGGCTTTTTAGACTTTTTCCTCATGTGAAATCATTTTTGTTGTTGAATGACTTAATTTTGCATTATAGCTTAATTGTTGCTGTAACTTGTTGAACATGGATACACCATCTGCAAACTTGCGAAAGTTAGCGAAAATTCATAAAATGCTACAGAAAAGTATAGTCTTATGATCGTTTTCGTCATTTCCATATGGCAAAGGTCTACGTCTTATTCTTCTAAACCAGTCTGAGATGATTCCAAATAGATAACCAGTTTTGATTTTCGAGACAATGGTTCTGACTAGACTGTCGGCAACGAACCTCGCGTCAAATCTTCTTAATACACAATCCTTTTCAAAGGTTACAAGCACTTGCGAATGAAGATTACTTGGATGTCCCTTGAAATGAGATACATCACAAAAACGTAAAACGGCAATCTAAGCTGTTCTCATCCCTTTATGAATTGAATATTATCACGCCGGAGAATATCTTATAGGATTAACATAAATTAACCTTCGTGTTGTATCCCCTTCTCAGTTGCACCTCTCTGGTGATGACCAACGTCGGCAGCAGCATTGGCTTGAGGTTAGCTGCTCATCGGTATCCGATGTTGGCTATTGACGTAAATTCAAACATGAATCATCTTTGACCCACTTGAAAACAGAATACATTGGACAACGTTTGCCCAATAACTGGCTTATTGTTGGCACAACGTTGGATAGATATCGCTCCAACACTGAACCAACGTTATAGAGACTGCAGAGATGGGCCTATGTTGGGCTCCAATAGATGGTTTTTTGAGAAAAGTAACTGGGAGTTAAAGAACAGAAGTTTCAAAAAGTTTTTTTTTCAACATTGTTCATCTGTTTTTCTTTCGAATTTTTATTCTGTGATGTAATTGTGTCTTATAATTTTTACCGTCTTACCTTATCTCTTTTCTCTTATCGAATTACGATACAACTTGTACAAAATGTACTTGTGACATTGGTCAATGTACAGCAGGCAAAAAACTTTCAAAATATTCTGCCAAAAGTGCAGATAGGGACATAATTATAATATAGGGGATCATATAAAAGGTGTACGGTCTGACTGTGAGAAAAGTATCTGTAAAAAAAGGAAGAAACTACTGAAAAGCCTATTCAAATTGACCATTTAGCTACTTTGAGTTATACCAATAGTAGGTGATTGAAAAAAAAATGTACGTGTGACACATGTTTACTTGGGTATCAGACCGAAGATTATGACTCAAGTATATTTAAGTAAAATTCCTTCATCGTTTTGCCCGTATGACGGATACATGCATGTTAACGTGCAAAGCCAAAAATTATGTGACTAATTGACAAAGATCTCGTAGTCTAACAGAAGCTATACTTCCGGTGCCCGGGTCTGAAGTTTGGATCTATTGCAAAGTTTGCAACAGACTACTCACAAGTGCTAGTAATGGGAAGAAAGTGTAGGTAAGCAATTTAAAGTTATACATTGAGACCAATTGCCTTAGTTGTTTCCACCATCCTTCAATCCATTTCTCTCAGTCTCCTAACTTCTCCCCTCTACCACACCACTGTGAGAAAGGTAAGTTACGGTACTGGCTTTAAAGTGAAATAGGGCATTTAGAATACACCACCATGTGTACAAAGAAAATAGCTTTAACCATTGTTAAGCCATTCAGTCTCCTCACCAAACATCTGTCAAAACTTCATCTCCTCAAAACATTATACATGGGATAAGTAACGGAAGATGCATCATTTGAATTTCAAAAAGCTTGGGTGAACAAATGATTGTTGAGCAACAAATAACTGAATTTCTATCTGTGAGAATCTTATTCCTTGAAAAGAAGGCTTCGGTCTTTCCTTATTTTGAATAGTCTATCATTCTACATCCACAAATGTTGGTTTTAAAAATATGGTTGTTTTCTGTGAAACAAACACCCTATTTCCCTTTAAAATGAAAATGACATAACATGGAACTTTTATAACCAAAGGATTCGTTTTTGCGTTATAGTTGTGAGTCATATGGTTATGGGAAGGGTGAATCCGATACCACACGACTCATGGCGTGGCGAGTCAGGACTCAATTGATCTTTTTCTTGAAGTCATATCCTGACATTTTCTCATAAATTATGTTAGCAGAATGAAGTTTACGTGATAGACAAAACAAAATAAACTTTCCACCTAAAGCACGTGCCTCCTACATAATCATCGGTATCCCACTCAAAAAGAATGTCACTTTATATTTTTTCTCTTGACTTGAACTGCATTGTACTCATTTACTTAAAGATTATATAAAAAAAAATATTTTAGACGCAATCAGTAAGCCACTGTAACACTACAGTAGACTTAAAAATATCTCTACGTAGTATCTCAACGCAAATGAAAAGACCACTGGGTTTACCTTCTTTTCTCTTCGTCTCGTTTGTCATCAATGGCTCTCCATAATCTCTGTCGGAATCACACCATGAAGCGCATCATCCAGTGTAACTAGAACCGTGCGCATTGCAATCATGCAGTATATAGTGGCTCAAGTAACATACGGCCCAAACTTCCAAAAACAACGGGCGAATGACGGGCAGAAGAGCATGTGTTATTCGCACGAACGTAACCCCTAGCCCTGAATGTAGGGCTAATGACGATCGCTGATTGGCTTAAACCTCGTTCGTGACAGTAATTCGGTGTACTCGCACGGATTTGTTAGGGCGAATAGCCACAGTCAATCCAAATAATGTGTACTCTCAACACTAGTACAGTCATCCTTTTGTACGTGGAGCCCGAAGGATTGTTGAATTGTTCCACAGAAATGGGTGTACTGTGCTATGTAGCTAGGCTTAACCGTTGTTAACTCAACTCTTTCGTACTCATAGTTAGGAGTGTGAACAACAGTAACCACAACAGACCTTGAAAAAACAGTATTTCATCAACATATAGGCCTAGCACAGTATCAGCTAGCCTTTGAGAGCTTTTAAAATGGAGGAAATGTGGGGTGTTGTTCTCGTTTCCTTGGCTATGTTGGTCGGCTGTTACCTTGCTGGTACCATACCACTATCAATATCTCTATCAGAGGTAAGTTGTGCAATTTAAGCACCGCAGTACTACTAGGAACGAGGATAGGCCATACCAGCGTGCTGTATCAGTGTATGTAATTAGGGCTGTATAATAAGTAATAGTAATATCAGACGATAGCAAATAATAGTTGCTGTATTTGTAATGATAGTTGAACTTGTACGCATTTCGATTAACACGTTGATGCGGAAAGAGCAACTAGGGCCTAGGCTAAGCCTAGCTTAGGCCTAACTTAGGCCTAGCTTAGGCCTAACTTTTCAAACAGTTATTTCATGCATAGTTCATGAAGTAGGCCTAAATAACAATAATGTCAATGGTGTATAGACCATGTGTGTAACATTTGGTAATAGTATCGCCATTTTTTAGTGATGTCAATAAACATTTCTTTCTTTGTTTAACGTGTATATCTTGTGTCTCGCGGTTGCATCTGACTAAGTAAAGGTACTGCTGTAAGTGTAACATCCTTCCTCTTTTTTCTTTTTGCCTTTTTTTAAAGAGGATAAAAGTATAACAAGCTGGGTATCCAAAGCAACTAAAAAGAATCAGTTTCCTATAAAATCAGCAAAGTACTGTTCTGTACATGTTCTGTACATAAGCATACACAGTTATCTTCCAGGATCACTAAATCATGCAAAGAATTATGATCTAATAGGTAACTGTCCATGTTACCTATATTTGGAAGAAGTGTTCTTCGAAAACAGTCAGCAAAATGATCAATAATTTGGAAAACCTAAAAGGAATGCCAGCAAATGCCATTACATGTATGGATACAGAGGACGAATGCCACCAACATGCCAAGTGATTTCTACTGGACATACAAATGCCAATACCTTAATGGTTAATTTACATATGGAATTCTATAAAGAACATAAAAAACATGCATGCAGCCAGTAAGTCTATTAAATACATACCTGCATGTGCTACAAGCGTAAATTTGTTCTGCAAACGTTACATGGAGTTACATGGAGGCACGGACAACAGATATTTGATCTAGAACTAGGCTAACTTTCGAGAAACACAACAACACGCTTTTTGTTATAGATACACGTTTTTACGTTTTATTCCGCTTTGAATGTTGAGGAGTTTCAACGGTTTAGGTGATCATAGTTACTGCTAGCGTGATTATCACCATTTTGGTACCAAATGGTATCCTCAACCATCTGTACCTGCCAAACGGTGTATGGAATGTCGTAAGATAATAACTTTTATCATCAAGTTCTACCTGCCAAAATGCATTTTTTGGGTCTCATTCTTTTCTGGGTATACAGTATACGTTTTGGGTAACCAGTACCTCCCACAGTACGTAAATTTATACGTGGGTGACCTTGCAACTTTCATAAAAATCCCACAATTTCTTTGCTTGAAACTCGTCAACTTTCTTCTGGACATTGAGTCAGTTCTGACACCATGTAACATTGTTGGCACCATTCGTCAGTTTAAGGTGTATCTTTGTTTAAGGTGTATATTTCTCATCTTGTGTCTCGCGGGTGGATCTGACTTAAGGTACTACCGTAACAATGTGAATTATGTAACCTCAGACTTGCTAGGCTAAGCAATTTGTGTTTGCAAACTTCAATGGGGATATTTTTTGGACATTTTAAAGAGTGTGCAGATAAATGTTTCCCCTTTCTTCAAGTCTTTAGCAATGTCTTTGCAAGGTTTAGACTAGTATTAGCAAGCAGTAGCACTCATTGAAGCAGTGATGAGACACGTTGGCCTAGGCCTATGTAAAAACAGTTTGCTATGCTGTCAACAGAGCCAATTTTTAGCTTCAAATTTTGCTTTTTGACAAAATGGCCCATGGCCAACAACAACTGGGATTGATGATGATGATGATGATGAGGACAACGACGACGATGATGATGAACAGGCTTTTCTGGGTTCCTATTCAAAAGCAAAAAGGGTGTACACTCTCAAATTTTCTGAAAATTTAGTACTTATACAGGAACTTTTTTTTGCTTGACCTAAATATATTACAGTAGGCTAGTGCATTAGTTGGTGAAAGGTGTCAATATGTGTGATTTATGCACAGTGGGCCCTAGTGCACTTTGTGTTTAAGTTGCTGCTGTTGCTGCTGTTTTACCAAATGTTAAAATAGGTCTCTGTGATGTTTTCTCTCTCAAGGGTAAAACAAGAATGACAACAGTCCTTGGAGCCGGTCTATTAGTTGGAACTGCTTTAGCTGTAATCATTCCAGAAGGAATACATTCGTTATTTGCAGAAATAAAAGAAGGTTAGTCTGGTTTAAAGTGAGAAAATATTATGACATGTTTACCAATTGTTTGATGTAAAGTAATACTAGTGATTTTCCCATCCATCTTTTTGCTCAACAACCACTATGTGATAACAGTGTCATTATGTGACAGTGATTGTGCTGCCTTTCATGTTTAAGACATTACATCAACTTCAATGGTGGTGGCCAAGTGCCATTCCACTGCCCCAGAAAAAAAAAAAAATTAAACCTATCTGTCAGTGTTTGCGCATCTTGTAATCAAACAAACATGCTTCATCTTTCCAACACTTATTGTCTCTACTTTTAAATGTTTCAAAAGATGGAGAACAACAACAGTGGGGGCTAATGCATTCCAATGGTTGATTGAACATTGAGTAAAAACTTTTGATGCGATAAAGTTGAAACTATTTAACCTGGGTTCAGCAATCATGTACATACTGCTAAGTATACGGTACTTACAAACTGGTTTTATTCTTTGGCATTCACTGTGTAGGAACTGTGGTTAATCGGGGAAAATTGGTAGCATTTGAAGCAGGGAAACTTAGCAGAGATTTTTCGCCCAAGAGCAATCTCAGGTTTTCCAACTGAAATAATCTTTGGAAAGAAGATGCCAAATCCAGTCTAAAATTGTTGAGTCGGTATTTGGTAGACGCCTGGCGTGAAGACTACTTCCATTTTGTTGCCATGTGCAGACTACTTCCATTTTGTGGTGTTGTTTGGTATCATAAAATAACTGCCCTTCAAGGCCCAAAGTTACTAACATACATCTTCTCTCATATTTTCCTTTCCACTTTATTTCAATTAGAACATGACGAGACACATGAAGAAGGACATCACCACCACCACAGCTCAGTAGAGGAAGCTCATCATCTCATTGGAGTTGCCTTAGTTCTTGGTTTTGTTTTTATGCTATTGGTGGACCAGTGCAGTGGGGGATCACACAGTCATGGTTCACCATCAGGTATGTCGCAAACATTCTAAGTGTCATAGTAGCTATTCTGAATCAAAGTAGACCTAAAAGAAATGTCATGCTTTTTTACATTTGTGTTCATCAGTCGTCTCTTTTATTTTTGGTTTCGATGATAAGAGAAACCTATGCATTCATGATGGCATGTGTATGTATGTGCGTGTGTGTGCCCTTGTTTTCGGGTGGGATCAGGGACCGAAACAATAGATTTTAGGTCCTCTGTAGAAAATCCAATAGATTTCTCCGGTCCTCTCAAGATTAACAATAGACAGTCTATTGTTAAGGTTAGGGTTGAGGAAGAAAAAACAAAAGAAAGCACAATGAGGTCCTCGGAATGAATGGAAAACAAAGTTGTGTGTGTGTATGTGTGTATGTATGTGTGTTTGTGACACTTCTCGTTAACACGATATCTCCAGAAGGGAAAGTCTGACGTTTCTCAAACTTGGTACACAGATGCCCCATATGAAGAGGAAGAACCCTATTGTTTTTGGTGGGGTTCAAAGGTCAGCTGGGGTCACCAGGGGTCAGACACTGAAAACCTTGTTAACACAATATCTCAAGCTAGGGAAGTTGAATGAACTTCATACATAGTATGTAGATATTTTATAGTGAGAGGAAGAACCCTATTGTTTTTGATGGAGGTCAAAGGTCATCTGAGGTCACCAGAGGTCAAACACTGAAAATCTTGTTATCACAATATCTCAAGATGGGAAACTGACAGTTCTCAAACTTGGTACATAAATGCCCCATATTGAGAGGAAGATCCCTATTGTTTTCGATGGAGGTCAAAGGTCATCTGAGGTCACCAGAGGTCAAACACTGAAAATCTTGTTATCATAATATTTCAAGAAAAGCAAGTCTGACAGTTCTCAAACGTGGTACATAGATGCACCATATTGAGAGGAAGATTGCCTTTTTTTATCTAGGTCAAAGGTCATCTGAGGTCACCAGAGGACAAAACTGAAAATCTTGTTATCATGATCTCTCAAGAAGGGAAACTCTGACAGTCCTCAAACTTGGTACATAGATGCGCCATATTGAGGGAAAGAGCCCTCTTGTTAGATGGAGTATATAAATGTTATTATTGGTTTTGGTTTTGATGTGGGCCAAAGGTAATCTGAGGTCCTTGAGTACAAAATGTTAAGACCTTTGCTGGTGTTGTTTCACTTTTCTGTCTTTTCCTATGGGTAGAAGGTATTTGAGCTCCCTTCCAAGCAAAGGCTGGCAATGCTTGCACATTTAGGAAGTTCCAATTCGAAAACTTTTACCTGTCAGTCAGGTTATAAAGTGTAGTTGCAATACTAATTTAAAAATCTTTGACTTATAATGATAAAACTTCATCTATGCATCTTCAGCTGGCATTATGCTGGTTTCTGATAAAATATGTCTGAAAGCATCTGTAAAGTATCTGAAAGCCCAATTTGGTTGATTAAGTTCAGCAGGTACCATACACATTTAAATTTCTACAGTATTTAGTCCACGAATCAGCGGTACAGTATTTGGTATCATGCTTCTTTTATTTATTGCTCTTGTTTTGACAGTTAAAAGTGCTCACTTAGTCTCCAAAGCCATAATTGGCTTTTAATTCCATCTGAGACATTTTTTTTTTGTCTGAAAATGGTGATTGACCAATGACCTCTGTTGAAAATGGGGAGATATGGTTGACCTGCCTATCTTTCCCAGGGGAATCATTATCTGAAATACAGCTCTCCTTCTGTCATCAAACAATGTGGAATAGATTTGTTTTCTGAAGTGGAGTTTTACAGGAGAGTTTTACATCAAAGATTTCTTTTAGGGAAAAGTCTTATTGTACAATAGAGATAAATAAGTTATTATTTGTTCATGTAATGGGGTAAATGGAGGAATTTATGTAGTTTATATCATTAGCAATCATTTCAACTGTCATATGAGTATATCTCTTGTTCTTGGAAAATTCGTACTGTACCTAGGGGTACCACTGTGCAGGCTAGAGAAGTCTTGGCCTCCAGTGTTATCTTAATACATGCTTACAGTAGGTATTGGAAAATGATGTACAGTATTAATGGCTTCATCTGGTAGCCTGTGTTTACTGCAGTATACTGCACGTATTAGTGGCAAGGAATCACTAAACCTCTTGACTTTCTTGTTCACTGAAAAAGTGGAGTATTTTAACCAATCAGATTCTCATAGCGTTTCAGTAGGTTGCTCTTTTTTCAACCAATCAAAGAGCGCATGCTGTAATACAGGATGTAAACATTGGTTTGTCAACATAAAAAGCAGAGCTCCTGGAGGAAGATAAAGTGTTTTGCCCATACATTCCTGGCGATTTCTGGCCAATTCTAAAGAGATGCGTTGTTGAAATGTATCTATTTAGTTAATTTGTGGAAACAGTCAGAAGGAAATCAGGCAAAGATACCAAAATATTGCATTAAAGAATTTGCCGAAGTTATTGATAGTACAACACTAACGATTAATGTTAATACTTACATTAGGCCTGACAAAGTAACAGTGTTAAAGATGTCCTAACCATACCACAGCCCAGAGGGTGTCACAGGTTAGATTGTGCCAATGATGAATATCATACTTTGCAGATGGATTTATTATGATCAAAGGAAGAACCAAATTGTTTTATAGGGGTCACCAGCTGTGGTCGAATGCCGAAAACGACATTAACACAATATCTTCAAGTAAGAAACTTTGCTAAATGTCATACTTCAAATGTAGATGTATTTTCATCACAGGAGGCATTCTTACTGTTTTCAGTGGGGGTCAAGGTCATCTGAGAAACTAGAGTCAAAACCTCATACCTCATAAACATGATGTCTTTAGATAAATAAAGCAGAAATGAAACTCAAATACCTTGTTAACATAATATTTTGAGACAGGAACCTTGGGATGAATGTTATACTTAATATAAAGTAGATGTGCAATGATTTCCACGATCAACACAAAACTATATTTTGCCAGTATGTTCAGATTTACCTGTGCACAAAGAAGTGAGATAACATTTCGTTGTTCAGAACCATCGAAACCACAATGCATTTTGGCATTCTGGTTATTTTTAGGAGAATCGACTTTTGCTCTTACAGCATTTTATGTCCAATGGAAGTCATTGACAATGAAAGTAGTCTCATTGCTGTGTTCATGTTCCAGACTTGTCCGCCACTCTGGTGTGGATCAGAGGTGAATGACACATGTACACTGAAGCATTAACAATACTGTCAAATCTCTACATCTGGGAAAAAGAGTGGTAAATTTGTGCATCAGTGTAAGTGTTTTGGCCTACATTATTCATTTTTTAGTACAATGTCAATTGTTTAATTGATCATGCACAATACAGACAAATTTGAGACAGGGTTCACTCTCTTCACACAGGGTTCTTACGGGTCCTGGAAAACCTGGAAAGTTCTGGATTTTGATTGGTCCACTTTTAAGCCTTTGAAAGTCCTTGAATTTGCTCTTTTTCATTACATGTCCTGGAAAATTGTTCCGCTAGTAAGTAGATGGAGAGGGCGGGTTATATGGAATGAAGGGTTAGTTGAAACATTAAGTTTTCTCACAAAGGGAAGAAAAACATTTTTTTGAAATAATGCCATCACTTCAAAGGTATAAGCAACAAAATCATCCACCATATTGTTCACAAGACCAATGCTGCAAAACTCCTCCAGACAAAAAGAGTGTTGATTTTCATCTGTGACTAGACTTTTCACAATTTTGAAAATGTGTCCTAGCTCTATGTTGTTCAGGAAGATCAGGGAGAGCGATTTCTGTCTGAAGGAGGCCTTACTTGTTAACTATAAAATGATGATGTTCCAACTAGCCCTACATGTGGTGTTAGTTGGAACATCTTCGGTGGTCACAGTTATTGAGTTCACCCAATTGAAAAGAATTTCCACCATTTTACCGCTATGGATACCCATTTAATAGTATATTGATTTTCCTTCAAGTTAAATCTAGTTGGAGGATATGGGACTTTTGCTGAAAATATTTTAACCCATCTCTCCCCACCCAATCTTTCACATGTGATAAAAGTGCCTAAAGGTTGAAGATTTTTAATAGTGCTGATGGCTGGAAAATCAAGTCTACAACCTCGAAAATTTTCCATCAACATGTTTATGACGACTGTCCACAGTGTCCTGATATGCAGTATTTCACTAAGTTTGATGTCTTTGTTTTTGATCCTTGCTAAAGGCAGAAGGAATCTATTGTATGCGATGGTGATGTCGTGTGTATGAGACACTTTTTGTAAACACAATATCTCAAGAAGGGTAACCATGACTGATCTCATACTTGGTGTGTGGGTTGTTCGTAGTAAGTAGATGATCTCTATCGTTTTTGGTGGAGGTCAAAGGTCATTTGAGGTCACCAGAGGTCAAACTGTGAAAACATTGTAAACACAATATCTTCAGAATGGTAACTGTGACTTATGTCATACTGGGTGTGTGGGTTGGTCATATTAAGTAGATGATCCCTATTATTTTTGGTAGAGGTCAAAGTTTATTTGACATCACCAGAGGTCAAACTGTGAAAACATTGTAAACACAGTATCTGTGCGGAAGATCTCTGTTGTTTTTGGTGGAGGTCAAGGGTCATTTGAGGTCACCAGAGGTCAAACTGTAAAAATGTGTAAAGACAATATCTCCAGGATTCTAACCTTGACTGATGTCATACTTGATGTGTGGATTGTATATACTAAGTAGAAGACTCCTTCTGTTTTTGGTTGAGGTCAAAGGTTGTTTGAGGTTTTCTGAGGTCAAACCTTGCTAACACATTAACTCCAGAAGGGTAATGTTGACTGATGGCATACTTGATGTGTGGGTTGGCCATACTGGGTAGGTGATCCCTATTGCTTTTGTTGGATGTCAAATGTCATTTGAGGTCACCAAAATAAAGGTCATTTTGGGTTAAAGGCTTATTAATGTGGTGTTTCAAGAACAATAACTGTAGTTGATATCATACTTGTCATGTGGATAATTTATGTTTGTTGTAATATAACCATGACCATGTTCAAACACATAGGGAAGAAAATATTCGGTCAAGGGATGTTCGAATTTTTGTTTTTTATTTCTTGGAAAGATGATATGAAGGGAAGGGGCTATTTGTGTCCCTCATCATGTCAACTGTATCGAGTTAGACTGCCAAACTCTTGGATGAAACATTAGTTTCATCTGCGATCTTTTGTCTTTTGATTACTTGCCGAAGGCAGAAGAAATTTAGGCGACGGTGATGTCGTTTGTGTGTGGGTGTGTGCATGTGTGTGCGTATGTGTGTGTGTGTGTGTGAAGCTGCTTGTAAACACGATATATAAACACGATAGGCCTACGCACCTAAATACCTGCGAACGCTTGATAGAGATTTGTCTTATCTAAGATTTGATAGTCTCTATTTTTTTGACTCTTTCTTAATGCCTGATGATTGGCTCAAACGAACATGAATAATCAAAACCTAAGAGAAAGAAGTATTGAGTGCTACTGAGTGTAGTTGATTACATTGTTATACATGACAGGACTTGAATTCTGAGGCGTGCGAGTGCGATTGCACGTCACCACTTGCCTCAATTCACTGTGAGGAGTGCGATTGTTTGCACACCTAGGTAAAGAAGGACACTAAGATGAATGTGTTACAGTTTAACAAACAGCACACCTACCACACTCCTTACTTTCCTGAGGAGTGTGATTTGTAGCACATCTGGAAAATCTAAAACTCAAGGCGTGACATGAATTTCAATACCTTATGGTCTGTAAGCCTATTCAGTCAGAATCGAAGTGATTGTTCGTGGACGTTGGTCTTACGAATGCAGTCAGAGCTGACGCATGAGTAGTACACGTCTGTGTTGCCGGCTAATTTGGATCAAGTTACTCTGCTTTGTTCAAACTGTTTACACTATCACTGGTTATCAGGAGGCACAATTCAAAGTTTTCCCTGTATTTTTGGAATGTTATTCTGCTGGCAAAATATCATTTCAATAACTGGATTGTTTAAATCTCTCTGTTTTGTGAGGGGACATGGAGGTTGAAGGAGTTGAAAATTAGTAATCTTCTTCAATGTGACTATGTTGTTATAGATTGACTAATCAAAAGCATTGCTGCCAGTTTTCTGTAGTTACTTCAATGAGGCTGAGCATGCATGTAGTTATATCAATTAGTAAGGAGAATCCAGCCTTTTATGTGGTGGTCACTCATGCTGCATGTGTCCGTAAACTGCTTGTTTTGTGAAAGTTGAACGTAATTGACAACATCTTCAAGTCAGGTGGGTCATGTGGGTTAATTTTTGATTCCTTGTCGAAGGCAGAAGGAATCTATGCGATGGTGATGTCGTGTGTGTGTGTGTGTATGTGTGTTCTCGTGTGTGTGTATGTATGTATGTGACACTTCTTGTAAACACGATATCTCAAGAAGGGTAACCATGACTGATGTCATACTTGGTGTGTGGGTTGGTCATATTGAGTAGATGATCCCTATTGTTTTTGGTGGAGGTCAAAGGTCATTTGGGGTCACCAGAGGTCAAAATGTGAAAACCTTGAAAACACGATATCTCAAGAACGGTAACTGTGTCTGATGTTATACCTAGTGTGTGGGTTAGTCATATTGAGTAGATGATCCCTATTGTTTTTGGTGGCGGTCAAAGGTCATTTGAGGTCAACGGAGGTCAAACTGGAAAAACCTTGTAAACATAATATCTCTAGAAGGGTAACTGTGACTGATGTCATACTTACTGTGTGGGTTGGTCATATGAAGTAGATGATCCCTATTGCTTTTGGTGGAGGTCAAAGGTCATTTGAGGTCACCAGAGGTCAAAATGTGAAAACCTTGAAAACAGGATATCTCAAGAACGGTAACTGTGTCTGATATTATACCTGGTGTGTGGGTTAGACATATTGAGTAGATGATCCCTATCAGTTTTTGGTGGCGGTCAAAGGTCATTTGAGGTCAACGGAGGTCAAACTGGAAAAACCTTGTAAACACAGTATCTGCAGAAGAGTAACTGTGACTGATGTCATACTTACTGTGTGGGTTGGTCATATTAAGTAGATGACCCCTATTGCTTTTGGTGGAGGTCAAAGGTCATTTGAGGTCACCAGAGGTCAAAATGTGAAAACCTTGAAAACACGATATCTCAAGAACAGTAACTGTGTCTGATATTATACCTGGTGTGTGGGTTAGACATATTGAGTAGATGATCCCTATCATTTTTGGTGGCGGTCAAAGGTCATTTGAGGTCAACGGAGGTCAAACTGGAAAAACTTTGTAAACACAGTATCTGCAGAAGAGTAACTGTGACTGATGTCATACTTACTGTGTGGGTTGGTCATATTAAGTAGATGATCCCTATTGCTTTTGGTGGAGGTCAAAGGTCATTTGAGGTCACCAGAGGTCAAAATGTGAAAACGTTGTAAACATGATATCTCAAGAACGGTAACTGCGACTGATGCCATACTTGGTGTGTGAGTTGGTCATATTGAGTAGATGATCCCTATTGTTTTTGGTGGAGATAAAGGTCACTTGAGGTCACCCTGAGTCAAACTGTAAACACATTGTAAACACAGTATCTCTAGAAGGGTAAGTGTGACTGATGTCATACTTGGTGTGTGGGTTGGTCATATTGAGTAGATGACTCCTATTGTTTTTGTGGAGGTCGTTTGAGGTCCCCCGAGGTGAAAATTTTCTAGCACATTATCTCCAGAAGAGTAGTGTTGACTGATGTCATACTTGATGTGTAGGTTCCCCATACTGGGTAGGTGATCCCTATTGCTTTTAGTGGACGTCAAATGTCATTTGAGGTCACCAAAATAAAGGTTATTTGGGTTAAAGGCTTATTAATGTGGTTTTTCAAGACCAGTAACTGCAGTTGATCTCATACTTGTCATGTGAATAATTCATGCTTGTTATAATATAACCATGTGGCAAGGAATCACAAAGCCTTGGCTTTCTGGTTCAAGGCTGTAGCTATATTGAAATTTCCTAAGCCAAGGCTGCAGTAGGTTTAATTGATTATTGAAAAGAAAAACAGTTGAATTGCTGGAACATTTGTTCCTTATTGATGCACTGGATTGTAGGATGCTATGTTAGTGTTGTGTGGGTCATGTTAATCAAGATTTCAAGCCTGTACACAGTACCTGTGGCTACATTAAAAGGTTGGGAATAAGCAGTCACCCCAACTTTATCGTGACGCATCAGCTAATTTTTGCAAACCACCTTTTTGATTCCTTGCCGTAGGCAGGGGAATCTATGCAGTCCTCATGTCGTGTGTGGGTATGTATGTGTGTGTGTGTGTGACGGTTGCTCGTAAACACTCTATCTCAAGAAGGGTAACTCTGAGTATTTTCGCTTTTGGCATGTAGGTTGCCCATTTTGAGTAGATGATCCCTATTGTTTTTGGTGTCCAGATCTTGCATATTAATGAGGTTATGGGGTAAAACATAAAAAATTTTAAAACTGCCATAGTTCCTTATCCATGGGTCAGATTTGTTTTAAACTTGATAAGGTTGTCTGTTATTAACAGGTTCACAACCCTGTGAAATTTAATGCTTATCAATAGAGAGGAAGGGATAATTTTTCACTATAAAACAATAGTAATAGCCTAAACACCATTATTGTGGTTATTATAAACTACCGTACAAATATATATCGATCTACATTGTGCAATAGCAGGTGTTTATTCTCTCGCACACAGTTAACTCAATGAGATTGCTCCCTAAAGTACTGCATTTGTAACTTAGTGAGTAACTTCTAGTGTGGGGGGCTAATAAGTTGTCCAGAGAGAGAGTCTTGGTATGGGAGGTCATGGGGCCAGATAGAAAAGCATGCAATGGAATGTTAATGGGTTTATGAAAAAATGAAGAAAATAAAAAAAAACATCTGTTCTGTCATTTATTTGGATAATATCAATATCCAGAGGAACAGCTGGTAGCAGAACAAGGTTTCTTAACAATCAAATTGGAGTGCTTTCAATCATATTTCACAATGTCGGAAAAGATGGAGGAAGCAAAAAGTGTTGTGGAGGAATCATAACTTAGGGTCAACTTACCAGGACTTTGAGTGTGTTAAAAGCTACTTGTAACAAGGAAGAAATTATCCTGGTGGTTTACGAAGAATTTTGAGGTAAATATGGCAGACAAGCTGAGTTCAGATGAGGTAAGGTTGAGTTATTTGATTCAACTAACAACAGGCAAGACTAGAAGCAGCATTGATTACTTGTGTGTTTCTTGGAGCTCAGAGATAATGTTGACTGATTTCATACCGTACTCGTACTGTACTTGATGTGTGGGTTGTATGGCCTGGGTAGGTGATCCCTATTGCTTTTGGTGGACATCAAATGCCGCAGTCATTTTAGGTCACCAAAATAAAGGTCATTTTGGGTCAAAGGCTTGTGGTGTATCAAGAAAAATAACTGCAGTTGATCTTATACTTGTCATTTGAATAATTCATGTTTGTTGTAATATAACCATGTAGCAAGGAATCACAAAGCCTTTTGGCTTTCTGGTTATACCTCACAAGTGTCTTTCATGAAGTTTCAAACTATTGTGTATTCAAGGTTAACAGATAACTTGCATAAATTTTGCAATCATTGACAAAAATGTTGTCATATGATAGCCAATAAAGTTACAGTTGGTTAAATAAAGTCTCAGTGCTGTAGTTGATTATTTAAAAGCTGTAAAATTGAAGAATCATTTGTTCCTATTAATTTATGTACTGGATCGTAGAACTCTGTTTAAAGCGAAGCTGTGGCTTCTCAGTAAAAGACGTAGTGTAGTCCTTGCAGTCATTATCACTTTGTCTTGTTCTGTCTTGCTCTGATGGAACATTCATCCTTTCAGTACAGTGTAGTGCAGTGAAAATAACATGTTTGTGTTCCTAATACTGTATGTAACAAAGGGAGGTGGTATCCCATCACATCTCTTTCACAGCATTTACACTCAAATGAACCATTTTAATGAAATGTTTGTTGCAATTTGCATGAGCAATTGCTTTTCTACTGCCCAAACAAGGAACGAGAATTAAAATGGACCCCTGTTCTTTCAGAGCAATTTGGGTCAAACATGGGGTAGTCCTTTACTTTAGTGATTGACACATTTTTAAATTCATGTGTTCTTTATCTTGTGATTACAGTCATGTTGAAATGTCAATTCAAAAGAGTCAGACCGACCATTTTTCACCTTAATTGTCACTACCACACAGTGGTGTGAAGCAAATGGGTGAAAAAAATCTTTGTAGCAAGCTCTGCAAGTAAACCATAAAACAGGTAAATGATGGGCCATAAGTTAAAGATGAAATTTGCTCATCAAAGCTTTCTAAACATCCATGTAAGTACAATACTGGCTGCTTTTACTGGTGTGTTCTATCCTAATTCACACAGTTATATAATCAGTAGCATAATCTGCATGGGCCTTTGCACTGGAATCTTCACACGGTACACTTACAGTTTGCTATTACAAAGTGCAAAATAACTCATGCAAAAAGTTTGCTCATCTGTGTACATAAAGTTTGTGTACTTGTTAGATAATGATTGTTCAGTCATGCAAATATGAACTGTAGTAAACTTAATTGGCTACTTTCATATTTGCTCTATCACACAATAAATTGTAAGTTACTGTTTATTTTACCTTCAATTATTTGTTGGACACACTTTAACAGAGGAGTTGTTAGGTTTTTATGCATTTATCATTGATGTTTAATTCAAGCAAACATATTTCAGATACCATTTTGGCTCCTTGCGTTAGCAAGAGGAACCTATGCAGTCAAGTTGGCGTGTGTGCGTGTATGTGTGTGTGTGAGCGTGTCTGTGACACACCTTGGGTATGCTCTAACTCGATTTGGGCAAGTTGGATAAAACTTATACTTGGTGCACAGGTCCGTCATGGTGCGTAGAAGTGCCATTTTGTTTTAGGTGTCCACATCTTACATATTAATGAGGTTATGGGGTCAAACATAAATTTTAAAACTGCCATATTTCCATAACACGTGGGTCAAATTTGTTTTAAACTTGATAGGGATGTCTGTTATTGACAGGCTCATGACCCTGTGAAATTTAATCCTTATTAAAAGAGGGGAAGGAAAAATTTTTCACTCTAAAACAATAATATTAACCTTAAAGGGAAATAGGGCGTTTAGAATTTACCAACATGACATACAAAGGCAATAGCTTTAGTTATTGTTAAACCATTCAGTCTAATCAGTAAACATCTGCCAAAGCTTCATCTCTTCAAAATATTATGCATGTGATGAGCAACGGAAGATGCATCATTTGAATTTTGAAAAGTTTGGGTGAACAAATTAGTGTTGAGCAACAAATAACTGATTTTTTATGTGAGAAACTTATTTCCAGAAAAGATGGCTAATGTTCTTCCTTATTTTCCATAATCTATCACTCTACGTCCACAAACATTGGTTTTAAGAATATGGTTATTTTCTATAAAGCAAATGCCCTATTTCCCTTTAACATCAATATTGTGGTTATTATAAGCTACCATACAAGTTAGTTGAAAAGCTTTTTGGCTCCAGTGTGTAAAATTCTCATTGGCAGTTTGTGGTTTTACTGACACAGTTAACTCAATTGGATTTTTGTCACTGGAAAATTTTTGCTTTGTTTTAAGGCTATGGTAGCCTAGGAGGACGTAGGAAGACCATCAGTGAATGTATGTCATGTTTGAAATTGCGTTATCTTTATAGGTTCTCATAGGTTAATGTACAGGCAGATTGTGGTTTTAGTGACACAGATAGTAGGATTTTGGTCATTGGAAAATTGTTGCTATGATTTAGCGCTATGGCAGCTAAGAAGACTAGTGAATGTATGTAATGGTTGAATTTGCATTATCTTTATAGATTCCAATGGGTTGGGGAACAGTTTCAGTCACTGTGTCCAAACATGGTCAGTGAGTTGTTAGTTTAGTAATTGGTACGCAACTACAGTGGTAGCCAGTGTAGTCTGTGTATGTACTAATTGAATTTGCATTATCCTTAAATTTCGAAAAAAAGTGGGGAACTGTTTAATTCATTAAAACTTAACATGTTTAGTTGTTTGTTAATTTAATGGTTATACATGGGCCCAAATTGTTTTTTGATTCCTTGCCAAAGGCAGGCAAGGAATCTATGCGATGGTGATGTCATGTGTATGTTTTGTGTGTGACGCTTAGCTTGTTAGCACGGTATCTGAAGAAAGAGAAATCCAAGTGACATGATAGTTGGCATGTAGATTTGAAAACCTTCATCTCAAACATTTAAAACACTGTATCTTCAGTAGGGTAACTGTGACTGATGTCTTACTTAGTATGTGGGTTGGTCATTTGAAATATATAGATGATCCCTATTGTTTTTGGTGGAGGTCAAAGGTCATTTGAGGTCAATAGAGGTCAAACTAAACCTTGTCAACCCAGTATCTCCAGAACTGTAAATGTGACTGATGTCATACTTGGTGAATGGGTTGGTCATATTGAGTAGATGATTCGTATTATTTTTGATGAGAGGCAAAGGTCATTTGGGGTCACAGAGGTCAAACTGTAAAAACCTTGTAAACACAATATCTCCAGAAGGGTAACCGTGACTGATGTTATATTTGGTGTGTGGGTTGGAAATAATAAACAGAAGATATCTATTGTTTTGGTCGAGGTCAGGGGTCATTTGAGGTCAGCAGAGGTCTAACTGTAAAAATGTGTAAACACAGTATCTCCAGGATTCTAACCTCGATTGATGTCATACTTGATGTGTGGATTGTATATATACTAAGTAGAAGACTCCTTTTGTTTTTGGTGGAGGTCAAAGGTTGTTTGAGGTCACCTGAGGTCAAACCTTGCAAGCACATTATCTCCAGAAGGGTAATGTTGACTGATGTCATACTTGATGTGTGGGCTGGTCATACTGGGTAGGTGATCCCTATTGCTTTTGGTGGACATCAAATGTTATTTGAGATCACCAAAATAAAGGTCATTTTGGGTTAAAGGCTTATTAAGGAGGTGTTTCAAGAACAATAACTGCAGTTGATCTCATACTTGTCTCGTGGATAATTCATGTTTGTTATAATATAACCATATCGTAAGGAATCACAAAGCCTTTTGGTTTGGAGTGCTTCAGTTTAGGTGCAATGCAAGGTTCTTTTCTAATACGACCTTCCACATGTCCAAAGAAAAGACTACTGTACTCCTGTCAGTCCTGAGGAGGGATGCATATCATATGCGCTATCAGAGATGTGCAGAGTGCCCGACATCTGTGCAGTTCTTGACACCTGCGCTGGCAGAGACCTGTGAAGCATGAGCAAGTTGAGTGCTCAGTCATAAACTGACACAGCTTATCAGAAAGTTTCTTTATTGTAAGTCGCGTGTTTCAATTAACGCTTTGCTTTTCTTCTCAGACAGTGAAAATCAACAAAGAGGGAGTTCCAATAAATTTACAGCCACAATTGGCCTAGTGGTCCACGCTGCTGGTGAGTCATGTTAGAAAACCTGTACATTATACTATTAAAAATTCTGTTCATCTGAAAGAGAGATTGAATGAAAAAATCACACTGTCAGTGAGAGTTAATTGAACTTAAAAGTGAATATCCCAGTATGGGGGTTCTGAAATTAAAGCACACATTTTGTCACTTCAGACCAACACCAATTACTTTTTCATATAAACTCAGGACACCGATGTTTCAAGGGCACCACTCTGGTCAAAAAAGATTTCTGGTTGCCTGCAAATTATTGCAAAAGGTCTTTGTTTTTGTTTGAAATTGGAGAACATATATTTTACCTTCAAATTTGACAGTAGTGATAGTATTTTTTACAGATGGAGATAAATATGTTCCAAAAATAAATGTCACCAATTTTAATCTTATGTATTACAAGTTGTGTGACATGCTTCTAAGAATGAGCACCCTTCATTCAGAAGTTGCAAAGTAAAACTCTGAGTGAAATCTGTTGGAATCTTGTTTGTATCGTACAGTTTTGAGATGCAAAATGCAAAACAGATGATGTGAAGTGTTGCATAGTGTCAGTATTTTTTTTTTTGTGTTAAGCCACCAATATTTTGCGACCGATATTAAACCACCAATATAAAGCCACAAGTATTTTGCCTTTTAATTACTTAATTGCTGAATTTCACATGGGTAAGTGGTATTGATAGTTTTGAAGAAGAAAGTACTTGCCTCCAAAATATAACCCTCCAGGCATATTAAATTCTCAAATGTCCTTGAAATAAATGTTACATAAACAAAGGATTGACATAAGACATGTCATATAAGATCATATCACATATGTTGACCTCAGATATTTGCATACGTAGCCAATGTTTGTTCATGATACAGCTGTGAGACACTAACTTGCCTGTAAATTGGTCAATCTTTGATGGATTTTGAGTGAGTTTGTGACTATTTTTAATATTTTAATACTTGTAATGCACCCAGCACTCCAAAATATGTCATTTTCAGCTGTGATTTGTAAAGGAATTCAAAGAAAATTCAACTGAGTTGGTCTGTTGTGACATCACAGATAATTCCTGTAATGCAATGCATCGCCATGAAAGAGAAATTTGCTTAAATTTCTGAACAGATCATGCTATTGAGATGTGTGGTTAGCGCCAATAAAGAGAAAAAAAGCCCAAAATTTTATGAAACTTCAATCTCTCTCTCTCTGACAGTTTTCTTAAATATTGCAGCAGCTGTGTTGACAAAAATGGAGGGAACAAGCGCTAGAACTGTTTTAATAAATGATGGCTGGTATGATGTTTGACAAAAATTGTCATTAAAGGAGGATAGGTTATCGTAAGGAAGACATTAGCATTAGGGGTTTTAAACCAAAGTGGTTTTTGCTGCCAGTCTGATGGCCAATGGTATCACAACATCGGCCAGTCTCCGATGCGATATTTTCGCTATCAAGTGTGTTCAAATGTTGGTTTTGTGTATGATGCAGTTTGTGGAGTGCTTTTCACTTTGATTCCAAAATCGTTGCAAATATAATTGCCCATGTGAATGATAGAATATCTCCACCCTCAAACACTTTCACAAGGTATTTTACCTTTTCAGATGGAAAATAGGGAAAATAAATTTGCACCCTGGTTCACAATTAATACACCCCAGGTGCAAATGTACATTCATGTTGCTGAACATTGGCAAACATCGGCAAACTGAATTTGCTAAATGCTACCGATCTGTTGTTTTGCCAATGTGGTAAACATCAGCCTGCTCCAATGTCCGATTATCAGTCGATTACAAGTTAGATTACCTTTCTGTGAAGTCTCCCCCTAAAAATGATCCATAAATAGTCACTGGGAGTAGAAACTGAGACTTGGAGAGCAAAGATTTATGCATATTTATAATCTTATTTCCTAATCCAAGAGTTAAGATAGGGTTTTCTGTAGTGTGTGTTCCACTGGTTAAAGGCCAGTTTTCACAGAATGGTTTGTTCAATGATAAAAATTTTGTCTGTTTGATCAGCTTTGCACTCATCATCTTTTCAAGTTGCATGCTTGAAGATTGTGTCAAAATGTAGGCGTACTCTTCCTTACAGCAAACAACCATGCTACAGCTCCCTTCCAGGTTCAAAAATTTCATGACGAATATTGATTGCCTCAGCTTGTTTTGGAAAAATCATGCTTCGGACACTTTCAACTCTCATCAAATACCAGTTGAAGATAACTAAGAATAAGATCATTCCTCTCACATTCTAGAAAACCACCTCTGTTGCATTATGCAATATGATTTTTCTCTCTCAGTTGACGTTGAAAAGAAATTAATACAGCACCTTTACCCTGCAGGTCTGCATGAAATTGAATAATACCCCCCCTCCAAAAAAAAAAAGAAGATGCTAGTAAATCTAGCTTCAAGTGAAAATTGTATTGATAGGATTATGTGTAATTATAATTTGTCATTAATTTTAATGAACAGTACCCCTAAGGTTTAATATCTTAAATGCCCTCTCTACACTAGCCACATCCAGTAACTTATTGCATGAATGCTCTATGCCAGGGCATGTTGCTGTTGGCAAACTGTGCTTTTGAATGCAACCAACTAATCACTGAAATGAGGCTTACTTTTTGGTAGACTGTAATTTGGCTGATCATTCAACCGTTTCTTATCCTATAAATTATTCAGAAACTCTTGAAGAGGTTGATAATGAGCAGTTTATTGAATCACTGAGGGATAATTATTTCAAGGACAGCATTTGACTACCATAGACATATACATGTGTAGAAAAATGGTGGTTGATGTTGTTGCCTCCAGTAAATTTCAGCATGCCAGAATGAGCATATGTGTGTCTGAATACGTTGATGGTAGTAATATAATCCATAATATGAGCATTTGATGGGACGTCATTTGCCATGAAATGTTGTTCAAAAGAATGGGGTCATTCAGTTGGCAGGCAATTTAGCAAGGTTACAAAACAGAAGAAAATAGAATAATTGCCAGTGTATGTGTATTCTAGGCTGCTTTGCCAATCAGGTTGTAAAAGATAAATACTGTACAGTGGGTAGGCTTGGCAAGATCTCATATTTGATACTGTACATCAATACGTACCACATTGTGCACAAGAGGACGATATACTGTATCATTTCTGTCAAGCATCTGTTCAGGGACACATGGACCAACTTTTTGGAAACGTCACAAGTTGTTTCAAACTTGTAAACATGTACCATCTATGGTCAATAGGGCAAAAAACATGGAAAGACTGGTAAAACACAATATTTCAGTTGGGGAAGAATGGGCAAATTATTTGGTATGAAGCTGTACCATAGGGTAGGCTGAATGAGAGGGCTGAATGAGTAGGCTGCAGTCATTGTTAGAGATCAAATAGGATATGGTGTCAAAAGAGGCCACTCTGTGGAGACCTTGTAAACATGGTATCCCAAGGAGAAAAGCTTTTATCAATTCCTTATTTGGCGTCTTGGGTGTTCCAAGTCATCTGGAGTTTTAATAACTTTTTATGAAGGTCAACATTCTGTGAGGTGAACTGCCCTTCAGTGTGGTGAGTCCGTAAAAATGTTTTACATGTCAACACAGTAATCTGAGGAGTTACAATGTTTTGTGTTCTGATGTATCTCACCCGGTTTGTATCATTGTGTTGTAGACGCTAACTGCACATTGTGCAACAAAAAGAAAGAAATAAGGAAGGAAAAGAATAGTCACACTCCTTCACTGATACCCAGTGCTTTTTTTTTCGCTATCAGCATGCTAGCGTCTGGTATGCAAGTCACTGACAAAAGCTGTCAATACATTACTGCAGTTAGAGCCACACATGCACAGACTGATAAGTACTGTACTTGGGTCAAAAGGAGTGGTTCAATTGTATCAATTTACCAGTATGTAAATTTCCTTGAAACATACTCCTAAGGCATGAAAATCATTTTTATCAGATCTCTGAGAGATTGCTTCTATTGTTTTGAATTTCCTTTTTAGCATGGAAGAAGTAAAGGGGGTTGGGAATGTTTGTCATAACTTTGCCATTTTTTGCTAGGCCAAGTTTGCTTGGAGTGAGCCCCTATAATCTCTAAGCTTTATTTTTTTCATTTTCTTTCAGCCGATGGAATTGCCATGGGAGCTGCAGCAACAGGGTCAAGAGCAGATGTTCAGTTCATTGTTTTTGTTGCAATCATGTTACATAAGGTAAAGTTGTATGTAGACAACACATACCATTGCATGTGTCATGAAAAATACAGCTTCTTTAGTTGCATTGGTAACTAACAGGTTTTCACTTGACCTACTTGAAAGTTTCCAAAATGGCTTTTAAAACTTTTCCTTTTGCAGCTAAACAAATTCTGAAATTTCTAAACAAATTGCAAGGGAGTCAAAGTGATCAATTTTATCATTTATTATTTAACGTACATTTTCTCATCCTCACTTCTTTTTGAGTTGGCCTTAGTGCCATTATGAATTGCTCCACCTTATCACACAAGATTTAAACTCGAATATTAGTCACATTTTATTGCAATCTTTTGGTTGTTCTATCTAAAAAAAACATTTCCAGCATCAGTATGAGAACATTTTCATCACAATAGTAATATGTAAAGAGCTTATTGTCCATCTCTCTGAATTAGGACAAACAGGATATCCCAAAACATCATGATTTTTCACATGGAATACTCATTGTCATGCTGATACTAACCTTGGAAGTTAAGTTGGTAAAATCCTCCATATGTGTTCTTTTTTCTTGTCTGCAAACTTTGTCAGAATGCATTCACTTTTTTATGTTTTGACCAATTTAATTTTGGATTCTGCTTTCAACAATACAAAGCATCTCTCGGACAGGTGCCAGATATGTTAGAAAATTCACAGTCCAGGCAAAACAGGTGTTTGGATTGCATGCGACCACCATTCTAGCATTGTACTGTGCTCATTACTCAGAGGGATGCTTCACTACCAACGAATGTATATTGATCATTGGAAGATAATGTACATTTTTATCAAGTAAAGCAAAAAAACAAATCACACAGTGTAGATTTGCCAAAGTTTTTTTACAGCTTGGTGACATATGAAGTCATAAATAATCCTGAGATATTTTTGCCTGATTTGGAATGGCATTAAGACACACATATCAATTCACTGTATATACAACTAAGGAAGCTTTAGTACATAAAAGGATATAATGGCATAGAGTAGCACAGAATGTTTGGTAATGCTTGAATATCAGTGTGTCAGTGTGCAGTCCAATCATGCTTTGATTAGTAATGCTCTGTAATGCTCTGTATACTGCTGATGATTTGGTATAGTGGTACACTCCATCAGTGTTTCCTATGATTTGACATAATGATACGTAAATGGTACATTCAGGGTGTTGAGGTATGAGCTTCTGCACCATTGGTGCTCTTGTTTTACGATGTTTTCTCCGTAGAATAATTTATTATATTACAATGTATGTTGTAGTAATGTATGAAAGGTTCCTAATTGTAAAAAAGTTCAACGATAATTGTCCAAAAATGACAAAGTGGACCCTTCGTCCATGTCGGACTCGACATCTCATTATGAACCAATGTTTTGAAAAAGTTTTGCAATCAGATTCAAAATTAGCATATTTATGGTGTAAATTCACTTTAAATTTGTGAATCACATCTAAGAAGACTAATAAATGGCAAATTATTACATCTTGTGAAAGAAGAGCATTTACAGGTCCCATACTCTGGATACTGCTTCAAGAGGGAAACATGTGCCCAAAGTGATTGCATCATTTCATTTCATTCATGTTTGGAGTTTTTCACCACAAGTTTTACATCAAACCTAGTAGGAACAATGAAAGTACAACTTATCTGAAAGGAAGTTCCACAGAGAAACCCTGTAAGGCTTGTCGAGAATTGACACTCCCTTTAAAAAAAAGCCGGCATTAACACATTGAAAAAAGAAGAAAAAACAACACACACAAAAAATGTAAACATCAGTTTGTAGTGTAAGGATGGATAAACAGCATTTGTTTGGTCATTTCTTCCAATTCCCTTCAAACTCCGAGAGGCAATATCCACATTGTAGACATATACTTATCCATACACTGATGCAGTGTTTAATTTGGCACAACACGCTCTAGAATAAAGTTCTAGCACCATGCCCTCTATGCCCTGAAACCGCCTCGTTTGAATTGTTTTTCTGCGAGATCCAATGAGCATTCCTATCAGCTCAGGATGAGCAAGTGGTGAATATGGTCTCTCCTGAATATCCACACCTCATACTTGTGAGTCAGCAATTCTTGGAATGAGAGAGATCAGCACATTGGTGATGATTACAGGCTCAAATCAACAATGAAATGAACTAGTTTGATGGGAGTTTGTTTACATCAGAGGCATTATTGGACTTTGAGTGTATTTGTGGAATGCCTCATATTCATTTCGTGACCAGTTCTTGTTTACATGGCTGACATATACAGGTATGGTATTTGTCAGTCTTTCAGACTCTTCCAATAGTTGCATTCAAATTCCCACTGATAACCCCTTTTGTCTTCTCCTTGCAGGCACCGGCTGCTTTTGGCTTGGTCACGTTCTTAATGCACGAGAATTACCAGAAACACAAAATTCGCAAGCATCTTCTTGCATTTTCATTGGCCGCCCCCATAGCTACGATCGTAACTTATTTTGGCCTTAGTCACGTGAGTATTGAAGTGTCAAGACAATGTAACTGATGAAGCTTCTTTTTGGACTTTGTGTCTCACAGCTTGCATGGTTCAGAAGTTTGTCCGTCCATACTGAATCAGATTCTGCTCAGTTTTGAAGTTGGACATATAGGTGCATGATTAGTGGTTTGAATTCCTTGGGTTTTTTTTTTCGAATGTCTCTCCCTGATGATGGTTTTTCACTTGGGGTGTGAAAGCATCCCATTTGAATGGAGTTGTACCATACGATGATTCCAAAAGTGCATTGTATGTTGTTAAGTGGTACCAGAAATGTTAAAAGACACATTTTCCAGGTTGGGAATTTTTGTTTGTGTGGGGGTGGATACTATCTTGAATTTAAGTTCATTCATTGTGCTATTGTTATTGAGCAGGGGAATTTTTCTACTACGGAGTGAAGCTGTGGATGTGTCTCTCAGTTGTCCTGACAACACCCACAAAATAATAAGAATTATTGGAAGTGATTGCATTGTCAGTCAAGTGCTGCTGCACCAATAAAAGAGTCATAATGGTTCCCTTTTTGGTTACAATGAAAAGAGAAATCATGTGTGCAATGTGATGCTTAGCGTGTTTTCTTGATGTCTTGAGAAAGGTAGTTCTGAGAGTTTTAATTCTTGGTATGTAGATTCCCCATTTACAGTAGGAAAAACTCTCGTTTCGGTGAGGGTCAATGGTCTTATGAGGTTGTCGGAGGTCAACCACTGCAAAAGTTTGTTAACGCAATATTGTGAGATACAAATCATGGAATGTTTTGATACTTTGCTTGGTAATGTATTTCATCAAGTAAGATGAGCCTTTTGCTTTTGATGGAGGTCAAATTTCAGCTGAGGTCATCAGAGATCAAACACTGATTAATTTTGTCAACTCAAGATATGAATCATGGAAACTTTTGATACTTAGCATGTGAATGCATTATTCAAGTGGGCAACTGCTTTGTTTTTGGTGGGCAATCAAGAGTCATTGTAGGCCCTTTGAGGTCAACACTGAAAACCTTGTTAACATTATGTCTCAAGATGGGAATCATGAATACTTTTTTACGATTAGTTTGTAGATGATCCATAATAAGTATATGAACCCTCCCTCTTCTGGAAAATGTCAAAGGTCATCAGAGGTTTTAAAATGTCATAGAAACCACATTGAGTTTCTGAACTCTCGTTATTGTATGATTTCTCATGGCTACTGTTGCTTTTCCTATGATTATACAGAATGCAGTCTTTTTTCTTTCCTGTTGTAATTTGGTGTTTTTCTATTGGTAACTAAATCCCACTCTCTGTTGGTTGGGTTAATTTTGCTAGTGGTATTTCCTTGTTTCCAAATACATACAGTTATGCTGTTAATGCAGTTAATGCACCAGATGGTGAGGTGATTCTGTCCTGTGCTATTTTTTAAAATACATTCTTGGTAAGCACTCTAGTTTGATGTGAATTTTGTTAAAGTTGAAACTGTTTATTCCAGGTAGGTAACAGCTATCCTTTGATGTGACATATCATCTCTTGTTTATTGAAAAGTAGGAAATCCTTTATTTTGTGTGCATATACTCTTGTTTTGTGACTTCTTTGTCATTGGTTTTCTACCACAGGCCAGCAAGCAAGCCTTGTCATCAGTCAATGCTACAGGTATTTCTATGTTGTTCTCGGCGGGGACATTCCTCTATGTAGCTACAGTTCACGTTCTTCCAGAGATTGTAAGCAACCATCATTCCTCAGACACAGATTCTGATAGTGATAACAAGACTGGCTTCACCAAGTGTGAACTTTTAGCCATCGTCTGTGGCTGCCTTGCACCTTTGGTGTTGGCATTTGGCCATCAGCATTAGTCAAAGGTCGACACCGCCGCAGTGTGGAAAAGTCACCGCACACAGTTCTTGACAAGATACAGCATGTTGCTCGACCTGATATTGCTTGCCCGGACATTCCCATATCAGTGACTGGCACTGTCCAAGGGGAACCCCGGCCATCGTCGTAAGATGGAAGCGGATTATGTTGGATGTTGAGTAAAGTAATGTTGTGTGCTGCCTTGCCATGATGCCCTAAAGTGGGTGGTAATGAGAGTATTGCAACAAGAAACAGTAAAGAGAAAAAAGACCAAATAAGTGGTAAATTAAAATTACTGGATTGCTCAAATGGTTCATTTTAGAACCAATGTCAAGTAAAGGTTAACAATGTAGGCACAATCAGATGTTTCAGTGGCAATAGTGAAAGATAGAAGAAAAGGCCGATGAGTCAGTGTACTGTTTAGTTGTCAGAGATAGGGAGTGAGAGGGAGACTAAATGTAACCAACAGAAGGATGGAAAAAAAAAATAAAATTCAAGAGGCATGAAAGGGTCAAATATTATTGGCATTAGAACTGAACATCAGTTGCAATAGGTTTAACAGACGGTTAATTTAAGGAAGAAAAAGGTTCAAAAGCCAAAGGGACTGTGGCAGTGAAGAGAGAAGGCAGTAACAGTTGAGTAAGTAGAATTACCAGTGGAAAGTACTGAAGGGTCATTGGTTAAAGTTCAGTCTCAATCTTTTGCTGCCACCTGTGGTTGATTGGGTCGCTGATGAATTGGAGTAGTGTAAAAGGTGAGCAGTGGCAGTGCAATTTAATGATGGTATCGCATATTAATGTCGGGAAAATGATAATAGGGATGTCATTTGATTCTGCAAAGGGTAACGGAACAGGACACATTAAGAGAGGTAAGGAGATAACAGTGTAGCTTGTTTCAGGCACTGCAAAACAGTATTAGACTGAGCATTCATTTCTCTTACAGGGCAGCTTTGAGCGTTGGTATTATTTACATTGAAGGTACCCTAGCAAGCCTTCTCATGTAGCTTGCTACTCATTTTAAATAAGTCTGCAGTGGACTTGTGAAGTCATTGTCAATCATGTCAGGCAAAATTTTCAAAGGACACAGTATCTTTTGTGTGAAATATTGCTTTCACTTCATCTTGATGTGAGTGGAATTAACCAACTGATCTAGTAAACTTCAACAGTCTTACCACTGAGGCAACATCAAATGGGTACAGACAATCTTTGAATAGAATGTGTCTGTGTAGTAGTAATGTATCACAGGTTTAAGGGATATTACATCATAATTAGCCTTAATTATGTTAAGCCTTGTTAAATACATAGATTTACCATGTTTATTTTCTTTTTAGCAGCGCTGCAAACTTTTTATTGGTTCTCACGTCTTTTTGCCTTTTAAGTGATTTATGTAGGTTTAAAGCACTGTACATATTAAGTCCCTTGATGTGGTCGATCTGTAATGTCAGGTTTTAATACTGTCATGTGCCAATTTCCAACATGTTACACTGGTGTTAAGCATTCACAAGAATAATTTATTTGTTTAACAAAGCATTTCGGGATGTTTTTGTGGATTTTGTTTTGTTACAGCTTTGGGGTAAATGCATCAGGTTCATCAGATTTTGCAAGACTTTTTGTAACACCGTCTGTCAAAGTTTGTCAAGATTCATCAATTCTAGCTTCTAAACAACCAAAGATTTATAGACAAATGTCTTTTTTGGCAAGGCTTTTGTCTTCATATGGAACATGAGACACTTCATGGTCCTCTTACCAGCTTGACATGACCAGCTTTTCAAGTTAGTGACTGATGTGTGTTTTCAAGGGAGTACCTATGCAGACGCTCTCATTGTGCTCTTTGGGAAAGGTGCAACATGCTCCCAGCAAACAATGACGATGCACTGAAGTCATTGTCACTTGCTTAGAGAAAGATATCACAGTACTACAACTACTGATGACGTCATTCTTGTCGTCAACATGTGAAATATAGACCACCCATTTTATTTCCGAATAGAACTTGCCAATAAAGTTAAGTGTGTTATGCTTTTGTGGATGTCATTGTTTCCTGTGATGAACAATGCACAGCTGTGTTTCCAAGTCCATGTTCAGATTTGTTCGGTCTCCAAATTTGTTGAGTATTATTTTTCTTTTTATCACAATTCTTTTCATCTTTATCGATACACTTCGAGGCTGAGTGTATGTCGTTTTAACTGCCTCAGTGGTCACCAGAGGCACTTAACAGTATATTTGGAATAAAACGTGAATTATCATAGAAATTTCCCATACAATTCAAAAGTTGTTTGTTTTCTTTCCAGGAAAAACAGGTTGTCTTTGGGCTTAAGTATTATATGTGAACCTGTTTATAATTCTTAATCCATTTGTCTGTTTTTTCTTTTTTCCTTTTTCTGTGGAGGGGATACAAGGAGCTTATAGGAGAGAAAAGTCTTGAGTGAATTGGTCTACTTGTACTATTACTCCTTGCAGCAGTGGACTGTACTGTCAATTGGCTTGTCAGGTACAAAAGTTAGAATCTTAGAATATGTTTACTCTATTTGCTGATGGATTGCATGGTTGATATCACACTTTAACATAACCAGTACCAATTTGCAATGTAGAATGAAGGTTTAAAGGCACTCACAAATCACTTCAGTCTACACTTTTGGCTAGGGGTTAGCCAAATTCTCAGTTGGCACTGTTTTTTGAATGACAACAAATTAGGGAGATGCAAAGTAGCTCATATTACCCACAGGGGCAGTGTCTTGATTACACATGCGGTCCTTGTAAGGAAGAGTTTTAGACAGGCTGTTGGGATGGGCTAGAAGTAAGTGATTGGGAGAAATGCAACTGTCTGAGGTGATGAGTTGCTGCTTCCAAACTGATGTATACTACTTGGTTGTTTGATCTCCCTTCCGGTGCTCATTCTTTGTACTGTTCCATAAATTACCTGAGAACAGGATTGGTTGTTTAGTTATTTAACCCTTTTTGTGTAATTGTCGTCCAGATAAGGCATAAAATGTATTATCGACCATTGTTTATTAGCAGAGACTTACTGACCAACTATAAAGTGCTGAAATTTTTGCAAAGGATTCTCAGCAGTTTCATTAAAAGACATTAGAATTTCCTCAACTCTCTGTCCGACATTTACATTTCGAGTTTTTGCTATTTTTCTTTTGGTGATTAAGGGTGCATTTGGTTACAGTTTTGTCTGCTTATACCGCTTCAGATTAATCACCTTCAGAAACTGCATATGTCAGTTATATTTGGAGGGAGATAATACTAAAATTATTTCTTAATTCCTATCCTCTGTAATTGAACAGTACATAGATTTCCTCTTTCAATCTGATTATCACATTGGTATCACTCACCTATCTTGAGTTCTTGTGAAGTCATGAGATATCATTGTGGCCTAATTGTTCACGATTCCATCCTTTTTCATGACGGGTGATTTCACGACAACACTTCAGGGACGAGAATGGAGAATGATGTAAATGGGTTTTCATTCTCGCTGTTAAGAATCAAATTTTGGTGGCCCAAGAATAAGATACAAGATGGATGGATGGATGGTAATTACCTGCAAATGTTAACCTGGCCATTTGTGAACCTTACTTTCGATTTCCCCAAACCTGGTTGTAACACTGCTTGCACAGTTTTCCAATTAATTTGCTATGTTGAACATAGCATGGAATATTGGGCACACTTTAATTAAACTCTTGAACAATTCTGTCTCAATGTCACATGGACAAGTTGCTAGTGGTATTCGACTCATATCAAATATTGAAATCATGCAGGTTTAATATGCATTTCTTTTTCTTTAATCATTGCATTCGTTTGACTTTATATTTTGCTTTTGGGGAAACCTTCAAGTGGGAAAATTTCTCTGTCACTTTTCAGGTTTGTTGACTTGTTTTGGAATGGTTTAGTTTTTACTTTTGCTTTTTTGGGATCTTCGTGGCTGATCAGTCATTATTTTGTTTCTCTTCTTTATCTGCCAGTGGACGAGATTGTTGACTCCCTATTGCAGCTTTCAAATAGTGTGCTACCACTTAAAGTAGTAAGTGATCGATGGTTGCAACAACAAACTTTTTTGGGGGAAGACATTGCCGTTTTGACTTTGATAAAGTCAGTGCCGTGATAAATTGACAGTGTCTTCCTGGT
The DNA here is from genome assembly GCA_021234535.1 of Stichopus chloronotus. NCBI lineage: Eukaryota > Metazoa > Echinodermata > Holothuroidea > Aspidochirotida > Stichopodidae > Stichopus > Stichopus chloronotus. The sequence goes on from CM037843.1 coordinate 23,456,333, forward strand.
TTGTTCCATTTACAGATTGGGGAAGGAAAAGGTTTTGTCATTTGTGTTTGTTTTTGACAATCATCTCAGTGGTAATCAGTTGCCCTGCATCTTACCTAGTATTTCAGGGTGGTTGTCATGTGGTCAGATCATAGTCATGCCTGCAAACTCACATTCAGTGTCAGCATTTCCACAGGATGATAAGCAAACTCAACAGACCGCCCTGTCTGCTCTATCTTAGATACGCTCTGTCGCTGTATTGCCTTCTACTGGAATATGTATCATTGTGTATGTCACTGGACAGGAGTGCATTTCAGAAAGAAATTACAAGTGCACAACCACTTCTGTTTAACTTGCTCAGTTTCTCTGTTCATACATTTTTCATAGGTGGTGTAGCTGTAGGCTCTGTAATACTTGTAACATTCATGAGTTTCCAGGCTTTTCATCTGGTGTGCTCTGTTTGCTTTTGGTTGAGTTTATCATATGCTCAAAATGAAGAAGGGGAATATGCAATGCTGACATATACTGTATGTCAGGCCTCTGATGAAGCCACTGGATTCAAACAGAGTACAACTGGAAGGATTTTTAAATGGTGAATGATTCATTTGGCTCCCTCATGAACACCATGTCGTTGATGTTGCCAAGGTGTGGTTTTGCTTCTTTGCTTTTTTTTTTTTGTTTGTCTGTCATCATTTGCCATATATTTTAAATTAATATCTTCCACCAAAAAGGAAAACTTGTTATATTTATCAAAAGTAAGTAATAAACATTTTGAATATTTTATATTTTTGTTCCTCCTTTTCTGGTGTCTATTACCTTGTACAACATGCTCTTGATTAACCCCTGAGAACATGATTAAGTCATGCAACTTCTGGATATCCAAGTCAAAATATTTTAGACTTATTAAAACCAATTTTGCATAGGCCTGAAACTGGCTTTACTTAGAGATAAATGGTATGTAAGTTGTTGGCATAATGTCTTTCTTTGCAGATAGAGTTTTGAGAAGAAAACACCAATAGTCCGGTAGCAGTGCAGTGTATAACCAAAATAGAGATTGAGCAGATTCCTCAGTGTAATTCACAAAATTCTTTGTTCACTTCCATCTTACTGCTACAAACTGAAACTTGATAGTTTTTTTTCACCCTGAATTCTGAATGGTCACAATCTTTCACCCTGGGGGTCTACTTACTTCATAAAATGATTATGTAACACATATAACTGGTAAACTTATGTAAGGAGATGAAAGGAGCAATAAAAAAAAAACTGAGCAAATCACCTTGTCTACCTCGCCAAACCCATTGTGTTTCTAGGATAGTTCACAGTGAAAACTTCAACTGCTCAGGATGATTTCACATAAGATTGGTTAAGATGATGTCTTTCTATGTAAATTTTACAGCAGTACCCACTTTCACCATTGATATTTCTCCAGTACAGGTAAGAAATTGTAGCAGATTCAGTTTTTTTTTTTCTTTTTGTGTTCTTTTAAAGATTGCTTTAATTCCCATGGCATTTAAAGTCTGTAAGCTCCCTTGCATTTTGACAGCTTCATCTTATTACATTAAGAACAACCATCTTTCCATAAAACCTGCAAAAGTTTAGGTGAAGAAATTTTCATTTTTGTATAAAACTTCTTGTCCTTAATTCAAGAGGAATGATCAAACCCCTGTGAATGGAATACAAGTTATCACTGAACCTGACTACCTACAACTAATTGATAAACTCTGATCACATTTTCTCTCATCATGTACTCCTACCCTCCTGCTGTTATCACTGGGTAAAGTGGCAGAATTGACCGTATCAACTCACTGTTCTGAGAAGAGAGATCTGCTTTTAAATTTTAGTTTGCGTTGTAGGATGAAATGATATGTAAGGTCTGCTGCTAGATTTTTACACTTCTTACATTCAAACTACAAAAATGGGGATTTTATGTAAAAGTGTGCAAAATGTAGGGTTCCTTGCAACTGTAGTACAAAGAGCAGCTGGCGATAAGGCAAATTATTCTGATGGTTGACCATCATATTAGAGAAATCTTCAAGTTTCTATCTTGACTTTTGTTTTATTTCGAAGTTTACATTTAAGGGACATCATGAGGTCATGCCTACCACTGGTCTACTGACAACAGGCAAAAGTTAATTCTCTTTCAAAAAATCAGAGAAGAGAAAAACAACTACAAATTTACAAAGAAGCAATCAACGTCAACACCTTCGGAAAAGCACTTTGTTAATCCACATTCCTCCAGTCCTCACACTTACCCCAAACTGAGGAGTTGTCCGTATTTTTATGCCGTGGAACGTTTGGGTTTTTCAAGTATAACTCGGATGGCAAGCATCCATGAAATATTTGAGCTTCTACACACTGCACTGAAACTTTATTTCTAAGATAATTCATTTGGCTTTATTTTCAGTGGTGCGCCCCCAAACTTGCAACCTTCTCTGTATTTGGAACTGGCATAGGAAGTGGTGATGCCTTTACATGCAGGTAGCATACGTACGTGCGATGAACCCGGCATCAGCTGTCGTATAGTACCAGCTAGCTCTCAGTTGGTTGTTCATCGTCGCGGATCTGATCACTGCCGTATCCAAGTTTTCAAAGAGTAAAACTTACACATTTATATGGCTTACTTTGCACTGGATCATCATGTGACAAAAGCTTTGCAAAGACTTTAACTTTTTACAAACTTCAGTGAATATCTTCGGATTTGTCGGTCATGATGCGACGCAAGTCTCGTTTAATCTTACTTTTGCTCGCAGGTGTCTGGGTTTGTGTCTTTCTCTACGTCCATAACTCCACAGTGGCAGACGATGGTGGTGTAAGTATTGCATGTGTGATTCACACAGTGGCGAATGATTGGTATCATTGTGGTACTGTGCCGGTACTCGGGTAGTCGTTGCCCACGGTGTAGGCCTATGAGTATGACAAGTATGTAATGCCATGTGAAATTGGATCTCAGTCTTAAGACGTCAGTGTTACATTTGGCATTAGTTTTGAATTACTTTGCAACTGCTTGTAATGTATTTGCGAACTGTGTGGATGTAACTTTAATGTCCTGGGCAAGTCCTGAAGCCCGAAGGCACAATACATCCAAGTACTGTATAGGCTTCAAAATGGTACTGGTATCTTAGGCAAAGTTTGTAAAAATAACGAGTGCATGGTCACAAATTTCCCATGCAAGTGTAGATTACAACGTCCCTATATAGCCTAAGTACCACACAATTCCAGACACTGCCCAGATTTGCGCAAGATTTCAGCATGATTGAGCAGCCATGCAAAAAGAATGACGATCCCCCATGCATTTTGCAAGTTTTCCTATCTAGGACATGCACTGCCACTGTGCCTCCACTTTCAAAATAACAGTACCTTGATGTTCACTCCAACTGACTGCAGTCTCTATCTATTCTCAATTATTCTGATGTACAATACATCCATTGTGACTGCAACTGCACCGTCACTTGCAAAATAGCAATTTACCTTGATACGGTGTGTGCCTGCTGATAGCGTGCATCCACTTTGAGTGTGCCTCCACGTGTACCCGAGATGGCGTTCTCAAAATGACTGCACCTCCATTCATGCCCACTGCTACAACGAGTGTTCGTCCTCCACTCCGCACTGGAAGCTCAGTGAACTTAAAAAAATTTTCCAGAAAAGTATTCAGAGGATGCATGCATACTCTGTTGTTTTCAAAATGACTACACCTGATATACTGTAGTTGCAACTCCTTTGCTGAGGGTTACTTTATTTTATAAGTGGGGCATATTGTATTCTGCTGTTAATCCGAATCCTCTTGATGTATCATGCTCTATCTGTCATTGCGGGTCAAGGAATAGGCTGTATTCTCACATACGACTCAACAGTTATACTTACATTGATTTTACTGTAGAGTTTTAGATATAACATTGACTTGTTTTCAGAAAGGAGTTATAAAGGTACTTCAAATCTTGTTGATAAAATTTGATTCAGCAGTCAAGTTACTGCATGTACGCATTACTAACATACTGTAGGAAAGATTCTAATGAGACATTATAGTCACAATCATGCATTGACTTCCATACTGGAGAGTTTGTATGCTGAGCAGAAAATCTTCAGCTTGCATCTACAACCTTATCCACCAATTTCATGGCATCATTTTTCTGCCATGGTTTTGCATGTATTTTACTTAATTCATTCTACTCCAATTTGACGTGATGTAAACACTTAGAATTAAGATTACTGCAGGCTTGAAAACTGAGCTGCCCAGAAGCGAACTTTTCTGTATGGCCTGTACTAATGCATGTGATCGGCAGGTACTGTCAGACTCAATCCTGTGTCTATGAAGACAGTCTACCAAGTAAAATTTAGGTAGGCCTAATGTGCCTCTTCAGAAAATGTCATGCAGACCTGTTTACACACATACAGATTAATGGTCCTATAACCTTAATGAGAACAATGGTACTACATGAAATTGGCATAATTTTACTCAACTTTTCCCTTACATTGATAGTACTGTTCTGCAGACATGATTAAAATTTCATTTGAACTACAACAAGCTCTTTCTGACAGCAAGTTGCTGACTGTATTTTTGCAAAATCTACCATGATATGCACCTCATGATGTGTCCCTCATGTCCATGGATCTCAGCTAAAATACCAGAGACCAATCAGAGATGAGGTACCAGCAGAGTACATTTTCAAGTTCACTTTAAGTGAAATCCATGTGGGTTTCAAGTAAAGAGGGATACAGCAGGAAATTTTACACTGAAAATTTCCTTTCTCAGGCTTTTCAAGAAAAGTATAGTCCTGAGCTGATGTTAACTATACATTGTGCCTAATTTCTGACAAATTTAAGATATTGATTCCACAGATGTACATTTGTAAATTTCATACACTTTTGTAAAAGTATGGAAAAGAGGAGCATATTCAATCACAGAACTGAAGTTCAGTCTGAATTTAAGGAAATTTCATGTACAAAATTGCCTTTGTGATTGAATCAAGAATGTGATTGAAGTCTAGTGCTATATAACTTTGAAAAGAAATATTGTTTGAGATTTCTTTTAGATTGATACCTTAAAATAAAGTCATTTTCCTTACTTGCAATGTGTGTTAAATACAAAAAGTACATTAAACTGTTGTTACAAAATTTAATTTTGTCATTTTGGCCATATGTAACAAAGTATAAAAGTATGTAAATTTGTAAAATTATCTTAATCAGCAAAGTTGTAATACCATGTCATGCAGATCAAAGTACAGGGTAATATGTTCCATCGCACTTACACACATCAGTATGCCAATAATTAGCATGAAAATATTACAAGGTAGCATCCAACTTTGTTGTTTGTAAGTTTGGTTTTACTACACTCTGCTGTAATCATCATGTGCTTAAGCTCAATAGCTGTCTCTCAATAGTCCTTTAGATATCCAAATAAATATAATGCTTTTGTTTAAATGTTTCATCAATGTACTTAGCACTGTCAGTACTGCGATTTCTCATCTTGATAAGTGTAAAAATCATAAACTTATTGAATCATGTTGTTTGTAACATGTGCATCAAGTGCTGCCAAAGTGCCATCTTTGGCTTGGTTATGTTGCATGAGCTCTGCATGCACTAGTCATGAATCAACAACAATAGCTTTGGAAACTAAACAAATTGCTCACCTGGTGTACAATTTTATGCACTACTGTAGCTTTGGTTTAAAACATATTTAGTATCAATTTAAGTAAAATAAAGGGGCATTACAGTATGTAGACTATTGCAAGCAAGCTGTTGTCCCCACTGGACAAGCAAACACACTTACTTTACATGCCACAGAATGAAAAAGTTGTTGGGGGGCACCACCATTTTTTGGTGCAAAGTGTACAAGAAAATTTTGGGATGTGACAAGAAATGGCATAAATTTTCTGAAGCAGTATTTCCCAGCCCTGAAATAGCACTTATGCACTCTCTTTCATTTGTTTTTGGAACACTTTCCAAATATTGGGGTAGGGGTATGATAAACATATATCTTTAACTCAACTGCTCACTTTTTTCATTGCAGGAACTTAATCTCAACCCTCTCCTCCTCCGTGGTACCCCAACCAGTAACGCACTTAGGAGATCATAACATTTATACTACGTCAATGCTTATGATTTTAGGACCTTTTTGAAATGCATCTTGACATTGTTTCAGTGTGCAAGGTTTGCATGTATCTTCATTTGCAATTTCTACTCCATTTGTTACTGTACGTATTGACAAAGAATAATGTGTGCAGTCTTTCTTAGTGGATTGCGTGTCGAAAACTGCAAACTGCAATTTTTATGCAGACACCTTTAGAGGTATAAAGCACATTCTTGAATGACCTTTTGTCAATGTCAGTACTTCCCAAACCCAGGCTGTCCTCATGGCCATCAGTAATTGGCAAGCCACAGACAAGTGATATTTGTTTGTCATCGCTGTGGCAGAGCTCTTGTCTTGCAAGATGCATTCTCTCTACTGTACTGTCCTTGGCTGATTATTTTACATTGCAGACTGTTTTCTCCTAGTGACCATTCTAAATTTGATTATTCCCTGCAGATAATTTGCTCTCAGCTGCGTGAACTAAGAATGTTAATGACATGAATGGATAATTAAGTCAACAATACATGTACTGTAAAATGATTCGTCTTACAACAAGTTGTCATGCATTTACATAATTCTCAATAATTACCCAACATGTGGCACTGCTGTTTATTAAGTTGTAAAAGAATGTTTCAACCCACAGATAACCAGTGCGTGTGATATGTTGTAGATGAACAGAAAAATGTGGAAGCATCATGTACTGTACTGTAGAGAAAGTGAAAGTCAACATACAGGTATATGCCCATTATGCAATGTGAAAGTAGGAAGTGAAGTGTGTCTGACACAAAGTTACCGTAATTTCAGGTGTATGCTGGGACAGAGAGTGTGGACAGATAAAGATGGAGGACAAGTTAAAAAGAAATTTAACAAGTGAATAATTTTGACCAATTTACAGCACTAACAATTATAATTAATGTAGCGTTCATGATTCAGATGCTGCAATTGTTGACCTAAAAGGATAAAGTTTGATAACAGGTGTAGAACTTAATCCTGATTACTGAATGTTTACTGTAAATTGTCAAATACTTGTGTTATATAATAAAAGTCAGAAATGAAAGTGCTGTAAGTAACAGAAGTAGTGTACAGTAGGTGACTTTTGAAAAAATATATTTCCTCAATTGGTTTGACGATAGATGTATTGGAGTGCCAACCAGAAAAATCAAAACGATTAATGTTGTAACTTTATAGTAGTTTGATTCATAGCCACAGTTAAAGAGTTGCATTGAATGTCCTTAATTCTTCAATTTTCAGTGACTGTATATTGAAGAGTCTGTATTTGTTAGAACATGTTGGTATTAGTAGAACATAGTTATTGGTATGAACAAGATTTCAGCTAATCAGCAATCATGATTAGGTCATTTTTAAGGTTAAGATTTATGTTTAATTAGCAGAGATTATTTGCATGTTTTTTACTTGGGAATAAATTCAACAGTTCAGTGATTTTTTTCTGTGTGGCCTCTTGCATAGTCCTCCTGACATTCATCTCTCTGTAAAGTTCACTGCAATATGTACAACTGTAACTCTGTTAACACATCAAGTGAAGTCTCTCCGTGTATGCAATGCGTATTTGCAATACTCAATACTGTGTCCACTTGCTCATTTCAGAAGACACTCTGTATGAATACCCATTTGGAGTCCAAAGTTCCGGCCCAACCTTTCCAATAATTAAAGTAAACAATTAGTTGTCCTGGCTGACTGCATGTTACATCACATATAAGCTTTGTGTCCTCTGTTGTGGCACAGGTTGAAATTTTTCGGTGAATTTTGAAAAATGGCACATTGAAAACTTTGCACATACGCACAGTGTGTGGACAGCAGTTCCAAGGTCTTGACTCAACTGTTTTGTTTTATTGAGAGTATATCTTCAAAGACAGAGAACACCTGCATAGTGCAACAAAACAGTAATTAATATGTGATCAAACCTCGAACTAAGCATTAATACATTGCCAAGTGTAGAATTCATGTTGATATACCTTTCAACAACAAAGGTATCTATTATTTCCTGAAAGCCTGCAAGTCTTGCTTTAAGAATTTGTAATTTGTTGTTTATTTATGCATGATCAGGCTTTAATCTTCTTTATAAGTGCTCTATCAGAGTCATACTGGAGCTCATTTTCTCACTTTCAGTGATACAAGTATTCAACTTTTATCATGTGCTTAACAATGTCAACATGCCTCTAATGAGTTAGAATTAGCTTGTGAACAAATCTTTGATTTGCATGTTAATTACTGTAACACTCCAATTATTTTAGTGCTGATAGATCCACCTGCAGTAAGATGCATGCCTTCAAAGATTATTATGGATCCATATGTGTGAGATGTTCACACTTCAAAGTATCTATTCTGGTATATTTCAAATCAGTATAGACATCTGACCCACTGAACTGTCTGAGCTGTCAGTCAGTCAAAATTAAATGTACTGTACAAATACATTCCACTGCAAATTCGTAAGTAGCTAGGTACTGTTCTGAGAGGATGTTGTGTATGGTGGCGTTTTGTACCATTGGCTGTATTTAATACTTTCATTTTAAATTATCACAGCTTCTTTCATCTTTTAGCCCTGAAGTCTTGTTACAGGTGAAGAAATGAGTGCTAGCAAGAATGCTGAGAACAGTCTGTGACTAGGCTTTGCTGGGCCAGGATCACACATTACTTGGCAAACATTGAGATTTATTCGTTAAAAACATTCATGCACATCAAATGGTACAAATCCCGGCATCAAGATCTACGCACCATGCAAACACAATCTATCCATATCTGATCATAAATGCATACAGTAGATGCTTGTGGACATTGGATCAAGTTATATTCATTGTATCAGGGTAATAATCAATATTGCCCATAATTAATCAATCACAATGCTGTATTTGTTGTATCAAGGTAATAATCAATATTGTCCATAGTTAGTCATTTGCAATGTAAGGCATACCCTGCTCTCTTCTTTATATGGTTACAAAGAAGTTGTTCCATATGGTCACATTAACCTTCTGTTTAGTTACTTCATGCAGCTGTGTGCAATATATCATGCACTTACAGTATCTTCAAGTATAGCTACTAAATTGTAGTAATTTTCTATTGTAGCTAGACTTGCAAAGTCTGTATAAAAATTACCGGTTAGAATAGTTTAATAGTAATTACTGATCAATCCATCTTAAGATGCGCACTTCAGAACAGTCACTCCAAAGAGAAACTATAGTATTGTACTTCAGGACATTGTGTCTCTCCAGGTAGCGACCAGCCATCTGATCAGTCGTTCAGTACAGTGTTGGGCTGTGTATTTACCAGATGTTCAATTTTGCACCCACCTTTAATACTGAAAAGAGTGCAGCACATGGCATTCAGGCCTGTCTTTGCGTACTTGCAGAGAACAGCTGAAGATGAACTTTGAGACTGAGGTTTGTCTCTAGGAGACATTTGCGTCAGTACTCCAGTAGACTGTGACCAGATTTGGTAAACACGATTTAATGCATTTGTCATAAACCACCGCTATCCCAAGCAACCACTGTAAGTGCTTAAGCAAGGTATTCATGTGGGAGCAAACCCATTTTACATTTTCTTTCAACATTGTTTCCATGTATACAATCAATTGTGTAGTCAATCACCTTTTACAGTGCATGCCTCTCATCGAACATGGCTCTGAGTGGTGCAATGGTTGCACTTAAAATAATTGCCATTTTGTCTTGTGGCTGTCACAGTTAGCAACTCTCCCAGCATGTGTCAGGTTTGCACACATTCTCACATGGAGGGGATACAGCTTTTCTGAACGTCATTTAAACAGAATTCAAAACAGATGTTATTATCCAAATTCTCAAAATTGCTTTAACTTCTTCTCTTTTACCTTTGTTGAAACTGACGATCACTTTGGATGTGGGTGATCTGACTAAAACAAAACCAGATGAGAACTGCCCCATGCCTTCATTGCATGACCATTTCATGTCACTTTGTATTTGAAAGAAAGTAATATTTCCCAGGAAAGGGCTATGGAACCTGGAGTCATGATAACTATACTGTAAGACTACCCACAGCATTACAGTATGTTGCTTTGTAATAGTTTTCTTGTGTAAAAGAAAAAATATAAATTTCTGAAAGTCTTTTATCCCTCAAACGTACTTCAGCTGATTGAAACAATGTTTAGGTACATCCAAAAGTCATTCAGAAATTGTTTGTGTGTTTTCTTACAAATGCAACCCTTTTATCACGCGTATATATCAGAGAATTTACCGATGGATGGGCTGGATGGAAATGGAATGATAATTCACTCTATTGGAAGCAAATTTAATTTAAAATTTGTCATTGAACAAATTCTGTGAAGGAAAACATTTGCAGCAAATTGCCTTTAACCGTGGTATGTAATGTGTATACAGATGACTTGTTAAGTGTTCAACAACAGTAATTTGTTTATTACTGCAGTTCTAAATATGGTCGTCAGTGGGCGTAAATGTGTCTTAATTCTACAGTATTTCAGTCATACAGCGTTCTCTGTGCAGACATGAACATGCACTCACCTTAGTTGGAGAGCACCTAAAATATGAGGGTGTGCAGCAGAGGATGGAGTAATGAAGAAAAAAGCTGCAATTTGCTCATGTCCACCAGCTTGAAGGGCAGTGAAAGGGGTGGCGTCATTGAGGCATTGTTACTCATAAATATCCCTACCAGCGGAGTCTTGGCATTTCTTTGTGAATACTACACATCATCACTGCAATCCTACTGTTTTCATCGGCATTTCAGCATCCCTTTGTTGGCACAGTTTGGGATGCATCCCTCCAAAATGCGAAATTTTACATGTCCCTTTGTTGCATTTCAAAGATCCTGATGTGGCTGCATTGTTCACTTGCTTGAAAATTGTCGGCTCAATCAAGGAGAGAACAAAATGAGAAAAAAGAGAGAGAGTGAAAAAGTAAACAGCAAAGGTCAAGTCTATCGCGCAGATGGAAAGTAATAATCAGAGCTGCAGTTCCCTTCCATCTGGATCAATTTGTCACATCCTCTGAAAAAAATGAGCTCATATTGGTTTTAATCCAAGTCTAGAGGACAGCGATATTGGAAACTGCATCTCTTTCAAAGCGGTAGAACTGATGTGAAGTAGCCAATTTGTGGATTTATTTTTGTGAATAAATCAGAACTGCTTGGTCAGCTTGTGCAATGCGCAGGTGAGGCGAGAAACAGCAGGAAAGATTGTATATACCTACAGTAAGGGAAGATATCCAAGGAGAGGCAAACAAGTTTGTTGCTTCCTTTTTGTCGCACATTCAAAGCATTGCACAAAAAATGTACTTAGCAGATGTAGTCGTAGCAGCAACAGAATAAGTTTGTGTCAGAGAGGTGCAGAGCGACCAGTAATTCAACCATGTACGATCTACAATGAAATGTTCTACAGAGATTACAAAACATGAAAAATTTTGTAAGTTAGTAAGTTCAACATTCGTAACTACAGCAGGAGTATCATAAAGTCACCAAAAAAAAACTTGAAATAATTGGCCTATATGTGCAATATCCATCTGTTTTCGCCTCTGCTTGATACCCGTTGCTGTGCTACAGCAAATTTCGCAAATGCAGTGAATAAGTTTCCAGTTGTAATGGCAGCAATTTCCTGTCTATGATTATTTCGTGGAAATTAATGAACTACTAGCATGTATGTCATCTTTAAATTGTGTGGTCTCCCTCTCTCAGCATTGATTGAAATATGTATTTGAGTCAATGTGCTGGTAACGTGAGTACTTACCATTACTGTCGCATTGTGAAATCCTTAGACCAGGTAATTACCAGCTGAATGTCAAGAACTCTCTTCTGTAGCCTGTGAAAAAATTGGGCGATGGCAATGTGTGCAGTCGTGCAGTTGTTTGAGTTACACAGTAATCTATCCGTTGTTTTGAAGATTGAAATGCTGAATAATTGCAGCAAAGAGTTGTTGACCTACGCCCTGGGCAACATTTGTGGTGATTGATGATATTGCTGTAATGGCATGAGAATACAAAGTTACTGGATTGTTACATATAGTATATGGCTTCCCTAATCCTCACTGAGAATAAGACTTTAGCAGTGCAGCAAGCATTTAAAGGGAAGATCCAGAATTACAGTAATACTGTATAGTCATCTATCCCAATTCATGTATGGCTCTTTTGAATCATGTGACACTGTTTTTGTCATTCGATTGCTATTTTTGCAAGTTATATGCTTACCTTGAAGTAGTTTTTTATTGATTCCTTAAAATCCGAAGAAGTTAATTTTGTCTCGTACCCTTCAGGTACAGTACCTGGGCATCCGACCAACATGTAAGCTGCCTTGGATTTGGGATTTCCACAGTTATGTACATCAAATTTGCATGGAGTACTAGTGTACCACGTACCCCTACTCATTAATAGGACCACCAATTTTACCGGAGAAATAGAAATTTTGTTTGAACTATTTGCTGTGTATAGAAGGCAAAGTTCTGCAACCTGACAGTGTGCTCACACAGAGGTTGTGTTCTTTTCACTTTATGACGGAACCGGATAGTAGTTTTGGATCTGGGTAGTAAAATACCATGTGGATGCCCGAGCACCTGGGTTACCTGTACTGCAGTTACCATGCATATGCAGTAGTTTGAAACAATCATGAAAGATACTTGTAAGGTATGAAAGAGGAGTTCTGTAATGTTCCTTTAGCTGATTCTTCACTATAGAGTTGGCATAACCGTTTATGCCCTTTAATGGGCGATTACTTTTGTCTTAGATGGGGTTGTGGGGAACCGAGTTGAGTGGGTTGGAGCATAGCTATAGCGTGGCTACTGGTGGACGAGGTTAGTGATGTGAAAAGTTGGTGGTATTTGTGAGAACATAACACTGTAAAACCAAGGTGGTTAGGAGAAGTAGAATCTGAATCACCTTTGCCACTGAATCATCTTTATAGAATTTTACCCGCTTAATGTCAATCAGCGCATTTTAAGGCATTTGTATAGCCTAAGTCTCTGTGTTTGAAAAACTACTTCTTTTATAGATAAGTTTGTTATCACTTTTTTTTTACTCACACTGCTTTTACTCTCACCATTTGCTTTGGAACATAAAAGGTTGGCAACGGAATGCTGTATGATTGGTCTCCTGCTAGTGTCCAGAAGAAGATGTTAAGAGTAAACATCTGTCTCTCATATACTTTGCTGTAAATTGATCACTATACTGTAAACCCAAAGCGAACTTAATTTAACCGTTGGATTTGCAATATTGGAACTAGCAATATCTACTTCCTTTTCCAAACACAGTCACTTTTAAACATTGATAGCGACTTGTTGCTTCCGAACCCTGACAGATTAATTTTGAGGAAGGATGGTATTTAGTATCAATGAACAAGATACACACTGATCATCAATAATGTAATGGCAGTGGTTAAACCACACATGCAGATAAAAAATTCATCAAATTGTGCTGATTATGCTTGTATTACACTTGCTAATAACTGTTATCATAATTACACCTGTTTCCTGCTTGTTAAAGTAGAATATTTTGTTGGAGATAGATTTAGGTAGTTGATATCATCATCAGCAATAAAAAGGAAATATGAAAAGCTTTATGAATTTGTCATGGTTTTACAGATGTTCATCACTTTGTCTTTCTTCATTAAATACACTAATCACTGGAATTTGCTCCATCTCAAGAAGATTTTTGGTCTTCCTCAGTTACCCATATGGACCGCAACCACCACCCATGCACTCGTACTGTTATCGTGTTTATTGTCCTCAGGTAACATTTTTATGCAGTCGCCCCTCATTTCTATTAATTCAAAGTGTCCAAAATTGGAGACGGGTAAGTTTCCGTTGACCGAAATATAGCCATACCTGAAGAGATTCCTGAATTTTTAAACCTAGCTTACCGCTCATACTACTGTTTTAATCCTTGCCGTTTGGAAAGTGACTTAGCAAAATATCCCCAGGGACCATGAGCATCCCTGGCAGATTACAATGAGCATTGTTTCTTCCATTGTTGCTTTAAGAGTGCCTGTCCATCTGTCATCCCATCCAACCTTCAAATCTCGCCTGAACTTGTATCAGGTGTTTCCATCTCAACATCAATTAAGTTTCCTCTGTTTCTGTTTGTCGTGCAAATGTTTACCAATTGGCTAGTAGCCTGTGCTGCATCTTGGTTGCCATAGTGACCTTTTCTTCATCTATGTTCTTGCACCTCTTTCTTTTCTTTTTATTACTTGCCTGTGAAAAAAAGGAAGAACAGATGTGCTCAAAGCTTTGATGAAATAAGATGGCTGGTAGTCTACAGTAGCGGTATGGAACTACATCCACTGCTTGATTTCAATGGATACTAAACTGACAAAATTTATGGATCCGACTCTGTAACATTTGTGCTCCATGATGTACGTTGACATGTTCTGTGAATTGTATACATAGGTAATCTGGCATGTACTGTACGTGTAATTTGGCGTGTTTGGAACATATTCTGGGTAGAGGATAAGAACCTGCAAACTGAAATCAGAACCTGAAATCATGTAATAATGCAGCTTCTGCTCAGTACATTTACAGTGCATCAAAAATGTTGTAAATGTGACTATTGTATACAAATTGGATGGATTGTGGAATGCATCTTGAAGAAGAACATAGAATACCAGATTTTCATCCCTCTAGCCCCGGCTCTCTTACAGTATCTAAATTCAATGAAGTGCTACATGGAGAAATGTTAAGCCGGCTCTGATTGCTGTCCAAGAGGAGTCACTTGCAGGGGGTAGTGAGTTCTTCTCTCCCCAATTGTCCTTGAATATTTTTTCTTTTGTTTCCCAAGCGGGCTCCGATCCATGATTTGTTCACTTTTCCAACCTAAAATTGGCCAACAAAAAGCCCAAGTTTTTGGTAAATTATCTGAGTTTAGAGGAAACTTTTGAAATTGGCTAAATATGTGCAAAATTAATGTGTTTCACTATTCTTCCATTTTTTTAAAATTTTTTTTATGCCATTTCCAAGTCTTTACATGTGCCACATGTGGTGTGCATGACAACATTTGAGGGGATCTGCTCTAACCTGTATTGCTTGCCTGATCATGATTTGCTCACATTGACAGGTTTCATTAAGCATTGTTTTTCATTGAGGCACAGTTGATGTTATTTCTTTTATGAGTTGAGCAAATCTCAGCTAGATGTTATCTAGTTACAATGTAACACACACAGGGTTGTCACCACACAAGGCGGTGCCGGGCGGTGCTACCCAGCTCTCAAAATCTCCGCTCGGCACTCGTCGTCAATTTCAGCATCACAGCCCGGCACAAATTTTGTAACTTAACTGAATGAGATTGTTAGATTTCTTTAGAATTCTGAGTGATTATCCTTTTTTTACTACAAAACGGCTAAGTAAGCTTAAACATTTCCGCACTGGTCGAAACCAAAGTACCGAATTCATAATTTATAATCTAGAGTGCACCATTTTACATCCAAGCACTCTCCAACCTGCAAAAATTTTTCAAAGGGGAGGTCCCCTTAGACCCCCACCCAGGATGGCAATCACAAATTACCCGGCTCTCAAAATGGTCTGGTGACAACCCTGAACACTCAGAGTATTTGGACTACACAGTGCATGGGAAAACTTCAATGGGATTGGCAGTGATCAACCTGACATCACAAACTATCGGAATCAGTGTAGGCCTCATCATCCACAATATATTTTGAGTGACCGAGTCGCTAGTGAATGTGCTGACTTAAGTCATAGTTTACTTCTGTGTTTTGTCACAATTAAACAGTACGTCCAATTTTATGCAATTTGCATTTTGGTTACTTGACAGTCCAAAGACTATCTACTATATGGTTGTTTTTCTTGCAGATATGGCTGAATAAAACAATTTCAACCCCCTCCCCACCAAAAAAAAAAGAAAGAAAAGAACATAAGCGGCGATTTGGTCTTATGTGATTCATAATGTTGCCACTGCTTGTATCAGACAAATTCAAGTTCATCAAAGACAAGTTCATCAACACAGCCAACCTGACCATTTGTGACAAATCAAGAACTCGTAACAGGAGCTGCCAGATTGTCTGCTACTTGTTTAAGGGAAATAGGGCATTTAGAATATACCAACAAGGGAAACAAGGACAATACCTTTAATCATTGTTAAACCATTCATTCTCAACAATAAACGTCTTCAAAAGCTTCATCTCCTCAAAACATTATGCATGTGATGAGTAACGCAAGATGCATCATTTGAATTTGAGAAGTTTGGTGGAACAAATTATTGTTGAGCAACAAATACCTGAATTTCTTTCTATGAGAAACTTACTTCTTGAAAGGAAGGCTACTGTCTTTCCTTGTAGTGAATCATCTATGATTCTGTGTCCACAAACTTGGGTTTTAAAAATATGTTTGTTTTTCTGCAAAACAAATGCCGTTATCCCCTTTCAAGATAAGGTTGTATGATCAACTTTGCGATGCCAGTTATACTCTGTAAGAAGGAATGTTCTATATTTTAGACGTATACAAACTTCCCTCAGTCGAAATGGTTAAGAAAACTAAAGAAAACATGAAGGAGTTATGGACCAAGTAGGTGCAATGTTGCCTTATCATTATGTAGGAAACAGCGGTGTACATGAACCGTGAAGGGCTGGTTAATAGCATCATGTTGCTCCTTCTGTTCTGTACTATGCTTATCGACTTCACAATCTTAGGTTAGTTACTATCTACATAATAGACCATAAATCCTCTACCTAAGTGTAAGTATGAGTGCCTTAGCTAATGTAGGAAATTTTTCATGGTGAGCTGCCATCTTTTGGATCTGTTTTCACTCTCACTGAGCCCAACCGATACATTGTTTATATTGACCATATGTTCGGTATAGGCCTACTGTACTTGTCAGTGTTCAATCACAGTTAACAGGTATATATCTTGGCAAAATGTTGTTTCAGTAATACACAATTTTGTCATAGTTTAGAGTTTGACTATCCAATAAATTCATGGCTGGTTTCAATGACTTACCATCGGCTAAATCCGAGAAGTTTTGCTTACAACAGACTTCATGACATTGAAAGTCACCTTTTGAATGGTGGCCTGACTCTGAGCAGACGACAGTTTTTGAAATGCCCGCCAACACAAGACAAACTTTAAATTAAAGAGCTTTGTTTTGTTTAGAGTAATTTGAGAATACTAACCACCATGGTCATTTTGCTATGTAGTCATAGACAACACCATACTTGAGTCATTTCTCATGAAAGGGCTGTGTATATCGGTATGAAGTAGCTACAATCTTTGACAAAATACCTTGGGACACCCCGCGCCCCCGTTCAATGTTTGCTATAGGATTGCTGTTCAAAGGGAACATTCACTTCTATAGCGCAACATTGGAAAGGGGCGCGGGGTTTCATGTTATCCTCTCACCTAAAATTCAGTATTATATTGGCAACGTACGACAAAGTGTCCCAACAATTTTGTCCAAGATTGTCTGAGAATTTCGAGGGTTTAGAGGTATGCGCGGGACACAGGAAAAATCGTCAATTTGAAACAAGTTAAACGACAAAATGGGGGGTGTTATTCCTTTCAACAAGAAACATCAGCAGCGCATGTTTGGCATGTTTTGGGCCTATATTGAAGTGGGTTTAGTGTAATAATATTATTGTGTGAATGTTGTCAATTTTATTACGGAGTAAAGGGAGGAATAAGCCAGTCAAATCCATGTATTTGCACTAAATGTACTGAATTAAATGCAGTCATTGGGGAGGTAACATCATAACTCCAATGCATCTTGTCGACCAGGAAACTCCTTTAAAACATTTTGTATGACACAAATGACGTAGTTTCGGCTCAAACTTTGATATTGAGACAGGTACCGAAGAAAAATAAACAAACAAAAACAAAAAACACTCCCCCCCAAAAAACAAACAAGTAACATGTTAGTCGCTGTGGTCCGTTGAAGAAGATCGATGTATATGTGTTATTTATTCAAATTGTTCACAGTGATGACGTGTGTCTGCTATTAAAGTACCTACGCTTAATGACTGTTATGACTGACTTGCAGGTTATTCTGGGTAACAAAGTGTACTATCATTATACAAAATAAACCCCTAAAATGCAGATTTAATAAATGTGACGTTTGCTCATATTCACATAACAGTGACATTGTGGCACCCATTCTGTCGTACTGTACATGGTGCACTGTAATATGTCAGTCATTTTAAGCAGTTTCAACGGACTTCAGAGTACATATTTGTTGTTAGAGCTGTATCATTATATTAATATTAATATGTATATATATATTACCTTATTTTATATATGAATGAATGAAAAATGAGAAGTTGACAGACATTTGAGTTTATAAATGGATAATTGAGCACTGAAAAACACTATGGTCATGCCGTGAATTGAACCCCGGCCTCCCCATCCAAGCTGACTTAGACCTAACAACAGCGTCCGACAGTATAGGTTAATAAAACCCACGTTCTACCAAATGTTTTGACAGTAAAATGTAAGCAACCCGAGGGAAAATTGCGTAGATCACAAGACTGAAGATTACATATGTTACCAGCTTCATGCAATATAAAAATTGCAGTCACAAATCTTGATTTAGCGGCCAAAAATGTAAAAAACCAGCCTTTACTAACGTTCTACCATTATTTTAATATTAAGCTGAATCTACAGTTCTGACTTTAACGCATTTTGGTAGAGCGTGGAGCTACTTCAGAATATATTATAACTAGGATTCCTACCAGCATTCTACAATTGCAGTAACACTCCTGTTGCAATGCAATGCAACAGCTGCCCATCAATGTTATTTCTAAACGCAACTATTTCTGTCCGCATGCAAAACCATGAAACAATCTATCCATTCATGATCAATCCTTCCAAACAAAACGTATACAAATAAACCCCCAAAATTAAAATTAAACTTTTTATGTTCATCGTCGAAATTCAGAATACTTTCATTTGAAAATCCCCACACCCATGGGCCCCGATAACTAATTTTTATGATGCACCTTGTCCAAAAATGTTCAATTTTCTTTCCAAATTTCGCTCCAAAGTTGCTCCCAAAAAACTCAGACAATCTTGGACAAAATACCTTGGGACACCCCGCGCCCCCGTTCAGTGTTGGCTATAGGATTGCTGTTCAAAGGGAACATTCACTTCTATAGCGCAACATTGGAAAGGGGCGCGGGGTTTCATGTTATCCTCTCACCTAAAATTCAGTATTATATTTGCAACGTACGACAAAGTGTCCCAACAATTTTGTCCAAGATTGTAGGCTATAAAGTACCCTCTTTGGCATGAGCTGAGTACACAACTAACGTTACTCGTTATGTGCTAGCGCGTACAAGTATAGTGGTTGTACTGCCGCCGTAGCTCAGAAATACATACGTATTTGTTTCTCTATGCCGTACGTAAGCCTGTGTAGGTGATGTAGCCTAGTACTGCATGCTATTCTCTGCAGCACAAACTTTAACATCGAACAGCTGGTTTGTTGTTATCCACTCCGGATGTCACATTTCAGATCTCTGGAAAAGCACAACAAGTCAGCCTCAACTGCTGAAAACTAAGTTTGACACAAATTTCTCCTAAAATCCCATTTTATTACCAAGTTTGAAAAAAATAAAGTTGTACATGTCATAAAAATGGAGTTTGATTTTCCTGAAGGCATATCTCTCATTGTGATACCATATCTTCAAGTAAAATTAATGTCAATACTGTTGTTTGTATGTAGGAAATCTCTGAAAAGAATTTTTTTCAGTGCTTGGGAAGGGTTATGAATAGGATGATATTTGGAAGAGACCTGGAAAGTAACATAACATTTTATAATGCACTTCACAACTGCTTAGTTTCCTTTTATATACATTTCCTTTGTACTACATTCGGTGTACTTCTTGCTTGAAGCACTACACAACATTTGGCATTATATCCAAAGAATTATTTTGCATTTGTCATTTGCATCACTTTAATTTTTTTAGGAAAAAGAATGTACTGTAATTTTGATAGTCGTACCCCTGTACTAGCTTGTCTTGTTTAACATACCAACAGACGCGCTCACAGGCTTTGCTCCTTAGAACACTGTCGAAGAACTTTTTGATTTGTGACTTCCTTTCTACAGCTTCTGATTTGCACTTATATTTAACTCTCCATTTTGTCTTTTGCTTTACTCCACTTCAACACAAAGGTACTTAATATACTGTACTTAATATACTGTATTTGTACACCCAGTGGTAGCTCATCCCATGTAAACTATGATAAAAATCAATGTAAACTTTGTTGTATTTGCTGACTGGGAAAAGTCATATTTGTTTAAGAAACGATCTTTTTGAATGCTTTTTTTGATACTTCTAAAAATTCCATGAGAGTTGTGACAGTGACTGCAAGGAAAGTGGAGTTGAGTCTCAACTCCTCTTTAAGAATCATTACAGTTATCCTTCGAAGAATGTGTTGGTATGTACTGCTTTTGATTCTTTGCTGAAGGCGGAAGAAATGAGGAATCTATGCAATGGTGCAGTGGTGTGTTGATGTGTATGTGACGCTTTGCTTGTAAACAAGATATCTCATGAAGGGTAACCATCTTGTTTTTGGTGGAGGTCAAAAGTCATTTGATGTCAACCGAGGTCAAATTCTGAAGACCTTGTACATGCAGTACCTCAAGATGGGTGACTTTGAGTGATGCCATACTTAGTGTGTAGGTTGGCCATACTATGTAGGATATATTGTTTTTGGTGGAGATCAAAGGTCATGTGAGGTCACCAGAGATTAAACTGTGTAGATATTGTAAATGCAGTATCTCCAGAAGGGTAACCTTGACTTATTTCATACTTGGTGTGTGGGTTGGCCATATGCAATAGATTTTGGTGAGGGTCAAATGTCATATGAGGTCATCAGAGGTCAAGCTGCAAAAACTCAGTGGCACATACCTAAAGCAGCATTATACACACATACATACAAAACATAAATCATTTACATTGTGTTTATTAGTGTTTAGTTTCTGTTGCCAAAAGACCAGTCTGATAAATTATTGAGCTGATTTTGCCTTATTACACTCCATTGTTCACCTCCAGATGTGAAAGGAATGTGTAATAATATGCAGTATAATATGTCATAAAGGAATGTGTAAAAATAGTTGTCTTGTGCATGACTGACCATATCTACTGATTGTGGAAAGGATAAAATTATCTTGTGATAGTGACATGAAAAATAGCAATGATATGTGTTATACTCATTGTCCAAAAATTTATAACTATAAGAATGCACTGTATTATGTAGTTGTAATTAGTAAACCTTAAAAACCCCTTTTTTCCCTTAGCTCTACCAGTTCATCCCATGGTTTCAGCCATACCCTGATCTCTCCTCTTGCCTCTTTACGTCCTATCCTACACTCTATCCATACCATTGCTATAAACCCCTACTTACTTTATATCCCTACCCTGCTATGTATCCCCCATGAGCACTACTGTATAGCCCTTGTCTACCCCAGTCTATGTACAACACTATTAACATAAAAAGAAAAAAAAAGAAAAAGAAAAGAAAACATCTGTATATCTTTTTTACAAACATGCTACCATACAGTTTGCTTTTACCTTGGACCAAGCTGGTAATTAAGCCCCTATGTAGTTACAGTATAGTGCAGTAGAAAATGTTCCTCTTTCTTTCACTGCACTTGGGCACAATAATCCATCAAGTTTTTCAACAAGACCATTCGTTGTTGAACCACTTCAGTAATGCAGCAATGAACTGTTTGTCGTTCATCGGTCCTGATTTAACAACACTTCAGCTGATAATGTTTGCACTTAATGAACTACAGCGTCATACTTGTAGCAACTGCCGCTAATCAAAGGAACCTGTCTGCCTTGCCACTGTCATACGTGTAACTGCTCTTGAAACTTCTAATCTTCAAATTGAGAGGCTGCAAATTGATTTTGGTATTACTGCTCACTAGGAACGAGAAAAATGAAACAAAAAATGTGAAGAGAAAAAGATAAAAAAAAAACAGAAAATTTTCAACTCCCATGAGGCTTTGAGATACCCTGCTATTCTACACTTCAGATCATTGCCGACTTGGAAATTGAATTGTTCGTGTTTGCTCTGGAGAAGCGACACAAAACTTTGTTCATCTGAAGTGTTGCTGAAGAAACCAAATGCTCAGTTAGTAGAGCATTAGCCAGAAGTGATACTTAGAATTTAATCATCAGGGAGTGAAAAAAAAGATTATTAACATGATGACTTTCTTTATCCTTTGGTTTAATGAACTTGTGAAAAAGCACAACTCTCACTCCTCCCCCTTCCTTTGTTTTCAGCCCTTGGATCAATTAGCGACAATAGATTCCAAAATAAGGTGTTTATGTATGTTTTGATTTCAATGTTTAGCTGTGTTTAACTCCATGCTCTAAAATTTATGACTTTGTGTCACAGGTTGTTAAAGAAAAGAGACCATTTTGCTTTTATTTACAAGCAAATATTGAAATTGGTGGAATGGGAATAAGCTGT
This sequence comes from Stichopus chloronotus, assembly GCA_021234535.1. Classification (NCBI taxonomy): domain Eukaryota; kingdom Metazoa; phylum Echinodermata; class Holothuroidea; order Aspidochirotida; family Stichopodidae; genus Stichopus; species Stichopus chloronotus. Next base: position 23,478,781 of record CM037843.1, read on the forward strand.
GTGATCATGGTGTGTTCATTGACAACTTACTACCTAGTCACAAATTCTGATCAGGACATTAGCTTTCCTGAGCCCAGATCTAATTTTAAAATTCAGTTTATTGGGCTTATCTGAACAATCTTAAACATTGGGTAAAGTTTAGAATTGTGCATGCCTTATTCACCTTTATAGCAACATGCGCAGTAAATTTTCATCACATAAGGTTCACTTATTGGAATAATGTGTAAATCTTGCTATTCAGCAGCATGTATGGCTTAAGCTTGCTGCAATAGAAAGCATCTTCACAGAATGCTAGAGGTAAGTCACTCATCACTTACTTGTCTCAGCGTGTTAACTGCCCTCCCATGTTCAGACAAGCACCTCCTGGCAGACTCCATGTTACTGTAATCAAAAGTACATTAGTACCAATGGGCACACACATCGTTGCGATCACTTGAAATTTAATGCGACCTAGATAGCATCAGCATTAGCTACCAAATTTTGTTTTGATTTTCTAGTAAATGTCAGACATGGTTCTTGAATGCAATCATAAAGTGCTTTCCTTTACTCTCTTCACGCGATGCTCAGCTTGTTTATGTTTACATTGTGAGAACGCTACTTTGACGGAAGAGAAGTTCATAAAGTAAAAGCAAAAATATTTCTTTTACTTTTTCCTGGAGGGCTTTAGTAAAAATACTGTAATATTTGTTCTGTTACAGAAACATGAAAATTGGTAATGATGACTGAAGTCTCCTGCAATTGAAGCGAATATTAAGCATGCTGATAAATCTCTATTAGTTTCTGACAAGGTACTGTTCATGACAGAAAATGTTTCAGTACATTGTTTCACATTGAAATAAGAAACTTTGCGGTAGGCCTATATCAGATAAGTTGTGATTGAGAGATTCGTTTTACCAATCAAAAATGGCGGTTTCTGTCTGAAGTACATTATTCTTCAAAGAAAGCTTTGGCCTCGGTTCCGCCAGGGTTTGCTGTTGGAATCTTTTCCACATGAAATTGATACATCAGTCATAAAAGATTACAAAAAGTTCATTTTAATAGTTATATACTGTTTATGGATACATGTCCTTGGAAAGGGTGGCTTCGTCAGTCTCTGGATCGTGAGGTGTACAATGAAAAGTGTCATATTTAGGCATGATAATATGTAACTTTTATGCTTCATTGAGGGAGGAATATCTGAGCTTGATTTTTGTGGTAATTTTTGTTGATAAGTATAGAGACGTTGAAAGATAAAGCAAGATTTCTGCAAGTTGGACACATGACTTGGCTTTGACACTGCACAGTAACAGCAGTTAAAGGAATATTCCAGTGACATATACAGGGGATCTTCACTGAGGGAAGATGCTTTTTGTCACTCTAGGCACTTGAATAAAGGGAAGTAAGTCATATGTTTCACAGAAAAAATAAATCATAATTGTAAATTAATATTTGTGGACACAGAGTAATAGATGATATTGAAAATAATGAAGGACGATAGCCATCTTTACAAGATAAATGTTTCTCACAGAACAGTCACTTGTTGCTCAAGAACAATTTGTTTAGCACCCAAAGGTTAAAATATTCAAGTGATGATCTTCTATAACTCATGCATGTATGCATAGTGTTTTGAGGAGATGAAGCTTTTGCAGATATTTATTTATGAGCCTGAATGGTTTAACAATGCTATTCTAAAGCTATTTTCTTTGTTTGCCATGTTGGTGCATTGCAAGTTCCCTGTGCCCCTTTAAATCCCACTCTAATATGTCTTATTCATACCCCCAAGAAATTGCTGTTTCAAGAGAGTACTGGTCAAGAGAGATTTTCCATTGCCGCCAGGTTGAAAGTGTCATGTAACAATTTGCAAATTACTAGAAGAGTCCTATAGTGTCCTTTGAAATTGAAGAGTAGATTTAACCTTAAAATTTGAGTCTAACATGAACATGTATGAAAATGTTGTGAAAATAAAGGTGACGTTGCAACTCTTAAAGGATCTTAATGTTTCTTCCAAGGGCGTCGAGATTATAATGCAAGATATCAAAAAGGATATTCACTCAGTATGTCTAGAAGGGCATTGAAGACTGGAATGCACCACTTCAAAATAGATATACTGTAAGTCTAAAAATTCATAACTTCCAAACGGAACATGATACTGAGGTATGTTTGTCGTCAATAGTTAAAGGAAAGTTTCCCAATTTTGCATACTTTGTTATCGTTTTTATTGCTGAAAGATCTAGTGTTCACTTTAAACCATTTTTAGGATCCAAAGGATTCAGACTGGTTGATGTGCTATATTTTGTTTTGGTTACATTGTTGAGTTATAGATTGTTTACTGTTGAGTTTGTTCTGACACAGCTGATGTAATGTCCAAAATCCAAGTCAAGCATTTCTGCCCTTCTAAGGCTTCATCCACCCTGGAGGTTCCAACATTACTAGGTAGTGCATCAGTTGCTAGGCTCCCGGATTCGTAACCCAGATGACAAAGTACTACTAAAGAGTTATCTGTGAACAAGTAATCTCTGTTTTACTTGCTTGTCCCTCTTGGGACACGTAACTCTATCTTGTTTCTTCTCAAATGTAATTAATCATGGCACTGAGCGTAAGTTTAAACACAATCACTTTAAGTGTGTACTAATAATAACAATAACATTTACATGAAACCCATGCACATGTGTCTGGTATGTACTTTTACAACAATTTACTATTTCCTTTTACCCAAAGTCTCGTAGCAATAACAACATTTAACTCAAAATTTTGAACAGCTTTGTCAGCAGCTTTCTCTAAGGAGGATTGTAAACGCCATGTACATTATACTGAAGTAACCACAGTAACTATCAAAATTCTACAATATCGATTAGACTGGAATGCTGTTTGCAGCAATTTAATACCATTTAGCTCTTCCTGTTCCATTTATCACATGGGGTTGGTGCAATGCACAATGTTAGCACTGCAGAACTGAGATTTACAATAGAGGCAATGCTCTGTTCTCCAGTAACATCACTGCACAACAGTTTGGTCGTGGAGTACGTAAACTAGACGGCAAACAAAGCCAATAGACAGTGATGAAAGAAAGAGACTTGGCCACCGTTTGGATTATCAATGCAGGCCCCATTATTGCAAATAGGAAAAAAAAAAAAAATCTGCCAACAATTTATGTTCTGTGCACTTTGCGACCAAATGTCTGCACCTTCATTTTAGAAAGCAGCTTTGACATTATTTTATCTGTAACTTAAACATACCAGGGTAGCATGATAAATAATACAAGCAACAGAATGATTAGGTACTGAAGTCTTTTATTTTTTCTTTTTTTTCCTGAACTGATACATAAGTAGGAGAAGTAAGTTACCAGGATGACCCGTATGAGTTATTGCCTTCTTCTCATCCTCTAGATTAAATTTAATCATCTCACCCAGGCCTTTACTCCATCTTGTTTGGTTTCATGGACATGTATATATATGTATTCTGCATGCACATTTATGTGTAACTTTTATGTCTTGAGTTAATATCCATTAACAAGATTAGGTCTCAACGGTTGTCTCAGGTTATACAGACTTGTGGACCATCAGCGCTTCAGATTCATATCCTAAGGTAAAGAAACTACTGTTTGTATCCATGGCAGTGTGTAGTTCTCGTTCTCTTTACCGAGCTGTTTCCTTGGAAATCTTTTGTTTATCATTTCATCGTCATCAATTGTAAGAATCTCGTCTGTAAATTTTGTGAAAGTGATGTATGTAGTAGGTATCGGTCCTTCACTCCCTTCATACCTGCGTGGTTTTCATCAACGCATTGGGATTTCAGGATTTGACAACCAAAATGAGAGGAATCGCGTGATTTAAGACAGAGTTGTGGAAAGCTTAAAGATATGTGGGGTCTCTTAGGGCACAGTTGCGACTTTTTTGACCAGCTCCAGGTCACTGTGTCAATGGATCATGTACACTGTACAGTACATACATGTGAATCGGTGTGAAGGCCAGTTTGACTCGACCGTCATCTGTAAAGTTGCGTAAAGGATTGTTAGAAATTGTTGATGCACTCAGATGATTTGGCGATTACAATGTAACTAAATGATTATTTACTTGAATGATCTGCCATCACATCGCTAAGAGGCAGTTTTTAGAATGGTCTAAATTTTCATTGACACATGCAGTAAACTACATGCTTGAGAAGTTTAAAAACACACTGCACTGTACATGTGGTGTCAGTTATTGTTCCAGTCACAGAAATGCAAACTCTATCCACTTCTGATCCACCTGTGTCTGAAACAATGAACATTCAGCATATTGTATAAATGTTACACATGACTTTTTTTTGGGGGGGGGGGGAGTGGAACAAATTACTGTTTCCTATTGTGGCATTTAGAATCTGCCAAGTCTGCACTTTTGATGAGGAATGATATGGTATGCATTTGACATCAAAAAGATGTATCATATTCCTGGTTATCGCTAAATTTGGTTTAAGTCTGGTAAGAAGGGTCCCAAGTTCTCTCTCTGATATCACAATCTCAGGGTCAGATCGTGAGTATGCAAACATCCAAGACTTGGAAAAGCTAAATCGCTGTTTGGGTGTCATTATCTTTGATTCTCAAGTAGGAAACTGAGCTCAGATTACATCGTCATCGGGACGAAAGCAATGCCAGCAGTCTGCAGCTCTGTTGATGCAGACAAATGGCAACAAGTTGCTCTATCCTCCAACTGGAGGGTGAAAAAGATGGATGATGTCATAAACGGCTCGTCACGGTTCAGTCACCGCGAGGCGTGGAAACTGTAGCAGGTTTTAATGGACTTCAATATTTAAAGGAGATCATGAGGGGCATCAAGGCCGTTGCCATTGTTACTGTGTACTGCAAAATTTGGTGATGGGAGTGAGATGAATGCTCTCCAAGAAAGACATAAGGGGACATGAACGAATTAAAGAGGCTCATTGAGTTGATATCAGTAAAAATTGCGGTGGTTTTGAAGTATACAAACACACGACAATACTCACAATTAGCATAATTAATCAAGTTTCACATCCAGTAGTTATATGAAAACTGTCAATTTTTTTCGAATTTTTGACCGTTACTTGTTCTGATTGTGTGCATGTGAATGTACTAATGTGAAAATGTCTGGTCAAAAAGTTTCAAAAACCAAATTTAATCGTTGGTTACTCACTCATTAATGTTCCAACGTATGTAAAACTTTGGGATCCTTTTAGTTTGACTGTTTGTCATTAGTATGTGAAGGAAACTTGACCGGTTTAGAAAAATTGAGTGAATTTCACAAAACAACTCAATGAGCCTCTTTAAGAGCATGAAGAAGATTGATCTCGAGAGAAGAAAACATAAGATGACACTGTTTTTTTTTCACATTTTTCTTATATTGAAGTCTTGTAGGTTTTTGCTTGGGAGACTAGCTGGAGTGTAGAAAACTGTATCACTTTGGGGGTGATGCCCTCAATGGTGTGTATGTATGTGAACTTAATAGAATTGTTCGTGGAACGAATTGAAGTACCATAACAACATGGATTGAAGCAAAGAGTGGGACGGCACCATCAGGCTTTATCATCGAAAAAGATCATTCCAGACACATTTGAGGAAATGACAGAGACACTGAATGTTATGTATCTCCCAAAAGATGAGGAAAATCATTCAAATGTGTCTAATGATCCCATTTATCCATAGCAATACTTCCTTTCATGTGTAAGTAGAACATTCAATCATGTTTGTACCCAGGAGTGTGTTTCATTTCTTAATACTGAGACAAAGCGAAAGCACCAGCTGTGAGTAGCAGCTGCACTGTAGCACGAGCCTCGATTTGATTTTGAAAGGGGGGGGGGACATCTGACCTAAACTACTATTAGAACTGTCTGTGACTTAATCAGACTTTTTCAGGGAGGGGGGGTTGAAGGGCTGCAGAAAAAAGGTTGAAATAGGAGGAAAAACAAATGAACTCCATCTAAGGAGAGCGCCACCATCCGTTATCATGTAGTGGACAGAGAAAGTCTTTTACAAACATGCCTCTCAGATTGCAAGAAATGACACTTTCCAGTCTCTTTTGCATTGCTAATTTTAGTTTAGGTTTCTTTCCATTTTAGAGCACAATTTTGGAATTTCACACTTCCACTAGAATTGTCTAGTTTGTTATGTTTTAGTTTCAAGTTACAAAATGTTGGGAATAGATGAATGAGTCATAGTGTCCCCGTAGCTTTAAAATGTGGGAGAGAACATGTCCCCACCCCTTCCTTTGAATCAAAGTCCATGCACTGCTGTGAGAAGCACAGAGACGTGTGCCTGTCTCCTCATTCTGCCATCTCTAACTCTAACCCTTCACTGGAATTAATTGTGACAATGAGTGATCACTTTACTTTGTTTATGATTTACTCATACTGGCCAGCCTAATCTAATGGTTTTATTTTGTTTTCTGCACTTGTGATCTCGTTTCTTTTATTGTAGGAAGAGTTCACCATGACTGGGACTTATCAGCGACTGCAGTGAATTATACTTCTCTTTTTCAACTTGCCCTCACAAGTCTTGTCATATTTAGTTTTGAGGTTGAGCAAGACCTACCATGGGAAGCCTGATACTTTTTTTGGGAGTTTTTCTTGCAGAGAAAATTTAAAGGAAGTAAAAGATCAGCTTTAAACATTGGTAGATTTATTGTATTGGAAGAACAATTACTAGCATCTTGTTATGCTGTAAATTTTCAACTACTTTAGGGGTGTGGAATAATCTCAGAGAGTGAATCATGCCTTAAGTTTTGCTTTCATCTTATTTCTGCATACCAGTACATCTACATGGCAGTCTTACATTGCAACCATTCTCCTCTGCTGGTCATATCACATGTTTAATCTTTGGCATAATTGTCTTATTTGGGATGCTGTGAATTGTGCATGCTCCTTGTACCGCAGGTTGTGGTCTGAACTTTGTGTTTACATGCTACAGTATATGGTTGCATGTATCCTGTGGACAGAGCAGCAACGATCAGACACTGTATCAAACAGGCATGAAATGCTGGGCTAAGGACGACTTGCTTACAGTGTTCCACTAGTTTCAACCCAGTCTTATACAGCATCAACCTCCCTATCTTATCTATGTAGGTGTTTGTGTTTATTTTTCATACCTTACCCTGGCCAGCTATATGCTGAATGCTGTTGTTTGATGACTGTGTCAATGTTGTTACATGTTTGATCAGTTGAGGGTAGTGCTTTGCAAACTGGACCACAGCAGCAGTTGAGTCTCTTTGTCAAAGATGAGGTGAGCTGTGAGGTTGGCAGAAAGAAGCTTAGATGAAAGGTGATAACTAAGAATCATGATCTATGATGAGTTTTGGCAAAGGCTGCCCAATTCATCCCATTTCAGAGGAGGAACATAACGTAGAATGTTTCAATTGAAAGTTGAAAGTTGATGCAGTAGGGCCACAAAAATAAGACCCATAGGACAAAAAAAAGGCAGAAGGACTCCTATTTATCAGTGTACTAGTGTTTTACCTAAAGAAAACACCAGTCCATGTACAATCAACACATGTACAGTAGTTTGCCTTCCCCTCCTTGACACAACAGAAACATCTGCAGATAGATTTAAATTTGTACTCAACAAGTGTAATGCAATAATACCTGGGATTCTGGGGGTTACTTTAATTTGTTCCTACTCACCCTACTGTAGGACTATTTTGTTAGTTTTGTTTTCTCCTCACCCCACCCTTCACCTCAACCAGATGTTTGATACTTGCATGGCTGCCAGGCAAGCAATCTTTTGCTGTGTCATGAGCTAATATTGGAACCAGGGTTGCTTGATTTAAAGCTGGAATATGAGTTACACTGGCAATCACATGGTTGTCGACCTTTGCTCATTGTCAGTGTTTCAGCGAAGAGAAAGTCGGGAAAAAGATCTTCTGTCACAAAATCTTACAGAGAACTATGCACTCATCTTCCAGATATTTGAAAATGAAAATTATACAAATTCATGTGAAATTATTTGAAAATGAAAAATGAAAATTTTTTGTTAGCCCTACAAAATTCAAACTCTCCAAGAAACCATACTGTAGTAGTAAATCACTGTTACTTGAAATCAAACAGGCCAGTGGGAATGGATATGAATATTAGTGTGTGCAAAAATAGGGTTTAAACAATGTCTTTTTGTAGTGGCTATATGGAATTTGACTTTCAATAACAAATTCTCAACGTATATTTCAGCTTTAAGTCACTGATTTAATCCATGATTTTTTTTTTGTTCCTTGCCGAAGGCTCAAGGAATCTATGCGATAGTGATGTCATGTGTGTGCGTGTGCGTGTGTATGTGTGTGTGTGTGTATGTAACGCTTTGCTTGTAAACAAGGTATCTCAAGAAGGGCAATTCTGAGGGATTTCATACTTGGTATGTGGATTGGCCATACTGAGTAGATGATCCCTATTGTTTTTGGTGGAGGTAAAAGTCATTTGAAGTCACCAGAGGTCAAAACTTGAAAACCTTGTAAACACGATATCTCCAGAAGTGTAACTGTGGCTGATGTCATACTTGGTGTGTGGGTTGGTTATAATAAATAGATGATCCCTATCATTTTTGGTCAAGGTCAAAGGTCATTTGAGGTCACCTTAGATCAAACTGTAAAAACCTTGCAAACACATTATTTCCAGAAGGATGATGTTGACTAATGTCATACTCAATATGTGGGTTGGCCATAATGGGTAGGTGATCCCTATTGCTTTTGCTGGAAGTCAAATGTTATTTGAGGTCACCAAAATAAATGTCATTTGGGTTAAAGGCTTATTGATGTGGTGTTTCAAGAACAATAGCTGTAGTTGATATCTCATGCTTGTCATGTGGTTAATTCATGTTTGTTAAAATATAACCATGTCGAAAGGAATCACAAAGCCTTTTGGCTTTCTGTTTAATAAAAAGAAATCAACAACCCTGTTTGAAACTGTACATACATGCGATGTTCTTTGTTTTGTTTTCACCAGAACCCTTATAATCCTACCTTTACACATCATACAGTACATAATTCCATCAATCATTTCCTCCAATAAACCGATACTCTCCAGTCCCAAACAGATGTGTTTTGCTGTCTTGTTGTATGTCTGTATCCTTCAATTTACTAGATTCCACTAGTGGATCGATTTCCTTTGTTTTGGAGGAGCCAAACTGGTGGTACAGGGATATAGGAGAGGAGTCTCTGCCTCCCTTTTTCAAAAGTTTGCTGTCACTGAATGCCTTCAGATGCAATTTGGTGCAACGAAAGTGTACAATTGTGAAGTTAACTTTTCCAAGGTATAATTGTGTAGTGAATGTTTTTGGTCCACCTTTGAATGGGACTATGGCCCCCAGTTGGTCCCTCTTTGGATCTGCCAGTGCTAAATACCTCCACACCTAGTGAACACCAGCCTGCTAGACTCAATTAATGATGCCATCAGCATCACTTAAAGACATCCGCCTCCCCTTAATTTAGACATACTTATCCAACACATATATTGTACACTCTTTTCCTGCTAAAAGATAGATTGGAACATATGATACGATCATCCTTCTTGTCACAGATTCTCCCTGAGAGTGGGATAGATATTTATTTTAAGATTGTGTTTGTACTAGTTACCCTAATTTTGACACACAATTAACTCAATAATTCATTTTTACGGATAACGCCGCTCCGTCTTTTGATGTCTGTGAGATGCATCATTTCGTACATTTTTCTATTCCCTTCTCTCCCCAGGGTCTGCATCGCGGCAGATTAAAGTTCGATGCCGGCAATTCGGAGAACAATGTAGGTGAGACCGGCGGTAATCAGCTGCCGGAGAACAGCTGGCAGAGGTTTGATCAGGCACTGTACATTCAGAAAACACTTGTGGCAGCCGGGGGCGATGCCTATGCAAGGAACAAATTCAATCAGGTTGCCAGTGACAAGTTAGCGATGGACCGATCATTCTCTGACACAAGACATTCACAGTGAGTCTTTCGTCTTTGCCTTACATTCCTTACAAATTGTAACCACGGGGACCCTTAAGCCCCTAGAGTTCAGATTCTTCGTGAAGCACCTTGTTTTTGTCTGGAAATTTGAAGTTGTTACTAAAAAGGAGCAAGGTGTTTGTTCAGCATATTTGAATTTTATCTTCTTTCTGAATTTATCTTCATTAAGAGCCAAGAAAAGAGAAGTAAAAGAGAAGTTTAAAATATTTATGGGGGAAGTTGCCCATGTTCGGACTGATTTGGGAAATGATGTTAAGTACATTGTGTTCTGAAACATTGTAGTTAGCTATATGGCAGATTTGTAGTGAATACGAGTTTTCAGTACAAGGTTTTGAGTTCAAGTATGATTTGTGACAGTCAAGTATCAGTGCCGCATTAGTAGTACCTGATGTTAAATTTGCCAAGCGCAAGCATTGCCATTGAGTCCGGGTATGAAACTTTATCGACTACGAATACGGCTACAACCCGATGAGAACAATCACATGAGTGAAGTCATGGGTACTACTGAATGGTGGGAAACCATGGAAGGTCAGTGACTTCATTTCTGTTGAAGCATGAACTCTTGTATACCAAAATTAAGATCAGTATTCCTTCTAATGGGTAAAGCAACCTGCAAGATACCATGTGCAAAGGATGTCAACGGACTACAGAAAGTACACATTAAATGGTTGGGGAAAGGTTTTGTACCACGTACTGTCCTTTAACTATACCAGACTGCCTAAAGTTGTGTGTAAAACAGCATATACTTTAAAGACTTGAGGATTACAAACCCCAAATACAAGTGCATACCAAAAGCATTAAGAAGGAGTTCAAGTGTCGGGTACAGTCTATTAACACAGATGTTGAAGTTTGAGTACCATTTTCCAGCTTGGACTTAGATTGTCACAATGAGCACCAGACTCAAATGCAAGTGTGCATATAAAACCTGAAGTATGAATACTTAATTTCAAAATTTGCCCAGTAGAAGTACAAAGCTATGGAAAAAAATGACATGAAATATTATTATGTACAAGTACATCTTGGAACACTGTAGTCAGTTATTTGTGACAGACATCAAATTATTGTTTTAACACTGTTTATTTTAGTGATTATTGGGAGGATGGAAGAATGGGTAGGGAGAAAGAAGGGAGAGAGGGAGAGAGGAGAAGAAAAAAGAAAAGAGAAAGAGAGAGGTGATAAAGGCAAGGAATTAGAAGAAAAGAGGACAGGGGAAGAGAAAATCGATTGAAGAACGTAAGGGAAATGAAAAGGAGAGATGAGGGTACAGAAAGGAGAGAAGAGAAGAGGAGAGGAGATAAAAATGTGAAGAGGAAGGGAAATGGGAGGAAAAAGAGGATAGGCGGAAGAGGAGTCTGCTTATGTGCTTATTATGTAGTGCTTATTATTTAGGGGATGTGTTTGTAACTGAGGGAGGATTGAAGATGTAGGGAGTCAATTTACAGACTAAGTCTACAATATAGCTTTTTGAAATTTATCTTTGGAAAATTGGTGGCTTTCACAGAAGTTTATTAGACTACATAGCTTTGCCAGGCTAAGTTGGTGTACTCTGACCTCTTACAGTACAGCTGGATCATTTACCGGCTTTATGAGGCATCACACCTCGGTTTGGTTGGTTTCAATAGATGTTAATTGCACAGCATCTGGCCAATCCGACATTCCTAAGCTAAAGCTCACAGTTGCAGTTATTGCATTATAAAATCTAGAACCAAGGATCAGGACTAATAGAAAGTAAACAAGTGCTGCATATTTGGAAATAGCATTTGTGGTTGACCTTTGAAACTTGCAGTTACACACTATTACACACAATTAATACACAAATCTGTATTCCTTTTTTAGTGTTTAGATAAGACTCAAGAAAAATTCTTAGAAGGGTGCGTATGCACGCCTTTGGATCTATGCTTTTTCATCATAAACAGATGTGCTGTCTTGCAGTCCAGGAAACCTTGTTAAACTTGTGTTAGAATTTGCAGTCGATTACGGTGTTCAAGTTTGCAAGTATTTAACCTCACTTGTACTTTCCTGTAAAACACAGCTAATGAACTCAGTACTCATGTTGCATAATACTGATTAGATGTCTCCATAAACTGAAATGAGACACAGTCAGTATAATTGATTATTTAATAATTAACTAGTAATTATTGGAATCATGATACTAGTAGCTGTATGCAATCACTTCGTCCTACAACACTATTTGTGCTCCCTGTGTCCACTCCCTTGCACACATTTCCAAGACATTGGAGAGCGCAGTAGTTGTTATTGTTGTTCATCAATCTGCAGTTGTCCTTTTTTTAATTCTCTCATTAACCATGAGTTTCCATACAACCAGGCCAAATTTTAGCATTCTGCCATGTAGGTGGGAGGTCCTTCCCTGCTAGCTAGTAGCTATACTGGAGCACAGCTGTGTCATATGTATGGTATATGCATGTCAGAATATCATGAAAAGTGTGACATGTTTTGATCCATGCAAAGCATCTAACCCGTGCTAATGCCAGCCCACAATCTTTGGAAAGGTGTTAATAGAAAACAGAACCAGGTGAAGTGTTAGGGACTAACATAAGGACATTAGACCTCTAATTTGCAGCATTTCAAAGAGTAACACTATCTTAAATTAGATTACCTGTTTATAGCACCTATGTTATACATCAAAATGGTCTTTCTTCATGCCTCACTTTCCTCTTTCAGCTTAACAACTACTCACCTCACTCAACCTAATGAGGGCAGGCTAGACCTTAGAGAGCACAGTGCTAGAATTAATTTTTAGGGCATTTAGAGCAAGGCTAGATGAATGCGTTAGTGAAGCAAGTGGTATGTATAGTCACTTGTGAATACCCATGCCAGTGAGTTGTTGGGAATTCACTCCTCACTTTCCTGTCTCAGCACAGTAACTATACTTTCCTCTGCTGTAACAAGAGTGCTGGTGACCCTTTAACACAATCATTTCACCTAATTATAGTTGACTCAACTTACATTTTGATGAAAGGTCATGTACTGTACATGTTGATGCCTAGATTAAGAGAGATATAGTAGTACAGTAACTTAAATGAATATTCCAGTGAACATTTAATTTTCGTTTATTTTTTCGCTGCAGCAAACAAGACACTTCACTTTGTCATTTTCACTTCATGCCTGTCTTACTTGTCTTCTACCACTTTCGCAAATTTAACTGTGCCTATTTTTATTCGGAATTTTTGTGGTATTTTCTAGCATGCAGTGCTCACTAGTTTGCAAAAGTTTGTCAAGGAGCCTCTAGTCATGGTGTCACTTGTGGAAGCCAGATCCACAAGTTAGTGGCTTGCAGTAAACCAATCAATCCAGTTAACATTTGGGTTGTTGCTGTGGAGTTTGGTCTTGTATTTTAGGAGAATGGACATGATAGTTCTATCTTGGAAGGTAGATTTCAGTAGAGACAGGAATAATGCAGTGATTTTTGCAAAGTATGAATCAGTTTCATATGAGTTAGATTTTAGTTTGATGCAATAGGTGTAGGGTGGGCGCCATTGCTCGTAGAAAAAGTGGTCAATTTTGGAAATTTGTGTAGGTCCTTCTCATCCTTCAATCAGCAACTGTCTCAAGAGACCTTTCAACAGACATCTCAGAAGACTTCTCAACATATGTTTCAATGTATGTTGTTTACTACAAGGATGTGATCCAAATCAGTTCTACTGTAAGAAGCTTTCATTTTCCCTCCCCCCATTAGTGAACAGAAGACGTCCCTTGGGTTGTTTCAAAAGTGACTTTGGGGGCAAATTCTCTCACCGATATTTACTATCCTTTGCTGATAAATATTTCAATATCACAACAACTCTTTACAACGTTGCTTCTCACTTAAACTGTATGTGTCGATGAAAATACAGAACATCAATTCCCATCCTGTATGTACAATACTGTACATATGTGGTAATGGTGTCCATCATCCAAACAAAAGACATTTAACATTAAGATTGTAAGTCTGGGAGAAGGGGGTGTAGAGAATTTGTTTGTGGGCAAGTTCTGTGGTCGACACTGTTTAATCTTTGATTTGTTCGATTTAGTTCCACACTGTTTGAAATCTAACATAAATGCAGAAGTATTCATGAAAAAGTATAATTGTGAAATCTTTGCCACAGCTGTCTATCCTCTGTCACAGTGGAAATCCACACAGTATGTGAAACAAAGAACACTTTCTGTTACAAAAGAACAGAGAACAAATATTCGCACTACAGTATGAATTGTAATACTGCAAAGAAAAGTACTTTTGTCACTAACTTACGCAGATATTAAATTTGAAAAACTGAGAAGATAAAGGACAGCAAATATTGATGGGGAGAAAATTCTGAAATGTTCTGTCCAAATTTGTTTGCTCAATTTTTGCAACACTCGAGTGATTTTTTCAATATTTTTGTCCTCTTCCTTTGCTTCTCCGACGAAGACAATGTGATTTCCTTTCAAGGTCTCTGCCGCTCGTTTTCCCACAGTTCGTGCTGAGACTGTCAGAGGAGGAAGGCAGAACGCTCACGTATTGATCTTTGTATCACGTGACCTGAGTTATGAACGTTTAATCAATATTGGTTGCATTAGAACTTACGGAGGACTAAATGAAAGATATTTCAGCTTCGTAATAAATCTGAAATGATTTTCGAATAATCAGATCATTGATGCATAAGTTGTGTTACCCGTGCAGCTACAGTTGTCTGAGTGACGTAACTGTGTAGGGAAGGAGGAAACTCGGGGAAATGCATTGCGAGGAATCAGGCTTTGTGCTTGGCTTGGCAGAATCTTTTAAAAGGTTATTTTTTTCTCTTTCACTGTAATGGCTTTTTTAGTGCAAATATCTCTCTAGTGGTATGTAAAGAAGAGGAGAAAAGAGCAACCTCTGTGACATTATCAGCTTGAAGTTTGCTTTTATCTTCAACATTTGGCACATCATACCTTACTTCTCATACAGTATACCCACAGAATATCTCTCTTTGGGTGCAATCAAATGACACAATGATTGAATAGCTTTTAAAACTTTTCAATTTACATTTTAATGTGATGTTCACTTTGTTTCTATAGTTAAACATTGTTTTTATTCAGTACTTCATTTTTGATTCCTTGCCGAAAGCAAAAGGAATCTATGCAATGGTGATGTGTGTGTGTGTATGCATAAGTGCCCTTGTTTTTGGGTGGGATCGAGGACCGAAACAATAGATTTTAGGTCCTCTGTAGAAAATTCAATAGATTTCTCCGGTCCTCTCAAGATTAACAACAGACAGACAGTCTATTGTTAAGGTTAGGGTTGAGGAAGAAAAAACAAAAGAAAGCACAATGAGGTCCTCGGAATGAATGGAAAACAAAGTTGTGTGAGTGTGTGAACATGATGCCTTGCTTGTAAACACAATATCTCAAGAAGGGTAACCTTGACTAATCCCATACTTAGTGTGTGGCTTGGCCATATGGAGTAGATGATCCCTATTGTTTCTGGTGAAGTTCAAAGGTCATTTGAGGTCAACAGAGGTCAAACTGTGAAAAACTTGTAAACACAGTATCTCAAGAAGCATAATCTTGACTAATTTCATACTTAGTGTGTGGGTTAGTCATAGTGAGTAGTTGATTCTCATTGATTTTGGTGGATGTCAGATTTCGTTTGAGGTCACCAGAGGTCAAATTGTGAAAACATATGAAACTGCTTAGTACACACAGTGGTCAAAAGAGCTTTGTGTGAGCATGCTCTGTCTGGAAGGATAGGGTGTTCGATTTTCAAAATTGGTATGTACATGTCATCCTGTGTTGTTCATGAATATTGGCAAGGAATTCACAAAGTCCTTTGACTTTCTTGTCTTTAAATGTATGCAGGTATTCAGTTATCATGATACTGTACTAATTTTAACTTCAGATGCTGTATGTATTAACAACAGGTTTATTAATAATAAGAATTAAGGACTTCAAGGGCAGTTATTCTACGATGCTAAGTGCAGTAAGCGACCACTCAAGTGTAGAGGAAGCTGATGGCTTACAGTATAACTTCAAGTCAGGTGACTACAGTACCAACTGAACAATTTTATATCAAATTTGGTATCTTCACAAGGTCACTTCAGATGAGACAACCTTCGATTGCTCTTGGACAAAAACTCATCCTATTGCGACCTGGCCAGGGATCGATCCCAGAACTTCCTGGTTCCTATGCTTCATTAAGTCGTCGGCCACCAGCTTATCCACCTGGCTTGCTGTGGCACATGTTTATATCTGTGGCTTGTTTGAATGATCTTTAATATGTTGTATTACTGAAATTCATTCACTACTGATAACTCCCAAGCACAATAGACCCAAAACAGGGTAGTTGCAAGTAATACCTAAAATCTATGTGGTATTTTATCATCCTGGCTTTCTCTCATTTTTTCACCATATATATAGGTGTTTCTAGACTTTCCTCTGGTAATTTTGGACATAAATTTTTTTAACTCATATGCAGGTGTACATTCTCCTTAACCTGACCTCACTATTCAGTACAGCCATCAGATGAAGTACAGTTACATGTACTGTAAGTTATGTGACATGTTCACAGTACTTCATCTAATCACGTATCACGTTTACAAAGTTGACAGAAACTGTTTGGATAGGTAAGAAGTTCTTCCTTGATTTTTCCCTTTTTCACTTTTGGTGTGTGGATTTATCTTGAGCATAGGGTATCCAGATATTTGGCTTAAAGGGAAATAGGGCATTTAGAATACACTAACTTGACATACAAAGAAAATAGCTTTAATTATTTTCATACCATTCAGTCTCATCAATAAACATATGCAAAAGCTTCATCTCCCCAACACATTATGCATGTGATAAGTAATGAAAGATGTATTATTTGAATTTTGAAAATTTTGGGTGTAAAAATTATTTTTGAGCAACAAATAACTGAATTTCTATCTGTGAGAAACTTATTTCTTGAAAAGAAGGCCACTGTCTTTCCTTCTTTTGAATAATCTATCATTCTATGTCCATGAACCTTGGTTTTAAGAATATTGGTGTTTTCTTTAACATAAACACATTATTTCCCTTTAATTAGAGAGCAGAATTGACAGAGGGTGCAAGACATGGTAGAACAATGGAGCATGATTTGGTACAAATCTATTATGAACAGGAAAACAAGGTACACCAATTTTGGGATTATCTTTCACCTTTTGTTGGAGGCTGCTTGTATTGAAATGCATTAGATTGAACTGTAACTGATCACAAATTTGTGTGCACCCGTGCAGAAGGAGAAGATTTGAATTGAAAGAAGCTTACTGTCAGCTTTTCTGCAGATGCAAATACTAAGCTTTTCTTGTCTCCTGACTGTGTTTGTAAGGAAATGATGTTAATTTAGCTGGATTTTTTTTTCTTCAAATGTCATGACACATGTTGCTAGAGGAGGATGGTATGAGTATTGTACACATAATGGCAAGAAAATCCAGGACAAGTTCACAAGTGTGCAGGTACTTGCAGAATCAGTCACTCACATATTTTTTCGGGGATATTAGGTGCATCCTTCCCATGAATTTGTTTTATTTGCAAGAGAAATGTGTGCGACAGACACTTGATAATCTGTACATTCATCTTCTCTAGAATGGCTGTCAAATTAATCAAAGTGTCTGAAGTTTATCTTTTCTTGTAAAAGTTTGTCAGTTTCTGACAATGCTCTCTGAGGAGAGGAACACATTGCGTGGCAACAAAATTGTCAAATTCCTTTCTTTCTTTGTATCTCTTTAATCAGTGTAAGAGGTCGCAAGTGACATTTCTTAGCCCACAGCTCTGATAAATTGATGTATCATATCACTCTCTCTTTTAACAAGACTTTATTCAAAGTGTGTCAAATGTTTTATAAGCTCTTTCATTACAAGTACATGCAATATATGCAACTCAGTCTCAATGCATTTAAATTAAAAAAAATCGCCATTTTTTAGGAAGGGGAAGGGAGAACAGTGGGGGACAGGGAGTTGGAGTTGAATGAGGGTCGAACTTTCTTAAAGGTTAATTTAAATCCCACTTTAATCAGTGAAAGAGGAACATTGTAAAACTTGGCTGTATGTCGATAAATAAATCCATCCCTATAAATTTAGTTCTCTTCTCTCCTTCCCCTCTCCTCTGGTGTCATCAGTAACAAAACAGCAAAACTAAAGACCAAACTTGAGCACTGATTTATTTAATTAAATTTACAGTAGTTTTTGTCACATCTTAGAGGATCAACTTCTTTACATCTAGTCAAGGGCAAGATGACCGGCAGATAGAATAACCCATTTTTTTTTGGGGGGGGATATGTTTAGTATTAAATCTAATCGCTTCTAATGTGGCAAATGAAACATCTCACCATTAGATTTACATGTGTTGTGAAACATTAACGTAATTATCTTTCTGCCCAGCATGTACACATATTGCCAAAATTTGGTTGTAGTTTGGTCTACCACATTTAATTGATAAAATTACTTCAGTGTGTGGCTTGATGGCTATAAAGTAGCACTTTGATTTGGTGGTCACTTTACCAAAATGTTTATCTTCAACTCTACTGTTGGTCGCTCCCATGAATCATGCAGTGACAGTGGTTGTCAAAGTGGTCCCCACCATCTCCTAAGCTTGTTGGGAATTTTAGGAGGGCGCTGCAGGTTTCACATTGACGTACCCCTTGCTTCACTAATTTGCAGTAAGTTTGACCTTGCTCAAAGTGCATTCAAAATCAGTTTTGACACTATGCCCTCTTAGCCTAGGCTTGCCCTCATTTGTCATTCGATCAGGCTGAAGCAACACATTTCTTAAATGCACTGGAGATTCGTCTTTAGCGAAGCATAGAAAATGAAAACCGCGAGTATTCCTGTATTTCTTTACTGTTAGGTGTAATTATTATTCCGTCATTATTATTTTGTATGTCGTAAAATTTCATTTTTGAGTATTCTTTAAGTGAAATTGTAACGTTTTTTTTTTTTTTTCAGCTTAGGCCAGATAGCCTATCATGCCTATATCATGCCATTGCACTTTTGCCTGTTGCAAAGGATAAATATAGTCACTTGTGAATACCCACATCAGTGAGTTGAGAATAGGGGGTGTTGGCACTTATTTAGGGTTCTCTGGTGACTATGACACATCACTTCAGCTGTATAGGACATCCTTAGGCATCTTTAGGGCCTCTTCCC
Organism: Stichopus chloronotus; assembly: GCA_021234535.1. Classification (NCBI taxonomy): domain Eukaryota; kingdom Metazoa; phylum Echinodermata; class Holothuroidea; order Aspidochirotida; family Stichopodidae; genus Stichopus; species Stichopus chloronotus. The sequence continues at coordinate 23,497,810 of CM037843.1, forward strand.
CTCCTCTAGCTCTTGAATCCACCCTGCTTGGAAATTATCATCTTGACATTACTGTATGGTTTGTCTCTTGCTCATTAACTTGAAATCACACAGTGCTTTGTATAATTATGCAGTGTCACACCAAAACTAGTCAGTCACTCTACTAGCTGAACTACGTTGGGCCCTCCATACCAGTTTCTCATGAATGCTTGTTAGTACTGCAAAATAGGAAAAATTTACCGAGAAAAAATATTTGTAAATGGTAGATTAAAGTGGGGTGGCGGTTGCAAGAATTGGGGGGCTTTGGGACAGTTCAAGATAATGGAAGGAGGTGGTTGTGTAAAAAAGCTTTAGAACCACTGATCAATGTAAAACAATGCCCTGCATTTTTAGATGCAAATACCGTATTTGCATCTAAAAATGAAGCACATTGTTTGAAATACCAGTACTTGCAAATAAAAACCACTGGTCTAACCCATTTCTCAGTGGATAGAAATTGCCTTATGAGATGAATGAAGAACAAGAACAAAGTTGAAGCAAGTGCAATGTAAATATCCCATTTGGAAAGAAAAGAAAACACCTTTGCCTCCTTCAGTTCTCTGATCCTGATGGCCCTCCAGTGCTAGTTCATGACATGTCCTTGAGTGTATCATCTCAACCTCCACAGTAATATACATACAATGACATCGGTGTCTTCTGCATTTTGGAATCCTTCCCATCAAAAGTGCAATTTCAATATTAGAATTGGATGGTCATAAAGGACTTCCTTAATCTGATTTTAGTGGCCACTTGATTCTCCTCATAAGTGATACATGCATAATTGATGAAGCTAAAGCTAAAAAAAGCCACTCATCTGTGGAGGTTTTAAGCCATAAGTGTCGTTTTTGCCACCTAGCTTTGACAAAATAAAAAAAGACAAAAACAAGACTGTATGCCTACTGTATGTTTTTTCATTTCCTCCATTCTCCCTTCTAGTATCTTCGGTTACAGGCTATGAAGAGTTTGCTTGTTGGAAAGATAGAGACTTGAATTTCCTCTCCTGGTAGTCTGCTTCTTCTTCTTTTTCTCCTTCTCTCTTCCCATGTCTCTACTCTCAACTCTCTCTCTCGGCACATTTAAAAGGGGCTATCTCTTCAATAAAAGCAATTCGATGGCCTGAAACCTTTCGGATAGATTTGCATCTCCTTCTGCTTGTGGTTTTGTCAAAAGCTTGCATGCTCACAGCATACTTCAGCGAAATTCCAGCGACTGCTTTTCTGGCAAGTGATTACCTCAGAAAAGATTGCGCCGAGCAATTAATGTAAATTGATCAAAATTGAGTGAAAAACCTTGGAAGGCAGATATGTGTTTGATATGTAGAGGTGAATTTTCTTCATACAGTACTGTAGTCCAGCAATTGTTTGCGTCAAGGTTTTGCTAGTGCTTGTCTGGACTGTGGTGACTAACTGCGAGATAAAATCATTTGAGTTTGACATTATAGCTGTACTGGACCGGTGGAGATAGGCTGAAAAAGTCCGACTGCAGGGATGTTCGATGTGGTAGTAAAACGTGTAGTGTTCGACAAAGAGGAAAAGAAAAATTGAAATTTAATTAAAATGAGAGGATTGAATTCCTGAGTACATTATGAGAGGAGAAAGATGTAAAGATGTAGAGCACATCGCAGGTGTATGCTGTTGCACCGACATCAATGAGATAAGTTAGTTGACTCCACTGAAGGCCAGAGGTGTGTTTGTGCACTGACGTTGGAGAGATTTTGATGAATGGGGAGGGGGTGTTTGGGGGATGTAGTATGTGGTGTTTACGAATTACGTAAATATGTAACTTTCTGCTGTTGATTAAGCAATTCAAGGAGCAGAGGAACACCTTATACTTCCAAAACTGAAAATTTATACTGTATAATATTATTCCATAAGCAAAACTCAAACAGTGGATATTATTCTTCACAGTTGTAGTTAACTTGCAGCGGTTTACAGTAATATTAGCACACTTCATATCTAAGTGCTTTACTTTGCCTATCAACTTCAGTGGAAGGAGGGTGGGCTAGGTCATAGAGGGTGTGGTGCTATAATTAATTTTGAGGGCATGTAGAGCCAGGGTTAAATGAATGCATCAGTGAGACAAGGGGTAAGTATAAGCACTCGTGAATGAGTTGTAGGAATTAACCTTGCCAATCATTATCACTGGTATCAGTCAAGCTTGTTGTTTGTGGTTGATAATCCTTTCTGCAGGCAAATGGGATTCATGCAGTCGTGGCTGTGTCTGCTTATGACTCAGTCACATGCAGACATAGTCATGACTGTATGACTGTGAGTAACACCTTGCTAAAGTGTATTAACACATTCATTGGTACAGTAAGTGCATGTACCCTGTTATACATTCTTGGCAGGTATCACTTTTGGGAGAGGTCAATTGTCACTTGATGCCACCAGAGGTCCTAGCAGAAAACCTTTAAGCTTCATTGAATGTGTGTATAGGTTAGTTTATTGAGCATTTTACCAGCTTTACATTTTAGCAGATTATGTGAAAGATCATTTATGGTCACCAGAGGCTAAACTCGCAATATCTCCATAACTCCATTTACTTGCATGAAGTTCATTTATATGTAGTATGTAGATCCCATATGGTAAAACTGTGGCTGATATTGCTGATGGGAGAGGTTAGAGGTTATTGGACATCACCAATGTTTCAGCACTTGGTAAATGCCATACATCAAACCCTGAAATCCATAATAATAGTTTTTTTTTTTTTTAAACTTAATGTATTGCCAGTGGTGCAAATCTCCTCAGGTGACTATAGTTGTATGGCCAAAAATATCCACAAACAATTTCAAATTTGAGTCATAGTTTGTGGTAGCTTGTAATCTTCTTTTGTATGTAGTGAGACTTAATACTTGCTCTATGATGATGTCATTTCACATTGGTAAAGGTCCTGATTGGCCTTAAAAATTAACTTGATATTTAGAAAGCACAAGGTTAATGTACTGCATGTCAATCTCAGCATAAATGCATCTGAAAAGTGTAGGCAGCAATGGCCATAAGCCTGACAGAAGTATCATTATCATATTCAGTGCATCTTTGCCCTCCCTCAGGCTTATACAGGCAAGGAATCACAAATCAACATGATACCTGTAGCCTGTTGTCTGGTTTATTTCATTGATGGTTTTAGAGAGTTAGGCATACTATTTCTCCTCCCTCTGGTTCCAGTTTGCCATATTTTGCCAACATCATGGAATCTCTGAGTTGCTCCCACACAGAAATTCTCATGATGTGTATTATCTAATATTTACATTGTAATAGAGGCAATTGTTGAAGTAGCACTGTAATTTTAAGGTAAATACATGAAATTAAATGGTCCTCACAGTATAGTGTGTGTGCCCACCGAGAGATTATGTTGGAGTTCATTTACTGTACTTTGGCCACATGGAACATGCAGAATTAAACACTGTTTAGGACATTTCTTAGTATGAGTAAATCAATTAATATAAATACTGTAAGCTTTCTCTTAGCCACAGTCATTGTTGTTTGTGCAGTACTGACAGTATGGTAAACCTTTGATATATCATATGTGATAAAATGAAACTGATACGATTTGACTAAATTAAGTAACAATTCCAGGGGAGACCACGGGACTGGCATTTTCAGGAGTATTTGGCAACCTTTTTCCTGTAAAGTGTAGTTGCTGGTATAAAATCTTGTAAAGTGGATGTGTGTTCATTGCAGACAACCTGATTGACTACAGTTATATCTGCACCTAATTTCCAGTATTACTTCCTCCACGGTGGACCCCACAAATTCCCCATAGCAACCAATAATACTAACATTAGTTAATAAGAAAATACATGACTGTGCCAGCTGGAGTGTGTACAGAGCATTTTTTTTTTTGGAAAATTATCACGTGGGTGAAAACTGAAATCATGTATCTTTAGGTCACTGGTTGATAGTTTTAACTATTTTGTTTTCCCTTGATAGCCATGTGATTGATATTCCGTCAGTGATACATCAGCTCCACATATGATCTGTCTCATGGTTATAGTGATAGCTAGGAGCCCATAAGAACATGCCTGTGATCTAAGCAACCAATGGGATCTTGAAAAGTAAGCATGTTGCCATGGTTGCACTGACTCTTTGTTTCCTGACAAGGTTTGTGGAAATAGTGCATACTCCTGTGAAACGTGTACCCACTGATATTGTAAACTTACTGTACCTTCTTCCAGTGTCAGCCATGTTCAATTTAGGAATGAACACCAACCCACCACACTTTGTTAGTGTAACAGCTGATATGTTCAGTATTAATGTATCACTCACAAGCAGGCTGTGAAATTACAGCTATGCACTTTTCTAAATGTGACAGTCACTTATTTCTTGGCACATTAAAATCAGTGTTCCGTTTGGCTTTTGTGCACATACTATGTAGCTTTTGTGGAAACATGGCCCAAATTAGTTCAACATCCTTCGATACATTTCACAGTATAGTGTCGTTCAGTATCTGCAATACTGTACATTGCAAGGAAATGCTGAGTGATATTCTCCATTTACACTACTCACTTTTTACATTACACCTCCACACTCTCAGCACATAAGGGTGTCGGAGTAGGAAGCAGGCGAGTGCCAAAAGCTAAGAGCTAAGCTGTGCTCTTGGTATGGTAGATGGGAGTGCAGTTGCTATGTTGAGAAAGGTAAGAGATCATTTGCAGTCTTTTTGCAGATAACCAAAGCAGGTAAGTTTTAGGATATCTCTGCCCTCGGGCATCACCCTTTCACTCTGCCTTATTCTATCACGTACCTGCATGTGTGAACTTAGTTGAACTTTTCAGTTTCATCCAAATAAAATGCTTGTTTATATATACATTGTGGCATCAGAGAAGATAGCCAAATGAATGGTGAACACGGAAAACATCTACTTTCAACTTCTTTTGAAATATTTCCATAAAACTTTCTCATTTCAAATTTCAATTACGGTGCAAAAGATTGATGTCACAGACCAACTGCACATGAACAAGGTGACAAGGATTTACTTTGAAGAACCCTCCCTAGGGAATAATTTTAATGAGCGCAATCTTCTCAGCTGAAGGGCATCTGCCATCATGGTGATGAAACTTTCCTTCTTTTCTTTCATTCTTGCTGTCATTGTGATACATTTAAATGCCAAATCTTCAAGAATTGTAGAGATTTCAGGGAAAAAGACCTTCCTAGCTTTTCTGATGAATGAATGCCAGTGACAAAAGCTCTTGTTTGTTTCTCTATGTTAGCTATCTAGGTACTAAATAGCAATGACAATGAGACCGATGCAATTACCTGCTAACCCCCTGAAGGTGCAACAGGTGGAAGCTGCTTAATGTTCTGAAAAATAAGAAAATTTTATAGAGATGAATAAAATATAATAACTTCACTGACTGAGTAGAGATGTTCGCTGAGGAGTAGTAGATGGTGGATTCTGCACGGATCTCGGGAAGTTTTGTGAAGGATTGTAGACACTTGATGTGGTGAATGTTGGAAGCTGTGAGATGTGAGAGCTAAGTTTGCGTATACTGTATTCTCCAAAGTAATTGGAGCGTGGAGTGGAATCAGTTACAGCATTTGAACATCTTATTAAAGTCTGCTGTAACTTGTTTCAAGATATATAGTTCCCCTTTTGTGGAGAGTTCCAAAGTCAAATACTAATGCCCATGCCCAGTGACATGGAAGTCAGATGAACTGAAATGTCAGGCCTTCTGAATTCTCCAGCATTCCTAAAGTTTTCCTTTGGTTACATGCATGATCATTATCAACAGTGATACAACTTTGAAAGTAAATCCGATTTTGATGATAACTTCCAAGACAGCATGACTCAACTTTGCCATCATCAATTTTTGGAGGGTTTCCGTTTCCTCCTTGAAAAAAAAAATAGTAACAGCAACAAACTGGTTGGGTAATTGCAGTCTGGGACAGGGAGGTTCATTCTCCCTCTATTTGGAAGGTTAATTGTTAGTGACCCTTAGATATTCAGTGAGGGTTATATTTCAAGTTGTCTCATTGTCTGGGTGGAAACAGTCGTCATGAACTTTAATCCGTAGAGGAAGAAAACAACAATTCAGTGTTTCTCTCTTCGAACACTGTTTCACGTAGTTGTGTCATTTTTGGAGTCTGGTTGCTTTTGCCACTCATAGTGTGCAGGATTAATGTGCATGCATTGTGAACTTGTTCACTCAGTGTTACATGCCAGGAAATTGACAGTAAAGTGCTGTTGTATAAATATAAACTTGACTAACATGCTTTCTCCTCTTTCCAATTACCTAATTTACTTCACTCCTCACTTACATGTTACAGCATAACAATTGCTCTCATATTTATTGGTATCATTGCCATTAGTATCATTAGTATCATTGGTAATTAGTATCGTTTTGTGATAAATGATGCCACCTGTTCTTGTATCCCATGTCCCTCCATACAACCCTGTCTCCAAATCTTATACTGCACCTATAAAAACATTTTCTGATTGTATTGCTGTATCTTGTGTAACATTAATTTACAGTTGGTATCTCTAAATCGTACCTTCATCCATTTTGAACTAAACCAGGAATGCTTTGATAGAAGGTGTGTTTATTGCTCGGAGATATTGAGCTACAGCATGTGTCACAGCATTGCTACTCGCAACTTACAGTGACAGTTGTTATAGAGAAAGCTTTGCAACCAACTGCTACTTGTCAGATGACCTGTTAGATGGTATGGTGTAAGTCACTCTGTCACACGAAACTGTTGCATTGATGAACTGTCACATATGGGACTGTTACTGAACTGTTAGGATGAAATGTGTAGAGCAGGCTTCCTCAATTTGCTGAAGCGCCACATGGGTAAATATTTTTGATATGTGCCACTATCCACTGTCTTGTTAGAGGGACGTAAGGAGTGGTGTATCCCTTCCTCATTTAAAAATTTTTGTGGTTTAAAGAGGCTCAGATGCAAAATGTTGCAAAGTTTGTCAAATTAGTTATGTGACTTATCTGTTTTTGAGACAAAACAATTTTTGTCAGCATGGTTAAAAAATGTTCAACTTTAGAGTATTCTCCTAGTACTTTTTGACTGCCATTCCAAACCACATCGCATGCCGTAAGTGGTGTGCCCGCCCGGCAGATAAGGAAGCCCAGTATAGAGGGTGTAGCAGTATTAAAGCTAGTGTACTATTACAGTGAGTATGCCAACATGGAACTGTTACAGTGAGCTGTTGGAGTGAATTCCTGCAGTAAACTGACATTGTGCACTCAGCACAATGGATTGTCAGAATGAATTTTAAGAGTGAACTGTCACCTGGAACTGTTAGGATGGAAATACAGTGAACTGTCACATGAGACTGTTACAGTGAGTGTGAACTGTCCAGAAGTGATCTGTTATAGTGAGGTAATATTGTGCACTACTGCAGTGAATTGGCATGTTCCAGTGAGCTGTCACATAACTTCTACAGTGAGCTGTTTCAGAAAGCTTGGCCTGTATAGTGTTCTGTTACAGTTAATCGCTCTAGAGAGGTGTTACATGAAAATGTTGCAGTGAACTGTTATACTGAGATGACATGTGGTATAGTATCTATTACAATGAGCTGTTTTATTAGTCTTGTGACAGTCAGCTGTTTTGACTTTTTCCATATTTGGTACGTAATATCTTCTAAAAGTACTTAAAGCTCATGCAACCGAAATTCAGTGTTCTCAGCCACAGAACTTTGAAAGTCTGCTGTCTATTTTGGAGTTGGCGTCAGATGTACCTTATAGCAGGCCAACTGCAAGTGAGTATCATCATGATTTTATTACATATCTCCGTGCCTTAAGTGGTTACGGTTTGATCCCAGAAAGTTATAAGTTTGCTGGTGTATTGCAAATGACACCGTATGCATGCATAACATATGAGCCTGATCGTCAAGGAACTTGCTTGGTTGAGCACTTGAAGTTATACCTATTTAGCAGTTGCTACTGCATGATGTTATTTACAAGCAAGAATTGCAACAATTTTCAGCCAGACTGTTTGATATAAAGTGTAGGTTTGTTGGCTTACAGAATGCTTTCAATGTCTGACTCATATGAGCAAAAAATTAATTGCCACTTTGCTGCAGATATAAAAGCTATAAAGTACTTGTTTTGACTTTTCAGTCAGCCCCCCCCCCCACCTGAAGTAAGGTGGTTCTCTTTTGAAAGAAAAAAAACTTTGATTACCTATTTGCAACCAATGAGAAGGTTACAGTCAGAGATTTCAGTTGTATACATTATGGTGGCATGTATCCCCAAGTGAGGTAATATTTAAGCTACTGTGGGCTAACTAACCATGCATTTAACATTCTGCATTAAGGTATAAACTAGCAAAAATACGTTTGACAAATTTCTGGATAATCTTGATCCGTCCTTGCAACAAATGAGGTATTTGTGTTTTCATAAATCACAGTGCACTTTCGTTTCCTTCGTTTTAAGTTTTCGAAGACTGGTCTGAGTGTTTTGGAGAATATAGGTAAACTGCATGGTTGGAGGGTTGTTATTCAAGACCTATTTCAAAACATCTGCAGGTGGAGGTGAAATTCCACATCTTACAACCACATGGACATTAAGATCACTGTCGGAATCTCATCAGGTGATTTAACTTCAAGGGTGTTAAGAAACTGTGGATCCAACCCTAGTTTATGTGGTTTTATTGTTCTGGCTAAAAAGGTAACATGAAGGGAACTGCCTAGGTGTGTGTATACATGGGGTATTATAGGTCTTCATTGTCTGGTTTTTTTTGCCCACAGTAGGTACCAAGTTAAAGCAACACAGTGCATTTCATCGCATGCTTACCACAAGTTTTGGGTGAAACAGAAAACAACAGTGGTAGTTTGTCAATTGTGCACTAACATTGTAAATCATGTTACCTTTTCTTGTGGTGCGTTTTCGATAAAATTGTGATAAAAATTCTTTTGTTTTTGTCTTCATCATAAAATCTTGCTGCCCATAAATGAATGAGGTTAATCAATGCTGGATTGTACATCACAACTGTAGAGGGCAATGCAAAATCAGGGGTTAATGCAAGCGATGCGCAAGGGCTAGGCCCAAGTGCATCTAGAGATAGCGTTAATTCCCTTTAATTCACTCTCGTGTCTGGGACAGAGCTGGTGTTAATAACTGGTAGACATCTCCACTGCATCACAATCTTTGACTCAGTTCTCTCTTATACACTTTTATCTCCGGTCTTCATCTAATCCACCTTTTCGTCTCAGTGTAATTACTGAATGCACATCATCCTTTTTGGCATCACTGCCTCAGTCACAATTGTCTAAGTCACAATGGTCTGAGTCACATTTGTCTCAGTATAGTAATGATCAGTCTTACCGGCATCTCTCTTGCATTCACATCATAGACACATACTAACCCCTTGCCCATACTATTGCATCGTTAGACAAGCTTGAACTCACTCTTGAATAAATTGTTCTTGCACCACGCCCTCTATGCCCTATCTCTTCCTTGCTGGGCTGGTGCAAAGGCACCATCTCTCTTTCACTTCAGTTACTTCCCTCCTAACCTATCCCTAACACACTCTCCTAACACAAAAACTGCATGCTCATACTGTGCTAGGGCTACTGGTAACTATTTTACCACTGCCTCTAATGTTGTCTGGCCAAACACTGGACTGGTGTGTCTTAGAGTAGTAAGTGCAATATTAAAGTGAGCATCTTCATTGCTGGTTTCTCTGTCTCTTTTGCTTTTGTGCCAGTGCCAGTTGCCTTTTAAGTTCCCTATTTTGCCCTTTTACCTATCTCAAATGGTGTGGCAAGTGTTACTGTTTAGAGTTATGTGGATTCAAATTCTTCAATTTGAAATCAAACTGCTGCAGCTGGGGTGGTCATGCATTTTTTTAAGTGTGGTACTCTGTCAACTTGAGGAATTGTCTGTGGGAAGATAAAATCAGTATTTTAGTCATTGGTGACATTAGCAGTTTCTGTCTATAAAAGAAAATCTACAATCTAAAGCAGTTTTAAACAATCCACCAGGAAAGCTTGCACAGTAAATTGATATTAGAATGATTGGGAGAGCATTGCTTTTGTCTCCTCCCCCATCCCAGCCTTCTCACCAAAGAATCTGTGATGCAGAACTTTTCCACAAAATTTTTTTTCCCTTTTTAAGCTGTTTAGATACCATAGTGACAATAAATGTCTGCAGGACCAACTGGTATTGTTAGCAAGAGCAAACAGAATAAAGTGTAGTACAAAAACTTGTCTCTCAGTATACACTAACTGGTAGAATTAAATTTTTGTCACGTTTGTTTATATTTTGAGCCCAGTGGCTAACGTACGCTCTATGTCTGCACGATCCAAAGCAGAGAAAACATTTCATTATGATGTTCTTTCCCTCTACCAGAGACTGGAAGAAAAACATGCCCATTGTATCCACAATCACAATTATCACAGCAGGATCGTACTATTCTGGGTCGTGTGATTGAAAGCTATCGATACGCTTGTGATGGAGCATTCAAAGGAACACTTGTGAGCGATGTTTTCTTTGCCCTAATGCTCACTACCGTGTCGATCCAACCTCTCATTTTATCAGTTGATAGTTTACTGTGTATTTAAAAGTACACTGCTACGTGTACATGCAATATGATGAATTTGTGAAAGCGAACGTTTTAAAAACAAAATTATGTAAAAGCACACTAACAGTAGTTCTGATGCAGATGTCATTTTGGGGTCTTCTTCCTAATCATCATTTGCAGGCCTTAAGTGTATGTTAACTTATACCAATGTATCAGTTTATGAATTACCTTCCAGATGGTACTGTCATAAAAGTTAAGACTCCTCAGTCATGGTTCACCTAGTGTATACATTCAGATACAGAGAGAACGTTAATACCATTGTATGGTAAAGGAGCCATATGTATTGTAGCTGTATGTTGCGGGTGATCTGCTTTAGTGATTACTGTATTCATATTTGCTTGACTTCATGTAATATATGAATGAATACCTGCTTGCCCATTCCTCCCCTCCATCCACTTCAACAAGTTTGTGCAATGCATGCCTGTACAACGAGGAGACATGAACAGCGTGAAACCCACATGATAAGAAAGGGGTCCCAAAAATTTCCTGTAACCCAGGCCCCTATGCAGCTTTTTCAGTGGGGGGTTCGATTTTACCACAAGTGGAACATCTTACTCGGCAATTATGACCAACAAGTTAAAACTCATTATATATGTTGCTAACGTAGGCTTCTATCATAGGCTGAGCGGAACTCCAGATCTTGTGGGGGGTTTGTCCAAACCCCCTGAACCCCCCTGGATACGGGCCTGTAACCAATGCAAGATCCCGTGTCGTCCTTTCCAAATTTCTCTTAAGTTTAATCTAAAAGGAAAGCATAGGGAAAAAGGTTAACAAATCCCCATTAATTGAAGCTCATAGCTTCAATTCTTGTATTTACTCAGCCTGTAGTGTTTTTTTCCCCTCATTTTCATCTGCGTCGGTGCCCGCAAATTCTGTTACATCTTTTTGTGCACACACATTAAGTGCAGATTCACTGTGAAGATGAACAGTGATGCAGAAATCACTGTTGCAGACATCACATTGTATTGTTTGAGCGCAAGCTAGTCGCCATTTTACCCAGCTAACGGCAAATCCTCTGAATTTTATCATAGTGTGTAACACCGAGTACCACTGGAAATGCACTCTCACTGAGGCAAAATAGGGGATCTGATTGATTGCTTCAAATTGTTTCTGTCTCCCCAGTAGCACTCCATGTGTGCTAGTTTCAAACTGGCATATGCACAAGTACAGGTTTCATCATAGTTGTACATATGGCATACACATAAACAACCAATGACATTTTAGTGTGATCATCGTGTTCGTCCCTTTCACTTAGTGTCCTTCTACTTATTCAAATTATAATTAGTCACCATGAAAACAAGTGAAGAGCAAACAGAAGCATAGTTAAAGCCAGAATCATCACCGGAGGGTTATATAAGCCTAGTATTATTCCTGTTGCAGTTTTTTCCAAGTTTGTAGGTAATTAAAATGCTGGCATTACTTGACATGTGTGAGATTTCTTTCGCTGCAATGGTGTTTCATGTCCATTACTGGAGCCACATACATATCGCTCCACTAATGCACGCGAAGCACCTAAGGTCGTTTTGTGATTACTGTACTCGATATTTAGTTCCTGTACTCATTCATACAAAGTAGATACGTTACTCTCACATGCATTATCTATACATATGTAGTGGACACGATCCTCCTATGACATAATAGTGGAAGACTTTACCCAGTAGTATTTAAGCTCAGTTGGCCGTCTGCCTCAGTGGCTCAGTGGCAGAGTATCCGCCTTGTATGTAGAAGGTCGCTAGTTCAAATCCTGCAATGGTGCAAAGTTTTCCATTTAATATTGATGTCCCCTTTCAGCATGTGGTATGTGCCTATCCTTAGAGGTTAAAATGACCAAATATGCGACTTCCCAGTATGTAGTTTTGCTTTACTCATTTTATGTGTGTTCCATTACCATCTAGGCCAGGCCTACTTTGTTTGCGTTACAGTTTATCCATCTCAGTTTAGATGCACATACAGTACAGCCTAGGCTGTAAATGTTACTGAGAGGACCAGTGCCAGCAGGGGGTGCAACATACGTGTCCACAATTCCAATGGGCTTTGATGTACTTGCCTGCAACTTCAATTTTTCTAGTTAAACCTTGTCTCAGTTGTACACTAGCTGTCCTACAGTCATTGGTAATTGTAGGGAGAAAATTCTATGACATTTTAGATTGTGCTTCTTGCCATTTGATTCCCCCTCATTGTTCCTGGAATATTGAAGACTATTATAAATTATTTGTCGATGTAAGGAACTACTCGTCAGACGTATCTATAGGCATGCTGCATGTACTCCTCTTGAATATCTTCCATCTGTTTCGTGCCACGTGCATTAATTACATGTGACTGTGTGGACTCTAATTACGTGACAAAGGCAGTTGAACTCGCACCGTAAACCTGAACAAAGACCGACCAAAGGTTACACAATTGTACTTCACTATACAAAAGTATACTGTTGATGTATTAAACTTGTTGATATTACAGATGAAATGATCATGTGGAGTTAATGTCAAACACTGCTACTGAATTGAGTGCATGTAATGCAGGCTACATGGTCATGATTGAAAAGACTAGTCAAATAATCATTGGAACTAGCAGAGAATATGTGGAATATTAATGGTGTGCGGGTAACTACATGCAGAGCAGAATTTTGCACTCGCTGTACAATTTGTGATGCAAAATCCTGTAAGAGGCATGTCATTGATGGAAGACTTAAGCTTGAACTGATCATCACGGGTGATTTACTCCACACACAGTGCACATGTATATATGACTACATTAATTTGTGCACATATATGTGGCCTACAAAAGTTGTAGTTATTGTGTGTACCGGTACTTTCACATTGTCATTATTAGTTGGGATATTTCAGTGTCTTTATAAGATAAGGATTTTATCTTCATGTGTGCATCTAACTTTCAGTTATCTACTGCGCTGAACTAATGCACTCTAAATATATGCCATGTTGCATAAAACTTCTAAAATGTGAAAAGAATTGTGAGTCAACAGGCTAAACCTACAACTGTATGACCCAAATAGAGTCATGGTCAAGCCAATCAAGTGCAAAAGTTGAGAGCAAACTTTTTTTTAAGTGTTTTCATGTAAAAAGTGATCCATTTCTGGTATCCATGGGAATTTTGACTGCATTATGACCAATGTAACTTTTTACTTAAATATGTTAAGGTCAGAGGATTGAATGAAGTTGTGACAGGTGCTGCTGTCAAGGAAAAGTGAGATCCATGTCTGGTACAAGTCCGTGTCAAAAAAATATTGCACTTGTGCAAGAGCATTTTTCTTATCATTTAGCTATTGTTTAGTGTTATGACAATGAGAACATGGTAATGAGTTTGATCTTCCTAACAATTTGTACGTTTGTCCATCATACATGTGTCATTTGAAGAGTTTTATGCCTTCTTTTATTTTACAGAGGGAGGGCTTGTGTTTTTTTTGACTACCTCGCATTGAAAACGATTGTTTGTCCCAAATTCTCACAAATCAAGGTCATGTTTGTGTTTATGATTTGTAGCAAGTTGCATTATGCAAATGTAAATCGTGCCATGTAATCCACTGTGTATTGTTTCTCTGGTTTCAAAGTTCTGTGCTTCACTTTACCAGTAAATTATTCTAAAACTATACTGATCACATTAGATCGTTTTATTCTGGAGTAGTAGCAGTAGCTTTGCTCCCTGTAGGTACTTTAATGTAAATTGATTAAAAGGGAGCTGTGTATAGCCTGCTCTTATGCCACAGTGATTTTTGTATCATAAATCACATCTCCTCCAGGCTGTGAAATTTATCGACCATTGCTGGTAAATAGGTGCTTTTTATTTCCTCACTTAGTCTGTGGACATTCGCGACATGGTAATCAAAGAATCCCAGCAGAAGTTAAGACAAGTTTGCCTTTCAAGCAGTGTAGGAGAATCGAAGATGGTGTTAATGGAGTCTTTTAATAGGAGAGGTTATGCCATTACATTTTTCATGAACATCGCTTTTTACCAAGTTCAATTTCATAAATGGATTCCGCTTGGTGGATCTTTAAACTTGAAGGACTTTGACAGGTTTGGGATGTGGAATTGATAATTTCTGCTGGTTTAACCACCAGACTGACTATCAGAGGATAAAGCAGGCAAGAGCTACAATTGTTACAAGGTAGATTGCTGCCTTCAAACTTCTAGACCCTCCCTCTAACTCTTTTCATCTTCTACATGTCTCTTGTGTGAGGATTAAAGAAATCATTTAATTATTTCTGGAATCTGGTCAGCCACTTTCAACAATTTGAAGTAATGCTGTCTTTTGGAATATAATAGTTTGATAGTAGCATGATCTGGGGTTTGAATGTGTGACCCATGCAGGGAGATGTCACGTTAGAGTGCATGGAATTCCCTCTGCGTGACATTACTCATTTACGTAGCAGTGAACAGCTCTTGGATGTCTCAGTAGACCAGAAAGCAGTTTACCTTCACACCTCACTTACCTGTCTCAACATGACAGCAACTGCACTCCCATCTACTGAACTAAAAGTGACGTGTTGAGACCTGTTAGTCAGTCATTCATGAATACCCAGATCATGTATATAAGTTTTGTTTTGGCAGTGTTTAACTGTGGTTTTTTGCTTGGTTCATATATTGATCCACCTAAATAGCACACACTTTGATATACAACATAAGCCAGGCCAGTTGCATTGATAGACAAATGTGTCACTATTGTGTAGATATTCATTCATATCTCTCTTGTTGTGGTCAGTAATTGCAAATGCTGACTTGACCCACTTTATTGTATCCAGTGAACCTCTCCCAGTGGATCAAAGGGGTAGGGGCAATATATCCCACCCAAAGGTTGGCCAAAAAATTGTTCAGAGGATTATACCTAGGAAAAAAAATATTTAAGAATGAAAATTGAACTTCAAAATTGTATACTTTTGTTGCACCAAATTGTATATCAGTTAGAAAAAAAATGGTCAAAAAAGTTTCCACTCTTCCATATCACTGTGCAACCAGTTTGACCCTTCTAAAACAATGGATTTGGGTCCACTAGTATAATACACAAAACAACATAGCTATATAGCTATATGCCTGGACAAGTTGATTTACTCCTCAGCAAGTGAGTATGTTATGAAGTACATTACCAGAAGTTTCCATGTATCTAGGGTTTCTTCCGTCCAAGCGGTAGCAGTCTGTAAGCCATAAAACTATTCTTTCAAGTTTATACTTGAGGTTAGTTGACTGTAGACATTGACAAGCTCTGCAACACAAGCCCAGCATTTCTGTAACAATTAGCACACAGTTTCAGAATCATTGGCATTCAACTAATTGCTGAAGTTTTCCATTCCAACGATTGTTACACTGTCTGCTGAGGTTGATAATTCTGATCTTTCAAGTATTTATTTGGTTAGCTAGGACAGCTCTGTTTGTGCAAGGAATCTTTTAGGCAAATACTTTCTGAAACAGCTTAAGGTCTGATGGTAACCATGGTCTGTCACCTTGGTTGTAATGTTCATGTTTATAATAATTTGTCTCTTTCATCTCAAAGCCTTTCCTGCTTGCTCTCTGGCGGGGAGGACAAGTACGCTGAAGACAATACAGAAAAAGAATGATTGAAACGATAAGAGGAGGTTGGTGCCACAGCTGGGGCTTGTGTCAAGAATTCATTTCTGTTTTATTTTGTTAATTATTCCTTTGGTAGGAGCCAGATGGATGTTATCACATTGAGTGATGACTTGCTTTCACAGCCGTGGTGTTGCAAACACCTTCCACAAAATTTGTCAGAGGCTGTTTGGGAAAATCAACCTGCAGTATAGCCCCTCTGAGTTCTTGGCAAAATCGTTCTTGTCTGACACCTGTTTTTGAATACTTATAGTTGATGTATCACTGTACATCTACTGCAGTAATATGTATGGTCAGAGATGTATGGAGCACATATGTATACACTTAAAAGAGTTGAGCTAAGGTTAAGCTAAGGTGTGCATAACAATACACTCCTTTCCCTGGAAAGCTATTTGTCCTTTACCATCAGCTCATGCATCAAGTAAAATCTTAGTGGATAAACACCAGATGCATGACTTGAGCAGATAAGACTAGGAGACCAGCACTGCATAATCAGAAGTTTATGAAATTTTGTCTCCCAGTGTACGCACTTCTGCATGCACCGCCTGTCGTATACTTAGACGTGACTTACAAAGCAAATTTCTATTGGTGTAATTAGTGCTAATCTACAGTGGTGACAGTATGAAAGCTGAAAATTTTGTAAACTACAGTCTGATATTCAAGTACACAGTATGTTTATTTATCATAACCAAGAACTCAAGCCATGTGCTAGCTCATTTGGCTATTTCCAGAAATGTCACAAATGGACTTAAAAACTGGGAGATCTGGGCAGAAACCGGGAGTCTCCGGTTAAAACTGGGAGAGTTGGCTGGTCTGCTGAACTAGCAATAGTTACTTGTTCCCTTTATGGACTTCATCTCATCGATTGACACTTAGCTCAGACCCGACAATACTAATTCATATCGTAAACATATACTTACCCCTTGCCACACTACTACATCATTTGACCTTTGCTCAAATTGTCCTCGAAGTCAATTCTAACACTTCGCCCTCTAAGGCCTAACTCTCCCTCGTTTGCCTTTCTCTGAGTGCTTGCAACGTGTATTCCAAAGTTCTCATTGTTTTTGCCTCACGCAAGGCGGCTGTCTCGGGACAAACCTTGAGTTTTCTTGTTTTTCGTGTTTTAGTCGTTCTAACCTGTTTTATTTTTCTTATTTTGACTCTCGCTTCTCCGAGAAATTTAAAATTAAATATTTCAGTTCCGTGCTTCGTGCCTAGGACTGATATCCTATTGTGCCGTTGCACAGTTAAGCCAGGAGTCTAGACCATGCAGTTACCAAGGTGGACCATAGAGAACAAAATCCATCCTAAACCAGACTTCAGCCCTGCATAAAACTAATAG
Source organism: Stichopus chloronotus (assembly GCA_021234535.1). NCBI lineage: Eukaryota > Metazoa > Echinodermata > Holothuroidea > Aspidochirotida > Stichopodidae > Stichopus > Stichopus chloronotus. The sequence goes on from CM037843.1 coordinate 23,515,282, forward strand.
ATCAACAGATGACGTGTATGTTATTAAAAAATCAGATTATCATTTCAAATTTTACCCAAACTTTTGTTACCCCAGACCATTTCCACTACTCCGGTTGTTTAAATTACACTTGCAGGTTCGTTTCTTCAGGTTAAGTCAACACCAGCTTTAATGCTGGTTACTCCTTGAAGGTGTGCCAGGCATACAAAAAACATCTGTAGGTTTATGATATGCCACAAATAACTTCTTGGTATCTTTTTTAAAATTTGCTGAAGTAAATATTTAGAACATGCATTTTTATAGAACATACATTTTTATCTGGATTTTATCACAGGTTTGTGGAAATGAATCACTAGCAGAGTGAGAAATTATTGATACTGCTTGTCATGTGACACCAACAAGGTGATCACTTTTGGTAAACATGTTTCCATGCCTCTAGTATTAGATCTTTGCTCTACTGTAGCTCTTATTTCTTAGTATTGCCTTATATCAGTTTTTCATTTCATTCAGCATGCTGCTGTAAGGCTGTTCGGAAAACCGGTTTTGATTTGAAATCCCATTAAAACCAGTTTTGTTTGATTCAGTTTTTGGAATTTTTGAGAAACCAAAAGACCTGTTACTAGGAAAAAACCGGTTAGTAACCGATCGTGATTTTGTTCCATTTCAAATTTTACTTCGATAAGGCATTCCACACTTTTTAATGGAAAGTTTCTACTTATTGCTGGTGTGTTGAAGTATTTGTTGAAAAACTTGAGTTTTCGTGTAACTTTTGACCAACAGTTGTGCGAATTCTTAACTCTGTGTGCGGACGTAAGTGCGTCATGCATATGGTCAGAGTAGATGTTGAAAAAACCGGTTTTGATTTAAAAAACGGTTTTCACGGCCACCAAAACCGGCTTCCAATTTTTTACTAACCGTCACAGCCTTATGCTGTTGTATTAATGCTGCAGTGTACGCAGAGACTTAAACTTCAGAGAATGTCTGCAAAGGGAAAAGAGAAAAATATTTATGATCATTATATATGTATGTGCATGGCACTCAACATCTCAATGAGAAAAATTTATTACACACAATGTAGTGATGGTACATTCCACTTCGAAAATCATCGAGTGAAAGGCAAACGAGGGTGGGCTATGTCTTAAAAGGCGCAGTGCTAGAATTAGATTTGAGGACAAGTTGAGCATGGGTCAAATGTATGCATTAGCGAGGCAAGGGGTAAGTGTAGTTGGTCATGAATACCCATACCAGGAAGTTATTGGGACTTTACGTGGTTTTTCCCAAATGTTTGTGAAACCTGTTTGTTGAGAAAAATATTTACGATCATTCTTTAACGTACATACGTGCATGGCTCTCAACATCCCTATGAGAAAAATTTATTACCCATAATGCAGTTGTGGTACATTCCACTTTGAAAATCATATAACCATCCATTCTTAGTAGTAGTCACATTTGTTCCTCCTTTGTTTTTTACTGTGTACCTACTGCATTATGCAATTTGCAAGTGCCAAAATTAGAAGAGGATGCAGGGTTATTAAGAAAAATATTTTTCTCCATTGTGAAGTAGACCCAAACATTCTCTTGTTTGGCAGAAATGGCTGTGTCAATGCAAACTTTGCATTTTCGACTTTTAAAAAGGCATCAATTGTTAATTTTTTTAACTTATTGATCTTTTTTTTGTCGTTTAACAGTCTGCTTCAGATACTCATAAAATTGCCTTTATGTTTGTGGCTCAAGGAAGAAGGTAGAAGTAGGAAGAAGAGTATGCAGAATAGTTTATAAAATCTAATATGTCACAGATGCCTATCCTCTGTTTAAGAATGATACAACATTCTGTGACTAAAAAGAAAAGAAACTTAACATTGGCCCATAATCAGCACTGGTAGATTGGGAGGAAAAGTATTTCCTACCAGCTGCTTTTAAAGAGCACAGTAAGCGGCGTGTGGACAAGCACCAAAACTTCCACACCATAGTGAGGTTTGTTGATTTTGTCAACATATGGTTTTCCTCATATCATAATAGCATTGTATATGAGAACTCAGTTCTCAGTTTCATGAAAGATTTCTCACCATGTCTGTATTAATTACAGCATATTTACTTCACTCCTCACTTACCTGTCTCATATACTTGCTCAAATTTGATGCAAATTGGATGGATCATAGGTCGTAGGATAAGCATACCAAGGTTGTCAGTGCAATTTGTTACTTTAGTTCATACCTTAGCAAATCTTTGAAAACAGGACAAGACATTTCTGTTTCATACCATATATCCTACACACAACTCTTGAATTCACACTGACCGCATCTCATCAATTGAGTTGCTTTATTGGGGTTGTTCCCAGACTTTTCAAGCATTACAGTATGTGACATTTTCATTGATAACCAAATATGTTTTAGTGAACAGCTTAGACCTATTGTGTAGAAAGTAAAACTTGTGTGAGGAATAAGTCTGTCAGTGATTTGGGATTTTCCTAGATTCCGCTTGAGGCAAGGAGGATGTCTGGGTACATTCATGCTAGATCAAAGGTCAAAGTTCATGTTTGCAAATGTTCATATATCATTCCCTTTCTTCTTTAAGTGTTGACTGATCAGCTACTGTTAAGCTCTGAGTTACAGCAAAGAAACCTATGTCAGTAAATAGGTGAGATTAAACTGATATATAGCAGTAAATAGAGAGTTACCACCAGAGAATTTTGCAAAACCAGTTCACACAGTCTTGCCAAAGATGTTGCCTATCGTAGTGCCCACAGTAGCGATCACTGTGAAAGTTTTTCTTTCAAATAAATTTGAAATGTTCATTCTCATATGCAACTTGTAACAATGACCAACCCCCTGGCCCTGCTACAACTCAGTCACTATTTTATGGAATGTCCAGAAGAAATGCAGTTTCAGGATTCCCCCACATTGAACTCAGGTTCCAACAACATTACTCAAAGTGCAGTGAACAAGCAGCAACATACCTGCAAGGCAACTGACTAGTTACCCCCTTCAGTTCACCGCCCCCACCTTTCTTTTATAATTTTCTAATCGTCCATCCAACCGACATACAGCTCCCCGCATAAAGCTTCCACTTTACACCTTACCTGTTTTCTATTCTATCATCTATCTGCCAGCTGGCTGTTTAAACCATGTGAATGAGAACGTACACTACACCTTGTGTGTATGTGATATAGGTAAACCAGCTCGACAGGGTCTACATGGATACTGTGCAAGTTAAAGTTAAAGCCAAACTCAACACGAGATTGTAGGATTTGGAACATACAATTGAAATGGGTCACAAACAAGTTTGAACATTGAACTGTATCAGTACACGTATAATGTGCACAGCCAGCGCATAGAGGATACGAGGTAGCTGTGACATGTGGATATATGAGCGCAATGTTAGTTTCCTAACAGTATGTAAGTTGGAAGGGAATACCCTATTATCCTGGCGGTATAAACTATATTTTCTATATCGGTATTTTGTTTGATTTATTTTGTTCAAGATATTGTATATATTTTCGATATTTTTGTAGATCATATCATTGCCAGAGTTTATCTTACCATTGCATTGGTATGAATACCGCTTGGTGGACCATGAGTTGGTTAGGCTATCAGTATTAGAGGAGATCTGGTGTGGACACTGTTGACATGTGTTTATATCGTTCGCGTTGAACAGTGTGAGCATGAGATGGGATAACTCTTGATTGAAATGTTGTTACTGTGGCAAGATCTGCCTTAGCCCTATTTTTTTAATCCCAGGGAGAAGGAACTGACATTGCATTGCTGTAACAAACATTGGACATTTCTTGCTGGTTATCAATTAGTGATATACAGTAATATGCATAGATTACTGACAATATGGCATACCAATCTTTTCAGCATATACCTATATTTTGTACATACCGATTTTAACTATATATCGGTGTGAGTCAGAAGACACTATATTGGTATCGGTATGAAAATGAATGCCGATAATATCGAGTATATCGGTATACCGAAGGAGCTTAACTACTGTACTGTAGCACAAATGGTATACACTCAAAGACAGTCATATCAGTGGCATATGCTGTAAAGCATAAGACAACAGCAAAAAAATATGTGAAAGGAATAGAGGGCAGTGAATATTAATAATATCTCAATTTTTTTTGCATAACCAGTGTTTTGTTTAAAAGGTGCAGTACAGTATGTGTTAAATTGAAGATTCACAGCGCGTACTCCCTCACCTCATATAACCTATGCATTACCGTATTGACCATGGTCTAGCATCTGGCAATTTGTGTGTGTATGTGTGTATCTGGTCACCGCCCTTCCGTAATTGCCAGCCTTTTGGTCTTATTGCAGGCAGCTGCCACACAGAACTTACACCCAAGCACCTATTCGTACATGACATCATCATTAGCTTGAAAAGTGTCTCACTTTTTATGAACAAGGTTTACATTTTAAAAAAAAATGGCATAAATTTGATGATCATGATTTCTTCTTTTTCACCAAGAATATAAATTTTGGTTGTAAGTTTGAAAATTTCAAGCATAAAGATGGAAGGAAATAGTGGGTTAAGTCTGTACTAATGGTATTACTCAGTTACTGCAACAGTGCATAGCATTCTTGGTCAAGAATTTCCAAATATATCAGCATAGATTAAACAGAGGAGCATATTCTCATACATCCATTGAATTTTGTTTGGACGTAGACATATAAGGCGTAGAAAAATGACCATTTTGGCGTAAAACGTGAAGGCTGTTTTTATACCCCAGGAAAGATATCAAAACATCAGAAAATGAAAGAGTTTATTATTTCTGTCACACTCCCTGAGAAGGTCATTAGACTCATAAGTTTTAATCTGCCACAGACAGATTTAACCATTCCAAATGATCATGTGCATAATTTTGCCCAATTTGACTCTTTTTTTTTTGTTTTTGTAATGAAACAATTTCTGAGGCATTGAAGACAGGCAAACACTAGGACTTTAAAAATGTTTCAGCTCTAGAGAGATTATTTCCCATGGATATTTAGTGTGCGAATGTGAACGTTTCGATCATTTGTGTCCATTCCCAGTCTTTGTAGCATCTTTGGGATGATGATGACAATGTTTAACTTACCCATTATCCATTTTTTCTGCTCCTTGAATAAAAATTATTCCATGTTTCACTAATATTTGCAATGGCAAACATTTCTCTTTGTAGTTTTTGATTCATATTTTTCTTCTGAATAACAATTCCTAGACATTTCTCTTAATTTCCCGTGTGTCCTGGTGTTAGAAGAACATTTGCTCTTCTGATACATCTGTCATTGTGCCAGATATGTTAAAGGTCAGTTGATAAGACTTAGCTATTCCCACAAGATGCTTAACTTCTCTGAAGGGTTTCCAGTGTGTTTATTTTTGTTTTGTCCTGATTTTTTTTTTTCTAAAGAATCAGGCAAAGTAGCCTCAAAGAAAATCATTATTTCATTTTTGGTAACGTTTGACAGGTAATGTATTGTTTGCTAGCTGTGGCATGTTGTGTCAATTTGGATATCAGCAAATAGGTGAGGTCAAAGTGGCAAGTCAACAGGATCGGACTGAGCCATTCGGGATACAGTATTCATGATCAAGTGCAAGCCAGACAGTCAGGAAATGGACATATTGTTTTGCCTCAATCAATCTGTTAGTGTAGATTTCTTCCTCCTCAGTAATCAAAACATGTAAAAGAAGAAAAACAAGAGCTCCTCATGATGTCACAGTACTGCCCTATAGAAATCTTGAACATATTGCAGACAAAGTATTACTTCTCACTCTCACTGTCAGACATCCGATATGTTAAACCATGAAAGGTATTTTAGAAAACCAAGTCTCCCCTCCCATTGCCTCTCATGTTGGTCTTGTGGAGAATTACAGTTGGTTGAACAATGAGAAAAATGTGATATCTTGGTGCATAGGTGTCTTTCTTTAACCAATGACTAAATTTTCTTGATGTGACAAGCAGGAACATACTTGTCATGGGCGCACCTTTCTCTCAAGAAGTTAACTCCATGAATGTGTGAGGTCTGCAAGTTGTCATTATCAGAAATTATCAAAAGTGTCAGCAATATGAGTTTAAGGGAATAAAGTTGTTGCACATTAAATTTCTTCATTAATTTGACAGATTTATGTATCAGATTTGATCAGTTTCATCCATTGTAGAAATTGGTGAAACCCATGCAGAAGACATTTATAACTTGTGTTATAACAGTTGCAGACTCCTCAGACGACTTGCAGCTTTGCTTGTGGAAAAGCGTCGTTCATTTTCAGTTCACACTCCGTGAATATCAGCTGTATAAATTTGAGTCGCTTCAGAGGATGTGCCAGAGTAATAAACTAACTCCCATATCATTCATAAAATCAATTAAATCATTATGGAAACCATTATGAAATGTAAATTTCTTTCTCAATTGGTGACACTCTACACCCCAAGAAATCACCAAGGGCCCTCCATTTTCATACAGGGTTATTAATTAGGAGCTTGAGGCTGATCATTTCAATTCCACAGCAAGCACCACTGGGGGGTCAATATAGGGCAAAATTTGTTTCTCAGTTTTCATTTCGCAAAACTACAAAATTTGTGAAAAATGAAAAATTTTCGTAAAGCGAAGTGAATGTTAATGAAAATGTAACATGTATTATTAAAAAACCCAATTTTTTTTTTACAAGAACTGATAAAAAGAAACTTTTGCAATTAGCTTGTGGCTTGTAGCTGACAGACAAACACAATGGTCTTCAGATACTTACAGCCAATTGTTTGCTCGCTATTTGTATACGCAGTAAGTATGAGCTCGGTGTTTCCAACAATCATGTGACAATATTGCATGTAATATTGCATGTAAAAGGCAAGCCAGTTTATGGCAAAGGCATTCTTCTTATGTACAGTGTATAGAAAACAGTATCAATGTATAGTGTTTGCTTGCGTCACAAAATAGGTTTGCTATGTGTCCCCAAACCCCCTTTTAAGTCGAGATCAAATCGAACCTGCAAGTAATTTGAGTACATGCATGATCATGAGTGTACATTACAGGTACGGTACTCCATATCCTTAGCCTCAGTGAGCATTGGGGGGGGGGAAGTCAATGCTCACAAGACATGTTAGTCGTAGCATGAGGACAAGGGAAGCCAGGAAGTGATTGGTCAATAAAGAGGTCAATGCAAGGATGAAGATAATAACTACAGGATTGAGGAAAGAGGAAAAAGTCGATGATTCTCACTCTCAGCAGTTGTTGAGTTAATTGTTCAATTAGTCATGATTGCAACAGATATTTTTTGTCTTTTTTACAGAACTAATGCATCACCATCACTGCAGTTACCATGTACAACAAGCTCGACTGATATCATTAACAGTAAATTTTTATCCTACTTATTCCTTCCAGGATAGAACTTTTAGTATGGATAGTTAGTAGAGAGATTTTCAAACCAATCACATTAAAGTATCATGATGACGTATGATTAATATGCATCACAGTGGAATTTAGATCACTTAGTTTGCCATGTAAGAGTTTGTAAGTGCCGCACAAGAAAATGCGACTGTCACTCACAGCAATATGTATGTAAAAAGCAGTTGTTCTATGGTTTTATCCCCTTTGGTACAGCTAGAGTCCGACCTGGCTGTCTAGATTCGCTCTCAGGCATTATTTTGCCAGTCAGGAACCAACTCAACTTTTTGTTTGAGTCTGTCATGAAGATTACTTTTAGAGGTGATTTTGCTACCAGTGTGCATAAAGTCTTACAGCTCCCTGGTGTGAGGATTCGTATGGTGTCATATTGAAGCGGAAACTAACCAGTCATATGTTGTGTGCTATGTGCATATTCATTACAGAGATAAAGCTGTGATTTGATTGGCATATAAATCTCAGGACGCAAGTCTCGGTATGTCAAAACTTTGAGTGACCTTCCAATAGCACCACCCTCTGTTGTGTTTTCTCCAAGTTTCTGATTTCCTGTTTATTTTCTTTAAATACTCTCCTAATTGCTTCCTCGTTAAGCTAATTAACAAGTTAATGGCAACCGTGTCCTGGTCCCACGTCGTTTCTAATGCATACAGCTGCTAGCAGTATCTTAAATTGCCTGGCTTCCCGTGTGGTATTGTGTACTAATGTTGATGCTGTTTGTGGTACTGGAGTAAGTTGGTCAGTTTATAGACTATCAGTGTATATTCATTCCATGTCACTGTAGCTCTGAGCTGGAAGCCCATTGCTTTGCTATGTGACTGTACGTCAAATACTTTGGAACATTTCTGTCAGAGGGTTTAGCATCTTTACACAGGTTCTGTTTATCCAGGAATATGTGTGAGTACCTCACTCCATTTGGCATGCCATGGCTGCCAAATGTTCTGCCTTTCCTTAGCAGTTGAAAGAGGCATAGAGTCCAACGCAACGATGGTACCATCCCGTTTCTGTGGTATTCAGCATGTGATTCCCGTGGTTTGATAACTCTGCTAGACTTGTACTTCCTCAGAGTCCAGTATTGTGTCTCTTCAACCCCAATTTCAACCATACAGTAAATCACTGACAGGAGTCCCATTCATTTATCATCCTGCAGTTACATTATCAGTAGTAGTGGTGGTTTTTCCGTGTACCTGTGATTTATGCGAAAATGACGACGATGTCGGTAGAAAAGAGGTTCCAGAATCATTAATCACTTTATGGTTTACATTTGTTTAAACAGACAAAAAATGGGGACATGTTTAAAGAAGGAAGGGGAGTTGGGGGTGGACAGAAGATCGCCCAGTGTTTAGAAAAAAAGAAAAGAAGGAAATGCTAATAACGTGAAGCACGTGCCGATAAATTAAAACAATGATCAGGTGGTTTTGATCCACTTGTTTGAAACCCCAGACAGACTTGCTTCTCTAAGAGTTTATAATCCCGAAGGTTCTGATGTGGAGAGATCTCGTGAATGGTTCCAAAGGATATCATCTGACAACTAGTATGGATCTTCAAGTTTCAATATCCTGCTGAGCCTACAGGGTAATTTCCTGTGTCATTAAAATGAGGTAGGAACTGCTGATGGGACAGCCTCCTCTGAAAGGCAACTCAGGGGATAATAACTATGCTGCCCCACCAGGCTGCCACAGCTAGTACATAGGTATATATGGAGCAGGTACCTGAATCAATAATGGTCTGCAGAGAATAAGGAACAGTGCATCAACCCCACACTTAATGTTACAAGTGAATGCCAATAAGGGATGTAATTGTTTAGTCAAATTTCATCCTTGTGGCTGAGTTTCACATGAGTGTGTCTGTCTATCTGTTTGTCTGTCTTGTCTGTTTGTCTTTGGGTCAATTATCGAATTTGTAAAACCTACATGCTGTCAATTAAGACTGCATTTATTTATGCTTGATGTGCATATCATGTGTAGGTTATAAGTGTATGCACTTATGTGTAACTACATGTGTGGTGAAACATTTAATAGGTGTGGGTGGTATGTGTACGTTAGAGGTTAAAGGTCATTTTGAAGTCACCGGGTTTAAAGGGGCTTTTTGCAATTTATTTCTCTTCTCTTTAACATGTCTCTCATATCTCATGTACCCTCGATCTATGTGAATGGTAATGGGCACTTAAGTTATGGGAGTCTGGACTTGACCTTCCAATCAGGTGTAAGTGTACTGTCTTTTAATGTACACACAGTAAAACCTACGAACAATTGCAGATTTGTCTCATCTGCAATTCAAGGTCTCTTTATTTACGAATCCTTCGTCATGTTTGGTGATTGGCTCAAAAGAGCACTTATGAATATTTGTATCTTGGGGAAAAAAGTATTGAGTGTCACTGAGTGTAGTTGATTACGTTGGCATACATTAATTTTAATGGCGTACAGTCTGTTTGCAGATTGATTTGGAATCCAAGTGATAATTGGCAGGCATTGGTAGTACAAATACATTCAGCTTTGATTAGTGCGGTGATGTACTGTCCTGGGTGCACGAAAGTCTGCCAGTAGCAACAACTTCTTTACTTTCAGTTCCAGTTACCTAGCACAACACAACAAATGCACTTCCTAACATGCCAAGAGTACTGGTAACATTTTAAGCTAGCTTCGGGAAGGAACAAACAATGATGGGATGTACGAACAACAGAACAAGTGAACATTGATTGTGGATACATGTGAGATCTTGGCTATGAGTTTGTGCTGATTTTAAAAAGTTCATATGCTGTGAGAAATCTTGGATTATGTATGGAACAAATTCATAGCAGAGGGATTAGTATGTTGTGCTGAGATATAAATCTCTGTTAAAGTTTGGTACTGCCCTCAATATTATAACCTTATTGCAGATTTACCTAATGTGTAGCATTGTTAACTGGTATGTTTTGCGAAAAAATCCAAACACATTTGGAGTGTTGGTCGAAGTTGCTCGTTTACGTCACTCCTCACTTATCCTACTGGTCCCAACACAATTGCATTCTCTCCTACCTTCTTAATATAACACCAAGAACAAGGGTATCCTCTTGATACCACCTATAATGTCTCCTGGCCTAAACTAGATTTGGCATTCTGTTACACCTATGTGCTTGATGTGTGGGATTGTGTCTGTGATTTTCATCCATTACATTCTGCGATTCACGAATGCGTATTCCTTGTTCACACACTTATTTTGCTTTTCCATTTAAAATTCAGCTATACTGTTGCACATGATTTTACCATGTCACTGGATGTGATATAGTGTATCTTACCTCCTTTGTCAAACACTAGTATTTCACTGTAGACTCTTATGTATCTTTGAAAACAATTTCCAATCAAGCAATAGCATTTTTTTTTTTTAACTATTTGTCTTTCATTTTCATGATGGAGAAATGATAACAACTATGATAACATTTACTTTGTTTTTAATACTAGCATGGTGAACTGAAAATTTATGCCCTGTGTGTGTGTATGTACAGTATGTATGGAAAAATAGGGATTTTCCCCAACAGAAAGACAACAATACTTGATTGCTACATTCAGTTTTGACAGCTTTTTTTGGGTTGAGAGCAAACTTGAAAATTGTTGTTATGATGACAAATCAACTTATGACACTGTTTGGTAAGAAAGGTAATGAAGGTTAAGCAGACATGTAAAGTTTTGTTCTTTATAAGTAGACAAACCTCTTGAGTTTTCGGATTTTAAAGCATGAGTTTAACCTACTGTACCTATTGCATATCTGTCTGTCTGTCTACCTGTCCATCTGTTTGTGTGTTTCTGTTGAGGTCAGATACAGAGATAATGTGATCACCCTTTGTGAGAAAAATTGATCAGATCTTGAGAGATTTCAACTCAGTGTTTGCATCCTTTTCAATGCATGGAATAATCCTCTGATCCACATCGTAGACATATACTTACCCCTTGCCTTAGAAGGCACCGTGCTAGAGCTGGTTTTGAGGAAGATTTGAGCATAGGGTCAAATGTGTGCATTGGTGAGGCAAGGGGTAAGTATAGTCACTCGTGAATACCCACACCAGGAAGTTGTGGGGAGCCTACCTTATTAGGGTCTTATTAAACCTAAACATATTTCAGATCAAATGAAAAGTCTTTCCTGTGGACTGTCAAAAGGACTGATCCTCGTAGCATACTCAGGCCTGAACACAACATGAGATATTTAAAGGTGTCCACATGAGATGTTTAGAGGTGTCCTAGCAGTATTTGAATGAACATTAGAGCTGACAGTCATAATTACACTTTGTCAGTCCATTGAATTCTACTCAAAAACTGTGAACTGATTTTTGGACTACAACTGTTGCAGAATTGTTCCAAGCAGGTTGGGTTGGAAAACCTTCACATTTTGCTGCCCACTTACTCTGACAGTCACAACTCAATCTCGTTTCAAGTCTTCTGTTAGGAATAGTATGATATTAACTTGAATAAGATGAATTGAGAATCTGTAGAAGAAAATTTAGAAGAAAATAAGCATGGAAGACAGTGAAAGATTTTGTTTCTGCCCTTTCTCAAATGACAACGATGACTTGACATTTGTTATCGATTGATTGTAGTAACTGTGAAAAAAGCTTGATGAGGAATTGACACCGAGACGTCTTTGCTACTGTCAGGGCGGGGGGACATTGGTGCACATGTAACCCCCCAAATTTCCAAAATTGATCCATTGTGTGCCTTTTAAAGTTGGATTATGAGTTGAAAATTTGTCAGATTTTGCCACTGAAAGTCAAATAATTCATAGCCAATACGAAAAGAAATGTTGTGTAAGCTCCATTTTTGCATACATCAATATTCATATCTCATTCTCATTGGTATGTTTGATTTCAAGTAACAGTGACTGATGGCTAGCCTTTCTTGGAGAGTCTGAATTTTGTAGGGCCAACAAAAATGTCCAGACAATTTTCATATTCAAATATCTGGACATCACAGTTGTGGTATGGAAACCATACTGAGAGCACTGTACTTATGGAAATCCCTCAGATAGAAGACACTCTCCCACAATGGGTGAATATATTGTACCTCCCAACCAAATTTCCTGGATCTGCCCCTTCATTAGAAGCTGTTAGAGTAACTTCTCAAACTATAATTCTGTTTGGTCGTGATCACTTTAAACCTTAGAGAAAAGCATTGCTTGAGGAGGTGCTAAACTGTTACTTCATAACATTCTAAAGCAAATGCAGTTGCTAGGAAAATTATTTCAGCATATATTATCAGTTTTGTCATGTCTGATCATCATTCAGTGACACAATGGTATCAGTGTATTCATTAATGGAGATTAAATTTCTGTAAACTGATATCGAATTGCATAAATTTAAATGCTCTCTGCACTGTTGACATCAAAAGCTCATTATTTAAGAATTCAATTCTTGCATCATAAGGTAAAGAAAAATAAAATATGGTAGGCTGGGGGGGAGGTGGAATCAGGAAAGAGAATGTTGTATTATGATCTTTTCTGAATGTCTGATGTAAAAGCTCCTGTATGAAGTAATGTTTCCTTTCTTGACCTAGTTATCAAATCAGATGGATTCTCAATTGCATGGCTGGTGTTTGGGTGACATTAGGTAATAAGTGCAGAAATATCTAGGCTTGCACTAATGTTGGAGGGAAATGACCGAAATTTGATGCCGTGAAAGATCAGTATCATCTTGTGGTTTATTTCTTTATATAACATCCTGTTTGAAAACAATAAATGTTATTATGACATTTTTTGAACCTTCATGTAAAAGTGATACCAGTAAAATATGAAGTGATACCCAAAGAAAAGTTGGATTCTACAAAGCATTTTGAACAGTAAACTGACATGTATGTGGAATGCTGCACTATGGATTGACTCGTGGTTTTGTTTTATGTCTGTACATGACCACAAAAATCTATGAGCCCCGAATGGCAATTGCTAGCATTTTTTTTTTATGCATTTTAACTCTTATGTAAATATGTGGTAAAACAAGTGTTTCCACAGAGCCACCTGGGTATCCATCCAACATTTACTACTTGGTTCCAACATTTACCACCCACTTCCATCATCATGTGAACGACAACATGTCTTTAGGTCAATTTTGCATACTGTCATATCTGATATATGGTAAAAGTTAATGAAACTGTGTTGCAACATACATCAGATTTGATTCGAAAGGATAGTAAAAATTAGTATGTCATCACATGGTCCATATAACATCTCCTCTTTTGCCCAGCCGTCATTGAGTAATTTAGAAACATCAACGTCAGGTACCCGTGTACACAACGACAGTTGGGAGTTTGAAATCGTCTGATTCTGATTTTAGGAATCAATGACATCATTAATTGAAAATTGTTTAAATTTGTGTAGTGTCAGCAATTGTATATATACAGTGCACTTGTGGAATACCATTCCTCCTCACATTGTATGCTCATCACCATGGTTACCATGTTTCGACTGAATAATTTATGCTAGTATCTGAGGACAATATTGGCTCTGCAAATTTTGCACAGAAGAAATTCTGCTCTCGACTGTGCTACAGTTTCGTGTTATATCCGCTCACCCGTGTAAAATGAACACAACTTGCAACTGGTTCACCGTACCTTGTGCGATTCTACGTAATGTTCGATCTCGACCCTTTTTTGTGTTTTGTTTTATTTTTATTAGCTGCTTTAAAAGAATTGGCTCACTCTCTGAACGATGTAAACGAATTATCTGCCAAACTGTCACGCTCTCTGTGACACTCTTGCGACATTTGGCTTGTGATTTCTGGGCTAATGAAATCATTTACAGACTGGTGTTAGCGTACGGGATGGCAACCTACATCTCCATTGTGATGTAGCCAAAAGGTGGAAGACGAAACGGAAGGAAAACGAAAATGAGATCATCTCTGGTCGACAGGTCGACGATGGTGCAATTCGATACACCTCCATGAAATGCATCTCATCCGAGAGCGTGAGGCTCCTAGAATCAGGAGAAAGATTGAGACGCAAGCATCAACAACCACCACCTAACATGACGAAGCTGGTCAATTGTTACATGCCCTATCACAGCCTTTTTGAGGCAGGATGTCATTTGCTGTACTATATGACAATGATGTACATTTGCAGTCCTGCCATGTTAGCTGAAACCCTAAATGGCATCATGTTTGGGAATTAGATAAAAGCAGTCTCACTCGTCTACTTAATTTTCCATCCCCCCATACTCCCTGGCCTTTCTTACCTTCACTCAAATAACTCATTTTTTTCCTGTCCTCCTCTTCCCAAATTATGCACTCCATTCCAAGCTTCTCTGAAGAAGGTTGAAGGGAATGCCTCATATCACGCTCTGTGCTTTTCTCAAATTATATGCCAAAATGTATGAAAATTTTGCCTTCGTGCAAAGTTAAACGAGTGATACAGGCAACTGGTTGCTTTCAGACATGCTGTAACTTGGTGACACAGTATGTATGTCGCTGATGTTTCTGCGAGGTCAAAGGTCAGACTGCAAACTGTGAGGCATTTCTTCAAACATGGTATATTTTGACAAATACCAGGATTAGAACAAGCGTAGCGTGTAATCTGTAAATTCACGTCATTCTTCACTTACCTGGTTCTAACAACTTGCTCTCTTGTGAAAAACAAACCCGATTTCCTCCAGCCTACTCCTCCATTTCCCATCCAAAGCTACCCTCTGCTTTCTGTCTTCCATACCTGAATGGATTAAAGGAATGATTCTAAACTCAAAATGTATAAAATAACAAGGATTTGGTTCAACAATTTTCAGTCATGTGCTGTGAACTAAAAGTTGTCTTCTAAGAGCCTAAATTGACAATGTGATGTCTGTGTCAAAAAAAATGCATCGGTTTCTGGCTTTGAATTGGATTTATCTTTTTCTTGGTAATTGAAACCAATCGGTGGTGTAAAATGTTCATCAGTAGGTCTCTGGCCAGTAGTTCAGTTTTACACAGAATGGAGGGGGACACATCCTGTTTTGATTACCATACATTTATCATACACCTGTGACAGATACTGGCCACATCGAACGGGTAGGATATGCTCCTCGAGGAGAAGAACTCAGCATTACTGTATTGATCGAAGCCGCGAGCAACGTTCACCCGAGCAGAGACAGATCCTGGTCGGTTCTCCAATGTTTGCAGTTAGGAAGTCTTGCAGAGCATATGTTTGCACGTCAATAAAAATTAGGACAGAATCAATAGTTGGGCAAATTACCTTAATATAGATGCTCTGAAGGAGGTTGAGATGAGCAGAACTTTGCCAGAATTTTAAAGTTTAGCCAAAAGAAGATGAAAACAGGTTTCTCTTCGCAGATGGATCAATGATTGAAAAAGTGCTAAAAAGTCCAAGGTTCTCATGATCGTGCAGGAAGATGTTTTAGAGCCAAATGGGAGCATATTTGACTATGACGAAGATCTCTTTGCCCATTCATTAGTTCTGAATGCATGTTTCTTTTATTTCTCTGCAATCACTCAGTTTCATAGTTTGTGAAATATTTTACAGTAATTGACAATTATTCTTGAATAAAGGATAATTACATCCAGTAACTTTGACCTAACTCAAAGTGTAATCAAAATCTATTCTGACACCGCACCCTCTAGGCTTAGGCTTGCCCTCGTAGGGCTGAGTGATGAAGGGGAACAACATAACGAAAACCTTGAACACTCACCTCAGGCCTGGGACATGCCTGAGGAGGCTCGAAGGCATCTGCCTCCCACGTCCACCTCCCGTGTCCATCTCTCACGTCCACCTCCAGAAGTAGCCCCCAAGCTCCTCTTAACCAAAATGAAAGTTTGTTTTGGGGGTTTTTTGGGGTAGGTGTTTTCCAGGCTGCCGCCTTGAGGATATCCTCAATGAGCACCCCAGAAAACAACACCTTTGAAGTTGTTTGCCCCAGGACCTCGTGAGCCCTGACTTGTCCCTGGGTATGTGGCATAATGACCTTGGTCAGCCAATGCAAAATGGTATCTCTGTACACAGTGGAATATCCATGTCTAGGAAGGATAAAGAGGTAATCGGTTGAAGGAATATCTTTCGTCCAGTGGAGATACCATTTCAGCGCTCTGACCGGACACCACTTTCTGTCCTCATTGACAGAGGATGTCTAGGAAATCTCAGGGATGAAGATACCACCCGTCAGGAAAGTAAGTGTCTGGGTCTTGGCTAGGAATGAAGGATCAGGAACCATGTGAACCCCATGGTTCTCGAAGCTACGATTGACCGGCTTGACTGACAAGGCCTGCTCGAGTAAGCAAGGGAGAAGCATAGTCACTCATGAATACCCACGCCAGTGAGTTGTGGGGATTATTCTTGAATAAAGGATAATTACATCCATTTACTTTTCTCCTGTACTGCCTTTATCTCTATACATACCATCTACATGGAAAGCTGATACTGCTATGGCACTGCCTCCAATTGAAAAAAAATCCATTGTAGTTCAAGACCCCATTGTCAGGTTTTACATCCAATGCACAAGCTTGTCTGGCAGGTCTGACATGTATTTCACATCATACAGAGTTCCAAGTATGGAACACCAAAAAGTCAAGCTTAGGTTTATGGCTTAAATTGTTTATAATTATATCGATGGGTAAACTTATATTGGATGTCTAAGTTTGCATTGATGTTTAAAGTTACGTTGCTGTCAAACTTAAGTTGATGTTTTAACTTACGCTGATGTGACTTTACCTTTTGGCACTTCCACATCTAAACTCTTGCCATTCCACTTCCAAACTTGCATTGTTGTGTAAACTATAATGCTGATGTTTAAACTTGTGTTGATATGTAATGTCTAAACTTGCATTGATGTTCAAAAGTTACGTTGATGTTTAAATTTCCTTTTTAGACAGTGTGAGTTTAAACATCAGGGTAAGTTAAGACATTGCTGCAAGCTGCCCATTTGGGTTTTCTTATCCAAGGAGGATTCGATCTTGTAAACGGTTATTGCACCTTATAGTGTGAATGTGTGGCTCTCTGATAAGGCTATCCATTTTAGATTTCATAATTTGATGTACTTAAGTGAGAAAGATTGGAGTAAAGTTCATATTGTTTTCACAAGTTCAAATTTGCAGTGAAAGGGTAGGGAGGCAAACCATTTTAAGAGGTTACCAAAGAAAATTGAGAGACAACACTTTAACGGTTATCCTATACTTTCATCATTTGATGAATGTAGGGTGTATTGTCTTTATGCTATATAATGAAGTGGCAAATTAAGGACTGATCTCTCCTTAAGATTCACTATCGGTAACTGTGAACATGTAAATGTTTTGGGTATTCCCTATGATGTGGAACAACATTTAAGTAAGTAAACAAATTGACTGTTCATTGAGTTTATTTTAATGAGTCAAGGTAAGTCATAAGTAAGACTATCAAACTTTCCAATATTTGTCTGTCACAGAAGTAGTCTTCTTGAGCTGTGTTTAATAAGAATAAGCCGCTCTGAGTACAGTAGAACAGTATGAATAAATTGAACACACTGTACATCTTGCACTATTTGTCTTCGTCCTGACATAACCTTCCCACACATGCACTGCACTTAACAGCTCTTCTCCGATCTTGATGATGTACCCATTCCCAAATTTGAACTGGTCACGGATAAAAGAGACATTGTCCTCAGGGGCAATCAGTTGGCTGATCAGCCTCACGCCGACTAAAAGTGAGATAAGGGATTAAGATTAAACTGTTAAGAAAGAATTTGTTAAAAGTTAGGTCCCTTCATTCTGTTTCATTTAAAAGAATTTTTGTCAGAGGTAGATGTATGCTCTTCAGTAGAAAGAAAGGGACTGATGTCACATTTTGTACCCTCAGTGTGCAAAACCATTGAGCAGGTTTTGAATAATAGTAGATACAAAATTGAAATATTACACCAAAGGTGGACTTTGCACACAGCTCTTTGAAACAAAGACAAGAGATGAAATTATTGAAATGATGAAAAAAAAAATCAAGTCAAGTCCAATACTGGTACAAGTCCTTAGATCACAGCTCTTGTAGTTGATTCCACAAGCAAGATGTAGAGTAGGAAAAAGACCCAGAATATAGGGATAGGAAGTGCCAGAATTCACATCGTAGATATATACTTACCCCTTCCCTCACTAATGCTATACATTTGACCCATGCTCAAATCATCCTCCAAACTAATTCCAGCACTGTGCCCTCTAAGACCTAGCTCGCTCTCGTTTGCCTTTTGCTGGATTGCCTTCCATTCTTGCAATCGAGTGCCATCTTTTCAGTCCTCTGCAGTTTTTTGGGATACAATCCACTAGTACTCCAAAAAAATGTTAATGTGGGTAGGAACATGCCTGGATAGCATGCTGCATGAATAGACTGGCTGTTGAATGCGAAGAGCATGGAACATATGATCATGAGTAAGAAATTGTAACAATTTTCACAACTTTACCTATACTTCTGTTTAATTGGCAATGCTCTTCACCCATTGATTCTCAGTGGTACTGTACCAAACCTCATAGCAAGTGGCTGGTCAAACCTTTTACGATCAGTCTTTATTTGTATTATGTTGCAAAATTATACCCTTGTATCCTTTTACTCGTTTAGTGGTGGTGAACGATGTTTGTGTGTGTATGGTAGCTGTTAATGAGCCTGTGTAATTAGAACCCAATTACTTGGCTCGTGTAATATAAACAATTATCAGCAATTGAAAGTGTATATTTGTATCAAATGTACACCAATCAAAGGTTAAGGATACAGTAGACAGATAAATCAGGATATATTATTGTGAGAGATGACTTTACAGCCAGGACTTTCACCAAAATATTCCTGATATTGGCAGAGCTTACATAATAAATTCCATTTGTTATGTTTCTCACTCTTTATGGAATATTCAGATAAAAACTGTGATTTATATAGATTAAGGGATTTGTTGGTCGAATAGTTATTTCCCAATAAGGTACTTTCATACTCTCAAGCAGGGTTTGTACTTTCATAAAAAAGTTAGCGTACAGTAAATTTGACAATTGTGATTTCTGTCTTTTATGCCATTTTATAAATGTTGTTCACAAGTTTCGAAATTTCAGCTTTTAACTGCAAGAAAATCGTAATTCTTCACATTTAGTACACAATGACCACATTCGTACACAGCATCCTGGGTCAAGAATTTCCAAGTCTCCCTATTGTAAATAGCAAACGGACTGTCTTACATCTTCAAATTTATTTAGATGTACACAAGTATCAGTATTGTGTTTGAAAAAAAACCCATTCTGGTGTAAAACACAAACACTGCCAACAAGGTTTGAAAGATTCGTGGTTTTGACTTATTTGGAGGAAGACTGCTCGAATATGTTAGTCTTTCTCACAACTACCTTGATCCTGTAGAGCCATGGCACTTGCAATGCTATCTTCACAAAGTGAACCTAAAACATCTGCAGTAGTTGTCATCACAGGTAAATCGAAATACGACAGCGATGTGTGCTACAATGTGCTTTTTCATAAAAAATACCTGTGAAAGAGGAAATACTACTACAGGTAGTGGGTCTGATGTTTCAGTCTTAACAAGCTCTTTTTCTCTACCTCTATAGAAGATTTTGGTAGAAACAACAGGCCACTATAACTATGTGCCCATGAGAAACAGACTTTTTTCACTCCTGTGAGTGGGTTGCTGGTTCTCAATATTACATATTTCATTCAAAAAAAAATATTAAACTGCTGTTGTTGTAATTTGAGTCCATCTAACACCATTCTATTCATATTATGCTAACTGGCCTCTAGTCTCACTTTGACAGTGAACAACAAAACAGGTGGAGTATGTGGCATAAATAAAGGATCATAAGGAGTAGTAGCAAGAAGAGCTTCAAGAAGTATTTACATTACTAACCCTTCACAAAGGAAATGAGATATTCTTTGGTCATAATTCAATTTGATTTGCCAGTCACTTAAAAGTGAATATCCCAACTTTGCACAGATATTTAGTGTCTGTGATAAAAGAGTTACAGTTATACCATACATGTCCTACGACTGTGAACTTCAAATCACATGCAGTAGGTTCTGTACATGTGTTTCTCTTTGGTCCGTAATCACTGCCCCGATTGAAACCGTAATGAATTCTAATTTTAATTATGGTAGTAGCCTGTGGAAAGCAATCAAATGAAGAAACCAGAGAATGTCTAGGGGTCATGAGAACGATAACTATCTAATTCTCTCGGCTCGGAGAAGCTGGGTAGCGGTTTTAAGCCGCTGACCACCAGTCCTGTGAGGTGCCTTGCGTGTCAATAGTTATCAGTCAGTTTTTTTGACCTAGCTTGTCAGCAGACTCCTGTAAGAGCATGTTACTGAACTGCACCTCAACAAATACACTGCTATAAATTAAAACAAAACAAGCACAGGTCTCTGAACTCGATGGCATCGGATTATCTTTGAGAACAACAGACATATTAACGTACTTTCTTTTACCAACTTGGTCGATTCTTGACCTTGTTTCACGTTGTTTATCCCGTTTTAAATTCAGAGCGCGTACTCCCTCACCTCATGTAACCTATGCATTAACGACTGAAGAAGATGCAGATGCTCAGCAAAAAAAACTTCACTGTAAGACCAGAAGGCTGGCAATTACGGAAGGGCAGTGACCAGACACACACACGCACGCAAAATTGCCAGATGCTAGACCATGGTCAATACGGTAATGCATAGGTTATATGAGGTGAGTACGTCATTCGAATTTCCAGACCAGAGAGTTTTGGGAATTCTGTGGTCCATTTCAAAATGCCCTTTATATAATAATGTTACAAAGAGTATTCAGTTTAGTTATGCTGTGGATTTTGAAAGGGAGCTCATGTTAAGGATTGTAGTTGGCTTACAAGCACTTCGTACTCCCTTTTAGGACCAACACCTTTACGACTCTCTCGTGCAAGCTTTCATGGTCTCTGACCCATGCAGGGATCCTCTCATACATATAAATTTATTGCACCTTCATCTCACCCAGGGGAGTTAAAGTCCAATTGGCTCACTCTTAATATTAATTGAAGTAGAGCTTCCCCCTTACCAACTCCCCATTTATTTACGTCAATCCTTTGACAAACAGAGTTGAGTTATTGTTACATTAAAGTTCACTCATGATCTTGCTGATGTCTTTTCCATCACAGAATGATGAAGGAGCTTGCAAATGTCTGTGAAGGTACAAGCAAATGATTGCAGATGTACAAACTAACCATCAGACGGTATAAATGGTTTGGGGAAGGGAAGAGAGGGAGGGACCTTGAGTCATGTTCCAGTTGTTATCCTCTCGTTCTGATTCACGTCAAGTTACGGAGACATCAGACATCATCCCTCGTAACAAAATGAGATGCCCTGTATGGTGTGTTCTCCGGATGATGCCACTCATCCAGCAAAACATGTCGTCCTCTTCGAAATTCTTTCCTCTCTCCGAGATATTTTGCCAAAATTGCTCTTAGAAGGTTCAAAGTAGAGCACAAATTTCCTGCTTGTCAACCTTAAGTGGCCACAGAGAGTGACAAATGAAGAGAAGAGACAGAAAAAAAGAAAACTCTACAAGGATCTTAAAATTTAAGCACAGATAAGAAGGATGTAATCCCATTTAGCTGATTTTTCCTTTTCAGAGCAAAAGGGAAAGGTCAAGTTTAAAAAGAGGCCAAAGAGAGATGATCAGAGATGTAGATGGATGTAACACACCGTAACACACCGTAGTAGTGTATGCTCTTAGAGGAAAAATAAGTTTACAGAGTTGTTGATTGTATTGTAACAGACTGTCTTGATTAAACCCAGCCAAGAATCTCAAGACACCGTGGAAGATGTAAGCAGATGCACCCATGTCTATGATGGTATCTTACCAAGGGAGTGTTAAAATAGAAAGGGAATTTACAATCAGTTTGAAGTTATTTGTTGCAATATATCGCCACATTTCACTGTTCACAGTGATTGAGTATAAACCGGATGTGCCAGTCAAAGGTCTGTCTTCTGCTTCCAAAAAAAAGAAAAGAAAAAAAAGTGACAGGTGAAAATCATGTATTTTGTTCCCCATTACTGTCCTCTCCCACAGGGCCAGGAATTTAAATATGCATCCTGCTTGGAATTGGATGAGATCAAGTGCAAAAGTGCAGATATGTTAATCATGAAAACACAGACTTTCTTTTCTACTTTAAATGTTCAGTGTCTCAAGCTCTCTAAAAATGTCAAATTATTTGAATGAAATCATTTTAACCTTCTTTTTTTCAGATGTAAAAGTATACAGTGGAGTCCAGATCTGCCATCTACTTCTGTTATAATTACATTTCACAATGAAGCCAGGTCAACTCTACTACGAACAGTTGTCAGGTATGTCGTCAGTTTGGGCAGCTTTTCTCTCCTTTCTGAGCACCTTGCCATCATTACCCTCCCCCCTCCTTCCTCCTTTACTCCTGTCTCACCTACCACCACCACATTTTATAGGTATTGCAGATTCCCTCATCTTGGCTGGTTTACCCACAAAGTGCTCTCCATAGAGAAAAAAATGAAAAAAGATCTTTCTGTATGTGTTTCATGTTCACACAGAGTTCTGTTGGTGACAGTTAGAAGATAGCTAATATTTTGATCAGTTTTTAGGATTATATATTTTCCCTTTCCATCTCTATGGCTTTGAAGGAGATTGAGCGTGAAATTCAATCTTACAATTTCACCATCGTGGAACTCAAAAAGTACTTGATATGCAAAAACATGACTTGATGTGACTTGCTGCATGTCAAAACGGTTATACCCTTTGCAGTTAATAATAACAATCACATTCGATAGACGGATAATTCAGTTCTCTGAGATGTTTAATCTGTGGTTAACAGCCCTAAAGTGATCCTCAGTGGTGACTTTCAAGGCTAAAAATCGAGAAAAATAGCCTTTGATAGCAATCCCTCTTTGATGTTTGAAGGAGGACAACCCCTGCACGATGAATGCAAATTGCATGTTTCTCTCGAGTGAGATCTGGGTGCACCCCTGATCATACTCTCTGCTCAGAGGCAGAGGCTCAGAGATTAAACGCATCGATTCTTCACCGTCTCGTCATCTCTAATTATGGCATTAAACCTGTTATCAGGAGGAATGATCATTATTAACACGCAGAAGGTCATTGCTGACTGGGACATAAGTTTCATTTTGCTTTGGAGCATTTCTCCTCTTCTAATTTAATTTGATTTTGATGTGGATGAGAAAAGGCTGTAAGTGTATTCATCTTTCAGTTTGAGGAAGAAAAGTGCTGTGGGACGAAACAGATGTAAAAACGACATAGCAGTTGACGTTACACAAAACAAGTTGCTGATGTTGCACTGAAAGATATTGGTAAAACTTAGCACCTGTGTCAAGCTTAGCTATCAGATTTGTGAGCCACAAAGTTATTTCTGGTAGTACACATCAGTTTATTTATCAGCTTATTTATCATGCTATACCTGTCCCCACACAAGCACTGTCCTCTCATTATTCCAGAGATGGCCAGTAATTACCTTTGACACTGCCAGGCAATCTCAGAGATAACTGGTCACCGCCAAGCATGGCAGAGAGTGGTACCAGCAACATTGTTGCTGCTTCATGTTCAAACCAAGTCAGCTTTGATTTAACTCAGTAAAACATTTCCTTTCTCTTAAAAAGAAATTTCCAGTGATTGTAATCTTGTCTGCTAGCTAACAATCTACCTCTGAAGCTGAATTTAACTGAACAGTGAAAACTGCAACTGCTAATACTTGGGAAGATTCTCTGTTGCATTGCAAGTGTCTCTGATTTACTTCACTCCTTTCTTACCTGTCTCAATGCAACCAATGCATTTGTTGTTTTGAGACAGCTAAGTGAATCGTTTGTAAATAACCCAACGAGGTGAGGTTTGGGATCTGTTGGAGAAGAGCTTTTCTTGTGTGTTTTTTTTTTTTTTTTTGCCAAACTGTTTGATGTAATGCTTGTATTTGATCACATGTAGTGCAGAGTTCTTTTGATAACCTAGGCCTTTTTTTTCAGAAATTTTGAGTTGGGGGCAGGGAGATGGGGATGAGAGCACTGCTGAAATTTTTGCACAACATAGAATACCACCAGCACTCCACACATTGCCAACAGTGATGTAGCCAGACTTTTCTATCAGGAGAGAATGAGTGAAGGGGTAAAACACTTAGCAGAGTTTGACAGCTTGTCAGATAATGATCTTATCCAACCGCTGCCACGGATTGGTGTGAAGCAGACCAAAAATGTTTCGTCAAAAAGGTCTCTCAGATGGCAGGAAATGTAATTTTCTTGCCTGCTAGGCCTTGTAGGTTTCAAGTAAATATTCATCATTTTTAGAAAGAGCTGTAAAGCATATATGCACCCCCTTCCCACTGAAAGCCATTCCTCATGTTTTAAAAGTTTTCTACCAAAGTGATAAGATTTTCTTCCAGTGATAACTCCAAAGTGTTCTTTGAAATGCTGTAGCCAGTGTAAAAAAAAATGAGATGTGGAACTTAGCTATGCACATATAAATTTGAAGTCAGCCGGGGCTTCTCAAAGAAGGAATCTTTGTTTTCTACGATGTTAAATGATACTAACGATGGGATAATTCAAAATCCTTCCCACTGAAAGCCATTCCTCATGTTTTAAAAGTTTTCTACCAAAGTGATAAGATTTTCTTCCAGTGATAACTCCAAAGTGTTCTTTGAAATGCTGTAACCAGTGTAAAAAAAAATGAGATGTGGAACTTAGCTATACACATATAAATTTGAAGTCAGCCGGGGCTTCTCAAAGAAGGAATCTTTGTTTTCTACGATGTTAAATGATACTAACGATGGGATAATTCAAAATTCTATCACACCATGGTCACACAAATGTTTTTTAAAAACACTTTATATACTTTTGAAACCAGACTACTTTCTGCACTTCCTATCAAATATTGTTACTGCTGTAGCTAAACTGCAAACCCACTTAAGTATCTCCAGGTAGTGAAGGTACTTCTTCAAATCAAACTCAAAGTTTTGCATTTTACATCAGTTTTTTCTCAACAGATACTAGATTTAGCATTTCATACATTAACCTGGAACTCATTTGTGCAACGCATTCACCTAGCATCTTTGGGATAATCAAAGATGAGGTTAAAAAAGTAATTGCTTAATTTTGATTAAGATATTGTGCTAGTTGCTAGTTTCACTACAAAGCTTGTGTTTGATAGGAAAGCAAAAGTTGTAATTGTAACATTCCGAAAAGCCAAAGTCCATGCTCCTTTTCACCCAATTACTGCGAACTGTCCAAATAGATGGGTTTTTTTTTTCAATATAGAGCACAGTACAGTGGTGATTAAAAATGCAGACGTAAAACGTGGATATTGCTCGAGAAGAAAGTGAAAAATGTCAAGCTAAAAATCAGATGCATCATAACAAGATCGCAAATCAGTACTAAAGTTCAAACGAATAGCAAGCTGAGCACGACAGTATATTGCTTTTTGAGGCATATAAATGAAGTGGTTTTATGAAAATGCCTTTAAGCAACATCTTCATGCAGTCAGGATTAGTGATGCTTTATCTTGGAGAGAATTCCTACTAAAATCTAGATGTAAGAACTTATATAAGACTTGGGGATCAACAAAAAATTTGTGGAAAATATTTTTTGACAAACTTATGACCCACTTTTGCTTCTGTGATGGAAATTTTGTTTATTTAGTCATGCTATGAAAATGGAGATCGCTTTGTGTTTTCTCTCAAAGAATCGGCATGTGTACTCTAACTCATTTGTTGCTGGTATTACTGTTCTGCATTGGCATTGTGGAAAGAAGCATAGAAGAAAAAGGGAAAAATAGTACTTCAACCTTCAGATGACAAGAGAAAAGAAAAAAATCCATCTGGAAGTGAATAATGAATGTCGTAAGTGGAATTAAAGCGTTTCTAAGCAAGGAAGTGCAGTGATGGATATGTGATTAAGTATGGTGTTACAGGCACTGTCAGTCCACGAGAAAGCAAAAGAAATAACAAAAGGCCAAGCCAAAAGCTAATTCCCATCTTGTCGTCCCTGATTACCAAAGTGCATTCGAACATATAAATTCTCATCTGTATTATCAACAATGTCAAGGCAATTTAGATACATTATAACTTTTTGGATGATTTGGGACTTTGACGTATATGTGAAGAGAACATGATGAATAAGACTTAAAAAAAAGGCAAGAGAAAGCGCAGCACATAAAAAAAGTGCAAAGAAAACTTCACACCAACCTTGATACCCACTCTTTTGCTTTGTCTTTAATTCTCTTTTTATGACTTAAATGAAGAATTTTTTATCTGGACAAACATCATCGGACATACACACTGATCCTTCCTTTGCTCATCTAAGTTTGTGAAATATTTAGTCAGGAATTCATGTTTCAAGGTTAACCAGATGGAAGTGCTGATGGGGGGTGGAAGAGGAGAGACAGATGAGGTGAATTTTAATCAAATTTGACAATATCAGTACATATGATACCCATCTTGTCTTTACTTTTGCACTTCACTCTTTCCACTGCATGGCCCAGTACATGTACTGTACATTCAATTATGAGCATGAAAATATATATGCTAGCTGTTATAGTACATAGTGTGTTTCAAGTTTTCATCTCACTCTGCTTGAATTTTATGGCATGTTCAGAAAGATGAAAATTGGTCAGGTGTAAGTGATTATTCTTTCTTAATTGCATACTTTTAGTATCTCGTGAGCTGTTTTGAGAGTTGATTTCAGTAAAGTACAATGAGTTTATTCCTAACCAGTCTCATGGGAAGTTAATGCCACTCTCTGAGGCAACAGTCATACCATGGAGGAGGTGGTCATACTTTAATAGTGGTGGTTACTTTCTAAAATATATATATATATAAATTGTGGCAAAAATACACCCAATTCAGTGCCCTTTAATTTGATGTCATCGGTGTGGGGGTTGCTGGTGGAATAGATTTAAAAAAATTTTCGTGAATCAACATTTTAAAGGTCACCAGTTTGATATGGACCTGTTCATTGCAGTTTTTCAAAAAAATCGAGGAGGCCCATTTTCATTCTTGAGAACAATGTCTGCCAGAAGCAGAATGTGTGTGAATGTTAAGATTTGTAACTCACAGAAATGAAAGGGAGGTGAACAGGAATGATATAGTGAGGCTGGTCTCTAATGTGTGGGGGAAGCATTGCTTTGGGTATCGATATCTTCAGATATATATGAAAGGGGGATATAAAATTGTATGCATTACATTGTACTGGAAGGAAATGTAGGCTGTTATTGGTGAGTAGACTGATAGGTGAGTAAACTAATAGGTGGGAAGACTGATTGGTCAGTTGATGAGTAGACTGTTTGGTGAATAGACTGGTTAATAAATATAGACTAATTGGTCAGTAGATTGATAGGTGTGTATTCTGGTTGGTGAGTAGACTGATAGGTGAGTAGACGGACTAGTGAGTAGACTGTTAAGTGGAAGACTGAAGTTAATTGACGTAAATATTTCTAGACCACTACACATTGCTGTTCAAACCTGTAGTTTAAGTGTGTCCAACCATGTAACCACAGTGTCCAAATATGAAATGCAAAAAGAAAAAAAACACATTGAAATGTTATGATGAAATGATGCAAAGCTCTAATACCTATGCACAAACCATTTTTAGAGTGGTTGTAGAACTAATTGTTGGTTTCAGGATTCATTAATTGAAATATTCTCTCAATTTGATGTTTGTGTAGTTTGTTTTTTGTGTGTTTGTCTTCCCATTGTATTCCTCTTTGGTGGTACTCTCATTGCAGACTTTTTAGAAGACTAAATGTAGTCTGATCTTTCAGGGATGAAAACTGATCGAGGGAGACGAGGACAAAATGCTGCAAGATCAATCATAATATACAGCTCGTCTCGGTGTCTGGAAGAAGTGAACTTGATACAAGAATCAATGACTATGTTAGGAGCAATAATACATGACCAAAACTCAAGGTTGCCTGATAACAATTTGTTCTTAAAAATCCATAATTACTTAAAGAGGTCTGACATGAAAAAAAAGAGTCATCAGACAAGTGCTAATGCTACTCTTTGGTTTTCATTAGAGTTGACACTATGTGCATGGAATTTGTTTTCGACTCCTGACCAACTGCCATTGCAATATATATGCTTCAGTTTAGCTGTCTGGTCTATCATGCCTGGAGAGTCATACAGTTTTCCCGCTTTGTTCTCCATAGCTGAGCACAAAAAGTTTAAAATTTTCTTGACTTTGCCATAGACATTGACGAAAAGAGTAATAGGAGACATTGCCACACTGAAATCTGATAACCGAGCTGGCCTAGGCTACCGAAATGGTTTTGCAAGCTTTAACAAAACACACGTAAAGTAATTTTCTTTAGGAGGACTTTTTGTCAAACAGACGCATTAGCAAAATACCCAAAAAAGAGACAAATACAGTTAGCAATGGAATGATAAATTAAGACATTTCCAAAGAAGATGAGGTCAAACATATTTTATTTCAAATGAAAAAAGGCAACTATTCCGGCAATGAGCTAAAGATGTCAGTGAGTCACTGAAAGGAGATGGTAAAGAGAACCCAAGCTGTGAGTTTACAAAGGAAAATTAAAGATGGAGCGGGTGGAAAATGACAGAGAAAACCAGGGAGGGATAAGGTGAGAAGAAGAAAACCACATAGGGGAAGACTGGGAGGGGGGATAAAACATTCCCTAGAGTTATCAGATTTTGATCATGGGTGTGCTCGAGGGCAGGTTCATGTTGACTTTACTGGATGGATAGACTTACATAAAGTGATCTGGTATGGCAGTTCACAAAACAGGATTCACACTTTTCAATAATGAATAAGCTGCAAGTCAAATGATAATAGATGAGACTGCTTTCACCTATGACATTGTTTGGTTAGCTTCTGTGACTCACTGACTGACAGACTGACAGATTCAAAGACAGAGCAACTGATTGCCAGTCACTTGTATGAATAGCACTCAGATGAAATGTTTGTATGTTCACCAGCCTTTTTTGCTGCTTTAGTTTCCTATGTTTCATCTCATTTCTGAAGTAGACTGATTAAGTTGTTCCTACATCTCACTTGTTATTGTTGGTGTTTTTTTTTGTCTGGAATGTGGTAGCTGGTGGGTTTGGATAATTTCCAAATGTAAGAGGTCTAAATGTATGGAGATGTAGAGAGAAAAACAACTACATGCACTTCAAATTGGTTTGACACATAAACCTGTAATGGACTGACAAAACGAAATGGCACCTAGTCCACACTGAATTTCCATAATGTGCTAAAAGCATGTCTTGAGAAACCCTTTCCTGCATGATGAAACATGATGTGCTATCGAGAGATACCATCATGGTTAGGGTTTGTTCCTTCCATGGAACCGTATCATGCATGATATCGTGTGAGGCTTTGGCTGCTGAGGATGGATATCAAATTGAAGAAAAAAAAGACCAAGGCTACATGATGATAAGACTATATGCAAGTTAGAGGTTAAATGCAATTGCAGTTGAATATTTTCTGAGCTAGGCTAAATGGCTTTGTGAAGATTGTATTATGAAAGTCATGCGCAGTTCAATCAATCTCACAAAGGTATACAGTCGGTCTCTTGCAAGGTAACGTCTGCTGAGAATAATGTTACTGTGTGCTATACCAACTGATACTTTTTAGGCTAATGTAATAAGTGATGATTGTTGCCATGGTGATAATTTTCTGAAAGCAGAACATATTGAGCCCTGTCAATACCCAACAAGACGCACAAAAGCGTGCGAAATATGTAAATGAAATATGTGCTGGCCAAAATAGGACACCGACTTGGGCATATCAAATCCAATTTCTTACAATGAGCAATTTGGTATTTTGATCTTAATGGTTGTATTTTTATCACTGTGTTTATTATGCATCTTAATGGTAATCCACAAAACTGATGCAGTAAAGAGAAAGATGTGGGTTAAATGTGATTAAAACTCAAAATTATTTCTCAATGAAGATTATGTAACACTGAAGACACATACTGGAATATCCTCCAATTATGAATAAATTTCATATCAAGAGTATTAAAGGGGTAAAAAACTGATACGATATGTGCTCATTTTTTTATCTATTTGTCATACTTTGTTATTTTGTTCTTTATGAACACTGAGGTAAGAGATACATCATTCCCTGCAAAGTAAATTCAAATGACTTACAGTACTTTAAACCTTTGTGTGAAGGCTCATAAAATTGCGCTGTGCTTGTGATATTATTTTGAAAACAACTCTAGTGTCATCCCCCGTGCATCTAACCAGACGTGAAAAGTGGTGCCGGACAGCGGTGTAGGAAATCACACATTCAGGAAGTATTTTGGGAGCAGCTGAGAGAAATTTCACACCACCCCCTAGGAAATTCCTCATTATGCTTGTGAATAGAAAACAGCTGATGTGAAAAGGGATGACATATGCTGAGATTAAATCAATAAGCAAATAAGTTTGTTTCTTTCATGTAGAGGTCAACTTTTGATGACAATTTTACCTTAAAAATATACCGTGTTGCAAAATTTTGTAATCCATTTGTGTTTGTTGTTTTCTCATCGTACATGTCGTATATATATTGGTGTGATGCTTATTTGGAACCATGAAACTCTGCCCATAAATTTCAGTTTTTGATAACAAAGATATCTCTACACTGACCACTTCTCATTTAAACTACATGCACATGATCATGACATGTTCAACAGAATTGTGGAAACAGATAAATTAGGAGCAGCACAAATGTAGGCAGAAGCATTAACCTATGTGATCTTGCATTGAACTGTAACATAGAGTTGAGAACAGTTTTACGTGTTTACAGTTTTACATGCTGGTCTGATGTAATCTTCATTAAAATGAACCATAAACATGCATGATATGTATGCTAGGGTTTATTTTATTTGAAGTTGTGTATTGTATTCAATGTTAATTGCAAGATTACATTCAGACATACAAACTGAAATTAATCTGGCTGTTTCTACCTTTCGCATAAAAATCATCATTTCATGATATCTTGGCCTATGACATACCCTCAGAACTGTAACTATACCATATGTAGTTATGGTGTGTTAAGTTTGTGTACTATTTGATTCCTGCAAATGTCAAATGAAAGGCTTGGTGTTGTTTGTCTTCAAAGCATTTAAGCAGGTACACTACCAGTATTCATACCGGTATATTCAAAGTGTGTGTAAAGTTGGTTACACTTTGTGCACAGCTGGCAAAGTTTTAATTGCCTGGTCAATAATGTATGACTGACAATAGTTGCTATGTACTATGCACCTCTATTGCTGGTGTACACTACCAGGAAATGTACCAATGATTTAAAGGTGAATGCAATGTTAAATGACAGTTGAAGGTTGGTATTCAGAGGGCATGCTTGATAATTGGGGCTTGAGAGTTTGAACAGATGAAAACAATATGTGATATGAAAGTCAAAGAGTAATAGCTTGACTTCTGTAGGTTTCAGATAAGATCTTGATTTTTATCTGATGAAAGGCTCACTGGTAACCTTCACATCTGCATTCATCTTCAGCTGCATGGTCATCGTCAGCACGTGTTTTTACGCCAAACAGTTCACCACAAGATTCATCCAGTGTGGATGGCAAGGCCTTAGTTTCAAGCCTGAAGTGATCTTGTGAAAACGTTATGCTGACTGTGACTTAAACTCATCAGGCAAAAGGGTGACCCTGACAGTTTTCATGGCTGTTCAAAGAGTGCTTTTTAACATAGATTTACACACATTATAATAATACTAATACATTATTAACTCATATTGCTGTGATCTGGCAGTAACAGTACATAGTGGTTATACATAACCGTTCTCACGTCACAACTGTCTTTAGTTGTCTTGGCTCTTTGGATGCATTCCCAAGTACTGTGTCCAACCGTTTATCTTGTCTAATGCTGTTTGACATGTTCTGTAGTGTGCTATCCATGCACTCATTTGGAAAAATGCAGTTTTATTCATTCCCCACTATCCCTCATCAGTTCCAATATGGTCACAGCGTAGTCTATATATCTTTGTAAATGTTTGGCAGAAACTTTTTAAAGTGTTTTTTTGTGTCCTCTCATTTTGGTGTATAAGAAACTGTCTTCAAGATGTCCGTTAGGTTGCCTTGAATGAATACCTATTGATCCTTAGTTGGCTAGCATGTAAGTAATTGCTATATTGTGAATTTCGGCTGCCAAAAAAATGTTGTCATAGGTATGTAAAATTATGCAACCTTTATGTTTGGAATTGTTTGAGAAACAATGGTACATTGTTTGTGAACAAGTTAAGTTGTAATTAAGTTGTGTTTTGTCATTATGTCTTTTTGCTAGAACAATAAAAAATGTGTATGAAAATTCAAAATAGGTAGAGCTGATTGAACAGCAAGAACATCAAGAGTTTCAAAACAAGTCACTGATGGTAGAATTAATATCAGTTTTAATATCAGTGATGTATTATCAGTCATGGTTTGGAGTACAGTGGTAGAGTTCAAACATTGCTGTTAGATGTTCCAACGGTACGTGCAAAGCCACATTCAGAGCACCAATTTCAGAGCATATACTGTTTATCAGTTCACACCGTTGCTTCGATCAAGGACCAACTTTTCCCATGTTGTACTCTTCTTGAATTAAAAATATGAAAGGACTGCTTTGCTAGAACATAGGAGGTGACAGTAGCTTGATAGATCAAGGCTGTGCAATATCATCGGAACGTCAGAGGGCTGCAGTATTGTGTCCCAAAATCTGCTCATGTTTAAACCTAAAATGTAACCTGCAGAATAAAACGGTCCCTGCCAGGTTTCCTAAAGAGTATGTAACCATCCATTGTATCAGGATAAACAGACCCAAGGCCTAATGCTCACCAATAGTGATTTACACTGCTAAAAGGAGTTGTGGTAAATGCATGTAGTGGTTCAAGTCCTGATGACACTGTAGTTCATTAGCTGCTGTAGTTTTTCATTCAAATCATGATAGTGCCTGTCGGTATATCCTGGCATGTCTCCAATGACATGCAACCTTAATTAAGGCTACGCAAGGTTACCAAATTTGTGATGTCTTTTCCTGCATGAAGAAAATCTCACACAGACTAATTTTTAGTTCAGACTCTACAAAGTTCTCAAATTTTCTGTCCTTCCCTGTGTAAGTAAAAAAAAATCTCACTGACTAAATCAATTCCTGAAAAATATCATTTTAAGTTCACTTTTCACTTCTCACTTACTCATCTCGGTGCAACCATTGTACTATATTTCTTCCATTGTATTTGAGATGATCAGTAACCTGCAGGTATTCACATCATTAGACCCTGTAGAGTCTGCTTGGGCTGGAAAGTTTCTGTTCCTAATTTTGGTTCTGCCACCTGTGAAGGAACATCCACATATTTACAATACTGCTGTTCAGGGAGAGTGTTTACTCCCCTCATTGATCGCTGCCCTCGCAGACTCTGGACACTCGTTTTAATTATGCCCACAACTTTTAACTAAAACCATTGTTTTTCTCTACCAAATTTGGTAGAAGCCAATCACAGCCATGGTGAGAAATGATGCAAGTGATGATGGGGAAAGAACCTACGACTGATTAGTTACCGTATTAAAATGTCATGATAATATCTACTCTTCTTCAACTGTTTTAGGTCTCTCTTAGCGATATCCTATTTCTGCCGTAGGCAAATCTGGTGATAGTGTGAAAGTTAGCCGAGGTACCCTTTATTTTCTCTCATTGTTCGATCGCTGCAATTGGCTCATTTCATGAGACCAACGCGTAGTATTTTAATATGTATTAACCATAACGTCAAGCGTGACTATTCATTTGTACATAATTATATCAAGTGTCCAAAGTCTTTCCGGTGGACGGCGATCATAAGGAAATGTGATTACTAGATGAGTACATATCCTCGGTTGGGTATAAGTAGGCTACAGCTCAAATTGTGGGGAATGTATCAAAGGAGAAGAATTCATTTGCAAAGAAAGACTTTGCAAAGTCTGTCACATCATAGACACATAGTTACCCTTTGCCTCACAATCAATGCATTCAGTTTGACCTTGTCCAAAGTGCAAGCCAAATGAGGTCGAGCCTAGGCTTAGAGTGTGCTGGGTCAGAATTGATTTTGAATGCACTTAGAGCAAGGGGAAAGTGTAGTCACACACGAATACCCACATTGGCAAGTTGTGGGGAAACACTGCCCCTTTCCCTCCCCAATTCTCTCAGTCTACCAAAAGACAAGTACTAGCTGATATGGAACCTAGTTTTTCAAAATAATGCAAACGCATTTTTTGACTGTTGTAATGAATGTGTCCTTTGTAACTAAAACAGATTTTCCTTTTAAGAAAAAAAAAAAAAAAGAGATCACAATCAGGTATGTCATACTTGCTCCATAAGTAAGGGTAATTCTGCATAATAAAGAGTAACATTGTGAAAGCTGCTGCCAAGAAGTAAAACGGATGCAGCTAGCCTCCGATATGCACTAGCAGGTATACTTAGAGTCCGGGTATAATATCTTGCAAGGGATGATAATAATTGTTAAAATTATCATTTGAATATCTGTCATTTACCACTCCTATCTGTTTTTTTTTTCTTTTGACAGCGTCCTCAGAAAAAGTCCGCCCAATTTACTAACCGAAGTAATTCTTGTGGATGATTATAGTGATGACCGTAAGTACGATCTTCCCTTGATACGATTTCTACTCATTGACAATTTGATAGTTTGTTTTGCATTTTCCATCTTGGCCAGAGAAGAAGAAGAAGAAAGAGAGGTGGGATTTCCCCAGCCTTCTTCAATGTCCTTCAGTTTCCTAAGGTAGATATCCTACCCCTGAGTCTCTTTCCGTGACTGTGAAAGGTGCTGAAGTCATAGTTGTAGGAATACATGAGCTGTTGTGTATTTCAAAGTTTTAATTTTACTGCTTATAGCCCATAGGCTTGACAAATTATTTGCAGAGAAGTAGTTATCCAAGGAAGCCATCAAGAGTCTAAGAGGATGTGGTCAAGTGCCGTCTTATGGACCTTAGCCAACTATGTGACCTGAAGTGTGAAATATGGAGTGGTCTTCTTCATATGAAGTGAGAGGCAGTGGACAAAAAAACAAAAGAGATATGTTGAGGCCCTCCTTCAATCTGCTAGTCACAATTTTGGAGAGAAAAAAAATGACATTTCAATCTTGAAAATGTCCTTCAGTTAGGTGTGATATAGACCTGTGAATTCACATATCAGCCTGTTTTTAATTTGCTATTAAGGAATCTATTTGGGAAAGAGAGGGGATGTTTAATGAAGACTTTTAACTTGAAACATTTCTTTTCTTTCCTTTAACATTACTTATTAACATACATCAAAGTGTATGTATGCATACATGTTGTGCAGCAGTGACTTAAATTATGGTAATCATGTATTGCTTAGTCATCACCAAGAGGGACACCCCATGAACCCATATTCTTAGATTTCGGATGCTTGTGAATTGAACACTGTGTTTTCTCATGGGAAGTGTATGAGTCACATCATGACAATCTGTCACAGAAATATCCCTGAGACAGATTCATGACACTTGTAAAACCATGCCAGTAAGTCTGCTTTTGTTTGTATTGTATAGAACTAATCACCGTCATCCTTCCAACTATCTGGCATTGAGCAGATTAGGAACCATAATTAAAGGGGTTTTTTTTAATGATACTTACTTTGCTCCTCTGTCTACACTACTACTACAATTATTGGGAAGGAGCTCATGCTAGTTCAGTTTGGGTGAGGGTAGCAATAAAGGTAGAGGTGATGTATGTTACAGGTTTGCTGATTCTAGCACAGTAGTAGAGTGTGCAATAGTTGTGTGGAGACAGGTAAGTTTTGTCACCCATGAATATCCAAAGCAGATGATTTTTGGGATTTACTGAAGACTTTTTGAAACTATCCCCAGAGTGAGGGCTCCTATAGTTTGCACTTCCTGGCACTTTGATTAATGTTGCTCTTTGTATTGTGTCTTCTTCCATTGCACATTACACCCAACTTTGACTTAACCCTCAATTTTTGTTCTGGTAGAAACAGTTTTAAAGCTTTTTTGGCTGTCATTTTTGTGCAACATTCAAGACTACCAAATGTATCCTGTAGCTCCTTCCAGTTTGTAAGTTAAGTCCATTGTTTACAGCTGCAAACGATGACTTCATCGGCAGTCCTAGAATGTGTTTCAAATAAATCCATCCTTTTATTTTTGTGTTGGGCTTCTCTTTACGTTAATCATGATGTGGATGTCTTTCAGCAACATGTAATGAAAAAAATTAACTGCTGAATGAAATGTTTCATTGACCCACATTTAGGTTGAGGAACTACTTTGGTTTCACTAGAACTTTGAATAAATGGGTGGTGGCCATGTTCAGCAATGTTGTCTGAAACTGTATCCATATTTGTCAAATTTTCTGCTAGCAAACAGTGCAGTCCTGACTCTCTTTCTAAGAATGATGGATGTCTACATGATCACAAGCTAGTATACTGCATAATCAGCTGAAATATAGTCAAGCCTGTTGTATTTCATAGTAGACAAGTTTCACCTCATATCAGATTTGTTCAAGTGTGACTAGCTTCTGTTTCTCCCCCATGAAGTTTACCAGCTCAACCAAAGGATAAAAACAGGCCACGTGCAATTGCATGGAAGAAACCTTGTACATGGAAAGACTGTATTTGTTAATAGGGAGTAGGCTATAGTTGCATCTGCTGTGGGGAATTTAGTGTACGGTATAGAGGTTTGCACCTGATGTTATAATTAGCAACTGTTGTTACGCCGCCATGCTGGATGGAATCAGTTTTTCGTGTCACCAGTACAAGGCATACTGTTTCAGTAATACTGCATGATGGTTATCACGATATTTTCATACTTTTCATTGCATAAGCAGCCACAGAGGGCAAATGGTCCTCAAGGGCATAGCCATAGGCTGTATGAATCAGAGAGGCAAGAAGCCCGGCCTGACATACAGCAGTACATCACCGTATGGTACGGTAAGGCGCGTGAACATAAGTGCACTTATGTAACCACGTTGTTTTGTTTTCAATCCAATAAGGTGTTTTCATGGGAAAGGTGACTTCACTGCAAAACTTCTATACGCATTTTGCAGGATTCGGTGATAAAGCCGAGAAGTTCTGACAATGGTCCTACTTAAGGTTTGCTTAGGACTACTGTGACTGTTGAATTCGACACATCCAGAAATTTGGTTTTTGGGCATACTATTATGCCTCTGATGGTCAGCCTTTTTATCTTCAGATGGGAAGTTGCTGCAGTGGGAATCAACAGACTGGTTTAGTATTTTCTACTTGAAGCAGTGTCTGTTTACTACCTCATATGGTCTTCTCTCTCGATCTCAACAGAGCGATTATCCCAATTTGGCATCATTCCTTGTAAAATTTACTAATTTTCTTCACCTTCCCTGTCTTAACAGGATGTGTATGTATCTTCCATACCATTTGCCTACACCATAGTATGTGGTTACACTACTAGTAATAACAACAGTGAAAATCAGCACTGCCCAATGCTATGGTGATTCTTTCTAAACCAGTGTGACTGTATTCCGAAGAGTTCATGATCACATGACATTCATGACAACAGTGATTGAAATTATTTCAAATTAACATACATTATAGGTTTCTATTTTTTTGTATATGTGACATTTAAAACAGAAGATGAGGTTACTAAGATTTCAGATCATCTTATCTGAGCTATTCATTCGTCGGTAACAATCAACGAAATGAAACCTAAACTTTATTCAGCATTGAAGATTTTCAGTCACTTTTCACCTATGTCGCACCTCCAACAAAATTTATGCTCTAGGTAAGAGTGAAAACATATAAAGTGCTCTTTGTCAAACTTTTGCCTTTCAATACGATGATAAGGCCACATCAAATTCATCATCACGATGTCACCACCCATGATGTCTGTTACCCTAAGCGATCAGTAAGACTCTGCAATGGAAGCATATGTATTTTTATCTTGCTCATCTAGTTTCTGTTCCTTCTGGGCCTATAGCAGGCGCTGTTGCCAGCACGACATGATTTAACTGGACAACTGCTACATGTACTTTCAAGTTAAACATTTTTCAAATCATTTGTCTTCGTACTTCAAGATGAATCTGTGAATTTTTCAGGTCCTTATAAAACTTTGATGTTTGAATGCTTTTGGAAGATGTACATCGGATAATATTGTCAAGGATAAGTGAGTGACCTGGTGCAGAATGACACGCCACCTACATTCAAAGTCATTGTGATGTAGAGGTTTGCATCATCAACTTTAAATTTCAGCCAGTTTGTTTGGCATTGTGAATTTCACAAACACGCACAGTAACTAGGCAACAAACACTGCAAATTATTATTCGTGAAGACAAAGTCTTTTGTGAGAATGGGTCATCTTATTGCAGAACATTTCTTTATCACTTTTATGTGAGATGTATTTAGACCATAGGTTAACATTATGATCAACAATAAAACAGGTCACAGCACATTCTTGAAAATCATGTATGCTCCTTACCATAGTGTTTATTGCAATTGGAAACTAAAATGAAAGTTAACGTGTTTACCCTTCGTTGGTGTAAATCTTTCCCATTTGACAAACAACAAGTTTTTAGGAGGACCTACATGAGCAGAAGATACCCTCATTGGTCTGCCAGCTCTTGATCTGCCGAGAGATAAATTCACTTCTGTGGCATGCTTATTGTGTGTTTGGAATGAGTGCACTCATTGTGGGGAGACAGATAAGAGCATCGATTAGAAAAATCCAGGTCAGTCAGTTTCCAGTATTCGAAGTAGCATTGTGGAAAGAACAGTGAAATGAAGTCCACGTGTGTTTGCAAAAGCCATCCACGAAATTCCCAGATCTGTGTGAATCATTTAATGTTACTGTATTTTACATTGGACTGTTTACATTGTGCAAAAGCATTGTGATCACCCCTGAACCACATCGGTATGAAGTGTCAAGTGTCTGTCAGTCGCTTTGAGAATTTGACTTTTCATGGTTGGAAGTTACTCTAAATGTTTTGTTACGATTTATTTCATAAAAGCAAGTATGTTTTGGTAAACTTGTCTTGCAAAGAGGAAAATTAAAAGCGTGGATGGAAAAACCACACCAAGACCTCTCAAAGTTATTTCATGTGAATAATTAAGAAGGAGTAAGAAAAATGGCTTTATTTTAATGGAATATTTTCGACTCTAGCTGTTGAAGGAGTGTCCTTCCCCTCTGCATGTTACCTTTTTATTTATTTCTTAATCAAACAGAGTCCTCCTTTAAAATTTTCAAATATCCCCTTCATGGTGTAAAACTACTCCTAAAATGCATCAAGCAGACTCATTAGCAGGGTAATAAAAAATATGAGTTGGTGATTATTGCGCTGAGGTTTTGTCTGTATCAACTTACTATTAAGCATTCATAAATACATTTTGTTACCCTAATCCGAGACACCAAGACTCATTTCATGCGTTGGAAATGAAACTGATTTTGTTAAAAAAGTGCAAGTCATCATTTTGATGATTTAATATCAGTGAAATTACACTTCTTGCCATAAAATGCCACATGTGTCAGTTTTACATTACAGCAAATGTTTACTAGTAGGAATAAATCAAAATTTTATCATCCTGAGAGTAACCATAAAAATCAGAAGAAATCAGCTGGGATCTATTATTGATTTCAGGGCCAAGGCTCGGTCCTCAAGTTGATGTTGTAAAAATACTAAGAGGCTCCAATTTAGGGGAATTTTCTTTGCCAAAGGATGATGTATCAGTGCTTTCATCTGAAAGTTTTCGAGATGGATGCAAAAGGAGGCTACAGAGTTTATGCAAGCTCAGTATTGATGGCTCTGCCATGGTTTGGAAGAAATCTGCACAGCAAGCCGTCTTATTTGAAAGCAGCAGATCTTGCTTTGGAATATGAGTTGAAAATTTAATGTCAGTGAAATTCTGCTCCATAGGTCATAGCCACTACAAGGAACATTCTTTAAGCCCCATTTTTGCATACATGAATATTCATATCCATTTCTGTCGGTCTGTTTGATACTCTAGTAATGGTGACTGATTACTGCTATGCTTTCTCGTGAGAGTCTGAATTTTGTAGGGTCAACGAAAATGTCGAGACAATTTTCATATGGAAATATGTGGAAAATGAGTGCAGTTCTCTCTCAGATTTTGTGACAGGCTGATCTTTTCCCCTGCTTTCTCTTCCTTGAAATACATGGAATAAAGGTAGATGACCAGGTTATTGCCAGTCAGTGGCGTAACCAGCAAGGGGGGACAGGGGGAGGGAGCCTCCAGAAATATATCTTGCCCCCCAATGAAATATTAAGGTTAAAAAAATCGGCAAAATTAGTATAAGACAAAACTTCTCAAACACGCCGCGATTAAATTACAATTATTTGCACGAAAGAAAGCAATACAAAAATACGATATTTAAAATCCAAACAATAGATGCATGTAAAAAACAATGAGCCCAGTCCCCACACTGTAGTAGTTTCAATAGCAAGAAAGACAAATTATGATTCTGATTTGGTAAAAAGTAAACTTATATCAATGAAAAATGAGCCATGAAATTGAGAAATATCACTTGTGCATGGGAAAATCCAAAAGTGACTAAAAAAAAAGAGAATACTGGGCTAATATTCACAGGGCTGAAGAGAGTGGGAATTGCCGTTTCCGGCGATCTAAGAAGCATTATTATCCAAAAATTTTCTTGGTGCGCTACGCTCCAACCGATGGTGGCGCTCCGCTTAGATAGTGTCGATAACAGCTTGCCCCCCACTAAAATCTTTGCCCCCCTCAGCCCCTCAAAATGAAAAAGTCTGGTGATGCCACTGTTACCAGTATAAAACTCATGCTTAAAACAGCAAGATCATATATTAAAGAAGAAAGAATTACAATGTATGGACATTTTCTGTGGACTTTGAACATCAACAAAATTCATACACCTGGGATATATTCTGTTAATTATTATGAAATCATTCTTTTTGTGAGATATTAATATGACAATTATGTTTGCATGATGGTTGCAATGACTACTTAGTAAACTTATGTTGTCTGACGATGGTGTTCGGTTGTTCAGTGCAGTGTTACTTCATGGCATAAAGTGGAAATTTATATGAAACCCTAGACAAAGGATCGAGGGAACAGATCTTTGGCAGATTTGATCAGCAGATGTAGGAAAGCATCTGACAATGATGGGTAAAGTCGGTGACGATAGCAATGACTACGGATATGACAACTGTTAGCTGAAGATTTCGAAGAAGGTGTGATGCTCATGACCAAAACATCGGTGAAGAAAATGCACAACCAGAGAATGCTGACTTGGATGGCCATGCATCTAAAAGAAAACAGTGAACTTTTACATCAGAGAAAGATAAATCAACAATGATGGTGATTGTGATCATGATTAGGAAGATGAAACAGACCATGATGATGATAGTATTGATGATTATGATGAAGATGATGAGGAAGGCCATGGTGGTGATATTGTTGATGATGTGGGTGATGAAGAAGACCATGATGGTAATAGTATTGATGATTATGATGATGGTGTTGATAGTCATGATGAGGAAGATGACAAAGACCATGATGGTGATAGTATTGATGGTGATGATGATTATGATGATGATGAAGACCATGATGATGATGATGTTGTTGGTCATGATGAGCAAGATGAAAAAGACCACAATGGTGATGTTGTTGATAATGATGAGGGTGATGAAAAAAGCCATGATGATGATAGTATTGATGATTATGAGGATGATGATGATGAAGACCACAATAATGTTGGTTTTGTTTGTCATGATGGGGATGATAAAGAAAGCCATAAAGGTGACAGTATTGGTGGTCATGATGGGGATTATAGTGAAGAAGACTATGGTGGTGGTAGTGATCATGACCATCCCGAATGGAAGTACTTGATTAAAATTAGTTTAGCAATGATAATGTAACATTGCATTGTTGATAAATGATCAGTCTCAGGACAGCCATGTCTACGGCAATCACAAACGCAGACCACGACTTCAACCATTATGATGGTGCTCAAAGAACTGCAGTGTCAGTTATAGCAGCAGCAACAGCAGCAATTGAAATGCTATCAAACAGCCATCACCTGGCTAATTACACAACGGTCCCTTGGTTTGCTCATGGAGATTCAATTAGCCTCTCTATTCATTCCCTGTTGTCCGTGATTTATACCTCTCTGAATTTACGGTTTTAAGTAAAGATGGTATTTTCTTTTGCCAATGAAACTGTTTTAGCTGTCCTTTCTTGGCCTTCTTTGCCTTCAGGTTTCATTTGATTTATGATTTTTTTATTCCTCCATCAGCTTGTTGTAAATCTCTAGTAACTCACTGTCTGAATTATGTACCCCACAACCAGTAAATTACAGTACGGCAAGTTAATATGCAGCATGCTTTAATAGCATGACTGTGCTGTGTCAATAGTGTCAGTAATTCTGCATCCAAAGATATTATTCACGTAGTTGTTAAATTTGGGGGAAATCACTCAAAATTAACTTTTAAGTTTTGTACCCATACCATAGTTTTGTATCATATTCATCATTTTTACTTTGAACTGTGATTTTGTGTAACTTTGTGTCTTTCAAGTATGTACCATTGTATCAGTGAACAAGGCACTTCACCTGAGCGTCTTTGGAAACATGCAGTTTATCTGATGTTTTTCAGTTGGTTAAGAGGTGGTCCCATATCTCAGCTTCTTATTCCTTTCTTCGTCATTTAAGATGTGAGAGACTCAATCATGTGATTTATTTGACATTGTTATCTTCTCTTTCTCCTCATTCTGCCTCCTCAAATTTGGTTGTTATTATCTTCATATCTTGTCTCCACGTCTTTTGGTAAGCAATTTCAAAACCTACTTCTGGTTCAGCATGATCCTGAGCATCATGTTGTAGATAATGAGAAAGTTTGTGGTAGGTTGATGCCAACTGAGAGGAGAACAGTTAGGAGGATTTATAGGGAGGATTGTGTCCTGTCATCCGATAACTGACATGAACTGGAGCCATGTTGAGATCAGAGTGGCACCGCGTATGGGACTTCTGGGAAATTTGATGCGTTGCTCAATGGGTGACTGATAGGAATGTTTTAAAGTTGGTGTAATGTGGTTCCTCTTGTTGCACAGTATCATTGATAGAATCCCCA
This sequence comes from Stichopus chloronotus, assembly GCA_021234535.1. Taxonomy (NCBI): domain Eukaryota; kingdom Metazoa; phylum Echinodermata; class Holothuroidea; order Aspidochirotida; family Stichopodidae; genus Stichopus; species Stichopus chloronotus. Next base: position 23,558,601 of record CM037843.1, read on the forward strand.
AAAGAAGCTTAAAGTGTTTTTATTTTAAGAACCGGAGCACACTGGAATAGAACCATGTCATCGCAGCGCGAAGCCGTGCATCCACACTGAGCTGTGAGAAGATTTTCAAAAGATGAGACGAGGTAGCACCATACGCCCCTCGGTATTTGTGGTCGACCATGACAGTGATGGAAAACTTCCTGTGTTTACTGCACTTCTTTAAGTGCACACAATTCACTTCATGTACCGCTGTGACTTGAATCGCATCCCAGTCACGTACAAGTCACGCGGAGTGACTGCTTGTGAGACAGTCTACCGGAGGAGAGAACGTCTTTTGAAAATTACGAATATTATTGTCAAAGTTTAAGTAAAGATAGCTCTGCTTATAAGGAAGCTGCAATTGCTCTTCAGGGACATGATTCGGACAAGCATCAACAGTTTGATAAAATTGCAGCTGTCCTTTTTAATCCAGCTCTTAAAAGAAAACACAAGAGTAAAAGCAAAGTTAGCAGTAAATACTTTTGTTCATTTGTTTGTATTTCTTGTGAACCTTTCAGGATCATCACAAGCCACAGTTCTTTTCAGCAACATTGAATGTGTCTGCAGACTTAGGTGTCATGTGAAAATTGTAGCTGGTGGCCATCATTTCCCAAGGAAAAGGAAACTCTTTGTGGGATGCACTTTTTGTACATTGTCACAACTAATTTAATCTTGTCACTTTCAGTTTGGGGCCTCTGAGGCAGTGTCAGTCAACATGAAACGAACGAATACAGAAAAATCCCCAAATTGATGGATCGCTATTGTCACTTCATTTCACAAACTTAATCTCTTAGCATTTCAATCTTCTATTACTCAGGAGATTGAACATTGGAGCTTTTCTCTTTTTTTTTTGTTGAATTTAATTTCACGTGATTGAGTGGATTTTGTCAATTTTGTACGCTGGTTAAAAAACTATGAATTTTTATTCCTTCAGTTCCCTCAGCATTGAAACTCTTCCATTTTCTTTACTGTACATTCCAGGAAGAATGAGCTTAACAAATCACATGAATGCATAATGTATTGTCTTTAATTCCGTCTCGTTCGGGTCGTTAAAATCCAGATGCAGACTCTCTGTATTAGTCTTGCAAATTTGATTTTGGAAACTAAAAATGATGAGAAAACCTCTTCCTTTTCAAATAAGAAGTGACAAATATGGCAAGGTCTGACAGCATCACAAGACCCTGGCCATTCAGAGTGACCAAAGAAGGAGTTTAATCTGGTCAGGCCACAGTTTGTGCATGATCCTTGAATTTAAAGTCACTGAATTTATGGCTTTGTCACTTAAAGAATAGATTCAATATCACATCGAGTTTCATAAAAAATGTAGAACTACTGGTTTTCTGTTGGGATTTACTGCTTCCAGCCAGACACAAGTATTCAAATCTGATTACACTGCCATTCAGTGCATAATTGATAGTATCAGCTGCAATGGCGATTGAAGAAAATTTGTGTTAATTCACCGATGTGAGAAAGTTGAAAATATGAGGAAGAACACAAATAATGACTCATCCTTGGATTATGAAAATCTCTGCACAAATACTGGCCTACAGTTTAACATTTCCGTATACAAAGACATTTCAGCTGACCAGAGAAAGTGAAAGATTATGTGTAATAGACAAGTTCGGACAAAATGTGACTGTGTCACAGTCAATGTCATATCTGCCCTAGAGCCTTATGATCAGATGTCAGTGATGGATAAAAGTCAGTGTGTCATGGTCACTGTGTGGACTCAATTTAGAGAAATTTTGGTCAAAATTTTCTGTCGCCAGGCTCAGTGTTCACCACCAAATAACTCTTGCTCTCCAAAAAAATCAATGCGATCTGCTTTCACTCGTTGGAGCAGCTGGGCATGGCCAAGGACTCAACAATTATTGATCTTAACCCCTGTGAGAAATGTGAACACTTGAGGAAAACTCGCCGTCAAATTATGCAAATTTCTGCATAAATGTTGACCTGCAGCGGAAATAGCTGCAAAGGTGGCCGCTTCTTCACTTTGCCGTGTACAACACCACCATACCGTGATTACTCATATGTCCAAGTTAGTGCTTGAACTCTCCAATCTTGCACTCATAAATGGACTAAATTTCAAAGATTTGGTGATACTGCCTCTCACAAAATGAAAACTAATATATATTGGATATTGGATGCTGTATTTCCAACAAACTTTGGAACAGTTTTTCCAGCATTTCCTAGAATATACTAAGAAGTGGTGTGTTACTGTCAATGCTATGATTATGGAATCATCTTGAAGCAACTGTCTTTAAATGAGTCATCAGATCCAGATGAATACACAGATTACATGAAGTATTTTCACAGCCAAGATGAACTTTTGGCAGATTGTTTAGTGAAAAAGTTTGTTCACCACAGATACTGTTAAGTCAAGGACATAAATACACACGTCAATTTTCAAAAAACAGAAAACAAAAATATGTTTTCCTTGCATATGAAAGCTTGTCACAAGATTCCAATTTGAAGTAGAAGATGTGGTTATGAAAATCACAACCACCTACTGTCCATGATTGCTCTTGCGCCAGATTATTTTAGAACATTCTCGCAGTTCCCTGATTAACAGTACACTACTGTAGACTATGGCTCCGTAGTGTGCATGGTATTGTAGAGATGTGTATTAGCAGAGGGTCTATAGTCTCTCTGGAGGGACCGCGACCACGTATGGAGGTATACGGTACACAGCAGCAAAGATTATCAGGCTTGCATGTACAGTGTACTGTTAGGAGTTTGAATTACTCAAGTCCTTTATTTGCAAAGTAATTGAAACACATAATTGCCAAAGTAAAAATTGGTCTAATTAAGTCATATCTCAACCAAAATTACCCCACAAATCTCAACCACGTCTACATGATTCGCTCAACACAAGTCTCAGCTTAATTGTAGAGCAAACCATTCAAAGTTAAGCAAGGAACATGCCGAGGTACTGTCCATGATGTCATGGACAGTACAATTCAACCAATGTGTCCATTGGGGTTTCTTGTGTGATCATCTCAGTCCACAAGGCATTTTATTTGCTTGAGAAACATGATTCCTCCTGTCTCCTTTTGTAACCGCATCTATCTGTTGTTTCTGAAATGAGCGTTATCTGGGGAGGTGGACGTCACGCTTTGTATACCCTCGCGCTTTCATCCCCCGGCCAAAAAAGAAGGGGAGGGAAGATGAAAGGAAGTGTCCTGAGTGAATGCTTTCAAGAATCGACCGGTCCTTTGCAACAGATATATATCTAACACCAGTGAGAATGAACATCCTAGATCACCTGCGTCCCACTTGTCTCTTTGGCCATCTCATGCGATAGGGTGAATCTGCTGCTCTCCAAACTAAATCTGATTGATTTGTTCGTTCTTCTCTTAGAGCTTCAAAATGGAAGCATTATTCATGGTTAAGTCCGCTTTGGTTCTATAACAAACTAGATCTGTTGCCAAACCTCTCGGTCATGTTTGTGGGCCTCATCGATCCAACGGCTCGTGTATGCCATCCAGGAGATGCCACGGCAGAAAATTCTCGTATTCTGAATCGTTATCTTCCGTGATTTGTAGCATTTTACTTACATGAAGAATTTGTTACCAAGTCATGGTGGTGTGAGGTGTTTTTTTTCTTCTTTTTTTTATATTTGCATTGCAGCAAAGATGGTGCTTGTGTGAGAGTTACAGAACTCACATTATTATTATTATTTGCAACTCGCAGAAATTTGTCACATCTTCATCATTTTTTGTTTGCACCCTTTAGTCTGTCTTTGGTTTGGTCATTAGAGCGGTGGTGATTAAACATTAGCTGTCATCGATGTTCCGCCTTCCCCTGAAAATGCCCCTCCACACGTGGTTGATTCCCTTTGTGAAATCTGCTAGTGACTTTTCATTCAGTGATATGTGAGATTTACAAGATACTCTGTTGAAATTCAATCCAGCCTTTCCTGAGCTGGTCATAAAATATCCAAAGAATTTTAAGCAGCATGCACTTGTATCAGCAGTAAATCCAAGTGAGCCTTTGCAATAAGTATTTCCAGCAGATATACCATAAATATGCAACTTGAACCTCGTCAGCAAACTCACACCACCAGGATGCTGATGTAAATATCAAAATGCAATAATTTACATGACCAATGAGACCTGTACACATTGAATGTAGAGATTAAAATAATTTTGAGCATTGAACCCACAGTTTTTAACTTGTATATATGCAAAATGAGCCAATAGCCCTCACAGCTGATTGCCTGATGAAGTGATGAAGAATTGATCAGCAACATTTCTCTGCATCTAAACGACATCATGATTTGAAGCAGATATATATCTCAGCATGTGATTTACAATTCAGATACTGCACTAAATTTAGAGGAATAAATGTATTACTCCATCAGTAAGTTCCTTAGATGTGGCCTTTTTTTATTTTTTTTTTTAGTACAGCTGCTGTAAGTATTGCAGGGTACAGTCAGTGTAAGATTGAATTTCAAGTTTTCCTGTTTGAAGAAGGTAAACTTCACTCCTAACTTGCCTGTGACCGTACTGTGACTGCACCATTTCACAGCCATGCTATGTAGAAGAGACTTGTAGCCTTTGACACTGACTCTATATTGCCTAATTCTGAGCTAGACTAGCTCCTTGTTCCCCGTCCCCAGGAACTATCAACCAAATGGTGCTAGGGCCCTGGGAAACCATAAGGTGAAAAATCTTTGGCAACCACTGGAGATGCATTGATTGGATTACTTTGTGTTAGATCTTTGTCTGAAAGTTAAGGTCTCTAAGTATTTTAAAGGACCAACTTACCTTATGTTCACATGTGGGCTAAGTGATCAACATTATAAACTAGGCAAGGATCAAGAATACAAACCGTTCAGATGAAAGCCTGGATGGGAACACCTGCAAGATCAGTATAATACTAGTAGTACGTTTTGCAACTTCTAGCAGCCCTGATTTGTTCTATAGAGATTGTACATGTGACATTGTTCGATGTACCACATGTTACTATCACATGATCATATCCTCTTAAGGGCAAATTAAGTGCAAACCCACATCGACACATCGTATGTTGGACTTAAACACCGTCATTTATGTACGACCTCGCATATTCGTTTGGCCAGCGTCGTCGTCATTTACTCACAGTTTCTCATGTCAACAGGGATGTAGAACAGGAGTCTTGTTAAAGAAAACCCAAAACCTCGAAAGGAAACGGGTAGCCATGGCAATGAGCTACAACAGAGTACTACCTCTATATACCTTAGCCATCCAATGAGTGGTATCTTGCGCAACCTCCAATGACAAGCGTCAGCAAAGAGCTCAATAACCCTGCCACAATTTTGATGACGTGATCGGGTGCAGCTGTTGTGAACGCGCTTGTCATCCTTATTCCTTGTGATGGTGATGACACACTTATCTCATGTGAACATTTCTGTAAATCTCTTGTGCTGATCCTATTGAATCAATATTGATGGTCTTTGTAAATCATTGACGTTGGATTATCACTCGACAATGGTTCGATTGCTTTTGTTTTCATTGTTTCTCAAAATTTTGCAGTGTTTTAAAGAGGAAAAATAAACGCGCGGAATGAGGTTTCACGGACCCACGCCTTCACAGTCAACTGTAATTTCCATGTAATAGACAAGCGTAACTGAGTTGTTGAATATAAATTTTTGAATCATGCAAGTCAGTTGTAATTCGACAGAAATAGAGTTATGATTGGTTACTTCTGTTATGCATTTCTCCCTCTTTCTTCACTTTCGTGATACGTATTTATTTTGAATCAGTGTTTCTTAAAGTTGAGGCATATTCAAGATTGTAGTAACTATCGTTTCATCTTCATACAAACTCCAAAGGGTTTTTCTGTCAGAGTTGGGTGTGAAGCTGTCCATAACATACTTGACACAGTGTTCCCCATCGATGGTAAATAACTTATGATGTCCATTCCAGATGAACAGAAAAGTAAAGCAAGAAATCAAGGCCTTGGAGGTGTTACGATATGTCACAGACAGGAGTGCTTTATGTGTGACAGAATGAGTGCTGTACATACTACCATTTTGAAAATATCATTAGAAAGGTCGTGATATGACTTGGTGATAAGTTTGATAAAATGCATTGCCTTGTGTTGAAGAAAATCTTCATATAGTAATAAAATGACACATTCCAGTCTTGCCAAATCAGACAAGGGACTTGCAAATTTTGCTTGATAAAATTTTTGTCAGAGTTATGCCATAATGATTTTGAAGCCTTGCAATTCTTCTTGCTTTAAAAACATATCAGTTTGTTTTGACCATGTCAGAGAATAAAAACATGTATGTGTGCAGACTTTCTTTGCCTGTGAGTACATGGACGTCGCATGTGTCCTGTAGTATTAAACACCCACATACAGGTGCATATATCCGAATATCACTTTGCATGTTAGTTTGTTGTGAAGCAACAACAATCTTGTAGTTACGACAAAGATGGGAAGAATCTTTCCTCCTCCTTTCGTAAATCAATCTTTGCCTTCCTCCCCCCCCTTCTTCCATCTCCGTTCCCTCTGCCTCTCCTGGTGGTACGTAGCCATCATTTGGTCCATCACCTCCCTGAGCACTGTGAGATGCATGTTGGTGCATTGCTGAGACCATACTTTGAATTTGGAACCAGTAACATTGGATGCAGGTTAGACGATGATGAATGGTAGCATCCACCTCCCTCCACTATATAGGAAAAGAAATACAATTGAGGTATGTGTTTTTTTGGGGGGGATTGCTTTTTGAAGAAATAATGCAGACTCTGTCGTCCTTGAAACTGACCTACAGTGAGTGTCGCTTGTTTCTTTCGCCTGACATCATCACTAAAGCACCACCTCAATATTTCCTTTCATAGAATCACATCGTAGACACATACTTACCCCTTTGCTTGCAGTAATGCATTGTTCAACCAAACGCAACACGCTTCTGAATAAAGTTGTTGCACAGTGCCCTCTGCACCCAACCTTTTTTGCCTTTCCCTGTAAGAGCCGCAACATGTTTTTGATATGGTCCTGAAAATTTGGTCGTAATCTTTGAGTAAGTTCTCACACTTTGTTTCTATGTTCCATTTTTGTAAATGCCTACTTGGAAAGTAATTCTCAAAACCTACTACTTTGAGTTCTGTTCATTAAATACTCTCGTAATTCTGTGTGTGAACGGTGAGCCTTGGGTTTTGTCATTAAACACTTGCAGTTCTGCCTGAAACCACTGTAGCTTCAATTTTACCCGGTTATTTCTTTCTCCCTTTTGATAGCAGTAGTTGGGGATGTTGTCAATGCATTGTTGAGCCTATTTTATGAAGCCTGCAGGGCAAGTTCCTCAGATGTTGATCGCAACCAATATCAAAAGACAATTCCTCCTATTTTTACTCTCCATATAAATGACGATTCAGTCAGTGGGCAATATTTTTGCTTCCTTTGGTGTGCAAATTAGTTTTTTCAGTGGATATTATATTTCTCTTACAAATAAAGAGACTTCACTCAGCTGCAAAGCATTTTAGTCTTATCAAGGTTTCGTAGTGAAAAGACTCATGAGTCTGTTAATGGAGCATCGTTAATATTATGAGGTTAAAAACAGACAAGATGTTGAAGCCCTCAGATGGTATTACCCCTGTTGCTTTATTGGCCTTGTAATCAATTTGTGACCCACTAAAATAAAAAACATGCTATTTAGAGAAATGTTTCACTTTCTCCCTTTGATATATTGTCTCTTGAAATGAAAACCATTTTTTTTTTTTACTTCTTGAGCTGTTTGCCTGTTCTTGATTCGTCCTTCATCTTCTTCAAAGTGTCTAATTTGACAGAGGAAGTGTCATTAATTTACGTGCCTCCGTAATTGATCTTAATAGAGGCCGATAAATCAATAGAGGGCCTGTATATACTGATTGGCACCAGGCAGACATCAGAGAAACATACCAGTCGATAACAATTACTGCCCCAACTGTCTCAGGCATTCATCGTCATCATCATCATCTCCCTGCCAGTGAAGTCGATGATGAGGAGGTTGATGTTATTAAGAGAGTTTTTTTTTTTTTTTTATTTGTAAGTATTCCCAACACCACAATCAGATGTCAAAGTTATTAGGGCAGTTAATTAGCGACATGAATGAACAAAAAGAAAATGTCCTAAGAGGACCAGATATTGTTTGATAGGTTTGTCCTGGACCGTGAAGTATTCTTTGCTATGTGTAATATTTACAATGGAAGATAATGCATTGTGATTTACTATACAGTATTTATGTCGTGTACTGTGACTTAGTATATTAATGTAGTGTATTGTGTAGTGTATTCAGAGTCAGGTCTATCATCCCCTTCACGTCGTAATGGTTTCATACTTTCTCACTTCTGCGTGCACTAACATTATTAAGTTCCTCTGCCTCTATCGCAGTCCTCTTTCAGTGGCATGTAGTAATCTTTTGTCATCAACGTCATCATCGTACTCTTCTACATCATCCATCAGGGATAACGATACTCTTGAAAAAAAAACTGTGTGACGTAGAGACAAATGTTATTTCCATAAATATTGAAAATGTCTCTGTCAACTTATCAAGTGCATGTTTTCAAGGTATTGTATATGATGTTATCTTATTTAAAGAGAGAGAAAGACATATTTCAAGTTTATTTCCAGTTACATCCATACCTTCAGTAATTTATTCAAATTTTATTCAAACCTAATAAGTCAATTACAGGTTGGAGACAGATATTTTCCTCGATGGAATTTTTGTAATTATTGATACAGATGTCAGAGTCTGTATCAGTATGATAAGTCATATATTGTTTTAAATTTCCTGTTATGATGCAGTATAACTGTGTTACTACTCGTGGTGAGCATATCAAACACTGATCTGGATGAGGAGTTATTTCTAGTGTTTTCACAGGTAACCTGGGAACCCCCACATTATCTTATTACCCATGCAGATCTAAAATCATTACACCATTTCTTTATAAAGTGTACAACAACAGAACTGTTGTGTGTTAGATTGCTGAATTTGCCTACTACATGCAGCAAATAGACGACAAAATGTTTTTTTTTTTTTTCTTGTTCAATTGAAATCGGTTGTCCTGGTCGTGATTAGGTGTAGGATGGTGTAATTTGTACACTAGTAACACTAGTAAAATGACTACACACAAAACGCAATGTATGGTACGCTGGAAATACCGACATTGACGATACAGCCAAACTTTTGGTTGGGTGCTCGGGTACATGCATGAGAAAAAAAACCTGGTTCTGATTGATAGGAATCAATGAATTCACAGCGCGTACTCCCTCACCTCATATAACCTGAACGATGGCAGTTGAATTTTACAGATGCAAATGCAGTGTAAGAGCTTCACTGGCAGACCAAAAGGCTGGCAATTACGGAAGGGCGGTGACCAGATACACACACGCACACACACACAAATTGCCAGATGCTAGACCATGGTCAATACGGTAATGCATAGGTTATATGAGGTGAGTACGTCGCTAGTAAATTCCCAAACCAGTAAGTTTTGGGGAAACACTAGTTATCTGTGACATTTGTTTAGCAGGATTACACCTTTGTTACAATGCCCACAAACTGTTGCATCAGAGATCTTCATCATTTTCACCGATAGAAAAGAAACGAATAACACTGGTTTGGTTTCTCAAACGAAAAAATTTATGTTCTGCTTGAAAGTTAAGTAAGGAAATGCTTTAGTCAGTACTCTTTCTTCAAACTATGACAATTTACAGTACTGTGATATGATTTGCAGCTCAGACTTTCAATCATAGTTACTGAGGAAGCAAAAGGCACGCTCATTTCATGATAGAATTGTAATTGAATGTCAGGGATACTTTTGGGCTGATTGTTGCTCCTTGAATATGAACAATTTTTTATTCCCAATTTTGGGGAATGATGTGGAGGGGGTAGGCTGGAGAATGTACTTTGCATACTCTTAAGTATGTGTGGTAATGGTAGACATGTAAAGTGACTAAAGTCATCATATGTTGTCATGGATTGGGGATTTCCATCTTTGAAAGTGAGTCAAAGATAGATTCACAACTAGTCTAGAGAGTATTTGTTCAAGATTTGACATGAGATTAAATCTGTCTGGGTACATAAAGGAATATCAAGGAGAACACATTCTTAACCAAACTACCTCTATCCATCCTTCACAAGGTGATTGATTTCTAGTGAATTAGGCATTTCTGCCAGTTGAAAGTGTCCCTTGAGTTTACATAAAACATGTATTGTAAATTAGCCAAAACTGCAATTAATTGCTGTGATTTTATCAAATGGAACTGTGGCACTGTCCCTTCCTCATTGAACTATTAGAGCAAGGCTGAATGTATGCATTTGTAAAGCAAGGGGGAAGCAAGTATAGTCACTCTTGAATACCCACACCAGTGAGTTGTGGGGAAATTTAAGTCATGACTGACTTCAAAAAGTAGGGTAATGATGTCCATGATTATGCTTATGTTTTTTAACGGAATGAGTTGGAATAGTTTGATTGAATTGCACCAGTTTGGGGTCACCTCAGCTGTGACCAAATAAAAAACCAAGTAGGACAGAACATTTTCCCCAAATAAACTCCTTTCTAATGACGACTTTGTTTTAAGGAATTTTTTCTAGAATGAATACATAAGCCTTAAATGAAAAACCTACCAAGGGTCCCCCTCATCGTATTCCGTTGTGCCCCAGCCCAATTTCTTCCCCTCTGACCTTGTTTTCAAGTGACTGTCTTTGGTACCTTTTCAACCCCTTTAAAGCTTACAACAGTATTTTAATTTGTCCTGTGGCTACCCCAAAACTCAATGGAGTGAAATTCCCAGAAGGAGCGTCTTTTCGGTAACAAAAATAGAATTTTACAACATTTTGATACTGTCGTAGTTTTCTGTTGGTGTTTATTATAAGAATAATTCTATCACTCTGTTTTATCTCTGACTTTATCTTTCCCCCTGTTTGTGCAAGACGGCATGTGAGTTTGTTGATTACATCAACCCCTGCCGTGTGGCTCGTCTTGACACGAGGAGAGAATAAATCCCAGCGGTCTTCATGCTTGGCAACATTTCTCACTTTTGCCAAGATTCTGAAAGTTGAAAGTAAGCTCCTTCATCTTTGGTAACGTCAATAGCTGTGACAGGTGGTTATACTTCTCGATTCTTCCTGACTTTTTTCATTTTTTTTTTTTCAATACTATGTTTTTTTTTTATAGTTTTTTGTGAGGAAAAATTCAAACTGTGGCAGAGTGGTTTGTGTTTCCACATCAATGACCTTGTCACAAAGTCGAGCTTTCTTTTTCTTTTTGAAGTCTGTAAAATTGGGATGAAATTGGATGAAAAATTATGGACAAATATGGCCGTGAAATAGATGAAGGTAAAGAACATGATCAGGAAGGATGTGGCAATCTGGGTGTAGGTTTGTTTTATGCCTGCAACCTCAGCCACTTGGATGGCTGTTTTTGATCAATTGCAACATTTTTTTTTTGAAAAGTAGTTATCCTTCTTATTTTGTCTTGTTCGTTTTTGTGTTCATGGTTGAGGATGTCTTCAGATTCAGTGATGAAATCATGTAGCTTCATTTCCAAGTATTACTACTAACATTACCCAACATTAGCCTGCTTTGTAAATTGGGAACTGAACACCATCGTAATTTTTTTTTGTATAAAAAAACACACCACAGAACAAAGGTATTTAATCTAAGAGATGTTACCTTAGAAACTAGGGTGGAACATAGGCCTATTCTTTTACATGATTTAGAAGTTGAACTAAGCATAGACTTTTGTCATTTGATTCCTGCTTCCTCTAGGATTTTTGACAATGCTAGTAATGGTAGGCTAGAGCAGTTAAAATAAGCACGGATGTCTCCTATTTTGGACCCACAAAACGTTCGTTGGATGCATATTAGGGGTGGAAAAATTTTAAATTTAGTTCTGCCTAACAGTAGCCTCACAATGGGTGTAAAATCTTCACAGAAATTCAGTGTATAAACCTTCAGTCACAAAAGTAAAACATGCATCTTTTTCATGGCTGGTGCCTCCAGGGATGGAGAGGGGATATTTACCCCTCCAAATTTCTAAACACGCTTTCCTTCCTGGAAAAGTACCCTTCTTTACATGTACTTAGTTTTTTCAGAGTGCCCTTTTTTTACTCCAACTTCAAGAGGGTTCACTGGCCTTGTCTTTCTTGTTGTATCATATTATTTATATTTTCTAGACTTTTCCCCGGTATAAAGTCATGTTGTCAGTGCCTACTACATTCAAAACTACTCACAAATTTATAGTTAGATGGTGTTAACAAATGTTGGTATCGCAAGCCCCACACAGTTAGCACACTATGAACCAGCTCAACATGTGCTTTGCATGGTATGTGGGAATTACATCTGTGCTTAGCCCTGGGTGTGTGGAGGTTCTGACACTATAATACAGTGTACACCATGCACATAATATTACATTATTGGTTTACTTCTGTGCACCAAAACAAGATTTTGCTTTCCTGGGGACTTTCTTTATTTTCAACCGAATCTCAGTGTATTCTCATCGTAAACTCATTTTCTCAGATGCCAAGTCTCTAAGGATGTAATTGGTTTAAAATATGCCTGGATCAGTGCAAGTCAGATTGGCCCTATTTTCACACCATGGTTCCGTTCATATTTTTTTAAGTGACAAAATACTTGCACATCAATGTCTAAAAATGAAGGCTGCCCCAATTGTTTCATTTTTTCACTTTCCCCGAAGGAGAACATTGAATTCCGTGCCCCCCCTTTACCTTGTTGTCTCAAACATGATGCGTTCTTTTATCAGAGGCACTGGTATGAAGTAGCTGTACTTTACTAGCCTTAGCTAGTTACTGCATAGCATGTTTGAAATCAATGAACAGTATGTTTTTGTATTGATTTAATATTCAATTCATGAACAGTGCACTCTCTCATTCGTTTTGCAGTTGGTTGGCTAATGGCAGGGGTGGGCAAACCTCTTTGACAGAATGGGCAAGATATGAGGAATGAAATATTGTCTGAACTGCTCTGGACCAACGACCAACTTCTGATTTCAGTCCTTTAATTCTGAGGACTTTCAAACATATAAATCTTAATTCACAAAAACATAATATCAATATAGTATTGTTGATAAGAAATGGGGAAACATAGGCCTACCTGGCAGCATTCAGCGCGAAGTCTGGACTGACTTTTTTTTTTTTTCCCTTGAGACATCTCGCAGGCCGCAACAAAATCACTGTAGGGCTGCATATACCACGGACTGTAGGTTGCCCACCCATCCTATGGCATAGAATCATATACTGTAACATTGATGTTCTCCTTCTTAGAATTGTGACTGTGTTGTAAACTTTGCAGTATTTCTGGAATAAGATCAAAATGTATGACTATCTATCAATGTTGTCATCCAAAAAAAAAATGTTGCCATTGTTGAAAGATATAGTGCATTAGAAAGAGAAACATGTTCTCATTGTTTTGAAGTTAATTCTCAACATTTATTCACTCATACTTTTATAATAAGCCAAGTCATTGGCAAAGTTTCAATGTTTATACCAGAGGGTTCTGTTGTAATTGTTAATATCCAAACAAGGTAAGATGTTGGACTTATCAAGGTAAAGACCACCTGAGGAGCATAAAGCAATGAAGGTGGAATATTTATACATGCTTTTGTTGTGACAATATCACTCCAGAACAAAAGAGCCATTGGTGTTCGTACTGAATACTTGTTCTGATTATTCCAGGGAGCAGTTTGTCCAGGGTTATCTCAATTAAAGGGAAATAGGGCATTTTACTTTACAAGAAACAATCATATAATACCAATGTTTTGTGGACATAGAATTATAGATCATTCAAAATAGGGAAGGACAGCTGTCTTGTTTCAAGAAATTAAGTTTCTCACAGGTAGAATTTCAGTTATTTGTTGCTCAACAATAATTTGTTCACCCAAACTTTTCAAAATTCAAGTCATGCATCTGTTGTCACTCATCACATGCATACTGTTTTGAAGAGATCTAGCTTTAACAGATGTTAATTGATGAGACTGAATGTTTTAACACTGATTAAAGCTATTTTCTTTGTATGCCATATTGGTGTATTCTAAACACCCATTTCCCTGTAATACTCTACAATAGAGTCTATAGTCTGTGTAGATGAGAAATCTTACTTATTTACAAGAATTTCTTCAAAGTGGAGATGTCATTTGATACATGCAATATGATTTGAAATTTAGTCATATTCACTACAACCCTTGGAAGTGTTCAGGGTCTATATTTCACCAAACAGCCAATACAAGATGCATCTTTATGAATAAGTTTGTAGAAGCACTGTTGAAAAGCAGAAGTTTTGTGAAGAAGGACATGACTTGAATAATTTAGGGTGCAATTTGTGTTTCTCTGTTGCAGTTGTAAAAACATGTGATTCAAACTGTTTTACTATTTTCTTTTTTATCTACCTACAGCTTCAGATGGTGAAGAACTTTTGAAAATAGAAAAAGTGAAATTAATTAGGAATAAAAAAAGAGAAGGTAAGTTTGATTTTTCTCTTTTAAACTTTGCTTTTTCAAAATCTTTGCCGTTTGTGGAAAGGTTTTTCTCAATATTTTATCGATACATAAAATGAGCTGTGACAAAACCCACAAGATGCAGAGCAAATAAAAAAAAGAATTTTCAGTCGTCCTGTGGTGAAACCTCAAGTTACTTCACCCAGCCATCCATGCATCGATTTGTAAAATGGAAACGTCTTGTCATCCCTCTGTTTTATGAGCTTTACCCAAACATCAGAAAATGGATAGGTTTGAACCGGTTGGCTTTTTCATGTCATCTCAGCGGGAAGTCCAGCTATGTTCCCAGTGGTAAGGAGAAACAGCCTGTTCATTACTAAATTTTCCAATGTAGACAATCAGAGAATCACATCGAATTACATCCACGGAGCCGTGTAATTGATTTGCAAATCTGCTATTCTGACACTTTGGAAACAACTTTCGCTTCGCTTGCACACATAAAAATTGGAAAGAGACAAAGAAATGGGAGCGGAAATAAGTTTTGACCGAGTCCTTGCCTTTCATACATTTGCTTTTAACCTTTTTTCTCTCTTTGATGTTGAGGGAGACTTGCATTTCATGTTTGTCAAGTCATTGCACTGGATTTGAAAGGATTTGGTGGTTTGGCAGATTTCTCTCAGTTATATAGATTTGTTTTTTTTTTTTTGTGGTAGATGACTGTCAATATTACATTGAACCAATGTTTTCCTGGCTGCAAAATTGCTACTGTTTTCATTAATATATGGTATCACAAATCTGTCAAAATCAGCTACCTTATACCTCACCTTCAAAGGAGGTCAAAACTAGGATGTCAGTCAACTCGAGTATGCTTAAAAAATGGGAAAAGAAATGTAGAAATTGCTGTTTGGTGATTACACTGTTGGATTACGACCTCCGTAAATTGATCATGCTCCAGGTCTGGTGCCGCCTGCGGTGGAGAGCGGGTATTTCTCTTCCCCCCAACCAAAATTTCTAGATACATGTCCTTCTTGACAAAAAAGGTGTTTTTATTACATCTGAGACTTTTTCAGAGTACCCTTTTATGCATTTACCCCCTAACTGTATTTTTAGAGTGCCCTTTCAGACATTACCCTTCCAACTGTGAGAGTGTTGAGCCGCCCCTATGCTCTGTCAGATATTACCCTTTCACTGTGTTCCAGCTGAGGGGAGTGTCTTCACTTAAACAATTTTTGGGTTTCCAATTAGCGATATGAGGGAAAATGGACTATGAAGTATACCCACAACAGTAGATAATGTTCAAAGGCTGGTCATCTCGATGCATCAGAACTCAAAGCGGGGATAATTGTGGCTCCGAATTTTGAACATAATTTTTTTTCACCAGAAAGGTGAAAATTGTGTCCCACATGCTCCATAACATGAAGATTGCACCAAGTGGTAGATAAAAAATGTCAATGCTTGATATTGACAGGTGTGGAGTTCAACCTTTCCCAAAATAGTATTTCATAATTGACTGTACATCGACTATGCCTCCAAACAGCATCACGTGCCTGTTCTATGTTTGGAACAAAAGTGTCTTCCCTTTTGAAACTTCGGGTGCAACAAAGCACAATGAATCTACTAAAGGTTTGCTTTGCTGTTGTGATTTTATTTCATTGCAAAACCATTTCATTTCAGATTTCTGTTTGTTTTTAAGAACACATAGATGCAACAGTTGCAAGTAAACTTAATTTTTTTTTCAGTTTTATATCACTGTTTCAATTCTTTCTAACAATTTGTTTAATCATCTATCATTTCTGTGTTGTTTTGGTGACAATGTCTTTTTGTCTTCTTAATTTATGCATTTGTATGGTCTGAATTTACAACTTGCCGAAACACATGAAAGTAGCACCAAACTGTCCTCATTTTACTGACATATCATGTTCATCCCAAGAATAGCTGGCATGTTAATGAGAGATTATGTATGCACAGGGACAGATCATCGCTATGGGTGCTGTATTTATATGATATCACTGTGAATGTGGACCTGGTTGCCATGCCTCGTTTCACAGAACTGAATGCACCCAGAGACCCTGTGAAATATTAAAAACTCCACTCTCATTTCTAATTGATGTAAGACAAAAACTCTAGTGCATTATTGAACATACAGTGGCAGGGGAAACATTGTTTTACCCAGAGAAAACAAGCAAACTTAAAAATACAAGCTCGGTGATTGATGTAATGATGTCAAGATTCTGACATGATGAATGAGAATCATAGCCAAATCTTCCATCATCTGTAAATTTGAGACGGTTTTAAGTACGTAAATGCAAATAAAGTTGTTCATCTCTGGTGGAGAGGTTTATGCAGCACTCACTGGTAAATAAACACGCAGATGGGATGTGGCTCTGATGAAAATGGTACGATCATCTCTCACGGCCAGACATTATCTCAGGAGATATGAGGAAAATAAACAAAAGATGGAGCAATCAGAGAGAGGCTGAGATTGCGGACGATCAAACGGCACAGCTCTCGAAGGTTGACGATCCGATGATGTGAATCTGCAAACTTGTATTAGAGATGTGATCAATAAAGATGAGAAGATGGCAGGTATTAAAATAATTTCACAAAGGAAGGACATGATCAGAAACTGATCCTTCAGAAATCAAACTCTATAACTTTGTAGGAGAAGAAACAAATTTTTGAAACAACAAATGAACAGGGGTTGATTTTGGGTCATGTAGGTTGAAACTGACGAATTAGTTTAGGTCTGCAAGATTGCAATTTGGTAGAGAAAGTTAAGTAATTAGGAATGTATCTTAAGTGTTCAACCTCTCTGAGTATCAAAAGAACTGCAGGAACATACCCACATGCAAAAAAGAAATTACAAGAGAAAACATGAGGAATCAACAGAATTGAACTTTCAGGCAAGTACATGCAAGTCCAGTAGGGTTGTGGACATGTATGTTGCACTGATGTGCACAGTAACATGGAACACATTTGAAGTGAGATTGATTCCTACTGTAACACAAACACTGTAACTGTTGGAAATCCTTTGTATTCAGCCCAGCTTATCTTTGCATCTTTCATCCATTTGTCTCCATCAGTCTAGGTCTTGATTGGAATAAGATATGTTATTAAATTGGGATATCTGCAGACATGTAGTGCTCTGTGAAGGCACTTGGAAGAGACTCTCTCTGGGCAGTGAAGAGAGCAGTTAATATTAGCGCTATCAGAGATTTAACCACAAAGTGGATCAGCCAGAAAAATTGGATCTGATTTTAAGATGATTATGATAAGGCAGTGCATCACCTGAAGAGAGCAATAAATCGGTCGTCTTTTTGACTATATGATGTTTGATTACTGTCTTTCCAATTGTCTTTGATATGGTCGTAGCGCATTTGTCTGCAAAGAGTAAAGAAGAACGCAGAAGGTTACGAGAATTCATGTGTGTTGTAATAACGTGGGGGGGGGGGGAGAGAAATAGCTCTGGAAATACATGGGGATTATTAGAGATGTGAAATTATCGTTTGCTGATGCAAATTAGAACCTGAGAATTAGAGCTTGTAAAATATTGTTCAATCCTGGCAGGGAATAAAGGCCTGAGTGGAGAAATTGCTCTCTGTTTTAGAGCAACCAAAACACAAACTAAATAGGTATTTGTGCAACGTGCTTGATTAACATTTGTAAGAAAGTTAAGACAAAGGTTGTTATCAAAACTTTGTTTGCAGAAACTGGCCTTAAAAAAGGGCTATGAAGGGAGGGAGTGCAGTGCTAACCTTTGCCCTATATCTACAGTAATTGTGTCTGACAGCTCTGTATAGTAGGATGCATGTCTTCTCCAGTCTCCTGATTTTCCTGAGTCAGCAGTGAAGTGTGTCTTGTCTGAGAGAAGATGAAGTTCCTTCCCATTAGTTGTATTGTCCTTCCCAATGACAAATAAAATTCAAAGAATATTTGCCCAGTTTGTAATAAAGTACTGTCTAATTTTAAGTGGCACTTGAAGAACAGTCTCAATTAGGAATGGCTTCAACTGTGTCTATATCAATTGATAAGTCATTTGTGCTAACAATGGCTTGCCTCTTAAATAGGTGTGGATTTATCTGTTGTCTCATTATCTTATTGATTTGATATTTTTTTTTTTTTTGTTATTTCTTCTTCGTGTTGTCTCTGTCCATTATCCCATCTCTCTTGATTTTGCTCGGAGGGCAGTAGGAATATATTACCGTGGTGTGAAAGACACCTAAGGCTCTGCCAGGGACAAGTTCATTCCAGTTCATTGTGTGCTTTCTTAGTCGATAACTTGTATCCACAGGCTTTGAGTGTGAGAGGTAGAGGCTTAGTTTTTTGGTGATCTTAAAAATGTATTTGATGAAGCTGAATGCTATTTTGCTTTAAGTGACAAAAACAACAAAAAAAAGTTGTTAAGATTGCATCACAGCACCTCACAGTGTGATGCTATCCCCAAAGAATCTGAAGGCTCAGTGACATTTCTTACATTTTTTTTTTAATTCATAAAACCTGTGCCCCATTTTTTATGATTCTGTTCTAAGATGATGTAAAGTAAACACTTGCATTGTCAAGAAAGGAAATCAGTTTTACCGTTTTTTAAGAAAGATAAGAGGCTAGTACAGAACGGGGAGAGCGGGGATACGTTTAATTTGAAGTTGTGTTTCATTTGTGAAATTAAAATGAAATGTAAAACACTATTAAGGTGTTTGTCGTCATGTTCAAAGCAATCCACTTTCAGTGACCAGATGTTATGATGTAAAGGTAAAAGTTATAACAAAAATGAAAGGTTACAGCAACTTTAAAATTGTTTGAATGTGTCACTTTGAAATTCAGCTTTTAAGGTGTCCTCTGCATTCAGATGTAAGTTCATTTGAGTTCTGTATTGTATATGAGCACAAAAAAAAAAAAAATCTTGTTCACATTTATGAATGCAAGGTGGACGATTATATCGATGCTTAGTCCACCAGCTGGATTATCTAGTTAAGAACAAGTTGAGTTCAAATGTAAACATGAGTGAGTCTGGTAAATAAGTACGCTCGTGTGACTAATACACTGCATAGGCATGAAATTAGGTTCTGTCTGCTGCTTACATTTAGATAAACTCCAGGTCACCATTAGTGTTCACATTGCATCTATTATGAACGCTGGAGTGATTGAAGAAACACCGAAAGGGGGACTGTCGTTAAGAACCTTGCGGAATCGAACTGCATGCGCATTCTTAAGTATAAACAGAGCTGACGATGTAAGTTCACCTTGTTGTGGTACGTTGTTGCAATGTCATGGTTGCAGTTCAACTATTGCACGTCTTAATGTTTATGGTCTTATCTGTGGGATTCCGTGCTTTGTCACATCTGTACCGTTGTAAGACAAATCACATTCCATTTTACACATATTTGAAACAGACAATACACAGTGACATTTTTTAAACATTTTTTAATCTGTTTATAATAATATGGTCAGAGGAATTCAAAATTGAAACACTCACTGTCTAGGGAAGTCCAATAGGAATTTGGAATGAAAGAATGTCTATAAATTAAGCCTCTTGATCTCAGTACTGACAAAATGCTAAAAGGGAAAAATATTTCATTTGACTTTTGTCATAAATGGTTCCTCCCTGAAAGTCACCTAAAAGCAATCTCCATAAAGTGAGTTTTAAGTTTTCACCAGCTGAAGCTCAGATCATTCATAATGAACCCAGTCAGAAGATGTATCCATGATATGTTTCACACACTTTGATTTGCCTCTCAACGAGGTTGCGGTTGCGATCAAATTCCATGTTTAAATAATTGAAACTGGTACCAAAGATGAGCCACAGGCCCATAGTCAGGTGAGATACCAGGGGGGGAGGGGGAGGAAAAACAAATAGGAAAAAGAAAACAAAAAAGAAAACAAAACCACTAGAAGTTGAAGCATAATGTTAATGTTTTTCCACTCAAACATTTTAAGGGAGGCAACAATTTTCAGAGAGCAGTGTTCCTCCTCTTCCCCCTCCCCCACTCCCCTCAGTTGTGATCTGACCCAGGTAATTCCAATTTTGTGTTTAATAAGTCTCTCAATTTCGCTCCTACTTACCTGTCTGAAACTTCAACTACTTCACCAATTCTACATTCCTTCCCTGTCTCCACACAACTAATCACTTCATAATCTTTAATCCTTTACCACAAACCTCCTTTCTAAGATGAACTGCTTTGTCACTTATTGTCTACTGCCCTCTCTTCAAAGTCCTTTCATTCAAAGTTTGTACCCGACCCCCTTGATGTTATACACACAGGGTATTTCTGTCTCTTCAGATAGCCAATTCATATATAAATATATACTTTTACAATGCTGTTTTTTCTGACTTAGCACATCATTCGTGATGGATAAGATCTGACGTAGGAGGGAGAAAATGTGGATTGTTTTGGCACCAAAAAGAATGGAGCAATAAAATAGCCTATAAAACAAATCCCTTTCATGTTTTATGCTTTTAAGAGTTTTATGGACACTGCTAAAGATGGTGCCAGAAAATGAACTTTGATGCACTGTTTACTGTACAAAATGTAGCAGGCGCGCCACCACCGATGAGCTTGAAGAGATTTTTGCTCCTGGTACATGATATTGAGATATTTGTCTCCTAAAAAGGGAAATTAAAAGGGAAATGAAGAGACCTATTGGTGTTTGCAGTCCATCCATCTATTCAGAGTGGAGTCATCGCTTATAACATCTCTGTATTTCAGGTTGCTGTTGTTACAGGACGTTTGATGCATTTTGTTCACTGCATTTGAACCCGCAACTTATAAACCAAATACGTTGAGAGAGTTGTTGATAATTAAAGGATGTTTTCAACAGTTTTTAGCAATAGTGATGTACTATGGATTATACATTCAATCATTCATTCATTTATTTATTCATCCGTACAATGGAATTACAAATATATAGAGTAGACAGGACTCACGAAAAACAAGAGTGCCCCTGAAGAAAAAGGCATACAAAGGAAAAAAGAGCAAAAAACAAATACAGAACACGAAAGAAAAAGAATGAGGTAGTAAATTAATCAGTGTACTGCATGAATAGGGGAGCTTTTACTGTACCTTTGAAAGTAGCATAAGTTTGACAGTGTTTAACAAGATCTATTGGCAGAAGACTCTCAATTTTATAACAATAGTTATTTAAGAGTAATTTACCGTGTCTTGTGTGGTGTCTACTGATTGAAAAACGAGTGTTACTCCTGGTACTTGGGCGAGCATCTGTGGGAACAGCAGGGTTGACAATATTACTAAAATTGTTTATAATTACAAGTGTATTATTGACATATTTACAGATGAGGCAACACATTTTATATGTACATGAATATTGCCGATCTCAGAGATACCATTGTCTTTATGCAAGTTGTTTATATAATAGTGTCAATCTTTGAATGGGACACATTTTTTAAGATTCTGTTTTGAAGAATTTGAAGGGGCTTGAGCATGGTAGGTTTACCCATACTATAAATTTCTGCGCCATGCGATATCTTGGAGAGAACTAACAAGTGATGCAGTTGGATTGCAATATTGTGGGAGATTGAAGCCCTGAGATGGTAAATGATGCCTTTAAATTTAATCAAATTGTCACAGAGATCATCCATATGCTGTTTGAAGGATAACTGATCATCAATCAAGAGACCTGCAATCCTCGACAAAAAGGACGGGACACTTGTACACAAATGTGGCGAGATTGAAGTAGATTCGTTCATATTTCACAATCCCCTCCCCCCCGACTAATGTTGTCCCAACCAAAAGATATCCCAAATTTCAGCATTGAATGGGGGAGCCGGGGAAGGTGTCCCATTCGTTTTTGTCAAGGATTTTCTGAGCTGTACACATGTATGGGAGCATGGGGATATACATAAATATCTATATATGGTAGAGTACAGAAGCGTTTAAAATTTTTGGGACAAGTTTAAGAGCCGTGATAGAAAATTCGCGGATGAGAAGTTGAAGGATACAGTATATTCTGAGTTTGGGACTCGATGGAATATTGAGTTTTATTTGGGGGGGAAGGGGGATAAGGAGTCAACATTACTATAGGAATAAATGTCATAATAAGTAAGATTTGTTGCAATGTTTATTAGGGACATGCACAAGAGGTAATATCTCTTCAATTACTATTTATGACATTGTTCTTCATTAATTACCATACCAAAACTATGGTGAACCCTATGATGCAGCGTATGTTTCGTCGATTTTCTTCTCTAAGGATGAAGTCATAAACTCATAACTATGCGAAGGTGTGGTATGTATACATGATATCATTGTACTTCAATACTATATTAGTTGCTCCTTTCATTTATAGTTTATTCCATATTTTTTCACAGTGAACCATAAATTGCCATAAAAGTCGTTTTTTATTACGCCTATTCCTCAAATAAGTGCGGTGAACCCTCAGCCCCTTTGAAATAGTGTGTATTTTAATGGTGAACCATCGTCAAGTCAGTGGTGAGCCGTGGAAGATTGTGTTGCTTTATCACATTATTGCACTGAGAGGCTTTACAAATAACCTTCAACTTATTTTTCTGTACACAGTGTATTTTTTCTCAGGGTTGGTAATATGATATGTTATTCGCAACATGACATGGAAAATTATAAGTATTACTTAGACTTTATGATATTCAATCTGCCTCTGTTGTAATATGTGTCAAATTATCAAAGCAACCACCAAATGGTATAGTCAGATTCCTATATTTTCCCTGCTCTTTTGGTAGCAGCTCATAAATGGATGACATGAAAAATAAGAGAAAAAAAAAAAAACTTTTTTGTCATAATTACAATAATGCAAATTTATGCATTATTTTATTTTAACTTTCTTCTATTCCCAAATCAAGAATATACTGTATCCCCTATTTTCTTCACCCCAATTTTGAATCACGGCTCTCAAACTTTTCCCAAGAAGTCGCAACTCTTCTGTGTACTCTACTTAGTGTCTCCATATGTTGCCAATACATGTGTACAGCAGCTCAGACGATCCTTGACGAAAAGGATGGGACACTTGTACACAAATGTGGCAATATTGAAATAGATTCGTTTGTCTTTCACAATCCCCTCCCCCCTAGGATCAGTGTTGTCTTAACCAAAACTATATCCCAAATTTCAACATTGAATGGGGAAGCGGGGGAAGGTGTCCCACGTATTCTTATCGAGGATTGTAGGTGTTTGGCACAGTTGGTCTTACAGATGCTAATAGCATTTGTAGTAAACCGGTCTGGGCAAGAGTGGCGAATGGAAAAATTAAATAAGATGGTGTTCCCCAGATGTAAGGTAACTTTGTTTGCATCAAACCAAAGCTTAAGATTTTACAGAACAGAGTGAGCTTTACTTACAAGGGTTAGTGCAATTTGGGTAATGGATGAAAACATTTCTGTCATCAGCAAAAAGTCTGAGGGGCTCATTAGCCACAACATTATTGGTATCTTTTACATATAACAGAAAAAGTAGAGGTCCTAATACACAGTCCTGAGAAACGCCGACATTAACGTAAGAAAATGAAGAATAAATAACATTAACATACGTGAGTTGTGTCCTATTGTTTAAACAACTACACATGGTGTCAAGGGCTTAAACTCGAATGCCACAACAATATAGCTTACAAAGGAGAACATTGTGGTCGACAGTGTGGAACACCTTCTTGAGGTCTAGATAAAGACCCAAGGCACTATCAAGTTTATCCAGGTAGTACCAATGCAAGTAACGGTCACTAAAAGAGCGTGGCTGGTATCTTGGCATTTTCAGAAACTGAATTGAAAGTTATACAAGGTATTATTGTTATTTAAAAAAGCCCTGAGATGTGTTTCAGTAGACCTTTCAAGAAATTTGTTCAGGTAGGGGAGCAAGCTGATAGGACGCCGTAATTTTCAGGGAATTGTGGATTCCCCTTCTTTAAGATAGGGAGATGACTTTGGCCACTTTCAAAGCATAAGGATAGATACCAATGGCAAACACAAAATTAAAGAGGCAGCATAAAACAGGCTGAATAACATGAGAGATGGATTTCCAAACTTTTGGAGGAATTCCATCAATGCAAGGCAATTTCCCAGCTTTGAGAGAATGGATTTCTTTGAAAATTTAAGCTAATTATTGGGTTCACAAGCAAATGGAATTGGGCTCTAATCTCCTGCAAAAATTAAAACTGAAAGAGGGAAATTTTTATCTTGTTGTCATTCTCATTTCATGTCACTTTTCGGAGACAAGGTGTTATTGTAACACTGTTCCCTCTGTAGGAAAGTAGGGAACCAGCAGCAAGGAGTATGTTCACATTCGATCTGCTTCTCTTTATTCAGTGATGACAAATCCCACTTGAATGCTGCATGAAAGCTTACCTGCACAGGATCTGACTCCATGACACAGATCAGTGAACAGGAAATTGAGTTATTTTACGGTGTCACCCATGCAGTATTAAAGGCAGGTGAGGATCTACTAACACCTGTATACACCCTTCGGTAATGCAAACACTGGATGATGTGTACTGTAACGTAGCATTTTTGATTCCTTTGTTAAGGCCAAAGGAATCTATGCGATGGTATGTCATGCATGTGTGTTTTATTGTGTATTATGTGTGTGTATATGTGCATGTATGTGACGCTTTGCTTGTGAACCCAATATCTCAAGAAGGGGTACCACGGTTGATTTCGTACTTGATGTGTGGGTTAGTTATAGTGAGTAGATGGTCCCTATTTTTTTGTTTTTTGGAGGTGTAGATCACAAGGTCATTTAGTTTCATCAGGGTCAAACTGTTCACAATACCTCAAGGCACAATACCTCAAGGAGAGTAACCTTCAATAATCTTATCCTTTGTGTGAGGTTGGCCATATTAAGTAGAAGACTGACTTGTTAGAGGCAAAGATCATTTGGGGTCACCGAAAGTCAAATTGCAAAAACCTTGTAAGCACTATATCTCAAAAAGGGTAACTATGGTGAATCCCATATGGAGCATGTCGATTAGTCATAATGATTAGATGTTCCTTATTGGTTTGGTGGAGTTCAATGATTATGTGGGGTCACCAAAGGTCAAACACGGTCAAAAAGTCATGTAAACTCCTATGTCTCAAGAAGGATAACTACCAGTGTGAGGGATCTCATACCTTGAAAGGCTATTGCTCACAGAAAGTAGATGATTTGTAGTAATCAGTATCTAAAAGGAATAACCTTCAATAAACTTATACACAGGTTGCAGGTTGACCATATTGAGGAGATGATCTATGTTATTTTTTGATGGAGGTCAAAGGTTATTTTAGATCAATAGAGGCCATACTATAAAAACTTTGTACACATTATCTAAAGAATGATAACTTTGGGGGATGTTGTGCCTAGGATGTGGATTGTTCATATTGATCACATGACTTTTACTGTTTTTGTTGAAGGTCAAAGGACATTTGGGATCACAGAGGTCAAAACCATGTCAACTCCTTTATCTTTAGTAGAGAGGCTGTCAGGGATCTTGTGTTTTGCATGCCTATTGTTTGTTTTCAGTAGTTGTACTCTGCTGTTTTTTTTTGTGGAGGTCAAAGGTCCTTTGAGGTCAATACAATTCAAAATCTTTGATGGACACCTTATCTCAAGAAGGGTAACTATGAGGGATCTCTTGCTGAGAATGTTCATTGCCATATTTAGTAGAGGATTTCTATCAATTTTTGTACCATTTGTTTCAAGAGGAGGTGAAAGGGCATTTTGTTGGAAAATATTTGTATGTTCAAAAGTTTATTAAAATATTTCAAGAAGGATATTTCTGGTTAATCTTACACTTTACATGTGGGTGTTTCATGTTTGTGGTATATCCACATGGCAAAGAATCACAAAGCCTTTTGGCCGTCTGGTTTTCTGCTTGTGTCCACCATTGTCAGGAAAAGTGCCCATGAGTGTATATTTTTGCAACTTTTTTGATACTTTGTACCAAATAAGTTTGGTTGTTTGTGAATCATCAATTGAAGCTGATGAGTGATAGTGATGTAATATGAATATGGGGAAACTTGAAGCAACTTTTGAGATTTTATGGCACCCTCGGTTGGTGGGAGGAGTTTGGCTTTCATTGTGTTTTCTCACAGTGGGAAAAATGTAAAAAGTGTGATGCCATGTGCCAAAGTCTTCTGCCACCTGTTTTGCACCAACAGTTGAAAGTGCTATGAATGTGTCAGCTCCCCCAGGGAGCTGCAGCGTATGTCTGCCAAAACCGACTTTTGAGATCAAATTATTTTAACAGTTTAGTGTACAAGTTGATACACAGGATGTTACATAATTGATTTTAAGTCAATCACTGTGATCTTCAGACTATTCACAGCATAGATTGTGACTTCACCATTGTTTTGGATCAGATCAGGAGAATTTGAGATTATTTTAAATCAGGAATGATGCCAAACTGGATCAAGTTGAACCCTTTCTCATTCTCAAATGTGAACATGCAATGAGAGATATTGCCTTTGCACCAAGACCTTAGGTGTTAGGGATATGTTTCCAAGAATGGATCCAACTGGGGTACTCGATATATGGTATAATAGCAAACTGGTCATTCGTTGTGAAGACTTCGATATGATTTTTATTTTTGTTCGAGTTCGCCATATCCGACACACTCAGTTGCGTAATACATTTGCAGCACTATAGTAACAAGTTGGCAACTTACACAGAAAAATTACACAGATCTTATTGCCTCCTTTTGACAGAACTCTATGTGCCTTGATAAGAAAATATTTTTAATAATTTCAAAAAACAAGGTAACAATGAAAAATAGTCCAAAATGATATGACTCTGTTTGGAACAATATCTGCAGCTGTTAATTAACTGAGATAAGTTCAGTGATCTTTTGTGGGTTATGCAAGTTTTGCAGGAAAGATGCAGAGGTGATGATCAGTATTGTCTCTAGTTTTCTCTCTCTTCTCGTTTTTTTTTTTCTCTCTTTTTTTTTTTTGGCTGCCAATCTCTATCAGATCTAAAACCCCCAGGAATAGATGCTACCATCAAAGTGCTCTGTGTGTTGTAAAAGTAAACCTTTTTTTGTTTGACACATTGTTTGATCGGTACAAGATCATCCAAAGGAGACGATGGTGGAGGAAACTGCAAAGTCCTAAAATCTGGAGGATTGACCGAGGTGAAAATAGTCTTGAACTACGATAGCAGATTCTCCGAAGTTTATGTGTGGATCATGGAGGAGAGGAGGTGACAACGGGGGAGCTCGACTGTTAGGATGCTCGGAAGATTAGTTAAGAATGACCGATGATAAGAGATTGTCAGGGATTTAGTCGTTAACTAGCCTGCATTCCCCACGGGATCGCAGAATACGGAAGAAATGGAGGCATTAAATTGCCATCAGGAGTAACTCTGGATGAGAAAATTTACATACTTGACACCATTGGAGGGGCCCCCTGAACATGTCAATATCGTCACCTTTGAAACGTCAGGGGGGCAAGGGAATGTTTTAGATTTTAAGTGTTTCTCTTATTAAATAGGTCGCACACACCCCGGAGGAAGCTGAGAATAAGTGCAAGCATTCCTTCACATGTGGGGTACTTTAGATCACCCTGACAGGAAGATTAATTTAACTCTCCATCAGACAGACTCAAAGGTCTGGTTGCATTCTTTGGCAATAATCACAACAACTATGGTGAGTGCTCATACACTATTCAGAAGGGTATGTAGGGCAGCCCTCTTTAGAACTGATCACAGACCTGTTATTCCAGGATTACACGATGTCTTCATATAACAATGGCACTGTATATGGATAATCCGCCACACTGTACAGTACAAGAAAAAGAAAGCTACCTTTGTAAACATTAGTTAAATGGAGAGCTGTTTAGTCAGTTTTGAGGAATACTGTATCTCATCTACATGTTTTTTCAGAAATGTCAGTTTTGTTTAGCTCTCATGTTTATTGCCCTCTCCGTATTTTTCTCCTCTCCCCTTCCTTGTATGTCCTCTTCCCTCCCTTGTATATGCCTCTCTCTTCCTTGTATATCCTCTGTCTTCCTTGTATCCTTCTTCGTACCTGCTATACTCTCCACTACACTTTCTCATATTTACGTTACATATCCACCACTTCTAGAAATCAAATGCGTTGTTTTTCCAATGTTGGTAGAATTTCTGTGACATCCTCATTCACCTATCTCAACATCACAGCTCCATTCCCATCTTCACTTTTGCCAGTGCTAAAAGCACTGACAAACATTGGCAAGTATTTTTAAAATCACTTTAAGTGCCCGTTGACATAAAATGGACTGATACCCACTTCCCTATTTATAACCTTATGCATTGTCGTTCTTATTGTGTTGTATTTTCTGTGGATGAAGTTGCCAGTACTTGCTTTCATTGCAGTTTATGTTTGTTTATTACCAGAATTGCAAATTATCCAAACGGTTTTTTGGTGCTGAACAGAAAGAAGATTGATAAGCGCAGACAGCAAGTCATTTTGAATTTTCTTGAATAGTCTGCAGTTTGCGTGTTTTTGGTTTCTAGTAGAGGTCTGTCACAAGGTACAGTCCATCCATATAAATGCCTGCCAGCTACGTACATCTCACTTGAATTGCTTCCTAGGCTGAACCTGCCGATTCAGTAAAATTTGATACTCTCTATCACTGTTGGCACGGTTACCGAAACTTCATTCAAGTTCTTGTCACATGTGCCAGGTGTATCAGCCTAGACAGTTTATACAGTGACAGATTATGAAAAATCACCATCAGAGAAGAAAGTTATGGAAGAGATTACAAAAGTCACATCTCGACATCTTAGAGACACCTCATTGTAATTTTTCATTTGCAGCAGTACATTTCACCAAGATGACTGAAACACATTTTCGGTTCATTAAACAGAGACGAATCGTCAAAACATGTTGGTTCACAGACACCATTTTGGTGAACAAACGGAACATGCGGCCTGTCATCATCAGTGAGGTTCCATAAGTACTTGGGAAGAATCCTCAACTTGTAATTTTCCATTTTAAGTCAGGTGACAGTGCATTATCCGTCAGATAAACACAGTCATTTTTAGAGTAAAATCACCAGCTGATGAATACAATAAATACGTAGATTGACAGTATTGTTTTGTCTGCTATCTTACACAAAACGATGGAACCATTGTTGACATAATGTGACACTTCATTTTCTCGTGGTTCGTCTTCAATTAAAATGCTGTTTATTTGCAAACCCAAATTTTCTTTTGTTTTTGTGTTTTTTATTGTTCTGTATGTACTGAATGAACAAGGTTAATCAATGCTGGACCTGTGCATCAACTGTAGTATAATGCACTTTTGGGGTTAATGCTATGGATGCACTTGGGCTGCACACTCGGTCTGCACCCTTGTGCATCACTTGCATTAACCTCTGATCGTGCATTATCCTACTGTTAATGCACTCTCCAGCATTGATTAACCTTTCATTACATCATGCCAACTTCATGGAAGAAGAGAAAAAATTAAAATAAAACAATTTCAGGTGTGTACTCTGTTTAATTGTGGGCCAAGTTTGCAACATTTTGGTGCCCCCCACGGGGTAATACTCTGAACCAGACTTCATTGCCATCGCTTCTTTGTTTTTGTCCTTTGCTAATTTTCAAATTTTTGCTGTCAATGCCTCATATTCATTGTTCTATCCACATCTGGAAAAAATAGCTTTCATTAAGTGAGGGGGGTTTTTAGTATTTACAGAACCAAAAAACTGTAGAGAGATCTGATCATTGTAACTGGGGATTTACTGAAGATGTCAGATGATGGGTACCCTAAGTGAAAGGAATTACCATTCACCTCACGTCTCCATTGGTGTGTGTATGTACAGTATGATCGTATGCACAGAGAGAAATAAAAATCAATACTCGTTTGAAAGCTGAGGTGTGACAAAGTGACGCCGTTGGATGAAGGGGACACCCCTGGGAAGCTAGTTTACATGCTCGTCTGGTTTTAACGATTGAATTGGAGGATGATCACGCAGTTGCATACAGAACTTGTCTGGCTTTACTCGTCAGAAGAGGTCAGTCAACAGCGATGGACAGCAAGAAAAGTGGAAAAAAAAAAAGTGACTTGGGGAAGAAATGGGTTAAAAGCATTACATGTCCGCAAAGAAAGAAGTATCCAGTCCTAGAATTGAAAGTCCTTCAAGACAATTAAGCAGTGTGTCACCTCTCAACCTTAGTGTAGACCCCAATAAGAATTGTGAACCCAGTTAAAGGTTTGGTCTCAAGCTGGAATAGTTTGTCAAGATTCAGTGTAAGGTGTTTGCAAAGTTCATCATAATTTCATTAAGTAGTCGCCTTAGACTTGTAATGTGGACGGTGTGCAATAGATAATTGAAAATGGCATTTGAGTGTGCTATGACAAACGCTAGTAATGACAGATGAGAAAAAGTCGAAAAACGTCTTTTTTAGCAGAACACAAGCTGTGCTTAAGTTTTGTTTTCCTTTTTATCGTCGAATGAACCTGATTTCAATAAACCATTGGTGATATCAATTTCTCTCAATTTGAAATGATATCCAATTATTGCTGCTATCAACAAATTAATTAGTGATATCAACAATTTATATATTGATATCATTAAATGATTTAATGATATGTAACAATTGGTGATATCACCAATTATTTGATGATATTAACAATTAATTTGAAGATATCAGCAAACAATTAAATGATTTCTTCAGTTCATTCGATGATATCATCAAAATAACTGATGATATGTTCTTTTTTGTTGAAATCACTAATTCAGTGCAAGATATCACCAAGGGGGTACATAACAACAAATCACCTGTAACCGTATCATAGTCTCTGGTTGATTATGGATAGAAAGTGCTCCATGTGCAGCAAATAAGGACACCTGTGTGAACATCTTGCACAGTTATTCTTTGCTAGATTGATTGCTTACATGTGTTGTGGCTGTCTTCCGTACTCTACATGTGTTTCCGCACTAGTCATGGTGGAATTGTGGAATTCGCGGATGTCAGCAATATCCTGAATAGGTGATATGTACTGGTCATGTGCTGATATCATTAAATCAATTTGTTGATATCAGTAATTGATTTGATGGTATCAGCAAACTATTTGCTGGTATCAGCAAATGAAGTAGTGATATGTTTCATTTGGTGATGTCAGCAAATAATTGCTAATATCAGTAAATAACTGCTGATATCACCAATTCAGTTGCTGATATCATCGATTAAGTTGGTGTAACTGTTTTGCATTAAGCAATTTACTTTAGAATGGTCTTAGTGCAAAGTGGAGAAAATATGCAAATAATAAGAAAATCTTGTTTTTTGAGGATTTTTTCTTGTGATTGCTGGCTACAGGTTTTTTCCACATGACTCTGTACCCTTTATATCTAATTGATGCATTGAGAATTCCTCCCAGTGTAATAGATATGTGATTACACGTAAAACCCGCACTGCTGCCTCGACCAAATAACGTCAGTGCGGCATCTCTCACGTAATGGTATTCTAGACACACATTGTAAGAGTGGTTAACTCCAACGTTTAATTGATAAATGGTGGTCTCCGCTGTCTTTAGTCCTGCACCTGCATCCTGCCAGTATCTGACAATGTCAGGAATGGCAATATTCTTGAACAATAAATATTCCTTTATCGGTATATAAATCTGTTTCTGGTATCATCAAAATTGTTTTACCTACTTTTACATTAATGCCTCACTTTGATTGATTTAGGAATGTCCTACCAGACTGTTTTTGATAAACATTTTAAAGAGGGTATGACTTTGCTTCAGCAGTCTGATCCAAAAGGAATTCTCCACCAACAAGAAAACTTAACTTACCATGTGAGATTTTTTACCTTTCCGTTAAACGTAACAATTGTGATAGTGGAAGCTTCCTTAAATGAGAAATACTGATTTGAAAGTTCAGTGCGAGCCTGAAAATGAGTGACGTAGAACCGACAAATACTGTATCCATTTTTTGCATGTTCCTAGCAAGGTCTTACCACGCAAAAACTCTCCAGTTCAGTGATAATGGAAATGTCATGAGTGTTACATTCAGTGAGATACATTTTGTGTGTGAAACCAGGGGAGCTGGTATTGAGATGGACAGAAAATTTCATTAGTGTTAATACTTTAAGACCCACCTAATGGCATGAAGATAAGCTGTGTAACTGGTTCAAAGGCATTTCTATCCTCCATTCATCAGTACCAGATCAATACCATTTACGGAGCAACATCATTAATTCAACTAACCCTTAAACAATTTGCTTGCTCAAAGCAGTGCTTTGAAATGGAGGTTTATGCCTCTCCCCGTGAAACTAAAGTTTCGTCACCAAAAAAGAGATTTGAAGAGTATTGCAACCCATGGTGTGAGAAAAACATTAGGAGCTATGTTCTCTACTACGGCAGAACAGATTGATTTCTATCATCAAGCTCATACTTGAAATATTTGCTAAAATAATTCATTTTCCTAAATTTGTGAGATATCTCCTGAAAATAAGAACAATGACTTGTGTGTAAAAATGTTTGTATTTTTTTGAGAGATATTAGAAGGGATGGTGAAGAATTCCTTTAATTCAATTCAGCCAGTTCTTGGTTTGAATGCATGCTTCCACAGACATCAGAATCAAGAATGAAAATTTCTGGAACTCAGCAGTCAAAAGTATCTTTTCGGAAGCAGTATTTAAGTGTGTGCAGAGCTTTCATTGAGTTTTGTTTCTTTCAAATAGTTTCATCTGTTTATCAACTTAGAAATGTATGAATGCATCTTTCTTGATTGTCAGTCATAATTTTTAAGCTGGGTTCCAAATTCATGTTCAAACAAACTTCTCCAAGTACCGACATCTACAAACCTGCAATTTCATCCACAGTATCCACCATGGTCATATCCTTTTGGAACCCTTTAAGAATTCATCCTTGCCTTAGATTAGATGTCTTACAAACAGATGAAAAATGAACCCCATACCATTTGGATTGCATGGTCCTAGTAGTATCAATTCGAATTCTGTGGTGCAGGAATGCAACTTTTCAGCTCTGAAAGTGATTTGTTTACATGCAGTAGGTAACATGCTTGAAGAAGTCTTTTCTTTTCTTTTAAAGTACATTGAAGCATGTTTAGTTGTTTCATTAAGTACATAACATGATGCACATAGCGAATTAATCGAAGCCTGCCTCTAAATCACGGCTGCATGGCTCAGAGGATGGTGCTTACTGCAGGGATCTGGCTCCCTCTGTCAACAGCATCTCCATGTATGATTCTGACGTATTTCTTTAGCACTTTTTCACGATTGAGAGTTTGACAGTTTGTCAAGTACAAAAGGGAGCAATGTTCGTTTACCCCTCGTCGGTCTGTGACAGACACCAATCAGTCCTTTATGTGAGAGATCATGACCCAATAACCTGGAAATTAAACCATTCAATCAGAACATTTTGAGCATCGATCTCAACTTTTCGCTGTCTCTACCCTGGATTGACTTGACTCTTTTTTTTTATTCCTTTTTCCCCAGGTTTAATTCGATCTAGAGTAAAAGGTGCTGACGCAGCGACAGCGGAGATATTAACGTTTTTAGACAGTCACTGTGAATGTAACGAACACTGGTTGGAGCCTTTGTTAACCAGAGTTCAAGAAGTAAGTGAAACTTAGCTCAAAACTTTCTTATCTCCATGGTAAAACCTAGGGACCATGCATAGTAAAATCGTCTGCAATGAGTAATTGTTGATAATAGTGACAATGCAAATTCTTCCCCCAAATATTCAAACAATGTGCAGGAATGTCACGTCGTTTGCTGATCATCATTGTGCCCTTTGCTCACAAATATATCGATCAACTCAATATGCCCTCGGAATTCTCCCCGCATCGTCAAAGTGTGTTTCGGCATTTATTCAAGTCCCCTCTCGGGGCAGGAAAAATAGACAGTAGTGAAACAATAAACATCTGGATTTGAATTATTCCAAACCGGTTTGCACCCATCGTTCATCCGCTCATGGTGCAATTTGGAATGTGCTCATAAAACAAATGCCAGCCTGAGGAGTTTTTACACTTCATGAATTATTCATGAACAACCAACACCACCAAAGGTAACTGAGCACCCCCAAGGAATGAGGTTGTTTGTTGTGAAGTCCTATCAAGCTTGGTGAAGGTTCTCTAAGCCACTCGTGGAATCATTTATTTATTCTTGCAGTTAAGGTTTTCTTTCCTAATCTTTTTTTTTGGGGGGGGGGGGGGTAGCAGTTCATTCATCTTTAATCTCATTGAGAGTTTGAATCATCAGCAGTGATCAAGATAAGTTATGATGAGGTACATTTTCATTGAATGTTACACACTTTTTTTGTGGCAATGTATCCCATGTTAGGTGTAGATAATGATCCTACGATTCTAGTCATGCTGTCTCTGTGTATGTGGGAGGTTGGGGGGTAGGGAGGAGCTTGTATTTAAATGTATTTGAACACTGAAATCATGATAGTGTCAAACAAAATGTTTCCTTAGTTAACTTTGTACTTTCAGTTTCAGTTGCAAATTATTTTCATGGTGTATTATTGCTAGTGTCACCAAAGATCAATTTCTGATAATCTTGCAAAAGAGGGCATTCTTGCTTTAAAAGATGCTTTATGCAATTTCACGAAAGCCTGCGCTCTCATCTGCTGTTTTCCTTAGTCTTTTTTGTGGCTTCAGTACATGACTTTGAGAAATGCGGTTGTATGGGTAAGCAAGGTTTTGTGAGTTAACACTTTGAAGAAGCAGAATATTTCCTTGGATGATTCGGTATCTTTAAAATCTATTGTGGGATTCTGTAACTTGTCAATCACCGGCCATTTTAGTTGGGAAGAACAATGAGAGACTTAATGCCGGGGTGATAGCAGTTTACTCAGGCAGACAATTTTTGTTGCTAACCATCAAATTTAACTTGAGTGTATGCAGAAGAAGAAACCCCTCTGGCTTTACCCACGCAGCTTCTGTTTGGTGTCTGACTTTCTTTCTTATTTCTCCATGTTTTCTGATTTGATTTAGAAAAACACCAGTTTTCAATTTCCCCTGCCAGAATTGGAATAAAGTTCTTTATTTTTTGTCAGAGAAAACATTTGGCAGTCAGCCACACTTTTGTTCATCTGCCAGCAAGAAATGATAAAGTGAAATATGCTGTAGTCCATTGCACTTGTTCAATCGTCTGGTGGTGTGATGTTCCTCCTGCTTCTGGTAGTCACACATTGAGTTGACGTGGTTACGTAGAATACCGTATGGCAAATATGAAATCGGCAAATGTACATCGAGCATATATAAAGGAGTGTTTAATTAAAGGTACATTGTCTGAATCTCAGACTGTAGCTGGAAAGATCCATTTAATATACACACCACAAAGTCCTTGTTTTGACTTTTACATTTAGTGTGAATAGCTTGTTGAAATTCAAATGCAATGATACAGCGTTTAACTGTGTGAGATCCAGTACGTGGTGCCTGAGGATGTTTTTGCTGCTTCTGAACCTCAATGGTTGATCGAGGAAAGTGGTTACACCAATAACGCATTTCAACTGAGGCCACCTGCCAATAAACGAAGCAGTATTGTTCTCTCATGAATTTTGTGAGTTCGGTTTGACAAATTTTTGTGATTATGGTTTTCATTTTCCTGAGTTTGACCATCAAGTTCCTGAGAATTCCCCAACTCTTTACATTCTGTCTCTCATTTAAATCAGAGTTGATCCCTCACATTGTTCAATACTTCAGGTTTTTGACAAATAATGATGTCATTGATTTCAGTTTTCAATACAACAGGGACGTATTTCTTCAGTAATACTAATACACCTTTGTTGTCTGTCACAAGTCTCAGTAAGCATTCATAGTTGTCAACCCATTGCCTTGAAATCTGGCTATAACCAAGATGTAACAATAACTTGACGACAAAGTGTAACAAAAATAGCAGCAAGATGCAGGCACGTAAGTGTTTTTGTGGGTAAAACGTACCTCATCCAAGTTTACATTCACATCAACCATTTTATCGTAAAGTTATGTGATTCTCTTTGTACGTGGAGGTCATATGTCTAATCCAACCCTAATAGATTGCTGCAGTAACCAGGTTTCCTCTGAAAATCTGTAGCTATACTTCTTTTCATCTGGCAAGCAATAATTCTTGTAATTTTCATCCGAAGACATTATTGGTAGACACCCTAGTGATGGTATGCCTTAATTGTGTGGAGACATGTAAGGCCAAGACAGCACTAGCTTTCATGTTACTAAAACTAAAGATTGTGAAGTTTTTCATACAATTCCAATCCTTTGTGCTCATCAGGATCAATTGCTTGCAGAGGGAATTCAGAAAAGTTGTAAGAAGTTTCTTCCTCCCTACCTTTCCTTGTCTTTCTCCACTCCCTTCCCAACGAGTGTCCATGTTGAATTGAATCTTTGTTTCAACTTGTTAAGTCGCTACACTGATTTTTCTGTTTTTATTAATTCAAATTCAGAATTATAAAGCAGTACTCAGTCCTATCATAGATGTCATAAATATGGACAGTTTCCAGTACGTGGCTGCTTCTGCTGACCTGAAGGGTGGCTTCGATTGGAACCTCGTCTTCAAATGGGATTACATGACAGCAGAAGAAAAGAGCAAAAGAAGAGCTAATCCCATCGCACCCATAAAGTAAGTCTGCTAGAACAAGACCTGGAGTATACAATGACAGGTGTTTAAGTATGTCCAAGGGGTTGATAATGTAGAAATCAGGAGTAAGTTCAATGCATCTGTAGGCCATGATCTAACGCTAAGTCTTAGATGCTGATAAGGCACCAATTTTCTGGAGAAAAGCCACTTTTTCACAACCAAGCGTTTCCATTCTGTTTGTCGAGGAAGTTTACAGAAACACCAAACCGAGTCCTGGGAATTGGTAGGTTACCTACCAATGGTCACGTCAGTGACGAGTTGGAAACCCCAAATGACGAATTGGAATACTTGTGAATAAAAATAGAAAGGAAAATCCAAAGGCATGTCATTGTACTTGCCTTTTCTTGGAAAATACATTTTTACTGTTGAGAAAGTTTTTTGGAGAACTTTTCTTTGTGTATTTTAATTTTTCCAAGACCCCCCCGATTTGAAACCTGCGATCGGAAATTCCTTCGCCCAGCAAAAACCATCTGTCAGAAATGATCCCCGCACAATCTGTTCTTATAGCCGCAGATGGTTAGCACAGGCTAAACAGTAGTAGTCAGTGCTTGTACAACCGTACCCTAGCCCGACCTACCATAATGATAGATAAGTCAAGTTCTGTGTAAGTCA
Organism: Stichopus chloronotus; assembly: GCA_021234535.1. Classification (NCBI taxonomy): domain Eukaryota; kingdom Metazoa; phylum Echinodermata; class Holothuroidea; order Aspidochirotida; family Stichopodidae; genus Stichopus; species Stichopus chloronotus. Next base: position 23,596,192 of record CM037843.1, read on the forward strand.
TCACTTGTAATAGGCAAGTGGTGATTAAGTAGTGTATATGCCACATATGCACACTTTCACTTTGTTCCACCAAATACGAAGGAGACTCTCTGACAACTTTCCTGCTGTCAGTTTTAACCAATCACAGTGATTTTTAACCAATCACAGTGATTTTTAACCAATCACAGTGGGGAGTTAAAGGGACTCATTCACAGTATTACTGGAGAGGATTTGTGACTGTAAGGTTTCTCTAATTTCCAGTGTACATGTGACATGTACGGTAAAGTTGTCTGATAAAGGCAACTGCGGCGGATGTCCCATAGTTGAAATTTCACAACTGCGGTGGTGTTATCTACCTAACCAGCTGTGTGGATGTATTTCGGACTTTTTCAATTGACAGTTGTGATCGCTGTTTTTGGAATTGGTACGTTATTTGTGCTGGTTTTTATGTAACAACAAGGGCTTAATTTTGTTTCACAATCACATTATTTGAACTTGAAAATTTGCAAGATTTTCTAAGATGGCTTTCAGCCCCCTTGACCCCTGATCAGGGGTTCTTACCCCTGAAACAGCCTACAGAACCTGTGTCAAATTTAGCGATAATGCTGGCATGAGCGCCTGGGCCACCTTACTAACACATCATGAATGCACAATCATTACAGCGCGCTTAGAGGGTAGCACAGAATGTTACTATAGGTTATTGTTAACTTTGACACAAAAATGTTATTTATTGAAGCATTTTTGGCCAAAAAATAACTTTTTGTAAGCAATGATATGACTAGTGATAACACCATGTGGCACCACAGTGGTGCTCATCCTCAAGTTTCCGTTCGCAAGTACAATACATCCGATGTCACACTGAAAGAGTGGTCATCATGGGTAAACCTCTTTACTCTCAAAGTTTGTAACGTTTGACTGGATAAGGACAATTAGCTTACACAAGCAAAAGTACGTTTGACTTTCATCCATAAACACAAGTAAAAGTGACATTTAATGAGTATGACACCATTACCAGTTCACCAGTGGGGTAATTTCATCATATCGGAGAATGAGGAGACATTTATGGCAAGAGATAGGATGTATTGTACATAAAATAGGCCACCTCAACAAAACATGTCACGGGAACATAATGGTTGATCTCACAGGAAGGAAATTCCAAGCAGGAGATTACAATAGAAATTTGTTCACATCATGTGCTGCAAAAAAATTAACATACACAACAAATAAACAAAATTTAATCTAAATTTCTATTCTTTCAGAAATGGCACAGGGAACTTTTTATTGAGACTGCAAATGAGCCACATCTGTGATACAATTCAGGATATTCTTATGAATTTGTAAACTCCTGCCTAGTAGCTGGCAACCCAAGTTTAATATGTTATAAAATGCCAGTTTTGCAAGACCGCGACCCTTTCCAGATGAAAGCTCAGAAAATAGGTACAGAAAATTGTGGAAAGTATTATAGAGGGTTTTTGTTTTAATTTGAAGTCTTAAAACACAATTTTTCTACGTCAGCAAGTTGTTAAGTTTTGCGTCTACTTGTCCTTAGATTTTATATCTGCTTTTGTTTCTTTTTTTCTGCCTTTTTGCAATGAGGTACAAAAGCTGACTAACCATGTTCCTTATCATGCTTTTGTCAGAAAATTATCAATAGTTCATCGCAAAAGGAAGGGATAGATGACTGCAAGTATGAGGGAAAGCAGAGATGGTTAAGACTTTCCTGATTCTCATATTACTTTCCTCTCCCCCTCTCAGCCCCCCTCATCCATCCTCTCATGCTGTGGATGTTATAGCCTCTGCTCCATCCCATCACATTCTGTCACTGCTATCGCCGCTGCTGCTGCTGCTGCTGTTGGATATGACATAGATATTACTCAGCCAGCATCTCTCTGTTATCGCCTTGCAATGTTCGTGTATCACAGACGAGGAGGAGGTGATGATAATTTTGGCAGTCTTGGAGGAGTTTCAATAAATTCCACTTGTCAGTTCCAGGTGTCAGTTAACTCTGTAAATGTGCATTTTAAGATGAAACTGATCCAGGGTTAATATCACTTAAAAATCCTCCACTGAAGTGCAGAGTGGAGACTAATAGCAGGTCAATCGTGATAAAACCAGCAGGAGAATTGTTTGGATGCTTCGTCAGTCGTCTGCCACGACTCTTGAATCTATGTTGCATTGGACTGTTTTTCGTTGGCATGAATGTTGGAGAGATGTCTTATGACAAAGAGGGAAATGTGAAGACAATTTAATGTGATCAGATGTTTGATAATCTCCTAGTCAACTCCATCTTCCTTCTTTAGTTCATTATTACAGAGAGTTTATTTTAGGATCACCCCAAAAAATGGGACCGACCTTCTTTCCTTTCTGGTCATCACCCAGATGTAAGAGAATGTTGAGGCAAGGTAACGCCCAGCAACAAATTAATATGAAGAGTTGAAATAACTGAAAAAAAAGTGAAAACAAAGAGAAAAATGAAACTAAGTAACCTAGAATGCAGTAGGATGCAGTGTGTTCCTGATGGACACACAGTGCATGGCATGATAATAAATGGTCTCTCCCACTTGTATTTAAAATTCTACATTGGACTGACAAGACTTTGCTGACCATTTCTCCACTGAGTTTTAACAGTGCCTCCTGCTTCAAAACCTGGGAGTTAATGCTGGTCATCCACTTGTTTTAAGATGTCATTTATTGTATGTGTGGGACTTCAGTGACTGTAACTCAAGAGACTCTTCACAGACATGGTGAAAAAGTCCCCTGTTGTAATTTGTATTGAAACAGGAATCTATCACATCTAAGTGAAGATGAATTAATTCCTCACCCCTTGGTACTTTTGACCCCATTCTTTCCATTTTGAAGGGACTTTTTTGTTTGCAGAAAACTGACAGGGTTTACTTTGTCTAATTTCATTTTCAAATATTGTGAACTAGTAAAAATAGGTGCTTGAGCGTTCATACATTTACCATCATTTATGCTGCAAACTGCCTCCAGAACAAGTTTATAGTTTTTTAATCATAATCATAATATTATAGTGTAAAGTTATTGTTAATTATGTTCCTTGTTTCCAAACTTCTATTGACGTAGATAATTCTGACTGACAGATAGGTAATCTTTGGGAGCTTAAGCCAATTACAACAGCCATTCCATCCTGTGGAGGGTGGTGGGTGAGGGGAGCAAGGGAGGGAGCGAGGGAGAAGACTTATGTAGCAACCTTTTCAGTTTGTCCATCCCTCTGTGCTTCACATTTGTTGGATCCCCATCTTCACTATTAAAGCCATTTTCAATTCTGTCAACCTCCTTTGCATGTCTCATTCTGTCTCAAGTCATTCGTTCATGCCTACTTCATCTTCATCATTTCTTGAAAAGAGCAGAATCCGACATTTAGCAATCCGTCCCAGAAACCCTCAGGTTTATCTCACTGAACGAACCAAGAGAGATGCGTAAACAGACCATCTGTAAATTTACAAGCACTCATGAATCATAGAGAAGAGCCGGCAGCCAAAGCCTTATTATTGATGGGAAACACGAGAAAGGGAATAGAGTTCCCTCTTCCTCTCGTGGCTGGCTCCTCCGTTAATGTAAAGGTCTCTCAAACCGTTGGACTGCAGACCTCTGGGTAGAACAGGCTGTATTTGGAGGCATTTTCAGAGTTAATTATCTCAATTATATCAAAAGGAATCCCAGATGATGCAAACCCAACTTTAAAGTTGCGAGTTTCGTTAACTCTGCCGATAAGCCGTGACATTATTTCAAGACTGATTGTGTTGACTGTTTGTTTCTTTTGGCGGGGCTGTACATTTGTTACTTCTCTTGGCAGTCTCGTCAAGGGGACATTTTAATTTTTGGTATTTCACACGATTCTCGCCTGAGAGACTTTTCACATGATTGGTTGGTTAGAATAGAATACAATGAGTGTACAATACTGGCCACTCATACATCCAATTATGTAATAGCTAACAGCCTAGCCTGTCATGGAACTTCCAAATTTTCATATCTGCACCATGTATCCTTAAGCTAAGAAAAATAGAACTGTAAAGAAGGTAATCCATTTTGTCGAAAATGCTCTTGGTGTGAACTTCTACAAGTAAAATTTTTTGAACTGTTCTAACTTTCCTTTGATCATTCGTAATTTCACACGTTCTGTACCTATGCTTGAAATTGCATTGTTCAACATCTAACTTAAAAAAAAAAATGATGATACCCGAAAGCAAATGAAGAAGGCAGTCCCCGTTGCTCTTTCAAGGCACTTTTCCCAATCAAGTGGACTTTTCCAGTGAATGTACTGTAGTGGTATACAAACTTTCCACATACACTGTCATCCTCACGAGCAATTAATTTAACAATTCACACTTAGAAGCTGTAGATTCAAAACAATGTACATTTATTGCTATTAAAAATAGAAGCAAAGGGAATGTGGCTGTTAGCGTGAACTCAGGATGAGTCATCATGTTTGTTGCGGCATTGCACAGCAAGTTAATCATACATTTAAATGAAAACTCCACACAAAGTAGCCTGTCCCTAACGCAGGGTACGTTCGCAATGGCATGCATGGGACAGTCCCCTTGCATGCCATTGTGACCGACCTATTTTCAGATGCTGTGTATTTTTGAAAACTGTTCTAGAGATTCTCGTTGCACCCACTTATCAAGACAGGAATCAATGTCCAGAAATTTAAGATTTGATGAATCCAAGATGTTTTACATAATTTATTGTTTGGTAAACTCTCAAGGCTCTCCAAGCCATAATCTGAAAATAGTAGACTGATGATGGCTGTCTCTTCCATCAATTTCCCCTTTTTTTGACAATTATTACCCGAGTATCGCTAGTCGACTGCCCACATTTCTCAAATGTGAAAGCCATTATCGGTTCTCATATCCATCCATAAATGTTCCTGTGGTGATTAATCGACACTCTGAAACCCTGCAAAACATTTCTCAAAGCGTTGCTTATCACTCGAAAATAGGATTGATATCAGCAGGAAGAGTTAGTGGTTAGTCCCTTGTGTTAACTACTAATTGTGGTCTGATATCTATCAATGATGAGCTTTCTCAATAACTTGCAAATTTTGCTTTTTGTTTACCTTCATTACCCCCTCTCTCTGTCCCCCATATGTTTCGTCTCACCAGTAAGATCTGAAGATACCTGTAGTGTCGTTCGTTCATTTTTCTTCTTTTTTTCCATACACGGTAATAAATGTAATAAAATAATAATATTGAAAAAGAGAATGGAGAATCTGAAAGAACAGCTTAGCTTGTACAAGCCAGATCCACCATACATAAATACAAGAAGAGGGAAAACAGGAAATACACCAAGTCCCCTCCCCACAACCCCACTTCGTGTTCATAGTTGGCCAATGGCTACCTTTTAAAGTTTAAGAATTGCATCGTTTGGATTTGCTTGTATTTTCACAATTGTCCCTTTGCTGGTCCTGTTTGTAAGAGGACAAAAAGTGAAATTTACCACAAAAAAAAGTATTTCCCGACCCTGAAACATGGAAGGAGCTCTCGCTATGTGCTTGATAAGATGTGTTTGTTGCACATTATGTCAGTGAAAGTCTAGTTAAGGTCACAAGTAGGTGAAAAACACCAAAAGTTTGTACACACAATGTCTACATATAATCACAAGTGCTTATGTAGAAAAATACTACACAGCATGACTATAGCTATAAAACTTTCATAAAGTTCTTTGAGATAAATCTCAAAAGGGCTTGCCATCATCTTATTTTCAAAAGCAGAACTTGATCAGACACATTTTAATTAACATAGCAGTGAAGAACACTCTGAAATTCTGAATTATTCACCATGAGAACCATTTGTGAGAGTAATATATGGTAAAGGAAAGAACTGATTTATTATCAATACTGTGAAACAAGGGCAGCAAAAATGTCTTTTCCAGTTATTTTCCAAGAAGTGGAGGAAACACTGAAGTGACTGCAATCCCCTTTTTTCAGGAAACAAGTAGACTATTCATTTTGTCAATATGTCATAACTTATGGGAATATAAAATTTCTCTCCCTCAACCCCAAAACAAAGTATATAGTTATCTCCTCATCATAGTGATTTCACTTACACAGGAAATTGCAAAATGGAAATCGTTTTATCTAAAGTAACTCATGGAACGTTTCTTTATCCAAGATAAGGTAACATGAAACCAGAACCAACGCCTTCAAATAGAAGAAGAGTTACTTCCAAAGATACCTTTATCATCCAAAACAAATGATAGGTTTTGTAATTTAACCGTAGCGACATTGACGTTTGCTTGATGGTCCAGTTTTCAGGGTAATACAATTTATTAAATGCAGGCCAAGAATTTGCAGCCTTGCAAATTCAAATTTGAATAAAGAATCAATTGTACATCAGATATAGTTTCATCTTATTGAGAACCTTCCACTTTGTCAAAAGAGCATGCATAGCTGAGTAGTTTCTCAACTCCACAAGCAAACTTTTCTCCTTACAGAGGGATGGATGGATGGATGGATGGTATAGCTGCACACATGATAGTATAACTCTGTTGCAATATCGCAAGGTCTAGATACATTTCATCTCTGTGCGTTTTCGTAAGGTTGTATAACTGTATTTAACGGGTAGCAGTCACTAATGAGGGCTGAATTGTGTTCCCATGGCTATTTTGACATCTGTTTGGACACCACACTCCCCCCCCCCCCCCCCACACCCCAATTTACTGTATTGTAAGTTACCTTTTGTCTTGTTAGCATTGTCCTCCTATTCTGGCCTCATAAATAGGCATGCACCATCCTGTAGTTGAAATCCTCAAAAGCAGTTTAGGGAAAGCATTGCTAGTAAGCAAGACCCCTCAGCTTGGCTTACCCCCCCCCCCGCCTTGGCAAGTACTTCATAATTCCTCCAGCACTTACAAGAATCTCACTAGTAGCCCCCCCCCCCTCTACACCACCCTTCCCTTTTACCAGATACTCCCTATTTGTTCATCCTGGTTATTTACCAAATTCAACTGTACATACAGTATCAAACTACCAGCCTATGACATTGTGGACTTTCTCATTTTGCATTTCGGTCCTCTGTTGTGCTCTTTCAGCCTAATTTGAAGGTTTACTTCAAATTAGTTCTGAAATGTATCCTGTTTAATGCATACAGTACCTTCAACAGTTGAGGGCCAAGGTCTTTTGTGGTTTCATTCAGTTGATCACTGTAGAGTTATTATAAAGTCCTTCATGCTTGCAATGATTAATCGATTTGCAAAAAATCCTCATGTTTCGTGAAAGATGTAAAGAGATAGTTCCAGCTGGACAGATGCTAATCTGCAATAGTGTCCAGTGCCACAGGTCTTCCCTTATCTATATAATTATTATGTGAGCTGTTATCATGGTATAGCTACCTCAGTCTCCTATATGACTCATCATTATTGTGAGCTCCCTCAATGTTCTTCCTTCAGGAGATGTCATCCTTGTTAGTTACCTCAGTTTCCTCCCTATATGAGGTATCATCTTTGTAAGTTACCTCAGTTTTCTCCCTATATGAGGTATCATTATTGTTAGTTACCTCAGTTTTCTCCCTATATGAGGTATCATCTTTGTAAGTTACCTTAGTTTTCTCCCTATATGAGGTATTGTCTGTGTTACTCTAGTTTTTTTCCCTATATGAGGTATTATTGTAAGCTACCTCAGTGTTCTCCCTACATGAGGTATCATCCTTGTTAGTTACTCCAGTTTTCTCCCTATATGAGGTATCATCATTGTTAGTTACTCCAGTTTTCTCCCTATATGAGGTATCATCATTGTTAGTTACCTCAGTTTTCTCCCTATATGAGGTATCATCTTTGTAAGTTACCTTAGTTTTCTCCCTATATGAGGTATTGTCTGTGTTACTCTAGTTTTTTTCCCTATATGAGGTATTATTGTAAGTTACCTCAGTGTTCTCCCTACATGAGGTATCATCCTTGTTAGTTACTCCAGTTTTCTCCCTATATGAGGTATCATCATTGTTAGTTACCTCAGTTTTCTCCCTATATGAGGTATCATCATTGTTAGTTACCTTAGTTTTCTCCTTATATGAGGTGTCATTAGTGTTTATGCTAGTATAGAAGTCAATGATCAGACTTCCTCCTGCATTCAGCATCTTTCAAGTATACTTTCAGCCTGTGAACTCAAAAGGTTGCTTGCAAATAAACAGAATATTTTACAGAACTGTAGTTTATGGTGCTCGTCAAATTTGCAAGAGTTGGAAAAAAGGATTAGAAAAAAAATGTATGCAATAATGCTATCACACCTCATTCAAAACCAAGCCAATATTCTGCAAAGAATTCATACCTCTGAGCTATTGAAGAAACAGGATGGAGATTGTGAAAATGCTGACAATGTTGATTTCATGATGTTGAATAGCAAAAACATGGTTGACATGCCCTTGACTGATTTCAGAAATACATGCACATATAAAAAACTATTAATTAGTTTTACAGACTCCTGATTGTTGCTTTATATTTTATGCTTGCTTTTGTTTTTGTTTTTGAGACAAATCATGGCTGAGAGCCAACAGTTACCTTTACTTTAAGGGGTGATCTTGCCATTCTTCTCTCTCCCCCTTTCTCTCTTTCCTCCTCTTCTCCCCTTCTCCCCTTCTCCCAGCTAGTCACAAGTCAAGGGTTTCTAAGAATCTTTCCTGTGGTAAATTGTACTATTATTTGTAAAATGAAAGGAAACCATATCATCATCCATCATCTGTGCAATTTTAGAAAAATGTTGTTTTTTTTTCTTTTTGTATTTAAAGGTTATCATTGAGTTGTATTTTTTCTTTTTCAAAATTTTGAATCTGCAATACAATGTTTAATACACAATGTGTGTATAGTGATCAACTGTAATTGTACATACCATCAAAATTGCAAACCTATTTTTTTTTTCTTTTCTTAATTGAACTGTCCTTTTACATTGCTCTTGTAGCAAGTGCACAGTTTTGAATCTGTGCGGCGCTCTCATTATTACAGTTAATACCCAACGTGACATCCGCTATTTTCAATTTGATTGGGAAGTGTCTAAACATCCCTTTCGTATTGTCTGAAGGATTCTGAGTTAACTTCAGGCAATCCCCAGGGAAATACTCCCACCGTTTCTCCCATGCGAAGATGCAACTTTTATTTCAACTCCTGGCCACCTACATATCTCTGATGTGAAACTTGCCTCAATGGGTTGGACTCGTCTCGCCCAATTTCACCCGGCTTCCCGAGCTCCACGTAATGAGAAGCTCAGAGATTGTTTACGCTGAGAAATACTTGTTATTATTCACAACATTCGAAGCGGGGTATTAGAAGGATTTTTTTGAAGATGATGGAAGCAGTATGTATTTTAAGACCAAGTTACTGATGAGCGTTGTTTGGTTCTGGAATTATCTGAACGACTTAACGCAAGGGATGATGAATGGACAAGATTAGTATAAAGTAAGACAGATTTCAATTGACTTGACTAAAGGAATGGTTGATAAATACAATAGGATGCTTTCACCCGCAGTCACGTTCATTTTGAAGAGATGAAGAGATGCTTTTAGTTTTCGTTTATGTCTTGGTGACGTGCCCTCGTATGTCTACGTGAAATGAAACTTTTTAGACAAAAAGTGACATCTCAGGATAATTTGGAGCAGATGGTACAGATCAGCATTGAGTGCAGCATCAAGGAAAAGATAAATCTGCTCATTTCCAAATTTCACAAGAGAAACGTGTCAGCTTTAAAGAAGCATGATTATGTTCAATCACCTCAGAATGGCAATCACATCGTTAATATTGTAACAAACTTTACAGGTCCGTTTGGTGATCCATTATATAAACTTTTCAAGGTAGTGAATTTTGTTTGCTGTTGCAACAGAATGCTTTATGGTTAGTTGCAAATGTACCTAGATTTCTTTTGCAACTTCTGTTTGTGTGGGTTGGGTTGATATTTGTGATGGATTGAGGTTAGATTTTCCTACTCTCTTGCTACTGTACCGCCCCCCCTCCGCCTAGCGCGAGCTCCTTACTCGTCTACTCAAAGGTTTAATGAAGGTCAACGCATAGGTTCCTGGAAATATGCTGCAGCTGTTTTATGTTGTATTAATTGAATGCATGTCAAACTTGCTGATGAATAAACTTGGACAATTCACTTTGTATGCTGTCATGAAAGAAAATTGATGCAGGACTGGGAGTACTATGCTCCAGAATGGATAAAACAGCTTAATATCGCTCCTGTAAAGTCAAAAAGAAATCTAAGAGGGCAGTGTTAACAATTTGCATGACGATGTCTAAACTGTCCGTGGTTGATCTAAGCTGTTGTCCAAACACCTTCGATTGAATTCAACATATTTGTGCCTTTGAAGTGCATGTGATTCAGTTTTGACACACTCAGTATTTTTCAACTGTGATTAGCAATAACAATATTAAATGTTACACCTGAAAGTTTTAAACTGTAACCGTCTACCAGCATGTGACATGGATGAATCATTTATGACCAGTGGTGATGCTGCGATCACTTAGAAGTAGATTGTACTCCTCACTTACCTGTCTCAGCACCAAGATTTGCACTTTGATCTACCATAGGCAGAGAAGAACAAACCAGGTAAGGTTTGGTAAATATTTTGAAGCTGGAATATGTGTGATACTGGCAATTGCCTGGTCATCTACCTTTGGTTCTCTGTCGGTGTGTCAGGGAAGATAAAGTAAAGGAAAAGATCATCTAACTGTCAGAAAATCTGAAAGGAGAACTTATGGACTCATCTTTCAGATATCTGAATATATGTACATTGTAGTGACATTTTTGGTAGCCATACAAAATTTAGACTCTCCAAGAAAGCATAGCAGTCAATCACCATTACTTGAAATAAACCAGACCACTGGAAATGGATATGAATATTCATATATGCAAAGACTGGACTTAAACAATCATTTTTTTTATAGTGGCTATGACATATCCCACGGAATTTGACTTTCACTGACAAATTTGCAACTCATATTCCAGCTTTAAACATCAGTGTGTTAAGCTTCGACTACATCAGATGTGTGGCATATTCACATTCCATAGGAATGGCCTCTGGTGTGCACCCTACAGTAACATCTGCGAGTCTACATGTGAGAACTGTGCTTTCTTGATAACACCTGCCCACTTAATGTTTGTTTTGGTATTACTGTATTGGACTCACCACAAAAATATCACCTACGTGTACCTTCCAAAGACTTCAAAGCAAAATTAAAGTCAGATCTTGTGTAGTATGTGCCCGTCATTACCGAGGTCGAGCAAGTTCGTCTGGAGCAATCTGGGAAATCCTTGACAGATCTCCCAGCAGCTGTATTAACAATTAAAGAAGGTATGTGTCTGACTTCATCTGACTGGGTTTGGCCCCAGCAGTCAGCCAAGTTTATCCTTCCTTAGCACCTCTGAGTCTAGAGGTTTAAAATGGGGTTTGATCTTCACAGCCGCTTTGACACACTTGGAGAGAAACAAGAGAGTAGGTTCCTCTCATAGAATTGATAATAGATATGTAGTTTGACAAAGACAAAGTCGGACTTCAAAATCTTTGAAAAAAAAAAACGATTATCTGTTTTGGGTTTTATGCACCCCATTTGCATATGCTACACTTTTTGGCACTTGATGAAATGTGAGGTACACCTCAGTGTGGTGCAGTAGTGTAGGCATCATCTCCAGAACAGAGAGGTCATTACAATGCAGCAGCATTCATTGCATTTGAAACATCATTGAAAGGTGACTGCAGTGTCCATTGTTTGGGGAATGTCAACGTAAATGTGGAATGGAATCGCAACCTCATCCATTTTGAAAGCGATCTAATCCCTACCTGAGTTCAAAACATAGACAAGTGTCCTCATTCAGAGTCATGTAAGGTCACTAACGGTATTAAACTACATATACAGGAAAGATTTAGACCATCTGGCATGTTCGATATTATTCACAGATTTTAGTGCATTTTGTTCCCTTGGCAACATACGTCTTAGCTCTTGTACAGCCTCTTTTCCACATAAACTGTTTGGAAAATTTGAAATGGCAGCCTGATAACTGATGGGAAGTTTTATAACTGCAAAATGTTCAGGAGGTCAAACAACAGGAGATTAAAAGGTAGGTGGCCTCATTCATCCAGAGACTCTTAAAGACTATGGCAAACACCGATTGGTGATATCGGAGGAAGTTGTCGAACGTCGTCGGAGAAAGATGTAGTAAAGTCATCTCTTAATATGAAAATGGCCATGAGCTATGTTACTCAGGTCAATTGTCACACGAGGATCCCTGTAAGGTCGGCAGTGATGTCAGTACGAATATATCAGCAACGCTTGCAAACTTGGAACGAAGACGTAGTCCTCGCAGATCTGTTTCTTGATCCATTTTGGGAGAAGTCAGGGGAAGAATAGACTGAGAATAATCTCCTCACGGGCGAAGGTATCTGAGATTTTATGGAGGTAGGAAAATTAATGTTAGCAATAAAGAAGCACCAAGGAGACCTGAACAATCCCCAGATTACACATCAGGGAAGTAAATGACCATAACTGTCATCCTGTACAGGGATTTTTATCTTGATAAATAGCAAAAGATTTAAAAGAAGCACCAATGTACAGGTTTCCTTTTATGGAAAAATACAAGGGTCATATAGAGGATGAAACATAAGCAAGATCTGCATCGTGTGTTATTCTCAGTCATCTGATTGTGAACTGAAGTTGGACTTTTGTTGAGGAAATCTGTCAGAAGTGCTTGAAGAAAGTGGCCTCTTGTCATTTTGAATGTTTTTAAACTTGACTGAAAGATTAAAACATGTTTGAATCAAACACACCAAAGGTTTGTTTTGTGTACATTTTCCTGAGTCTGAGTCTTTTAAGCCTTAAAAAAAGCTGATATGAAACTTTGCAGCGAACTTCACCCACTTCATCCACAATACCCATATTTGTTTGTCAGTATTTAGACCCAATAGTACCTCCTTCCTTGTTACCGTAAACTGAAAGCCCCATTCGACAAAAGCTCTGGGTGGATACTGTAAAGTGGAACGTGAACAGTCGATTCAGGAAATGATTTCATGGTTACAGGTGAAGACACTTTTTTCTCTTCCTACAATGCTGTCTGTGTAGAAAGCAGTAGCTGAGATAATTTTCTTTAATAAAACATATTGCCATTCAATCAAGTCGTCACGAAGCCAGAAGATTTTTGCATTGGTTTGTCCATAAACGGACGGCATAGTCCGGCAACTGATCAGACAAAGTCACTCATGATTTACCTCAAGCAAGGGACTGTGAATTTAGCAAACAATTGATCTGTGTGAATGTTACTGTGGTCATTTTCACCAAAATCAATCATTCAGCATGAGCAAGTTTAATACTCCATCATGTTGTGCCGCTTTTGTAATTTTTTTTTCATGCAAGCAATTTTAATATGGTGAGGTTTTGAGTGCCACCATCGGGTTTGCTTTTGTTGAATACGGCAAACGATATACATTGAACTTGCAGTAAGATGCTGTGTTGTTAAGTCAAAGCTACAAATGTATTTGCAATATCACAAACAAATATTGATATCATTGAATCACTGCAATGATAGAAGAGGATGTCACAAAGTCTCAGTAATAATGTGATTGGATTGGTTATTATCCTGTGAGTGGGGACTGAAGAAATTATTAGACCTTGATCTACTGAGGGAAGAGTATGATTGAAAGATTTTGAAGTTTAATGATTAAACGTTTCTTTTTCGTACTTGGTTCACTTCATCCTTTTCTTGGAGCAATGTTTGCAGTGCCATGTTTTTCTCTTTTTAATAATTCTGTATGTAAACTAGGTTGCTGATTGTAACATTTGCATATATAAAGACAAAAGAGAGAGACGAAAAGAGGTAAATGAGGGAGCTTGAAATGGAAACAATGCTTTAGACACTTAGTCATAGTGTCACATAGAGAATATCCCACATTATTGTAGGATAGGCAGAGGATCCTACACATGGTGTAGTCTGTATAGCACAATTTCCCTTTGGCAATATGATCAGTGGACTCCTGACTAATGCATTTAGTCCCCCCTCCCCCCGTGTCTCCCTCATCCAATCTCTGAGGTGTCCGAAGTAAAAAAGAGTGCCTTGTGTAGATCAGAAGTTATGGAAAACATAAATATTAAATGAACAAAGTACTCCTCGCCAGTTGCAGTAATGTTTTCAAGTCTTCTTCACTCAGTCATGATGCAAAGCAACTAATAAGTGTCTGTTTGTTTATGGATTGAATTTATAAAGATCACATGTGATCTGCTGAAAAGAGAATTATTGTTGAATGAGAGAAACATTGGAGCTTCCAAATAAGGCAGGCCTCCACCTATCACACTATTAGAGTTCAGCTTTATGTATGTTTGCTCTTTCTGAGAAACTTTGTTAAAAACAGAGCCAACTTTTACCAGACCCTTGAAAGAAAGCATATATCACACTATTCCCCATCTCATTCCCCCCACAATGTAATATTTTCCCAATTCAATCTCCTGCCTGAATCCGGAAAGACTTATCAAGTAGATCGACCGAATTAAATGTTCTGGATGAGGTTGGGCTTTTATTTTCGGGAGTATACATAATCAGATAGATCTTTCAGGTGTAAGGTTACAAGTGTGTACCAACTTGCTGACATGTATTTAGCATGGACAGCTGATATAGCGGAGGGCTATGAAAGGTTGAGAAAGTTTATATTTTGATGCCATTCCATTTTAAGCTCCATAGTTACCTTCATGCATAGCTGTTTGTAATGTGAACTCAACACTATTATTAGGCTTTGTTAGGTTTAGGGTTGACAGCATGTGATCATAAACCTCCATTGTAAATCACTTAGTTAAAAAAAAAAAAGGAGAAAATGTGACTTTAAAGTGACAGTATATGTCTGGTATGTGTCAGACAATATTAGATTAAGAAATGGCCTATGTTTCTTAGATTTTCAGGTCACATTGGTTCATAGTAAGAATGATTCATGTTACCTCTTATCTCTCCTATCCTCTCTTTTTTTTTTTTTTTAAATGTGTGTTTAAATTTGGGAGAAAGGAGATGAGAAAGGCCTTGTGACAAATTGTCAGTGTCGATGCCTACTGGGAAATTCCAGGCAAGGAACATGTCTTGTGACTTATTTAAGCCGTTTCAAACCATTTTCATTCATATTTTTGACGTTTTGAAATAGATGCGGCCATCATTATGTAATTGACCGTAATCTTTATGTCTGGTGATTTAGTTAACAACCAGCTCTGATCCACGACAACCAATTTGATTGTCTTTTGCAATTAGTAATTAGATGGCTTATTGGCCTGTCTCAGTAAAGGTTACTCTAATCCTTTGTGCATGGTAAAGATCAACTTTCCTGTTATCTTTGAGCTATTGTTCACACCACCATTGGCCTTTTGAGGTGCTTTACACTGTGTTCACATGTGATAACGCGCTGGTCATCAAGCTACGATCAGATCACGAGCTCGTCATCAAATTGTAATAAAAAATTCATATGAAGGCGCCCATGGTCATCGTCAAGCTCCCATGATCATGATCACAGTCCGACAAGTCATCAGACCACGCACTGGTGATCAGATCACAGTCAGAAAATGCACGGGAACGCTCGCATGATCTGATCACTTGTTTATTGAAACTTACTTCCTGTTTAGGCTAGCAGCGGCGCATGCGATGGAGTGTGAGATGGATAAGACTGCGTGCTGTACATACAATATGTTTTGCTTGCTTTTCATACACAAAACATACTGTACCTGTTCATCACGTTCGATCGCACGACTCTCCACAATATTCCTGAATTTCCTTGCCTTTTAATTCTGCTAGAGGTGTACTTACAGCTATTTGTCGATACTGTGCTTACTCAGTGGATTTTTAAATTAGTGTGTTTTATAAATCGACAATTTTGTGCAAGGAAGTGTCTCATATTCATCATTCTGTTTTACTGTTTAGTTCTATACATTTTCAGAAGCGGGGAGGGCCATATTCGCTGTAGGCCTTGCCTACTGTAGACAGGCTGCCTAATGTTGGGCTAAGCCTAGAGCTATAAATTCAATTTCACCTGATTTATTCAATTCTTGACATCATAATGTAGAACAGAGGAGTTGGAACTATACAGTATACAATCATGTGATACATATATGAACGCGCACTCGTGGACAGGTTACACAGAACAACAAGGATTTCGTGGAACAGGTAGTCGACCGGGGAAGTACTACATTACTGAAACTCCTATTATGGCTTGATATTTTGTAAACGTAGATCTAGGCCAGCTTGATGACGAGTTGATAAAGAGCTCGTCATCAGATCCAAAGCACGTCATCACATGAGAACGCGAGTATCATCTGATTATGGAAAACCACAATAATCCTCTGGGACGTTGATCATGACGGCGTTATCACATGTGAACACAGGGAAAATCTCCATTTTATTGAGTACCGATTTTATCCTGTACCGATTTTATCTTGTAATAGCCATATTGAATGCACAAGAGTGTCTAATTACTGGTAACGGAGGACAACTCAGGTTGGTCGTCATAAGTCAGAGCTGGTTGTCGACTACACCACAAGTCAAAGAGATCACGGTCAAGTGCATGATAATAACTGCACCCTTCATATGTATATACATTGTGTTAGACACTCTGTTGGAAGTTTGAACATATCGTTTTGCCCATGAGAAGTTCATTTCAAAACAAGGAAGTTCATTTTCAAGACTAGGAATAAAAATGGTTTTAAACAGCCTAAAAATAAGTCAGAAGAGATGTTGCTTACGGGAGAATTCCCCTTTAAACTCTTTAACTTTATCACTATCAAAGAACGTGGATCTTCTCAAAAATCAGCATCTTAAGCATCCCAACCAGAGGCAGTCCATCTCAGACTGTGGCTGTTTCTCTCACCCTGATCCATTTCAGTACAAAAATGTCAGTTATATCAGTAATAGTATAACTTCAGTAACAGCATAATTTGCATTTTGTTAAGTTGCCACCTGCAATACTGTTGCAAACATTTTTTTTTCTTGTTATTATTTGCTAAAGAAAAAGCAAACCTGTGGGATAATGATGTTGTATCTGTGGTTTGGATATACATGTGATTGTCCCACATGTTTACAGAATGGAAAAAGTTGCATCAGATCTATAAGATCATTAATTGTCCATTTACTTGATTGGCAGTGAGGTAGTTTGGAATATTTTACATCAAAATCATTTTGGCAAGAATCTATAGAAAAGAATTGAAGTGTTCTTTCTAGTACATTGTTTGAAGGTACACAAATATGTCCTCAACATCTGCGTCACAATAAGTTGAGTGCTTAATTCTCACAAGCAGTTTGTTAAAGACTGGTTCTTCATTTGCCAAGAATGAAGCATAGGGTTACTTTATTATTTAGTATGTTCTGTACTCTGTATTTGATCTTCTGTGGTTTGATGTCTGGCCACAACTTAGCCTGCAGTTCTTGCTACTTGGTTAAACATCTTTCTTTTTTTTTTGTAACCTTTCATCTTTGTAGAGCGATATCCATGTGTCCTTCAGTAGGTATGTGAGGCTATTTATCTGATGATAGCCATCATGTCAGAGTGATGTCACATCGAGAACACACCTTAAGTCACATAGTGTCTTTGGTGACATGGCAACGCTTGCATAATTTAAAGAGATGGTATGACCAAAGCTGGATGGATGGAATGACAATGCTTTGACTTTTTCTAGTCAAGCTCCATATTCTGATTGGTCTTTGTGATGCTGTGCTCTTGTTTTTTTTTTTTAATTTTTTTTTTTGTGTTTCTTTTGTTTGTCAGTGCTATTCCCATGATGCATCACACTCCATTTGTCATGCACAGCTGTCACCACTGGCTGCCAGTTTTGATAGTAATCACTCTCTGTAAAATGTCATCATCATCATCATCTGTTTACTTTTTCATTCAATACTTCTAAAAGCACACAAAGAGTAAGCTGCATGCATGCAGTTGCTGATTTGTTTTGGTAAAGTGACATCATATACTCACTGAAACAGCTTTTGGAATGTCATTGACAATGAATGATCAAAGGTGTATGATGATCATGGAATGACTTTATCTAAATATCGTGAAGAATGGAGTGAACTGGCAGGTGATGCAGCACTCACTCCATCTGCCAAGTAATGTGACATTGCTAAAAGTTGTCTGTGGATACAGGTGTTGATGTCCCAGATAAACTCACTGGTAGTAGGTGTGTCTCAAATTGTATTTCATGCAACAGATGCCAAAATACGAGAATGAGTTAATGATTTAGCTTCCAATAATTGACATCATTGAATGTCTGCATTTGCCAGTACAAATTATACTTACATGCCTAGTATGAGAATGTATATATTGTGTATGGTAGATAGATATATGTTGGACACATTTTTATATGTGTAAAATACATGGTAGATTGAAGTAAGCAGGGAGAGGAGATTGACATGAGTTGATGCGCTAATTTGCATATTGCAAATTAACATATTACGTAGGGCACTGTATGCGATAATGTCTAGTGCTGTTTACAACCTTGTTAACGCTGAAGTCTTGTAGCCATGTGTTTAACGTGAACCCCGCATAATATGATCATCAATGCATTCTAACTACGCCAAGCATCATAGCCGTGGCCCCAGATGGGGTCTTATGTGATGGATCTAACTACGTCAACATACGTATTTTATAAACTCACACATAAGTGTACCTGAACCATTTGAGCAATCACCCTCTTCACATCAAGAAATCAAACGCATACAGACAGCTTTTACATTACAAAAAGATCTCTCCAATATCACCAAATTTGATATGCAATATGCTGATCTTTTTGACCATTCTCTCGAACGGGAATGGCGCCCTCATTCTTCGCAATATATCATACGTTTGTGGAGTAAGGAATAAGTGGGGCATATTTCCATACCATAACATCTCCTTGACAAACTCAAAAAGAAAAACTGAATTAAGTACCTTTGGTCATTACCCACAATCTGAGACTCTAACCCCTCCTCAAATATATCAAATGTGATTAGAACTTACTTCACTGGGACCAGGATCTGAAGGAAATCTTCAGTTCCCCAACAGTAGTAGCTAGATGTCAACCCTCAACTCAACACAGTATGTGTTGGAGGCAAATTCTGCAACCCCAGCCCCCAATTTATTGGTAACACCTCTTGTAAGAAGAGCAGAACCCCTGTAGGTAACTTCATCCTAATAGATCACTTTTTGCTGAAGGTAGTGACATTTATCCTGGCCCCTTAAATTGCATGCTAACATGATCTGTGTTTTTAATATGCTGTGCTCTTTGTCCCCCAGCATTCAATATTGGTCAAACAGATAAGGCATTTCAACTCACATTTAATAATCAAAAAATCTCCAAACTGCACTCGCAAATGCGATCAAAAACTCTTTCAAAATTATCGACTCAGCTCCCACTAAGCTCCAACTTCGGATAAAAGAAAGTCTACACATCAGCTGGGAGAAACCTAATCTAAACAAACAGCTCGATAGTCCATTGTTCACTTTGTTCCACTAATCTACTTTTCTCATGTGTTTTTTTTTCTTCTTCTTCTTTCTCTGCAATTGGTCACAAATTCCATGCATTAGAGTTCATTTCAGTTTGTACCTGACAATGAAAGCAGTACCTTTCGAAACATGTCGTATTTTCTGCATTAATTTGTTCACTTTTTAGATGTATTCTTTAAAATCTGTGGTGTTTTCTGTCTTTATACTTTCAAGTTTTGTGCTACGTAGACCATATATACGTAGACCATATATATATATGCATTTTAACTTGCATTTAATATCATTGTACGCTGAAGAATGAGGCCATTTTTATTAGAGATTAAAAGTATTGCAGTGGAATTGTTTTGCCGACACTAAATTTTTAATTTGTAAATGCCCCAGTCACGTGTTCCCAACACGCAATAAAAGTATCGTGGCATCATAAAATTGAGGAGGCTCAAATTGAAACTATAAATCCTACCAATTACCCAAGAATGAAGATCATGTCGGCTACTGAGAAATGATGCAGCTAGTGGAGAGGCAAGTTCATTCCTTTGCCTCTTCACAAGTACAAGCCTATCATGAAGTTGAATCTGAGATGTATTGGAGAGGAGAAAAGAAGTGAAGGGAGGAGTAAATCGTAAAAGGAGCATGACCGTACCCTTATCCGTTATTTGCACCCCAGTAGTGAATTGTATTCAACTGGTTCCTGTATGATCTGTCATAGATTTTGAAAGTTACAAGACTCACTTACCTTTGAAAAGGATAGCATAAGCCAAACTTGTTACAGAATTGAACTGAATGCTGATTGAGCACTCTGGTGATGTTTGCATTCTAAATTTTGAATTTGCTTATGTCAACAACGGTTGAATCTGTCACTTCCATTTTCAAAAGTGAACTTTTGAAAATGGAAGTGAAAATGGAAGAAAACTAAAACATGATGTCTTTTTTGCATATTTATTCAAAAACACATAGTCTACTATGAGTTCTTATGAATTTGTGCATGACAGTCCGTTAGGACATGGATAGGATTACAAATAGATAGCCAACTTTTCCTATGCCAGTTCCAAAACAATGAAGAAAATGAAGATTTGAAATGAAAATGAAGTTGATGAAGAAAATGGATGTAGAATCTGTTGCAAATAAATCAATTAAATTGTGACTGAGCAATGGTAGTTATTTGTTACTGCCTCCAGAATGCTTTAGCTTTTGTTTCTGTTGAAAACATCACCAAGCAGTTCCATCCTTGAGTTTTCCATGTCAATGTCGCTACCAGATTGTCAGATTTTCTCACTCACTGGTATGTTACTAGTCTTGGTCAAGACCATGTTGCTAGTACATATGTTTGCAAGTGTGGTTGCTCTTGAGAAATCCTGAGCTCACAAATTTTTCTGCAAACTACAACAAGGTTAGAGAATGCCCCCCAATTTTGCTTCTTAAAATTGAAAAGTGTAATAACAGCTTAAACAAGAGAAATGTGGTACTAGTTATAACCAACACGGTAGTCACTAATTGACACCCCTTTAAAGCTCTACCTCGGTTTAAGTCAAGAGTCTACCAATGTCTATCTGGAATCTGTCAGTAATGTTTGTCCTGAGTATGTGTTAAAGATGTTTATTCTTATCCACAACTTGCTTCTTTTTTTCTTTTTTTTTTGAGTCTTTTTAGATTTCTCCTTGTCAAATTCCCTCATGTTTCCCTGTCAGATCGCCCTGATTTTTACTGCCAGTAAACATTGAACCTTCATTTTGCAAAAACGTTTCGGATGCCAGTAGGAACTACAGGTGACAGTATGAAAGGTACTTTTGTGAGTAAGTACGCCAGCTTGGAGTCATTAATGGTAACATTAATCATTCGCAATCTCTTCCGTAGTATCATAAAACCCCAGACAGAGGGTAGTTTCTCCAAATTGTAAGACCTGCCGTATTTCATAATCGACATCTGCAGCTGCCTGGATCACTCTTGTCTTCATGTCATCAGCTCTCCAAGTTTCTAATCCTGCCCAGAGACACGGTGATAAAAAGAGAAAAATGGCCAAACTTAGATCAGCTTCTCTTATTCTTGTTCAGAGATGTAAAAAAGGTCGGACAACTTATCTATCCGGATGTAACTTGACTGATGGTGTGGTTTTCATTGTAGACTTTGCAAACTATTTTGTCAGATTTTTATCAATTTTCTCCTTAGAGATTTTTTTAATAATGCATGACATCACAGGATCAGTGCCTTTTGCAATTTTATACAAAGAGCGATTGATACTGTAGAGTCCAATGCATGTTTGTTTGTTGTTTTTTTTTCTGTTTTTCTCACTAATACCACGTACTGAGTTTCCTGAATTCCCGAGAAGTTATTCAAACCAGCTGCCAATGTCTCTCTGTAAACTAGCTCAGAACATGATTGTTTAAACTGAGGTGTTAGTGTCTCACATGTTTGTTCATAAAAGGTCATTAATTACTTAGCCTGTAAAAGAGTTCCCCGGATATAAAAATTCTGTCCGCTGGGATGCTTCGTGGCGACATGACATGAGCAGTGTTGTCTTCATGTATGACAGAGGAAGACACCATTAAAATCCACGAGCAACTCTGCATCCCATTTGAAATAAAATAAAGTATACCAAATGTATTTAGCTGTATGCCGATAGAAAGTAGAATTGGCTTTATAGCTAGATTTGCTGAGAACCTTGCAGAATTTTGTTTTTGTTAAAGAACATAGTGTACTCTTGATTATAGAGGGCATGCCCAAAACCATAAATGTTTCCGCCTTATATCTATTTGAAAGCAATACAGTTATATTCTACACACATTTACACACAACATTGTGAATAATTTCAGCACTTTTGTTTCCGAGCCGGTGGGTATTTTTGGCTAGATTGGTATGCAGTTTGCCCAGCATACTTTCAAGTATAGTCAAGGTCAGTCTTATTATTTTATGCAAGTGAATTTTTTCTTACAGAAAATCAGTGGAATAAGCAACAAAAGTGTACTTCATATGTACAGCCTTTGCCATCCTGTGATCCACATAAAGGCATGCTTTAAACATCAGTGCAAGGAGCAATATATTTTATATCTTTGCCTCATTTGACTATTATAATTGCTTATCCCACTTCAGTTGGGATATGGAAGAAGGGGGAGGTTGAAAGGGTTCGCAAATGGTAAGGAACAATTTGACTGTACTTGGAATTAAATCATGTATATTCATGAACACTTATTATTGTGTGATGATGGCAATGGTGTGCCATTGTCATCTTTAGTATTTGTTCCCCATTTTTTCTTTTTCTTTTAATCATATTGTCTCTTCACTTCTGTTTTCTCTACATTCTATTTCAGAACACCCATGATCGCCGGAGGTCTCTTCACCATTTCAAAGAGGTGGTTCGAGGAGAGCGGTAAATACGACATGATGATGGATGTTTGGGGAGGTGAAAATTTAGGTGAGATTTTGAGAATTTTTCATGGCACCATGTGTGCACTTCAAAGATCCTTTCATGTATACAGTCATCATCAAGAAAGAAGGCACTGTTTGTTTGGTAGTCTCAAGATACTTTTGGGTGTTCGTCGATGTGAATGTACCAAAAGTAAATCTCTCCCTGTATAGATGTACATCGTAAAACAATCGACTGCTCCTTTCTGTGTTTGTACGTGCTGCGACATCGTCTGCTATCACAAACAGCTGTCTTCATTACCATACTCAGGTCTTGATTTACCCTCTCTCACATCGAAAGTAAGATTTGATCGGTGGTATCTTGGCCCAGCACGTCCCCTCTGAACCATGTTGGTATTTTGCGACGAGACTGGAAGTTAACTACATCTCGTAGCTGGAGGCACAGTCTCTGGCATGTTCCAATAGTCGGTGTCCCACTGCCAGATTTGTTGCCAACCTTTTATGACCTTGACTGTACCAGTTGTCTTAACTAACTGGGGTAAAATCACAAAAGATTGTATATGACTTACCAAGAAAGAAAAAAAAAAATGAGTCATTCCTAGACTGAGCTTCAGACAGTTTGCTGAGATGGTGTAATAGGAGCATTATGACATAAATGTTCAGCTAGCAGACATTAGGCTGTGAAAGAAGAACAGAAAATGTGGGTATAACTTGACAAGTCCTTGGCAACGTAACAAGGAAGTAGACTTTGTAGTGTTCACCTAGTGTTATTTTCAGAAGAAAACAGCAGTTTGTGGGCAATGGTGACAACCACTTGGTGGTCTCAGGAAATAGTCAAATTATAGTAGAAACTAAGAAAAAAAGAAAAAAAAAACAACCACAGTGACTCTATTCAGGCAGAATCCTGTGAAGTTCATTTTGTTTTGCCCTTGGCTTGAAGTTGAAGAGTTGAGAGAAATGATATATTTCTGTATTAATCACTTTCCATCTCTAAAGCAGAAAAATGATAGGCCTTAAAGGAACACTGGCACATATTGAAATGTGAAACATTCAGAATGATTGCACTCACTTTTCTTACCCGGACTGTCCGATTAATGAGCAACAAATAGCTGAATTTCTATCTGTGAGAAAGGTATTTCTCAAAAAAGGCCACCATCCTGCCGTATATTGAATGTAATATGTCATTCTGTGTCAATAAGTGCTGGTTTAATATATTATATTGGGATGTTTTTTGGTCAGTCTTTCAAGATTGTCATAATTTGAGATTTCTGGGATTCACAGTGTTCTAACTGTTAACAAAATGTTTGGGCATAAAGGAACAAGACAAGCAACATTTTTTTCTTTCACTGTGCCCTTAAATATAATGCAATATTATCAAGCCTCTGGTGTGATAGCTTAGCAGTGGAAAGCCTGTGTGATGGTTTACCAAGACGAGTAAAATATTGTGGCTTTTGCTGTTACTACCAAAATTAATGTCATGAAGTCAAAGGTCTCGCTAATGTACAGTTGATGAGACTGGAACCAAAAATCCAAAACTGTCCCATAATCTGACACTGCGTCTCAGGTTTAATATGAATATTCCCCCCCCCCCCACTCCCTCCCCACAAGAAAACAAAAAATAGCAGAATTATAAGCGTATGAACTCTTGCACCATCTATTGTAAATGTCTTCTAAACATTTCCCGGGTTAGAGTAACCATGTTAACAAGAAATTTATATGTTCATTAGTCTCATAGCATATGCCCTCTTGATTTAAGGAATTAAAGAACAGGAGGCTCTGAAATTGTTTGAAAGTAAACATGGAACATTTTCCATCTATTTGATTGTTTTGTTGACATTTTCATACTTTTTTTTTCAGAGTTACCCCATTGAAAGCAAATGATGCTTCTATCCCACAGGATTAGTAATTTTCCATGGAAAGCCAATTTGATTATCAAAGCAAAAATTTGCTGTCAGTGTATATGTGTGCAAATAGTGGCCCAGAATTTTTTTTGGAAAATATTGTTGAATAAAAGGAAAAGATAGAAAATGCTCTCCCGCCTTCCCAAACATCATCAACTGCAAAAGCAGTCGGCCGATGACACTTTCAAGCTTTGCATAGCCTGAAAGTGTTTTCTTTCTTGCAACTAACCTGGATGAAGATCAAGCCAAACCATATTCAACAAGCTACTCTTCAAGATATATTTATCGTTACTCACATGATCCCTCATTTGCTTCATCTCTGTCTAGGTGGGATTAAGTATGAAAAATATCATAACCAGATAACATGGTTTTGAAAGTGCTCACTTGATTAGTTGCAACAACATCTCAAATATTTATGAATAATGTAATTGCTTCAACATTATCACATGTGGTCTGTATATGTTTCAGATAGATCTCCCATGGTCAGATGGAAGTGGTTTTATTTGCAGCTTGCGAAACTCCTGTGATTTGATACAACCCATTTCTCTAAGCAAGCACGACATCTCACAAAAGTAGGTCAGATGATTGTGCATTTTCAGGACAACTGCTTTTAAGTATTATCATTGTCTGCAAGCTCACTAGGGAGAGTCATGACATAGACCCAGGAGGATATGACCTCTTAATGCTGCTAAAGTGTCTGTAATTTTTACACCAGCTCCAGTTATTATAGCACAGTTAAGTATTTGGTGGTACACTTTTTTTTTTTTGGTTCAGTTGTATTTATGGGTCACTGTGTCACCTTCTTGAAAAAATAGTCTGTAATTGATGACAGAGTTACTGTTCTCTAGTGTCCTTCAGATGCTTTTCTTCTATGTCTGCCTCTTTTTTTGCCATGATTTGTATTTTCTTATTAAATATTTGAGAAATAAATTTTAAATCTGTTCTTCCAAATTGCTTTGCTGGTGGTGAAACAGGTGCTGACACATAAAGTACAAACTTTGCTTTTGATTTGACTTTGTCAATCATTGAGTGGATCAGTTTGTATTTTGGTTTGTATTGCTCTCAGAAAACCTCAAGGATTCTAAAATGTTTTCCTTTTGCCTTGAAGAGACTTTCATGACTTTCTGATATCCATCTGTTCACAGATCACTGGAGGACTAAATTGACAGACAATGAGTTCAAGTAGGCCCAGGTTTTTCTGTCGTGACTAAAGTTGCGTATTGTATTTGCATTGTTTAATCGGTCACATGGGTATGTGACTGTTAGCAACTGTAGATATCATAGAAGCATACTGCTGCATAGAGAAAAAAATTAGGTGAAGGAGTTAATACAATCAATTTTATTCCCTAGCTGCACAAAATTAGGGACCACTGCCATAATAATAGATGTTTAGAATGAATGTATGGTAGTAGTTTCAACAGTGATGTTGATGGATCATTTATGCACTGAGCAATGAAATTTGTGTGAATCAGGCATAAGTTTGTTTTCTTCAGATGTGCCATATTTTAGCCAGTGGGTGGTTTGCTATGGTTTGCAGTCTCTCTACTTATTCCAATGTTCTTCGGTTTTGCTCGATCCTGGCTCCGGCGATCCCGTTCCCTCCTGTCTACCGTGTGCAAAATACGACCGTCACCATATTGTGTGAATTACCCTGGGGCCAGTGTTTTCATTTCTCCCCAGTGAAGTCTACTTTTCGCATCCAATGTTTACACACGAGCTGCAAAGTGAGGCTCCCATCATGAGATGGGTGACGGTTCTGTTTTGCATCTGTAGAGATTTCATCTCTCAAAGAAATATGTTTCAGTGAGAAGAGATTACATCACAGCTTTCTGTTTTCTTTGCCTGCAAAGAGGTTGATGTTTGAGAGAGATTTCTTGGTCATTGTCATGTCCATAACTTCCCCCTTCCACTTTTCCCATCAGTGCTGCACTTGTGCAATGTCTGGAGAGTATTTCATGCAGGTTTTGTGGGATGATGGGGGGGTTGGGGGTTGAAGTCATTGAATATGGCCCCAATACTTTACTTGATAAATACATCCTTGTGAACTTTGGCTTTGTTGTAAATTTGATTATGAACTTACCTTAATAGTTGAAAGACCTGTTAACACAAATAGTCTTTAGTCATGCCTTGTTTAATGGTACAGTTTTGTCAAAATTTGGTTACACAGTATCTAAGCCAATGAAAACATGAA
This sequence comes from Stichopus chloronotus, assembly GCA_021234535.1. Lineage (NCBI taxonomy): Eukaryota > Metazoa > Echinodermata > Holothuroidea > Aspidochirotida > Stichopodidae > Stichopus > Stichopus chloronotus. Next base: position 23,623,053 of record CM037843.1, read on the forward strand.
AAGGAGGAAGGGGGGGGGGGGTGAACAGGTGGATATAACAATTTCACATACTTGGACAGCACAGGGGAGAGTGTGAGACTTAGCCTGTGTTCACATTTGAGTTAGCACATTGGATCTTGATCCACTGCGGTAGATCAAACTTTAGTGGGAACACGTATCAACAACACTCACTCAGGATCCACTAATTCTGATACACCCACCAGGGTGTAGACTAGATCTGCTGCGTTGGCTCAAAGTTTGTAATGTGAATTCTGTGAACACAGTTGGTAGATCAAGTTGACCCCAGATCTCATCCAGTGTCATTTTCAGTATTTGTGTGACAAAATGGCACGCTGACTTGTAAACTTTGCTGACCTTTCACCCTTACACATTGATCTGCTGCTCTCAGTCAGATGCGGACACTGCTCTGGATCAAGTTGATAACACCCACTCTGCAATAGCTCCCCCCCCCCCCTCGACCCAAGACGGATATCTATGACTATATGTGGAAGAGTATAGGTGTCATTTTAAGTCACCAGCTTCTTCCCACCCCACCCACATTCTTCCAACCAAGTGTGGGGTGTGTACATTTTGCAAAAGATGGCAGGTTAGACAAACATTTTTTATCCTCCTCATTTCCTTGTGAACACTTTAGAAAGGATAATTTTAATTAGTGCAAACCTTGCCAGTGCTAGTTTGTGTGTCTTCTTACTCCGCTGCAGCTTGAGGTGCTCATTGGCTTTATAAGGCATTTCCTTGTACATCAGCTTTTCCTGTTGTCTTTCAAGTCGCTGATTTAATGTTGTCGTTATATGTTGGCCCGACAGTGACGACACATACACAACAGTTCCAGGGCAAACTGATTTTAAATGTGCTCTGTTCAAAAGAGTCATTGGGTAGATCCACAGAGCCAACTTGAAAAATTTAAATCAGTTATCAGGAAGGGGGTTTTTCACTTTTCAGAATGTAAAATGAAAATAATAGCAGCATCATTTCAGTGTTTTTACAAAATGTTTGACAGTTGGTACAGAAGTAAATTAGTAATCTTTCTGATGTAAAACTTCACAAAAGTTCGTAAACTTTTTCTCGCTGTCTTTGACGCTTGATTGGACACTTTTCCTTTGTATTTTCTGCACATAATTAGCTTTTGTATTTGCAAAGTAACTTGTGGAAGTGTCACATGTTGCACCGAGAATCCCATCAACATTAAGAAGCATCTTTTAGTAAATGCCATTGTTTCCATGAAGACCCCATCAAAGCGAACAGAATAGCCAGCTTCTTTTCGGTGGATGCTTTTGTTTCCAGTCTTTTGAAGACATTGCTTTACAGTTCACTGTTACTCAGCCAGTTCATGACAAAAAAGTGGAACTTTTGTTTTGTCAAAGGCTGCGTGAGCTTGTAAACTTTGCCTCAGACAGCTGTTGCAACATCATGCCTTGCATTGTTACCTGTTATTTATTTATCCAACGTTAAAAGCAGAGACAGAATCTTAAGGTGTGTTACTCGAATCAGGAATTGCTTAACTCTGCATTAGTAGTGATAAAGTTTTATCTCTAATTTTTTTGCTTTCACAGGTTGGCATCCTCAGTATTTCTCTTTCATGCTACTAGGTCACCTCCAGACTGGATATTTTCTTTAAATCGTTTCAGCAATCACACCATATGCAGTCAACGATATCCTACCACCTCAATGCAAACAGTCAGAGATAATCATCATCTCGTTTCACATTTTATCTTCCCTTTATTTTCAGAAATATCATTCCGTGTCTGGCAGTGTGGGGGTAGCCTTGAAATCATTCCTTGCAGTAGAGTAGGTCACGTCTTCCGAAAACAACATCCATACACCTTCCCTGGAGGAAGCGGTAATGTCTTTGCCAAGTGAGTACTGTAGCCTGTGTAGATTATTTGTCTATTGAATAGTTGAAAGACCAAGAAGGCAAGAGGTCCTTCACCAGTTTGTCTGCCTTCGTCTGCTCTGAACACCTCTTCACCAGAAGGCCTTCATCTGTCAAGACACCACGTTTATTTGTTTTATTCAGTATTCGCCCTCATTCCTAGGTACTCGGAAGAAGTTGGAAAATAGCACTGTGATCACTTTGCCTTCATACAGGAAATGATAAAGTGCTAAGCTCTGTAAACACAGTACTGCATCTTGCGATCATTATTCAGTGTAGATGAAGAGACTTTAGATCTGCAGATCAAGTCAATAGATAGAAAACTGTTGGCTCTAGACCAGTTTTGCTCTCTGTAACTGGAACATCACTGACTCATCGCCGTACAGAAAAAAGTTTATGTGGTTACAGACTGGTTCCAGTCTATTTCCGTCAGCTAAATTGCCCAGTTGTGAAAGGCTTCTTCCAGTGCCCTCTGGGCCAGGAATCTGTTTTCATCATACTGCTTCATACAACAAATTAATACTGACATCATGATTTGCTAAGTCTGTCAAACCCACATGTTTGTATTTTTCACTTTGTGCTCAATCATTTAGGTTGAATACTATGATTGTTGTTAGATTAGTTTGTGAAGGAGTCTGCACACTTCCCTGTTCGAACTCGTTCCAAACAATACAAAGATGTGCATCCTGCTAAGATTATGAATCAAAACTTTGACTATTGTACATTCAACATTTTACCCAGACATTCTCTTATGTAACAGAAAAAGCAGTGTAACCATTAGAGATTGAGTTTGGTGTTGATTAAGGGATTTGTTGCTTTAGAAATTCAGCTGTCAGATTGAACTCAAAATTTCTTTCCATGATGCATTCTTTGGCCCAGTGCAGATGGCACCATACTGCATGTAGAGTCAGCTACATAACTACCTACTCTGTTAAAAATGTCCACACAGACTGTTGTAGAACATAAGAACAAAGAAATACAAAGAGGTAGGAACTGGGGGGAAGTGCTGTCATATTTTTGAAACAAATTGACAGTAGTTTGCATTTTTCCCATTTACTTTATGCATTTCTTTCTTTGTTTGTTCCATAAATCTACAGAAATGTTTTACAGCGTATCCTCTGCCTTGACTGTTACAATGTCACCAGTACACCAGTTCAGCTTAACTGGCTATTACTTCATACCCTTGATAGTTTAGGCATCTCTTTCACTCTGCAGAGAGTTTGGACAACTTTATACTTTTGCTGTCTAACAGCCAAAGTGAGAGGATTCTGTACAGAATTCTAGAAACGAATAAGTCACTCTGACTGCACATTCCTTTCAACCCCTCTGCCTCTCTTTCTGGTACCATCAGTAGGTGGCGCTATAAAATAATAGAAATATACACTCGCTGTCTCGTACAGACTTGCATTGATCCATCATCTGCTTGTTGTCATGACTCACCAATTTTGCCTGCCTCCTTTTTATACATCGAGGTAAAAGCTGGAAGAATATATGCCGGATGACATGTCAGGTGTTGATGTCACTTTTGGGGGTTAGAGAGGAAATCCCAACATGAGGAGGTTTAAATTGATATTACACATGTTTCTAGCAAAAATATTTATCCCACCTTTTTGGATAAGAAATCTTAAGAGACCTTAGGTACATCCATCATGGTTTATCCTAGTCTAGTAGGACACTCCTCATTTCCCAATGGCAATTATTACAGATGATGATGATGATGATGATCAAAGGGTTCTGTGCACCCTTTTTTTTGTCTTCCTATCTCTCCCTCACTCAGGAATACCAGGAGAGCTGCTGAAGTTTGGATGGATGACTTCAAACAGTTTTATTATGCTGCAGTGCCTTCATCAAGAAATGTTCCATTTGGAAAGTAAGTAGCTTTAAAGTGATAGATTTCAAAAGAGTGCATTACACACAGACACTTTGAAATGCGTTTGTTTACTCAAATGCTCTCTGACATAGATCCTGTCTTTCTTTGTTAATTTTCACTATTACTAGAGTAATGGTGTTAATTAAGATAAATGCTGCAAATGTGTGGGTAATTTCCTCTTTCTTTACTTTCCTTTGTCCTGAAGCCAAAAATATCTCAGTACCATGTTTGATATATGACATACATCTATCTTGTAATCTCAATGGTATCTTGTTATCACACAGACATGATAGTCTGTTAGGGAGAATTCCAGCTCTTACAGGTATTGCTTGTAAAGTGGTGAAACTGTACCTGTGTAACATTAATTTGATCGTACTGTGTTTTTTGTCATTTAGTGTCAATTTCAATGCAGTCTGTTTGTCGCTTAGTATCAGTTTCAGTGCAGGTGCAACTGTTACATGTTATATTTATGATGGTTGGGTATTAGGTACTGCCAGTGACGGATGATGACTTTGGCCTTACGTATTACATGCAATGCATTATGGTTGGTTATTACAAACAGTGGTTAACTTGATGTTACATGTCACAGATTAGGGGGTCACGCTCAATCTTACATGTGATGGATGAGGTTGTTGGTCCTAAACATTACATGAAACAGACATGTGATAAGATAGCTGAGGCATTTCATATTGAGTCAGTGGTGGTTGTTACATGTCATAAAGGACTTGATATTTGGTAGTACTTGTACTTGTGACAGGTAGTGCTTTGGTTTTACCTGGTACATGGATTTAAATGATGCATTTTCACATGGAACAAATAGCTGGAGATTTCCGTAACTTTTGATTGGTTGGTGGATTGTTATTACGTATGAGATATGACAGGTTTTGTACGAATTTGGATGTCATTGTGATCAGTTTATGCTGGCTGTCCTTATTCGGACATTTTGTTGAGATTCCTGTCAATCGTCTGAATAATAGATTCACTGATTCATTTTATTTTCCTTACTTTTTTTCTTTCTTACAGTATCCAGTCTAGAGTAGAATTAAGGGAGAATCTTCAATGCAAGCCTTTTAAGTGGTATTTAGATAATGTATACCCTCAGTTAAGGTAAGTTTTACAGTTCACAAATTGCACAAATGCTCTCACTAATTCTTTAGAACTTTATAAATATGAGCTCTCTTTGAGATGATAGGAAAATAGCAATTTGTAAGATCAGACTTTCTTTTGAATTTGGTCAAGGGGAAAGGTCACGGCTATTGTCTCATAAGACACCCGGAAATCAGTCCCTGGATGTGGCTAAATACATAAATGTTAGATCAGTGCTAAAATATGCTCACGCTGAAAAGATCATTTTTAAGTAGAAGTTAGGTGTTTCTTTGGTTTAAGTCCAGTTAGAACACAGTAGGCTGTAAACACAAGCTCCATGGCTGTGCTTAAATTTGGACATGAACAAACTAGTAAGCAATGTTTGTGACTTCCCACGCTCTTGGTTAGAGTCAACATGAGGGATGGGCCTTTGGGCAGGGTTTGCGCAGTCATGAAGCCATGAAGATTTGAATATTTATTTCAAGACGTGGAAAAGTTTTGAAATTCGGGGGAAGTTGTGTGAAGTTCCAAAAAGATCATGGAAATTTTCACAAAGTAAAATTGTTGCTTTTTTACCGGTGACATCAAATTGTATTCTCACTCATAATATCAAAATTTATCATTCTCTCTACTTTATATTGCTTTGGCTTTTGTGGTGTTAGTCAAAAAGTTTTAAAACCTCATCAGGAAGGTCATGAAAATTTTGTTTTTTGGTAAAGTCATGGAAAAGTCATGAAAATTGATTCCGTAGGAAGTACTTGGAATGCTGTCAGTGGTTGCAATTCATGTGTCAGTATTACCATGTAATGTTAGTCAGTCACACCAAACAGTTTCAGAGGTTGTGAGATGCGGACTTATTGGTTCTAAATATCTCCCCTGAAAGAAAAGCATATGAAATGTTGAAACAAAAGGCTCTTAGTTTCCAAATTAAAAAGCATCTTCATGGTGGTGGAAATCAAGACCCAGAAATGAAGTCGATGTGATTTTGCTCTCAGTCAGGGACATCATCAAATTTCTTGCCATCCGTAAAAAAAAAGGAAAAAAAAGGATTTGATATCAAGTATGTAAGAAGATTCAGGGTGGGGATTGCCTTAAAAGTAACACTGAGTGGTTGAATGGTCGCATTTCTCTGTCAGGCATACCTTTGTGCTTCTTTCAAATGTTTTCTTGCGCAATCCATTTAAACAGACACTGTGTCCGGAGGAGATTAATTTATTTACTTGTGTTTCTCTGGTGTCCTCCTGTTGGCATTGTAAACAGCTTGGCTTTAGGAATTGAATTCACGACTGAGAGGTTAACGTGACCCATTTGTCTCTAGTCTCTAAATTTATATGTTAAAAATTTAGAAAAAACAACATTTTCAGTCTGTGAAAGTTGTATCAGACAAAGAAAGCAGCCAGTGAATGCTGTCACAAATTTTACTGTTAGGAAGTTGTCCAAATAGGGAGCTGATCCCATTTCAATCCATCAGTTGTCATGTCCTATTATTCTGTTATTTGTCACAAAGAAAGTGATAGTTTTAGTGTTCAAGAAAAACGTTGTTTAAAGTCGTTTTGGTGATTGTGCTGATACATCTCTCAAGCACTCCTTCAAGAAACTTACATTGAAATGTCACAGTTGGTTCTCATAATGGTCATATCTTTACTTTCATTTATAAAGAGACAGCATGGTAAGGAAGGGAGATAGGAGTGTAGAGTTTAGTAGTAAATGTTTCAGTCTGCTTCTCATAACCGCGATTCAGTCCTTCTTGTACCTCTTGTTTACAAAAACAGACATTGAGTCTCTCTATTCCAAACTGTGCTGGTATTCCAAGAAGCCTTCATTTCATGATAACAATAAACTTTCATGTGTTGCTCCATTCATTAGATGTCTATAATGTAGACTTGGGCATATTTACTCGACTCTACTTCAAAGTCCAGACTGCTTGCCAGGAGTCGTGACCTTGCTCCACTTTCCTTGGAGTCATAACGCCTGTGGAATTTTTGAAAACTATATAAGACATTCAACAAGAACAATTTGAATTAATGTAGACTGTAGCAAGTTTAGTAAGCTACAACAAACCTGTTGTTTTTACTTTGCTTGTAAAGTTGTCAGTTGTCACTAGTGCTACATCAAAACTTATGAGCGGCAATTTAGATTATTAGCGAGAATACCACTTCTTACCCAGTAACATTGTTTGGACCCCCTACAATGTTTGTACTGTAATTCCTGCTCAAACTAGTAGACCATAGGGCAGTTATGACATCATGGAAACCAGTACCAAGTAGGAGCCACAAGTACAGAGTTGCAAGTATTTGGTCATGGGCATTTGATTCCACAAATGTTAGAGTGTCTCAAGCCTATCACAAGCCTATCAAAAGCCTATCAAAAGCCTATGGTTGATCTCCGTACAGTATCAAGGTCACTTCTATCTCAGTGTTGTGATACATTACTACTAAACCATAAAGTACCATATTTCTCCGTTTCAATTTGATCAGCTAGATCAACCCATCACTCCTCGCATTTGTGATCTCGTTCCCAGAAGGCATGTCACTGTTTCCCCCTTTCTTCTCTTTTTGTCGTGGCAGAATTCCAGACAAACATGACCTGGCATTTGGGGCGATAAAGCAAGGTGCCATGTGCCTTGACACTCTAGGTCATACGCAGGGTGGCACCATCGGTCTTTATGAATGTCACAACAGTGGTGGTAACCAGGTATGACATGACGTACCCTCCGACTCTAGTTTATGCTTAGAGAGAGGGGATCGGTGGGTCGCAATGATCTGCAGATTTGATTTAATTAGAGCATGCGAGAGATAACTGTGTGTCTAAATCTATCTGTCATTGTCGAAATATTATTTCACGTTCTGTGACCTACTCTCTTCCTGCAGACAGTGTGCAGTATTGTGTACTCTCACATCTATTGTGTATTTTCAGAGGCTGTTTGTAGAGGTAGCAAAAACAATTGCTATTCATTGTCTGATACAGGGGCATACCAATTTGTTGTGCCACAGAGCTAATACTTTTTTTATCTTGAAGTGTTGACTGTGTGTGTGGCCAATAAAACAGAGTTAAATAAATGCCCACAAGCCTTTGGTAAGGTCCACATTTTTTTGTGGAATGATCACTATGTTTACAGGAGAATCGTTATTGACAAATCCTGTCTCATCTTACAGAAGAGTAGCTTCATTATTAAAATTATAAGCAATGTGGCAGATGAAGATGCAATGAAGATGATACCTGGCTTAATAATGTGTATTAAATCAAAATTATTTTTGAAGGAAGCAAAACTCATTAACCCTGTGCCAATTTATTTACCAAATCCATTCTGCTGTTGGCTGTTGTATAAGTAATAGCTGTGTAACATCTTATTGCACTATGTCAGGCAGGTTGTGATCACTTTAATATTTATCACACTTGATAAATAAACACTTATTGCCAAATATCCACTCCTAAGTGGGAGGGTGTGAGGGGGGTACCAGCAGATGTTTTCCATGTTTATCCAGTTTTATTGGCAGCTCACTAATATCAGATCTTAAAGCTGGCATATGAGTTCAAAGCTTGTCATTGTTTTGCCATTAAAAGTCAAATATGTTGTAGCCATTCCAAGGAAAAAATAAGGAAACATTGTTTTTAAACCCCATCTTTGCATACATGAATATCCATCCCAAATGGTCCGTTTGATTTCAAGTAGCAATCCTTGATGGCTAGGCTTTCTTGGAGAGTCTGAATTTTGTAGTGCCAACGTAAAGGTGCTGACAATTTTCATATTCAAATATTTGAAAAATAAATACATGATTCTCTTTCAGATTTTATGAAAGGTGATGTTTTCCCATACTTTCTCTCCACTGAATTGCCAGTACAACTCATATTCCAGCTTTAATTAGACAATGTCTCAAACTTATAGATCAGTTTCAGTCTTTATCAGTCATTTGTTTTGAGATGCTGTTTTACTAGACTTTGTCTTACTGAAGTATTAATGTTAAAGGCAGATGCATCACATCAGTCACAACAAGGCCTTTGTTTTGAACAAAGCCTTTACTTACTTATTGCATAATCCTTGTAAAGATAGTGAAGTCAACTTGGAAAATTATCTGCAAAGTTTCAGAATGAAAACAAAGAAAATTTCTAAATGATCCTGTTTATAACAGAAACTCTTCTTTTTATGTACAGGAATTTTCGTTAACCAAAGATGGCATTATAAAGCATGCAGAACTTTGTCTGAGCTTATCAGAGAAGCAGGCTGGTTCTTTGGTTATCCTAACTTCCTGTAAAAGTGGCAATCAACTTCAGGTGAGGGTTACTGTTTGACTGCTTGAGTTAAAATTAAGAAAAATATCTTATCATCTATTGCCTACATTTTAAAGAAGAATTTAGCAACTTATTTTTCTTTTTTGGCGAGGTTCAGGGGTTGGGGAGAGGGGGAAGATTGTTTGAAAGATCTGTAATTTAAAGGCTATCACTGGCCTCATTTATAGGCTATCACTAAACATCACTCAAATTCCATAAATTTACCACCTTTATGGCAAAATACAAGAAAAGGCAAGAATCTAATGTGAATATTGTATTTACAGTTTTCTCCTCTTTTAAAAATAAGCACAAGTTTTTCTTAATTGAGGCATTTCAAGTATGAACCCAGTATGGTACAACTGGAAAGGAGTTGTACCATGAAACCTGTGGGGCTGGAACTTAGCCGATGCCATTGTTAAACTGCAGCGAAAGGTCTCCCCGTTGTCTTTTGTCTTTTTCTACCGAGGATTTCCACTTCTTGTAAATTTGAATGGATGTGTTGGAAACCAAACCGAATCTGATTTTCAACAACCAAAGTAAATTAACTAGAACAGTATCACTTCTAAGGTTTTCTGTCATTATTCCCTTTGTTTGTATACACCTTTGTCTATCTCTTTTTCTCTCGAACAGAAGTGGGAACAGTCCAACGGTAACAGAATGTTGAGACTGAAGGGCAGCCAACTTTGCATCGACAGTCACATGGTTAAACACTCCGGCGTCACCGTGGAGGGCTGCGATTCCAAGGCGTTGACACAGCAGTGGAAATTTGCCATGAGCAATATTAATTAAAGTAAAAACAGGCAAAAAGACAATGAAGATGTATCAAGAGGACCAATGACATAGAAGAGGATGGAGAAATCGTGGTGAGGAGATCTGAATACCTGACAAAACTCTACTCCCAAAGCATTGAATGCCGCACCTTATTTGCACCTTAGTTAAAAGGTCACCGCCAAATTGCCAATAAACAGAAATTCTAAACTAAGTTTGCCATGAGTGAGTAATGAGGCTTAATGACTGCAATAGCTTGAATTTGAGACCACCACTCATATGCACAACCAGTAGAGGTCGATCTGTCGGTGTCCCCATTGGATTGGAAGAGATGAACGTTGCAAAGCACAGTCAGCTTTGACGCTTGCGGTGTAATACTTTAAATTGTTTGGCTCTCGAGGAGTAGGTCCCGTGAGAGAATCTCTAGAGTGATGTTTTAATGAGTCATGATTGTGTTGACCTTATCAGGCAGTGGAAATTGTGGTGAATAGTAAATAAAAATTAGAGATGGTGTTACCTTTTGTTCAGTGGGTCATAGAAATGGGTGGAGAAAGACAAAATGATAATGGCAGATTTTGTGTGGGAGATGTCTCTTGTCCGTTTTTCAAAATGATTATGATGCTCTTCTCCATTGGTCGAAAATGAAGACCAGAGGCAGACATAAATTGAAAACAACAGAACCACAGGGTTATTGGGAAATCAAAGTGTTTACAGCAAAATAATATACATTCATAGCAACAAGTCTCATTTAAAGAAACTTGAGGCAACTAGGGCTAGTCCACTTTTTGTTCATCTTGGCTGAGAACAGTTTGCATCATGGTACTCATTAATGGAAGTAAATATAGACTGAGGTCCTCAAAGTCTTGCCCATGTTGCTGTTACTGGAAGGCTTCTATGAAGAAGATTTTCAAAATTGTGTGTATGTCATGGTCATGGTATCAGAGGGGCAGTACCTGCCTGTATTGATAGTAACAGCATGTGAGAGGCTAGGTTGTTTCCATTATACACCATAGCTAAGGTAAAAGATAGGCTAGCCAGTGCTTATATCCACAGCACATTACCAGAATCTAGAGGTAAGGAGCACCTATAGATACAGCATATCACAGCAATCCAAAGGGTAGCCTGTATCCATATGCAGATGTAAGGAAAGTCATAGTTCAGCCAGTACGAACAGTATGTCACACGTAACCGAAGGTGGACTCTATACCAGTAGATGTGCATGCTGAAGGTATGAGGACATCATCCAGTGACCAGTAGATACTATACACCGAAGGATAAACTAAAATCCTCCAGTAACCAGTAGATACTGCATATCAAAGGTAGCAGAGCATCACCCGATGGTCAGTAGATATTGCATATCAAAGGTAACAGAGCATCACCTAGTGGTCAGTAGATATTGCATATCAAAGGTAACAGAGCATCACCCAGTGATCAGTAGATATTGCATGTCAAAGGTTACAGGGTATCACTCCATTACTGGTATCAAGAGCAACAACAGGTCACCCAATGACTGGTTGTAGACGACCTCTCCCTGGTATTACAATAGATACCATATACTACATCACACAGCAAAGGTAACCTATTCTAGTGGGTAGTGCATTTCATATCACTGCTCATGCAGTGATGAAGAGGCAAAATGGCAATATAAAAAGTTATGTAGACAATTTGATGAGGAAAGAAAAGTGATTTTATGGAAATTGTGCATTCACAATTTGTGGACTTTATGGATCACAAAGTGAGTTGATTCAGTGTATATTTTTCTCTTTGTTGGCCTGTTTTGGGTGCTTTTCTCTTTTCTGATATTTTCAAAAAGCTAACATTCCACAGGAACTTAACAGGAACAAAAAATAAAAAAAAGCGAAATGTACAATGCAAAACGAGAGTACGCAGAGCAAAAAAATGGAAGAAGTAGGACTTAGTTTTTCTGTTTATTCTCGCTGCAACTATCAAAAAGCCTTGCAACATTGTTGTAGAACAATTCTGTTAAACATTTCTTTAAGTGTTCTTAACTTTAACAATGAAAGAATTTTTTTTTTGGTTGGAGATATCTTCCTGTGTCTTTACCATTTTCTTCTTACCTTTTTTTTTTTTTCTCTTTTGAAGCAGAGGGAAATGCAGGAGGTGACATGTGCTTCTGTTTTGTTGCCAACATTAACAAGATTTGATAAAATTGTAAAAAAAAAATATTAAATATGTAAGCCATGATTGGAGAATAGAAACCTTATCATGTGAAATAGAATGTGGTCATGTATGAAAATTGATACCAAAGTATATTTTTTAAATAGTGTAAATAATTGGAGGTACTTAATATTGGGTATGGTCCTGTCTGTTTTATGTAGCCGGTCTTATTATTAAAAGAAATCATTGGTAAACTCATAGCTGACAGAAATTTTTTCTTGTTTGGGATGTCCATTTGGGGGCGTAGTCTGTGGATTATGCCAGGCATCATTATAACATCTCCTAACTGTTGGTCTTTCAATGACAGCATGTGATTGTGTTTCTAGCACAGTGTGTGCTTTGCATGAAAAAGTAGCACACTGTTTTCATTGATGATCAGCACAGGATACCAGAAGGAGAAGTCTTGAGAAATTAAAAAAAAAAGTGGTACCAAAAATTGTTTGCTCTCATGAAAAGCGGTGAAAGGAGTGATTTAAGTGGGTTGGAAAGCATGTATGGTACCTTGAAGATTCCTCATACCACCTAAATAAAAATCCAGAGCTTTTCATACCATGATTGTAGTCCTATCTCTTGAACAGTATGCTGCAGACAGGGCATTAAGAATCATAAAACTGAAATTCAGTGACTAAAGTCATCGCAACATTTAGCTGAAAAAAAGGTGATAAATTTTTTACTGCAAAATTAAATTAGGTCATGACAATTCATATATATTGAAGGCTTACATATTTTTTTACACCCCAAGTGCATTGTGTATGTTTAATAACAACAATGTGATTGTGACATATACGATTATGTCATATTCCAAGTTTGATGTACATGTCACATTGAACCTATAAAATTTGTGCATTTGGGAAAGACGAAAAGGAAGAACTCTAACTGGTTCTATTGCTATGTGAGACTACTTGCATTGTGTGTCAAAGAAATGGAATAAGACATGTGTGGTCGCCTAGGTGGGACATTATCTGTACCTTGCTTTCATGTCCTATTTTTACCCCTTTTATTGTCAGTCAAAAACATGATTATTCATGTATCTGTTATATTTAGGTCAGAAACTGTGTTGTTAGTTTCACTGCTTTAAGGCACAGTGTGGGAGGACAGTATAAAGTGGTTAATAACATAGCAACTAGTCCCAACTAGCTGGTGACTCCATGCCAACAGTGTCCATTCAACTCTCCGAAATGAAATTAGATTGTCGTTGTTTGCTCAACGTTCTTACAAATATGGTCAGTGATTGGTAAAAGCAATCTCATTATAGAGAATGAAACTTTTGGAAATAAAAGAAAATGTCAAGAGTGTGCTAACGTTACATACCCTTTGCCTTCCAGTAATCTTCAGAAAGGCTTGTTTCACTGCGTTACCTGTATAGCAGAGAGAAAAAGCAATATGAGGTAATTTATGTCGTCTATTAATTGCTCAATATTTTTAGTTTTTTTCCGTATGGACAAAAGATATATGGAGAAATCTGAGTACGGAATTTTAATGATATTCAAAAAGTGTAAAGAACTTTGAAAACTACAGTCGGAATCAAAAGTGGTTGTGCTTAGCTTAGGTAGGTGAGACGTTTAGGAAAAAAGAAGAGTTTTCTAAGCATATCACCATGGTGTGTTTATCAGTTGATAGTTCACAGTAGTCGAGTGTCACAACGTTTTAAAGACACGACATGACCCGATACAAGCAGAGTGATTCAGTCCTTTGTAAATGATATTAGTCAATATTCCAGTTTTAGTTTGATGTTTCCTGTCTTGTCCTCCCAGCTGTGGTATTAAATCCACTTTCTGAACCGAAAATTCTTAGAAATGTCCTGCCGGGACATTTGGTGCTATCGCAATGACAGCTGTTTTGTTTCTCCCTGTCTGTCTTGTTCACCTCGGCCTCAGAACTGGACCAGCGACTCAAAGAGATTGATGACTTTCGTAGTCATGTGGTGTTATGTATTAAACATCGCATGGATCAGAGAAATAGTTGTATTAGCCCATTTCTTTTGTGGGGGAAGTTGACTGCATGGTGTCATATTGACATGTGTAAAACAAAACGTCATAGTATGACTTAACAATTGAATTTGTATTAAAAGAGAAGCTGTATTTTCAGTGTCTAGATACCAGACTGAAAATGGGTCTCGGGCACCCTGACTTCAAATTTTGGAGGAGCCAGTGCAAACACTAGGAGATAATGGTCCCGGTGACGCCAGTTATATTGACGTAGTCGTCGTAACGAGAGGGGAAAATCTGCGCATTAAGAGTCACCCTTTGATGGTATGAAAATGTTAATGTTTATTTGCTGATAGATTTGCCAAACAAATCATCAAAGGTTTGGCTTTGATATCTTCAGATCATCATTTGTTCACCTGGTTTATAGTCATCACTGAAAATCTCCATAAATCTTTCACACTGTGTACCATTCTATGTATGGGGAAAATTTAGACTAGAAATTTGCTACTTGTTACCAATTTTTTTTTTTTTTTTTCCGAGAAATAAACTATGAAGTTTAAAGATTTGGCAGAAAAATTTTTAACCATTTTTTTTTCATCCTTTTACAAGATCTCCACTAAATTTTTGGTCTAAATTTTCTAGAAACTGTCAAACCTTTGTTATGTGTGTGATGCAATGTTATGGTGAGATGTGCTCTTGATTTAATGGTCACTATAAATGTTGAGTGACCAAATGTTAATTCAAAGAAATCAGTGTGTGGCTTGAAGGATGTCATCATGTGGCTATTTCTTTCTGTTTTTATCAGTTTCTTGTAATTCCTTAATTTAAAATGTGCGATACATATTCCAGGAACAGAAGATAGAAGTTGTTGGAAATATGAACAGTACTTGTTTCAATATAGTGCAGAGACATATGTATGTATGATTAGGGTTACTTGAAAGGAGATAAGTCTGCTGGTTTGCAAGAAGTTATATACTCTCTCTCTTACAGTCTTTTCAAAGAGGGGCCCTTCCCATTTGCAAGCACCATAAATTCAGTTTGAAATAGGGTCCTGCATTTTATGTCTATAAAGACCACGAGCAAAACAAGTCATTGAGTGCAACAGCGAAGAAGTTGATCACATTAAAATGTTTCGTGGCGTTCTTATTTATCCATTTTTTGGTGACGATAAATTTTCTAAGACAGCGGAAATCAAAAAGTGTAATGTTCACAAACTTTTGTTGCACATTTTCCTTGGTTCTCGCTTGTTTTGAATCACCAACAATTACTTCTGACTTTAAAGATCAGAATTTGCTCCAATGTGTGCAATTTAGCGTAGCTCTTCTTGATCTGTTTTCAAATTATTTTCGTTTACCTGTTTTATTTTCGTCCACCTACTAGTTCTTCCTTTTCTTTTTTTTTATTTCTAAGAGACATCTTGAAGATTTTTAAGATCAGACATGAACAAAACAATTTTGTTTAGTGTTTCCTTGCAGGTTTTATGTAGCAGGTTTTATGTAGTCCTTTCCAATGTCATTTTGCCAATGGACAAACTTAAGAAATATATATGGTATTCACTTGTTAGTATATTCTAGTTTGGTTTAAAGTCACTCTGTCTTTATCATGCAGTGCTTTCGTATGTTTCTTTAAGGTTATTTCATTTGTCTGTGAAGTCCCATTGCAAGGAACTTAATGGAGGGGGTTCGGGTAGGGAGGAAGGGAGGGAGGTGGGGGTGGACGATTTACTCTTGCCCTCATCCACAGAGCACATCGTGATGGTTGTAAAAGTTTTTCCTGTTCTCTTTTTTATTGTCCAAAAGAGGCAGCCTAACTTTGAAAATTTGTGAAGCAACTGTGCTCCATTTGATAAAACTGTGACATTTCAATATTCATAATTCTTTTTGTTTCCGTTTTTTTTCTTTTTGAGTTTTGTTTTCATGAGACAAGGTTATGAATGAATTGAGAGTGCAATAATTTGAAAGGTTGTTCAAATGATTCTGTGCCACCTGTTGATATATCTGCCAGTTGAGGCATAAAGTGACACAGTTATTTGACACACAGATATATTGCTTTTATTGGAGTTGAATGTTTGTCCTTCAGTTATTTCCAAAGATTGTTTTATGCCCACTCATGGGGGTGTGGGAAAACAGGCGATTGTTCCCTTGATCATTTTTAGTTTGGGCTGACCATAGAGACGTCAGCTTGTCTCAAGAAAACAGAGGGAAAGAACCTTAAAACTGCGATATCTTGATAGGCTGTTAAAGTGAAAATAGCAGCATTGGTGAACTAGGGTTCCTTGTAGATATACACAACTCACGCTAATGGCCTAGTCATGATATTAGTGGTTTCTGTTCTCTTTCTAGTTCTTGACAGGCGCCCTCTACTTTTGAAGTTCTGCCATTCCCTACAGTGTTACTACCATTCAGGGTTGAAACTTTTTTTTCAATAACTGATACACGATTTATCAGAAATTGTAACACAGTTCAGCAACGTTTTGTCTGTTTCATTGATTCACAATTTAGGGGAAAATTGATTTAATTGACAGAAATTCATTTGATTGTGATCACCTACCACTCAAAACCTGTGAGACTTAGACCATTCAAGGGTTGGGGGGAGGGCAACGGTGTCAATGCAGTCAGTGGTAATAGGACGACAGTCTCATATCAAGGCCCAGGGTAGCATCAGCTCCAAGAGTATGGGGATGGAACAAATTACAATTTAGAGGGGGTGACCCCTGAATTGTAACAAAATGCACTTGCATTATTGTGCATTACATGAATATGCATTTCATGAATTTGTTTTATAGGTAGCCTGCTATTTCTCCGTGTTATGTTTAGAGGTGCTACACCAGGGAGAGTAGGGTATCCCACAGTACCCCCTCCCTCCCTACTTCCCCACTTCCACATTCACATATAGTCTCTCCAGAACCAAAACAGTTGTATCATGTCAAGGATTTGATGAGTTGGTGGTACGGTATGTTAAGTTACTTTATCACTGCAGGTACATGATGAAAGCTACCTGTCCTATGCAGAATTATCATATGTTTGCAATGTGCATGTGACATAAATAACTCTGTTCAGAGTTAGGGGAAATCTGAACTACTTGTAAAGCATGTCATCATCAAAATAATTTAACAGCAAAAAAAAAAATGAAAATTAGATTGTAAGAACTATACTAAGTATAGATTGTTCATGTCATCTCCAAACACTAAAAAAAATTGAGTAATTATTTACAGTGCCCACTGAGCTTCAAGTGTAGCTTAAATTGTGTGATATGCATTAAATTGCAAAGCGATACTTTCCCTGTGTGTTTCAGCTGTCAGCTATTTTGCTGATTTTATTTTATCTCATCTCTGTTGCCAAGGAGAAAAGGGGAAAACCCTTCGTTTTGACGATCAAAGTTCCTAAATTATTGTCTTTAATATTAATCATGTTCATAAAACCTGCTCTTTAAAGTAGTATTTGATTGGACGCTAGCTTGATGAGGTCAGAATTGACAGAGGTACCTGACCTCAGATGTAACTATGAAGTGCAAGATATGAAACATATTTTTCCTCTTTTTTGCTTTTTTTTTTATGAGTATATAGCAGAGTCAGGTAGGATACATTTCAATCACTTATTCCAATCAATTAGACTGAAATTGTAACGTTACTTAATGCGGCATCATTTTTTAAGAGATGAATAGTTTGCCACAGTTTTTAAGTTAACAGCGACTTAGAACTTAACCATATCTTTGTCTCTATTCATTTCGGTGATGTCATCTTTTTTCTCTCTTGTTTTTCTTTGTTGGCATATTTCCTAATTTTACCGTATTCCATACAGACGGGATCAATGTTGTGCTATATAATTACCGTAGCAAATGGTTGGACGGAGAAAGTGAAGGAAAATATTGGGAGGGGGGGGGGAGATCAATTGAAATGTGTCCACTTTAATCATTTTAATCGCTTTTGTATTTCAAAAAAGAAATAAATATGTATTGATCTCACGATTTAAGGAGAAATGTTTTTTGAACAAGTAAATTTTGAAATTAAAATCGAACAATTCAGTATGAGCTATTTTTTTCACGTGTAAAACGATCTGTTGGTGACCTGAGCTTTACCATAGCCTACGTAGCGTCTCTTTAGCGGCCACCCCTATATGGCTGTCTCTCCTTAGCGAGTAGCTGAACGAAAAAAAAAAAAACATCCGTTTCGCGGGGTAACTTTGCCACTGCTTGTGGTTTCGATGAAGCCACCACCACCACCACACGTACGCATACACACCCTTACACACCATCCAACATTTGGACGAAAATTTGGAGAGACCAGTGTTTCACAAGGACATTAAACAAGGTCAAAACGTAATATGGTGTGTATGGCCTAATCCGTTAAAGCGCCTATTAGTGAGATGTAACATCATTATACGACCTTTTGAGGAGAAAGGAAAAAAAGGACCCACTAGTTTCATAAGACTTTATTGTCCATCTTAAAAGGTCCGTTACTCATCTGATGGGACAATTGTGGCTAACTTTTTCACATTTAAGAAAATTAAATGTGAAATATGAATGTATGAAATGTGAAATTGTAGTACTACATGGAACAGTTGTAATGACTCGAGTCGCCTTTTTAATGACCTGACTTGGACTCAAGTCATAACATCAGTGACTCGACTTGGACTTGAGTCAGGGACCGGATTAACTTGACTCGAATTTTTAGTATTTGACTAGTTTGACTAGAGTCAAACTTTCAGCTCGCCGATTTCTTTTTCACTATTCGTTGTTTGCAACTTCGTCCAACGTAACTTGTAAGTTTAACTACGAACCTGACGTTTACTCGTTGTAAGCACCGCGCAGTGTGGAAATTTATCGATAGTAACGCGTAGTTAGCAGAATAGGTACGGCACACTAAATTATCGGTACCATACATATTGGAAGCATTTTTATATTCTGGTGATTGTACCGGTGCTGGATTGCAACAGAACTAGGTTGTACAAATGGTTTCTTACACCCAATATTAATATCTGATGACGTAAGAATAATTCGAGAGATAAAAGAAGAAAAAGCCTAAACCATGGCAGTTATGCTAAGAGAAACTTGGCTTTCAATTACACAGGGTGGCATAGTATATATAAACAAATCACAGGTTAGCAACTACTTACATAACCCATCTCAAAACCAATCCAGTCTTTACTGTGCAAAGAAGGTTCTCAGGTAACATTCCCAACATGGGCCCCTTCCGGTCCCCATATTGACGAATATATGGGGCCTAAATTTCTAAATTTCTTTGCACCCAAGATCTGTAAGGGGCCCATCTGGGTCAGCCCAGATAACCCATATGACCCATAGGGGTATTTCTAAGGGCCACGTGAGCAATTGTCCCTTATGGACACCATAACTATCCCATATGGGTCATATGGTTATCTGGGCTAGCGTATATGGATCCCTCACAGATCGTGGGTGCAAAATAATATGGGCCCCATATGGGTTCACCTTTATGGGGCTCATGTTGGAATACAGACATTGCTATTAAGATGTTTATGCACGCTTGTATTGGTACAATTTTTAAGTTTCCTAGGCCAGCTACATAAATTTGAAATTTCGCTGATTAATACCCCTGCTTTAATATTTTGCCAATGGGTCACTAACGTCCTTTTTTTTTTTTTACTTTAAAATGACTTGTTCAATTATAACTACTGACTCGAAATGACTTGTCTGATTATTTTTGACTTAGCTCGACTTGACTCGGATGTAGCACTGACTTGACTTGACTCCACTGCTATAGCTGACTCGTCTTGACTCGGTCTGTAATGTGGACAACTCAATTCGACTTGTGACTCGAGGTCAAGTTGACTCGTTACAACTCTCCTAATTGGCATTGTTTCTCCATTAACGAATTCTTTGTAGTACCATATATGTGTTGGTCTACATTTTGATTATCATGTATACGTGACGTAAACTACAGCTGATCCATAACGTCCAACCCCCACCCCCACACGCACGCACACACACGCACACACACACACTCACAGACACTCCCATCTGAATGAATCCGATTATTTTTTTATTACTATATATATTATAACGGATAGGTATAATAGAACATATTTAAATATACAGATTGCCTTGTATATCAGGCTAGGCCTTTTTAATTGCTCCCTTCTGAGTAATTACCCTCAGGATGACGCAGTTACATGGCGCTGTTTGGTCTATTAATGACGTCAGTAGCAGAATGGAGAGGGAAAAAAACAACATGATGGTTATCGTTATTAACATAGGTTCCCATGAACTATGAGGTCCAAATGAACCAGGGAGGTTTGGGTCAGAGGGAACAAGTTTTTTAGAAGAAAACAAATTATCCGTTTTGAAACGTAAATAAAATCGCTGACACAAACCTTTGGCCTTTCAGAACGTTTTTAGAAAAAACAAATGTTGTCAGTGCAGAAGCAAAAGTACTGAGGTTAAAACTCTTGGTAAATATTGAAATACATATAAAGATGACCATTTGCAGCCATAATGCAGATTTCTTAGGAATCTAATTTCAAAACTTGTGGTTGTTTTTCTTTCTTTACAAGTGAGAGAAAAAATTTATATCCTATATTCTACTTGTATTTTATAGTTGTATAAATTGTTTCTGTAAGACTTCGGTCTTATAACTTTCAAAGAATAAAACAACTCCGCGTGATAAATTAAAACCTTTTGTTTTTCTAGGGCATCATCCCACAGCTCAGTGGATATATCCATCCACATTGAGTAGCGCGATGCATTAGATTCAACAAAACGGATGGTTGTTTATCGATATGTGGTGATAAGAGTCAGCTTAAATAGGACATTAATTGTTGCAGGGTGTCACGGATTGTTGTAGAATTCCTTACCAGTGTCGACAACGATTAACCGACGGATAGGCCCGATTGAGTGCACCTTTCGATGGATTATTACGTTTTGGTTTTTCTTACTCTCTGCAGATCTTCCACCAATTGTCCTGTTTCTTCTTCTTCTTCTTCTTTTGTCCTGTTTTTCTCTTGTCCTGTTTTTTCTCCTTTTTCTTCTTTTTTTTTACAAACTTTGCCCCATTTGAAAACTTACAGAACACCCCCATCGTGTCGTACATTTGACCGTGCCATGTGCTCCCGTACCCGCCGTGGGATCGAGAAAACTAGTGTCTGTCCTTTCCTTATCCGTATTGTATCCCTTTCCAGTCAATTTCTTCAAACCTCATTATCTGGTTTATTTACAATGTTAGTTAGATTGTTTAATTGTTTAACTCCTTATGAATTGTAACCGTTTCACCGATGTCAGCGTCGGTAACCGTACACCATCTACTGTTCGAATTAACTCAATGCGATGCCAATCCAATACCCAACAGACGTGTACATTGTATTGTATTGCATTGCATTGTATTGTGTTGTATTGGTTTGTTAGAATTATTGTGATTTAGACCATCATTTGATATTTCAGACCACGCTCTAGAGAAGAATACTCCTGGTATCTGCGTCCATTAAAAAAAAATCATGCGGGAAAATGAATACCACTCAAGTTAACAAATTAACTATGAGCGCGGATGTAATGACTTATGAATTATAATAATTACTTTAATTCGACCAGAAAATTGATAAAGTTAGGAAAACATACTAACGATTTTTCACATCACAGCTGCTATTTGTTGTTGTTTTGTATTTAAACATGTTTGTAAACGGGTAATAAAAGTGATAAATCCTACAAGCGCGTTATTTCATATATGATGTGAACAGAAATTGACGCTTGAAAAAATTCATTGTGAGGGCGTTTTCTACCTGATCCATAGATCTATATAGGAACCCTAGCTAGTCTCGCACATTTATAGGCGAAAAATTAATCCTCAGTAAACTCCACTAAGTTAAATTAGATTGCGATTTGTGTATATGAATAAACGGAATGGCCACTCGGATCAGCCAGGCATTAATCCACAATCCCAGTTTCTGGTTTCAATTAGAGAAAGTGAAATACGTCGCTTAAATAAACTGTTAGGTTTTTTTTCCCCAATTTTGTACGAATGCAATAATATAACAAAGCAAGCTCTCATGAAAACGGTAACATCAGAGAACTCCCCCTCTCAGAAGTGGTTACCATCACATCAACCACAAAATGATGACTGGTCTTTCAGAGAAGCTCATTTCGAGGTCTGTCTGATGAAAATATTTGCAGATGTCATCATAGATCTCATTTTTTTTTTCCAGTTGTCTCTTTATTTGAGAGGAACAGATGCCCGCTGTATTGCTTCAGCAGAAGTTCTTCACCCAGACCGATATGTGACTTAGGCCTCCTATATGTGAAACAGTTAGCTCAATTGAATCCGTTTCCTGTCTCTCAATACAAAACACTGTTGATTTAATCCATTAGTTGGATACTTTTTAACTGTTTTTGTTCCCCCCCCCCTCCCCCTTCCACGCCCCTATATGTGTCGTTGTATCTGATACTGTGATAGAACTGACGACTGCGCTTTTTAACGGGGTGACAGCGTTATTGTACAATCGGTTTGTGACCTAGGCTAGATGGTAGGATTTTGAAGTCCACACAAGCGAGTGCAACTGGGCAACAACAGTTAATATGTTCAAAGGGAAACACCAATTTTACCAGAAAGTCTCCGCCAATTTAAACAAAATTGAACATTTCATTCGGTTAAATGTTTTCATCTTTCATGATGTCTCTAGATAATGCAACGGATGGTTGAAATAAGTCTTTTCCTGAAACGGAATTGCAAAAAGTTAAAATAGTTGCTTCATGCCGTGCGACAACCCAGTAGGCTGCATATTAGATTAGAACTCGGCGTGAAGCTTAACAGTTTGTGGCTATACTGAGTCTTGTAAAGACTAACCTATATATGTAAGATAATGGTATATGTGTCTCTATATCTTTTCTATCTAATCGTATATCTAAATTTTCTGTCTGTTTCTTGATCATCTGTCCTCCTGTTTGTTTGTCTGTCCATCTATCCGTCTACCCTGTTTGTCTGTCTGTCTGTTTATATATCCGTCTGTTTAAATGTCTATCTGTTTATCTGCCAATTTCTTCGTCGGTCTATCTTTATATTTAGCTATACGTTTATCTCTCAGCGTATACATAAATCTGTCTACTTGCTTGTCTATCTGACTGTCTGTGTTTTTTGGTACTTATCCTCCAGTAGCTCTGTCCGGTAATACTCACACGATAAACTGATTTGCTGTAATCCTAACCGAAAATATGTCTAAAAAGGTGATGTTTATCCCTATTTGAAAAAGGGGGAGATCAGTTGATCGTTCGTCCATCGAGTTGACTTGTAACTCAAAATTCTTCTCATGAAGTTTTCGTTGTACGTCGGTAGAGAGGAAAACAATAATCAAAGTGAAAGTCTTCGAGGGTTAGTTTCCCCCTCAAGTATGTTGGTTGCAGGGAAGTATCACCGTGATACGTTTTGAAAGTCTTTGGAGTATCAGGAAGATCGCTGCATGGAAGTATATTTCTTTTCTTCTTCTTCTTTTTTTCACTAATTAGGCAATACCCACTCAAGGTGCTTTTCTGTGCACCGTATGATTGATTAACTGTTAGGCTGAAAACAGGGGTTCACAAGAATGTCACTGTCGAGAAAGGGAAATTGCATTGAAGATTCATGACAATGCCTCTAAAAGTGGAGAGGATATACCGTATAGTTTCAATAGTCCGATGACCTTATCCACAGTGTAATGGAATCAAGGTATTACAGTACCGACTGACCGTGGAAGTGTTGCTTACTACACTATGACTTTGTGTTTTATCTAAGAATGTTTGAAAATGTCATTATGTAACTGTAATCTGGTGTCTGATAATCCCAAGTGATAGTCGATCACCATCTTATCATAGGGATAATCTGTACATTCTTCAGGACACCAAGAACACGTGCAATATCAGGTCAAGTAATGGGAATTTGAAAAGAATTTTCAAATTGGTTAAGGTTATCCTACAGTGCGAAGAAGAATCCCTTTTTTACGTTTAGATTTTGGTATCACAGCAGTTCTTAGATTTTTACACGGTTCACCATCTTTTGACATGCAATTGACCTTTGACATCACCAATAATGAAAGCACTGTTGCCATCAGAGCGCTGACTGATGCTATACATGTTTGGAGATGACATATTTTAATGTTTCACCCCGTCCACACTATAAGGTTTTGTTTTCATGATATTGACCTCTCTTCAACGTGTTGGGCGAAACCTTTACAAAAGATAAAGCTATATATGCAAATGCCAGTATTCATACATAGCTTCTTCGACTGACTCACCAGTCGTTTTATAAGATATAGTCTGCAATGGCAATTGTACCCAAATTTTTTTAGCTGAAAGCCTACCGACTGTTTCGCTGCATTACGTCATTGCTGGCATTCTTAGCGTCTTTATCTTTGTACGGCGAGATGCATAGCAGTCATGGATTAACGTACCATGAAAGAGCAGAATGGACGTGTCTTTTAGGTTGCTGCTTATCTGGTGAGTAACCTAAAAAACAGGGCTTTACCTTGTCATTTGCCTGAACCACGAGACTTTCATTCTTACCCGACACCACCTGAATTTCAGTATAACCAACGGAGACTCAGAGAGGTATTTCTTACGGTTTATGTATAGTTATTTCTGTTTACTAGTACAATTTTCGAATCAGGGAATTAGTGACAATTCCTTGTTCTAATTCAATGAATATTTGTGTGTCTTCGCAGTATGGTATGTATTCTTGATGTTATAAATGCACCCTATAATTTATTCCACTTTTCACGAAAGAAAGGAACGGACAGAAAAGGGAAAAACACAGAAAACATAGAAAAGAAAATGAATGTACCACTCCTCCGGTGAAAACTCTGAATTCCTGATCTGTCGGCTCTAGACCTTCAAGGCCGATTTTCCTACTTGGCTATGTAGCCTACATCCTATTTTGAGATTCTCAAAGGTTACTTCCTGCTGGCCTCAATTGACATTTGACCTTCTCCAGTTATTATCGAGCTCATGATATTGAAAAAAAACTTACCAAGTATATCTGACAATGATATCTATCTTGAGTTTAAACCCCATGTACATCAGCTAGATCGTCACATCAGGGCGCTACAGAGTGGCACTTGTACACATGTCTACCCCCAAAAACACACGGACGCCATTTTTGTGATTGAGGGGGGTACTGCCAATATTAAATTAGATATTTGGGTCCACAACTGCGATTTTACAAGCCGTAATAAGTGCAGAATTCCACACCTACACACAACATAAGGTAGGTTAACGAGCCATTTCCGTTTTGCAATAACTTCGAGAAACGACAACTATCTACTTGCCATTTTTTTTTCGTACATTACATACAGAGTCGAGATAAACCCCTCCCATTTCATGAATATTTGAAATAAAGTTCTGAAGTTCCAACCTCCAGATTCGATGGCAAACTTGTGTACTGTTTACACGTGTGTAATCTTGACACGAAGCGTAAGGAAGGGTGGTAGCCTCTTGTAAACAAATTCGTCTTTAGTGTTGCTCATATATAAATATCTCATCATTTTTACTGTTTGAATTTGAAAGTGGTTGCATGTGATTGCTATCAAAAAAGTAAATTGGACAGGTGGACATTTTCCCGAGAATGGAAGTATATGGGGGAAAAAAATAAGTGAATGTCCCATATAGTTGGATGAGTGATGGTTCGTGTCATCACTGTATGGGAAACTGCTGTACGTGGACATTAAGTGCTCCATGCAAATTGCTGCTTTAAAGAGAAAGATCCTTACATTTATTGTCAGTGAGCACGCATGCGTACTTCTGTACATGTGTATACGTGTCTTACTTCGTACTTTGAAGGGTAATTGATTCGACCCACTTCACACAATTTAAATCACTTGCGAACACTCGTCACTTTGCAGACGGCAGAGAATCTTTGAGAATGTGAAATTAAGTTAATACGACTATGACACATCAACCGCCCCCCTGAGGCTAGAATTAAATGTGATATCAAAATGAAACATACGTGTGAAGAAGAAATGTTTTTTTAAAAAAAAATGCAAGAAAAAGTCCATGTGCATGAGGATCCATCTATGCAAAGACGTCAGTTGACAGAAAGTTGTGTAACACGTGATCAATTTTGATATATATCAAGAAGTTTCACAAATTCACAATGATACAAGATTCAGTAATGAAACAAGACGTAACTTTATTCCCAGACTGCAGTTTATTCTTGAGATTTGTTATTAGCTCCTCTTCATTGTTGTAACAATCCTCTAGTGCAGTGGTTCTCAAAGTGGTCCCCCTCCCGTCCCCATGCAGGGTGAGAAGGCTGAAGTGGACCATACAGAGTGCACAGGAAATATGGAGGGGGGGGGGGCGTTGACTCTGATTTGGGGTGCCAAGGCAATTACGACACATCACTACAGAGATTAGGGGTAAGCAAGACATTTAGGTTCTCTGTTACTCTTTGCTAGTTAATTCTTCCTCGTCGCTTCAAAATGGCTTTGACATTACTGGAAGATTCAATCTGTGTCGCCTCTTCCTTACTAATAGGAATGGGACCATACAAAAGCATGACGCCAAACGCACACTTCTATACACTGATACATTTGAGCACAGCTGTGTCATTTTTCACAGTATGCATGCCCTCTACAGATTTTTGTCATTGCAAATAGAAAAAAAAGTGAACTGAGATAAAAAATATTGTTTAGGGTCCAACTATGGATGTTGGGATGAGGGATGAGAGGTGCGTTGAGACACTTTAACTGGTGGAGCGTAACGGTTGTCTGAAAGAGTTTGAGAGTTATTGACCTAAAATACATGAAAACAGTCTAACTGAAGTTATAGACGGTTAGATAATAATAATAATATGTAAGCAAATAAAAACACCAAAAGTGCACTGCATATGTCTACCTATAAGCTTTTGCCGTTTAATTATCTACAAAGGACACAACTTTTCTTTAGATACATCTCTTTAGACAAATTACGTTACTCGCTACCGCGAGATCAAACCTGCGGTTTCACACAATTGTGTAAAGTAGCAAGCTACCAGTTTTTCTTTTTTGAGAAAAAACTCATTACCAATAGCACTTTTTTCTTTCACTGCCCACACCCCCCCTCCCCCCCCCCCCCTCCAATGGTAACGTCAGCGAGATCCATCTGCAAAGTAAAATATGCCACAGACGATCCCATGTAAACACAAAAAGTATTTAGGCCTACAACTTCCGAAGAAACCAATTGTGAATGATTACATGTTACTGAGGCACCGTGCAAAAGATCATTTAGTCACAAACTGTTTCGCTTTTTGTTTTACTTCATATGAGGTATTCATGTCAGCTGGTCAGCAGGAGGGGGGAAGTAAGGGAGAACACGAAACTATTAAAGTGATTGCGTGCGTAGGCAAAAAGTAAAAACATTGAAATTTCATCTCCAAAAGTTTGGTGAGGCTTTTACTTACACCATTCAGATAATTTGGGAAAATAAATAGGTTTCAGTTAGTTAATTTTGCCATATGATTTCAAATTCTTCTAACATATCGAAGTGTAGAATACGATAATGTAGTGCCCGACAGTTTTCATTTAAATCAACGATGTCCTTCTTTGAGCAAGCCAATGGGAAGTGTACTAGTATTGAATATTCAGTTAACAACTCAGGATCACTGACGCCGCGGGCAAGGTTGTGTTCAGTTCGTAGGTTATTTGTAAATACAATGTTTCCTTTCACCAAATACTACAATTCCCGATGCCTAACAAGGAGCGACGACTTGAGTAGTATGTTTTTGATACATAGTGAGATCTGCACTGTTGCATATTTGTTATGTAGGCGGTTATAGTAAGAACCGTTAATTTTCAAATATGATTTCTGTTTTTTACTGTTTTTTGCCAATCTCGTTGGTTTTCCAAGTAGTTACTGTCATTTTCCTTCATTGAAAGACATAGTTCATGTACAACCTCGCATGTACATTTAAAAATAAAGAAAAAGTTAAGATCAAACATAATCTTATCTTTTTGGTTTTTCAGTCAATCACTTTAAATGAGGTATCCGTTGTGCCCCTTTAAATTCTTTCATTGGCGCTTTCTGTCAGAGCCCGTATATAGCTCTGATTTTCGTATCGTGTTTACGCCCTCTATTTCGAGTGTCAATCCTTTGCTGGTAACAACCGCCTGGGTCTAATTATGTAGAGTGTGGCAACATTTATGCAAATAACGGAGCTATTTCAGAAGTTCCATAACTCCATGGAAGCGAAACTAGCAGTTAATCGGTATGAATGTACCCTTATTTGATAGTTCTACTTAATTAAAGATATCAAAAATGTGATGCCTCAGGAAAAACGGCTAGTTGATAGATGGGGAAGGAGCATTGCCTCGATTTACATCTTTGTACCAAAGGGACACTAAATGTAAATGTAATTAGTCTGTTTTTAAGTGTGTGTGCATAATGTGTACAAGTTGACAATACGAGGTTACTGCTGACATTCACTACGCCACTAGGCTATAGATTTTTTTCTGATCATGCAAGTCTGACAAAGAACAAAAAAAAAAGAAAGGAACAATGTAGATCTACATTTGGAATTTCAATAAAAAAAATTGTCAAAAAGCTAAATTTGGCACTCAACTTGGCAACGGCAAGCACCGACACCCGCGACATCTTATCTTTCCGAGTCATATAGACTGTGATTTTCTTTGATTTTAGACGAGAGTGTTACACTGATGGAATATTTTCTGTTTCACATATATGATAATTGACATTACGATTTCAATTTTACACAGTTTTCCATCAGCTCATTGCTGGCAACGATTACCATGCATTATACATACCTGCGGGGTGGCGCAACAGGCCCCTATCCAGGGGTGGGGTCCAGGGGATCGGACACCCCCCCCCCCCACCTTACAAGATGTGGAGTTCCGCTCAGCCTACTATAGTAGGCCTACGTTAGCAACATACATGATGAATTTTAATTTGTTGATCATAATTGTCGGGTTAAAATGTTTCACTTGTGGTAAAATGGAGCCCCCGGGCCCCCCTACTGAAAAAGCTGCACACGAGCCTGCGCAATCAATGTTCTGTTGTAGTTAAATGTCAGTTTTAACGATAACACACTCTTAACATGGCTTATTTACTTAACGTTTACTTTCTTCTTTAAAAACCAACGCTTCTGAATTGATGTTTTGACATCATAATATAAGTTTAAAAACAGTTGAACCGCTTCATGTTTTTTTTTTTTTTTTTTGTGATCGTCTGCTCATGCGTGGATGTACTGTACATGTATTGCATGCATCAAATGACCTACAAATTTTGCAATGCCGGGCACATGATGTTACTATGTAAATCAAGTAAACAGCCCGAGAGTATGTAACTAACGCTCGGAGTGCCCTGAAATCAACTTCGTTTCTTTTTTGTTCTTTTTTTTTTTTTGATAGACCTTCACTTGGCGCCTCTACCACCTGAAGGATGGTCGCTACCTTAGAGAGGTCGACTTCATGTGCGTTATAAGTAAGTTAGTTAATTTCCCGTTACTCTAATTAATGTGGACACATCTCGCAGTGATGTGATGGCAAACACTGCAGTACCCAACGTTCATACCTCACCTACAATCTATTAAAAGTCTCCCAGCTACTTTCCGTATATATTATGTGAGCATTTTATTATACTATTATCGCCACTGATTTTTTTTCTTTGTTCCTCAATCTCTATTTGGCTGTATTTGTATTTATTTTATTTTATTTTTTTTTTGTTCCTTCAACTAGCTTACACAATATGAATGGTGACAGTTATTTCTACATACCTACCGGTGGTGAGTTTTTTTTTTTCATGTGTACCTCACGGTTTATACCTATTACGGACTTAGTAATGTATGGTACGTGAGAATCTGACGGCAGCGAAAGACATTCACTGCCGCCAGTTTGTCTTGACGAGAATACCAGCTTTATTGGTGGAACGTGTGAAATCCTCGCTTTTTGAAGGGTTGAACGATGACACTTTACGCGTAAACAAACCGTTACACATGTAATAGCTGTAAGGCCCACTAGTTTTCTTTCCTTTAGAAAACTCTTTAAATATGTAGACCTTTTTTTCTATTACATGTATGCCCCCTCTTTTTGACTTGCCCGTTTTCCTTTTTTTTTTATTCGCCTCGAGACATAGTGTGAGTAATTTTCCTCTTTGAGATGTGCATCTACTCACTGCGCATGATGTTTAGATTTTTTTAAAACTTTTTCAGTGTTATTTCCAATTTCTTTTTTTTTTTGTGGGGGGGGGGCAATTTTTCATCTCGACATTTTTTGTGTTTGTTGAAGAAATCCGAGATACTGCCAGGTTGCGAATTCTAAAAGAACACATCAGAGACTTGGTAAGCTCCCAATTTTGATAACTGTTCTTTTCTGTTTCAATAAAGTAAACGTGGGAAATTACCTTATAAAGTCCGGATTGCAGACTTATATAGTCCGGTCTGATTAAACTTTGAATTCATTAACCTTTATTAATATAGAAACATGTTGTGAAGCTTTTATAAAATAATCGAATAATGTTCGAC
Organism: Stichopus chloronotus; assembly: GCA_021234535.1. Classification (NCBI taxonomy): domain Eukaryota; kingdom Metazoa; phylum Echinodermata; class Holothuroidea; order Aspidochirotida; family Stichopodidae; genus Stichopus; species Stichopus chloronotus. Next base: position 23,653,466 of record CM037843.1, read on the forward strand.
GGTGATGAAGAAAAGACTGCTTTTAGAAGAATAAAGAAAACGTGAATGTTCCTCAAAGGTCAACGCACTTAGTTCATGATTCGCTATTCTTAACCCGAAATAGGGCTAAATAAGTCGCCATATTCAGAGTTAAATTTAATGGCAATAGTTTGTGTGGTAGGCCTATAGGTTCGGAAATAACCTCTAAACGCGAATACAATTTGCGATAACTGGAAGATCAGACAACCATGACAGCAAATTTATAAATATAATCATGATATTAAAATCACGGTACGGTATTGGGAAGAAATTTTCAAAATAATGAAAAAAGTGAAGAGTGAAGCTATCATTTAACTTCCCTTGACATTATGATCTAATCAGTTTGCATTTGCATTCAATTTAAAAGTGAAAGAGCCATCAGAAAAGCACATTTTAAAAGCATTCGGATGATTTTGGCAAAACTCAACATTCTAAATTGAACAGAATACCATATATATGTTTATATAAAGGTGAGAGACTGTTGGCTTTCAACAAAAGTTTCTGTTTCTATATTATTTTTTTTTTTCACTATCTGCCTCTTCTAAACCTTATGACCTTTCTGATTGCGTCACTTATTTGCTTTTCTGTTTTAGCGAGAATGGATTTAGGCCTATTACTGCAAATATTGAAAACAGAACTTAGCTGAAACCAATGGGCATTACATACTTAGACTCATCTCAACAAACTGGAAGTAAAACATTAAAATTCACCTGACCTTCTTTAATTTAAAAAAAATATTTGAATGGCATAACTATGCGGAATAATTACCACAAAATATTTCTATAGAGGAATGTTGAATGACCTTGTAGCAGCCAAGTGATAGCTTACAGCATCTCTACCATACGCAATGTACACTGCAAGTTATATATTTTGAAAGATCGTTTCAGTACTGGTATGGAATACGTATGAGGTTGTCACTACATGTGACAACAGGAACTCCCTGGGGCACGTTCAACAAATACACCTTATTACGCAGTAAACCCGAAATGTTCAAACTTCATTGAAGTCTAATCTCAGATTCAGTGGCAGTCCAAAGCCAGTTTTATAGAGTTTGAATAGATAAATCTTTTGTCAGGATTCTTTTCTTTATAACGAATCAATTTTTAATATCACCAGAGAAGTAGTCCACAAATAGTAGCAACGAACCATGAATATTAATCGCAAGATTGAAAAAAAATGAAATGAAATAACTATAGTCCCACCGCTGCATTGTGTCTTGTTGTTGTTCAAACCGCAGGCAAACAGCATACCAAAGTTGTAATAGTTCGTCTTTACATCTGTAATCCACGATCCACATAGCGGATTTTGAACTTGCTATACTTTCACATTTAAAAGTAGAAAAAAAAAATGTCATTCTCAGGAAAGAAAAGAACCAAACGTACAGAGGGAAGGCTACGAAGCCGATACATTCCAGCAGAATACCATATAGCAGATATAGTGATTTAAGAATGACAGACCAATAGCAGCCTATAGTTCATTATTGTATAGAGATATTCTCTGTAATAGAGCTCCGTGGTCATTGGAGGGGTATTCATTGAACTTGATACGGATTTTTCCTGGGTGATATTCACCATGTACTCTCCAAATGTACAAGTGTGTGTTTGTTATGACTGCTTTGTACTGTCTTTTAGAGGAATGACATTCCCCTCCACCCCGTCCTCTGACAGGCAGTGGATATGAGAGTCACATAGGGTGGGGACAGGAACTGGGTGCAAGGTACCATCTTTCATGCGGGGGGAGGGGGGACGGAAGCTTTGTTGAGTGTGGGCGCCGAAGTTAGTGGTAGGCCTATATTAAAAACGTCACCGTAAAACAGAGATATAAATTATCCTGATCCACTCACACTTGAGAACTGGGTTAATGGTATTCCAATGTAAAAAGGGGGGGGGGGGGATTGTTCGATAGCTGGGGTTTCTGGTTTTGTTGCAAATTTCCTGGTATAAGTTTGTCAGACCCTGCGTCGACAAATCCCACAAAATCGACAGAGTCAGGTATGTCCTCGTTGCCTCGACGATAACTGTCAGTATAGTGCACTGCAGGGTATCGACCAGTACTGTGAGGCCTTTGGTCGCCCTGATATCAGTTCAGATAACCCAAGCTTACAAATAGCTCGATAATTATAAGATCAAAGATAATAATAAGTCGTAATTGGAAAATGCTTTGTATAGATATATATAAATATGTTAAATATGCAGGTGAAATACTGAAACATATTTCATCAGAGAGATCATGGATTAGCCTCTTCAGAGAGAGGGAGGATCCTCGGTTATTTTACATACAGATGATGTCAACATTTCACAAAAAAAAAAAACATTAACATTGTCAGTTATTATCACTATTAGCACTATTATCAGTCGTATTGTGTCACTATTATAGTCAATCGTGTAACTTCAGTATGAAGCTGGGTAATAACACACAATCGATAAGCATAGACTTATTGCTATAAGTATAGACTTGTTACTTAAGTATAGACGTATAGTAGACTCATTGTTGGAACCGTATGTACTGCTCTTGGTAAACACGATAATAAGACGGAGACATCTAAAAAGGCAAAGGCAGACTTGTAAGTGTCACAGTTGCATGGGCGTAGATGAGGGGCATTCAAAGGGGGGGGGGGGAGGGGTGATTACTCCCATCAAATGAATGATCTGACAATGACCGATAATGTCAGTGGCACGTTTTTATTTGTTTGTCAAGGGAATCTATTGTGACTTAAGAAACGTTTTAATACAAGAAGTCATGACGTCAGTCAACAGGAATTACGTCTTGAAAAACCGGATACGTGTGGAAGAAGAAACATAATTTGCTCTGTTATTGCAGACTATTATAGATGAAGTACTCAATGACGACGACATGGCAAGTTAACTTTGAGCAACTGAACGGCACCGCTAATGCGGGGAATGGTGGTTGTTCGACCTATGTTATTCGTCTGCCAATATATGCATGCTATACAATGTGATAGTTTATCGCGTTTTGTGTAGGCCTATCCTGCTTTATTGGCCAGAGTCCTGAGGTATAGGAAATAAAATGGAACACAGGAGCTTCAAAGTCGGAAAAAAAATCAAGCTCTGTAAGGGAAAAGAAAAAGAAAGAAAAAAAAAGAAAATCCTGAGATGGCGAGGGGGGGGGAGGGGCGACGATCGAACCTGAAAATGATAGTCTAGATCTAGTGTAGATTATTCAGTTATTTAAATGGACATAGCTTTTATGTGAACATGAATTGGACTATTGCTGTATGTTATAAATATTATAGAAGAGTGTTGAATCAACCATGTCGCAAGTTCGTCTGCTAAGTGAATCTTAAACATCCCACAAAAGATAGATCCTCGCTAGTGATTACTGTTTGGAATGTTTACTTCATTCAGAAAAAAAGAACGAAAAGTTGAAGCTGGTTCAATCAGTGCGTTTGATGTCTGAATGTCAACATTGTGACAACCTTAAGTTGTCCTGCATAAAGTTTAGTGTCTCAGACGTTGGAACCAACGTCAAACTTGATTGCTGCTGCAGGGATCTCCAAGTGTAACAAAAATCTCAGCATTCTTCTTGTTTGGAAACCTCTGAATTGATTTAAGGACCGAAATGATAATGAAAGACCAAAATATTATCGAAGGATACAAAAATTATTGAAGGAAACAAATATTATTGAAGGGACCCACGCAAGTAACCCAAACTAAAATGGCGGTGTTAATCCCTGTGTGGGGAAAATTCCTTGTGTAGACTTATCAGCAGCAAAAATAATGTATTGTGTTCATTAATGTCTACCAAAAACAAACAATTAACCACGTGAATGGTGAGGGTGTTTCTAGGGAACATTCCAGAAATGCATTCGTGGTTACGTTGTCCATTTATTTTTCAAGATGCTGATCTTGGCACCCAATAGGCTGAAACTGTTTAGTCTTCAACTACAAAGGACGGCATGACACCTGAAAAATTAAAATTGGCATTCAAAATTACAAGTGTCTACCATAGTTAAAAATTGGCATTTAAAAGTACAAGTATCTACCATAGTTCTATTCTTTCGTTTTTTTTCTCTCTGTAGTTTGGGGATGTCTGAAACCATTCTAGACATGTTGACCTCTCAGCGTTTACACATCAACTAGGTTGAAATTACCTCATGTTCAATATACGTCTCATATCTAGGTTCTGTAAACACTCGGAACCAGACCAGTCAAGAAACCACCTTGTGATGTCCTTCAAAAATCTACCTTCCACGAAATGAAAACCAACCAACAATATGATAAGAAAATATCAACTTTCCTTTCAGATCGAGCCGAGTAATCGAACTCATCCCTGGAGGAAGGAGATGTAACGTCGCCCAACGACAACGAAACAATCGATTAATGATCGATAACTAGCAATTATTCTCGCGACTGCATGACCAGATGGACCAGATGATTAATCTTCGCTGGTGTCGAGGACCCTGGGCACAGCGTGCACGGGCCACCCCAGATGTTAAGAGCCTAGGGACCAACGATTGCTCGCACAAATTTTTGACGTATTTCAAAGAAATGAGTACGTGATATTGAAACTTCTCACATACATCGTCATGTAAGTGAAAGGTTTTTATCTCCATCCATTTGACGATGTGCCGTACTACAGTAACAACGTGAACTGCGATTTCTTTTTATTCAAGTTATTCCAGTTCGAGATCGCTTGGAGTTCATAAAAGACGACGGGTGAGGTTAATGGGGGGGGGGGGTGGAAATAACGAAGTTAGTATAGAGATTACAACTTAAGTGGTAGATACTCAATAGCAATGGTGAGTTAAATTGGGCTGGAGAATACTCACCGGTTGTACGTACTTACAGCAGTGTCTTCAAACTGAGCAACTTGGTAATGCAACCCCGGAAAGTAACATATAGTCAATACTCATTCTCCCGTACCCCCCAATCCAAGTCCCCTCCCACTCAGATGTCCCCTGCCTCTCCGACGTGCCCGCCCCTTCCTGGCCGACGTCCTCTTCCTCACCTCCATGATGAGTACATTGGGGTAACTTTATTTTTCTTCAGTTCCTTTTAACTGCATGTGTAGATGTACTATTGGAACAGCCTGACATACCACTTAAGTATCGCAAATTAAATAACGGCCAAATTGCAGTCATGAGCACCCACACAGTCACCCTCCTGTGACTTAAAAAATGCATTTGCAAATTCATGATCTTCAGATGTACACAACATTACAGCAATTAAAGTAAAATGTGTTTAAATTAAAAGGTAAAAGTAGTAGCCTAGTGCATATTGCAGCGACCAAGAAGTTTGAGTGTATAGCAAGGCAGACACATGGTCAATATTTTGTGAAAGCCCATGACCACATGCAAAGAACAAATTCACTCTTTTCTCTCCATTTTTTTTTTTTTTTTGGAGGGGGGTGGTACGGATGGGGGTTGCTGGGGCAGAGGATGATTTTGGGTTTGAGGTTGCGAAATCCCTATGCTTCAGGACGATTGGGTGCCTTTCTGCTACTTTTAAAATAACATACCTTAATGTTAAACTCACAACAATGAATAACTTTACTATTTACTGTTTGCCACAGTGTGCCTGAGGACTTTGGTACGAGTATTTAACTGTTGCCTTCTGAACTTGACACACTGACTAAGGTTTTCATCTGGAATTTTCGGCATTTTTTCGACCTCTGTGGGATAAACAATTATTCTTCCACTCATCCTGAAAGATATACACTTAACACATATTTCAGCCGTCTGCGTTAACGGCAGTGAAACTAGCCCTTGGCAATGAATATATCGCGGAAGAAGTTGATTGAGAGGTTTTTCAGTCCCTCGGGGCTAACGACTTGTTACAGTCGGTAGCAATTTAATATGTCACTTGCGTGAGAGATGATTTCCAAAAACAGAAAAATAGGCTTAAATCTTTAAGTTGTTTTATGTAAGAAATATTTTCACAGTGTTACTCGATAATAAACATGATTCGACCTTGGTCTAATACCTGTTGCTATATGAAGGAGAGAGAAAGTTGAGAACTTGGTGAGGTGCAATGAAGGAGGTGCTTGTGAAGTACCCATGACCACACGATGTGAAATACGCATATATCGCATGCGGCAACCGTGATAGTTTAATCCGGTATTGCGCCATCAATGTGACGGTTCAGTCTGCCCGTTCGAGTGGCGGGATTCTCCTGCAGGAATAGGTTGTTTAGAGGATAATTGACAGAAATTACCAAAGGAGGACGGGTAGTTGTGATATGCCATTTTCATAACGTTTTGCTCTTTCTTCCTCTAAATCGGATATAAGAGAGTTCCCGTAACAGAGTTGACAAATTCTGTCAGAAAGTGCAACAGTCCACCAGGTAATAATATTCATGAGTATGAGTTTTAGGGACTCTCCGCAGCTTTGTACTAGATGGAAAGTCGTTAGTTGAAGGTCATCAGTGTCTACCTGCAGAGATAAGGTAAACGTTGATTATCTTTGACAAAACAACATTTCCTATCGGAATATATCATAGCCAACGACAAAAAACATTGTTTAAGCCCCATTTTTGCACAAACGAATAGTCATATCCATTTCCATTTTTTGTAGCGTCTAAATTTTGTACGGCCAACAAAAAATGTTTTTCATTTTCAAATATCTGGAAGATGAATGCATGGTTCTCTTTCAGATTTTGTCACAGGTGATCTATTCCCCTACTCCCTCTTCCCTGAAACATTGATTGCCAGTAGCACTCATATTACCAGATTTTAAGTTAGGTATATGCATAACATAGATATTCCCGAGCATTTTCTTTGGGAGCTTAAGATAAAAACAAATTCAAAAATTAATCATTTCTTCTCTCTACTGTCATGTGTAGTTTTCGTAATAAGTATGTCCCAACTGCCTGTCCACCTTTAAGAATCATAGGTAGCCGTTGAGAACCTTCTGTCCTGCAGGGAGAATGGAATTTTAGCATTTTCATGGAGAAGCGGTTGATGACATAGCATAAAACAACAAAAGTTTCTAAAACGTCACAGAAGCGTTCTGAAAATGAAGAATACCTGGCTGGAACTCCCAACTCTATAGAGAGATTGGAAAGTGCCATTTCCGGCAGCCCAAGAGACATTTCCATCCCAAAAATTTATGTGGGCAACCCTCCAACCCTCCAACTGATGATGATGATGATGTTGATGATGATGATGGCAATTCCCCAGGCCTCTACCCCATGAAAAAACTCAGATTGTGCCACTGCCCACACTTTACAACCTTTCAGTGGAACCACAGTTACACGTCTGAGCTGCCAAAGTGACTTGTAGGCACTGTGCCTCATCTGCGATAGGATGCAAACCTAGCCTAAGTCATATTTGATTTGTTGCGAACTTATTTCCTACAGTCTGTAGGTCATGTAAGCAGATTCGATTTAACTACATATGTGATTATTTGTTTCAAGACTTTACGACAGTTTAATCATAAATCTTTTTTTTCCCCACTTTTTCCCTTTTTGTCTTTTTACGTAACTGTCTACCCGAAGCGTTGTTTCCGATACGTAGTCCACGTTTATTGTTCAACGATATATCAACGAGGCGAAAAAGCAAACAAACTTTTCCCGCCTAGGTCTCGCATTGGTGTTTGGTTGACTCACGTTTGTTAACTGATGCTTAAAACAAAGTGGTTGACAGAAGTTTAAACCCTTCCGAAAACAATCATCATCCTTTTTCTTTTCTCTCACATTTGCTGAAAATGTTTGCCTGTCAGGTTTCTTTGATTCCTTTCGGGCATGAAATGTTTTTCTTTGCCATGTTCTTTCGTTGAATGCTCTCATTGGTTGTTTAGATATTATAATATTAAAGTACTTTGGAAGCACATAACTCACATCGGATAAGTTATTACGCGCTTAATGATAGTCACCAAAAACAAAAGAGGATAAAAATTTCTAACTTACATGCAGAGAGTGATTAATAACAACATGGCACCTTTGTATGTTCACATTTCTTAAGTTTACAACTTCTGTTCCATCTTTCTGGAGCACTCACTTTGCCATTATACAGAGTGACTTATGGAACGGTGCTTTCCCTTGTGACGTCATCAGCAACAATTTTAAGGCAACTTCGACTGTGCCCACCCAACCCACCCCCACCACCCTTTTTTTTTGTTTCATGCGTAACGAAAATTCCACCTTGGAGTAGGTGATGTAAGCATGATCCTCCTCAAGAATGACTTACGTCTTGATCAAGTCTAAATTTGACGTCGTTGCATAGCAACCACGATCTGTATGTTCTCGCAATATCACTTCATATATTCACCAAAATTTAATATAACCTTTTATTTCCAACCGCACTATATAATCGGCAAATGAAAGTATTTGGTAAGTGGAAAGGGTTTGACAAACTCTGTCAAGTCTGCCAATCGTCGTTGGGGAAGGTCATCTTCACATTAGTCGTAATTTGCTGACGTCATAAAATTGCTGTCAATTTATGATTTGCTGGCAAATCAAGTGAAATGCTCTTGATCAAGATGATGGATGGAAAAAATGAAATTGTAAGAGACAGTGAGAACAGTATTTTGGAAAACGTAACTAGTAAAGTTTGATGTTTGACAAAAAAAATAGTATTTACTGGCTTAAAATTTGTTCAAAATAACTTATGATTTGATGTATGCTTAGTTTTGTTTGCAAATGCAATGATTGACAATATTTGTCATGGAAGTTCTGCAAAACCTTTTTGTCTCTAAACCAAACTGTACAATATATAAGGTCTATGACGAAACCCGTTTCCATCACGAAGTCAGTCAAACCATCTGCATATGACTTTTGAATGAATTGGGTCAAACTTTGTTACATCGATTTTAAACTTCCTTTTAGTTCTTCACTTTACAATATAAATTCCAGAAAACACATTTACAGAACGTTATTGTAGCCTATCAAAAGATGAGTTGCATTGCACTTATATGTAGGTCACTTCACCATACCTCGGGTCGTTTTTTTATTGCACTGTCCGAATTTTCTATACACTGTATTTATCACCCAAGGCCTCCGGATATTAAAATATACATTTTTGTGGACGGGGTTGACTGACGCCGGTTTTCGTAGGCCCAACATGTTTTGATTAAGTTAAGATGCACCCATGTGACCACCAAACCACCCTCGTAAACCCGTCAAGTGACCACAAATGAAAGGACGCTTTGACATAATTGAAAAACCTTGTACAGACAATTACATAGCTTAAAGCCACTATTGGTACCATTTCCACGAAAATCGACTTGCAGCAGTCGTTAGCCTACTAAGTTACACACATAGTGTTGTCGACAGTGTTATCGTGACGACCTTTAGAAGTGGGTAGATATAATGCAAGGATTTAAAGAATTCTAACAACTTAATAAATAAACGGGAGTTCATTCTTTCAATTCTTTACTATTATCCGATGAGACACACCTGCCCCACTTTTAATGAGGTGAATAACACGTATTAACAGGACGCACAAGGACTTTTGATGGGAGCAGTGGGACCTCGTTTAGTGGATAACTACATGTGGTCCAGCTTGTGTTTTATTTGAAAGCACGATGGATCGGATTATTTTACGTTACCACGTGCATTCTAAAAGTCCATCCATACATTTCATCTGGAAATGGCGGCTTACCAATAAGTGCATATATATAGTGTGTGGGCAGGAGAATGTGAATGTGTGGACATGTGTGTGTGATGGATTCCTCAAAAAAACTGGACCTTGACAGTAGTAAAAGAAGACACAATCACCGATGCAGTCCGAAATCAGTTATATGTAAGTGAAAAGGTTTACCTCTTCTGCATATCCAGCAGTAATTTCGAGCATCAAATTCCAACGCGAACCTCCAGCACCATTTCAGCCTGCCCTTGTTCACCCATGTCCTATTAAAACGATGTGGACTTGTTATTTTTCCAGTAACTTAATGGTACATCCCATACAGTTCTACATCCTCACTACGATATATTAGTGGACGAAAGCAATTCGGGGAGATTAGAGTTCAAACAGCAGTAAACAGAGGGGGCCGGGCACAGGAGTAACGCCACCAACAAGGAACATCGGCGTTGTGGGAATGGGTCAAGTGGGCCATCCCACGAGACCGAAAGTTCGCGAGACCGAAAATTGAAAAGAGTTCACGAGACCGATGGTTCGTTTGAAAAATTATTTTAGTTTGTCTCCTAAAAATATGAGTTTAATTACTGTTTAATGTTTAGCCCGAAAAACTCATATAAAATATATCGCTTACCCACCTTGCCTGTGAAATTTAGTGTATCACCATACCCAAGCAAATGTGAAAGGAGATTTCTATTCATATAGCAACGTTCAAGATATCTCAGTCATCTTTTAGGGAATAAATCTCATGATTGTAGAGTTAACAATCTGCAGGTATAAGAAACAGCATCTTTATATATCCAATACACTTTGAGAGTGTTCAAGTTAAAGATAAAAAACGATATACGATCCCCCCCAAAAAAAAAATTCCGTTCATGACACGGTGTCAATGTTGCCGTCTCTCAGGTGTTATAGGCTACTTCGGCCTACTAAGACTCGTGACCTTAGCTCTCATGAAACTTCGTTCTCGTCAACATTCGGTCTCGTGGCCTGAAATCGTGGGAAGACGACGGGACTACCCATGTCCAGGATCCAGGAGAGGGGTGACGAGACAGGTTTATAATTTGCCCCACTGAGACTCGTAGACACATTTACTCTTTAATTTGCTAAAAGAAAAAAAATGTCACTGGCTTCGTCTTCCCCAGTTGCGGCCTTAGTTTGGTAGACATCCAATAGTGAGTCTGCAGACTAACACTGAAGTGATCAGATGAACTCGCGCCTCTGGCATAGCGCCACGGTAGTCTGGGTATCACCTCCACTGCAGTAATGTAAAGGAGTACCCTACAAATCAAAGTGGATGAAGTTTTAACTTCACAGACAAGTGAAACCTACATTACTTCTCTGGGCGGTTATGTTAATTCATACCAAAGGCCACATCAATTCATTTACACCTATGTTTTACCTTTCCTTTTTTACTTTCCAAATTTTTATACATAGCCTACTACAGTTTAAGTCAAGCACTTACAGTGAAAGCCTTACCTGCAGAATGTTAGTGTTAGAGAAATGTGTGCATCCATGATATATATAATGCGCGGTGCTTAAACTGGGCCGCGCCCCTATGTAGTTTCTATGTAGCGATAAGCTGAATGAAACAAAAATCGTGGATAGTATCACGATGTGAGACATACTTTTCATGAAAATGAAACATAATTTTTATAATATGTACAACTTCGATATTTCAAGCTTCGTAATAAAAACTGGATTTTTAATTAGTGTGGAACTTAGTAGTTTTCGACAGTTGAGGCAGCTGGTATTGCCTTTGGCGGTCAAACTATTTTTCATAGACTGTTTATACACATAAACAAACGGATGATGCTATAGAAAGGTTCATAAATTGTGATCTTTAATCTTTAGAAGATTTAAGAACTATTGCAGCAATATTCCGCTTCTTATTTTAACATTGTGAAGAGGCTACTCCGTTGACAGGAAATGTTCAGCTGAGCAAACATCGATTCCTGCTTTACCTGAAAGTACCTAATTGAACTTTGCAAAGTTATGCAGTGATTCCAGACTATACTTCTGGATTGATCACTTCCACCGCACATACAAAACTAAACTATAAAAGAAAAGTAGTCCTATAGAGCAGGTAGACATCATGAAAGGGAAATACGGCGTTTAGAATACATCAACATGACGTACTAAAGAAATAGCTTTAGTCATTACTAAACCATTCAGTATCATCAATAAACGTCTGCCAAAGCTTCATCTCCCCAAAACATTATGCATGTGATGAGTAACGGAAGATGCATCATTTGAATTTTGAAAAGTTTGGGTGAACAAATCAGTGTTGAGCAACAAATAACTGAGTTTCTATCTGTGAGAAACTTATTTCTTGAAAAAAAAAAGACTACTGTGCTTCCTTATTTTGAATAATCTATCATTCTGCATCCAAACACATTGGTTTTAAAAATATGGATGTTTTCCGTAAAACGAATGCCCTATTTCCCTTTAAAAGGAAAAGGGAAATATACCAACATGGCATACAAAGAAAAATAACCATCGTTATGTAACCATTGTTAAACCATTCAGTCTCATCAATAAACATCTATAGCTTCATCTCCTCAAAACGTTATGTGTGTGAGTAACGGAAGATGCATCATGTAAATTTTGAAAAGTTTGGGTGAACCAGTTTTTGTTGGGCAGCAAATAACTATCTCAATTTATGAGAATTTCCAGCTATGAGAGACTACGGTATTTCTTGAAAAGAAGGTTACTGTCCTTCCCTACAGTGACTAATCTATCATGATATGTTCACAACACTGGTTTTAAAAATATGGTTGTTTTCCGTAAAACAAACGTCTTATTTCCCTGTGGCACCATCCTGTGTAGAGAGACTTTGGGAACAAATACAAGGAGCTAAAAAAAAATCGGCCATTCGAGCTTGATTGGGTTTTCAGGTCCCCCACAATTACAAACATTTCTACGAAACGGAAGCCTTTTCATATACTCCATAGGATAGAGTCCCTATTTCGTGATTAAATAGTTTGTTTCTATAAGGTTTAACGTTCGTGTCCCGAGACATGTGAATCGTAACTGGTATACCTGACAAGGTTAGGTTATGGTCAGAGACATAAGGAAAGTCTATCGGTTAGCTGTGTAGGGGATAGAAGTCGATAGACTATGTCAAAATGCAAAAGATACCATGTTATGGATTAGGTGATTGCCAGCCAAATCCCAACACTTCGTTCTCGCGTAACAGGGACACATGATGATATAGGTCTACGTCTAAGGCTGCTATAAGCTGATGGAGATACCGGTTTCCCGTGGTTAGTTGTCGTCATGTAGTAAGAAGTAACCCGGATGGTGGATCGTCCCGCTGAACCCGCAGCAGAGTCACCAGATACATGGAGTTGCATAAACTCACAGCAGGTTGAGATCGCTCCTAGGCTGGGAACCTACTCTACATACACTCTCTTCCCACGTCGAACTTAAAAGCACTACTTCTAACCAAATTATGCAAAATTCTTAACCTCCAGCTGAGAGAAACGTAAGTAAACATGTCGACTACCCTCACAAGTGCTCCATGCATGGAAGCACGGAATAGAAAATAAAGCTACACATTAATATTCATGAAAATGTCAGACCTGAATGGAATAATTCTTCATAGTTTGGAGATTCAATGTAATTTTATGGTTATCATATAACCGATTGTGATTGTTATACCACGCAGGTTTTTCCGCAAACTATCTTCTATTTTTGTTCTCAAGCTTGATTTTTATTACGTCCTCTTGATTTTTATTATGTTCTCTTGATTTTAATTACCAATGGAATTAGCAACAGACGAAATCTTAGTTAACGTGTGTAATTTAAGTTGAGATCCTCAGTTAATGATAGTCAAATCAGTGACTCAGTTGACTCAGTCTAGACTATTTGTGAGTGAATTTGGAAGCTTTCACGTGAGTTTTGTAGGGACACATTCATGTGCAAAACATTTCGAGCCTGCACCGTTCTAGATAAATGGCCAACTTTCGTTTATGCTCTCAAATATATGGACCCGCCAAGGCTGGTGCATCACAGTTGTCGAATGGGTACAATCCACAGAGGGAGAAGTCACTTTCCTGTTATCACCATTTCCACCTCTCTCTCTCTGTGTCTCTCGTGATACATTTTCCCTCTCCGCCTCTTATAGGGTTTTTCTCTCTCTCTTGTCAAGGCAGCCCCTCATAATAATCGGTTTGACACCTCGCTTTTGCAAAGAGGCCATCTTTGAGCCATCACGTCGCCACTTTAATTTTATCGAGCAGACGGACATCTCGTGTAGCTGATACTAACACGATATGGAGTCAAACTGAACGTGAATTAAACGTCATCGTTAGTAATGATAGCTGAAAGATAAACTTGAAGAGGTTTGATACAAATGAGAGATGAATTAGTGGGACGATGAGTTTAAGTAGACGTTAGCTCTCGCAATACAGACTTTGGGTATTCGATACACTGGAGATAATTACCTGGCTCTTAACCATTTTCATGGTCGTTGCAAAGTGACGGAATTAATATTTACTTAACATTCACATTGGCTCATCTTTTGGGGGATGAAAAATTTTAATGGGAATTTGATAAAATAGTGGAGTCGTGTTTGTCACAAGTCGGTTGACCTGAATGTACTGAAAACGTTTGCACTGGAACGTTTCTCTAGAGTTATGAATTTACACGATTCTGGTCTTTAGTATGCATGAAATCTTTGGTATAATGGTACGTAACTATGGTTGGAAACTTAGAAATGGTATTCCTCTCAATGTGTTTTGTTCAAGTATTTTTTTTCCTGCTTTATTTCGATCTCCTTGTGTGTATGTATACTTGTCAAGTATTGCCAATGATTTAAATAAATCAAACGTTTTGAAAAAAAAAAAAAAAAAACTTCTGAAAGTCTCCTTGTCACGTCTACTCGAACTCTACTCTAGGGTTTATCTAGAGTTTAACAGTATGATACCATATTCAATTACGTTATCTCTAACCTGTCCCTTTCGAAGAAAACAGCCATTATTTTCTTTCTTACGCGTTGAACACGGATTGATAGATTAAACTATCAGTTCATCAGTCACCAACCTTTCAGAACATCTGAATACCTCGTTCAGATATTGACCTATGGTTTAAGGTAAGAAGATATTGAATTGTTTTGTGACTACTGTCAGAGGCAAGTATATGCTCACTGCACTGATTCATGTGCCCGCCTCTCCAACCCCCCCCCCCACCCCACCCCTTGCGGTCCCGTCATATAAAGCCTTTGCTTTTAGCAGAAATTATGGCAACGTAACTTTTCATGTTTCATTTGAAAGGTATCGTGGTAGTTACACGAGATCCCGTAAGTTATACGATGGCGGTTGACCCACCTACGAAGCGGAGATGACTGTGAATTGGGCATCATCATGAAATCAGCCCGAGGCATGCGAGTAAAAAAAAAAAAAAACATGTCTGATCCATCACTGCACGTCTATGCAGAACATGTCTGGGTCCTCTTCCTCTAGAAATTCTGTCTGGTACACTATGCAATCAGAGAGTTGTCACAACTCCCTGATGCAATCTTTGTACAACCCTTATACATGTACGTTATCAAACTGTTGATTCTGTTTGTTATGAATTCTTTTTTGTCTTGGGTTGTTATTTTCTCTTCGGTCGAACAAGAAAAAAATCTATCGTACATTCAGATGACCGTTGGAAGTATGAATATGTCGATTTCTTTCATTTAATTTGTATTTTGTTGCTTTAGTTTTGTTTTGTTTTGATTTTTTTAATATGCCGTGTGGTTATTAAAACAGGATATAACTTATACGGAACTTAGGGTGCCTGTTCCACACCCAAGACAAGTGTCGAGAGTTTGGTTCACTGTGCAGTACAACAAGTACACCGTACCCCACTGCTTGGGTAATTTATTATTATGTTAATCGATTTAGGTGACTGCAAACCATGAATTTATAACTACTATCAATGCAAGCAAACAAAGGAGACAAAATGCTGTAAGAATGGTAACAAATATAAATTTACAAGTACAAATGGTCATATCATGTATATAAATATGATGATGATAGCTCATGTGCTTCTTCAGAAAATGGGGGGGGACACAATTCGTATGCCCAAGGGATGCTTCGATCATGCAACTATGGGCTCGATCGTATCATTTGAAAGAACGTTGCACACAAGAAATGTGCCAATCTTATCGTCTTCTTCACGTAGAGCGAAATGCTTTTCTTATTCGAAAAGATCAGGTCTGGAAAACACTTCCGTTTTGCTCATTTGGCACTGAACAAGCATTTTTATTTTATTTTTTGTACAGTCTTCCCCGTGTACAGGACCGGTTTTATCGGGAAGGGGGCTGGGCACAAAATAAAACATATGATTCCCGGCGATAGGTCACGATCCTGAAACTTTCAAAATCAAATTTAAATTCATATTCACCTCGAAATGAACTCCATTATGTAGAGGTTTCCTTTGCATACGCGCATGTAAACCCACAAAACGAATTAAGCACAGATGATTTCCCAAAATTCGAATATCATCACACGGGAAAAATCTACAATAAGGTTATTTGTGGAGGCTCCTCTTAGTGAGACCAACACCTGCTCCGCTGGCCAATGCTTAAATTCGGCCCATGAACTAAAGTAGTATGTACCTACTTTGTCACGACCACTTATTGAGAACGCGTTTCAGCCAACCAAAAACTCACACTAAGTCAGTTGTTCTTGTTCCACGTGAGCGAGAACTTGCTCCGATCGACTGTGGCTCATGGTGGTCACATGAGTTAATTGAAAAAAAAAGTGACATTGAACAGCCACTTGACTTGAAAAAAGAAACTGACGTCCAATGTCGTTTGTCCTCACACATTTCTTCATACAATTTGCATCCACAATTCACATCAATTCACATTCATCCTCACCATACTGTATTCTGCATGCCGGAGACACTTATGTTCTTCAAATGCAACAAACATATCATTTGACCCTGTATAAACTTGCATTGTAGCAAGTACGTCAAAGAACTGAAAGGATAACGTCCCTGGATGGCGGGCGTATTCTGGTTCATAATGCATCATCCTCTGAAAAATTCCAATGATTCTACAGTATCATGCAAATTCCTCTAAGTGGATGAAGTGAAAACTCAAAAGGAACTTAGCAATATTGACGCTTTTTTAAATCATTTCTTAAACAGAAAGATGAAAGCAGTATGCATATATTGGGAATAGATATGTGTCTGTCTGGCTATTAGATACTTCAGCTGGATGAAGGCAAAGGGGAGAGCAACTGGGGGAGAACTTTCTGATTGGGATATACCAGAATAGGACAGGCAACATTCAAAATATTCTTTTAAAGTCCATAATAATTCGAAACTACATGTCATTAACTTTCAATTTGCTCCTAGGCGAACAGATACAAGGTACAACAAAACTATTGCACAACTTTTACGTCATCATGCCGTGATTATCAATTATTCATGAGGCTGTCTCGAACGTTATATATCTTAAAATGTAGTACTATTTCAATATCTTTGTGGACCTGAAGTGTGGTAATTTCTTAATATTCTCCGTTTCTTGACATGTAGTTCGGGATGGTCTGGAATATTCGTTTAACCGATGACATCTCCAGGCTACTAGATTATTAACCGATGACATCTTCAAGCTACTAGATTAATAGAACTCTTCTACACTATATCGGTTATTTGAACAAAATCTTCACCATCATGGTGTCATGCCATGGCTCAGTTTGAAGTGGTTCAATTCATATTTAGTCTATCACTTTTCACTGCATTAGGTTTCCAATGTCTGCAATTTCATTACATATACATATACAAATTGTTCAAGTTTAATGATATGTCTTTATTTCTCGTTTGTGATAGGAACAAAAAAAAATCATATTAGATAGGCTGTTTGATTAATGACATGCACTCAAAAGTAATATATCCCCATCCAACATTGCTGCACTTGTATTTATCTAACAGAGCAGTGATGGAAATAAAAAACACACGTTCACGATGTGAGGGGGAGTACATATTTCTCTAAAGATTTTTTTAAAAGTTTATAACACACAACATTACACTCAAAGTCATAACCAACCATCCGGAAGAGGAAATGTGTGAATGAAATATATTTCATTGTTAACATCAAACAAAGGAGAACCAAAGAAAGAAGAAAAGACGTTTGTAGAGGTTAACTTGTAGTTTACTTTGACGGGCGCCAAATGATAAATTTACACGGCTACAAAATAGTTATTTTACTATATTCCCTACAAGGGCCATTACCCTTGGTGTTGTGACCTTTCGTAGCGCTATTATGATAATCCGAATAACGTCGAGGTACATGTTAGACAGGAGGTTTACACGTACATGTATGCAGGTGGGCCCGCACAGAGAGAATTACTCCTCGTGCTTTACATCACCGGCACAGTTTTATGTGCCGATTGTGAGAAATAGCTTGTCATATTAATCATTTTTCATTGGTTCCCCGAAGAAGGCGTCAGTTTGCGAGCGATGATGAATTTCACGCTGGATGGAAGTTAATTTTTCCCCCAAGACACACATATCTTGCACATGTGTGCACGGAGTTTTCAAAACACAAGTAAGTCGTGGTCAAAGTGAAGGGGTGAGGGGGTGGAAGATTTAAGAGATATCTTGCATTGCACGATAATATATCAGGTGCTTTTACATCGAACCTGCATATAATCGGATGATAGATCCGGCATGTGAGGCTTATAGGCGTATGACGTAACAGCAACTTGTGTATGTGATCAAAAGTGTAAAAGCGAAAATACGTGTGGACGCAGGTCTAATGATGTATTCAAACAATTTAGTACTTCATTAATAGTTTTACACATACACACATATGGGACATCTGCCAAACTTAGCCAATGTTTCAGCCTGCCCCGCCAGTCTCTGCGCATAAATCTTTGCAGGAATTTTTACTTTTATTTTAGTGGTTAGACTTCCACACAGACAGGTATACTGTATGTAAAATGATTCGGTTAAATTTAATTACCCTGGTTTAAAAAGGTTTACAAGTTTTTCTCTAACCTTTTTTCAATTCATTTCAGGAATTTGATTGGCGATATGCCGTGTAGTCCTCGAGTAGAATATTCTTCCAGGGGCAGCTCCATGACCCTACAGCATAAAAAGCTCCCTGAGTACGACAGCGACTGACCTGTCATGGGTAGAAACTTCGACCAGTTACCAAGTTAGTATGCACTGCTTCTACATTTAATGAGAGTCTGTTGCGTAAGCACTTTTTGAAGAAAGGTGATTTACAAAAGGTCCTTGAAAACATTTAAACATGTGTGTCGTTTGAACAACAGTTAAGTCTATTTCATTAGTCAATATTTCCAAATCTAAACAACTTAGCTCCCTATTTGTAAGGTAAGTTATATTTTGTTACCCGGCTTTAAATGGAATTACAAATTTTATCGATGCCTACCGGTTCAAGTTCATTTCAGGGATTTAACGATGTTCAGTGTTGGCCTCAAATAGAACATCCAGCAACATGAAATGTTCCCTGATTACGTAAGCCACTAACCTGAAATAGATGGAAACTTAAATACGACTCGAATCAGAATTCACTGGCTTGTAAGAGACTTGAGCGTCTGTTATGTAAGCTCTTGAGAACACTTGAGACATGCGGCACTTCTCACATAACTATTCGCACTTTCTCTTTTAAAGTCGGACATCAGCATATCTCCTCAACAGATTTGTGGTAAAAACAAAAATCATCTACATATGGCAAATTCAATCGGAAAATGCCCCAGTAGACAGAAAAAAACGTTTTATTTTTTAAATGTTTTTCTTATGCTGACGTCTCATACACAGTATTCAAAAGTATGTTTTTTTTTATTGTAATTATTTTGAACATGGAATGTTGTTTGGTCAAAGGTCATCAATGTTTACCTGCGGAGTTGTCTACTGAATAATTTTCTGAGGGATTTTTTTCATTTGAAGATTTTGAAGAAGAAAGTGCCAGGCCCCGTTCTACGGACATTATATATATATTTTTTTCTTTAGATGGGGGTGCTTAGAAGAGTCAGTAAAGCGAGGAAGAGTGGGGCCCCTCCAGTGTTTGTGGGGTGAGGTCGGGGTTTTTCCCATTGCCAGGGACGGGGTCCATCGTCTTATCTGGGTTGGGTTGTGCTATAGAGGACTGCCATACGGGCATGTCTTTGTGCACCTTTGAAGTATCCAATGGGGCCGGGCTTTGTCAGAATGACACTTACTTGGTGTGTGTCTGTTGTTTGTCCAATTGCCGAGTAACAAGAGAAAAAATGTAGAAGAAAGAACGAAGAGTAACTGAGGTAGAAGAAATTTACACTGCGTCAGGAGAGGAGTAAAATAAAATAAGATGTGGCGAAATAAGGAAAGGCGAATACATCAAAACACTTATTTCTGGAAAGAGTCATATATCTTTTGTATTGTTCTGTATATCTGCAGAGGAAAATATATCCTAGGATCAAATCTTCTAACAATGTTCTCTTGAATTTATTACGACATTAAGACAATCCTCGGTGGAGCTTAATGTCAGAATGTACATCGGGGGGGGGGGGGGGACTAATTCACGTTTTACCATCTAAGCGAAGCGCCACCATCAGTTGGCGTGTAGCGTACTTAGATATAGTTTGCCAAAAGGCCTTGTATAGTTTGCAAGAAATGGTATTTCTCAGGCCTCGTTAAAGGCATCCAGACATTGTTTATTTTGAGATGTCGTGTTTTCAAAGCTTATTCTCACAGAAAATAAAGGTAAAGGTATATATATATATATATATATATAATTTATCCATTTTTTTGGGGGGGGAGGGGGTTAGCCATTTTTTTAAGACAGTGGACTAAAGCCACTTTTAGAACCACCCCTTGAAGGTGCAAACTGTCGTGTAAAACGCATATGTCACAAAAACCTATCCTCCTTTAAGATGTTTGCTTCGTGACTTTTGTTTCTGTTTATGCTTGAAACAAGACTGACAATCATTCGTCTATACTGACACAGGGAGCTCCTATTCATCAGTACGGAATATCACAACATTATCACCCTCTACGTGATAAACGTTTTCGAAAGTGGGATAAACTATGTCCTTGAGATATAACGCATTGGGCAAAGAAATATTGAACATACCTTTATTACTAGTATTGGAGAGCCTGTCAATTTCGGTGCCGTGCGTATCATTAGGAAACCAAACAAAGAACTTGTTGGTGATTCGGTTCAGATGACTTGTAGAGGGGGATTTCACCAAATAAAAACAAATTGATGACGCAAGAGAGTGGAGGAATGTCATAACGAGATGCATGGATCAGTCGTAATGTTGAATTTTGCGCCTGCTTGTCACCTCGGCTTAGCAGAGCCAAGTCAATTCTTAACACCAGCCGATGACAGATGAGTTCAAGGGTTTACGGAGAGGAGGATGTCAGTAACTAGGAGTTATTTTACAATATGTGAGAGTTAAAAAGGGAAATAGGTACGTTTACAATGCACCAACATGGTATACGAAGAAAAATAGTTTTAATCGTGATTGCTAAACCATCCGGACTTATCATTTACTATCTCCTCAAAACCTTATGTATGAGAAGATTTGCGGAATATGCATCATTAGAATTAATGAAAATTTGGATGCAGAACTTTAACTCTTGAGCTTCAAATAACTAAACTGCGTCTGCGAGAGTCTTATTTCTTGAAAGGAAGCCTATCAACGTTCCTAAATTTGAATAACGTATCATTCTATATCCGTAGATATTGGCTTTAAAATCTGATTTTTATCTGTAAAACAAACACCCATTAATTTGAACCTGACGTGACATTCCGTTTCAAATATTAAGTAAAATATCAATTTCAGATGCTGCAATGAATTCAGAAATCTCAAATTATAAAATTCACGGTATCAGATATCTTGGACCCAACTCCAAATATCTAAATTTTACTTACGTACATATGATTTTTTTTAGTACGTGTCATGGAAATTTCAGACACTGAAATTATGTTGAATGTTAATTCAGATGTATTACATGAGATTCTGGAGTAGGTTACGTGGATACGTACGGTGCATTATCCGTACATTATCCTGTTGATAATGCACCGTTACCTAACTAATTAACCACTAGGTGTTGAGGATTATTACGAGGCATGGAAGAACAACAGATAGCCTAATAGTAAGGATCAGCCAATTCTCACATGATATCATACATGTTTATGCCTCCTGGAGAAGAACATACCCTAACTACCATGGAATATGAGCACAGCATCACGTCATGTTCTGTTAAAAGTCTTCTAGAGACATTATATGCTGTTTGTGAGGACTAGGCGTAAGGAGTTTCCCGGTATTCACCGACCTGATTATGACTTTTTGCACGGCCTGTTTGGATGAGAGGACCTGAGCAATACAGTACACAGGTCAGTACTGTCAATATGCATGAATCATATGGATCCTCAGGAATTGGACACTTATTGTCGCACAGTTCCTCCCCCCCCCCCCCCCGTGATATATAGTGAGTATTCACTATCATGGACAAGGAAACACCTACCTCCCCCCTCCTCCAACAGAAATTGCTACAACACTTGGTATCCATCTCATAGCAGCCAAGCAATGAACAAGATACAAAGCATATATGCAAGGATGGACAACAACGTAAGACTTAAAATTTGTCTTCAACGTTCATTTTCATTCGCTCTTTTTTGTCTCGTCCGTCTTTTGTGTTACCCACCGATTCATTTTCCGACAATTTGCGAGGATAAAAAACTTTTCTTCTTAGTTACTAATGACTTGGCATGAATTTATACATCATCATGTATCGCAAAATCTTCGTCTTCAGATACATAGTTACAGCTGTTACTTTCCAAAAGTCAAGTGAGTGTATAACAAAAAGTATGCCAATATTTTAATAAAGTTGTCTCCGATTTTTTATCACTTGGTGCATTGTCTGTTCATTATGAAGTTTTATTTATTAGGGCAATAGAATAGGCAAACTTTCCTTCATGAGAAACATGCCATGGAAACATATCCCAAACAGTCTCACTGGCGACGAGTAATAGAAATACCCAAGTAAAACCAACAAAGAATTATGGCATCCAAAAAAATCATTTTGCAAACGGGTTCAAAATGTTCTACTTAGGCAAAAGACAAAAGATAAAAAAGAGAAAGAATAGGAAACCTTCACAAGGCGACCTTCTGTCTGTGAAAATTATTTCGATTCGCAAATCGATTCAGCTACAGTGAGACGCATTCGTCATTATGAATTATGTATAAATAACGAAGTTAACGCAAAGATAACGAAACGACTGGCGTTCGAAGTCTAGCGTAGAGACTGTAATTGGATTCGTGAGGTTATCATCGCCTAATCATCTCGTAACGCATCGAGAATCGGATATACTTTTAATGAGACGTTCAAAATATAATTGTGTATTGTCGCCAACTGTCTTACTCGTTTATTATCGCTGCTTTTGTTTTCTTTCACCCCCCCCCCCCTCCCGTGTCTTGTTTTGAATCAATATTTTCCACTTGAACCCTTCTGTTTGCTCCTTATAATGATTTAAGGCATCTTTCAGATCCTGCGTCTTTTCTGAAAAAAAAGTTATTTTAATAGCCTGTCTTTGAAAAATTTATTAGTGTACAAATACCAAACGTCAAAGGAAAAAAGGAAAAAAACTTTCGAGAAAAATGGTAGATTCCTTGTTTTTGTTGCGTTGAATTTTCGAAGAGGGGGCGAACTATGCAGCCTCACTTGACCTCTTCCTCAAAGCTGCTTCTTCATATTGCCTATTGAACCAAATCATCACATGGCGTCACATTATTTTGGTGGGTGTCACATAAATATTTTTGTTGTGATGGTCTTAGTCAGTGAAAAATCAGGGAAATGTTGTAAACTGTATAAATCCAAGTGTAATTTAAGCGTAATTCTGTTAGTTGGACTTTGCAGATATTAATTTATGACATAAACCATCTGAAAAAATTTAAGCTTCCTACAGCGAGTTAACTTCGTCGATACTTTTCCAGGGTTGAAAATTATATCTTCTTCTTCTTCTTCTTCTTCGAGGGTTGTAGATAATGTACAATTTTCAGGTCGAATCGATAATGGCTCCGAGGTCCACTCTACACATGAATGTAGAAACACTCCCTCTACCATATTCGGAGAGATCCCCAGTCTCTTCCAATGACGTCGAAATATTTCAAACTTGCATGATACTATTATACATGTAAGAAGAGTTGGGAGTTTGAAGAACCCCTGCACACGGACATATGCTTATCAGGTAGTTTCTTCGTTTTGTTCATGCGCGGATGGAAAGTGACGGATAACAGCAGAGGGAGGGATTGTACTTAACCTTTCTCACGAAGTGCTGTCTACTCGATTGGTCAATACGTCCGATGACGCTGTGACGTCAGTCCTCTTGGCTTTACAAGAGGCTGGGTTTTCCTTCATTGAATCACATACCAGCATACTACTTTAACGTTTCAGCAGTAAACTTTCACTTTATTGTAAGTAATTTCATCTCTTGAGAGGAATACACATTTTGTTTAAAAGTTCTAGACAAATCCCATGTTTGCTCGTTGTACTGCCCATGACTTCATGGACAGTTACTAGGCACGCCTCTCATTGCCATGTTCAATGTTTTTTTATTCACATTGAGTGGTTTAATCTATAATTAAGCTTATTGTGCGGAGTGAATCATGTAAATTGGAACGAGACTTCATGGTCAATTTTGGTTGGGATTTGACTGAAATGTGACAAATTATTTTCTTGGCCAGTTGCATTTTGTATTGTTTTGCATCAAACGACTTGAGTAAGTCAAATGTCGTACACAAGACAGTCGTTGATTTCCATGTGGACCTATATAATATACTAAGTTGCTAGTACCATCACGTTAGCTTCAGTGTACAGTATCGCGTGTGCTTGTAACTTACGGAGAGAAGATTGAGTGAATTTTTGCAAGAAAATAATTACATTGCGGGAAAGAGCTGTTGATAGTCTTTAGCATAGAAGAACTAACCACCAGCAAAAACACCGACAAGATTCACAATTACCTCAAACCACTTCATACACATAACCAATAAAACACCTCAGAAACATCCTCTTCATATTCTGTGCCTAAAAATTTGTTTGTGGTGTTTAATTCGTGAGGGAACATCCTCCTCCACCGGGATTACCCTCTAATTAGCGCTGTACTAGCTAACAAGTATACGTCAGGGATAACTTGGAGAGTGACTTGGAGTGGCGTAACCAGCCGGGGGGGGGGGGGGAGTGCATCGGGGGCCGGACCCTCTGTCAAATGTCTTCCCCTCCCCGGCTTGCCCCCAAATGAAATTCGAATTTAAAAAGATATAGACCGAAATTTGCATAAGATAACTTCCCAAACTATCATTGAAAGTACGGAGTTTTAGCATTTACATGGAAAAGGGTTACTGACAATAGGGAAGTTTTGAAATCTGTATGTGACACAAGTTTTGAAAACTTCACAAACGTACAACGCAGAAGCCATCCGAAAGTCCTTGGCATCGATCATATGGCCT
This sequence comes from Stichopus chloronotus, assembly GCA_021234535.1. Taxonomy (NCBI): domain Eukaryota; kingdom Metazoa; phylum Echinodermata; class Holothuroidea; order Aspidochirotida; family Stichopodidae; genus Stichopus; species Stichopus chloronotus. The sequence continues at coordinate 23,678,473 of CM037843.1, forward strand.
GGAAGTTTTGCCTCCAAGGTAGTACTTTCATGCACCAGAGTGCCAACTGCGGTCAGTATAAAGAAAATGCTATAGCTGGAACTCACAACGCCAGAGAGTTTGGGAAGTGCCATTTCCTGCAATCTGAGAGGCATTTTTATCCAAAAATTTTGTCTGTACGCTACGCGCCAACAGGTGGTGGCCCTTCGCCTAGATAGTGTCATTGCTACTTGTCCCTTTCAACCCTCTGCACCCCCCCCCCCCGACCCTCCCAGATGCAAAAAGTCTGGCCACGTCACTGCTGACTTGGTCAAAATCAATATTGTCTTCCTTGTATAATCAATGCAATATAAAAAAAGGACAATGGTTACCTATTGTCGGAAGTTGATAACCCCTACCCATAAGAGGCTTTACCCATACTTCAATGGAAGTTATAAATAAAAAAAGACGATTTGTAGTAAGTAACTATTGGACAGTCACTTCAAGCTTGCTTTCCACCCGAAACAAGAGTTGTTTTGGAGAGGCTGATGAATTCGATCTCGATAAAAACCAAAACCTCCTACACGTAAGTCTCAAACCCTTTCCTTTCAAATGCTAATTGCATGTATTATATATGATCGGTTTCATCTCAAAAATGGAAAACTTAAAAATCATACAAAAATTTACGAATTACATTCCATACTTTGAATAAAAAAGACGACTTTGCAGTCTGTAACTTTTGCAAAGTCTCCGTTCCACAAGAAACACAATATTTTATTTAATAGGCAATTTCTTCGAACGTATGCATGCATGGGTTTTCGTGGTTTTTCCACGTTCTTTAAACCAAGTCTAATTTAGCAACACCAAAATTCACTAAATGCTTAAAAAAGAGAGAAAATTCTATTCAAAGTTAGGGATGCTCATACTTCAAAATCCCATACTGCGGCCTAACACATCAGAGAAGATTGACTTACATTCTTGTAAAAGGAGGGGAAAATGTTCCCAGGGATTGTCTCACAAATCAGTTGGCCGGTCATCGCCAGCGCATGATTGCTTCGCTTTGATACCGACTGTGGCGGTTGCAAGTTCATGTTTCATCGGTAAGAACTATTATCAAGTTCAAAAGCATAGGCTGCACTGCGGTTGGTCTCTTTTCCTTAGAGGATTAGCTCTTGCTGCCAGGAAAGTGTAAATAGCCGCGAGACAGGCACGTTCCACGGTGCTTTGATCTTCCGAGCTCGGCATCCTATGCTCTGGAAAGCAGCCGACACCAAGGGGTTGCCATACAGCACCTTCCAGGGGATAAAAATGTTCTGTTATAGAAAACCCATCGTAATAACTCCATGGAAGATCCGAGAGGGGTTGAAAACAGCGGAGGAAAATGTAAAAGAGGGGACAAAATGACCGGTTTAGGGGTCACAGTAAGCGGGTGACGAGAGCATGATTGCAGAAAACCACGTCTTTTTCTTTTTTGCCTTTTTTTAGAAGTGCAAAATATGGCGTTTCAGTTTTTTTCAGCTTTACAACCTCAACCACCATTTTCTTACCATCTCCATTTTTAACGACAAAACATTTAACTTTAGCGGCCAACAAAAATAACGTTAGGACACTTGACTCCGAAAGTTAGCACTTATCGTAAAAATTATCGTAAAATGTGACGAATGCAAAGTATGGATATGATATATTTCATAGCAGAATGCGACAAAAAAAAAGTGGAAGGAAAATGAGTTTCTAGATAAATCTGTCCCGGAGACGTGTGAAAGGTGTCAAAGAGAATAACAACAAAAGTCAGAATGTGACCAAATTTTGACGCACGCGAGTCGAGTATACGTTCAAATGTTACTGGGACCGAGCGCGAGAACTGCCCAAAATTCATGACGACAAAAACATTATCTTTTTCCATAAAATAATACTCTTATTTAGGACGTTTCGTGTAAAGCTTCACAAAGTTATTCGGGGAATGTCTATCTAATGGAAAGGCACTCTGCACGTTGACTGTAGAAAATAATGACAAAGTTTTAGCAATCATTCTGTGTCCCCCCTCCCTCCTCCCTCCGCAATCTTCACTAGTTGAAGGGGGAGTAATGGGAAAGTCGATGTCTTCTCTCTTTCAGTTACAGGCTATCAATTGAAAAGACTGAAAAATTCACTCTTGAAGAGAGTGCATAAACCGAATCACTCTTTTGAAGAGTGATCTCTTAATTAACTTTTATCTCCCGTGTGAGAATGATGTCTTTCTTAACTTCGTTCCTGTGAAAAGTGTCGCTATAGTCAGGAAGTGCTATAGGTAAGGATTTGTCAAATGCAGTCACTAAAATTGACTTTAAAGTGTAATTCACCTCTTTAAATATGTGGTCAATGGCGCAATACGATATTTCATTTTTTTTTTAAAGAGCCACGGTAGTGATGATTTATATTTTGTTTTCAGAATTTTAATGGTATACTCCAAGTTTTTCGTCATTTATCAACGCACTCGGGTAAGATTTAGGCTACTTTACCACAGACTGAGCCCTGTCCCACCCCTGACAGCGGGTGTCATGTTACAACATCAGAGAAACCGTGTTCAGTGTCTGCGTGGTGGCTCACGTTGCGCATATTCGATGTTGCAGTTGAGGCAGGAGAGGCGGAGGAACCAGCGTAACACTAGCAGGAGAGATACTGGTCGGTTGGTACTACAAATGTATTACATTCTACACAATGTCACGAGCGGGAGCTGGTAGAGTAACTAAAGTATTTATATGGGACGAAGTGGGTGTCTGTTTCTCCATTTCCAGAATCGAATTCCCACGTGCCACCCAATCCTGCACATCAAATCACAAGCTGTTTCATATTTTCTGTCTTTCTTTCTTTGTGTGTGTGTTTTTTCCACTGATTGGAAGATACACACCCAGCGTATCATCAAGTCCAAAAAAACTTTATATCGTCATGTCCTGATATTCCACCCTCTTGCTGGATGTTGATTAGTTGTTTTTTTCACGTTTGAGACCACCCCTGTAACCATGGGCGTCAGTCCGGGGGGGGGGCTGACGAGGGGACACGTCCTCCCACATTTCAATTTGGATTGACGTCCCCACGGTCTGAAGCCTAATAATTGCGGAGTTATTTAAAGAATAAGTTTTAATATTACACCAAACCTATTTAAATAGTCACATTCTGTACTGAGCCTCATTCATTTATTGCCCTACTTCAACTTGATTTATACGGACAAATATGCGCTACGGTTTGAACTTCAAGTACTCTTGGTAAATTTATACAAGCAAATTTACAACTTGTTTAGAATTAACTCGAAAACGAAACTATACATAAGTTAGCTGAATAAAGGAAAGGACTGTCCAATTATTTCTGAGTTTCACGCAGCAGAACGCAATTGACGTTGTTTTCCTTGAGATTATATGATTAATGTTGTCTCCATCCTATTAACGATAAATACATAAGTGCTACAGCTACCCTGTTGTCCTTAACTTATGTATGCGCGTGCGCCTCGCTTTATACATGTTTCAACCTTAATGTAAAATAATTTTCTTATAGATAATGTTTTTTTTTACGATTACACAAATCTCACAATTTCCAAATAGATCAAAGGGAGAGATGTAGACGGTATCCATGGAACCGTTACGGGTGTGTTCATGTGCAGGCCACCTGCAGTACTGTATATTCTCTATTCCCGTAATATCCAATAAATAGTCACTGACATTGCCGTATAATTTGGACATGCTGAGTAATAGAAACCATTAATCGAGTTTCGCACTCACTCAAAAGACACATCACCCCCTCAGCCATAGGTTTACGCAAAATTCGCTCAGTTGATGGAAGAACTTAAAGCAGTGCAAGCTGGACTGTGCAGCTTGGGTTTTTTTGGATGACGATTACGTAATAATGATTAATCACACGCAGGGTATATGATGTAATGAAGTGGTCATTAATTCTCATATTCCGCCATAACAATGACTCAAAAAATAAGACATCTTAGTGCACATGGGGAACCAGAATAATTGGTAATCAGTTTTTATTCTTTTTTATTTTCTTTTTTTTTTTGTTTCGCCCATGTATCTAACACAGACATACATTTAGTTGCAACAAATTTAATTCATATATAATCATTATAGACTGTTCTAGCAGTTAAGTAATTGTTTTCCTTGTCTTCTTGATATCATAGTCATAGCCCTTTCACTGTCGTGTTCCAGTTTAATAAAGAAAAAACCCATATCTTTACATCTTTAATGTCATCACATGCACACCTGGATACACCTGTTGGGAGTTTATATAAGAGGCCAATGGCCAGAACATCTGCAGGTTAACTTTGTGCTTTTCATATTTCTTCTTACTTTCTTTCTTTCTTTTTTGTTGGGGGTCTGCTTCTTATTCCAGTTCTTTGATTCTCTCACTTTTCTTTCTTTCCAAAAGAAATTTGCGCACTTTTCAACCTTTAGTGTGTGAAAGTTTGATAATAAATTAAAATGTATAATGTAGAAATGTATATAAATATATATATACACTATCTATGAGATAGTCGATCTTACGAAGTCGTATCGACTTTCATCATTTCATGACATTATTAAGTTTACCTACATTACATTTGCAAACCAGAACATGCCTTCCCTTCAGATCGAGGTGGTAGATAACCCAGATAATAAGGTAACGTCCCCCCCCCCCCCCCACACACACACCCAAATACCGTTCCGGGTTAGTTATATGAAAATGAAGATAGGTTACAGCAATAACCAAAAGCGAGTTAAAAAAGGTCGTTCAGATACGTTGAATCCTGAAAGTGCTTATCAGTCTGACCAAACTAAAACAATAGCGAGAAGAGCAGGAGGTGTTATAATCTTTGTCACATTGGCTCTTAACTTTCGTGAACTATTAAAGCTGGAATATGAGTTGTACTGGTAATTGCCTGGTCATCTGCCTTTGTTCTTTGTCAGTGTTTCAGGGCAGAGAAAGAAGAGGAAAAGATCACATGTCACAAAAACTGAAAGAGAACTATGCACTCATCTTCCAGATATTTGAATACGAAAATTTTCTCACCATTTTTGTTGGCCCTACATAATTCAGTCTCTCCAAGAAAACGCAATAGTCAATCACTTTACTTTAAAAAGTAGACCAATTGAGAATGGACATGAATCTTCATCTGTGCAAAAACAGGACTTAAACAATGGTCTTTTGCAATGGCTACAACATATTCTTCTGAATTTGACTTTCACTGACAAATTTTCATCTCATATTTCAGCTTCAACTGCTTGCTTGCCAAAGCTGCAGGAGGAACACTGAAGAAGTTGAAGGAACCTAAAGGCGAGTGGGTGGTTGGGTGGGTACGGGTATAGGGGTCTGGGGACTCGTTGAATAATCTCCTTTTCCATTGTTGTAAGTGTGTCGGGTTTTTCTTATGGTATGAGGAGCTCAGGATAATCTGGGTCATATTGCATGCTTTCTCCACCCTAGTAAATAGTTGCCGTTTACCTGTTCTCAGTCTGAGCTCTATCATTCCAGGGTGGGGATGAAGGAGGAAGTATTTGAAAAGGGCATTTAACCCCCACGTCAAAGTAACTAGGAAGGGGACGAATTTTGTGCGTCCACATAATCGACTGACACTACGATTATTGTGTAATTTCGAGCCTCCGCGCATGCGTCACGTGGTCTGCCCCGTCCACTAGCCAAACCGACATGGATGAAAACCACGCGGGTTTTATGCGTTCTCGATTTGGCCAGTGGACGAGGGAGACCACGTGACGCAGCTGACTGGTGAACGTAAAAATTCCCAGAGAGACCGTTGATGAGTTTATAGTAGGCTCGAGCTTCCAAAATCTAGGGTGCAAGATCATAGATAGGTATGGACAGTGTGGAAAACTCTGTGCACAATAAACATAGTATTTTAAACTGAAAACGTAAAAGGCTATCTTAAGATTGCACCTAAGCAGTGTAAGTGTAAATTACAAATTCTTTACTAACCGACTAATGTACAGATCAGTGGCTGGGGACGACCGGGGGCCTAAGTAGAGAAGTTTAGGGGGTCCAGCAAGAGGAAGAGGAAGTTTGCGAAATCTGGAAAGGCGATTTTCGGCGATCTTGGGGTGTTTTTATCCAAACATTTTCCATTGATTTTCGTGATGGTGGCGCTCCGTTTGATATTTCTTTCGCAGTTTTAGCTGTCACGTAAGTGAAGAGCCTTAACCCCCCTTCCTCTGCCACTTGAGCCTTAACCCCCACGAAGGATGCACCCACGCAGTGGGTGGGACAGATTGCATAACAGCGTTCCTATTATATCTTTTCAAATATCTATTTGTTAATATAAAGAATATCAAAACAGGAGTTGCAGTCCCCTTTATGTCGACAAATTATTCAGCTCGGTCTACTTTTCTACTATTTAAACGACAAACTCAATTACAATTTGGATGCCACATAATCAGGGGGAATTCCCTTGAAGAATTGCGTCACGCGCATATCCGCGGAATGTTTCACAGACGATTAATTGGCAGTTATTAATGCAACGAGACGCCTGCAGGCGTGCTAGACAGTATACCCACAATGTAGGCCTCTCTACAACACGTTGCACTTTTTCAGGGCTTCCAACCCTGGAAAAAAAGTTGACAGTGAGAATATGTGAAAACTGGTGTGGGAGGGAGCGAAGCGACCAAGCGAACCGAGGGAGAGGATGGGTAGGTGGGATTTATTGTCCTCCTCCCACGGTGTGAGATTTTGTATTTTTCAAGGTGAAATTTTGAGATTTGACCACAACTGACGTTGATCTGTCGGGAAGTCTTTGAGAATGCGGAAAAAAAAGCCTACATGAACTTAAACAAAATTTATACCTCCATGCACAAACTAATAGAACTCATCTTTAGAGGAATTGTTTTTAGTTAAGCAGTTTTATCGCCAAAATATTGGCTGCGGGCCATATTCCAATCGAAATCACCAGCAATCTTTTTTTATTTTCTTGCACAAAATCTAAAAACAGGTAATCCAAACAGATCCTACATGGTTTCGTTACAGAAACGATCATCGTATTGCTGTATGATAAAATAGCCACAGCACTCGAATTCATCATCTATGATAAAAAAAATCTTGAAAAGTCTGCGGCTACACTCTTCCGGGGTGGCAGCCACATAGGGGGGGGGGGGCAGCCACATAGATGGGACAGCCACATAGAGGGGTGGCAGTCACCGACGGTTAACTCAGGCTAGTCTAGTCGGTCGTAAGAACCGATAGACTATGCTGTCGAATTACTACGTAAAGTTTACTACTTAAATGTACTTCAATTTTGTTTCATTAACGGGTGTATGCGACAAGCTCATGTTATTTTTTTTTACGTTCCAAGTTCAACAGCACACCGATTTTCATTATTTTCAGCGTTGGCAAGGCTTCCCTAGTTGGCCTGCTATACATATGTATGTGAGGCCTGGTGCGGGTAGTGTGACAGACCCTGTCCACATGGGTACGAAGTAATATGACGTCAGTGATGTGAACAATGGTTGAAAATTAAAATCATCTGCATCAAGGTTAAAGCTATTTACTAAAGAGGGGAACAGTTTCGTAACTTTTTTTCAGCTCTTTCTAAATCTTGCTTTGGTTCCATAAGTTATTTAAAATTATCTGCAGTATTTTATCAATATTTTAGGAATGTAACCATTTTTTGCTTGAGATATATCATTATTAGCCTGAGAGAGTGCGAACTGGATGAAATGAGTGAGTCTCACCCTCAATGCGTGAGTGTTGGCAGCCCTGAGCTTTTACATAGCTGCTCTGCTGTATCGTTTTATATTCCCCTGTAAATTCAATGGGCTGATACAGAAAAGAACATGCACACATTAGATGAATATTCCGAAGGCCGCGATGAGCCTGCCAACGCGGTTGTTCTTGCGATGTTTTTAAATAAACTTGACATTGTGTAACAACCCACACACCCCTTCCCCCCAAACAAAAAAAAAAGAGAGAGAAAAATATGACATACGTGTGTGGTTCGAATCACTGTTTGCCCACCTTTGGGTCTCTCTATTGTTTACATTACATAAAACAATCATGTTTAATATTTGTATCGTGTTTTTACGTTCGGCTGTTCCTTCTTTTTTGTTGCTCTTTGAATGCTACCGTGTAGCATGAGAGCCACTTTCACAGTTAGTGTTTCTCCCATATACAGCGGTTCATTTCTTTTAAAGGGACTATACTGTTCCACTACCGACGACCGTGATAGCGGAAAAATCGTCGTAAAGGCCTCATACGAAATGACAGATTAACCAGAGAGAGAGAGTGTCTTTTTCCAATCCTAACATAAAGATGTGACTTTCCAAGATGTAAAGTGCCAAACTAAGGTCCGCCAGAAGGAACGTCGTTAACTTTTCCTTCCCCACCCAGTGCGGAGAAAAATTTACAGCATGTAAGAATCCATTGTAGAGTCATTGTACCTTCCCTTTAATATCAACCGCCTTTCTTTCGTGGTGAAACATTGGTAACATAATTTACAATCTGCGTGAACATTATTACTTGAGATTATAAGGGCTAAGGTGAAAGGTGTCAAACATACCACTCTCTAATTTCGTGTGGTATCCTGGCTACCGAAATAGCAATATTTTACTATTTTCACCCTGTCCTTCCACAACGTCTTTTTCCTCGTAATGCTTTCTTTATTTTCTCTCTGTTATTTTCTCAAAAGGTAGTTTGTTTCTGTTCAAATTCCGTTCTTGACATATTTAAGTACTCTTGAATGAACATTAATTTGCAGGATAGGTTGTTTAGCAAAGCATCTGTTATATAGTTAAACATGCAGTCACGGAGGCATCGTCGGTGCAAGGCAGGACGAGCTGTCACCGTAATTTCATGATGGGTGGCATACACTCTGTAGGACCGTATAAGATTGTATGCGAAATAACTAGTGCCGTGTTTATGGAAAACTAAGGCAAGCAGTTTCTCATATACATAAGTTGAAATAATTAGTGCCCATTGGCGCCAGACAAGGGCCAGAGGGCCAGAGGGGGGCCCCCGGTTCTGTCGAGACGCGTCTTCCACGAAGTTATTGACAATATTTCACTGACACAATGATAAATCTGCTTACCAGGAGGCTAACGATGGCACAGAATGTTGGCATATATGCTCTACAGTAACCAGGTACTCTGTTTCGTACAGGATGCCGATGCTGTCTCATTTTGGCAGAGAAATCTTTCTGCTTTCTTTCTTTTCTCTTTCGTTGTTTTAGCTTTTATTACTACAGTAGTCCTGTCTATTCATTTAGCATTCATATGTTGTCATCATATTGACATGTTTTTGTAGGGATGTCGTCACAATGATTGGCTAAGACATTAGTCTTTTCTACAACGAATGCTCTGATTGGTCAAGGTCCTGGCATCATTCTCGGCAACAGCAGCGCATGTCGTGACAATTGTCCTCATTACAACAAGCAGGTGTAGTTGTAACTGCAATTGCACCTCCATGATTATACAAGTGCAGGAGGAAGCAAAGCCCAAAAAGTAAAAACCACAGTTTCGTAGAACCTGCACCATTTTATTATCAGAATTAACATAACCTAATACAACCACCTCGGTGATGAAATAAAGCAGTGAAATTTTTAGTAGTTTCCAAACCTTGAAGTAAGTTTTCATTTGAGTCATGGCGCGTGCCTTAATTGAAATAACTAGAACCGTATTTTTTTTTTTTCATTGCAGATTTTGACTCTGTAATCGAACATTATATTGCTGACACTTTGACGTCACCATTTTCACTTTCACTATTCAGAGATAATTCACCATTTACCTTCAGGAAAAACCACAAATCTTTCGAGATTATAAAATCACTTGAATTCCATATATATTAGTAGGCATATACGAGGGCCTTAACGTCGCATTATTTCTAGTGGTCATACGTCTGTACATACGAAAGCATGCGTATGCGTATGCCTACAGATGTCAAAATGAGGGGTAGTCTGTGCCGTGACCCGCCGACAACGTCATGGTATTCTTGAACTGTTGAACAAATCAAATATTTCGTCGCAGGGCTCTATACTTGAGACCGGTTCATGACAGTCGTGAATCTCGTCGAACACAAACATAAAATTTTATGGTACGATTTGAGTGGTGCCTGGTAGATATATGGATGATACCTACCGGATGTCAGTTATACCCAGTCCATGGTTTCGATACTTCGGTTTCAATGGGTGTTAGTTTAAACGTTTTAGTCGTTGCTACTCCCGCGGGTTTGGCTCCCCCGTTCAATAGAGTGCAAGGGTGCGATGATAAATGCAAGCCGTTCTCCTTTTTATTCCCGTTTTGATGATATCATCACATAATTAGTTATGTCATTAAAACGAATTTCAGATAAGATCAAATCAATTCGTGATATCATTAATTTAACGACATTTACGATATCAAAAATTGAATTTTTATATCATTGATTGAATTAACGATACCATAAATTCATTTGAAGATATCTGTTAATGCTTTAATATATGCAAATATGATGTTAGATATCGTTTTATGTAAAGATATCTTTAATTCGAATTTATGATATCAGCAAATATGACGTCACATATCGTTAATTCCGCCTTATTTAAAGATATCTTTAAATTCGAATGTATGATATCAGCAAATATACTTCCTTGGGATGATCGACACGGAGATACCAGCAGGGAGGTGCAATTTTGACCTCCCTGATGCCACTTTAGGCGCCAGGTATGCGGTATTACAATGAGTTAGCACAAGTTTGTGCTAATGCAATGTTACGTCAAAATGACAACAATCATAATATTTGCTGATATCATAAATTCGAATTAAAAGATATCTTTAAATAAGGTGGAATTAACGACATGTGACGTCATAGTTGACGTCACATGTTGGAGTTGTACAATGTTTGAGTTGTAAATTACAGAAACCCACCCGTTAGGCCATGGGGCCTAGCCTAATCGTTGCAACTTGCAACAACAACAATTAACGATTTGTGATATCATATTTCATGATATCAGTAATTCGAATTAAAGATATCTTGATAAGCCAGAATTTAAGATATGTGATACCATATTTGATAGTATCATAAGATCCAATTGAAGATACATTCAAATAGGCCAGAATTAAAGATATGTGACGTCATATTTGATGATGTCAGTAATTCGAAATAAATATATTTCCTAACTAAGTCGGAATTAATGATATGTGACGTCATATTCGATGATGTCACTAATTCGAATTAAAGGTATCTTTAAATAAGCCAGAATTAAAGATATCTGATGTTTTATTATTGATATCTGCAATAGATTCTAATATAACTGTTTCTGACTTAATGGTATCAACAATTCAATTTTTGAAATATGTATATAATGCATCTTTTACAGATATCATGAAATGTGTTCCAGATATCATAAATTCGATTTATTGATATCAGCAAATAGCTGAGAAGAGTTGCAGATATCTCTAATAAATTAAAGAGATCATTACAGTAAATTGTAGAAGTGTGTATAAATATTTAATGATATCATTAATTATTTGATGATATCATTAAAATGGGAATAAACAGTAAGAACGGCTTGCCAGGCGATGATGATAATGATCATGGTGATGAGGACCACCATTAGTTGCTCTAAAATTGTACTGTAAAACGAGCTACGTATTCGTACGTGAAAATTGTACTGTGCATAAGTAAGGTCGTACTACAGCTATGAAGGCACACATTCACAGATGTACACCTGAACTATCTCTTCTACATATACCGTATAGACCTGAAATATGATGAAGTAATAAGATACGATACGGTGTGCTTGTGCTTTCGTTACACATCTTTATGATAGTTTATGTCATACTGACGTCATGGCCTAACCGTTGTTCTTTACTGTGTGCAGATCATATATTCGGTCTACATTACAGCAGGGAGCTGGCAGCTCACTAGTTACAGTATCCATAAAGTCCTGTTAAAAAACGAAAATTATAAAACGTAAATTTTCAAAAAATAAAATAAAGAAATACAAAAGGAATACAGAAATGTTCTGGTAATTAGTTTCAAGACGAATCCTGTAATTCTTATTTGTTTCTTTGTTTTAATTCGTGTAAATTCGCAGACACTTTTTACGGTGGAGTGTCCTGGGTCCGCCTAAGGACCTGACTGGGCCACTTGTGGAACTTCTTACAGGGGTCCAGGGGGGCGATGCACCAATAAGATTTACAGTTCCTTGCATATCAAAATTGTGAAACAGGTGCAGCTGCATAGGTACAATAAGACTAACCCCAACATTTGTCCTCCATTTGCATTCGTCACAAAAATGGAAAAAATTTAAGTTGTGCATATTAGTTAAACCCCCCCCTCCTTTTTTTTTTTTGCTGATTAGCCTGCAATTGAGGCTAAGTTTTCGTTTTATCAAAAAGAAAACAGAATAAGCTACAGCATAGGCTTGAGACTCCCTGTTCCCCTGCCACTAATATAAGCAGACTTGGAGCAAAGCATTGTAATGGGGGCAGTAATAACTCCATCATTAAGGTTGTATACGTCCTCTACACAGACTTGTGATGTGTACCGAAAAAAAATGATAAAAATACCTCTCAGAACTGCGGGAAATGGCACTTCTCAGTCTGCCTGGCCTTGTTATTTTCTGCTTTTTTTTATTTCGTAGGACATTTGTTAGCAAATTTACACTTCCACTAATGAAAATGTATACTGCTGTTTTTTTTTTGTTTAATTTCAAGTCACAAGAAGTGGGGGGGGGGACAAATGTGTCAGTGTCCCCTCCCCTCTACCATGGATTTTACAAAGCCGTGTGGTGGCTTGGATTTTTTGCTCTTCTTTCCTTTGCCGTCCTTAATGAATTCAATCATTCGCCCCTTTTCTTACACTCATTAAGTAATCCCCTGGCACCCAAGGACGGGCCTCGAATGGTACTGATACAAATATTTTATGACTGTCGTATACCATCGTTACTGTTATGATATGTGGCAAGGATATTGCCTGTGGATGATGTTGATGCTACCTTAACAGGTTTAACTAACTAAAGTAACTTTTGGTTGATGAAGCACCCCCGGAAAATGTAAAGGAATCCTCCACTATCGCCTCACATGTCTCTCACAAAGATGCAACAAACATTTTTATGTGCAAGTCCTCGTACATGTAAGTTCTCGGGAAATATTCAACGAAAATCGGAAAAAAAAAATTTTTAGTAAATATTCGAAGTACGGGCCTGGTGATAGAAATCAATCATCGGCTCCACTTTCACCAGATCTAACACGCCCACCTTCAGTTGCTCTATATAGTTATAATATGGTATGCACTATGCTCTTTCCCCAATCAATGAACCACTTACAGGTTTCATTGTACATACCATGGATGGAGCTGGTGACATCCATAATACCACATACTTTCCTGCACACAGCATAGGCCTAGTCCTTTACAACTTTATTGCTTATTTTGAGGCCAGTAAAGGCGGTAGCCCATACAAGGAAGTGATAATTTTCCGACCCATTAACTAAGCTAAAAAAGACACAGAACTACACAATATTACATAAATTTCGGTCAGTATGTGAGTCATACTAGCCCCCTTCCCTCCCTACAAACATATAGGACTACCTGAATTACAAGCATAAACATTAAATTAATTGATTTCTTGTCACTGTAATGTTACGTGATGTAACAGATGTATCAAATATATCGAATGACATGCTATAAGCTGCTATATATGCTACATGTTACCAGCGAGTTTCTAGCTATCTCTTAAACGTCACTATCAGAGCCGTATCCAGTAAAATGATTACTTCTTCGAGTCACGTAACTTAGAATTTCCCCCTTAGAAAAAAGGGAAAAAGTCTTACCCTAAAAATAAAAGGCAGGTGCTTGATACATTTACTTTAGTTTGGACAGGGTCTGGTGAAGACATGACTAGGTATACGCTTTGCTCGTTTCGCATAACACTGTAACTAACTTTAGTCGTAATTTAAACCTACGTAACACCACAAAACGACCAACAAGCGAGATGCGACCCTGCGACCTCGATGCAGCCGACTGGTCTATCAACCCGCCAGCTGCCTGGCTCAGCGACCGACTAACAAGCGCCAGAGATGCCTCACAGTCTAAAAACGAAGGGGTTAGTGCCACAAGGAAACAAAAAGGAAAAAAAAAGAAGAGTAACACACTCTCACCCACACACACACATGCACATACACACACATACAGAAGTAGACAAGGCTAGTATCAGTTTCTGCAGTAAAATGAGTTATCGTTACATTGCTTGAGTGAGTTGGGCTTCACGATCCTGAAGAATTTTTCGACAAAGTTTTCCTGCTACCCGATATTGCCTCGTGGGTAGGAACGCTTAGCAGGAGGCTATTTTTATCGGTCTTGAAAAGTGCCAACTAGTCGAAACATCCAGTATACCAGAGGCGGCGCCAACTTGGCAATTAGCGGAAAGAGATTTGTCATTTGCGCCTGCGTAGACGATGACGTCTCGTAAACAAACCAATCAAAAGTGATCGTTTTGCCACCGGTTATCGTGCAGTCTAACAATGAAGTTCAACAAACAAGATCGTTATTTAAAACTTGTGGTGTGGAATAATATTACTTTTCCAAAACAGACGTCACTGCAACAGAGCTCTATCATTATTTTCTTGTATCTCAGTGGCCATTGAATTATTTTTTGAGTTACTTATTTTCTTCCTTAGTAACCATAATTCTCGATCCCGCCTTACGAGGTAATTTCTCTTCTTTTCCAGTGTTTCTTTCTGTCTTTCTTTCAAAACGTCGTTTCGTGCCAAAGTGTCATCACCGGCTGCATAAAACTTGTGTATGGTGCGATCAATACGCACACCAGCTGGGAAAGTCCTCGGTGTCTTAATCGTTAATGTGGATTCAATAAACCGGTTACGCGAACTTGTGACGCTTCACGAACAAACTCTAAATGTTGATAAAACAAGACAAAATCGTCATTTTATGGCAGTGTTTAGCTCCCATCCGGATCATTAGCGGTACTAGTCCTAGTTTGTTTGTTCCAGCTTTGTTCGTTTGTGGAATTTTATTCTGTTTAATTAATAAGGTTCAAAGTGAACGAGGAATTCCTTTCAATTCCGTCAACAGAGATAAATTCTTTCGAATGTTTTACTTGCTAGTTTCAGCGGTTTCGTCTCTTCCCAACCATTGAATAATTTAGATGACTGTTTTCGAGTTTTGCCTAACAACCAGACCTGATATGTGGTGTGTGATGGGGTCTTCTTAGAAATAATATAATAAAATGAAACAGCAGCGAGCAGACGGTTGGTAGAGGTTTCTTCAACTTTAATTCCTTTCCTATCTGGTTAACTTAAGAGCAGAGATTGTTGCAAACGTTTCACGCCACAGGACAGTTCGACCCCTTACACTCTTTAACTGAAGTTGCAGACGGATTGCAGGGTACACTAAATTGGAAGTGATCATGTACGATGCAGGAAATGTTTCATAAAACTTGAAATATTAGGTGCATGGTCTATAGAAAAAACAAATGTTACGTTTTGGGGGAACGTTTTGAACATTTGA
Organism: Stichopus chloronotus; assembly: GCA_021234535.1. Classification (NCBI taxonomy): domain Eukaryota; kingdom Metazoa; phylum Echinodermata; class Holothuroidea; order Aspidochirotida; family Stichopodidae; genus Stichopus; species Stichopus chloronotus. Next base: position 23,693,890 of record CM037843.1, read on the forward strand.
ACTAAAGGCGATTTTTACAGATTGAAACGGATGTACGACAAAACACTCAAGCAAGAGAGAACCATAAATGGATGAATTTCCTTTCTAACCTCTTTTGCTTTGACTAGTACATTGCAGGGGATCAGTCATCATTGTAATCATTTTCCGATCAAGGTAGAAGTCTTTTTTCAAAGGATGGTCGAAGTGTTACTTGGGCCTATGGTTTAATCTACTTGTTCGATTATCGACCGTTACAAGGATCCTTGCGTTATTGATTGAGTTATACAGGTGAGACTGTACTCTGTTTCCTACATTACATTGTTACTTAAAAACAAAATTGAACTTAAATTTATTTACAGGCACAAATCTGTGGTTTTGAGATCCTCCCTTTTAGAGTATGTAATAAATTTCTTATTTACTTGAATTATTATTTCGACTAATAACGAATTTTATCAGTGTAAATAAATGACCGTCACTTTCACTTTAACATGCATGTCCCACTGCTTCTCCCTGAAGTACATGCAGAACTTGAAGGGGGTTGGGGGCTCACACGACGAAGCAAACCCACCACTGTAAGTTTATTACACTACTAAATTACAGTAGCAATGTTAACATTTCCCATAAAGTAAATACAAAAAACAGCAAGGAAGAAGTTAACAAAAGGATGCACATGCATAGTGTCTGTCCACTTATCTCTTCTTAAAATTCACTCGCTGTGCCTTCAATATTAAATGAGGAAGAAAGATTCTACTTCAGGGTCAAGTTGAGTTTGCCCCCTCTACTGCTTGGTTTGATTATTTATTTGTTTGTTTAATTTTTCAATACAGTTCCATGGCACACTTGAAATACATCTGTTATACAAAACAGATGGCATTGTGCTATGGTACGTGAATCGCGGTGAACAGTTGTGGAGGTGAATGTGATTTTATGTGCTGCGCGGGGGGCCCACTTAAAGGGAATTAGGTCTTAAAGGGATACAAGGAGACTCCATAGAAATTCTGGAAGTACTTCACCGGAAAAAGAAATGGCACACGTGTTGAAAATTTATGTCTTCAAGCATATTTTTGGGAGCCCGGGGGAATATTTTGTGTGTTTGTGCATGTGTGCGTGTATTTCTTTGATAGATTTGCAAATGCTCATTGTATTTAAAAACAACATAAGACTAAATAGTGAAAGAAGAATCTGTACATTTTTGCTTTACCAATGCCTCAATCTACTATTCTCGAATTCGATTTTTTTTAATAGATTTGTTTGCTGATTCTCTTCAATAGTAGTCGATTGATCCAATAATAAAATTTCTAAAGAATCACATCAATCAACCCCCCCCAAAAAAAAAAATGTGGCAAGCAATCATGCACGAGTCTGCCACGCAAATTATAAAGCGTTCACTGATGAGTTAATGATTCACCATTCTGATATTACCATTTTTATTTCTTTGCCTCTTTGGGAGGGTGGATGTGTGTGGGTGGGGGGGGGGGGTCGTGATAAAGCATAAATAGGAAAGATGGATTTGGTGTCTATCTATATGTATTTGCTTATCAATGATCCTTATTGCTATAGCTGTGACAATTTGAATGGTGGGGAGGCACTCTGCTCTTCTCTTCCACGATGAACGAATCTGCTACTATCTGTTTAAACTACGCAAGTACCCCCCTTTCCCTTCGTTTTTATCACCCCGCTGGCATAAGCGTTTACGTGTTGCTATGGAAGCCTTTAAATGATATCGAATTACTTATACGACTGCATCAAAATCGCAAAATTTTTAACATAACATATCTATTCGGATTCATCGTTATCGTATTCCTCATGAGACTTCAAGGTGATACAATGTCCTTTCTTAATAGATGGGACTTATAAATATGTTTAAAGTTAATTTATACCTCGAATCTTCTCCTTTCAAGAATTTCAAGGACAGCGTCATAATATCAGTTTAAAGATCTTCTTTATTGGCAGTTATGATAATATTCCGCAGTTTAGGAAAGTTTCCCTAGTTGTTATTCTCCTATACATTGATCGTAAATATAAAAAAGGTTCTTCAAAGTTATAGTCGATACTGTTCCCCCATTTCTTTTCACTCCGAATGATTTTGACAACATTTACTGTGGGTCTGTGATGTATTAGGTCGCATGGTGTTCCTTATTTAATATGGAGCATTTTGAGGCAGTGACTCCACCGAGTGTAAAGGCGTTTCCACGGTGTAGTGTAGCAGAATTTTGCAACATCATGTAACCCATTTGTAGATGACTGGTACTATACAGAGGCGCTTAAACAGCTCCATATGGTGTGTCAGATGCAGTTATAAAGATTTCAACAGTAGATGCCAATTACTTGCATGTGGTGTCTGTATGTGTAAGTGAGGTTAACAATATCATCCAGGTTCTATGTTCCTTCGTCACATACAAAATTGAAAAAAATTTTCATCCTGAAAATTCTCTCAGTACATTTCAAGGGAACTGTTGATGTTGCTACCGAGTCAGTTGCTTACTGCAAGTCTTTCTTATCCCATACAGCAGTAGATGTTCAACCAGAAGGGGTGGTTTATGAAATTTCACAAATAGACGCCACCTGCATCATCTGTTTTTGACCGGGGGATCCCCAACTGCTTGCTTTTTTTCACTTTTGGACTAATCACTTTACTTAAATAGAGGGTGCCTAAAGTCAAAAACCATAAGAGTAATACAGTATGTCACAACGTCTAAAAATATATTTCAAATGGTCCCACTCCCATCTTCACAGGACATTTTTTAAACTGAGATATAAAATGTTGAGACTTAGCTCACTCAGTTTAAAAATGGTAGATTGCACAATGCTTTGTGATGTCATTCTTGCACGACAAAATTATTTTCATTGAAATTACTTTCATTGTTTTCTTTTTTGTCAAAATCTATTGCATGTGAGCATTCTCTCGTTGTTATGGGGTGGCTTGACTATTCAAGTCCTCTCCATTACAGCATGATACAAAAACAGTGAAACTTTTCAAGGTTATATAAATATTTTAATTTCTTAAGGAAGGTACAAGAAGGCATCAGAAATTGTCGCGACGTTGACTGTGTCAGATTTAGTGAATGTCTTTCAACATTTTATACCTCATCAATGAAACCAACTATGAAGATGGAATTGGACTAACAGAATTTTATTTTCTTACCTCTAAAGTACATTTTATTGTTATTCTAGACTTGAGATACACTTAAAAGGATTTTGAGTGCACATTAAACCTTACCCTATCCCGGGTAGCACACTAATTTTCTTTTGGACTTATCTTAATTATGTGGCTGTCATAGACGGCAGCCACAGAGGCGCCACATGGGCTAACCTTACCCCCCCCCCACACCTTAGTTCCCCCTTCACCCCTTACAACACATCGTGAACTCATAGGTCCACATCTGACCTACCATCACCCTGAAAGTAGTGACAATATGATTGTCCCTTCCAATTCTGTTGTTCTTTTATAACTTTTATACGTATTTTTGACAAGAATTCATCACATGTTGTGAAGTGGTCTTCTTCCAAAGGACGAAAAAACTGTGAATTGTGAAAAGACTATGGGTTAAATTCGGACTTCTAATCCGCTAATGTTTTGACCAAAAACGAAACAGAGACAACGTATTATCTTTACAAACTATATTTTCACATAAACTTTTACACCAACTGTGTTCAATAGAAACGAGGGTGAAGTTTTTGCAAAAAGTTATTTTCTAGTAATAGTCTTTTCCATGTAATAGGCTACATGTTTATGGCTCATTTGATCAGGACTGCACGAAACGTAAAGTCTTTCTTTAAACAAACCTCACCTTAGGCTGTCTACGTCACAGCAACTCTGATCCCATCTGTTGAGAGTGAGATGCATTGAGACGTGTGCGCATCAAACTTTTCTATATTTTGTATTTTTGTCCTTTTTTGTCAAAAGGGGGTGGTAGGTCATCAGGGTTGGGCCAAAGATGAGTTACCAAAGTGCTGCTATATATACATCATGCTTTACGTTATGTGGCCTAAAGCGTACACATATTTCACCCAACCCCTCCCCAACCGCCCCTCCCTATTTGTTATCGAATTGGGAGTGGGTGTAGCTCATCTCACCTAAGGCTGTCATCGAGTTATAACATGACAAATGGTGCTTTCTCCCATGCGGAAAAGTGCAAGCCTTTTACTTATTATTACTTTTTTTTTGCCTGCAACTCATGGTGAGCTTGACAAGAAGATAAATCTTGTAGTCGGTAATTTCTGTTACTAAATGTCAAACTTGATGTAGGATGTGATGAAGACTTATTTATCTCGTAAACCTCTAGCTGTTAATCAAGGTTTGAACAAGATCTACGGTTCTGGTGTATTCTCTTGTGTCTTCCTACCATGCATATCGTGGAATTAAAATGAAACTAATATAATTAGCGAACCATCGGAGGAGGAGTCTTGTCAAGGGTTTTTTTTTTTTTTTTTTTAATCAGCATATTCAATCTTTCTGTAAGGAGAAGTATTAACCTTTTTAGAAATGGAAACACAGATCTGTAGCGATTAGAAGGTCAAAAGAGAAGTACGTGAACCCCAACTATTAGAGATAAAGATCAGAACGTGTGGAAGAGCCCTCCCCCTCCCCCACGACCCTACTCAGAGATGCCTTAATGACATTATTCGAAATTAATGAAAGGTAGTCGACTAAGAAAGTTGGATTGGTGGAGTAGGGTCAGGTAGGGTGGGGATCAATGAGACCATAATCATGACATTAGTTATTTTAATGGAAGTCAAGGGTCCGTATCGTTCGTTGAAGCAATTACGTCGTATAGAGGCTACCCACTGACGTTATATAACATGAACGTTTCTGTATCTCAATGTTTGCGCTGCACATCCATTACATGGATGCTTTGCACTGGTATTTTCTCTTCAGGGCATAAATTCTTTAGTTTTAAGGCCTACATTTTTCCTTCACACCTCTTGACAACATTAATGGGAGGAGGGTAGGGGGTAACACGTAAAAGTATTTTCTTTATCCTATCAATATATACCGCATTGTCCGCCTTTACGGACAAAACATTTTTTGCTCTTTTTCGAATGGGTTAATTAGAGGGCGCCCTGGTTGAGGATAAGTCGTATCTGGATACGACGTCAGCGTTCGGTGTCAAACAGGGCTCGTTGGTGAATTGCCTCCTTTGACCTGCCCTGACCAGCCAATTGAAGAAGCTTTCGGGAGGGGTCTCAGGGGGTAGGGCCTTGGGAGGAAGAAGAGATGGGTGTGGATGGAAAACAACATACACGGTCGTGTTACATATTGATGCTCGTCTTGTGAAACACTGTTTCTCCTATTCCCAGTGAGTGATGCTTACCTGAGGCTATTCACAGCACCATTTAAAAGAATGGTCTAGCCACAAATTTAGCTGGGATATGTTGAAGAGCAGGTTTATCCAACCATTCTGGAGAAACTTCGATTCAGTTCCCATGTGTGGTTCTCAAGATATTACCAGTTGAAGTTACCCCCTTTTCTACCAACTATGAACTTGAGGCAAGCAGGGGTGACATCATCTCCTACATTGCTGAATAGTCTTTTGTTTTCTTTATTATTGAATTTATTATTTTGACATTGAAATCAATAGGTGGTCAGCCTAGGTACTGGTTATGTGAAGGTCGCAAAACTCTCATAACCATCATACATTCACATTGTGATAGCACTAGATACTGAAGTATTAAATTTGGTGTAAATTTTAAAGAAAAACATAAGATGCTTTATCAATGTGGGGAGATGACATCACTCCTGCTTGCTTCAAGTAAACTGTTGGTAACAAATGTGGCAACTTCAACTGCTCGTATCTCCGGAACCACACATGGGAATTGAATGGAAGTTTCACTGTAATGGTCAGATCAACTTACTCTTCAACATATCAAAGTTATATTTGTGGCTAGACAATCCTTTTAATGCATGGTCAGTATGAGTGTGTCTTCTGAATGCATTGACAAGTAACTTGAACTTTTATCTAGCTACTCTAGCTTTATCGGTCTACTGACACTGAGGCCTGTTTCAATTTTAATCATCCCGAGATTTCAAAGATTTGTCTCTGAAGAGAATTACTTCATACTCCCTACCCAGAAACTTCAGTGACACTTTGCTCCTGCTTCTCAAGAATCCTTTCTTGTAAAGACAATGGCAGGGAAATTTTTATTTAAAAGCTTATATCATCAAATAATTTTTGATCAGGTCCTCCAAAGTATTCTCCAGGCTTTTGCCTCTGGATTTGACCCTGCGTAACCCGAGACAACCGATGCTATATGAGGTTCACGACGCGACCGAAAAGACGCCCCCGGGCTAGTTACTTTTCAAAGTGGCCCTTGGAGGTAGTAGACCAGACGTTGTGTGAGTGCATGGTGTAGCCGATGATCCTGTTAGGCTTCGCGCCTCGAGAACATCATCACAGCTAACGAAGAATGCCGCTTCGTAAGGGGCTACCCGTCAGAACGAATCAGAGGGGGTGTCAAAGGATTGAAGACTTCCAATCGAAATATGTCTCAATAAATTTAAATATCAATCCATCAATAATATTTTCATTCACGACTGATTGACCTCTGACCTGAAAAAAATAGTCGCTTCCAAGTAAAAGGCAAAACTTTCCATGAAGCTGTAAGTAAGACACAATGCAAAAGAAAATAAATTTGTATAGGAAATGGTGATAATAGAAGACACTCCATGGAGTAATTACAATGTAAACATTATTGATATTTTTATTTCCTCTCAGGTTTGAAGGTAACTGATTTTCCTCGCCACTTTTAACCAGTATACCCTTGTCTGAAGTACAAATGCTTTTTTTACCCCCATGTGGGATATATGGAACTGTAGGAGCCAACAACCTTGCGATGAAATGAAAAAAAGACTCTTGACATTGAATGTCGAAGTATTGATGTTAGTGACTTAGCTGAAGGGTGAAAGGGGTGTGTGTGTGTGGGGGGTGGGGGGTGGTTGATGACTGACGTGTCATCCAAAGTCGGATATTTTCAGATGGATGGGAATAGTTCCTCAGAGAGAAAATAACCCCCGCCCCATCCCTTAAGGAAACAATGAAAATAAAAATACCCCCAGAAACGATGAGGATATGTTCCGTTCTCGCAACTGAAAATAGATAATTGTTTTTAATTTTGGTTTCGATGATAATCGTAACCTTTGTAATCTTACAGGAGTGTGCGCATGTATGCATGTGTGTGTATGAATGTACCTTGCAACACGATATCTCAAGTAGGGAAGCTTAAACCGATCTCATATTTGGTATGTAGATGTACCACATTCAGTTCAAGATTCCTAGTGTTTTGATGGAGGCAATTCGGGGTCAATATGGGTCAAATTGTGAAAGGATTGTACACGATATCTCAAGAAGGGAAGCTTGAACAATTGTCATATTTAGTATGTAGGTGTACCGCATTGCATACATGGTCCTTATTAATTTCGGTAGAGGTCAAAGGTCCTTTGGGGTCAACTTGTTTCAGATTGTGAATACCTTGTAAAACTATATCTCAAAAAGAGCAGTTTGGACAAATGCCATATGTGGTACGCAGGTGTACCAAACTAATAACAGCGACCCATTGCTTTTGGTGGAGGTCAAAGGTCATTTGGGTGAACATGGGTCAAATTGTGAAAAAAAAACAGTAATATCACGATTAATTCCTGGCAGGCGAGGATCAAAATGGGTTCACACCCCGTGGACCCTACCCCTCCTTTTTTCGGTAACCAACAATTTTTTTAACCAAAAGATATTTATTCAAGTACTCCGAATATTTACTTCCCAGATGCTGGAAAATCGCATATAAGTGTATCTATAGGGGAGGACCCCCCTTGTGGCTTCGTGCCTCTGAAGTTGGCTCATCGGCCTTCGGCCAAAGGTGTGTGCGCCCCCTTCTCTTTCTCAAAATCCTGGATCTGCGCCTGCCTGGCCATGTAATTATCTTACATGTGAGAGATAAAAGGAGTGGTTTAAGAATGGAAAAGCAACGTAAATAATAGTGAGTACTAAACATCCACGGCAATGTAATGGTAGGACGGTCAAGAATTAATGTCACCTGACCATGTGCTTGCGTCACTGGTCATTTCACATGTCATTCTGTGAATGATGGACATGTCTTAAAGAACGGAGCATGTGTTTCAGAAACAGCATACTTTTGACGGTTGACCCTTTCTGCGTTCCATAATAAAACAAACACAAAAAGTGGAAAACAGCGGAGCTGTAACTTCACTTTACTTTTCATGACAGTCCGATGACGTTAGTCCGTCTCTTCTATTTGTCTTATGATGAATATTGATGTAATATCAGGTACTATATCGACCGATTCACCGATCAATCCATCACCAGGCTTAGGAGGAAGAAAATTGTGAAACTTGACACAAGAATTTCAGTAATTAACAGTACAAGTAAAGAATCAGTTTGTTTTTCTTCCTAGCTAACTTACTTTCTGACTTGATCAAACAAACAAATCCACTGAGAGGTACGAAGTCATTTTCAAGTCTTGTATGAATTATGACCCAGACGAAGTTGAATGGACATGTAAATCCACTGACCTGGCTGTTGAATCGAATTGCAATGTGCTCCCGTGGCTTCTTTCCTATTATACACGTAAGAAACCGTTTGTAATGTTAGACAGAAATTGTTCTTACTGGATGCTAGGAATTTTTCAAATCATTGTCGAATATGCCTAGGAAACAAGTTGGGTCAAGACCGTTATTGGTGGTATGCGTATGGGTGTGTGTGAACGGATGTTGTTGATTTAGAACCTCGCACGATTAACTAAAACAGGTTTCAGCAATCTCCCCTACCCTACCCTCTTCCCCATCTTATATATGATGAAAATGAATAGATAAGCACAAAATATATTTACAGTGTTACAAACCAATCAGTGATTAACTGATGTCAAATTATTGCTATCTATCGTTTGTTTGCATTTCAGAAATTTAGGTACACGTGATATCCCAATTCAAGATGGACCCAGTCTACTTCAACAGCGTCTTCATTCAGTTTGTCTTCATAGTGTCTGCGTTGCTAAGTCAGGCAGCATCCTCATTAGATAACCACCCAGTAGCCTCTCAAGAAAGAATCGACAGCTCACAGTTTCCTAGTACAAACCCAATGAGCCCATCGCGGCATGAGACTGTACCATACAGATCAAGTGGGGGACGGAGTCTTCCCCAGGAGATGCGATTACCTCCAGATAAAATTTTACTGGTGAGTGAAAAGCCAGAAATCGATTACATCTGTACTACATTATTGCATCGACTTTTAACTGTAACAGGTTTGGCCAGCTCAATTACCAAAAACGTCGACGTTGTGCCAACACTGAAAAGATTTTGTGGAAAAGTTCCTTTTTTTCAGGAAAGGGGCGTTTCGTCCCCAGCCATGCATCTGGTAGATAAACACTAGCAGCGACTTACAAGAATATGACCTGAAGTAATTAAAATGCGAATATCTGCCGTATACTGTACGCAGTTTCATAACTGCAGTCTGTCAATACAAACGTTACCCTTTTATATATGGTTTAGTCTGTCATAATTTAAAAAAGAAAAAAATGGACAACAAAATTTCGTTTTGGTGCTATGACATCTTTATTCTGTAATCTGCGGAGCCCATAGAAACGAAATACAAGGGCTCAGTGAGACTACGTTTAGCAGGTCGTCGTCAGTAGTGGTGGAAGGTAATGTAAAAGAACAGACCACTTCCAGAAATTTACGGGAGTTCCTTGAACTTCATCCGTAAAGTATTTTTTTCCAAGGGGGTAGACGACCAGGGGATCCAATAACATCTCTATCGAGTCAAATAGTACCAGTGCCACTTAAAACTAAATTCAACCGCTAATAAAAACATTTACGAGGGGTCTTTTGGTGGAACAAGGAGTAACCCTACTGTTCTTCTCCCTAGGTAGCGCCATATCTCAATAAACCCATGCAGGCTTCGAATACTGCACATTTTTTGTTTAAATTTCCTCTTTAATAGAAACTTGCGAAATGAAAATATGGTAAAAAAAAAAAATGATAATCTTCTTTCAAATTTCTCATCTTTTATTAATTTCACAACTTCGTAAAAGTTTTGCTAGGTGGACTGTATTAAGCTTGTTGGACAGCAACGTACGTTCGAAAGGGGGGAAGGAAATTCCTTTACTTACATATATTGGAAATAATTATAGATCCAAACAATTGAATTGATATTTACTACGACGTAGTCCTATCACAAAGCGTTTTAATGAATCTGTTCTTGTGCAGAGTATTTAATCACTTTAAGGCACTCACTTTTAAATGGTCGAGAAATTTTAACTTCTGTAGTAGCCAGTGTTTCCATGTTAATGGGAGGAAAGGAGCAGCGGTGTTATTGGCCACATAGCATACGGAAAGAAACTCAAGTTATACAAAGAAGTGTACATAGCACTGTTTGATATAGTGTGAGCTGCTTTGACTTAACACACTTCTTGCAAAACGTTCTTGTGCTTTCGTTATTTACATAGGTTGTATGCGTGTGTAGGTAGGGGAAAAAAAGACACCATCTTATTCGTAGGGAACATTTCAGGCAGGCAACCGGTGGACCGGGAACCACTTCTGCCCCTCTTCGCAGATTTTTGGGGGCCCCGTGATTGTAAAACAATCTATAGAAAGTGGGCCTCAAAGCAGAGTTACAAAGGTATGCGAAGTTGGATTATGGCGGTCTGGGAGGTGCTTTTAGCAAAAGAAATAAAATTTGTTCGTTCGGTGCAAATATATGATGGCGCTCTGCTGTGATTGTCTGGCAGCGCCACTGTGACATGTGGGTCAGCATACATTCCCATGTTTCAGATATGGGTGACGGAAAAAGTGGGTTGCCGACTCCTGATTTAAGGTGATAGATACAATGGAGCACCAACTTTTCATGCGTTACTGTGTTACTTTTAGTATATATAGCAGACCATATAAGAAATTAGCAATTACAGTGAACGCAAATCCTGGTTCTATAAATTTAGGGAGGTTGTTGCAGCATCCTTCCAGGTTCATTCAATGGTTTTCCAACACGTTTAGATAAATCAGGGATTAACTTTGCAGACATTGCTTTCTCTCTCTCTCTCTCTCTCTGCTCAAAGAATTTTGTCATGCATAATCGCTTCCAGCCATAATTCCAAGAATAAGTACAGATTGTTACAAAATACCACTCTAAGCCACTCCACTCTACGATTCTCCCATCCCCACTGAAAGTACCGCGCATGAGCAAATTACATGATATGACGTCATGCGGATACACACGACAAGGCGTCTGCTTTGACAGTCACTCAACGTTTTCAACGTAAACATGCATGGAAAAAGCATCAGAAATGTGAGAAGTCGGACAGTAATTGCATGGAAACCCCAAAACAATACCGTACGACAGATACAGAAGACAATAACAACAACAACAAGGAATAACAAGAACATGTAAACTTCACGACTTTTCGGACTGTAGAAAAGGACGGTGAACTACAGTAAAATGGGTAAAATGTACTATTTAAAAAGAAAAGAAAATAAGCAAGTAAGAACAAAAATAGTAACAGACACACGTGCGAAAATTGTTGTTAACATGGAAATTGAGAAAATATTGTCCACATTGCCATGACGACCGTTCTCTTTTTAAATTGAAAGTTGAAATGATGAACCGTTAAAACTAATTGAAAGGATGATATATAGGAAGAGAGACGTTAAAACTTTTGTGAAGGAGGCCAATTCAAAGTGTAGATGAGAGTGATGTAGGCTAAAGTATACCACCTGTACTTTTGCTTTTCATTTTACGTGGTGCTTTAATGTATGCATTCAACGGGAAACTATGACTCGCTAAACAGCGTGATTTTGTGTTGACATTAATATAATCACGTGACCCCAAATGTACTGACTTATTTACGATGTGGTGATTTGAAGGCGCTAACTACGAATTTGACTCGGAGCAAAATTGAAATATCTTCCACTGTCCATTCCCTCCCCCCTTCCCCTCCGGGATTAATTAAATCGCGTTAAGGATTGGTAGAGAGCTACTCATTGCAGATGTCACCACACATAAAGTACCGTAAATCCATATGGGCTAGTATGTACTAATAAGTCATTTGATGTCAATCGGTGACCAGTTGAAGGAGAGAATTTCTAATTGGACTTACTTAAATATGGACATTCTTTTGATTTATTACCCTAAGCTCTCTCTCTGTGCAGCTTTGCTTTATCTCTCCACTCCTACCCAATGTCCCTTACTTGAAACTTTATTCTTTCCTCTTTACATTTCTAACTGTACACCTCCAACTCTACATTTCCTCCGACTTCTGTTCGCATGAAACGTTTACTGCGGTATCGGCAAAAGTACTCTTACGCTGAACAATTTTTACCCTTATCTTTACATGCCACCCCATCACTTTTCATTGATACTTTCAAGCTTCTTCACTATCCTTTCCTTAAGATAGGTGAATTTAGTAGAAGAGGTGAAATATAGAAGAATATTATCACCGCCATCCACCGTTTAACACGGGAGATTTATACGTAGGATCGTATGAACAGGATGAAGTTGTGATGGTGAGGAGGGGGGGGGGGGGGGCTGTGCGTTGTTTAACATAGATACTTCAATTAATTTATTACCAGATGATTTGATGGTGACGCTAAGTGTTGTTAATGCCTCGAAGATCGGATGTTAAATGTTATAACTTTTATCATTATTCAATCTGTTCCTTAGAGGTCCTTTGTTTTTTCAATCCTAACCACTACTCCCCATTTTATCTCACCCATATAGACTATACATGCATGTATTTAACTATCCTTTGTGATTAATTAGGTTTATTGTAGAACCATCAACAATCAAAAATAAAGCACAAACCGTGGTTGGTTTAAAAAAAAAAGTGGGAGAGGGAGAGAGGTGTATCAAAAAGCAGAACCTTCCTGTCGCAATGTGTTTGAATCTTATCCCCCCCTCCTATAAGCTAACTGGAATTGCAGTCCACAGCCATGGGTCTACAGCCAGGGACAATTTGCTAAGAATACATAGGCCGATGTGGTTCAATTATGATGGAATAAGCGTCAGTTTTCCAACTTTCTTCCATATGGGCAAAATGAGAGAGAAATTTGAAACGTACATAACTTCGTACGTACATATTATAGGAAGTTCAACGAAAGTTGATTCTGTGTGTCTAAAACAGATCAGAGCGCTATTTGCGTGGTATCGTGTTCTTCGAACCAGAAAAGAAAATGAGGTAAAGCAATTTGAATCTCTCAAAGTCAATTAGGCAGACGGCAGGTCTATCAGTGGGATATGAATTCATAAAAACGAACGAAATAGACTCCCCACAGTCACGTGTAAACATAGAGATGTACGGCTCATCAGTAAAAAAGAGGGGGAAATCGGTAAAGCCACAAAGGAACATGTCCTATTTGACATTATTCTTTCTCTTAAAGGGAAATAGGGCATTTAGAATATATACCAACATGGCATACAAAGAAAATAACTTTACTCATTGTTGAACCATTCAGTCTCACCAATAAACATCTGCAAAAGCTTTATCTCCTCAAAACATAATGCCTGTGATGAGTAACAGAATATGCATCATTTGAACTTTGAAAAGTTTGGGTGAAAAAATTATTATTGAACACCAGATGACTGAATTTCTATCTGTGAGAAACGTATTTCTTGAAAAGAAGGCCTACTGCCCTTCGTTATTTTGAATAAAATTCATTCTCTGTCTACAATCATTGGTTTTAAAAATATGGTTGTTTTCTGTAAAACGAACGCCTTATTTCCGCTTTAACAAGAACTTCAATAATGAAGACCGATCATGTATGTACTGATGTACACTAAAAAGTTTGACGTTGACTTATTTTGAATTCAGAGATCTCACTAAGTGAAAGTTGAAAGTTAATTTGACGAGCAAAGAAAAGTACAAAAAAAGGGTGGGTGACTGTGGGGAATTGTCATACCTAGATCTGTTGCAAGTAAGAAGTTTCAGAAGTTTTGGACTATCCTCGAAAATTATACTATGGAGAAAATTTTCTGGTTCGCTGACGTTCGCTGACGTTTGGTCTTTCTTGCACATGACGTTACTTAAGTTTACTAAATATTTATCTCTTAATTATATTCGTTTTCTTTAACTTCTCTCTTTATTTTGACCTATACAGCCACCATCCAGTGAGGAGGTTATACATGTAGGTACCAGTTACTTGAGACCAGACTGGTGTAAAGCCTACACACTAAGACAGACGATAGAGGAACCGGGCTGCAACCCTCGGACAATCACGAACAGATTATGTTATGGACAGTGCAACTCATTTTACATCCCTAAACAGTCGAGTGATTACAACCAAGCTTTCCAATCTTGTGCGTTTTGCAAACCTCAAAAGGTTGCCTACATTACGATCACCCTCAGATGCCCCGGTCAGAACCCACCTTTGAAAACCAAGAGGGTGAAACGAATAAAAAAATGTAGGTGCATGGCAATTGATGTTTCTTAAAAAAAAAAAGAAAAGTCCACGTGAAAAAGAATGACGAGGCAAAAACGACTTTACAAAAGAACAGAGAAAACTAAATGAATGATGATTTTTTGCAGTGAAGACTGCAAATTTATCGAGATAATCATCTGGACCCACCGAATCATCTGCCACAGTATTACAAAGTGCAACTCCACAATTTGTCTGTACGATTTGCTACATTCATTGTATATCGAAGGCAGGAAAGGTGAACGACACATGATGGCGTGGACAGACGTACGCCCACAAAGGCTTACCACTGGATTACACACGAAGAACGAACGAGGACTGAAATCAATTATACGTAATTGTTTCAGATACTTTGTAAAAGGTTTAATTAGGTGTCAGCGACGTGTTTCGCTTAATTGGAACTTACGTAGGCGTTTAACGTTTGGCTTAGGATCTCAGAACATACTATAGTAGGTGTGATCATCGAGGATGGAGCTGATAGTCCAACGTTTTCATAGGATTACGGAGAAGCTCAATATTAAGTTGGGGCGTTGACAGCTACAAAGAGAAAAGAAGAATAAAAGGAACAGATACACGGAGGAAACAATGTGTCTCCTTGATTGCAATACATCGGTATGAAATACGAAATCTTTTACATTTTGCACTATCCAAATTCCAAAGAGTGAAATTAGTAATGGATCCAAAATTAAGACTGAATATTCACTCTAAGGCCCCTCTCATTTACAGTCGCAGGGAGCTTTATCAGTTTGATAGACAATCAATTGGACTGACGTCACATGACCACAAACAAGGACCCCCTGTTTGAGGATTAACAAATGAACATATGATGCCTACCATAGGTGCGTATAGGTGGAATGGCAGAGAGACAACGTGCACGTGTTAAAAAAGAGGACGTTTCACTGTATCCCTGTGACGTCACATTCAGGGGGGCCTTAGAAAGAGCAGTTCGGTGATAACTTCAACGAAACTTATGAAGATGGCGATGTTTTCGGTGATAAAATATCATGACGCAAACGTAAAGACTTCTACAAGTTGTACCGCACTTTACAACATATGGTGTTAGCCTGTTGCATCATCTATGACGTCATACGTACTCAAAACTTCCTTTACATTATTCATCTTAAAAGTCTCACTTACGTGCATTTCTACGAGGACCACATAACATAATGAAAGTAATGGGGAAAAAGACGTTGTGCGTCCTATAGCGAAGCCATTTTTACGTCAAAATAAATTTCTCGAAATATGTTAACATTATGCCTCGCTTCAAACGTCTTGACTTGCAAGATATACTGTAGGTCCTTTCGAGAGGATTCTTCTCTTTTCCTTTTAAAGATTTGAAAAGGTAAAAAGGAAATCCATGCAATGTTGTCGTCGATATAAATTATCAAAATTACTGAAAAGCTTACATTAAGTTGGATCACTTGGTAATTTTTTGTTTCTCGTTACAGGTCTGTTGACCTGTTCATTGTGTGTGTGAATGTGTGTGGTTTGGTTTTTAAAAGTAATTTCAGCGTCTTTTTGTTCAGTTAGATAGATAAAAATACTTGATGGAAACGTTTCAACAGTAACGCAATCCGTGTACGCATAGAAACCTCTGAGTGTGCGGAAGGTTCAAACATCTAAATTATGATAGTTCTTTTAAAGATTGACTTACATAATATTCATGTACGTAACCAAGGTAACACCAACTCCTTCGTGACATCAATGCTATAGATTAATGGGTTAATCATAAATATACCTTATTGGTTAACACCATAGGCAATCAAGATAACGTTTTATTTTCGTACACAAAATCGTTTGTAAAGTTGTCCGTATATCGGAGATGGTAGGCCTATTTATTCTTTTCCCCCATTGAACTCATCTACTGACTGTTTCACAAATTGTACACCAAAAACTGCTTCTGTTTATTAATTTAGGGTTATTTTTTTTATACGACCCAACCTATCAGGTTGCTTGTCTGTCAACTGACAAGCAAAACATCTATGTTGAATATTGAACAACGAGTATATTGCCATTGGTTTTGTTTTAATGTCAACTAAAAGTGAACTACATCAACAAGGTTAAATCTGCGAGAATGGTGTAAAAAATGAAACAAACAAGAATCATTCGCCTTGACTAAAAACAAACTTTTTCCTTGATTTATTTGTCATATATACGATATAAATATAGTTATACATGTACATATATTTCGAAACAAGAAACAAATTACTATCTCATCAATTGCTACGGCGGTAGAAGACGTTTTAATGATAGTAATTTTATGTATAAATTATTTGTTACGGATATGGCTTTATTAAGAGTCCTCTACCCTTCCTAATTTTGACTTTTGGGTATAACTTAAAAAGTAAATAAATATTAAAACAATGTCATGTAACGTCCTCGTTTTCTGCAAGAATCTTGTGTTTTTTATTTGTTGTAAATTTTGCACGGTCCGTCCACCGGAAAGGATGGGACTAGAACAATTACTGGAGGGGAATTTCGGTGATGGTCTGATCGGCAGGTTCGAACTTTGACTAAGGTCTTGGTAGATCATTTCCTCGTGTGAATTTTCTGATTTTCACCTGCGTTGGTGCCCACGAATAGTTGCGTTATACGTTCCTGAGCACACAAGTATAATGGCATATTCAACAGGAAGGTGAACAGTGACGCAGACATTTCTATTGTTTTATTCAGTGCTAATCGCCATTTTAGCCTGCTTGCAAGACCCTTTGAATTTTATCATAGTGTGTAGCACCGTACCATTTCGAAATATTACCGACTTTCACTCAGGGAAAAAAGGGGATTTGATTGATTGCTTCAAGTCGTTTCCACCTACCCAGCATTCTGTTTATTGTAGCTTCAAATTGGTACTGACAGTGACATATGCGGCTAACGCAAACTGCCCGGTAGTTGTGATGACCACCTTACTACGACCAACGATATATAAGTGCGATCATCGTGTTCCTTCTTTTCTCTTCGCTACTTGAAGAAGTATTTTTAGTTTACCGCCAGAATACGTTGCTGGCGGAATTCATTAGGCCTAGCATTACTCCCGCTTCGGTTTTAACAGAGTTTGTAGGTTAATATACATGCAGGCATTACTTGGCATTTGTAAATTCACTGTGGTGGTGTTTCGTGAGCGTTCTCGGAGCCATACCTAGGTGGCTCTTAGTGCGTGCCGTTGTACCATCTAGGCCAGGCTTCCTTGTTTGTGTTACAGTTTGTCAGTCTCATTTTAGATGTACATATCTCGTAGCCTAAGCCGTACGTGTTACTGTGCGGATCTGCAGTCATGGGTGCAGCATATACGGTCACAGTCCCAATGGGCTTCGATGTACTTGCCTGCAAGTTCAATTCTTCCAGTTGGGAAGAGCTTCTACATAAGTGTATGGAGTTTGATGCGTAATAAGAATAGTCCCTATTCCGTGAAAACGTTTCCAGAGGAATTTCACAGTCGTTTAACTGATGAGCCTTTCTTTTGTTTTAATTAAACCAAAGGGCTCTCGTGATTCTGTTAATGTCTCTCAAGTTTCTGACCTATTGAGAGATAAAATTGACATAATATAAGTATGAGTCGCAAACGTTAACTTATATATATATTTTTTTTGTTGGAAATATTTATTTGCATCAATCGAAACCGCTGGACTGCATAGTCTGAAACAACGCGTATAGGACACGTTAGAAATCTATTTCAGGCGCTTTGCGATTAACTCAAAACCAAGACGAAATCGAGGTAAAACGAAGCAATAATATATATGTTCTTTAACTTTCTGGCTCTTTTGATGTCAGAGGGTGACTTGAGTAGGGTTACGAAACTTTCGTGTTTTTTTTTCAAACAATCAAATGGACAATTTAAAGCTTATGTTTTCCGAGTGATTTCCCTGGAAATTATGCCATCCCAGGCCATAACATCGTCAAAATTACATCAATTGCCTTAATTGTCACACGACATATATTTCAGCCCGCCTACTTTGACATCCAAGACACGAAAACCCAACTTATGTGGTAACATTTCGAAAAAGATGGATTTTTAGGGCCTTTCACCGACAGTGAACACGTGATCACTTGCAGAGAAATCTCCCAACTGCTATAGAGGGTATGCTGCACATGACAAAAGTAAATCACGAAGTCCTTTCGTTGAGGTTTTGATGAATTTATCATGTTTGGTCTTTGCAGCTGCTTAACGAGGAATGGACCAGCCTGAGCCGCTTTCCATTTTAGAAGTCAACTTCTTTCCATAAATTAGTCAATTCTGGTCCGAGAGGCGACTACGTTTCAGTGAACAACGCTCGCACATATCATTTGTTGATCATTTCAGACATTTAGTCAGTGTACACTGACTTAGTCGGTATCATCCCTTAGTCTGTAATATCTCGCAGGAAATGTATCTGCTAACGCAACCATATGATTCTCTCGATTCTTGTTTCAAGTGATATTACGCCAAAAGAATCAAGAATGAAACAGTGATACCCTACAAGTACGCTACAGTGTAAAAGTTACAGAATCCAGTTTGCCAACTATATCAGGCGAGGTTGGTGGTGGTGGTGGTTTTGTGTGTGTGTGTGTGGGGGGGGGGGGGAGGTAAACATGATGAAGAATCATATTGTAAGTAGTAAATTGCAGACAGCACAGCTAATTGGGACTTTTGAACACATCAACTGGCACACGCAGTTGTTCATGCTAATGTGCCTGTGCTCGCTTTACGACCAATCCGATCACCCAACTCCCTCAGAAAAAAAAAAGGAAGAAAGAAATTTGTAAATGTGATCATCGGAATGATAAAGATGATTACATTTCATCCGCTGACAAAAAGATGACTCTAATTCCGTGCGTAACGAGTGACATCACAGGGGCGGTTGTTTGTCTCAATGTATTGACTAACTCACTCATGAATATGTAACGGTATAGCCATCATGTCACCTAGTCCTCACAGAATTTCCATATTGTGCTAAAAATCGTGTCTCGAGAACACCCTTTTCTGCATGATAGGATATGAGGTGATATCGAGACATACCATAATGGTTAGGGTTTGTTCCTTCGATGGAACCTTATCATGTGTGATATCATGTGAGGATTGGCTGATCACGTTTATGCTAGTACAGTTATCAACAGTATACTGAGCAACAAAGATATATTTTCTCCGTTAGGCATGTGTCAACTTTCTCTAAGAAGGGGGGGGGGGGGGGAGGGGCGAGGGAGCATTCACATTCGCCAACGTCATCATTGCGAACATTCCTTGAGGTGGTCAAAGAATTGCCAACGGTTGCTCTGTAAATAAACAATGGCATTGACCACAAAATATGAAGTTTATTTTTTTGCAAATTTGTGGATCGTTCGTGCAGGAGGAAGATGTTTACCTTTCTATCTCTCTTCTATCTGTTCTTTCGAGCGTTTCATCGATTTTTTTTCTGAGAATAGAGACTAAATCAATAAAGAAAATGAGGTCATATTGGCGTCAACATTCTTCTTTTGTTGAAAATTAAATCTAAAATACTTTTTGGTTACCCCTTTGAGTCACACAAACAATCGGGTAAAAGTTGGAAGGGGTCAAGTAGCTGTACCTAAATTGCCCTCTTACATGCTAGTAACCTTCAAGAAGGGATGAACATTCACAACATTCTTTTTTTTTTGTCATTTCTTAACCATCCCCTCACCCTCTGTCTTAGTATTCGTATTAGGAAAATAATTCCACTTATTTTTTTTTCTCCCTTTTTGTTCGATGACATCCATGAACCCAGGGTTTCCTCAAACGCAGTCACATCGTAACCAAATGAAATTGAATTATTGATATTTTCCTCCCAAATGTTGGATCGACCTCCTACATGGATTATGATAGTACATGAGATTTATTCTGTCTCCGCATAACTTCTCGTGTTAACATTGCTCAGGCAGTTCAGCTATGTATAACATGTTTTAATCGCTTGTGTTGCACTTAAAGAGGTTTGCAGCCTATTCTCGGTTTAACCAGGGAGGTGCTAGAGACTCCCTGGTTAAACTACCACCTACACCACTTTATTTACCGTTAATTGTCCCACAGCATACATATTATGGTATCTTTAAGCTGGTATCAGTACAAACACGAGTGTGTATATGCGGGCACCCACTGGAAGGTAAAATGAAGACCCACTTTGACGGTTTCAATCAAGCCTGGTACATTAATATTTAATTGACATTCTAATGCAGACATGCAATATCCATCACTACACTCATTGAGCTACCCCCCCCCCCCACACACACACACACACATCTTTCGCTTGGCCACATGTAGGCCTACAAACCCCCCAATTTAAGTTGGCGTTTCCATAAGTTTGGTTTCAATTATACGGTAAACGGCACCAAACCCTACGAAATCACATCGTATTATGAATGATAATATAAGGTCATGTCGAATCTTTACCCACTAATTACCTACACTGTCATCGTCCTACTTAAAAATCGTCTATACTGAATTTTCTTGCGCCATACAGTGGTTCCTTCCTCTTATCATCTTGTTCGAAATGTGCAGAAATTTTCAGTTACACGATCGATGTCGTTGTAGACATGCTACCGAACGCACACTGTGTATTACATCATTACATTGAAAAACTAGAATTGGAAGCATATTTCAAAATTGGAAACATGCAAACAAAGGTGATTTGACATTATGTTTATAAATAAATATGAAACTCCACCGTCTGCATGGGCGTACTAACAAAAATGTGATCAACAATTATTTTTTTCAAGTGATACCATTTCTAGTATACCTAGTAACTGTTGTCGCATGAGGATCAAAGTCGTCCTTTCTCCTTTCAACGATGTTTCCGTCAAGAAATATTGGAGTACACGTGCGTACTATCTAAAGGGAAAAACCTTGAAAATGGTACCCTCAGAAAAAAGACTTTAGTTCTCACTACCTCACCCCACCCTGGGACGTGAGAAATGGAAGTCGGTCTCGTTTCTCGTGCATGCGCTAAACTTTGAAACATCTGCCTCGTAACTGTCATACATATTTTGTGGAAGTCGAATCCTGTCACGTGATAACTACAGTCATCTCCTAAATGTAACGGAGATACAATGAATTGCAAAAAAAAAATATGTTGTAAATTATCCTACCTTTCTCTCCTTTTCTTTGCATTGGGAGAGATATTGTGCTCTCTCTACAGAAGTCAACAAGGTGGAATTTGTGTCTTTCCAAACTTTATTTCATAAAAGGTGTATCTTCAGAGATCTTTTCATTGATAGTTCGGTTAATCTCACACACACAACAAGACGGCGGCAGATAGATTGGGCAAGTGGAGACCCATAAGCTACGGTCTATTGTCTGTCATGATCTCCCTTGCTATTACATTTCATCAATTTCAATTTTCCTTTCAATTTTGACAAAAGTTTAATGGCTTCGAACTTTAGTGAGAACGTGTTGAAAGATCTTTCCTTCACCCGGCTGACTATCCCTATCTCGCCTTCTTGTCGGTATAACTCTTCTTCTTTTGACAGTAAAGTTTAAAGGGGTTTACATGAGCTCAGCGGAATATAAATACCTGCCAACGGAGAGGATTTCGCATAAATCTTTTGGGGTTTAAAATCAATTACTCAGACTAAAACTTGGACGTAAGGTTAAGACAATATTTCAAAGATAGCACGTGTACTTTTCTATGCAATGAGGATAGATCCATGAAACCAATAACCGTGGGAATTTGCCGACAAAGAGAAAAATTCTCTGAAGTTGTCGGTGTATAGGAAGGTAGTCTACACGTCACTCTGTAGAAATTGTCTCCTGGTCTAAACGGGTCTTGGAAAAAAAGTGTCACGGAAGCCGCCTTGTCGAAGTATAGGCTTTCTACGTGCGCCCCCACAAAAAAGGAGGATCGAAGGGGATATTTTATTGAGAATGATAATTCTCAATAAAATTTGGGAAATTAGGAATAAGTTGATCATAAAACAAAATAAATGAATAAATAAAAAAAAATGACAAAAGTAGGTCTCATTCATGCTTACAGTACTTATCATTTTTCAATTTTTCCACTGATATAGGGCTTACAAACTTGCCAACAACCCCCCCCCCCCACATAATTGACAATAATGCACTGTTTGAAGGATAAAATACACAGTTGATGTCCTTGATATTTTCTTCTTTTTTGTTTTAGTTGTGACAAGTTTAAAGTGATTGCGTGTGTACTGAAAAACCAAAAAGATAAGATTATATTTGATCTTAAATTTTTCTTTATTTTTAAATGTACACGCGAGGTTGTACGTGAACGGACTATGTATTTCAATGAAGGAAAATGACAGTAACTACTTCGAAAAGCAACGGGATTGGCATAAAAACAGTAAAAACAGAAATCATATTTAAAAATTAACGGTTCTTACTATAACCGCCTACATAACGAATATGCAACACTACAGGTCTCACAAGTGTATCAAAAACATACTACTCAAGTCGTCGCTAGTTTTCGGGAATTGTAGTATTTGGTGAAAGGAAACACTGTATTTACAAATAACATACGAACTGAACACAACCTTGCCGGCGGCGTCAGTGATACTGAGTTGGTAACTGAATATTCAATACTAGTATACTTCCCATTGACTTGCTCAAAGAAGTACACCGTTGATTTGAATGAAAACTGTCAACCACTACATTATCGTATTCTACACTTTTTGTCGTTATGTTAGAAGAGCATATGGCAAAATTAACCAACTGAAACCTATTTATTTTCCCAGATTGTCTGAATGGTGTAATTAAAAGCCTTACCAAAATTTTGGAGAAAAAATATCAATGTTTTTACTTTTTGCCTACGTACGCAATCACTTTTAAAGAAGGAATGAATTAGACATTTGTAGGATTTTAAAGAAAAAAGTATATAGGAGAAACTTAGGTGCATGGGGCCCAAAAAGTAGTCTACGAAGGAGTCACTTGAAAGCCTGAAAGTTTCTAATGCATTGACTTTAGTATCGTTTCTCTGCGTCTATGTGTGAAGTTTGCTTTTTTTTCCTTTTGTTGAAAAAATATCAATACCCTTTTATTTTCATGTCGGTGTGTTTGTGTGTGTATGTGTGTGCACTTGAGCATGTGTGTTTGCATACGTGTGTTGCAACACATAGTTTTAGACACCTAGTTTTATGTGTCACTTTTGTGGCGCAGAAGGAAGCTCACACGTTCTTTTATATGCCTACTTGGTATACATGGATGCATTAGGTTTATAGCGTGTACTTCTCTTGTGTATACTTCTCTATATTCTGAGGAGTCAAATCGGGATAAATGTTGCTCAGGATGAGCAGCGGATTGATGCATCATACCATACAATTTTCCTAGGTATAATAATTGATTATAAATTGTATTGGATGGAACACATCGACAGAGTTAAAAATAAAAAATTCCAAAATAAAAAGCATTATAAATCGACTGAAGAATAAATTACCCAGAGTCGTACTCTTAATTTTGTGTAACTCACTGGTGTATCCTTATTTAAACTATAGTCTCCTAGTGGGGGGGGGGGGGGCACACTCACAAAAATGTCTTGAAAGTTTACATAATCATCCGCCCATCGTAGGTAATATACGGTATGTAACGTCGGTTATACTGACGCTAAACTCGTACTAGTAGTCTACTCCTCTTTTTAAGGAACTCAAAATCCTCTCGGTTTTTGACCGCATGATTATGATCTTGGGATATTTATGCACAGGATACATGGGAATGCACTTCCGGATGTTTTTAATCATTTTATTCAACCAATGCAGATTATCATTCATTCAATGCAATGCGCAATTATTCTTTCACACTTATTCTAGAACTATAAGCACAACGAAAATCAAATTCACAGCTAGTAGTGTCCCTCTCTGGTATTCACTGCATCAATAACTTACGCATTTTTTTTCTCTGAAAGTATTCAAAAGAAAATTTAAACAACACCTGCTTAACAGATGTCCCTAGTTTCTTGTAGTGATTTAATTTTAACCTATGATATATTATGACGGTTTTGCATTTTTCAGACTGTCTCTATTTTTTTTTTCTTTTTCGCTTAATTGTTTTGTTTTCCAGACTCGAAAAGTATTCACTTTACCTTTTCCGGTCCTTCCACTCCTAAATAGTTTTAAAAGATGGCTGAAATTTAACTTCATTTTGTACCAATATTTATAATCATATTTTGTTTTTGTTTACAAGGAGAGTGGACAAATAAACTTGAAATCTTTGTCAGAAGAGCAACTACGATGAGTCATAACTGTCACGTGCATGCATATGCAGTTCAGAGGTCAACTGTCGATTAAGTGACTTTGAGAGCAAGGTATACGACATTAAGGTATGTTATCATTCTGTAACTCTCCTACTGAATATATCTGGACTGGAACATGCGTCCATCGGAATATCATAGGGTTTTTGCAATCTGGTTTAAGACAGCCAAAATACATTCGTCTGCTACGTCGTTTTGAGATTTTCGAGAGAGTGGGTGGGGTGACCCTGGAGCTTAATAAAAAAAATAGTACCACTTAGTGACAGAGACGATATTTTGCTCCACTCTCCCTCCCCCATATAGCTTATCACACAATTGCTCAATACTTTTAATGTGAAAAGTCTCAGTTTATTTCGCGGACCATTGGATGGTATTAAAAAATAGTGATTGGGACACTTTTAGCCTACACAAAAGGAAAATAGTGTTTGCACTTGGGTGGGAGTTTTAGAGGGATGGTTGCTCAGTGTTTTAGAGAGCAGTAATTTTTCGGTCGTCGAAGGACTGGTCGTACCCCTCCCTAAAATGCTCTGTGGAGAACACGATACATGGATGAGAACGTTGTTGTATATTAACCATTCTAAAGTGTCACATTAAAAACATTTATGGGGGAATACTCAAACTTAGTTACAATTTAACGTTTAGGCATAACTCATTTTTATGTATTTTTTTAACATTAAATAAAAACGTCACTGACTTTTCTATCTCTTTTTAGGGGGAATTCAAATGAGCACATTGATTCGTTGGTAAGTGGTTGGTAAATATGAGTAATACGTACACGTAACAGTTCCTATATTACTGCTCTTCAAGAGAATGCTTGATCGCAAGCTCTGCGACAAGTTGTTGACTGACTGATAACTAGAATGTCAATTCTATTGTTCTTGATGTTCCTCTATGAATAATATTCACTGAGGTCAAAGTTCAAGCGTCAAAAAGTTAAAGCGATTCTTACATTTCCAATGACGTTCCACTTCAGGTAGATGCCACCGAGATAAAACCCTATACTGTATCTGATAAGCCTTCCCCTTTTGCGTAAAGCTGTTTTCTCCCTACATTTTATTCATTGCTTCATGGATTATGTTTTGAAGCGAACTATATATACATGAACAACACTGTTGTTTAAGCAAACAGAGGATTTCTGGGCCATATTATGTGACTGCCCTTTTTGGCGTTTATGAGTTTCTTTTTTTTTTTCAAAATTGCTACGCCCTTTTTGGCGGGCGAAATTGCATATTTGTTCTATTCCAATATGTAATGTTGAAAAGTCATGTGTTTCGTCGCTGTGTTCCTTCTTTCAAATGTCTTAAAATATTCAGGATATATTTAATGTCTTGTATGTACTAAAGGTTCTGCTGCAAACTAATTACAATGGTGCAGAAAACAAAATAATGAGGCTGAGCAAATGAAAGAATGCAAACTCACCATATAAGCGCAGGCCTGGTCGAAGGATCACAAAATTTGTCGGTGGAATATTGTTCAACTTTGTTCCAACGCCAACGAAATTTTTCCCGCTATGGTGACAGTCTGAACAAATTTAACCTTTCTGTAGCTAATTAGCGCCTAATGTCTTTAATTGATTAGTGATATTGCTTAATTGCAATTAATGTCTGCCAAGTGTAAGTGACTTATACATTGTTATTACTTACATGGAAAGTCTAAGTCTAATTTGACAAAAGCACGTCTCTTCCTCGGTCATGTTGTAGATCACAAATTTCTCACCGAAAACATCAACAACATAACAGCAGGGCTACCTCCATCATGAGGTCGAAGCCATGATTACCAGAGAGATGTTGCAAGCACATGCGCTCTTGTCGCTGAAACATGAATATTTTGTTTTCCTCTTAATTGTTCCAGCAAAAAAAAAAAAATCACCCGAAACTTCTGATATGGAACCCGTTTCTCCAAGGAGGTACCCTAAGCTTAACGTTATGTTTGTTACATTTTCAGCGATACGGGTGAATAACAAAAACAAACAGTTGTAACTTGCTTTGTTTGCCTGTCGGTTCACCCTTCCCCACACCCCCTGCTGAGTTATCGCTATTATTTTTGTGCTTCCTGTCTTTACAATGAAGCAGAGCGGATGTACGCGCTCGGACATCATGTGCAGTGGAATTTCACAAGTGTATTCCTGAGGATGTCGGGAGGTGGGGGGACCTAACGAAACAGCTAAACACTTTCTCAACTTGCTTCCCTACCTTCAAAACCTTTGTTTGCGAGTACCCAACTTAGTTCCCTTTTCCTCCATGTTCTGGTGGAATTTCGATCTCACAGTGGGATGTAACCCATTCCGACTCTTGTTTCTACGTTTACTTATTTCATTCTGGATGTGCTGATTCTTTTAACTTTATTGACAGCTCGACTTAAAAATAACTTAGGGCTAAGGGTTACACTACATTGTATCGCGCATACCCTGTATGCTGTCGTTGCTACCCTTTTCTTCGAAGTTACACGTCGAAGTTGTACCTCTGACAAAGTGAGAGGTGGTAAATCACCGCTACTTATGTATTAGAAGAGAAAAACATTTTATTTGTCATTTATTGAGAGTAAACATGCTTCAAACCTATTGCTTATATCAACTGTTAACAGATATTTTTACGAGAAATCGATGACAAAAGAAAACTATACATTGCTTCTATCACTGTTACTACTTCAGAACAGACGTAAAGGTAGGTGTGAAGTCCTCCAAAAATAAAACTGTCAATGCTAGGTGCGTCGGCGGTGAGGTGTAGAGAAAAACGATATCTGAATATACCTCGTGAACATTTAAATACAAGAAAATGAAAATGTTTTCCTTCTTCCTTCTCATACATGGGCTCATACATGGACGTCAAACCGTGGTCAGGGGTGAGGAGGATAATATTTAATTTGGAATTTAGAAGGTCAGTAACAATGTCGTAGCCAGGATCATTAAACAAGGACAGGGAGGTGGGGGGGGGGGGGAGGGCGTACAAACAAAAAGGATTGACTAATAGACAGAGCATGCAGGCTGAGGTTCGAGGAATATGATGATTCAGGGATTCTAGGCCCCCTGGTGTGAAGAAAATATCTTTTCTTTGAACTTAATTTGTGAATTATAATTCATCCAGATTTCTGTTCATTTAATTCGTGTTATTCATACGGTGATTCATGCACACAGGGGCAGAATGAAAGTTTCACAGTGAGCTCTTGTTGACGTCATCAATTAGCGAGTAATACGAGGATATTTTCGACAAAAACACCCTCGACACTGTTTGATTTCTTTAAAGAAACTTTAGACATGCACTTCCAAGGCGTGGTCAAGTTTTGGCAGTTGGACCCCGAAGGAAAATAAATGAATGAGCATGAGCAGGTCATTGACGGGAGGGGGTGGGGGAGGTTGTTACTCTGTCTTCACCTCTTAACCAGTGGAGGGACATGTCCCCCTGTCGCCCGTCGATTGGTGTCCATGGGTTCATACGAATTCAGTATTGAAGAAGAAACAGCTTGTCCACCGAGAAGTCACCCTCTCTGCATCTTGCTTAGGAGTTCCACCATCATGTGGCAGGTTGTTCCGATGATGGTCATTATCAGTCATTTGTTTACCTATAACATTTCCTACAACTGACGTATTTCCTTACAGTTTGGACACAACTTGGTCTCACATAAAAAAGAATAAACGTTCTCTCTTACGAGAAATGAAAAAGAGAAATGACCATCAAACGGTTCCACTGTATCGCGCCAGACGCAAGGAAATTGTAACAGCAGAGTTCTTTCATATTATGTGCTACACTTTTTTAATCCAAAACAACTGTCGGGTTTCCTGTGTGAATGTAATTAATTTAAGCTGTTATAATTTAGGTCTTGACCTGATTTACTTCCCTCTGTTTATCTATTTATCAAGATGTCAAACTCAACAATCGAATTACTCACATGTGGCGAACAGTTGTGGGAGATTGACGCCAAAAAGTAAGATGATGATACTCTGGTTTGTGATCATTGTGATCATTTTGAGCGTCATTTGTTTCGTATGTAGTTAATTAAAGTTACTATTGTGTCTCATTTAATGTCATTTTTAACTTGTGTGGTACAGCTGCTTCTAGAGTTGGTATTAATACTTCCCAGTATTGATACATATAGTATGTAATATCATCATACATTATGATGTTCAAACGCATACACGACATAATCGATTTGAGTGGGAAAGGGGACACAGGTCAAATCCAGGTCCGGCACATAGATATCTTCCACACTCCCCTACCCACCCTCCCCCCTTCCTTCCCCGTTGCTCTCCATTCTAAGTCGAATTCGGAGTTGAACTAAGGTGAACTACGAACTAAGTTGAACCATCGAAGACGTAGATACACTAATTGGAAGTGGGTGAAAGGGCGCGGCCGGTGTAAGTAACCAGCTCATCATGGAACAGCAACTGTCCACTTACGTATCGTGTGGATCTATTTAGTGATAAAAACTAATTAAGGGTGTACTACACTGTAAAGCGGTGGTTCTCAACCTGTTGGACTATCAGTTCCACTAATTTCATACACTATCTCCTGGTCACCCCTTCTTCCAGAATGTGATAATTGAAAATCAATCAAACATACACTTTACAAAGGGGTTCTTCAAGGAGGGGAGATAGCCAAATTTTGCGTCTAATTAGTTCTATTTGTAAAATCGTTCTCTCAGAGTTATCCTAACAATGCTCTTCTCCCACATTTGATTATGTTATGCACTCTTTCTTTTTGCTGTCCGAGAGGCTTCACAGGTCTGTTGTATTTGCTGGTTACCCCCAATAGGTACTACTTCCCTCGATTGGGAACAAGAGTTTAACAAGATGGTGAGCCGAATTATCAGAAAAGATTATAGCCATGACTCTTAAAGGAGGAATCGGATATAATATAATTTAAAGAAGATCTGTGCGAACGGTTTTGCGTATATAGCCTTCCTCTCCATGAGTCCAAAGCATGGATCAGTGCAAATATACAATGAACGGAGAAAATAGAAAAACAGCGAAGAGTTACGGTTTTTATCTCTCTGTCTGTGTATATTGTAAAGCCATAGAAGATTCCCAAAGGGATATTTTGGCTGAAAGTTGAACGTTAAATGTTTGCTTCAGGTTACGATTTATTTCTTGATTCACATGAGAAAATTTGAGTTGCTTTTGCATGGTATACCAGATTCGGACCCTTATGTGAATGTCCCCGTTGTTTCGGGTGCAAAGTGCCTGTCTATCGTAGGATAATAAGTTAAATTTATTTTTAGGTAGTTACTGTATCGAGGTATTTCTTGTCCAGAGTGGTGGTTTTAAATATGTTACCTTGATATGGACTGTCATAGCAGGGTGAGGAAGTCGCTCTTCCTCGATATATTGACTGTTTCTACGTCCGTTACAAGTATGGTTTAAGCAAGCGGTTATCACTCCTAAATCACCACGAACAAGGACAAAAACATACCCTTAACTGAGTCCCCCCCCCCCCCACTGGGTTCCTTTTTTTCGTGCTTGATTCTTATTTACCCTGTTTCTCTCTATACATACTCTTGAAATGTGACTCGAATAAATATTTGCGAAGCGAAAACAAACTTTATACGATGCCTAGGAAGCATCCACATGACAACTTTTATTTGTGCAATCGTAGTATTTTGCCTCTCTTCCCCATGATACTACCCTCCCGTCCTATCCCACAAACGGGTAACACCCCACCGACGACCACACCAACTGTTGACACCCCCCTTACCGACAGCGCCGCCACTTAACATTTCATTAATCCACAACTTTTTATATATAAAAGGATATGACTAAAATGAGGGGCTGACTGAGATCCTGCATTTAATGAGACACGTATTGGTTATGTATAGACGGTATTCCCTTTAATTCATTTCAAATGCTTTAATTTACCGAAGAGACACAAAGGGTGGAGCCATACTACAAGATAAACAATGATCGAACAAGCAGATCACACGCACTAAGTCATGTAGTATAATACGTTTGCCCGTAAGGGGTTACTGGAATAATTTTACCGAAGACGTATAGGAGCGTGCCGACAAGGAGGAGATAAAAATTAAAATAAATACCGTTTGTGAATCTTTCTGAAAGAATTTAGACCACAAGAATCATTTTAATGGTGACTTGTCCCACGAAATGTTATTTTTTCCTTGTCTAGTCTCTGGCGTCAGTAGTGAGATGAAGCTCCCTGCTCAGGTCACTTCGCTTTGCACAGAGCGACCTCTCTTCGAGGGTGGTGCATTGAAAAGAGTGGCATGTTGCCTCAAAGGAGAAAGAAAAGATAAAAAAGAGAAGGGGGGAGGCGAAGAGATAAAAATGTGTATTACACTTCAATATTTTGAAGGAGAGTAATCACATCACTCTCAAAATCCATGTACAAAAAGTGTCATGCTACCGAATGCCCCCAGGCAAATTTGGCTAACGTTTCCCTACAAATCGACTTGGGGCTATATATTACAAGAAGGGAATGATTTCACAATGACAAAGTTAATTTGTCATTTTGGCACCCCGTCCGTGACTTTATGTAAAATGCCGCACTGTACATTCTGAAAAATTTGAAGTAGATCATTGCGGTAGATTACCGAATCAATTATTTTTAATATTCCAATTTCATTTACATATCCTCCAGTAAGTAGTGCATTTTCTATATATATTTGAAATCGAAACTTCCTGTAGTTCTTATTGTACAGCCGCTGTGCTAGTCTCCTTCTTACTGTGTTAATTTCTTTCAATTTGTTTTATAGCTTTGTTTGAGGTGGCCTTGTTTCTTATTTGTTTACCTTTTACGGTGTCTATAGGCTTATTTCCATTTTTTTGTTCTTTTAAACTATCCTTGTTCATCTGTGCGAAAGTATCCCGAATTTCTTTCGAGGTTGAATGGTTAGTTAAAGTGTTCATCTTGCAATCCTTGGGTCCCTGGGTCGAATCCAGGACGGGAGGGGGGGGAGGCAATCGGAACTTTTATGGAAATTCAAGTTTAGCTTGCTCGGTAAACTGCTGTTTGCAGTAGTGCTGAGAGGGTTATTTGGATTCCCATTTGTCTGATACAGGTCTGATCCGCCGATGAGCTGCTTAGCAAAGCAAGTCCTACACCCCTCCCAACCTTTGGGAAACTGGCACCCTCATCAGTCAGTTGGGGACGTCAAATGGCGGTTCCGGGAGCAAGTTTGGGTTTGCGTTGCAAATGTATAGTTTCACATCTGCCTCGTTATCGTCTGGACACAAAGCGGAAAGAGTAGGCAAATCTCGCCGGTGTTCATCCAAGATTAGCATGGTATAGGGTCCTCGGTGCCAGTGAGGTATGGGCTTCCTGATCCTCAAACTTTCAAATTTAGATAGAGTTTCTTCACTAAAACCATTTATAGATTCTCCCCTCCTCTGAGTATGAATGTCATGCAGAAGAAACACAGCAGGTATTACACATATCACGACACCCACAAGTCGCTACTTCTACCATAGATAAATATTTTGCTTTCGGTATATGAATCTTAAAATTGCATGCTTTATGGGTACGTTAAACGACAATAGAACACCATGGAGAAATCCAGGTAAGAGTGGCATGACAATGTTTAGCATTAGATAGGAAATAAAAGATATTTTAAGAAACTGGAGAAGGGCAGTGGTAAGTGCTGTCTTGTGGTCGAAGGTTGTTTAGAGCCCATGGTAAAGAAACACTGAAGGCAAACATTTCAGATTTCGATTCACATCTTGCTTAGATGGTAACACATTGTAAAGCGTAATAGACATTTTTACATTCTTGCATATATAAGTGAAAGTATTGCACACTGAGCTTAAAATAAAGAAGAAAAAACAAGCCATACAAAAAAAAACCTAGCTGAATGTACCTAAAAGTAGTACCTCCACTACTGGGTAGGCAGTTTTTAAAGTCTTAAAGACTCTCTCTGCTTTGAAACAATGGTTTAATGTTTTACAATAAAATAAAAAAAAAGAAAATGCATTTATCTGTGGCACAGTAAATCATACCCTCCTGCAAAAGGTCATGCTTGCTAATCACCCACATTTGACATAACTGACTAAAAGCACCGTCATATGGACTAAGGAGGGTATGCAAACTGCCACTGGCTGAACATAAATTGCCACTTTAAACAGGAGCAAATTACCTCCGACGACACCTGGGTACATCACAAAACCCTATCTCCATATCTCAAACCACCCTGGAATCCTCCACCCTAGGTTTCTTGAAACTTTCCTTACTTCAAGTAACCAAGTGAGAGTTCATGCCCTCCAGTTTTTTGCTATGGGAGTCTTACCAATGTTGAACTGATACCAAGCATAGCCCATAAATAACTGAGAACCAAGCTGCGAAATCTCTGATGCAAAATGAGGACATATTTCTCCAGAGCCATCGAAAACTTGTGATCAACAAGACAGAATGGTTGAATTTTTTTTTTCCCTTAATTTTTGTTCATCATGTTTCTGCCCAAGCTGCTGAAATCAGAGGACATAATTTTGCATGACGTCAAAAAAGGGCAAGCGTGGTCATTGGCTGAAAGATGTCAAAATGTGCTTTTCCCAGAATTCTTTACCCTCTGCATTCAGAGATTGAGATGGCATTCACGTGTGCTGCTGATGGGGTAGCCTCCCTCTGACTCCAGGTACTGCAAACAATGCAACAGTTCTCAACATTATGATGTAATTGCGAATTTGCAAGCTGGGGCTCACTGAGTTGATATCACTAAGTCTCTTATGATTTTGAATTGTGTAAACACATGGCAGTCAGGTCTCCCATCCAATAGTTATGAAAAACTGCCAAATTTGTTTTAATTTTTGACACTTCCTTGTACTGGCAATGTGCATGTGAATAAGTACTGATATGAAAAGCGTCCGGTCGCAAGTTTTCAAAAATCAAATTGCATCATTAATAACTCATTCATTCATGTTCCTTTTGCATGGCGACACAATGCGATCCTCTTAGTGTGACAATTTGTCACTAGCATGTTAAGGAAACTTGACAGGTAGGGGAAAATTTAGAGAATTTCATGAAACAACTCAATAAGCCTCTTGAAAATGTAAAAGCCTGTCTCTTCACTAATCTTACGATCAATTCCTGTAAAAATTCAATACTTAGGTTGTCAATGACTCAGTGAAACATTCGTTTTGTGTCACTGGACGAATATTGGCAGAAATTGTGCTACAGCATGGGGACAGTCAGAGGCAAATTGCAGATGGTGGCGAACAGATGAGAGATATATAGGAATATAAGAGAGAGAGAGAGGCGGAATGAGTGGGCCAGCATCCTAGGAGATGGACAGGAACTCATAGAAATTTCAGCAATTTCAAAAAGATGCAGACTGGAATGACTGATAATTTAAATACTTCTAGCTGAAGGCAGCTTTAAAGTGCACTCAAAATGAACAAAAGCCGACCTGGGGACCGACCTGATGCTTCGCAATCGCTCGAATTATCGTCTAGACAAGATAGCAGCCCGATTATGAGCACAAAGTACCATCGATTATTGTCACACACTGCTTAACAAGGTGTCATCCTTCTCTATTTTTCCATTTTTCTCTCCATTTACCTCCCGGTGATGTACTGTTGTACCTATCAGGCTGCTCTCAACCCCACTATTACTCTGTTGAAAATTGCCAAACAGGGGGCCAAAGGTCGCCCTCTCAGAAATATCACTGATGTCTCCAACCAGATGGTTACATCTTTTGTCAACCCCCCCTCATCCTCAACATTAATTGCCATACCTCCTGAAGGAATTATCATGATCGAAAGTGAGGAGCAGTGACGGGGGTCATCACCTCCAACAGATCTGTAAAACATTGTGGAAAATCAATGCAATTTTTCACAAGAGGGGGGGAGGGTGACAACTGGATGGTTGCTAAATCAGAGGGATTTCCAACAGCGACAATCCAATCCAGCTTGTCCATTTTTACCAATCCTGTCAATTCCCTTTCAGCCACATTCTTGGGGTGATGGAGAGGTATGGAATTGTCTCCAAATAATCACAATGGGTTCTTCAACATTGCAGACAGGCAAGTCTGCTTTCCTGGGGTAAAAAATTCAACAGAAATAAGTCATTTCCTTCAACATAACAACACACCGGAACTTCTCAGTGAGTAATGCCTTTTTTGTGGTTATCCACAGATATTAAACATAGATCTTGACTTTTGCCACTCATTCTTTCAGATTTATTGATTTTTTTCCTCATGGAGAATTGGGGGTGCTCTTCAAGCTCTGAGAGTTTGTCAGAGGACAAAAGGACTGGCTAAGTAGTTTCATAATCACCTCATTAGCAAGTGAAAAAGACAGATTGATGGCAGATTGCATCAAGATAAGTAAAGAATCATTTAGGTCACCTAAAAGGAGTGAGAATTAAAAGTAGGACCAAGAAGAAAGTAAGTCGTCTGCCTACAGACTGGAGTCAATGTTTTACCATCATGCTAGTTGTTTCAGACGAAGGCCGGCTAAATTCGGTTTTCTTGTTTCCTGTAAAAAAAAAGGAGCAAAAGGAAAAAGTGAATGACAGCGATTGGTGAGAATTAACAGATTTGAAGGTGAATACACTTTAACACTTTAATGTTGTTGGAAATTTGATTTTGTGATGTTTGCATTTTCTCTTTTGCAAAATGATTGCCTAAATCAGTGTTGTTGTCGTTGTTAGTTTTTGGAATATTAATGAATTGATACTGTTGTAATTGTCTAATTGTGGTTCTTTTGTAAACTTTAAAACAAAATGATGAAAAATTGTTTCAAGGAGTATGTTACTAAATGCATCACTTCTCTCCTTCAAAAAAGCAGCATTTGAACATTTCAGTGACATTTTGGGGAATCTGAAGAAAAAAAAGAGATTTCTTTGCCACATCTGTCTCTGCCTCTTTTTTTGCCCCTCTGTGACTGTTCTTCTTGAACATGCATGAGGCACATACTAGTAACATTTAGGAAGAAAACAATGAAAAATATGCTTGAGAAGAAAAATGTTTTAGAATAGCTGGAATATTTGCCAACTGTATTTCCTTTCATTTTTTAGTGGAAAAAGTAATTGCAATGCATCTGTTCAAAATGATTTATAGCAAATTGTGGGCTTATGCCCATATTCACAATTTCACATTCATGACATGAGTATCCGAACACTGCAGGTTACTAGGTTAGGGTTACTTGTTCCCCGAAATAAACCGCTAAGAGACAGATATCTGTGATGTAACAGACAAGGGTAGGAAATCCATCTGCTTCATATTGGCCTTAAAACAAACGGTTCAAATTGGCTGTCGTTACCAATATGGGGTAATTCTACTGAATGAAATGAACCCACAAAACTAGAATGGAGACAGTTACAGAGCTCTTTAAGCCTTACCCACTCATCAATGTGCATGAAATCACTTGAATAACATTTAAATGCTACAAAGATCTGTCTGTGCATGAATGATATTAACTTGAAGAAGAAGCACAAATAAAATGTTTCCACCTATACAGGAAGAGCAACACACACAATAGGGTACTTTGAAGTACATTACTTGATAAAATGCATCTGCATGGAACACCGTATGAATAGTGTTTTCATTCATTCGTAAAAATCAGAATCGGGTAATGGTTGCTTATACCCGTTAGGTAAATGGGTAGCTGACCCAAATGGTGGCTATATTGTTAACATTTGTATTTCCACAGTACCGTACATCACATTTGTGAGGAGGAATCTTACTAGTACACTACATACACCTACTCATGAATAGGACTAGATATTTTCATTGAGAAAGAGAAGAAAATTTCAGTTTGAGTTATTTCCTGTATATTGCAGGTGAAATTTGGCAATATGACACAGTGTGTTCACACAGCGGTTGTGTCATTTTTCACTTTATGAAGCAATTGAGTGGTAATTTTGGATCAGGGTAATAAAATGACGAGCGGGTACCCGGGTACTCCGGTTATCCATGAAAACACCAGTATGAACATAACATAGATCCCTGGAGCAAGTATCACATACACACAGACAGCTACATGTACAAATATAGATCTGAATTCACTGAATGATATTTCGTTTACTGAAGGTAGCTTCACATCTCAGTACAATCTGTTATGCACAGAATTTCTCTCTCACTTTCAACTGTTTTCTTCACACTTGCACCAGCATCATCACATTTTATGTCAAAACATGTCAAAACAAAAGTCTGATCTCATTCATGAACTAAGGCAACCAAATTTTTGTCTGAAACTATTGCTTGCAGACTGTATCTACTTGCTGTGTTTGTTCTTAACCTGAGGTCAGTCAAATCAGTGAATACTCCTTAGCTTTTGATATGATGCCAAGAAATTAAGACAGTACCTGGTTTTCTGCAGGCACTGGTGTGAACCATAGAGGTTTTGCACGTGACGTTAAAATTAGCAACTGCTGTTACGCTGCCATACTGAACGGCATCAGTCTTTTGTGTAACTAGCACCTGACCGTACTGTTTCAGTAAAACTGCGTGGTGGTTATTTTGATATTTCCATATTTTTCATTGTTTAAGCTGTCATAGAATGTAAATGGTCCTCAATTGTGTAGCCGCAGGCTGTACGAACAGGAGAGGCAAGAAGCCCGAGCTAAAAATCCACTGATTTTATGCAAACAGAAGTAGACGAGTCTGTAAATAGCAGCACATCACCGTACATACATACATACATACATACATACATACATACATACATACATACATACATACATACATACATACATACATACATACATACATACATACATACATACATACATACATACATACATACATACATACATACATACATACATACATACATACATACATACATACATACATACATACATACATATGGTACGGTACAGCAGGCAGCCAGGCACGTATGTAGCCGGGTCACATTGCTTTGCTTTCCATCCGATGAGGCGTTTCCATAGGGAATGTGACGTCACTGCAAAACCTCTGTATAGTGTTTGTTGGTATTTGCAACATATTCCTTTCACTACTTCTTATCTAACTTTTGCAATGCCTGAGCTGTGCAAATTTTTTTTTCCTTACGTTGTGCATGTTCAGACTGGACAGTTACTCTGCCAATTGCAAGACTTGAGTATTATTGTACAAAGCTACCCTCAGTAAAGGGTCATTATAGATATTGGCAGTGGATGTGTTTTAACAGTTGAGTAAACTAATTGAAGATAATCATTAAAGTGCCATCTTGGAGCTGAGGTCACTGATCAAACGTTATCTTTAAAATGCCATGGAAGTAAAGATTATTGACTAAGTAAATCATTAAAATTGTCACATTAAATTTAAGGTTTCAGATCAAAATTAATCACTGAAGTGTCACGTTAGGGGTCAGGTTACTGATCAAACACAATCATTAAAGCATCACGTTGTTGCTATGATCACTGATTGAAGTCAGTCATTAAAATATCATGTTGAAACCAAGGTTACTGATGAAATGCAATGATTTTAAATTGTCATGTTGGAGACAGGCCTACTGATCTACGGTTACCATTAAAGCATCATGGTGGAGTCAAGGCTGCTATCAAACTTAAGTATTTAAATGTCAGTTTGAGCTAAGTTTACTGATCAAACTTCATCACTCAACTGTTAGGTTGGAACCAGGCACTGAACAATGCCAATAATTTTTAGTGTCATGCTGGAGCCAAGGTAACTGATCAAAGTTAATCCTAAAAGCATCTAGTACACTATCTCGATGACGAACACGACATCTTCGTCTGAAAAACACACGGTTTGATTTGTAAATTTAAGGAGAGGACAAAAAAAAAGGTTGCCCGTGGATAAACACACCTGCGGGTTCAGCTTTTGGACCAGATGGACGAGATCCAGAAGGGGGATGATCGAGGGTCTTCCGTGGGCGCACTGGAAAGGAAGATTGCATTCAGCAAGCTGTGAGAGGAGACACAGCATATCCTTGATGTTCAGAGGATCTCCGAATTTGATTGCACCTGAAACAGAAAGTCAACATTTGTGGTATAACAAATTTAGAAGCAGAGATTGGGAGAGTTAAAGGTTGGGAGAACATGAAGAGCGGTACTTCTGACAATGTTCCTTGGTAACCTTTTTTTTTTTTACCTTTTGTTTTTAAAATAAAAATTTGATAGATCAAGCAACATACAAGAGTGACTGGTTAGAAGTCCCAAGTGATACATCAAATGTATCCAATTTAATGATGCATTTTCATGTGGCATTAATTGCTTTGTTGTGCTTGCAGCAAAAAGCAAACACAACATACAGGCACCAAAAAAGCCTGTATGGTGCCAAAAAAGTAGCAAACAAAATTTTGTAAATCTTTCATTAAGTGCTTGTCCAGAAGGCATGATGTAGACACCAGTTATAACCATTCTCTCAAATGCTGATGAGGACAAATTGACAGACACGTCCCAGTGAACAACCAAGCCTTTCTGTCAGTATGGCAGGTATGGATGAGAAAGAATTATATACAACACTTGGGACTCTAGCAAATTTGAGAGCAATACAGACAACGGGGAAAGTTATGACATATCTGCAGGTGGAAGTTATACCTCGACAAGCTCGGGAGTTGAGCGCTTTGATGATGGTCTTGGGGAGGATGCTGCAGGAACCTGCCGTCTCCTGGAGAAGGTGAACGCTCTCTTGAACCAATGCCTGTTGAGGTAAGTAACAGTATTTGAAGACTACCGATTTAGCGTCCAGATGACACTATCAACCACATCGCAGCTCGTATGTACTCAAGAAGAACAACAGAGTGGAGGAGCATGGGATAAGGGTAGAAGGTGATATAAGTGAATGGGGAAATGAGTGAAGAGGGTGAATGGGAGCTTTGCAGGTCTAATTGGCTGCAAGTATCACAGGAGTCAGCATCTTTCATGCTCATCATTTCAAGGAAACTCTCAAATTTTGCCACCCTACATTCTGACTTTCAGGTAACTTGAGGTGATTTACCAGTAAACAAGATAGAAATTTCATCAATTTAGGGAACTGTTCCTTTCTCAATTGGTAAAACAACGTATCTGATAGCATCTTTTGGTTTGGAAGTCATGGATTTTAGACAAACATCAATTTCAAATTTTCATTTTAAACAAATCTCAATTTCAAATTTCAATTTCGCAGAGGTGCATTGCATTACAGGAAATATGTCATGTCATAACATACCAACTAACTGAACGTGCCCTGTAACTTCTTCATAATCTTGACTGTCATAGAACAAACACTGCTGTGCTTTAAGAGTTCTGAAGTATTTTAAGCATTATCTCCAATAAACACAAACCATAGAAATAGGTGAACTAGAACACTGTACAACAAACACTGTACATGCGACAAACTTCAGCATAGATCTAAGAACAACTTCACTGTCATACCCATATGTATGACACATAGTGCTGTATTAACTTGCAAAGCAAAATGTCATATTATGAGTTTTCAATGGATTCAAAGCCTAATGGAAGTTATATTTTTGGGAACCTAGGGTGCCTGATCAACTACGAAAGTCAGGTCCAATCCGAATTCTGGACCCGGTGCGAAAACTAGTACACAATGCAAATAAAGAAATCTTGAATGAAAAGTCCTGTAGAATAATCCTGAAGAAACTTTTTTACTTTTGTAATTTTTGCTTGTAGCAGCCACTTTTTTTCACTTGCTTGGCCTTGTGGCATTTCTTTAAATTCAAACTAACAAAGTGAAAGTCAAATTTTGCAAAACAAGCTGATTTTAATTGAAACTATGCTGGATACTGGCCAGAACATTTGATTACGCTACAGTTATGATAAGATGTGGACTTCCTTGAAGACCACTCACATGGCTATCTGTTGCA
Organism: Stichopus chloronotus; assembly: GCA_021234535.1. Classification (NCBI taxonomy): domain Eukaryota; kingdom Metazoa; phylum Echinodermata; class Holothuroidea; order Aspidochirotida; family Stichopodidae; genus Stichopus; species Stichopus chloronotus. The sequence continues at coordinate 23,734,172 of CM037843.1, forward strand.
CAATGCAAATAAACATCCTTTGAAATAGGAGATTCTGTCTCTTTAACTATTACATATTTAGTTTTCAGTGCCCACAAAATAAGAGTACACATGTTAAAAACAACATTGATGGCAGCAAGGTAATGTTGAATAACATGCTAGCAACATCAATAACACTTGTGTGTAACTCTGACGTGCTGCAACTACCCTGAGGCAGAGGATATGAAGAGACTTGCTCACCTCTGCCAAGTCTGTTGCAATAGGCTGTTTGGCCTTCCTAACCATATTTGCTTCTCGTTCAACCAAACAAGCTGGTACCCTCCTGACCTCTGCCTGTTGATCTTTGCCATTCCTCTTGAAAATGACCTCCACCCCTAACCTTGCCAACTTGCCGGAAAATGCATGAGCGAGTCGTTTCTCCTCTCTGGTGATGCCAATGGGTATCGGTGGGATCACTGACGATGATCTCAGATATGTTCCGAGGCAGCTTCCATAATCTGACCTCTGCCTCTTGTCATTGTCTTCATCCTCTGTGTCCGATTCCTGACGGTAGGCATCTATACAGGAGACAAGGTGAGCGATTAAACTAGGGCTTGAAACAATCAAAAGATAAGAACGACAGCTTTCACTCCTTTCCCACTTCAAAGAGTACAAAAAAAAAAAAGATGAGGAAAAAGATGTCACTCAAGTTTACTCGAAAAGATATATACATGTTCATCCCTCATTTGATCCACAGATGAATCTCTGTGGCAATACCTAGAAGTAAATTTTATGGCCCTCATTTTTCTATTCTCACCCTGCACGAGTTGTTCGAGCCTAATCCGCTCGTGGGCTGCGTGTTGATCGACCAGAATCAAGAGGCTCCTCCGATCACTGGTTGCCAATCTTTTAACAGACAGTTCCACACAACAGACGATGAACTTATTGTCAACTTGTCCAATTACCTGAAATTAAAAGAACATTGTAGCACACTTCTAGGCAACTCTAATTGGGATACAGGAGGATTTAGCTACCAGTGTGCTTTAAAAAGTAAAAGGGGAAACTATAGCACCAATGGTGCAGAGACTTATACCTCAACACCCTGAAGGTACCATTTATGTATTATTATATCAACTTATAGGAACTACTAATGGAGTATCATTATACTAAATCATCAGCATTGAACAAGAGAATCTGTAGGACTGCACAATTTGCAGAATTCCATAAGCCAAGAGCACCAACAGTGCAAAAGTTTGTTCTCTATTGATAAATTTGTGAAAATTTTGATGGCCACTACCAAATAATAATGGTTATAATTAGCATCAATATTCACATCTAATAATTATGAAAACTGTCACTTTTATTAATTTTTTCCCATGGATTGTAATGGCTGTGGGCATATGAATTAGTACTAATGTGGAAAAGTGAATGATCACCACCTTTGTCTAAATCAATTCAAATCATTAACTACTGGCTATTAGTGGTCATTAGCATACGACACATGGAGACCCTCGGAATTTTTACCATTGATCTGTCACTAGAAGCTTTTCATGAAGTGAACTAGACACAAAGTTGACAGGTTTGGAAAAAGTAATTGAATTTCATGAAACAACTCAAAGTGCCCCTTCAGTGTACCAACTGCCTCGTTTCAGTTAGGGCACCAACTGATACTGTTCCATTACTCAATTATTATTCATGCACAATAGAGACATTTTGAGATGTTGTATGACATTTTAACAGGGCACTTTAAAGTGGAAGAAGCATTTTGCAGAATTTCATAAAATGGGCCACTGGGCCCACATAAAACCATAGACTACAAATTCATGAATACCCTAAGATAACCACTAACAGAGTACCATTATGACAAACCATCAACATTGTACATGAGAATCTGTAAGAAGAGAAACACTTTGCAGAATTTCATAAAATAGACCATAGGCTCCACATGGGACCAGGGAATACCACCCAAGGAACATTGTGTCCAAATTAAATGTAAATCCATGGAAGCATGTGCCAGGGGCAGCATTTAAAACAGAATTTTACATAATGGGCTTTGGAATAGGATTCCTGAACACCCTAAAGGTACAATTAACAGAGTGTCATTGTTAAAAACCATCAACACATGAATGAATCTGTGGGAGAAGCATTTTGCAGAATTTCATAAAATGGGCCATAGGAGCCACACAGGACCTTGAACTAAAACTTTTGAACATACCAAATGGCTCACTACCCAAGGAACATTGTGTCTAAGTTTCATACAAATCCATAAAAGCATGATACAAATCCATGAAAGCATGATGGAGGGGAAGCATTTTGAACAATTTCGGACAGATAGAGTGATGCCGCATGATCACAATAGCTCACACCAGCATGCTGGTATGAGCTAAAAATTTAAGTGCAACTTAAAAAGGTTCTTGTGCATTATTTTACATTTTTTTTTTTTTGCAAAGACCTTGCAGCAAAACATCTAAACTCATCAGATTTTATTGACAGAAAATCACCTGCAGATATGAGGGATTTGATCAAGTCAACGAAAGGCACGATATCATGATATGCTGCCACTTTCTTGAACAGTCACAAGAAAGAAAAAAAAAAAGGAAAAAAAAAAGGAAAAAAAAAGAAGAGATCTGCCAAGAAATGTACACTGTAGTCCTGATTGCATGTACAATCATTTACTTTCATATTTTTCTTATATTTGCTTCGGTCAAGGACATTAATGACTCACAAGATGATTGTTTTCTTTGCATTTTTTGCATACCACACACACCCACACAAAAATAAATAACCCAACACAGTTTTTGATAACGGCAAATGACTGATGAATGTGCTCGATAAAAATGACCTCATCAATGAGCAGACTGTCTTGTTTTTCTAGCATCGATTTACTTGTTGAGCAATTCCAGTTACTTCCTTGATGAAGGGGAATTTCACAGTTAATGTCAAATTCCCCTCATGACATACAAAAAAAAAGGAACAAAAAAAAAAAAACACAAATGAGATTCTTATGATTGTAATAAAACAAGGAAGAGGAAATCTTTCACTGGTTTTTTTTTATATCTTGCTTTAAAATAGTTTTCAGGGAGGATGCATGGCTTTTTACCTTGCACACTTTATGTACTGACAATTTCTTTGTTTTTTGTAATACATCAGTGTGAATAACATGTCACTGGAAACACTGCACATGTGTCACCTCAGAGGCTATCCTGAACACATGGATCTTTAAGTGTGTATTATGTGGGACACCAGATGTGCAGCAATAGCCTGGTATGGAGTGGATTTTTGTTGAGAGGATTTTTTGACTTTCAGCAAACAGATATAACACATTAACTGAAAATGTGAAGTAGTTTTTGCTCTGATAATGAATTAGATTATTTAAAGAAATATTGTTACTTGTGTCTAAACACAACATTGTCTATCAGAAAATTCCCATTGTATTTTTCTCAGTGCATTTGAACTTTGACCTTCTCAAAAAAGTTGTTCTTCAAACCATCTACTCAATATGGGCAATCTGTATGCTGAGTAAGTAGTCCCTCAGATTTATCCTTCTTGCGATACCATGTAAACAATCAAAGCATCACACACACATACACACATACATGTGCATACACACACACAAAACACTCCCATCTCATAGATTCCTTGTCGGGCCTTTGGCAAGGAATCAAAACCTACAGGCTTGCAGTCAAAGGCTGTGCTGTGATAACAAGGGGAAAGAAAAGTGTAATGGGGAGAAGATGCGGGATATGGTAGACTAAGGAGAGAATATGCATGTTTTAAGGTGCTTGGCAGGTAACAGTTTTTTATTAGTAATTATGTATAAAGTAGGCAACACAATGAAAATTACCTGAATGGACTTGAATATGTCCTTGCTGAATTGGTACGGATGGAGGCTGTTGTGTACTCTGACAGTTGCTGACAGCGCTTGAGTGATGCTTGTGTCAACGACTCCGGGAGAATCAGCCTCAAAAACAGGATTCTGCCAATTGTTAAACAGTTCATCCACTGATTTACTGGGCTCTGAAGTATTGAAAAAAAAAAAGGTTTTTTGTCTAAACAATCCCTGTGATGACAAGCAATAGATAAAAGTGTCTGGGGGCATGTCTCAGTCAATGACTGATGTGACATATGTGTGGAAGGAGGGGGGTTACATGTTGATATTTCACAGATACTACTTGCATTTTTAATACTATTGTCAGCTGGAGTCAATGATTCCTTCCCCACAGAATGACTGCACATAGCATATTTCTCGAGATAGTAAAAGATGATCTAAAGTAAGAGCCTACGCTTCTGTCCGTCAACCCCATGAAGACACGTTGACAATGATACAGTATGGGACAAACCTGAGAAGCATGGTTGAGCAGATCATGAGGGGATGCACTTTCTACAGATGAAAGGACTCAGAGAATGTAATTCACATATGAAACTGCAGCTAGGACACTGTAATAATCTGGGTGAACCTGTAACCAACATAATTCCCTGAACTGGCCCTGAAGTCTGCCTAAGATATTTACAAAAATGTGCAATACACTTCCACCAGTCACTTTGCATAAAATTCTGAAGACTTAGAGAGAACATGTCATTTCATTAATAAATGCCACAGTCATTTGCTGATGGTGCTGGTGTTACATGTGTCGCACTCGGTATACAAGTTTCCTTCTTCAGGTTCAAAAGGATACTCTGAATGTGGAAGTTTGGTGGTTGTGTCATTTCTCTGTATGTCAATGGAAAATATGAAGCACTTCAACTCATACATACCCACCACCACCGTAGTGTACACCTCACAGGTAGTCTGCTTGATAGTTTACTCTATGACACCACTAGAGTCCTATCGTTTATCATGGAAAGGATCACTCACTCACTCAAAAAAAAAAAAATGGTGATAGGGAGCTTCTATACATGTGAGGTTCCATCCCACCTGGTAAATTTCATACACCTCCAGCTCACCCCTTCTTGAACAGAGCACCGATCATCACATGTGGTATGAAAGATCCTTACATTTATTTCTGTCACTGGCGACCGATTTCTGCAATCGCAACTCTGTATGACTTGGTGGGTTCGTTTCAATCGTTCCTTAGAATTATCACCGCATTACTTACCTGAAGCTACTTCAGGTGCTCCATCTTTCCACTTGTGCCTTTTATCTTCCTCATCTGTTGATGTAATGTGGCTGTCAATCAGCTCATCCACACCAGTTCTGCCTCCACCACTGGCCGAGGATCCCTGACGGTCTTGGACAGATCGAGGAAAGAATTGTTTGGCAGTTTTAGGTAGAAAGCAATACAGTTCCCACGGGACTCTACCAGCAGTGCCTGTTGTGCGTAAAGATGAGGGAAAACAGAAATGACGAAAACCTCAGAGTCAACTCATAAGATGATGATACTGAAAATGCCAAAAATACAAAACAGTGATAAATATTATGGTAAAATTGTGAATCAGAATAGTTATCAGACAATACTTAAAGGGTTAATTAGTATTGAAAATAGTGCATCTTTATCAACTTGGTCATTACTTTGGATGAATCAGAAATCATGTTCAAAGGTATACATTATAGACATTGAGTAGCTTAATACACTGGGTGATGGGATGTCATTCAATTAACTGATTGCTTGTTTCTTTTTTTTTTTTGTTTTATTATCTAAAGAGGAAATGGCTGCATCACTCACTTCTACGGATGTTGTTTGACCCAGCAGCCACCTCCTGTTGGCTGTTGCTGCTTGATGTTTCTTCTTTCCCTTCCACATCCCTGCAGCCTCTGTCTCTGTTATCCCGCTCATAAAATGGCACAGACTCTCCGTCAGAATGTTTAATGAATGTAGGAGCAACAGTTCCGTTCCGCTTTTTTGGAACTTCAGATTCTGGGGCACATCCGACGTTGCTGACATTTGCCATTTCCATTGCGGAATGATGGTCTCCAAGGCCAGGTGTTTGTGTCTCTGGAGCATACATACCATCATTCCTGGACAAGACCACTCTGGTATTGGTACCAGCCATCGTGTTTCCATCAAGCTCTTCAATAAATGGGCTAGCGCCTTGATTGTCACTTTTCTTCACAACTGACTCGAATCTGCACTGAAACTCAGCTGAAATTTTATCTGTCATATTGAATGGACAGTTGGTGAAGTTCTCCCCTTGTCTTCCTGTTTCTTCCTTGTCCTTTTCTGCAAATGGAGTTGAAGATTGTTTTTCTTCTATAACTGTCAAGAGGCTGAGGTCCTCCTTGCTCAATGTCTTCAAATCTTCCAGTGTCCTCTGGGAGAGTTGACTGGACATGACTGGTACCTCTCCATCCCTGACATCTGACTCAATGGAGGGATCAGCCTGCCTTCCATCTGTAACTGATTCTGGAGATGGTACACAGAATGGACGACTGTGACTTTCTAGTCTCAGGTCATCATGCAATTGCTGACTATCACTTCTGCTATTATTGGTGACCTTGCCATCATCTCTTTCTGGGGTGTTCTGTACATCAAATGGCTGAGTTGAGGGAACCTCTTCAGAGAGAGGACACTGTGAGGAGGTCTGACTTGTACGTGTATTTTTCTTGTAATGAGGCAATGAGCAAAATGGACTACTGTCAAGCATTGCTAAATACTCTTTATGTTTCTCCTCAGTTATGGCTTCACTTCCGTCAGGGGACATTTTAAAAAGTTGGCCTCTGTTCATACTTTCAATGGGATAGCTGAGTTGTTTGGAGCAATTGATGTGCTTGGCATCATTCTCAAAACCACCCTTGTCCATGCGTTGACTCCTTGCATTGTTACTGTTGACTTCACTTGTCGGTTTCCTTTGATCAGACAGCCGACGGTGAACTGCTCCAGAGGATGCATCTTTGTTGACGGTCTCAGATTGCAGTACTTGCTTTGTGCCGACATCATTCTCTCTAAAGTTCCCACGATTCATCAAAGCTTGACCGCTCTCTGTGCACTTGTCAGGTGATTGCTCTGACGACTGGGTCTGTGGTAATACGTCTCTTGCAGTCAGCAAAAAACTTCTGGTTGACATAAATGATGGCGCTTTGGTATTTTGACTTGCGTGCTCCTTAGGACATATTCCTAACTTCTTTTGCTTGGCTTCCACGACCTCAGATTCACTCGAGAAGGGTCTCTTTCTTGTGAACTGTCTCGACCACTTTGGGTTATCCTCCCTGCACTTTGGATCAAGAAATAGGTGATCTTGGTCAAAATTCCTTCTCTGAACTGTTGGAGGGGACCGTCTGGAGGAGACTCCATTTCCTCTACTTGAGCGCAAAAAACCTTCATTCTGCAGAGTGTTTTCAGAGAGTGGATGATTTCGTCCTTTCACATTGGTGGAAGTTTGATCTCGATCTAGCGGCAGAGATGTAAACCCTTCAGAGATGTTTGCTGGGATGCCATTCTCTGCAGATGTTGTCCGACAACCAGAGCTGACAGTCATGATATCCCTATCTGTCACCGTCTCGTTTTTGCTCTTGAATCCATGATCTGATGGTGACAATGATGAGTCACCTTGTCTATCATTTAAACTTCTGTCAACTTGCACTTCAGGATCAGAGGATGTCACTGTTTTTCTTTGCAGGTGTGCAACTTTACGGGACAAAGGGAAATAGACATTCTGGTCGTCCACTTTTGCATTACTATCTGTCAGTTTTGCTGTCACATCACCCTCCATCACTGGAAAAGGACCTGACTTCTTCTCGTCATACATGCAGGAGGCCTTCCTCTTCATACCATTTCTAAAGGTAACAGAGCCTCTGATCTGAGACTTGCTAAGAGCATGAGATATTTTGGAAGCAAGGTTCAAGGAAACAGGACCAGGACTTGATCTAAAGCCTTTTTTAAATCTGAGATGAGAGCTATTGTATCCATTTGACATTGTAACAGTCTCGTGATGGTCTGCCAGAGAACTGCCTTGAAGAGTTGGGATTGACATGACATTCTCTTGACTTTCAAATGATTGATCACCGTCTAAAACAGTGTCTTCATGGAATGAAATATGATCAAGAGAAGATGGTCTGGAGATTGAAGCGCTGGTTTCTGGTGTTCTACTTATCTCATGTTCCAAACAACTGCTTTTACTCTGATAAGACTGATTGTGAGTAGATCCAACTCTGATTGAGCCATTCTTTATATTTTCACCTCTCGCATTAGTGTCTGAGTGATTGAAAGACAGGGTAGCATTCCCATCAGTAGTTTCATCTGGACTGCAAACAAAAGGGGATTTCCCACTGAAAGAGTCAAAATCAGAGATAGAGCTATCCTCAGTGGCAGAAGAAAACTTTCTTGAGCAGGTCAAAGTCATTGAAATTTCCTCTGGTTGAGGTACCGCAGGGCACTCTCTTAATATTTCAATAGCTTGCTTATGACTTTTCACTGAAGTTTCAGAAGTTTGATTTTCTACCGGACAACTGTCGTTTTTCTCTTCAACGTCAACTGCCTCGGAGTCAGTTAAGGTTTTCTCTGACAGTGATGGCCATGTCACCAAACTGGTTGACTCAGTAGAACTCACAGGTTGCTGACTCTGCTGGTCAGACTCCTCTTCAGGATTCTGGGTGCCTATGTTATCACTAGATGAAAGCATTCCATCCTCTTCTTTTCTCTTTGAGCCATCTGGCGTACACAGCGTTCTACGTCTGTGCAGCGATGTCCCATCTTTCACAGAATCTGCATCCTCCTCTGTCTGGGTTAGACTTCCTTTCTCTTTTTCAGAGGAAGTTCCATCACTGCCACTGCTGCCCCTTTTTTCACATTCTGGACGGCTGCTGCTGCTGCTGAGATGGGATCGAGTCACAAGCTTTGAATGTAAATTATTAGAGCATTTCTTAGTGCTGATGCTGTAACCATACTTTTGCAGTTTTTCAAGGCTTGAAGATGGCACTGGCAACCTTGGCAGAACTTCTAGATCAGGTATTTCTTCACAAGATTCATTAAATGGCAGTGACTGATCTTTGCTGTTGCTCTTGTCATCTTGTATCTCTCCGAGTAAAAGATTTTCCTCAGTCAAAAACTTCCGAACAGTACGTTCGATGCAAGTTGATAGACCTGGCCAATCATGGAACTCCAGGAAAGTCTGTGATGTATCTGGGAGGATGTCATACTCACTTCTAAGGCAACGTATGTCAAGCATGAAAACAGGAAACTCTCCGCAGCCCCGTCTGCTAGGACTAGATTGATCACACAGTGACAAAAAATCAATCTTGGCATTACAGTCCAATTCTTTTTCAAATTTCTGAGACTTAAAAAGGAGTGACTGGCTCAAGCAGCGCTTCACTAACTTGTGTATTTTAGTCCTCAACACCACTCGTTTGTTCACATGCACAAACTGAAGATGGTTGTTTACATGACATTCCACACCAAAGTAGCCTCTGACAGCAAATTTTCTGTAAGAATAAGTAACTTCTCTAAGTGTTTTTGCTTTAGCATGTCCAAAAAGAAATCCAAAAGCACTTTTGGGAGATTTAGTTGAGTGTGTTTGGATTAGCTTAGAACCAGAGCAGTCATCCCTTAAGGAAAATGAGATGTTATGATGGATGACGGCAAAGGCCTCCAAACTCCTCCTGATTTTCTCAAGGTCCAGGGCAACATTTACACTTTTCTGTCTCACTGGTAGATTGTAATAGACATTGTATGCAGTGACAGTGGTACCATGGGCGGGTCTCTCTTCCTTTGCAGGGCATAGTTCACAAAGCTCTCCTTTACTGAAAAGCTTCGAAAAAGTCTTCCCTATAGTTTTCTGTCTGGACACAATTTCTAGCACTGATGAAATACCACGTAAGCTTGACAAAAACTCCCCTCGGTACCCAAGGTGAGAGAGATTTTTCAGGTCTTCCAGGCTGTAGCACTTGCTGGTTGCATAGCGATCACCGATGCTGCAGAGATCGTCTTTGGAGACACCATGTCCGTTGTCTACCACTTGCAGCCTAAGAGATTCCAAATCAACTCGGACAGCAATACAAGTGGCTCCGGCATCGAGGCTGTTGGCGACCAACTCTTCAACGCAGACGGCAAGGGATGGTGTGCAAAGAGATGAACGGAGCTGGGCAATGACCTCGGCAGGTAAAGCTTTGACAGGTCTACTAGATTTCTGCATTTTCCTATTTCCCTCTGCTGGAGATTGCAGCACACAAAGGGACAAATCAGATCACCCTGAAAGACTAAATGGTTCAGGAATTAAGTACACAGCAGTTTCACAACTCAATGTTTCATCACTTAACTTAAGTCATTACACACATTTCCAATCATTAATACTCAAGTCAAAATTTAATAACGTAAGTGTTCTAAATGCGGGAGCTGGTACTGTAGTCTAAACTTTTCATAATGCACAAGGTACAGTAGTTAGTACTCTCTTATATGTATAATGTACATTTGTACGATCGGTAGCTTTTCAAAAAACTTGCCTTTGCAGCATAAGAATAGTAAATTATTTCATTACGACTAATGGACTTCATTACTTTTTGTCTTGATATATGCTGAGCCCACACTTGCCAATTAAAGTAGGTAAGTTACAAAAAGGCCAATTGACCAACCTTAATCTTGACTTCTGTTTACTTAAAGTGCAACAGTAATGCTTTTGTATCATCTGACTTCTTACACAGAATTTGTGGTTACTGGTTGATACTGTATATCCTATATCAGTTCTCACAAGAGGATAAAACAATTTAGGACTTAGAATAACTAAAAAAGTGTGTGTTTTTTATATGGCTTCTTGGTCAGAAAACAAGAGGCTGAGATCACCGGAATCAGGAGCACCCCGTGTGACGTCATTGTTGCGAGTTCACACGAACCAGGTGGTGCAGTCTTGTTGCTCTAGTGTATTGTGTACACCCCCTTGACTATAGTGCCCTGAGCGTACAATGACAACAAAATGTGTTCCTTCTGCCATACCAGATGTCTAGTGCTGCAAATAGTGTGAACAACTATTTGGAAATATTTGGGAAAAGACAAGTTCAATGTGAAGGTTTTTGATCAGACGATATAAGATGATTTTGGGGAGTAAAGAGGTGATAAGAGTCCAAGAATGATGTAGAAATTTGAGATCCTGAACAATATCCTTTCTTGCTTTGTATTGAGAGATTACCTAGGGCTGTTACTAAGTCAGGCTAGGTACTGCACTGATTTTCATGTACTGTACTAAGGCTTCAATCAAACTCAGAAACGTTTTTTCGTTGTGGATGTCTGACCAAAATTGAGATATGTAACCATGACAACATAGCTATTTTTTTTTTTTTGAAAGGAAAGGGGTGGGAGATGTATGAAGAATCTAGTCAACTTGTCATGGACATGAAATTTTCTGGTTTTCAGTTTGGTTGCTGGTTTTCAGTTTGACCATATAATGAAACCGAAATGGTCATAATGTTCTAAACTTTAGTGTAGGAAGTGGCATGTTATACCCTTCTCACAGACTCTAGTTCACATTCATTCATGGATTTCAGCTGCTCTAAACAACCATTTTTGTTAGACTGAAATACATAATACTTGGTTGTTGTAACCTACACACTGAAGGTAGGTGTCTAGGTCCTGTAAGTTTAAGGACCTACATGTACGTACCTGTGTATTGAAACCTCTGCGGTAACATTTATGCATATTTATTAGCGCATTCATGGGGATAGAAAAGGCTTCAGGATTCTTGCTCCAGTTGCAAGTGTAGCCACCTATAACACACTACAGGTGAACTGGAGCAGAACCACATGGCCTTTATTAGGTAACCAATTCACATCCCAAGGAAATAAACAGACAACACTTTTTTTGTGAAAATACCAATCAGCAAGAAATATAAATCTAGCCTAACAACATAGGAAAAATATATCAGAGGTAGCTTAAAGGCTGTAATGCATCACCCCAGATAGTTTCAATTCTCCCAACCGCCTACCTCTAGTCCCTCCCTCAGCCTGTCTTACATTCCTCCACATGTGTAATTAAAACAATGGATCCCTGTGTACGCTGTGTAATACGAGCTGCTCTGCATCTTTCGAATTTGCTGGCAATCTAAGAGTACTGTAACTTAGAACCAGTTGAGAATTTTCATTTCAGGGAGGTAAAAATATAGCTTAGGGTGATGCAATACAGCCTTTAAGTTGTTTCCACTTTATGTGACTCCCAACTATGATGTCATGGGGTCCATGTACAGTATATCATGATGACGACACTCCTACATTTGATTTTGCTGTCTGGACTCCGCAGTTTTTATTATTATTATGATCGCTTCACACAGAGATGAAAAATGACTTTCGATTAACTGACACTTGTTTTATTCAAGATTGCTTTACTTTGCTAAAAATGAGAAACATTACTCCTGAACTTTAAACTTTCAAAACATTTAATTGCACTGAGATCATCAGGAAATCTTCTACAAAGCCTCTAACAGAACTTGAAATTTCAGGTCAGACCTCCTTCTAATGCTCATCTGAGCCAGAGTCTACGATTTAACACCTGAGTGGTCCATTGAGTATACATGAAAGTCCCTTCCAATGACCTACTATAGCAATGGCACAACGTATTAGTGTACAAGGACCATACACATATAACCTAGTCCTAAGGAAACAAACCATGCCACAGGCCTCAGCTGATTGTACTGTGCACAAGTCAGTCTAGGCCATACAAGTGTGATATGGGTGGATGTACTGTAGGTGATCCCTAAATACCAACACTGGCAAGGGACCTCAGAGGACTGTAAAGTGACTGCATGAGACTGTACATTAATTGACCGCCAAGGACTGTAAAGTGACCGTCTGGAACTGTAAAAGGATTGCGACAACCTCCAGGGACTGCCATGGATTGTAAAGTGATCACAGCTGACCACTGGGGACTACAATTGCCTTGAGTTTGAGCTATGTCAGTCCCATGATTATGAGTAGACAGACATATCCAAAACTTTGGGACATCCTTCAGCAACTCCTGGCAGTCACTTTACAGTCTTCAGAGGTTCTCCCACGGTCCTCAGCAGTCACAAATACCATCCCCAGGGGTCACTAGGAGGTCATTAGCAGGACCAAGAAAGTGCACAGCTTTTCTTACTCTGAAGTTAAAAGATTGCCTAGATGTAATAACAAAAATATTTCACAGCAATTTGTTGAATTAAGCACCAATTGCTTGTGCTGCACCAGCAACATACACCAATACTCAAATGTGTATCTCTGCATCATACTCAACTACAACCATACGCATATCCACATTTATTCATTGGATGAATTACGGCAGTGTGCACAATGTAGAAAGATAAGCCTACAGGGGTTGTGCCATGTCCCAGAAAGTGGGGGGATAAAATGAGTTTACATACTATACATGGGCTGTGTTACAGTGCAGGAGTGGGTTCTGTTAACATGTGGTGAAATGTGAGAAATTTTGGCCTGTTTTGTAGGAGATAAATGATTTTTTTTAGTTTAAATATGTAAAAAAAAAAACCCTTTTGTGTGTTATGTGGTAAGTACACACAGCAAGTTAAGCATGCAAAATTTATGGTGTATTTTTGTTGGGGAAGAAATTTTTTTCTACAGAAATCTATAGCTAAAGTGCAGTTTCAGATAATTATTAACAAAAATACCTCTCTGAAAAGTGGGGGACTGGTCCCCCATCCCCCCATGGTATTGCCAGTGAATGCATACTGTTCCTTCATTTGAACTAGATGTAACATATAGTCAATGATCACAAACAACAACCACCCTTAAATACAAACACATGTGTAAAGAATATGAAATATTATATGATTATATTTTATATAATACCATATAAAATATAATTTTATATAAACTATAATATAACGAAAACATATTTTTTCGGATGGGTACCCATTTTGTTCATTTGAGGTTCCGGTACCTGCTTGTTCAGGTCTGGCAGGTAGGCTCACTGCAGCTGGCTGGATACCCAACTCAGCCCTAGATGTGACTGACAAATACTCTCCTTGTGCAAATTCACAGAAAGGGAAATATTTTTCTGCTCACTATGAAACTGCCCAAAATTTTAAATATCCCCCATGCAGCTTGCAAACATTCCAACCGGTTGGTTCAATTAGGCCTAACTTTCCATGCCATGCTAAACAAATGCATACGTAGGCCTAGTCCTACATTGTTAATATGTAATAATAATAATTATATCTGCACAGTATGCCTATTTCATTTATAAGTACATGGCAAATAGCACTTACTTTCAAGACTTTAACACTTTCATATTTTATAAGCGATCGCCACACCACAATAACACGTTGATTCCATTCAATTGGCACTGCATTACACTGACCGGGAAACAACTGAGCTACAAATGATTTAAATTGCCCCGTGAAGACTGAGTCAGTGACTGAGTTGCGTGAGTGGCACTGGCAGTGACATGTTATAAGACCTACTAATAAATTTCTTGTCAGGTGGGTTGTCACATGAGTGTTAATTTCCCACGTTCGATTTACATCACGCAGGCGCATGCCCATATGAATTGAAAAGTCAAAGTGGACGCTGTGTTTTTGTCACCATGACTACGTGTAATACGCGTAATATGTAGTAGTACATACAGCGGTAAGGCGAATAGAGTACCTAGGGTTGTAAATCCTATTCACATGTCATGTATGTTTATGGCTAGCTTCGATCGACTGTCCGAAAAAACTCAGTAGTCCATCGTCGCGCAACCAGTAACCGGCCTAGGCCTTTTTGAAAACAAACATGAACATGCAGTGGGCTGATTGTTTACAAGATAGGAAGTGTTAGACTGGGCCAATTATGAATTACGTCTGGGCCTGTTTACTACAAAACGACGAATGTAAATAACATGGTTAGTAAAGATATAAGATTTGATATTTCTTAACTTAGGGCAATGTTAAGCCTAACGTTCAGTTAATTTGTGCATCTGTCATGTAATTTGTAGGCCTCTAGTCTAGGCTCTGGCAGGTAAGGGTAGGCTTAGGACTACGTTACGTAACAAGGCCCAAAGCCTTAGTCTGTATTATATTAACGTTAAGGCTTTGCGCAGTAGGCATGTGTGTGCATCCAAAAAGTTTGTGAAAGTGCTTTTTGTACAGTAGGCCTAGAAAGTTAGGACATGTGACTGAATTATTTTTGGCTAGACTCACAGATATTTGGGTCTCAAGTCATTGACTTGTGATTCGAGTCACCATTTTTTTTTCCTTGACTTGAAAGGAGATGACTTGTGACTTGACTTGCTGGTTTTAAAAAATAGGTTACTTGTGACTTGACTTGTTGAAAAATGGTTGAAAGGCTTGTCAACATTCAGAATTCCAAATGTTTGTTGGTTTGTCAGGGCAAATCTGTCTGTCTATCTATCAGTCTGTCTATCGGTCTATCTGTTTGCCTATCTGACTTTCTATCAGTCTGTCTGCCTATATCTATCTGTCTGTCTATCTGTCTGTCTATCTATCTGACCTCAATTGTTCAAAATGCTTCTTCTCCTACATGCTTTCATGGATTTTTTTGAAGCTTGCCCTCAATGTTTCTTGAGTGGTGGATCATTTTAGGTGTTCAGGAATTTTGGGTGCAAGGTCCCATGTGGGCCATTTGGCCCATTTTGGGAAATTCTGCAGAATGCTTCTCCTACAGATTCTCTTGTACAATCTTGGTTGTTTGTCATAGTGATACTCCAATAGTGGTACCTTCAGGGTGTTCAGGAATTTGGGGTGCAAGGTCCCATATGCGGACCGTTTGGCCCATTTAGTGAAATTCTGCAAAATGCTTCTTCTCCTACTGATTCTTTTGTGCAATGTTAGTGGTTTGTCATAATGATCCTCCATTAGTGGTGCCCTCAGGGTGTTTATGAATTTTGGGTGTAAGGTCCCATGTGGACCCTTTGGCCCATTTAGTGAAATTCTGCAAAATGCTTTTTCTCCTACAGATTCTTTTGTGTAATGTTAATGGTTTGTCATAATGATCCTTCATTGGTAGTGCCCTCAGGGTGTTCAGGAATTTTGTGTATAATAGTAAATGAAAACAGTGGAAGTGATGCCAGTGTTGTAGTATGGGCCATTCTTCAAACCATGTTACTGTCTCTGTCACTGATTTTGTCACAAATAAAACAATCTAGAGAGAGGAATCTCTGTTTTATTTTGTTTATTATTTTATTTTGTTACAAAGGTATATGATATGTTTTTCTCTCGCTTTATGTGTGTCAACTGCAGTCACGCTATGTTGAAGTTCACCATAGAATAGGTTTTAAATTGATGGTGCCACATAGCAGGATGATAATTTCATGTACTGTAGAGTTACTTTTTTCTTCAGATCACACAGACTTTCAATCCAAAGCAAATGCATTACCCCAAGAAAGACACTAGCACTGCAGAGAGTTATGGCACAAAAGCCTGAGATTGTGGAAAGTTACAGTTGAAATCTCTTGAAAGAGGAAAGCAGTTTTCTGTGGGCTAATTACCTGTCCCTGGTAATAGACTGAAGTTAGCACTCCAATTCAATATAATGCCCCTGAGAAAAAACAGAGGATAATATTCCTGGTAATGCCGGGAGTTGGTCTAAGTTATACTGTGGTCCATTGTTTTTCTTGGAGGTCAAATTTCATTTAAAGTCACTAGATCTTGAAGCAGGATATGCTGTTTAAAGTAAAAAAAAATTCAACCTTTATCATTAATCTTCCATCATAATCTTCCATTTGATACCATTCTATAGCATCTATGCCATGTTTTCTTGAGGGGAAATTTCATTAATTACAGTCGAAAGAAGAGTGATTTAGTTTTTTGGGTTAAAAAGTGAATATTTGCAAGGAATCACTAAAATAATTTGATTGTCTTGTCTTTTTGCATAATGCTGTTCTTCATTTGTGCTGGAAGGAACAATGTATGTTATGCCCTTCATTTAACCATTTCACAGTAAATGCCCTAAATAGGAGAACTTGCTAGCTTGAATCATGGTATCATCTCTGCTGTTTGTAATCTCTATTTTGTTTCTGTCTGATGTAGGTCACGGTCAATCAGTGGACAAGTTTTACAATTAGTGGGTTACCCTTGGTCACAACATGGCTGCTGTCACATACACTCAGCTGAATCAACGCCGGGACCAAACAATGCGTAGGACAGCTCCTTCGATTGCAAAGAGAAATGTCGCCACTCAGGATGAGGAGAGCAGGCATCAAAGTGCTCCGCAACCCTCACGCTTGCTACAGATGCAGGCTAATTTTCAAAAAAGACTGATGAAAGAAAGGGAAGACAAGATGATAGCTATACACCAGCGAAGGCAAGATCAGGCCGAGTTAGCTCTACAAAGGGTCAAAGGATCGGATTACCCTCCCGGCCAGTCTGTTGAAAAGAAAGGAGTAGTGCGAGAGTTTTTCAAAGAGCGGCGCCAGATGGAAAAAGATGGGAGATCAAACCAGTTGCCTCCAGGTAGTCATCTTCAAAAGATGAGGTCAAGTCAGAGAATGTTGTATGAGCAAGAGCAGCAGAAACAAAATGAGCTAATTAAGTATGCAAGTAAACAACCACAAAGTCATTTAAAGCCTCCAGACAAGAAGCATGGGTACAGCAAGTCTAAGCCATTGGCTCCAATAAAGCGAAGGTCTCTTGAAAATAATCATCAAGTACCTCCTTTGTCAGACAGTCATTACGAGACTTCAGAAAGGCTGATATCTGAAGAAGATGACAACCAAGCCGTACTTCTGAGTAAGCCAAAGCGAGCACCAGTTAGTTTTCAAGGAAAGTCAAACTCAGATGGCTCAATTGTCAGTAGGAAATATTCAAAGCCAAAAAATGTTCATGATGCAAACAGGAATGTCATAAATGCCACACCACCAAGGAAACCTCTGCCTCAAGTAAAACCTGGAAAGAAACGCACAACCCATTTACATGAGAAAGAGCTCAAGCAACCAGAATCTAATGAACTGTCCGACTTTCAGAAATGGCAGATTGAGCAGGATAATCAAAGAGATGCCAGGTTACGTAAATATGAGGCACAGCTGGCAGAGGAGAGGAAAGCAAAGCCTGCTGCATTTGACGTGTCCAGAGATGATGAAGAATTTGAGGGAGAAAAGTACTACAGCAGAGTTGATCGAAGCGAAGCTCATGGTAGGCGCAGGAATGAGTATCAGGACATGATGGACAAAGAGAAAGAACTGGAAGCAATGATACGTAAACACAAGGAAGATCTTGAGAAGCTTCAGGCAAATGATAGCAGTGATGAGGAAGAGAATGACAAAGGAGGTCCTTCCAGAGCAATGCCAAAGAGAGCCCTTCCCGTTCAACGTAACCAACGGAAACGAACCCCACAAAAACCAACCAACAAAAGGGAACCAATTACACAAAAGGGAAACGCAGATGAGTATGATCGGTATGAAGATCGTTACGGGTACTACCAGGAAGAAGAGAATCAAATCAGTAGACCTTTCAATTCCTCGAGACATGTCGATCCACATCAAGATGAGGACTTCCATGGTAACACCAGAAGCACAGAACCGGTGAACAGAAGTAAACAGAGAGATGGTAAATCTTCTAACAGATATGATTCCCACAGAGAGAGAGACATCCATGATGAGGAAACAAATTTTTATGCCCAGATGGCAAATGATGAGTCTGATCAAACCTCGGGATTAGACCTGAGGCCTTGCCCTACTTGTGGTCGCAACTTTGCAGCAGATAGACTTCAAAAGCATATGAAAATATGCAAGAAGAATTCTAACAAGAAAAGGAAAGTGTTTGATTCATCAAAGCACAGGACAGAAGGTACGGAGATGTCCCAATATGTAAAACAGGGCCGTCATCTTAAGGAGCCCACCAAGGTGAGTTTACTCAGATCAGCAATTTGGAATTTCCTCTTTGACTTGTGCTAATAAAAAGAACAATAAATGCAGTTTGATATTGTACATTGTAACTTTTCCAGTTTGATGGGCACTCAGCTTACAGTACCCTTCAAGTGTCTCATGTCTGCAATACTCCTTTAATGTTCTCCATGGTTCATCTCATCTTTTTCATGTGAGTGTGTTTCATTGTAAAAATTCCAAGCAAGCAATCTTTTGTCTTTAGATAAATTCCATACAAACAAACTTCAAATACTTGATAAATTCACTCATTGGACTTGGTAAACTTTTGCAAGTCGTGAAATCTTGTATTGTTCTTTCGAATGTGATGTTGCTGTAATTCTAGTGAGTAGCTTACTGACCTATTGAACTGTGTGCTAGATGTAGTTGTCAAGCTAGGTTTGGAGGCATGGCCTTCCTGTAGTGATGTACATCGAACAATCTCAAAAGTTTAATGGCATCTATGGTCGAACTGCAAACAGTATTTGGTCTACAGCACTCTTTTTAAAAAATTGCTAAAATACCATAATACTGCATTCAAGTTCAACCATGAAACTGTTTCATGTATTTCACTAAACTTAGCATAGTGTAACCTAGACTTTGTGGAACGGTACAGTTGCTATGTACAGTATATTTGTCATTGAGGAAAGAAGTGACCTCAAGACATAGGCCTACAGTATATAGAAAGTTTCAGAATGCGGGAACAACAACAAGATGGTTTTCTGGAGGTGAAGGTTTATTTTGCTACTGTTGGTTGTACTGTAAGATGCAATCAGTTTACTCCATTGTAACTTTTTGTTTGAGTCTTCTCAAGTATTAGTAATTTGAAATATTACTATACAATTTTCTGAATCATCTGTAAGAAATGTTTGGAGCAGGAACAGTTTTGCTTCCTGCCACGCTCGAGTGTGCGTAAGAATTTCAAAAGATAATTCCAGAGTGCATTCACCTATGTAAATGATCTGTGATTATCCCCAGCCATTCTTTCAACTCCCTTCCCTCTCATGATACATTAGACATTTGTTTTATTCTAATTTGTACAGAAATTCTGGCACAAAAACAAAGGGAAACCACTTTTTACTTTAGCCAGGCAAACTGCATTCTATCAGTCATAATTTTTTGATAATGGATTGTGCAACAGCAGTGTAAAGTCCTACCCCCACCACCTCCCTCTCCAAGTGTCTTTGCATCCCTTCAATAACTTTTCTGAGTTGACTTCACTTTGAATGCCTACTGTCTGGTACATGTGATTTTTATAAACTTTTTCTTTTTATTGCACCTTTGTTTGTCAAACAGAAAAGTGGAAGCAACTGGAGAAAGAAACATGAGGACTTTATACGTGCTGTCAGGGATGCTCGGTCAGTTCAGGCTCATATTGCTAAAGGAGGTAAAGTGTCTGACCTTCCCCCTCCCCCACCCTCTGAGAACCCTGACTACCAACAGTGTCCATACTGCAAGAGAAAGTTCAACCCAACTGCTGCTGAACGACATATTCCACACTGTAAAAACACCAAGAATCGTCCAAAACCACCCCCTAACAGAAAGCGATAATTCTATTAAATTTGTGTTGTTGATTGAAGTTTGCAATTAGTTTTGTAAAACTGTGATTTTTAATACATTTTGGTCGCTAAGAGGGATGACAATTTATTCTGCAAAACATATGAAAAGCAATACTTGTTATACGTCTAGTGATTGGTGGACATGCAAGAGAAGGCATGGTTGTTGCCTTCACCTCTGTAGAAGATATTCTCTCCATTGCAAGCTACTGGACTTTCTGTGACATGCTTTGCCTTATACTTGCTTCCCTTCCTCTATTTTTTTTGCACAAAATAGTGCCGATGTTTAACGCATCAGCATTTGATTTCTGCCTTTTCTTTCTGCAATAAATCATGTTCTATGCAAATGTTTCCAGCTCAAGCAAAATGAGCATAGTTCTAAACTTGTTTCCATATGATCTGTGCAAACTTGCCAAACATGGTAAGGTAGTATTTTATACTGGATTATTTTTTCTTTTTTTTGGTTGCTAAAATTTCAGTGTGCTCATATAATGTGCTACAGTCAGTTTTGTGCCAAGATGCAATGGCTTTGAAACAACACAAGAGTATGTCAAAGCAGTAGTGTTCAATAGTGTACAGTTAATAGTGTCAAGCTGTTCAAAATTGTGCAGACTGCAATTTTTTGTTAAATAAAAAAGTATTCCTTGAAAACTTGTGTTTTCATCTGTCGTTGTAGAACCAGTGGGTAAGTACCCAACAATCTTGTCAGTATTTTAGGAAATCCGGAGAAGTATCTGTCTGTGTATGTAATAAAACTGCCAACGATCTTTTTTTTTTGTGATCCTCAGTCTTGAATTACTCCTTCTTCTCAAATTGGCTGAAATGTCAGGGAAAAGTTAAATCATCGTGTAAGGGTGATCTATTTTTCAGCCCCTAGAAGATGTAGTATATTTAACTACTATCACTTTACTCATACTGTATGTTGTAATGGATTATGAGGCTTTTAAAAAAGTACAATTGAAAAGTCATGATCTCAAGAGTAGTAGAGATGAGCAGAGTGATACCTTAGGTTAAGAAACCTGGCAGCTGTATTAGGTCAGGTATTAGGTATAGCAGACCCTTCTGATTGTTTGTGTGTTAGGTTTATGACATTTTGTTGTTCCAGTTTATGCTCATACCAACTAGAATGACCCCCCTTTTGTTTCTTTTTTTATTAATTTATTTAAGTTTTGTTTCTACTGCAACATATATCCATTGTTCTTTAAGTTTGAAAACAATTTTGTTGCGTGAAAGTTTGCCAGTGATGCAAAACATATATAGAGAAAAATGATCATGGTAACCACAGGTACCAAAATATCAGATGATCAGTACCACATAAAAGGAATTTCCTATGCATCATTAACAGGTTTGTTAACACCTCAAACACCAGTCAACACACTTTAAAAAAAATATGTAATTCTACACAGGAGAGGGGTGTCCAAAAGGTAAATCCTTGCAAGTGATAAGAGGCATATGTTAGGTAGTTGCCAAGCCATCAGTACCAGTGGCCAATGTTGCTCAGAAGCACTGCACAAAATTTCATACAGATCTGTTGGAATTATTACAGGCTCAAGCACAAGGAAATATGTTCATATTGCAGGCAGGTGTTTGCATGATATATATAGTATAGAAGTTACTTTGGGTACTATACTGTAAGTGCACTATTGAAGAAAGTTATATCTCCTTTTCAACTTATTTGGATAATATATTACAAAACCATGCTGTTCATTTCACTCTGTTATACTTACGTGCTGCTGCCACAGTATATTCACTTCACTCCTCACCTGTCCCAGCACAACAATTCCACACTGCAAGTCACATGGATGGTAGAATGTGCTCAGAATGTGTGGCTGTTGTGATGAGACAGATAAGTGAATCATCTTCCATAGCCAAACCACGTGAGTTATGGTGATTGTCTATTTTTAGCAGCATAACTTATAAATCTTGAACAGTAGCAAAGGATAAATGTTGCTATTATTTGCTGTCATTTTTTACAGCACACTGTGCAAGTACCAAGCTCCATCTAATTTTATTGTCAAATTTAAAAAAAAAAGAGCTACCTGATTTATGACCAGATATATGTATTGGTACTTTAAATTAAAGTATAAAAGATAAGTTAAAGCTTGCCACTTTGTTTTTTAACTAAAACCATTTTAGTTTTTGTGATACTTCAATTGACAATGTTTACAGAAATTTTGGCGATGCATAACTGGCTGTTATATTTAAACTTATGGTGAACATTATTGTTCTTCTTTTGATCTCTGTTTTATGTTATCATAATTCACATTCACCTTGAAATACATATGTATGTGTAATATAACCACCGTATATAACTGAAGAAAGCTGAATATAAAGAATGTAATATGGTGCAAGTGCCTTTCTTTAAGCCTTTCTTCAATAGTGATAGTTCAACAACTTTGGTTTGGCTCAAAGGGATTTAAAAGAATTGTCCAGAACCAAATCTATACTTGATATGTTTAAGAGAAACATGCTCTTAGCATTTCATTCATTTCTCATGTTCGGTTCTGGAGATATTAAAAATTGAAGTTGAACATTTTCTACAAAAATTAAACTTGAAACATGTATGTGTGATGTCATGGATTCATATTGATGACCAATGTTTTATTTTTCTTTTTCATCCTGCTATTTTGACCTTTGATTGATAAGGGTTGCTATCTTGCCCCTAAAACATCATGGGCAAAGTTTGCAAACTTCCATTTCTCAGGATGCACTTAGGGTATCAGTATTTCAGAGTTTAGTTTCATACAATTGGCGACGAAAGACATCATTCATGTTAGTTCAAGGTAAAGAAGTATTTCTTCTCCGAGAACTCCCGTCAACCCCTCCCCTTCACCAGCCATCTTAGTCACTTCTTCCTCTTCCTGAAACACATTTAAGTGCCAACTGGGTTCCTGTGAGGGAACCTTAATTTAAAACTCCGTTGTAGGATGAAGTTACTGGTAATTAGGAATAATATGACATTGCTATCCCCCCCCCCCCACCCTAAGAAAAAGTCAAATTCTCTTTTGCATGACACTCGAATATGTTAGGCCTATTGAAAGTAAAGATAATAGTTGTAAGATCTTTCTCCACCTTCTTGGTTGTCGGCGACATGTTTTAATTTACAAGTCATTTAAGTGCACCAAAAGATATTATTTAGCCATTTCTTCATTATTCTGAAGCGACACAGGCGATAATCCAAGACACAGCCACGTATTCGTACATACTGCACAACGGACTGTGAGGCAAATAACGGTAAACCAAGTACCTCTTTCATTTATTCTACTTATACCAGGCATGAACTCGTAACTCGAGGCTGTAGACTTCAAGAGCCAGCTCCTCATGCAGGCTACTTACACTACAAGTAGTGTTGGACATCACGCGAATGACCGCAGGCGTTACCAACGATAGTATCGATTTATTTTCCATGTTATTTCGATTAATTAACCTTTCTCTGCCTACAGTCGATAGTTAAGTCAATATTATGACCTGCTTGGAAATGAGTGGATAAAACGCTTCATTGCACCACGTTAGAGTCATAAAGATTCTAATGATCCTCAGCAGGAAATCAATAAAACCTGGCGAATCAGAACTGAATATGTAAACTTTCCCTCTCGTTTTCCTCTCCCTTAAATCGGAGAAGTGTTCTTCGATCTGGTGCCATGGCAACTGTCCGGGGGCTGGCATCAACATTTTCAGTTGTGTCAATGTTTGCATTTACTCAAAACCTCTATCAACTACTTAATCAAAAACTGAGCAACTCCCACCTCTCCTTTTCTGTATCTGTCTCTCTCTGAAGATGGACGACTATACAAACCAATATATTAATATCTTATCGCTGTTTGAAAGATGATGGGTGAAAAAATAAGTTGCAAATGACTGCACTAGGGGATGTAGTGATTTTGTAATCACGAAAGGTCTCAACAGACAATTTAACCTTAAGTGCGCAACCGCGATTACAATACAGAAATTTAAAGGAATATTATTCAAGGGCTGTAACTACAATCAAGTCTTCATATCATGTCGTTCTTTGATGTTGAAGTGCTCATTTAACTTTGGAAATTAGAAGATCACATCTCTTACACTATTGTAATGTTTATTTTATGGCAGTAAAGATGATAAAAAACACAAGAAACAAAGGATATTCTGTTTCAGTTTGATATCACAGACTCGTATATTGCAGAGAACCACACTTTGGAAAAGGTTCATTTAAAAAATCCATAGCTTTGAAACAGCCCAGTGTTGAGATACGTTTTTTGATACTAAAAAAGAGAAGTCTCGAGTAATTCCCTGCATAATCCTGTTTGAAGGGAAAAGGAAGGCCTCGTAGTTTGGCGTGCGATTAAACTCAAACTGTCTGTAGGCCTGTGAGAGTTATTTTCTCACCAGCTGACCTTTGTAAGTGTTCATACGATTTCGAACGATAGGAGATGAACTCTCGGCCACATGCATTAACACCACGTACACGTGAAACTTGCTCTCAGTCATTTAAATTACACGCACAGAAAATAAGCGATGCGTGTAATTTGCGATTTATTCCCGTATTGAATGTTCGATTGCTAAATCTGACAACCGCATTCGATATTTATTCCAACCCCCCCCCCCCCTCTTTCCTTTCAGCCTTCCAAGCAGGTTAACACAAGGGAGTTGTTCCTGTCCTTATCTGAATCTCCCCGACACTGAGAAACATTTCCTTGTTACTGTCCTCGGCCCCTCGTCACCCGTACAATTGTTCGTATACACACACGCACACACACACACTAACATATGAAAGAGTCATTTCCTGTTGATGGTTTATTTCTGGATATTATTTTCCACCCTTGGTTTATCTCTGGAAATGATTTTCCGCCCCCCACTTACCGCCCATAAGGAAAGATGGAAGGAAAACATTTATTTTCCTTACAACTAGTTTGCATTGTATTTCCATTTTTTGGAGACTAATCGAAGTGTAAGATCAACTTATAATGGACACCCGTTCAAGGAAAAGAACCTTCAGAAATCAATCAAGAACTGGGGATTTCCCCTGCCGCCAAGACTGATCTGACCGCCATGAAATAATGTGTGAGACAAATTTGTAAATGAAGCAAACGTTTTATTGTTGGATGTCGATGTTATTGTTGTGACTAGATAAATCCAACTTCAGAGTGAATCGGTGATAGGTGTTGTGAGCTCTACCAGATTTACCAGTGATTGAAATTTCATGAACTGGGGGGAAAATCTCTTTATTAGTAAACCATAGTTTAACAATATGTTCAGTTCTGGATTTTTGTTTTACTTGGAGGTGCCCTTACCAAGCAGGTGGACAATGTCCAGAGTTCAAAGGTTTAACATAACTAATTCCATAACAAAATAACAACTTGAAAAATTTTCAAAAATCGTATTTCAGCCTACTGTCTAACCATCCCCCAGAAATTACACTCGTTATCATCGTCTCAAGCTTGAAGGGGTCTTGGGGAAAGGGTTTGTGATGCCATTAGTTTGGGTTTGTGTCCTTTTCCATGGATCCCCGAGGATCTTGATACGCCACTGAACTTTCAGTGGTACATCGCATAATGAGAAATCTCCAAACATAACAGGCCAACTATATATAATTGAATATCTTATGTTTTTTCTATATAACCGAACTCTTTAAATCGTATATTTGAACACTGTGTATGATATGCAAGATTTAGGGAAAGGAATTGACCTGGCTAAAGAAGGAATTAACACCTGTAGAAATTAAAGCCAGGATTATCTTACCCTTCCCAGCCCTTTGCTGGTCTGTACCGTTTTTAATGTATTACGAATACAGTCAGAGCTGATGCATGAGCAGTACACGTCCGTTGTGCTGGATTTGCTTGCCTGAGTGGCTCGGGGATATGTCAGTCGTCTTAGCCTTAGTCAAGTATTGGGAGCTCGTACCAAAATCTAACACAAAAAAAAACCCCGAATGTATGTAGGGACACTGTGTTATCCCTAGTAACGAAGGGCCAAAGAGCCAAGGGGTAGCAAGGTCGGATGCAGGGATGGGGTCCAAATGGTCAGGATCCCAACCCCCTTTTTCCCAAAATACCACCAGGTCAAACAACGCAATGTCATTCTCTTTTTTTCAATTTGCTGAGGTCTTTGGACCTATTACAGGTCTGTTGTTCGTTGCAAATAAAAAGCAAACATTCGGCTTCTAGTCTTCCGTTCTGAAGTAATCTTTGATTTTTTGACAATAGCACCGCGATTAGTTTTCAAGTCGAAATGTTCAGTGAAGATGTCAGGAGATTCAATCTTCTTCCAGTAAGATCGCAGTATTTAAAAATGGCGGTTTCACGCTCACCTGGCAATTGTACTCTTTTAATTGTTGCATCAAATCGCAGTGAGCTGCGTGGCTAAGGGAAGTGGAGCCATGACCAGTAAGCGACGGGATTTTGAGGGGAGTCGCAAGAGTGCAAACGTCAACTGTGGAACCTGTGAAGACGACTTCTGGCGATCTCGGATGTATTTTTATTCAACATTTTTCTGGTACTCTCAGCGTCAACCGATGGTGCCGCTCCGCTTAGTCGTCTCAAAACTCTGGCTTGAATGTAAGTGATGAACCTTGAGTCTTCCCCTCCACGAATGTCCCATTCCTAAAACCAGTTGTGGAGGAAAAAGTGGGTTACTGCAGTGTGTTAGGGGCTGTTGGTGCATGGTGTCAACATGACTTTTACATCTTTGCCTTTTCATGAATGTGACACTATATTTATGGTATTTTTTTTATACTATGCAACCATGATTTGGACTGATTGATTATGTCCAGATGCAATGTCATTTACCATGAGTTAGTACCTTCATTCAAGTATATTTTTTACAGTATAGGTATATGCCTACAGCATGCATACTAGTTGTACAGGAACTTGTTTACGCACCGTGAAGATAACCCCGAAGCTCGCACAACGCGCGCGCTTTTTCAGGCCATTTAAAACATCCAGAGTTGAGGCGTGTGTGAATCTGAGGGAACACTGTGATGCGCACGCATTTCTATGAATAGGCCTACTTTTAACGCGACACATACTCGATTTTTATGCACATGTGTACGTATATGCAGGTATTTGTGCCGTTTGACGCATATCTGTACATATTGTGTACTGCAGTACTAGAATACTAAGCTAAGTAACTTAAATAATCAGCGCTTCTATCCAAAACGAATGTGAATCAATGATGAAAATAATATACAACTCAGCGCACCCCCGGAGTACATGAAATGAGCTAATGGCCATGAAAAACAATAGATATGACGATTGACCATTGATTGGTGTTAACATTCTGTGCCAAAGTCGTTGTGGCTTTTAAATTACAACTCTGTTTAGCTGACATCCTATCGGTTACAAGTTTCAACAGTGTTATATACTATCCAGTATGTCTAACTTAACTTTGAATAACACTACCAATGATCTTGCCATAAATTTCTCTCTTTTACTCCACTTAGATGTGCATCACTGTCCACTCGACTGATATGTCTTGCCAACATTCAATTACGTGGTGTTAGATTTTGCATTAAACATGATGGTGGGTCACCATGAAAAAAATATTGCCTATGGGTTAGAAATAGATTTCGCTTACGCCACTAAATATCTCAACGACCCCTTCGATCACTCGTCATGTTTAGATGGCAAATAAAAATAACAGGAAATCATTTGTTGGGCCGATGCCATCATGATCGACGTACGTATACAAATGCTCCAGTTAGTAATGCAGAGGAAAAATAGAATGGTATGTCTGTTCACTCACCAGAAATGCCACTCCTGTACCACTACCAATGATACATAAAATGTCATTATCGATGAAATCTTCCCAAAGAGGAAGGGGCTACGTCAAAATCGGTGTAATTGACGGAAATTTGCTCTGTAACCTTGATAGTTTGCTAATATGTATCTGAATTTTTATTTTATTTATGATGTTGCAAGATAGCTGGGAGCTGTGCCCTGATTACAGCAACGGTGCGTCTATCGCAGGGTTCTTGCCGCGTCGGGTGGCCGGTTGTGGTCGGCACTGACACCTGTCGACCGATATGAAGACCAAATCGCCAGATTAACGGTCAGCACAGAATTCGATGAAAATTTCACGGAAAATGTCGGAAAAACTATAAAAACTATTGCAAGTATAAGACATAACACTTTTTCCAACACTAAGATTTCTTGACACAAATTGAGCTCCAAATAGCAAGGCGATCGCACCATTCGTCACCTCAGCATACTTTACAGGCGAAACAATTGTAGGTGGACCCCCCTCCCCCCCCCCCGCCCCTCGCTTTAGATATTTCCCTCTGGACGACGTTCACACTATACAGACGAACCACTACAGTCGCCATTCAGAACAACCTAGCTAGATCCTTTAGTCACGCTTAAGTACTTCCAATTGTGCCATTTCGTTGCATTTACAAGTTTCATACTGAAAAGTGGATAGGCCTATTGAAAATTACTTAGAACAACAAATAAATTTCGTCTTTTATTTTCTGCCTTATTTTCTTCCTAAGTCAACCAATTTCATACACATCTTCTAAAAGCCTTTTTTTACGGTGACGACAATCAGAACATTCAATTTGATATTTCATCATTCAACCACATTGTTCTGTAGTAATCCTGTGAAAAATCTACATTTGAATGAAGTTCACAGTATCGAATACGACCATCTAATTGAATTAAAATACCAAGCACAATATTGTATCCTTGCCCTTGTTCCCATGTAAACCACAACAATTCAGTAGTTGTTTATTTTTATCAGTTCCTACTTGCATTGCCAAAGGACTTATCAATGTGTCAGAAGCCTGAAATGACGTTTAGGTTCCCACCTATATACATCATGTGTGAAGCGCTAACATTTCTAAGATAATTATTTGGTAACGTTCAGAGCCATATATAGAGATGGCTTTATATACGGCTCTGGTAACGTTTGATCACATGCGCCCTCAAAGCCTCCAACTTAATTATTAGAGGTCGCTATTTCATTACTCTCCCTAAGATAATCCATTTTAAACTAGAACTGCATTTGCCCACAAATACGCAGAATTGTAGTGCGTGGTAGGCTAAGTCCTTGTTGTTGGGAATAAGCCAGTCTCTGTGGACCCACTCCTCATAGGAGTTAGCATTTTTTGCGTAAGGCAGTGCCGTTTCCTGTCGAACTCTTTCCCAATCCATTCTTTTTATTTGTATCACGCTGGACGAAACAAAAATTCCATTGGATCTCTCCCACATGCACAATGTGGTAAAGTTGCCGACGCTTATCGTTGCTATATACCGTATGTCGTACAAGCCTGTACTCTATACTAGCTAGCTGTATATAGGTCAAAACTGTCTTTCTGTTTCACCACTGAAATAAAACATGAGAGCAGTAGGCTTACATGATTCTGTAGAAGGACGCCATGTTGTAACCACTAAAAAGCATTGAAGCAGCACACGATTCTGCGACATCATATTTAAACACAATGGCGGTGTATTGCACACCAATTTGGAAACAACATTGACACTCCACGTTTATCACCTCATTGAGAAAAGGCCGAACCACATTTCGTCACGTTTTCTGGAAATTTATCCGCAGGGCTCTCTCATCACTTTAACTCCTTAAATCGTTCTTGTAGTCGTGGTATTTGTTTTTCCTTAGTAGATTTTGGTTTGAAGACGGCCATAGCTGGCACTTACTGCTATTACTAAAGGTCGCGCATGCATATTTGTACGAACTAAGTTACATCACGCGCAGGTGAGGCGTTATGAGCCATATAAGGCTCAACAAAAGAAATTGCTGGTCGTCCAGTAATGAC
Source organism: Stichopus chloronotus (assembly GCA_021234535.1). Lineage (NCBI taxonomy): Eukaryota > Metazoa > Echinodermata > Holothuroidea > Aspidochirotida > Stichopodidae > Stichopus > Stichopus chloronotus. Next base: position 23,764,135 of record CM037843.1, read on the forward strand.
AAGATTGTAGTGCGGCGCACTACAATAATGAATTATCTTAGTACTCTCCCAATTTGCGATATGCGCTTTCACTTCGTGCACAAAGTTAGCTGTTACAACTGAAATTGAGTGTTGCTAACTGAGTCTTGTCAGATAAAATACTGTTACTTTTTAGGTAAGAAGTCCATATCGTCACGAACACTTTACATCATAATACTTAAAAAGTAAAAAGTACAACATAATACTTAAAAAGTAAAAAGTAAAAATTCATACAGTTGGGAAATCTCTTTTCTCTCTATTTCTAAAACTGTACCTGAATAGCGCACGTTTTGTAGTGAATTTTCAAATATTTTTTTTTCACATTGGTGCATAATCATCATGGGAAATCTGTCATGTCATTTCAGACTATAATACGACACTTAAACAATCGTGCCATTTATTTTCATAATTTTAAAGTTCAACCTACAGCAAACTTTTATCCTTTAACTGTTGCTGCAAAAATACTTTTCTTCTTTCTTTTGCGGGTCACCGATCTCCTTTTACCCTGTCCAACAAAGTTGCTGCCAAAATTCTAACATCAGAAAGTAGTGGTCCTTTATTTTATTAATTGCTTGCTACCAGTTTGGTGAATGTAACTATTCTCAACCTCTATACACGTAACTTGCAAGCTGTTTCCAAAAGTGGCGAAAGAGGTATATATATATACATACATACATACATACATATATAGATCCTTTCCTCACCCAGTTGAGACCGATACTTTCTAGAACAATCTTGTTGGTCTGATGTTTCACGTCCTCATTTGAAACACTGCATTCTTAAGTTTTTCCAAACACAGGTATGCTTATATGTCTAATGGTTAAGTATACTAATTAGGAATGGTACCACATGTCTCGAAAGAAGAATAGGTGAAAGAAAAAAGTGCTAACTGCATTATCTTTAGATATAAAAATGACCCTGTCATATATGCGAACAGTTTACAACGGAACGGATGCTCAGAGGTGTGAAATTTCACTCTTTGGACGCTTTCCTCTGCCGCAGCCTAAATTTGATTTGGTATGGCTTTGGGAATTTAACGAGTCCATTCACGGCTTCGGTTGGTAACTCTTCGCGGTCAGTTGGAGAGGACAACGAAAACCGGTGAAGTATATTAGAAAGTAAAAGAAATCTCACAGTTTCTGGTATACTTGGCAAGTCACCTCGTGCGCCTCCTGCAGCAAAGAAAAGTCAAATAACCACCACAATTTAAATTATTTGAGAACAGCCTTGGCGAATTCAGGGCAACGGTGGCATCTTACCGCATCTACGATGGTGAATGGGGTAAAACAAGGAAGGAGGGGGGGGGGGGAGGAGGGGGGGGGGAGGAGGAGGGGATGGTGGAGGAATGTGGGTTGCCTTTCGGTAACGACTGTGGGATGAAATACTTACAGACATTGTATACAGACATTGTATTTAGACAAAACATAGAAGATGAGAAGTAAGTTGCATGAGCATTTGTCATGTCATATTGTCATGTAACAAGTGTACACACATACGCTGTTTAAACGCAGGTTTACAATGTAATAAGAAACACCTTAGAACAATCACCGGTGAATCCAAGTGCTTTGTTTAGGGGGGGGGAGGGGGCACAGTGATATGGGGAGCACCCTTGAGAAAATTTTCCCTACAAACTACATGCCCTCAGATGCGATTTTAACAGTGAACAATTGTGAAGTTATTTTCTTGTAAAAAAATAGATTTCGTTTTCCAAAATATAAATTCTATAAACAATTTTTTGGCCCATTATTGGGGAAAGGGGTGTGGTGCCCGTTGTCCCCCCCCCCCCCTTGTGATCCACCAGTGCGTACAGTTGGACCATAGCGCTGACATGGCTGTCCTTTCCTGCGTGTGTGTGTGTGTATGGCATAATGCCAATACAATTTTACTTTGAGCAAGGAGTTACAATTGAGAAGATACAACGGAAACTAATTCCTTTGGCCATACTGTCCACTAAGATCACCTGGTTTGTTCATCACTTACAGATTCAATGAGATTAAAGGTAATAGGAAGTTATCATAAAAGGTCTACGTTGTCTGCTAAAATTACCTATCGAAAAATTTTGGGGGGCAATCCTATGACATGAGCATAAAGTAATCTTTCCGTTGTACCTTTTCAATTGAACTTTCCAGCTCTAATCAACTCAATTTTATCACGGGATCACGAAAGTCAAAATCAGATACTCAGGTTGGAGAGAGAAGAAGACTTTGTCGTGCATAAGGTTCACGCGTCCAAAAGTGAGGGCCGTGTCCCGTCAATTTTCTGCAGGATCCGTTCTAAAAGCCTGGTTCATCTTACACACAAAACCTTTATATGTTAGTTATGTCCATGACTTGGGTGCACAGTATGTTTTGCATGCAAGATGTACCAGGACTTTTAGCGCGGATCATTCGGAAAATCGAGGAGAACACCGCCCTTACATTTCTGGTGTTTGGACGCGTGGACCTTAAGAAAAAAAAAGCAAATTCACCAAAGTTGTTAAGACTTACGGTTTCCAAAGTGGATAAATCTAACTCTTTCGTCTTCGATGAATGTTTGGTGATTGTAGAGGAACCTATCGGGATTGAATCTATGGGGTAAGGGATAATGTTTCTGGTCGTGAAGTAGTGACCAGAGATTATGGAAGACAAAGGTATCTCGTGGAATCATGTAGCTACCCAATTTAAGTTCAGATTCTGTTCGATATTGCAATGCTGTTGGGAAATAAGAGAAGACAAAAAATGAACAAATATAACACATCAATTGCGAAGTATGACGTCTTATGGACGAGCACTTTACTGTTAATGAACATGTGGTTTTCAGCTGCCTTCAAGGGAAGTAAGCATTGTAGGACTAAATCACAGAATTATATTATAGAAGTTCTGTTAGAAAAAAACTCTGAAAATGTGTTTGTTTTAAAGTTCCCCTACTTCCACCTCAAGTCAACCTGCAAGCATTACTTATGTAGTATTTTTGCATGCATCACCCCTAGCCTCAGATGTATTGCCAACATAACAACAAGGTACACAAATGCGTGTAGATTTGAATTGAAATAATGATGAAATACTTTTTGCGTTCGATCATTAATTTTTTTTTCATGTATCGTCAGTATGGAGTAGCATGTGAGTTCTTCTAAACTTCTCTATCTCATTCATTAATACCTTTTGGGCCTGATATATGGTTTTATAGAGTTTAAAGACAAGTGTCTTAATGATTTTAAATAGCAATACAAAATTAATAGCCTCGATTAACGAGGAACAATCATGATATACTCACATAAATAAGCGAGAGGTGAGTAACGGGAACTCTCCTGAGAAACTGCCGCGAGGTACGGCAGCTTGGGCAATTCCGCTGGTTTTATGAAGTCGTTTCTACTGCCATCGCCGTCGACTCTGTCCAGTTCCCGATGGAGGTTCTCCTGGATGTGGGGATATTTGAGAATAAATAATAAGCACCACGTGACGCCTCCGACAATTGAAAGAGATAATTCAGCGACGTAGGTCAAAGCGTACACCAGGAGGAGATTCATCGTGAAGGGGCTCTCGAGGGCGTTCACGTCTTCTTTTTCAATCCCGGTCAAGAATTCTTCGACAGCCGTAGATATGTCGTCGCTCTCCATGTTCAGTCTCTTTTCCACGCAGGACACCAGGTCCTCCCACCTACCGCCCGTTGTTCTGATGCTCCTCATACTGTTAGCGAAGGACTCTAAAACGTCACCGCTTAAAGCGTGGACATCGCCGACGGTTGGATCGTTTACATTTCGCACCTGGCAAAAGTTTTCCAGAAACAAAACGTAATCTGGGTCCTCCAAGTCGAAGCGAATATTGAATATGATCGACATAAGGACGTTTGGAACCGCGTACGCCAACAAGATCGCCGGATCGACGAGAGAATCTGGTTTGACGGCACTCCTTCGAACTTCTTCGAGAATAATTTCACATTCGTTCATGATTTTCTCATGAATATCCCCAGTCGTCTGTTCTGATATCAGGTGATACAATACACTCTGCACCATTCTCCTCTGCCTCTGATTCTTGATTGTCAAGTTGGAGGATGGAAAATCTAAAATTTAGATGAAAGTTAGATTTAGCGCTGCGTTAGGACCGGTTAGTTGCAAAACTCGTCGAACATTTATCACTGAAAGTTTAACCAAATCATTGAAGACCCTTTCGGGGAATTATATTGACTATATGTATCTTCAACTTTTCTGGATTAAAAGTTTCATAAATCTACTAGTTTTCACTTTCATAGATATCCATAAATCATACGTGGAAAATCTGATTACTAAATAAATTCCTTTCTTGAATGCCCATACATACCGGCACATTGGTACCTAGGCCTATCTTTAATTTGAGTATAAGATAATTACACAGTGGTCCAACGGGCACGAATGTTAGAGTACTTTTACTTGATTTCAATGAAAATGGTTTCCCCCAACTCTTTCACAGTTGGAGGTAAGGGGGGGGGGGGGGCTCTGTGAAACAAATCTATACATTTAGCCTAATATAATTATAGCATACAAGTGAAAATATCAAGATTTTTGTAAAAAAAGAGTCACCGTTTCTATATAGGTTGGGGTTGGGGGTACATCAAACTACACTCACAAAAATTTTACATTATTTGTGTCCACGGTTTTACGGAGTCTCAACAATTCCTTCTAAAATGACTGCATTGTTGTACATACCGAATGAGAAATTAATATATTCCATAAATCGGTGACTTGTCTCTTTACAGCTATATAATCCTTCTCGATAGGCTATGGATTCTTTCATTGGTTCTATACCATTTAGAAAAACAACTCGATGGTTTCCGAGTTTTGCGCAAAATATTTCTCCGTACAGCTGTGCCATGTTCCGGACTTTTCGACCTGGGTTGTCCACGGCCAAGAGATGCGGAAGTATCCCGACCACTGGTACACCCCAAGGTCCAGGAGGAAGTCGCTTCCATGACTTTTGGCGCCAAATAAATCCCAACAACGAGAAAACCAAAACTGAAAACGTGCCGATTATGGCCTTATTTCGACGCCTGACAATTTTAAGAACAAATATCACAATCCGATGCAAATCTTTACTACGTGGAGCCATGTGACGATAGGTACATTTGAAAGACGCAGCTCTGATACACCTAAACTATACGAGACGGCAGACGACAAGCTCATCTCGTGGATTTGGTTTTATACATGTAAATCATACGCAGTACAAAATTGTGGTACCTGTGTACAAATTCGTGTCTATCCTGAGGAGTGTTTCGGTTAAAGATTACAACCTGACTGTTCGCATTAAGACTTAGATTGACCGCGGGTACAAAGGACTGAAAAGATTTTGATAAACAAAATGAACCTTGGTAAAGGGCAAATAACTGTTTATATTGTGCAGAAAATGTAAACGAACTTTGTGGAATATAGGTTAGTCACACGGGTACCTATAAGTCCTTCACTCAGAGATTTTGAGTTGATAAAATGTATTCTACAGAGCTGACAAACGAAATATAATTTTTAAACACGAAATGATTAAAACAAGTAAAATATATCATAAAGGTTTCCATCTGCATGGTATTATTATAAATGCAATATCGGTGCAATTAACGGTAATCATTAACTAGCTGGGACACTCCTGCGTTCATTGTCACAATTTGAAGAAACTCACACTGTCATTAAGTTAGAATGCCATTCTTGTTGCACGATAATCAGTGTACGATTTCTGCTTGCAAAAGAAAAAAATGCCCTTTCAGGCAGCACTGGGAATGTAGGCTAGGTTTGTATTTTACCTGTACAATAAGACTGAGATAAGAGTTTTCTACATACTGTTACGGCATTAAAGCCTCTGTCATCAATAGGCCTAGCAGAACCGAAACTATTTTGTTTTCATAGTAATCACTCATTTTTTTACAAGTAGGTTATGACAAACTAGATCCCTTCTCCCAATGACGTCTAGTTTGCCAAACTCAAAACAGATTTTTAGGTAAACGTATCGACAGCTATCATAAGGTCATCTGAGAGTTGGCAAACATGAAGCTACACTTTCCTAAATCTTTGAGGAAAGTCTTAAGTATAGGCTATCGAAACAAAATATGACCAAGGAGAAACAGTAACAGAAAGCACAGCAAATGAACAAACAATTAGCCAAAGCAAGGACAATTTTTTTTAAAAAAAAATGGTCCTTCCTTTAATTTAGATGAAACAGTTGTTGGGACAAATTAATTCTCGTCTTTTATGCAAAGTTTTTCATTAATTCTTGTAAACAAACCATGAAAAGTATCAATCATTTTTATCTTGAGATATTAAGTGTGTGAACAAATACCAGTTGGTGGATGACTTAATCTCTCAAAAGTACCGTAAGTTAAATACAGTGAAGTTAAAACTTTATTACTTTACAAAAGCAGAATGATGTAATAAGGAATCAAGTAGTTACACCTGGAAACCTGTTATTTTAAACAACATTTGCTTGGAGTTAACGATACGATGTAAACCTGCCAAACTTCGCGCACTTCATAATGTTAGCGTGACAATCATGTACTTGAAGAGTGTCCTTTTAAAGACCAACAAATACCTGTGAACCAACTAGCAACAAAAATGGTTAAGAACAAGTCCATAGAATGATCAAAATTATGATTTGAACATTTGTAACATTAGGCGGCAACTGCGAATAGGGTGAATTAGGCCTAACTTGGAAGAACCTCAGAACTCTGCGCGCGCGTGAGTAAAGATATACCCGCTGTGCAACAACGCATCGATGTGCACACAGCGCGTAGAATCGGACGCTTGGTTTTATTAAATCCCAATAACTTCTGTTGAAACCATCGTTATAGAGAACTGGTCAAGCTGATCAACCAACATAATAACGATCTCTTTCTTGGAGGACATATTTCGAAGATATCGTCCGCGGACTTTGACAGAATCTCTCATAGACCTTAAGGCTATTCATAACTTTCGACAATACCATGGCAGAGACCGGATGTGGTGATCCTCCAAGTGATGGGAAATCCTGCAAGGCGACCGTGACTACGGTACGAAATAGGCCTAACGTTACTATACAGCTAACGTATAGCAAACACACCTAGAATGACACATCCCCTAGAATCTTCGGATCACGTTTTGCTCGATTATAAAATGAGAAGGGACAGCACAGAAAATCTTTTCATATCATTACATTTGTGAGATACTGCTTGTACTAACACCCAATTTAAATGAGTGTTTTGGATTTTTACCAACTTTATAGCCATCGATCAAATCCTTAGGTGCGTCATTCTAGGTGTAACCATGTTACCCGTCCAACGTTATACAATGCGTCGTATCAGAGACTTGCAGATATCATGGGTGTAACTTTCGCTCAATTTAAAGTTATTTGAAAAAGAACGACAAATATTTGTGTATTATTACATTACTGGGATACTGCACTAGTATAACGAAACCACGTGAGTGATTTGTATTTTTCGATATAGTCCAAACAATTGTGCCTAGTCAAAACAATTTTTAAATTAGTTTTATAAGAAATCATTTTCATTAAGAATTTGTCAAATGGTGTCTAATAGAACTAATTATGGCTGTTTCGACTCCTTTTTTTTTGTATTCAGATATCCTTGATCAAATCCTTTAAGCGCGCCATTCGAGAGGACAGAATGAATTCTAACTGAAACCTGCATAGATGCAACTTCTTTTAATATCATCAGTATTGCAATTAAATTTGGATCAAAGTTGCTGTACAGTCTTAACAGAGTTTTCCAAAATATTATTTCCACCATAACAGAAAAACCCACGAGATATTGTTTCCAAATAATATATGTTTCAAAATAATATATCCTACGAATACTCGAATCATATTTAGAAGACATCTATCAAAATTGGTATAAGAAGACTTATACCAAGTTGCGAAAGTGGTCGTCATTCGTGTTAACTAAGTCATCGGTATCCTTAGAGGCGGATTCGGAATTTTGTCTTAGGGGTTGCTCTAGATTCACGCGTTGTGGGAAAGTTTGCATGCGATGGATTTACATAAAAAATATTGTTCCCCAGGCCCGCATGTAGCTTTTTCAGTGGGGGGATTCGATTTTACCACAAGTGAAACGTTTTAACCGACAATTATGACCGAAAACTTCATATGTTGCTAACTTAGGCCTACTATCATAGGCTGAGAAGAATTCCAAATCTTGTGGGGGGGGGGGGGTGGTCCGAACCCCCTGAACCCCCCTGGATACGGGCCAGCTCGCACGCTAGTTTGTTTATCAAAACCTTGGCTAGGGCAGTAATAATTGGATATATGTAGAAGAACATTAAATACACAATTGATAAGTTTTGCATTTTTTAGGAGGGTTCATGTGCCCGTGCACCCACGTCACCCGCTTTATCCGCCACTGGTTATCCTAAATGAGAATATGACCAATTGCAAGAACATGACTCCTCCGTTAATCTACGGTCGTTTTGAAGCCAAAACCTTGAAGCCTTTCTGTATTGTTCCTATATACACCATAATGTTAAGTATTTTCTTATTTTATAGAACTTTGTATATTTATAATTAGTGCTGAATATTTATTGGTGAGTTTTGTCTCAACGTTGCATGTATTTAAATTTACGTACGGTATCCATGCACTTTGCCCATGCAAAATTTTTAACGATCCACTTTGCCAGGACTTGTCAGGACAAAGTAAATCAGTAGGTCACACCTTGTGTTAAAATATCTCTATTATTTTTGTTGAAAAGTTCAGGCATTCTGTCTTCTTCCCATTAGTATTACTAGTATTCTGATCTTGTCAGCATATGATGTTGTGGAATTTCGTGATCCACTTTACCTGGGATATCCTAGACTGAGACACAAAATACAACAACATAAACAAAAAAATAATCAAGCCTCAGATGGCAAATTTTATTTTCTCCAAGTTGATCTGTTATGAAATTAGGAAGTATTCTTATTTTGTACATGTTTTTTTAAATAAAAATTCGATCTCGTTGTGATATTAATTATAACAAACATTAGGCAACTAATTTTTTTTTCTCATAAGTTTTTATTGGCTCCTTAAAGCTTTTATTGTGATTCCAACTGGTCCTCAGGCTGCCAGGGCGTTGCTAGGGCGTTGCCAGGGTCTTATGATAGGTTGACATACATTGCCATACGTCGCTGTCTTTGCCGCATATCAGGCATGTGTTCAGAATTTTCGACCGGGGCGAGAGGGGCAGGGGGATCTGGCCTGATCGTGAAGACTGTACTTACAGCAAGTCTGGACTATCTACGCGGAGTTCCACAGGAGCGAATCGTGCAAGAATATGTTTGGCTTCACAAATCCTTCAGATGGCCGGAACCGGTACTTTGTTCTTGTCCTAAGCTGCATACACCCAGCATAACAAAAGACATATCACGTCTTCATTTTAACATAACATAACATGTTTAAGGGCAAAGGAGGGCAAAAGCCCCATAAGATGCACTGAATTTTCTCAGCTATGAGAAAAATATTTATCTCTTGAAAATGGTAATAATGTAGATTGCTTTAATCTAGAATATTTTCTCCATATAAATCCTTAAAAATGTCTTAAGGGCCGGGAAAAACTCTTGTTCCTCTGCATACGCTTCCTAAGCATGCAGAGCGTCATAATCCGTTGGCGCGGTGTCAGTGTACAAGAAAGTTTTGGCTGCGAGCACCTCCCATGAGAAATAACATTTACCAGCCCATTTTTGTGTTTACTTTATGCCTCACCCCACCCCTACAAATATCTTTTAAATGCATGTAAGTAAATTTATTTACTTTTCAAAATATTGTTTTTTGCAGGGGGGGGGAGGGGGATCGAGGGACTCCGTGGCGGTTCCACTTCTGGTTCCAGAACAACATGCCGCCATGATAAGCCCCCTTATTTTGCAGATGCTGCCTCAGTTAATATTTTGTGGTTAAAACATCGAACACTAACCTCAACCATAGTCGTGGGCCCATCTTCAAAAGTGAGGGAAACATTTCACAATTTACGAATTGCTGTCGTGTGGAGGGGAGTAAGGTGCTCCTCCAGCTTGAAAAAAAAAGAATAATAAAAAGGGAATTGGAAGATGTCTTAATTGCAAATGGTGCAATGTTTGGTCGAAATTTATGTAGCTTTAAAAATTTAGTGTCTTTTTTGCATTCTATGTTATATTGTTAACACCTTTTACGTGAATAGGTTGGAAATCCTCATATCGTCATGTGTCAATCCCAAATCAGATGTTGTATTGGCTGATGTTCAGTAGCTGTCCTTAAAACGTACGATCATTAAAATAATCCATAACAAATAATCCTTTTTTTGCTATGTCCAACTTAATATATATTAGGTTATTTTCGTTTTCATTTTCATTTATTTATTTTTTTCTTCTGCGCTTATAGATACCGTATTTGCTGATCGGAAAAGCCTGCCCCAACTGCGACTTCAATAAACACAGGCAGTGGAACGTAACGGTTCCTTCATTGTCAGAATAATTGATACCCTTCATCCAGGTATCAAAGTTAGTCAGTGGCAGCAGTCTAGTTATTGATCGGTCATTGTTATCTCAGAAGTTAGTCCATTTTGAAATGCCTGGATGGTAAAGATCAGAAGCGAATAAAGGCAGTTTTCAAATCGAACAGATTTTTAGCATGTTTCTCATATTGTCTCTACCTCTGTGGTTGTTTTGTTTTCTTCCATGGTACCACATGGTTTGAATTCTCAAGGATACAATGTCTAGGTATCTCTGAATTGGTCAGTGACTGTACTTGTACACTGCAAATGTCACACTGTGCCGCAAAAGCCAAGTGGCACGTAGGACATGCGATAAGCTGTGCATAGTGGAATGCATGTACTTTTTCATTTTCAGTTCTCGGATACATAGCGTCGAAAGGTAACGCTGTAGTAAGATATAGAAGGCTGTAGTATTTCATTGCTCCCTTTAATATTTTGTTTATCTCAAATACGTATTTAGTAACCAGTAACTTAGTACCTGGGCCATACGACTGTGAGAAGATATTCTTCTGGCGAACAGGGTGCGTCCTCATGCTTTTACGTTTCCTTACTCATGGGGCACAGGATTCGGTTCCAGCATAGTCCTTTCTTTAGAATATTTTCACCTTTTTTGTGTCTTGTTAAAATAAACAAAATTGAATTATCAGGTAAGGCTGTTTTAAGTTGTAACGTTAGGCCTAACTTACACCACAGAAATCATGCGGTCGGTATTTGCAACCCATACTGGGCCGCACTATGGTGGTTGATACATGTATGATATCGATACACAGAACTAACAGAATGCACAGACATCTGTGAGGCCTCATTAGCAGGGAGGTGATGCTTGCTCAAGTGAGAACAGTTAACCGTAGAAAGACTGTGGTGTGCAGGTTCCATAACCCTCCCTTACTATGCTGACTTTCAAGTAAATTTTTTTCTTCTTTAATAATTGTTTACAAGATTTAGTGTAAGGGTCAGTAGGCTTTTCAAATGCTTCAAAGTCAAATAAACCCTCAGTGAAATCACATGAGTACAACCAATGCTCCAGTCAATTTGATGTAAAAGTGAACACAGGGTGTTGATGTCCAGACTGTGCATGAAAGGAACAAATTTCGACCCATAAAGCGAACATGTTACTATGACACAATAATATTCCTTTGCAGAATCAGGAGGTCAGTTGTGTGAACTCTGAAGACAAACCAGATTTGGCATCAAAAGTAGCAAAGCTAGAGGTGAGTGTGAATTAAAAATATGTATTTAAAAAAGATGGGTAACTTTTTCCCCAAAAGATAACAGGGAGTTGCAACAACAATTCTGCAGTCATGTAGTACCTAAAACAGGAATGTCCTGAGTGTGGCTCATACTAGAGAACATCATCATTAAATTGCCAAATGATTTCAGAGAAAGACACCTTGGAAGAGCTAGCTGGTAGTTGGTCAGTCTTTTAGCTATTCAGGTAAACATGATTTCAGTTACCATATTCAGTCTTTTGACTTGCTTCTCATGTCATTGTCGGTCCTGTCCCAACAGGGACTGTGAGTCGTTTTGTCATTCGAGTCCAAGTTTGCAAACAGTCATTCAAATTTTCTCCAGTCTCAGATTGAGGATGTTACCAGCACACTGAGAGATGAGCAAGAAAACAGAAGACTTCTTCAGCATGAGTGAGTGAACTGCCTTGCTTTAAAATGTGGTCCCTAGATCCTGCCATGTAAAAATTCAGTTTGTTGAGCAGATATTGAAGCCACACATTAACTAAGACCACATAACATGGTTTGCCAGATGGCGGTTAGGTATCTCATCCTATGGAAATTTGAAGCTGAATTTCATAATAGGGTCAATGACTTTGTGAGCAATTGGGTCTTCATAAAGGATGACTGTATACAGTCTGTATCCCTGTGTTTGTAGCATTTAGAACTTTTACATTAAGCTAATAATTTGTGACATTTTGGCATCCCATTAATTGTAATTGTTAACAGTTAATTTTTGGATTTTGAAGACTTTATTACATTGCATCCCCAAAACTGTTACCCTTTATTGAAAATTTGCAAATTTCCCAAAACAAAAGGAGCAAAAGAGTTCATTTTCTGTGGTTTCTTTAGTAAAGGGTACACCAAAAATCTTATAAGCATGGTATTTGGCATCTGTATTTCGTCACAGAACAGATTATCTACTTGCTGATTAATCTCTACACTGGTTGTATTTCTGTGGGATCCATGGGAAGGGTCTGATGGTATTAAAGCAACGGTGGCTTTGTTTCACTTGGTAACAATTGCAAGTGACAGAGTCACAAGAAGGCATATCAGATATCCTTTACATAGATCAGTTGAAAGGAACCAAACGAAGAACTTCAGGGTTCATATTTGATCCCTTTGTGATGTTAATGGTCCCATCAGGTTTGCTGAAAAAAACCAACACCTCAACTTTTATGAACTTGAATTTAGACTTGAACTGTCCAGAGAGCTCTGTGAGTCCTTGCAGAACAGAAGCGGTACATCTACAGAGAAAAGAGGAGGGCTAAATGCTGTGCAGGAGCAAGGAATCCAGACTAAGGATGCTGAGGATGGTGATACTCCTAAAACTGAAGTGTCATGTCAGACTGAGGTTGGTGTTACCACTTTTCCAATTATTCTTCATTGAAGGTAATGCAGGATTAAATTACACATTTCACTGTAATCAGACAATGATCATTCACAGGAAGTGGTCGGATATCTATGCAGAACTACTTTGAAAATTTCTGTTGCTTCAGATTTAGCTTGTTCAGTAAAGCTGTTCACAGTGGTGCTGAGGGGGTAATTTGAGTTGTCTGATTGTGGTCTGTTGTCTGGTTTAAGTCCTGTCCTCTTCTTGTTGCTTGGACTGCTGAGCTGGGCAGATTCTCCCCCCTCCCAGCCTTTGTGAAAGTGACTAAAGACTGGGGGATACACTCTTGTGCGTTGGATGGTGCAGATAAGTGGGGGTCCTGGGAGCAGGTTTGAGTTTGCATTGGTGATTGTCTTGTTTCACCCCTGCCTCATTATCCTCTGGACACTTATAGAAAAGAGGAGTTAAATCTGCCGATCAACATGGTATCGGGTCCTTGGTGAGCCCATATGGATTTCCTGATCCTGAAACTGCCAAATCCAAATGTTCAGATGCCTTGGAAGTCAAACGGAGCTTTGTAGCTGAAGTGTAAATTTTGCCAGTTCCATGTGGTCTTATGTTCTGCTCTGATAAATATGTCTTACCTACATTGTGCAGTGAAGATTGTTGTTTTCAGTGTCTGCTCACAGTGAATTTACTTCCTTCAGAAACATCAGTATCACTCTGAATGAAAGCAGAGATAAATACATGCTATATCTACTTTCCAAAGTGGACAAAGTTTAAAAAAAATCAATTGAAAGGAAGGTATGATTTAAGGCAACTGAGCTAAAGGCAAGGAAACAGAATATGATTGCTAAATCAAACACATCACCAAACATTAAGCATCCTAACAACTTTAATATTAACATCGCCAGGATGCACTTAGCACACTACAGTCTACCTAGCAGCTATACATATGATGTAAAACAGTCTGAAATGTCTGCAGATGAATGGAAACATTACAAGTTTCTTTACAAGTATGCACTTTCCCATTAATATGCTAGTTTTATTTTATTTCCCATTAATATGCTAGTGTACGAAAACAAGAGAGAGCAGTAATATTGTTTTCAATTCATGTCTGTTTTCAGGAATGGAATTACTTCAGTTCATTTGGAAGTGATGGCTACAATCTTTATACTGTAGGTCACTATTCTGAGGAAGCTAGGCATTATGAGATACTTGTCATTGACAAACACACCCACACTGTATGAAAAAAGAGAGAGAGAGCAGTAACATTGTTTTCAATTCATGTCTGTTTGCAGGAATGGAATTACGTCAGTTGTGAAGGCTAACAAAGACAAACATTTTGATCATCAGACATGATGACATGTTGTCCATGCACGATCTCGGTTTATGTGTATTTTATTTGAATTCTTAGTCGTCTATTTTATTTCTTTGTCACAGAAAGAGATTTCTTCGAACCGTTGGCAGCCTACTCATTCTAACAAATATTCAGCAGGTATGCTTTTTCAAAGTATTGCAGAATAACATAACTTTCATTTCATTTTTAATGTTATGTGTATAAAACTGATGATTTTCTTGCCTCATTTAATTGTTGTCTGATTTGTTTGTGCTTCCTTTCTTTCCCACAGCATCTCATCTCTTGGAGGAGTACATGACCAATCAGAGAGCACTGGAGGAACAGGTGAGATCAAAACAGATGAGTGATTTCTCCTGAAAAGGTTTAACTTTGTAGGAGTGACATGAACCAGCTTATTGTCATGTTGTTGAACCCATTTTGTTCCACATTAAATGGTGCACTTTTGCAAAGTTGCACATTGTATGGATTTTGTGAAACAATGTTGTGGCTGAGTGCATAATGCGGCTACTTCTTTCTCAGTTGAAGTTCTGCTCATAGTATAAAGTCCTCATATATTGAACAGTGTGATACTGTATAGATGCAATAATTTGAAAATCAGTCTCAAGTGCATGAAGGTAATTAAGTATGAGTCAGGAAAGTCTGGAATTTGTTATGATACCACTTTGGCAACTGAATCAAGGAGAAGGAAATTACCTCTCCAAGATCTGGAAGGGATGTTACATTTGCATTTTTTGAGCATCTTTAAACCAGAATTAGTTAGCTTGCTTTATTGGATGTAGGATGGAAGGGAGGAGCTGTCGGGTATACTTCCCCCCACCAGTGAATAACACCGTTAATGAGACCGTAAACTGATCCTGCACTTCTCACCTATAGGATCTCTCAGAAACAGAATGATGATGAATCCCTGTAACTTGTCACAGAAGTGTTTTAATACATGTTTTACATGGAAAGAGTTTGCCAAAGCAGGGAAGCAGAAAGTGATAGTCTTTGCCTGAGTTCCCATGCAGAGACATCCTCATCATGTGGCAGATGTTTCCTATTTCAGAAATAAAACCAACTTGAGAGAAAAATGTCAAAGGCAAAGTAAAAAACCTGAATTAATGTGACTGCTCAGAGAGTTTAGCTCTGTTTACATTTTGTCGTAGAGTTACATGAGACATTAAAAACTTTTATCTGACGATTATTATTTCGAGTCTTCCATGAGCTTCTGGAACTTTTCAGTGACTGGTTTAATAGAATTGTTAAACTAAGGAAGCATGAAGTTTGTTTATAACCCATGGAAGCATTACATGTAATTCTTGCCCATCTGGAGATGTCCTCAGCATGGGGCTGATGTTTTCGACTCAGGAATTAAAGTCATTTTGATGGAACATCATTGAGAGGAAAAACTTTAAAAGAGGGGACAAGAACTTTAGCACACTTCGAAGTGGAGATTGTGATAAAGTATTGAAACATTTATGTGTAATTAATAACATCTTGTTTAGGTATTTTGTTGAAGAGTCACTTGCCTTTGCCTTTCGTGCATCATGTCATGCATGCAGCATTTGTTTAGGAGGAAACTCGGGGAAAGGTGAAACCTGTTGAATGTTTCATCCTGCTGAGAGCTAGCGTATAGTTGACTTTTTAAGACCAATGCAAGTTATTTTAATTTTCATTTCATGTTTGTGAGAGAAAAATGCCACAAAATTTCATGGAGAAATGCACCATGCTTATTGACGACCCTTTAAAGAGCAAGAAAAGTAATAGAACCATGCTTTGAATACAGATATTTTAATCATGATGAAACGTGAACCGTGAACTGTGCAGAAAGAAATGAATAGAAAGTATGAGAGTTAAGCTTCAGCTACAAAAGATGTAAATTGTGGGAGGGAGGGAGGCCGGGTTTGGGGGTTGGGATGTGGGGCGTTATTGGAAGTATGAATTGTAATTTCTTTTAATGTCTAGGC
This sequence comes from Stichopus chloronotus, assembly GCA_021234535.1. Lineage (NCBI taxonomy): Eukaryota > Metazoa > Echinodermata > Holothuroidea > Aspidochirotida > Stichopodidae > Stichopus > Stichopus chloronotus. The sequence continues at coordinate 23,780,441 of CM037843.1, forward strand.
ATTAAGTTATGAAAACTCCAGTAGCTAATTGTGATGTTGTACAAGACTATGCTTCCACATCAGAGGTAACTTTGTTTTGTCACTAATTGTGTTAGATCTCCAAATACGGACAGATTTGGAACGAGTCATATTGTCTCTGTCTAATTGCCACCTAATATTCCCATAATTTTATCGTTTGATAGCTCTTTTTGCTGTATTTATAACAATACCTTGCAGGTTTGAGAAATTGGAGTACTTCTTATAAAATGTAGGTTTTGAAGCCCAAGAATGCTCAGCAGTGGGTTCTTTACTAACAAACTTTCGTAGATGAGTAGTTTTATATGTATTGCTGCTGGGTGATGAAAGTTCTTAACAGAGTGATCTGATAATGTGAAAGTTTGGCAACATAATCCTCCAGAAAAAAAAAAAAGTTTTCTGATTCAACAGCATTGATGAATGATTTAGTAGTGCTTTTGTTTACTTAAATGGAATTCTCTCAATTCTAATTTTGCAAACTTGGTCTCAGTTTGATAAGTGATTAATTTCTAGAAAGACGACACTTATTCACCCCCAGATAAAAAGGTCTAGTGCTTTTCATGTTTGAGTTTAGCAGGCAGGAAGTAGTGCTTGGACCCTTTTCCTCTGTCGAAGTAAGCACTCAGTCATATTACTCTTTGTTACCCTCAAAAGGTGAAGAAATTAAGTCAAGAATGCGCATCTAAAGACGAAGAAATGTCAAGAGTTGGTCAGAAGTATGCCGTTTTCATTAAGAGAAATGCTCAGTTGGAGAAGGATGTTGGTGAGTGCTGATGAAGGCGATGTAGATTCAGTCGTTTTGGTTCTAAACATCAGAGAAGGAAGATTCAGGAGTAGAATGTGGAGCGTGGAAGGGGGGGGGGGAGGGTGGGGTGGATAGTGTTGGTTATTAATTCTGTGACTGAATGTTACATCAATGGAGCTCCATTATGCCTAGCATCTGGAAGTGTCAATAGTGAAAGTGGTTGGATCTAAACGTTCTCCATAATTTAATACACTGTAGTTCCAACAAATGTTTCTTCTTTCTTGGTGCAGACACTCTTAAGCAACTGCATTTGGTGCCTTTCCTTTAGTTGCTGAGAAACAGTTTTTTCTGCTTGTTGAATGGGAAAGACCAAAAGTTTTTGCTTTGTTACATTAGGGAAAGGACATGCATATTGTTAGTTTAGCACGTAACTGCATCTGAGTTGTTTAATTGTGCAAGATGCATCAGGAATCGAATGCTTCTGCATTGTTTTCATTTGTCCACAATGGTCAGAAAATAGTTGTGTATCACCTTGTTGGTGTGCAGTAGAAAGTTATTTCATCCAAAGGATTTGTTTTAGTTGAACAAATTGCATTAAGAATGTAGGGAATGGTGTTCCATTGCCTTGTTGGCATAAAAATTGTCGTATTATCTCTTATCTTGTCTCATCAAAAGCTTAATATCTTAGACTATGGAAAAACAAAACTTCCTCCACCAATTTTTATTTTTAGTGTGTATGCGTTTGCTGAATCATCACTGTTGAAATAGTAAATTTTATATTTGCTCAGAAAATCCAGTTTTTAGCAGTGAAGAGGAGAGGCTAGAGGTCATGTGAGGGAATTTTCCACTAAACTTTTAGCAACCTTTCTGTTCATCATCTATCCCAATGGAAGCAATTGCCCATCAGCTCACCCCCTGCCTCTTGGTTCTCCTCTTCGTTTAGGGAAAAATTTCCCCAGTGGACTGTGCATTTTATTTACTTGCGTTTGGAGGCCCTCCCCTCGCAGTATGGACAGTATCTGTTCAGAATGCCCTGTGTGAGTTTTAATATGGCATAAAGCTAATTAAAAGAATCAGCAAGTGACTCACAAATCATCCTTGACTCTCATTAGAATCGCTGCGCTCTAGCTTGAGCAGACAGGAGCAGACCGTAGAAAGACAACAGAAACTATTGGAGAAGAAAAACCTTCAACTCAGAGACAAAACAGCAGCATTAAAAGAACTGAAGTCACAAAAGGTAATAGACGACTCGGCAGTAAAATGAACCATAAAACTGGTGCCACATTGTTTGTTTCTTGGAGGAGGGGTGTGGGGGGAAATTGCTTTTTCTGCCTTTGCTCTTATATCCAATCTTTTCTTTGTATGAGTTTTTTTCAGGGTGATTTACCCGTGCAGGTTTTTTCAGACTTTCTGTTATCACTCCCCAGCCTCTTTCTGTCCTTATCGAGTATGCTGTTTTAATTGTTGTGTGTATTTTCTCAATGTGTTGAGTTTATGAAACTGAACTGAAACTAACTGGGATAGAGAATGGGGGGGGGGGGGGAAGAGAAATGATGCACAGAATTGTGACTGTTGTGGCAGATCTCAACTTACCAGGTCACTTTCACATGCTCTAAAGTAGCCATTGTCTTGCCCAGGTGATGTAATTTGTGATGAAGGTGTGATACATGTTATTTGCATGTTTGGTAATGTATCCTTTCTCAAAAACTGCAATCACACTTCAGGAAGTTCATTGATCGATTTATTCCCTTGGTGAGGGGTTCCCAATTCCTATTGGTTGGTTATAAGCAGCTGACTGGGAATCATTCTGCAGTTTGCGATATTATTATTAACAGCCAGGTGCACGGCTGGAAAAAGTGTGAATTTCCCGGGACGCTAATTACAATATAGTCGGATTTCCTGGCAGACCTAACATGGCGCCGCAGGCGTCATCCAATCACAAAGCGATTGCCATGCCAGCGTGAGGTTAAGGGGCCTGCCATAGGGCTCCTTGTGGGGTCCAGGGACGACCCGGGTGGGGGTCCATGGGCAAAGCCCCTGGAAACTCAGCAATTTTAGCATTTTTGGATCTGTCCGAACCATTTAAATCCATGCTAAATTTCAAATGTTATTGTATTGGGTGAAGACACGATCGTTCAATCAGAAAGAAATCATTGATATTACTTCAAAATCAAAACATTCTATGACATGTTGCACATGTCATGTGTTGAGTAAACTGTATTACATACATTTTTGAAGTTGAATGTCCCAAAAAGTCTTGTGAAAAGAACCAGATAAGATCATGCACAGTCTTCCGAAAATTTTAAGTAATGATATCCTAACGTAGTGGGTGTATATTGAGAAGCAGAACCACCTTGGCAATTCATATTTCCGTAGTACAGAGAACAAAGGATTTTTGGTAAGCTGCAGGCTTCGAGTTTTTCAAGGAACATTGAAATATTTTTTTTATATTTTTTTTCATTGATCCTAGTCCCTTTAAAATGGTTGGACTGAAGGTTTGAAGAAGCAGACCATTGGTTTCGTGAAGGGTTTTGGACATGGAAATATGCCTTCATTTTTGTATTTGTGTGGGTTGCGATATGTCAGCTAGATGTCATTCTGCAGATAATTTGTGTATGTGGGCCTAATGCAGGCCTAAGCTTGTGCTTTTTAATTGACATTGAATGTAGTAAAGGAGGTATACGTAGAATCTCCTGGAAACATTTACTGACGTTGTTCCATCACATATATAATTTGACAAATATTGATCATGAGTAAAGAATAAGGGCATTTATTTACAAGAGTAGTAATTTCTTCAATTTTTGGTAAAGATTGAACGTGGATGGGGCATTTGGGATACACATTCGAATGGATTCATTTACCAGTTTAGGATGTAACTATTTAGGAAATCACATTTATGATCTCTACCATACTGTGATTGAAACAAGCACAGAATGTACAACCAGAAGTAAAAGTGGTATGCAAAATGGTATTTTGAAAACGTTACTTTAAAACGGTCTTGGTTCTTCAGTTTGTGCACTGCCCATGTTGCTTGCGTTGTATGCTGCATTAAATTCCAAGGTGATTCATGCATCTTGGTGTCTGGTAGGTAGCTGATACTCGCAAGTTCATCTGGTTTGGTTAGTATAACTCGCTTACACTACTGTGACCTCTTTGTAAGCTGCGTTGATATACCAATATACCTGGGTATGGAATAGTCTGTTATTGGGGGTTACGAAAATTCCAAGCCACGTGCTTCAAGTTGTGTACAAGAAAGCTGTGTACTTTACTGGGCATATCGTGCATAAATTAACATTTAGTAAAAAGAAAAAAAGTTGGCGACAATGAAAGATTAAAATTAAGTAACAATAGTTACAACAAATGTTACTACAAATTGGAAACATGCTTCTTGGTAGAAAAATAAATTTACACCTTTCGCATAATTCCTGCCCAAAAGAAACCTCATTGATCAAACCCACACATCTGTCATGTTAATGTTGCAAAGGTCTGTTGCAAGTACATACTGTGCAGGCTCTTTGCCTATACATGGAAGTATGCACGAGACTGATCGGGGATCTGTTACTCTCAATCACAGTTCCCTGGATTGATTGGTGTAGCGTTCTGAGTTGTGAATGATCACTGAAGAAAAAAACATCGGAAGAGAACATTTTCGGAAGCTGTAAAAGAGATTTTTCTATTATTTGGCCCTTTGCAGGATTATCATAGGGTGGAAGAAATAGTTCCATTTTTCCAATCGTATTTTTGTCACTGTTGCGCGGGTTTCCTGCGAGACGCAAAATTTCCCAGGAAAGAGCCTCCTGCCTTCATGACTTTTTCCAGCCCTGGCCAGGTGAATACAGCTGTTCCACTCATAGGATTGAATAGTCTGCTATAATGTGTGCAAACATAGTCTTAGTCTAGGAGACACCATGAACAGTCATGTGCCTTTCAGATTATCGTCTTTGCTGTTGTTTATACAAAATTGTAATTACGTAGTTGGTGTATGTTATGTGGAAAAGAATCATCTGTGGTAGATGGAGATGAAAGTATGAAACTTGAAATATGACTCCATTTTGATGAGATGCTTATTGCAGGTTTCTTTGAAAGTCAATATGTGTTGAAATACTCAAAGTTGCACACCGCATATGGTAGGACATTTTGTTGTGGAACCTCTGCCCCCCTTGCCTTTCCTTTTGACAGTTTGTTCCTTTTTCCTTTGTAAGTGTGCCAATTACAATTTGTTTACCAGAGAAATTTTGTGTTCACAGATGTTTCTCAGTACTGAGCACACAAGATACTTAGATCAGGAAGTCTGTAAGATTGTGAAAAAAATCACATGACTTTTGCCCTAAATACCATACGACTGACTACCTTGTGGGCATGCACATGCACACTCTCAGACATGTTTCAAGGAGATTGTACCACAGGGGAACACATATTGGCACCTCTGTGGTGCTATCAACCCCTCAAAATCAAGGTTCTTTGTCACCTTTGAGCAAATGGTAAAGTGGACCCAAGGGGGAACTTTTTTTAAAAGGTGCATGATTTAGCATAGATGAGCAGTTGTGCCAGCTGGATTTTTCTTCATAACAACAAGTATTTGACACGTTACTGCGGAAGTGCAGGAACGATGACTTGTGTAGAGGCTGTGCATGATGTCCTGTAATACGTCTGCCTTTACTGTGGATGGACATGCTCATGTTATGTTGTTGTTTCATCGTCTGCTCTCATTCTTTCCAGTGTTCAATTTCTTTATCTCTTCTTAATGCTATTAAGAGAAATATAAATGGGAAAATACATTTGCAATCTTGATTTAAAATATTCTTAAGATGGAACCTCTTAACGGTCCTGCATGATTTCATTCTTGTGTGGGTGGACATGTTTGTATGAATGTCTTTGCGCTCAAGAAAGTTTGATGAATTGGTATTATAGTAATAGTATATACTATTTATATAGTGCCTCCCTGACATCAATAGAAAGTGAAATTTACAATTTTTAAATACAATGTTTAAAAAAAGAA